>CM074722.1:201933669-203293669 GCA_037306005.1 Rhinophrynus dorsalis | reverse complement strand
ATTCTCACCACTCCATTATCATCTCCTGCATTTTTCTCCCTCTCCCCCCACTCCAATCCTTACAAAAGGTATTTACGACCTTCTACAAGTAGAGTGTAGATGCTCTGACCTTATCTGCTGCTATGTTTTCTTAAACCTACACACAGCCAAACTTGAATTTTATGTATCACTGTGAATTCTGTGTCCTTTTAGTCAGAAATGCTTTAGACTTGAGAAAGGGAGGTTCTCCCGAAAGCTTGTCAATCCAAAATTCTGTTAGTCCAATAAAAAAGGTATTACAAGATACTTATTTTGTTTGTTATTTTACATCTGCATCACTGGACTAATACGGCTACAATCTCCACATTGCAAAAATACACATATAAATTTATCCCTGTTGCAAACAAATACAAAAGAAGCAAATTAAAACCAATGTGGCTAACCAGTAAAGTAATTCATGAAATAAATAACAAGAAAGCGGCATTTAAACATTATAAAGCTGAGGGATCAGTAGAGGCATTTTCAGAATACAAAAATGCCAACAAAACCTGTAAAAAGGCTATCAAATTAGCTAGACTAGAGAATGAAAAAAATATTGCTAAGGAGAGCAAGAGCGACCCAAAAAAATTCTTTAAATACATTAATGGCAAAAAATTAAAGTCTGATAATGTTGGGTCCTTGTTATCTGAAACAGGTGAGATGGTCAAGGGGGACAGAGAGAAGGCAGATATTTTAAATACTTTCTTTTCTTCTGTTTTTCCAAGGAAGACCCAATGGACAAGAATCTGCAAACTACTTTTACAGAACAGTCACAGCAAACATGGGACTGGCTAACACAAGAAAAAGTGTTAAAACAATTGAATGGTGTTAAGGTAGACAAAGCTCCTGGGCCAGATGGTATACACCCACGGGTACTTAATGAGCTAAGCCAGGCCCTGGCCAGACCGTTATATTTGATTTTCAGGGATTCTTTTATTTCAGGTATGGTGCCCATGGATTGGCGTAAAGCAGATGTGGTGCCCAAATTTAAAAAGGGATCAAAGTCACAACCAGGAAATTACAGACCTGTAAGCTTGACATCTGTGGTAGGGAAGCTGTTTAAAGGGTTGCTAAGGGAATATATTTAAGAATTCTGCTGGAACAGGAATATTATTAGCAAGACTCAACATGGCTTTGTGAAAGACAGGTCTTGTCAAACTAACTTGATTGTATTTTATGAAAAAGTAAGTAATAATATAGATGCGGGAGCAGCGGTTGATGTGATCTATTTAGACTTTGCCAAGGCATTTGATACGGTTCCACACAAGAGGTTACTGTACAAATTGAATGAAATAGGCCTAGGGGAAAATGTTTGTGTGTGGATTGGAAATTGGCTGAAAGATAGAATGCAAAGAGTGGTAGTAAATGGCAAGTTCTCCAGTTGGATAAACGTGATAAGTGGAGTACCTAAGGGATCTGTCCTGGGTCCTCTTCTTTTTAATTTGTTTATTAATGACCTCCCAGAGGGCATAGGGAGCCATGTATCAGTGTTTGCCGATGACACAAAATTAAGTAAGGTAATAAAGTCTGAACTAGATGTGTCTTCATTACAAGAGGATTTGGACAAATTGAGTAACTGGGCAGGCAAATGAGATTCAATATAGACAAGTGTAAAGTTATGCATTTCGGGTATAATAATAAAAATGAAACATATAGTTTAAATGGTGTTCCTCTGGGGAAATCTACAAATGAAAAGGATTTGGGAGTAATGGTAGACAATAGACTTAGCAGTAGCATGCAGTGCCAGCTGCAAAGGCCAATAAGATATTGGCATGTATTAAAAGGGGTATTGACTCAAGGGAGGAAGATATTATTATGCCTCTTTACAGGTCCATGGTAAGACCCCACCTAGAATATGCTGTTCAATTCTGGGCGCCCTTTCTGAAAAAGGACATTATGGAACTAGAGAAAGTGCAGAGGAGGGCTACAAAACTAGTAAGGGGAATGGAAAGTTTTAGTTATGAAGAAAGGCTAGAAAAGTTAAACTTGTATACACTAGAGAAACGGCGTCTTAGAGGGGATATGATAACACTATATATAAATATGTTCAGGGCCCATACAAAGGGCTCTCCAAAGACCTGTTCATTAACAGAACAGTACATAGGACAAGGGGCCACCCGCTTAGACTTGAGGAAAGGAGATTTAATCTACAACAGCGGAAGGGTTTCTTTACTGTAAGGACAATAAAGGTATGGAATTCACTGCCTGAGGAGGTGGTGCTATCGAATACATTAGATGCCTTTAAAAAGGGCCTAACATAGAGGGCTATGTACGTTAGTATTGGGATTAATATTTACTTAGGGCTTGTTGATCCAAGGAGAAATCTGATTGCCATTTGGAATCAAGAGGGAATTTCCCCCCCTATCCAAGGCAGAATTTGAAACTGCTACATTGAGGGTGTTTTTTTTGCCTTCTTTTGGATCAACAATGGTAAACAGGAATAGGAAAAGGGTTGAACTAGATGGACGCAAGTCTTTTTTTCCAACCTAAATTACTATGTTACTAGGTTGTAGTAGGTGTAGTTTTCTACTTCTAGCACCCCCTAACATAGGTCAACTCATACCAACGGGGTGTCATTTGAATGCTAAGAGCACTAGCTAACGAATGCAGTTGAAAATTCCATGGTTTTCACAAAGTTCCATACATTTGAAGGGGCAGAAATGTAAGAAAATGCCTTTTTTTCATTAGCGCCAACTGCTGGAAGAATTTGTGCACACCAGCCTTTGGGTAAGAAGGCAAGTGACCACTCATTAGGTGTGGCAGGTTGTTTTCTGTCCAAAATGGCATTGTTTCTCTACCTTTCCTGCATATCTTTTATGGTCATATCCATTTTAGTGCAAGCAGATAATTTCAAAAACAAAAGTGTCAGGTTTACGTACGTGTTCCTAGCACCCACATATTGTATGTTAACCCACACAAATGGGCTACTACTTTTCTCATGTTGGTAGCAGGTAGTGAATACAGCAGGAAATGTTATGGTTTTCAAAGATTTTATTATCTTTGAAGTGATAGAATTGTAAAAAATAAAAAAACATGTGTTTATTCCTATAGCGCCACCTTTTGGAAATATTTTGCACTTCAGCCCAGGGATAGAAAGGCAAGTGACCCCTCATTCAATGCGGGAGAATGTCTACTTTCCAAAATGGTATACCTTTTATACCTTTCCTTCATGTCTCTACCAGTTATGAACATTTTAGTATAAGCAGCCATTTTCCAGGAAGCAAACAGGTAGATGTATTTATGTGCTTCTGGCACCCCTAAGGTATGTCGACTCATACCAATGAGGTGTCATTTTTCTCCAAAGAGCTCTAGCTAATGAATACATTTGGAAATTCCATGGTTTTCACACATTTCAGTACAGTTGAAGGGGCAGAAATGCAAGATAATGCCATTTTTTTTCCCATAGTGCCACCTTCTGGAAGCATTTGGGCACAACAGGCTTGGGGTAAGAAGGCAATTCATCCCTCATTTGATGAGGCAGGTTGTCTTCTTTCCAAAATAGTATGGTTTGCGTAGCCTTTCTTCACTTCTTTAGTTGTTATAACCATTTTTGTATAGACAAGTGATATTTGAGAAAATGTTAGAAAAATTAGAGGTTGTAGTAGGTGTAGTTTTGCACTTGTAACGCGCCCACTAAGGTAGGTGAACTCATACCAATGAGGTGAAATTTTTCTCCAAAGAGAGCTAGTTAATGAATACAGTTGGAAATTCCATGGTTTTCACAGATTTCAGTACAAATGAACAGGCAGAAATGTAAGAAAATGCCATTTTTTCCCTATAGTGCCACCTTCTGGGAGCATTTGAGCACAACAGGCTTGGGGCAAGAAGGCAAGTTACCCCTCAGATGCTGCAGGTTGTCTACTTTTCAGAAACAAATAGTTTTATATAGTTATTCCACTGTTTTAGGGTAGTTTTACCACAAAAACCCTAGAATGCGCATATTCGTTTATAAAGATGAAAATGTCATTTTGCGCTGCTGGTGATTAGGGCTCTGCTCTAGCCATGGACGTAGGTAAAATGATACAAATTTGGTATTTTTTTTTACTCGGGGGGACTTGGGGCTTTTTCAAATAATTGAGGATAAATGTTTTTGATACATAGTATGCGATTTTAGCAAAATGAGTACATTTTCACTTTTTTTGTCATTATGGCATCATAGCTTTTTGCACAATGTAAAATTCTCTTCAGTTAAGGTACCACAAGAAAGTTCAATTTGTTCTGAAAAAAAACAATATATAGTTTTCCATATTTAACTAGAAATTCCCAGAGTAAATCAAGTCTACACAGAAGGATAGCAAAAATGCTGAAAAAGTATCTGGCCTGCAGGGTACAGGAAATGGCCCAAGCCTCTGGCACTGAAGGGGTTAACACCTTGAAAGCTATAGAGGCCTCCAATACATTTCAAAGTAATGGCTTGGAGACCTTTTGTTGCCTTCAAGGGGGTGAAAAATCCCATTTACATCACTGGAAATTATTTGTTCTCTATGGGGCAGCTGGTCCACGCTTGAATTGCTCTACTTTATTTCTGAATGTAGCAAATATTCTATTTCAGAATCCTAATGACAGAGCAAGGAATCTGGACTCAGACGTGATGGTTTGATCCATCCTTTGTTGAACAGCATTGAGGCATAACTTGCTGCTTGATAAATAAATATTAAAGTGATAGTATTGTCTATTTAAAATTAGTTGCCCAAGTCTTCTGTATATTAAAAAGAACATATTGCGCTATGTCTAAGAGCTTAAAGTTACGAAGAACTGAAGACCCACCACCTGCCCCTTCTCCCCACGTCACTCAGAAGCTGCAGGCTTGTCAGGAGGGCTGCAGCGAGGGACGAACTTCAGTAAGCAAAGGGAAATCCTGCCCTCCTTGGTCTGGGGGGGGGGGGAGGAGGCGGCAGGATTTCCTTTATATTTACTGAAGTTTGTCCCTAGCTGCAGCCATCAAGTTGCACGACCTTATCTCAGATTACGTGATCGGAGTGGGTGGAGATCTTCAGTGCTTCATAACTTTACAAAGAAGTAAGTGCTTAGACATAGCACACTGTTCCTTTTAATATATAGAAGACTGGGGCAACTAATTTTAAAGAGACATTACTATCACTTTAATAATAATTCTTTATATGAATTCATATACAGAGCATGATTCTGATTTAACAAACTAGACCATTTCATTCAATTTACACTTTATTCAGTACTTACATTTTATTTCCATAATTAAGTCTAACTTTAATAAAACATAAAAAATGAAAGGAGTCATTGACCAAACACCTATACACATCCCCTCCAGTGTTATTGAAAGGAGAACTAATACCTCCTACCCCCTTCCTATGACAGACCTTATTATAGCCAGAAAATCCAAATGACCAATATTTCTGCCTGGGATCATTCAGTCCTGGATGTCATGTCCAAGGAGGTCGACATGACACTCGCTATCAGCTGTTTTCAACTAAAGTGTATTCAATGATCAGAGCTTGAGGTCCGTTGGTCCTGCTAGCAACTGCCTTGACCACTTCCATGCATAGGATATCCCTGACAGACTTAGCATGTCATACTGAACCAAGGAGCAAGTGTAAGATCCATAGGAAATTCTGGCAATAGTAATGTAAGTGGGCCTTATTACTAGGAGGTAAGAGCTTTCCTTGAAGCCAACACACTGCAGAACAAAGTTGTGAGGGACTGACCCCAGCAGGACTGAAGAAATTAAAAGGTTTCTATTTCTTCCTAGTGGTTACAGATATTTCCAGCACAAAATGGCTGTACGTCAGTAGAATGAACATGATAAAAGGTCTATTAGTTCCCATACATGGATATGTACACATTTTATAATAATATAATATTGGTCCACAGAGTATTCATTATAACAGAAAGGTAAGAATATATAATCCAGTAAAACATTAGTGTACATTTAAAATGACGATTCATGTAAGAGAGGGAAAAATTCCCATCAGCCTTTCAATGAACATGCTTCGTTGTAAGAAACAGAGGGCCTTATTAAAGACAAACATGGAGCATTTTTGGGGCAAACCAACATCACCATAGGGGACAAATATAATTTCCCATTGACTGAAACTGGCTCTTAATCCATTGATTGCTAGAGAGATCTCCAGCATATTGCATTGGAGACCTTGTTGGCATTTATACTATTAAAAGATCCATTTCGAGTAGTGGGAATTTTAATTTCTCTCCTATGGTGATCTTGGTTTGCTTCTGAATTTATCCACTTTGTTTTTATGCATACGGCCCTGAATATCTATAATATCCTAAACCATGAGTGTGTCAGTAATAAACTGGCCTACAGAAATATTTCTGTGATTAGATGTGATATTTACAACCACTACAGACAGCAGTGCTAAGTAAATGTACCATGATGTTAGAGCAGGATAATAATGCCAATATAATTTAATCTAGTATGATATACCGAATGCAGGGTACTTGGTATTATTATAAACTGAAGCATACTCATTTTCAAGTGCTGAGTTCCAAAGAACAGATTCTTGCATGTATATATATATTTTTAATAACTAGTTGGTTACTCAGTGCAAATAAAAAAAAAATTATATATATATATATATATATATATATATATATATATATATATATAAAACTAAATACCAGCGCAGATGTCCCTATAGAGCTGGCAGTGGGGTGATGATACCTTGCTTTAGTAGTGGAACATTCTCCCCATAATGTGGCACACAAAGCCCCCCAAGCTAGGCAGTAATTGCAATCTGCAGCAAAATAAGGAAACATATCTGCTTTCTCACTAAAATGATTACACACACAGGGGCCTTATGCAGAAAGCAAAAAATGAGCAGTTCTGAAGTGTATCAACTCAGCTGTATCATGGGAGGGAGATACAAAATCCTAAAGTTTAAATGGATTTTTATAGCTATATAGGTGTCCACCACAATGCCTTGCAGTGGACTGGAGACACAACACGCCAGTGGTTTATTTTACCTCTAAGGTGAAGTTGGTATGCTCTAGAATGTTGTATTTTTTTGCATTTTGCATAAGGCCCATAATGATCTGTTAGTCCTGCAGTCCCAGCTTGCTGCTAAGGGGGTTTAAAGCATCAATAATGTAATTTCAGGACAAGCCTTTCATACTGTACACTATTCTTAAAGTTTTTGTGGCCCAGATTCCGAATTATGTTACATGGGATGAAAAGGTTGACAGAGGAATAACTGCTCTGATCCTTGACAACACTAGCACAGTACAGGGATATGTGACTCTACCCCTTTGCGTGCCAAAGTGGTACGCAACGCATTGCTTTGCAATGCGTTGCGTACCACTCTGGCACTCAAAGGGTTAAAGATAGAACAGGTTAGAATGTGTGTGTTTCAGCACAGCTGTGCCAGTTAGTGGCTCATTTAGTTAGTCAACACACTTGTGCTTAATGTGAGATACCCTAAAATAGAGCTTAAGAGTGGGCAACCTTTAAGTATTGAGCTGTCGTTGTACTATAATACTCATGATCCTCAGCTGCACAACGGCTATCAGAGGAGGATGGGAGTTATAGTCTATCAGCAGCTGAAGAGTGACATACTGCTCACCCTTGTTCCAACCAGTGTGAGGACTTCAGTGGCCTACTCCAGTTTCAGTATCTTGGTATTCAAATCCAAGCCTCACTGTCCACCAAAAGGCACAGTAAAAGGTATTGCTTCTTGAAAATAGGCATATTAACCACTAGCTTATGAACAGCAAGTGACCTAATTGTACTTATGCAAACATATTCTCAAATCCTGCTAGGGTGCTAAAATACATGAACATTGTTAGATTGTAGATGATTCTAACTTAGGAAAGGCTCACAGTCTATTTGTATCACAATACTGAATTCTCAAAGAAGTGTAACTTTTTCTCTTATACATGGGACTGTTCAGACCTTTGCATCTGTACAGTTTTTTCACAAATTCCCACACATCCCTGTAACATCTTGAGTATTCGGAAAAAGATAAATGCAGATGAGTGAAAGCAGTATAGTGGAAGCACTTTTTTGTGACAATGATTTACTGTATCCACCTCAGCAATGAAATCCTAAGGTGTTTTCATATGCATGAGCCAGAACTGTCAAATTCTAAGATGTTTAACAGACAGAATCAGGGATAAAGTAGCAATTACCAAAATATAGTCACATATGCATAAAACATTCAGCAACTCATAACAAATTCCAGATACACATACACCAGTCGCTAGCACACACACACACACACACACACACCAAATATTTATAGCAACACTATCTTAGCCCAACTTGTTTTTAAAATTGTTCTGTCTAGAGGGCAGTCACACACATATATCACATGTATGCTAGACATTAATGTGTAATAGGACAGCTGCTGGCTAGGTGCTATGTAGTTTTGGTAACTGCAAATGATCCACAGCTTGGAACAATATGGCAACTAACAAGGTCTATGGAAATTAAATAAGAAAACTGTAGAATGTAACCACCTCCCCTTCATTATCATTATTGTCTTGTGTGGTGCTCTATCACGAGGGAGATACACTAATAAAGCGCAAGAAGTGCAGAGGTAACAGCAATACTATATTAAAAGTGTTAACCCCTTCACTGGCAGAGGGGCTGTCAACTCATGTAAGTGTTACTATTGCCACAGAGGTGAAAAAAAACAAGGCACCAGTTTTTAGAGGAGATGATGGGACAGCAAAGTGTAGAAGGGAATAAATGCTAAACTGGTGTTACACAGCAAGTAAAATGAGATGTCAGCTGTAGCACTTACAGTAAGAGAATTAACCCCTCTGCCTCCAGGGTGGCCTCAGTAATATTTTATCCTGTGCAGCTCACCCTACTACAGGGTCTATAGCAGGAATTGGCAACTGGAGGCCATCCAGCTGTTGTCCGAATACAATCCCCTTCATCCTCAGCCAGATGATGGCTGGATATGGATGATGGGAATTGTAGTCCAACAAAAGGAGCGCCTCAGGTAGCCCCGCTGTGCAGAACAGTAAAACAGGACCAAGCATTTAGGAGAATTACTTAATAATTTGATCTCTCTGAAGCTCTTTAACTCAGAAAAACATTAATACCCCACTTAAATATATTCTCTGGCCTTCAGTGCTCTCATATGGTAACAGTGTCACTTGGGGAAAGCTTCTGGCACCACAGGAGATTGGTTTTATTTGCTTTATCAAAATGAAACCTACTTAGGCTACACAGACAGCATAGTAAAAATAAAGCAAATCTAGAGCAAGCAAACTGCACTGCATGGAAAACAATTAAAATTCACATTGAGTTAAATGGGGACTTTAACCCTTTGAATGCCAGAGTGGTCTCAAACACATTGTGTTGCACTGGAGATACCTCTGGCATTCAAGGGGTTAAAATGCCCCGTCGAAATCAATAGGAAGTTTGGGAACTGCTTTTGTATCCTCTGGTGCAGTTGGCTAGCCCCAGGATTGCTACACCTTTGCTGCAGTGCATGTGGCCGCAATAATAATCATCACTCCTCAGTAAAGTTCACTGATAAAAGGGCCAGTGTTAACTTAACTGTGCATGTGTCCCCAATAAAAAGCATCATTCCTTAACCAAGGTCAACATGTGACCTGTTACTCTGATAAGAAGGCCTGAAGAAAGGCTCTAGTCCCTCTAGCAAAGAAAGGGTTGAATGCACTGTTAAATACCTCTAGACATAGGTAGACTTTGAAAACTATATTAAGTAGGTTTAGAAATGACACATTTGTTATTTGGCACTCCACAGTTTCACGCTTCTGAGATCTCAGATTTGCTGAGTGCTATTGCCAGCTCCAAGTCTTCCTGTTCTTGCTGCTTTAGCCTTTCCAGTCTCTCCTCCTCCTCTCTCTCGCTTTCTCGTTTCGCCCACTCGATCATATCGTCTTCGGATTGGTACTGCAGATTTCAAGAAAGACATTCACTGGCTGAACAAGTCTTAGAGATGAACTGTCCATAGAATGGGCATAGCAGGTTTATTCAGAGAAGTTTAGAATACACATTTTCAGCTACTGTAACCACCTAGAACTTCGAGAAGGACATCAGCACCGGAGACCTCTCTAGCATCCAAGGGTTAATCAAATAATTCCACCAATGAATGAATGAAAATACATTGGGTCAGAAGAGGATTCTACTGTGAAATCACAAGGAAAGAACTTAACCCTTTGAGTGCCAGAGGGGTGCACCATGCATTGCTTATGAATGTGTGGCGTACCCCTCTGGTATTCAAAGGGCTGAGAGAACAAAAGATGAGCAACTCTGGAGCATACCTACTGCACCTTTGGGGGGGGGGGGGGAAGGAACATTCCCAAACCCAACTATAAATGCTACATAGGTCACCAAGTCAATGCACTGGACCACTAGCATTTGAGAGTTAAAAGCTCCCTTTAACTTAATTGTAATTAAAAAAAAAAAAATAAAAAAACCCACCCATGGTGCAAAATTGGTGTGCTGCAGCATACCTCAGTTTACCCATTACTGCACTTGCAAACTAGCACTGAACATGTTTCAGAGTCCATGGAGAATCTTTGAACAATTAATTTAGTGCAATCATTAATTGAGTAAAATGGATACTTCAGATTCACTTCAATGGACTTGGCAAGCAAACCCAAAGGGAAAAAAAAAACAACATTTAAAAATATATATTTACTTATTTCCTTACAAAAGGCATAGAGGTCACAAAGCTACGTGTGACCTTACTGAATGCTGATGGATGAAATTTGTAGTCCCCACCAGCTGGGGACCCAATAAAGGATTACCTCTGATGTAATTCAGTGTATGTTCTGTACAGAAATCTGCCCATTTGTTACATCTTGTGTGTGATTAGGTATGAAATATAAAAGAAAGGAATGAACAAAAGCAAGATAATAGGCAAACTTTACTTTAGATCACCAGAAGAATGAAAGTAGATGAGAAATTACCATTAGTATTACACATGGACCCCACACACAGGCACGTGCCCCCCCCCCCCCCCCCCGACAGGCACTGGGTTCAGTTTGTACTTACAGTGCTGAAATTATTAAGATTCCCAGCATTGTCTGTTCCTTTGCTGCCAGGGAAAGGGTCACATTCTAGCTCTTTGGGGAAGTTGAACTGCTGGAAGGGGTCACTGTGCCCAAATGAGTCGGAAGATTCCAGTGTCCTGGAGATAGTTCTTTTGCCTATGCAGAATAAAAATACAATGACTTCATTTCCTTTGTACAATTGAGATACACTGCTGAGAACAGAAGATTTTCTGAATTAGCATGGCTGCACAGGAAGGTCAAGTGTCATCACATGACCCCACTCCATGCCTTGACATCACTGAACACCCACTGACTGGTCTGAAAATTACACCTGCGCAGAACTACAAGAAAATGGCCTCTGCACAGAGCTCTAAAAACTAAATAGTTAAAGGACCTCTAGTGCAGTGGTTCCCAACCCTATCCTCAGAGTCACTGAACAGGCCACGTCTTTAGGATTTCCATGCTTGAGTACCGGTAGATTAAACAAAGATTCAGTAATGTAATTAAACTCACCTGTGCTAACACAGAGGAATCCTAAAGACATGGCCTGTTAGGCACCCCATCCCCTCCCCCCCCCCGGAGAAGAAGAGTGGGAACCAGTGCTTTTGGTGTTCTGCTTCAACCCCTTAAAAACCATTGCAATGCAGTGCGTTGCACAACCATCTAGTCTTTAAGGGATTTAAGGTAAATGGAGGTCATTATTATGTACCAGTGCTTCATTAAAGGGAAATAATAAATGACAAATACAGATGGATTAAATACTGTACTCCTAGCCAACAGCTGTCAAAAGAAAAATATTTTATGCAAGGTCCCTAAAATCCATTCTTAATGGAGCCATAAACTTTTTTTTTTTTATGATGTTATAGAGGTATTCCTGTTGAATGAAACAGGGACACCCCTGCCGAGATATGAATGCTCAGTTTGTTAGGAACAGAGCCAAGTGGTATCCACAATGCAACTGCATTTATAAACCACTCTATGGGAGAGCCTTGAGATTTGACTATTGCTCTCCATAGAGTAAGTGATGGAAACAGCACCACCAGAATCCATTTGAAGTGTTGCATGTAAAGTTTTGCATCATAAAATGACTCATGTGTTTTGCCGTGTCATTTGAAGTGTCGCATTTAAAGTTTTGCGTCATAAAGTGATGCACATTCTACATTTTGCGTAGCTGTGAATGGCGCATTCACCATTTCGTGCATTAACGTGTCGCAATATGGGTGCAATAATGATGCAATATGGGTGCAATACTGATGCATTAGGGTGCAATAGGGGTGTATTAAGGATGCAATATGGGTGCAATAATTATGCAAATTGGGTACAATACTGGAGCAATATGGGTTCAATATGGGTGCAATATGGGTTCAATATAGGTGCAATATGGGTGCAAAAATGACACAAATTGGGTGCAATATGGTTCAATATTGGTGCAATAATGACGCAATATGGGTGCAATGATGCAAATTGGGTGCAATTTTGGTTCAATATTAGTGCAATATGGATGGTTTTTGTGGGTTTTGGGTTGATTTTAGGTTGGGTTTTGGGTTGGATTTGGGTTGGTCTTGGTGGGTTTTGGGTTGGTTTTTGGTGGGTTTTGGGTTGGATTTGGTGGGTTTTGGGTTGGATTTTGGTTGGTTTTGGGTTGGATTTGGTGGGTTTTGGTTGGGTTTTTGGTTGGTTTTGGGTTGGATTTGGGTTGCAACCACACTGCGTCCTTAATGCACCCATATTGCGTCAATATTGCACCTATATTGTGTACTTAATGCACCCCTACTGCACCCATAATGCATCAATATTGCACCCATATTGCAACACGTTAATGCACAAAATGGTGAATGCGCCATTCGGAGCGTCGTGAAGTGTAGAATCTGCGTCATAAAAAAACTTTAAATGTGACACTTCAAATGACGCGGCAAAATACATGCGTCATTTTATGATGCAAAACTTTACATGCAACACTTCAATAGTAAACCGTACCACCTGGGGGCCATGACACAAAAAAGTCTGAGCTGTAAAAGTTTCTAACTGAAAAATATCCCAACAGTGGGCATAATCTTGTTTTATTCTGCAGGAAAAACCATATAACCTTTTTCATTTAAAAGTCTACTGATCCTTTAAAGCGGAACTGTCACCTAAAACCAAAGTAATCGGGCACACTTCCTGTACCCTGTACCATCTCAGGACTTCCCAGCTTCCCCAGCGAGCGCATTCACGCTGCCCTTCGAAGCTGGATTTCTGTGATGTAGCGTTACAGCAAACTCCATTTACAATGCTACTGAGGTTGCAACACATTACTAAAGGTTTAATTCTATGTCTGATTATTAAAGTGATTTTATATTGTAATTCTGTTGTGTCTGGGGTAACCTAAAACGCCCAGATATAAAGTCTTGGTGGTGGCAGCAAATTGTAGTACTGGGGTGATAGTGCAGGAGGGATTTCAGGGGTTAATTTGGTGGTTGCTAGGAATAGTAACGGGTAACCAGGGGTCTGGTATTGTTGACCTTTTCACTCCCACACTCTCCCCACTGTGTCAGCAGGGCCTATAGCCTTCGTCTGTGACAAGGGGTTACCCATATTTAGTGGAGGAAAAAACTTCATGGCAGAAGTAAAACTGTAAGTTAACATATGAAATAAATATTGTACCCTATAGAAACTGTAGACATATATAACAGAATATAATGGCCTTTACATAGTTGTATCATGTTAAAGTTACTTCAGTCAGTAGGGGGTACCACCAAGGTAGGTCAGTATTCAGGAAGATAAAGATGAGCAATTCTGGAGCAAATCAACTGCACCATAGAGGACAAATAAATCCCCAGAATTCACATTTTTTTAAATGGGCATTTGAACCCCCTTGAATGCTAAAGTAGTCTCCAAATCACTGTCTGTCCTCTAGTGTGAAAGTTGGTTTGCACCAGAATTACTCTACTATGTCTTTATACATAAGGTCCATATGTAATGTGAACACCAGAACCGGATAGACTAGATAAGGGAAGAGTGATCTACAGCCCTCCAGCTATTCGACCAAAACCCCATCAAAAACAGCTGGCTAAAACTGAGGACTGCATATTGCCCATGCCAGATTTGTCCACATACATACATGGATTCAGCACAAAACAGGCAGGACACACAAAACAAAGAGCAGAATAAGAGTCCACAGGCCTTCTGTATAATGAAAAGTGAAGAGATTCTGGGGCAAACTAACAAAGAAGATAAATGAAATTTCGCCAAATTCCCATAGGTATTTACTATACATTATCTAGCATTCAAGAGCATAAAAATCCAATTTAATTAAAAAACAAACAAAAATAACCTGCCTTTCGTCCTTTCACATGTGCATGTCTACTAGCATGGCTACCTATCTAAAATTTCATCATGCATGTCCAACCACTTGCTAAAGCTGAACATTTCTAAAAATTGTTTATTTTCTGATAAATCTATTTCTCGTAGTCTGTAGATGGATGCAGGGTCCATATGATAAGGAGGCAGGGAACGCCAAACAAATCTTCTCCCTCTGCCCACCCTCTATACCCCAGCACCAACCAAAGATCACCAGTTATTGGTTAGCAAAGTTAGGAGAGGAATCGATAATGCAACAGCAAAAAAAGAAGCAGCGCAGGGCACATCAAACCGGAAAATACGTCAACATGTGGGATGCCCGGCATCTCTCTATGGCCTATGAGAAAAAGAATCATCCCATTTTCCCTAGGCGGAAGGCATGGACCATGGGGGTGTCGTCCCAAAGCAGTCCCAAACATAGGGAGGGAGAGCAGATTTAAGGAACAACTCATTGTAAAACTTTACGGCCAAAGCTAGCATTCTGACGTGCAAAAACATGAAACTGATAAAATTTAAACATGTGAAAAGATTACCTATTGGCTGCCATGCAAAGCTGGGCCACGGAGGCCTGATTCTTCAAAGCACACAAGTGGTGCTAACCGCACAAGCTGAATGCGCAGTAATCCAGAATGGAGATGTATGGGACCTGAGCACATAAGCTTGTCTAATAGTCAATTTCATCCACAAAGCCAGAGTAGTGTTCGAAGCTGGCAACCCATTCTAGGACCTTCAGGAAGGACAGAGTATCCGACTGGCCAAAAAATATTGGGTAGAATCAACATGCTGTCGAAGACATGTGAACTATATTCAAAGTATGGAGCACTTCCTCCTTTAGATTCGAAGGAGATGGACACGAAGATGGAAGTTCCTGATTTTACAGCGCTGTGTAATTAGTTGGAGCTATATAAATAAAGAATAATAATAAAGTGAAAGTCAGATCAACCTTAGGCTGAAACTCAGGCCAATACTATGGAGAACCTTGTCTTGATGAAAAACCATGTGAGGTAAACGGCAAGACAGAGAAGCATCAGCTGTAAGAAATACCGTCTAGAAGAAACTCAGAATACTTTCTCAAGACCCACTTGAAAAAAAACAAGAGAGATTGTAAATGGAAATGCAAGGGACTGAGTTCCCGATGGCCCTAAAGAGAGAAGTAAATCCGCCAAACTCAGTGACAGATTTTGTCTGAAGCAGGCTTGTGAGCTAGCAGCATATTTTGGGCAACTGAATCACTTAATAAATTGAGACACAAGATGTCTTCTCTTTAGCGAAGAGACATGTAAAAATAAATAAATAAATAAATAAACCAGAAACATAACCCGCTGAAACTGGACCAGATGAGATCTGGGAAGATTGATAAACCAGGGTTGTTGAACAACCCCCTTAGTTAGACTCAGATGTTGCTGCAAGTAACCCGGAGACCAGGCTTTCAGAAAAAGGCAGTCTAAATACGGAGTCACATTGAACCCAAGTCCGCAGACAAGCCATCTGGGGAGCAAGTACTTTCGTGAATACCTTTGGGGCCATGACCAGGCAGAGTAACAAAATGAAAGTGTTGGTCCTGGAAAGCAAACCAGAGATATCGGTGATGGCCCGCCCAAATGGGAACATGAAGATAAGCATCCTTGATGAAGAGCGATGCCAGAAACTCACCCAACACCATGGCATGATCTGAGAGATTCCATTTTGAATCTGGGTACATGAACACACTTGCTCAACGCCTTGAGGACCAAGACAGGACGAAAGCTTTCATCCTTCTTTGGAACAATTAAACGATTGGAATAAAAGCCATGGTACCTCTGATCCAGAAGAACTGGGACCAACACCCCGGTGGCTTCCCAAAGGATCTGAATGGCTCGAGAAAGGCAAGAAGCAGGTGATGGCTTGTGGGAACACAGGACATGAAAAACAGAAAGGGGGGGGGGACGTGGCTGACCAGGGAGCGAGATGGCAGCATAGTGTCTTAGCTCCGTCCTAGAGGCCCAAAAAATAGCTCATATTTGGCAGTTCTTGCTACTATGGTCCGACACCGTCGACAGAGTAGAGTACAGCAGACACCTGGGTCTGGCAAGGGACTCAGAGACTCACCTATAAGGAGCTATTTCACCACATCGACTGGAACTCTGACCCATGACGCTACATCAGTAATGGCGGACTCTCCCTCGCACTCTGAGGCATCGGAGGGGTCTTCGGAATCAGCTGGTTCGTCAGCTGAGGTTGCTCATCCATTGCTGGTGCCGCAGGACGTTCTGGAACTTTTGCGGGCTATCCCCTCTAAGGCTGATTTCCACATGTTGACGACGGAGATTAAGCAGAGTGTGAGTGAGGCACGAGATGACATTGCTGGCCTACGCGCGGGACTTACCGATCTGGAGACGAGGGTCTCAAGTAATGAGCAGCGCCTCTCCCATGTAGAGGAGGAGGTCCGGGGCATGTCGGCCTTGGTCAACCCGCAGCTTGTGGAACTCCAGAGGCTTATGAAAGATGTTGATAATAGAGGCCGCCGCAACAACATAAGAGTGCGGGGTCTCTCTGAAGATGTTCAGGCTGGAGAGCTCCTGCCTGCCTTAACGGCCCTCTTTAATGGTATTTTGGAGCGTCCTGAAACATCGCCAATAGAATTTGAGAGAGCACATAGGGCGCTGCGCCAGAGAGGCCCACCAGAGGGTCCACCACGGGATGTAATTTGCTGCTTATCGAGCTTTAGACTAAAGGAGGACATCATGAGAGGTGCACGAGCTCGCAATGTGTGGACATTCTGAAATTCGGAGGTTGTCCTCTATCAAGAGCTCTCATGGATCACACTACAAAAGCGCAGGGCACTTCAACCGCTTACACAGGCCCTCACAGTTAAGGACATCCCATATAAATGGGGCTACCCATTCAGCCTTTATGTACGCCTTGGTAATACCACTCATGTTGTGTGGAGCCGCACCGATGTTCCTGGGGTGCTTAGAGCAGCTAACCTTCCAGATGTCTCTGTTCCTGATTGGGATGCCCTGGATTTTCCTGCTAGACCCGGGGTATAGGGCCGATGAGACGGCAGGAAAGACCCCCGGCCCCTTCTCCGAGACAACCTGGATTGATGCCTGAGGAGTGAGGACTGAACCTGTTGCCTTGGAACCTTGCGACCCTGACAGGGCGTCTATATATACCCGACTCTACATGAAAGGGACCTTCTTCCTCTTTTAATGTAACCTGATGGAGTGTTTTGTTGGGGGCTTGCTCAACGCATCGGGACTGCAGATGGAGGCTAACAGAACTGGGGGGCAGATAGCCTCTGATTTGTTTACATGTACCCTTGTGTGGGTTTCTAGGGTCTGGGTTGTCCTCTGGGTTGGGTCTCTGCCCTTAATCTACAAGGCCTACTCGGGCTTTTGGGCTATTCATTGGGGTGAGCTGGGGGTCCCATTCGCTCACTGTCCAGTTGACCCCTGGGGAGTGGTGTACTATGCATACCCTTGGGTTGGTTTCCCGTGTTGGTATAATAATTGTGGCCTGCCCCTCATGGTAGCTGTATGTGCAGTTCGGAGTCCCCCCCCTTCCCACCTTTTTTTTTTTCTTTTCTTTCCCTGCCGGGAGGCTCCCGGACTTCCTTGATCGGGGCTGGGGGGAGACTCTGGGACTGAGGTGGGGGGTAATAGTATGTTGCGTGCTGACTCGACCAGTGGCGCCCTCGGGTCCGGGGGCGCCGGTGGTTGACTCGGAATATGCCGTGGCGCGGGGAACGTGGCAGGGGGTTGAGGTTAGCATTAAGAGGTGTGGCGGATGCATCGCCTGGTGACTGCTAACGGTGGAGGTCGCTGATTTGCGCGCTGACACTGGGGTGGGACCCGGGCGTTGTGTCGGACCTACATCAGAAGTATTCTCTTTAGTGTGCAGTCGGTTGTTTCGTTCTTGTACAGCTGCTTGCACACAGTGCTCGTTCTGCCTTGTAACATTGATATGCACTGGGCTTACCAGTATGGGAGTACTGTTCGTATTGTTTGAATATTTGCTATTGTTTTATTGTACGTTTATGTTCAACTACTGTTGCGTGCAGTCTTTGGATAGCACCATGGATAGCACCATCTTCCTGCCTGTTTGGTTTTTGGCTCCTGGGAGGGTTGGTGTCTTTGTTTACTTACACAGGGCTCTACGCCTACTGGCGGTGACTCCTGTGTATGACACAGTTCTCCACGGAGGAATTGTATTTTTTGTACTGTCTGTTTTACTACCTTGCTCTTTTCCCTTCTTGGACTAGGGTAAGCAAGCCACTCAGTCGAGCGGATCGGACATGGTGATGGTATCTGACCCCATTGTGATTTATACCATTCATGCCCGGGCCTTAATGTTCCTGAGAAACGGACGAACTTGATGTGTGATTTGCGCTCCCACCGTGTGCCGATAGCATTAATACAGGAGACGCATTTTGTGGAACGTAAGTTTCCATCTTTGACCACTACACGCTATCCGACAGCATATTATAGCAATAATCCACATGCGAAGTCTAGAGGGGTGGCTATCTTGATCTCAAGGGGCACTCCTCTTGCCGACATTGAGACACTCTCTGATGACGAGGGACGATACCTATTTGTGAAGGGGACACTAATGGGTAAAATGTACACAATAGCTAATATATACTCTCCTAATGTGAAGCAATCTTCCTTCCTAGTCACTGTTCTGCAGAGGCTTGAAGAGTTTTGTGCGGTTGTTTTAGTGCTTGGGGGTGACTTTAATGTTGCTTTGAATCCCATGCTAGATTCCTCTTCCTGACCTCCCGAGTACCTGACAGTCTCTTATGGCGTATGAAGGACACTCTAGCTCGTCATCAACTAACTGACTGTTGGAGGGCGTTACACCCGACAGATCGGGACTATACCTTTTTCTCGGTTCCTCACGGAACTTACGCTCAGTTAGATTACTTTTTCCTCTCACATAGGGACCTGGACTCTCTTCAATCGGTCACTATTGAACCTGTTACATGGTCCGACCATTCACCTGTTAAATTGACATTACTCTCACTTATGCCGCCAGCGGTTAGAGATAATTGGCGACTTAATTAATCTCTCTTACTTGACCCGAAGCTTGCTTCTGAGACGTCTCTTGCTATCACTAACTATTTTAGAGACAATCTGGCATCGGGAGTTCCCTTGCCGGTGATCTGGGAGGCGCATAAAAGTGTACTCAGGGGCCATTTTATTTCCCAGGGGGCGGCCCGAAAACTGGCTCGGGAATGCCAAATTCTCACACTGACTAGGGAAATCGCCTCCCTTGAACGCACTCATAAGCACACTCTCACAGATGCGGATTACCAGTCTCTTTTGTTGAAGAGGGGGCAGTTCGCAGATCTGTTGAGTGCTAAGAATCGACAGGCACATCTACGTACTAAAAAATTATTTTTTGAGAACGGCAATAAGAGTGGACGCTTATTGGCAAGGATGCTACGTAAACACACTCAACTTAGGCATGTCCCGCGGATCCGGACTGCTAATTGGATGCTGGTCCATACTCCACTGAAAACTGCGGAGGCGTTTAAGGACTATTATGCTTCTTTATATAAAGATCGGGCCAATCGGGGTGCAGCAGATCCTGATCTTGCTATTCGTCGGTATCTGGAAGAACATGAACACAGTACGTTGTCACTGGAGGTAGCCCTGTCCCTTGAAGATACTATTACTGCAGAGGAATTGTTCAGGGCCATCCGTGCATCTAATATGGGTAGGGCGCCGGGACCGGATGGTCTTACACTCCGGTATTATCAGTCTTTTAGTGCAGAATTATGGCAACACATGGTGGACGTCTTTAACTCAATTCTCCAGGGGTCTAGTTTCCATACACAGACGCTGAGGGCCACGGTCACGGTGATACCCAAAGAGGGGAAGGATGGAGAACTGTGCTCCAGTTATCGACCCATCTCTCTGCTTAATGCAGACGTGAAGGTCCTGGCCAAGTTGTTGGCTCTTCGTTTGGCGCCTCATTTACCCAGCCTCGTGCATCCTGACCAGACTGGATTTGTGGGGGGTCGGGAGGCCAGGGATAATACTGCTAAGGTACTGGGCCTTATGGACTCGGGGCGGTTGCATGGTTGGAGCTTCTTCTGCTGTCAACAGATGCGGAAGAGGCTTTCGACAGGGTGAACTGGCGATATTTAATGACGACTTTGGAGCATGTAGGATTAGGACCGAATATGCGTGCTTGTATCGCTGCTTTGTATTCTTGACCATCCACATGTGTGAGGGTTAACGGACTCCTTTCACAGCCTTTCAGCATTGGGAATGGTACGAGGCAGGGCTGCCCTCTGTCACCGCTCCTGTTTGTGTTATCCCTGGAGCCCTTTCTGAATGCGGTTCGGGCTGCCGCTGATATTCACGGTTTGGAGGTGGGGGGTGTACAATACAAGGTTGCTGCTTTTGCTGATGATATGTTGTTCTTGATCACGCAGCCTACTATTTCATTGCCTGTGTTACACCGTTCTCGGACTACGGTTCCATCTCTAACTTGAAGATTAATATGACTAAGTCTGAGGTCCTTAATGTTTCTGTGCCTGTTGGACCGAGGACGACCCTGCAGGCCTCTTTCCCTTACAAATGGTGTGCCCACCGAATTAAGTATCTTGGGGTCTGGCTTACCAAAGACCCAGCAGATCTCTACAGGGAAAATTTTATGCCCCTACTATCTCAAATGTGCTCAGAGTTGAGTTGTTACCTGGCTGGGACGGATAAATGTGGTCAAGATGAATTTCTTGCCCAGATTGTTGTCCTCGCTACGGACCGCAGTGTAACAGTACATTTGGAATGGGAAGAAACCTCAGCAGCGTCTTGCTCAGTTGCATTTACCCAAGCGTTTAGGGGGTTTAGCCCTTCCGGATTTTAGGTTGTATTACCAAACATGCCATCTCCTCCGGATAGTTGAGTGGTCGACTGCCTCACAATACAAGCAGTAAGTTCGTATTGATTATGCCAGAACGTGTGATATGCTTCCTGCAGCTATTTGGTTGCGACCTGCTCAAAGGGACCCTTGCCTGAGACGTTGTCCATTCGTACGTGCAACTTTGACTATATGGAATTCACTAATACATAAAAAGACCCTGACTTCGTTTCCATCCCCTATGACCCCGATTGTACATAATCCTGATTTCTCTCCTGGTATTGCAGGGAGTAGGATTTTTCCTGTGACATCAGTACCGCGGGTTCACTTGTTTCAAGTCATGTCCGCGGGACAGCTGCTGCCCCTATCTGACATTTTTGATACTGTATCTCCGACGTTTCTGGATCATTATCGTTACCATCAACTTAAGCATTATGTAGCATCCACTGACCAACGACACCAGCTGTCCCGGCCTTTCACGCCGTTTGAGCAGGAGTGCACTAGATTGGAGCCACTTGCTCATGGTGTATCCCGTCTATATATGATGCTACTTACACATAATACATCTCGACTTCCGGGTTATGTGGAGCAGTGGGAGAGGGATTTAGGGATCACCTTTACACCGCGGCAATGGGAACAGATTATGTACCTTGCACATCATGTGTCCGTTTCTTCTAAAATTCAGGAATCGGCTTATAAGCTACTGACTAGGTGGTACATGACCCCGATCACCATGCAGAAAATGGATCCCTCCAGAGATGGTCTCTGTTGGCGCTGTGGATTGGCTCCTGGTCATCTACTACACATATGGTGGGAGTGCCCCTTGATTGTTCCCTATTGGGAGTCGATTTATAAGATTATTGTACACCTTGTTGAGGCTCCCCCTGCTTTTAAGCTGGAACACCTTCTCCTGCATCATACTACATATAGTCCGTATCGATATAAGAGGACTCTGCTCTCTGCTACTGGTGGCAGCCAATGGTTTAATTCCTCTGTGCTGGAGGAATTCCTCCCCGCCTAGTGTCAAGGAGTGGGTGGACAAAGTTGAAGAACTTAGAGTGTTGGCGGGGTTGGAGCCCTCATCGGCGGAGGAGATGCTCAGATATTCTGAGATGTGGGTAAACTGGATGCTATTTTTGGAGGGAGCGGACTTCTCCAGGCTGGTCCCGGGGTGGGGGCAGTTGTCATGTCTGATCCGGCCCGAACATCGAGTGCTGACTATCTATTCCGTCTGAGCATGTGGAACCTGATCATGTCAATATTCGTGCACGGCTAATATGACCCCAGTGTCCTTTCTTTCTTCTTTTTCCTCCCCACTCTATTCTCTCTGTTTCCTCTCCTCTTCTCTATTTTTATTTTTGTACTATTGTATTCCTGTTATCTACGTGTTTTCCTTGTATTAAACTTGAAAATCAATAAAATTCTATTGACACCAGAAAAACAGAAGAGGAAGAAATTCCAGAAAAGAGATGCTATAACCGTCATCTAGCAAGTGCAGGGCCAATGCATCAGAAATTTCCCTCTACAAAAAAACATAATGATGGAGCCAGCCTCCTAAGGGACAAAGCTTGGGAGACTCCAGACCCCTTTCCATCATGCAGAGAAAAGTTTGTTATCTGGGACTTGGGGACCAACTTCCTCTGTGCCCCCAAGCGGGTATGGACCTCCCGGAGGAACGAAACAAGGAAGCAGCAGGCGAGGACTCAGATGAGCAAGAGGAACCTCGGAAGTCCCTACTAGAATGAAGCAGAACCATTCCTCTGAAAATCAAATTTATGAAGCAACTATGGAGTGCTCTTACCCCCCAGTGGTCTAACTGATCATCTTGTCAAGATCAGACCCCAAAGAGAAGCGGACCATTGAACGGCAAAGCCACTGAGACTTCTAAGCAATGTCCAAAGCAGCCTCACCAGAGTATTATTATTATTATTCTTTATTTATATAGCGCCAACTAATTCCACAGTGCTATACAATTGCTAATGGCATCTTGAAGAAGAGCTATTAAGGCTCACAGCTCTTCCAGAGAAGAGCCCTCATGGACAGCTCACTTGGCCAAGATTCCATCGCGCTGCAAGCCCAAACCAAAGCAAACACCCCTAAGAAAATGTAACCTAGTTCAGAGTTCAGCTTCTTATCAGTGGAGTCCTGAAGCACCATAGTGGTCTGCTCCGGCAAAGTCTTATGTTTAGACAGTCCGGAAACAGTAGAATCCACAGCAAGAGGGATAGACCACAGATCAACCCTATCTGGAGGAAAGGGATAACGTTTTTTTTCTGTTTTGGTAACAGAGAGAGCTCTGTCAGGAAAATGGCACTCATTAAGAACAATCTAGGCAAATTCTGGATTTGCAAGAAAGGACAGAGAATACTTCTATTTACATTTAAAGAGCAAAACTGTGGAACCCACCTGGGACGTGGTCTCCAAAACCTGGAGAATCTTCAAAACAGCCTTAACTGTTTAACAGAATCAGACTTCTCCTCCTCATCTCTAGATGACAAATCCTACCAAGAATGTTACTGAGAATCTCCCTCTCAGCATCAGAAGAAGGGAAGTCTGGATAGTACGGACGAAGCGAGATCCCAGAACAGGGCCAACAGCCGAAGAAGCTTAGCAGAGACACAAGGTGGATCAACCACCCATTTAACCAGTACCTTGTCCACGGACTAAACAAAGGAAGCTGACAGTACCATGACCCATTCCGGCTACATAACAGACAGAATAATTCTAGGAAGCAGCATGAAAGGCCCCCAAGAATGGGGCCCAAACTGACCTCAGTGATAGTCACAGATGGGAGTCCTTGAATCAATGTACTAACCGCAGAATAAGAGGATTTAGAGGCCTTAATCTTGCTCTACCCCCATACTTGGAGGATTTATGTCTGAGCTCACTAGCTGGAGCCTCAGACATGATTGCAAACACTGTAAAAATACAAAGTTTGCCCAGGAAACTGAGAAGCTGAGCACCTTGCAGAGAAGTACACATGTGCAAGTTCCTCCTGGGAATGCAAGACATACAGGATGCTGTGGCATCGCTCTGTAATGTGGGGAGGGCATGAAAGGAAGTGAGCAGTAACTTCCCTAACAACTTGCTAACAGCCAAATGCAATCTTGTAATAGTATAAACAGGAGTTGCCCAGTAACAGGGTGCACACTGCAGAAATAAAGTAAAAGGCAGTAAGCAGGCAGAGCTTCATAACTTGAGCTAAACCAGTGCAGTGACCACAGCCACTCATGTTCCGGATACTATGGACACTTGCGTAATCCAGGGGCTCCCAACTCCATGATCCCTATGAAAAAGCAAAGAAAAAGGGATGGGACACAAGAGTCCCAGGGACTCTCCCACCTTCGATGGGGTTCCAGTTAATGCAGTAAAAAAGAAGAAAAATAAAAATTAAAAGAAAGTGAGCCAGAAAAGGTTTCCCATAACAGGGAAACAGCCTTTCCTACTGGAGGTCATTCAGAAAACGGAGTGATCTCCATTGGCACTGGGGTAAAGAGGGTGGGCAGAGGAAGCATTCTGCCTCATTAAAGAAAACTCTCTATACCTCATGGTCCTGCCACTGCTGCTATATAGCAGATTGTTCTTTTAATGTCAACAACTCCAAAAACACAGTCCAGCAGCCTGGGTGTTAACTTTGTCTCCATCATCACATTTATTTCCCACATCCAACTGCTCACAAAAATCCAGTTTTTACTTATGAAACATCTCCAAAATATGACCTTGCATCACACATTGACTTCTGTAATCCATTAATAATTGGTCTTAAACCCCAGTGACTGTATCCACTGTATCTCCCCATAGCCTGCAGGATCTAATATATAATACTTACATTGATTTACACAGTATTTCAAACAAACTTGCTTTCACCTAAATATCTAGCCTCATTTCTAAGTATTCTCTGGAACACCATTTACACTCTACCAAAGATTTTCTACACTACTCCCTCAGTCTCCTCTCATTTACACCTCCAAGACTTTTCAAAAGCTGCACCCTGTGTCTGGAAGTTGCTTTTCCCTCTTTCATCCTTTCCCTTAGTTTCTCAACCATCAGCACCAAACACATATCTTCTTTTTTTTAAAGAAGCCTACACCCACACTACACAGCACACCTTACTCTGTGTCTTGCTATCTCTCCCAGTTGTTTGTTCTATGCTCCCATATCTACCCTAAGTACAACCTTCCGGTTGACATATATATTTTATTGTATAAAACTATTACTTACCTTCACCTCATGCTTTTCTTGCCCTTCTAATCAAACTAGTTTGTAAGCTGTTATGAGCCCAGATCCTCTCTCTGCTTGGTGGACATGAATGTCATATCATTTATTTGTATATTCCCCTCTATTGCTAAGATGCAGCTGGAATGCTCCAGAATTATACCTCTTATCTTCCTAAATAAGTATGTTTTACATGGAGAAGGTTCAATCATTTTATCAATTTGCTTGGTTACTTGTTCAATAAAAGATAAACCAAGGAGAAACTTATCTTTATTATAGGATTATTTCATGGCTGGAGCAGTACAAACCTGGTGGGGGTGGACAGGGTCGTGTAGGGGTTCCAGTTTTAGGGGGCAGTGCAGGAGGAATTTCTTCTTTATGTGAAGTTTCATCTTCAAACACATTTTTACTGTTCAAAGAATCCTTGTCTTTGTTGAGTAAATTGGCATCAAAAGTGTCCATACTGCTCTGCTGTATATAGAAGATGGAGAACAGAGATACAAGATGAAGACATAGGCTGTGAATACAGTTAGTTAACATGCAATGACAATGCCAGCAGGTAAGAACCAAATGGCAGTTCTGGGAAGTTCTACTAGTCAGTGAATTCTGCATATAAAACAAAAACAGCAGACAAGTAAAAAAAAAAAATTATGTTCTGTATGGGTGGGCTAGTAACTTTTCTCCTCCCGACTAAACATTTCTCTTTCACTGGCGAACATGAATGGAGGTGACAGAGTTACTGACATTTTCTAGCCCTGCATGATTTGCTTTACAATGTGCTGAAGAATGCTCTAAAAATCAAAGGTTTAGGCAATGATAATAGGATTTTAGTGTTCTTACCTGTTAAATCCTTTTCTCCTCTTTAGTCCATATGCAACACAGGTACCATGGGGTTGAGTCCCTCCTCCTGGAGGCAGGGCACATCACAAACAGAAAGACAGATTCTTTATGGTTGAAACTCCCTCCTCCATTTCCAGATCGAACCCCCCACACACACACACATTAATTTCCAGAATTCATGTGACCAAAGCCACACAACAAGAAGTAAGCAGGGAAGAGAAGAAGAAAATGTAATGAAAGAAAGACTAATAAGACCGCCACTGCACAGGAAGCAGTACCACGAAGGTCCATTTCTTTGGGTGGGAGACCTGTGTTCCGCACGGACTAAAGAGAAAAGATTTAACAGGTAACAACACAAATCCTATTTTCTCTTACATCCAGGTACCATGGGGAAATACCAACTCTAGGCTCCAAGTGGTGGGAAAGGAGAAAGGACCTGAATAACCCAAGCAACAAGTATCAATGGGCACTGAACTTACACAACACACTAAAAACAAGAACCAACAGGGCTCAGAAACCACTGAACAACAAATGGCAGAAATAGTGTGCAGGTTCCTTAATAGGCAGAACCGCCTGCAGGACCTTCCGGCCAAAGCTGGCCCCTCAGCTGAATCTAAGACATTTACACAGTAGTGTTTGGGGAAAGTATGCAAAGAGGACCAAGTCAATGCCTTGCTCAGCTGTTCAGATCGATTCTTATAGGCCCAAGAAGCATCCACAGACCTGGTGGAGTGAGCTGGGATCTTAAAGAGAACAGGTTTCTTGTAGATTTCAAATGCCTGGCCTATGGTAGCCATGATCAAAGAGGCAATGGTGACATTGGAATCAGCCTGACCAGCTCTGGGACATTCTGGGATGACAGAGTCAGCCTTGAGAAAACGCTAAGTACGGTGCACGTAAAACTTCAGGCAACACACCACATCCAACAAATGGAGATCTCTCTCCATATCAGATGTAGGATCAGGACAAAAGAAAGGTACAATAATCTCCTGATTGATGTGAAACTCTTAGACCACCATGGGAAGAAACTCCTGAGAGGTATCGCCTTATCCTCAATAAACACCAGGAAGGGAGGGTTAAAAGACAGAGCTTGTAACTCAGTCACTTACTACAAAAAGGAAAGCCATCTTGAGTGTCAATTGGCTCAAAGAGACAAAAGAAAGAGGCTCAAAGGGAGGCATCTGTAAAACACCCAGAACCAGGTTAAGGTCCCACAGGGGAGTGGGATCCTTGAAGGAAGGGAAGGCATGAGCAACCCCTTGAAGAAAAGAAAAAATGCCTACAAGACTAGCACTCAATACAGGCTAATACCTATGCACCAGTGTGTATGGAAAAATAAAGAGAAAAAAAAACCCCTTAAAACTTAATATTTATTGATCATTAATTAAAATGCAGATAGATAATTATCAGTGTCACGCACACAAAATGTGTTTACATATAGAAAACTTTTCCAATTCACAGTAAGGTATATGAGAGAATCCTGGGTAAGTCACAGGATAATGTGTTAATAGACATGCGTCTGTGTGTTATATAGTGTACTGCCGAGGAATTACCCAGCTTGCCTTGAAGACACAATCCAAGAGGGCTCAATAAGAGATACCCATCCTAGTTAAACCACACCTATAGAAAAATCAATACAGGGATCATACAGGACAGGATAGATCACTCCTTGTCCCTCAATACATACAATATATTAATACCTCACTGAGATATGGATCACGGATATAATGATCCCATAATTTCAAAGGACCAAAGTGGATAGAAATCAAAGACTGTCTGTCGCACCGGGTCATAAAAAAAAAACATCTTGCCATTACGGTCATAAAACCTTAATTTTAAGAATGCAACTACTGTGCCGTAATCGGTTTATCTTAGAGCAAGAACAACAGTGCAGATTGTCTGTGAGGATTCATATCTATACAACAATAGGCCATCAATATATGGATCAAGGCCCAATACAACTGCCTATACGAACTGGCAAACTAGCAGCCACTGTATTTATAGTCAACATGTATTGTCAAAAGAATTAGAGCTGAATTGTATTAGTTTCAAATAAATCTTGAACATATTGCGTTCTACCCAGGCAATTTTTTGGCTTACTTGAGGAATTAGTTTTAAAATACCTGTGTAGCTATTCTATCATGCTGGGGCAAAATCCAGCTTGCAATTAGTAAACAGACACCTTAACTGAAAGAACGGAAACATATAAAATAAAAGAAAGCTCCTGGCACGTGTTTCGTCAAAGCTTCGTCAGAGGCATACAGTGAAACCAAATGAAGCTTCGACGAAACGTGCTTCAGGCACTTTCTTTTATTCTAAATGTTTTCAAAAGGGAAGGGATTCAAAATCTATGTTGTACCCTTCTGAGATTACCCAAAAAAAACCACTGGTCAGTTACGGAGGATGCCCAGGTGCCTCGAAAAAGGTGGAGATGGCCCTGTAGGGCAACAATAGACCAGGATTCCAAGAGTCATGTGGAAGTGTGCTTGTCAAACTTATCCTTCGAAGTTGAGTGCTTGGGCTGCAGGATTGTCTGGGTTTTGTGGGGGAGCGCGATTGAGACACCTTCGATCTCTGCTGCCTCATTTGGTGGTAGTGATGGTGTCATGAAAAAGACGCAACTTCCTAGCCAGAAAGGGATGCTTGGTGGAAATCGGAGGTAACAAACTATTCTTACCACCAGTAGCATCACTGATGATCTGTTTCAGATCAGGTCCAAAAAAATAAACTTGCCCTAAAATGGCAAGGAGACCAGTGACTTTTTCAAAGATTGGGCCACAGATCAAATCTTAAACCACAAGGTGCGCAGCAACAGAAAAGGCAGAGAATCTGCCAGAGTCAAAGATCGCATCAGAAACATAAGTATTGGCCTCTTTGATGTTAGCCATGAGAACCAATAAGTCTTCCTTTGCCACATCAGCACAGACTGCATCAGAAAGTTGCTCACCCCATTCTGCAACTGCCCTGTTAACCTAAGCAGACACAAAAATCGGTCTTAGTGCTGCCCCAGTTGCAGCTTAGGAAGCTTTGAGAATACAATCCAGCCTCCTAGCCCGCCAGCTCCTTGAGTCCCACTGCATCTCCCAGCGGGAGGGCAGTGGTCTTTGCCAACCATGCAATGAAGGGGGGGTCCACGGTGGGGGAAGAAGCCTACTGCGCCAGAGCCTCAGCTCAGAAGGGGTATAGCTCAGAAAAAGCTCTGAGGAAAAGCCTTGTTTCAGGAGTTTTCCACTCATCCATAAGGATCTGATCAACAGTGTTATGGGGTGGAAAATGGCAGAAGACTTCTTACACCTGTGGAAAATATCCAGAGAGGGAGCTCCCTCATTAGATGTAGAGACCTGAAGGGTCTCCAAGACTGCCCTGATGAGGCTCATACACTCCATCATCCTCCTCCTCTTCTGTGGGCAATTCTTCCTCAGAGGAAACCCCAATAACCTGCGAACGACACCTAGAAATGGGGGCAATTTGCTTAAATGTAGGTATAGGTTTCCATGAATGAAGAACCCCTTAGACAGATGAGAGAATCTGGGCCACTGAAAGCAGTAAAGTCTTGATCCATGTTGGCTCAGGATAGGTGCTAGAGGACCCCGGTGGAGTAGTGAAGGCCACAGCACATGAAAAGCATAGAAATCCTGAATATTCTCTAGGTAGCCCCTCTTGGCAAGAGGAACAAATGTGTGAGGGGGGTAAGGGTAGCCCCCAAGTCCTTTGCCTTGGATTTAATAAAATGGCCACTACAAAATAGTTAGCCAACAGAAGAAAACCCACGTAACGGGCATTCTGGGTACTGTAGTCTTCTCCCTTGCTTGTTGCCTATTGGATCGCCAGTTGCAGAGATGTGCCATATACATTTTCCCATAATGTGTGCCAGAGCCTACCAAGGCTCACATTAGCCCCTGTATGGAGAAGCAACATAAAGTGGACCAAGGCACTCAAAGGGTTACTCGCCAAATTCTGTCTTCAGATTACCATCTTAGAGAGAAGGCAGAGTCACAAAAGACCCTGTCATGAGCAAAAACTTGGCAGCAACATTCCCTCCACATGGCTGAAAGGGTCCACAAAAGCACCTGTGAACTGGTTAATCCACTCCAGGAAAGCCCAGTGATGGTAACCCACTAATGGGGGATATTCAGCCTCATATCTAATAAAATAATTAAAAAACTAAATAAAACTCAGTGGACGGCCTTTCCAGTCCAGTTTGTAGAAGGACACAAGTTCTGGGAGTTAGTGGGCGGCAGGGGGTGTTGAGCTAGAGGAGGAGGAGGGAGTCCCCACTACAAATACTCTGTCTGTTGTGATGTGGCCTGCCTCCAGGAGAAGGGACTCAACTCCATGGCTCCTGTGTTCCATATTGGACATAAAAGAAAAGTACAGATACGGTTTGGTAATTGGAGGGCTGGCTTGTCTTCAACATTACTCTGCCCATAAAGAGCAACACCTGCTTTTGCATACATATGGATAGCCAGAAGGCTCTAGACCTAGGCTGTATGGCAGGTGAGACTGCAAACTTCACTTTTGCCTCTGACTCTATGGTGCTAAGAAAGAAGTATAAGCTTTGGAGTTCTGGTTTTAGAACTGATGTACAATGAAATTAGACCTTCAAGTTCTGAAAGGCCTTAGCTGATCCTTAGAGAGCCGTGGAAGTAATTGCTCTGAGAGAAACCCACAGTGCAGACTAGCATAAAGCGATAAACCTACACTTCATCACTAGCGTATCAAACAAGAATTACTTACTGCAACTCACATGAACACCTAGATTTCATTGCAGTGGACTAATTATTTACAAATTTCTCCATAAACTTGAGTGGGAATCCATGAGCTAAAACAGCTGATAAGTATAGACTGCAGCCACAGTTAGCAAGTGGTAATTTAGTTCCCTTTGTTGAGTACTATACCCAGGTGTCAATTACTGATTAAACAACCCCATAGAAACCTGTGAACAACCAATAATTTATTGTGGTCACGATGTAACCACTGTTTTCATATTCTGAGATTAGTGTCTCAAAGCTTGATGCTCTAATCTTGACAAGTTATGACATCACTCAGAACAATGCTTGATATACAATTATGGCTCAAATGTTGCATTGTGGATAGTTACATATATCAGTGCCCTCTTTAGATGATGACTTTACCACACATTTTTTTCCACCAGCCATTATTTCCCAATGAATCATTATTTGCTTCCAAAATTAAATCACAGCTCTTCCTGTAATGCGCCTTCTCTCGCGCTACTTGTCAATACATTCACAATCTAATTGCACAGAAAGGATTCCTGTTTGAGTTTCCATTTTCAGTCCAGAGGAACTGTGTCTGACGTATGTGCTTGCAGTTTTTTGAAACAGTAGAAAAGGGACAGCTGCCTAAGTGGCCTTTGGTCTCATTACCTTGGACAGAGAGCTGAAGTCAGCAAATCCACTTCCAAAGGACTCATTACCAAACAGGGAAGCAAAGGGATCTTCAGCACCTGTAAACAAAAAGAAAATGTTCTTTAATGGCAGTGGTTAAACTAACTGGGGTAGAAACAGTTAAGTCATGCTGTACACTAGTATAAGTAGAATGAACACAGGTTCTAAAAAGTTAATACAACTTTAGAGAATGTGATCTATAAGGGCTATTTAACCTTAGGTTCTACAGCTGTTGTTGGAGTACAATTAAAATGAAAGTCATGGGGATTCAGTCCAACAGCAGCTGGAAGGTCTAAGGTTATCCTCATATATTCCACAGCTGAGGTGGTCAGGGAACGCTGTTCCAGTAGGAATGCTAGGAATTAGGCAACAGCAGTAGAATAAGATAAAACCCTAATAAAAGAAAGCTTATTCTAACACAAAAAATCCCAACATAGTGTAGGATGCTTGTGGACAGCGCAAAATAAAATGATTAAAACTAAATTTAATAAACACATTGCAAGAAATCTGAACTTTTACTTGGTCATTAAAGAAGCAGTAAACTTGAAGTAAAATATATATTACAGCACTTTTCCTTTTGAGTAAAACATGGATACTGCCACTGCTGCGAGATGAATCTTTCCAGAGTGAATACATTTAAAAAATTGGATTTAACATTAACAGTGGCCTCTAGTGGTCAAATTTTGGAACGTTATGTTGAATTCTATAGCTGAGGTGAGTCACAGACAACAGGTCTCCACAAGATGTTATAGTAACAGCTTTAGCACATCCTATCAGTTTGAGATTTCAGGAAGTAAGTGGTTAATCACTTACTGACCGTTTCAAAGGTTATAACTTTTGAATAAAACTGCCAGCCGTTTTACATATAACTTTTCATAATTACTGCAACTATAATGTGCAAGAGAGCTCCAGTCATTAAGCATTTAATCTTCAGATAAAAAAAATCCTACTGTATAAACTCACCAGTTTCACTAGCTGCTGGGACAACTGTACCTCCAGGTGCAAAAGGATCATTGCTTTTTACAACTTCTTCCTGAAAGAAAATGATCCACAAGTCATGCTCAGGTATTAGTAGGTATTCCGGTTCTCGGTTCCTGCTCCCCTGCTTCAAAGCGCACTCAGACTACCAGGTAGGAGTGGAGGGATTGGGAAACCCTTTCACGTCAATGAGGGAGGTTTTCCCTCATCGAAGAGAAGTGATTTCTCGATCACGTCCACTCCTAACTGATACTTGGGGTAAGATGGAAACAGGGGAGACCTCTTGCTCCCTTGTGCCACCTCTACTGATCTACCAGCCGAATTGTCTGGGATATCAGTAGCTGGGGAGCAGCAGCAGAGGTTGTGATGCCCCATCATGAAGTCTGACCTTTAATACAAGTTATCCCTCTCAGTGCCACAAAGGTATCCAACGCAATGGCACTTTAAGGGTTAAACAAACAAACAAATAAAAAACCCAACAAGGTTCACCGCTAGTCAGTTCATAAATATATATGTTGTCTGTTCTGATCCCACTTTGCTGAAGGGGTGACAGCACTGTATCCTTTTCATTATAGCACCAAACTGTTAGGCTATTCTACCTACTCACTGTTGGGGTGTTTTTTGTTTTTAGAAAGATTGCAAATTGAGCTACTATGTGTGCATGTATGTTGTAATTACTGATCACGTGGTTCATAACCTAAGGGCTTGGACACCCCAAGTCCAACTGCTACTCTGTGTAGGGATATATTCAAATAGTTTTTTTTAGAGCTTTAAGTATTGCAGGCACCTAATCATTTTTTTATCTAAACACAGACAATGAAAGTACTGTACGTAATATGAACATTGGGTATCTAAACTTTAATAATGAGTACAGAATACAGATGATAGGTATCTAGACATGAAGAAACTGTCCTGAATACCAATGTATGGTATCTATACAAAAGATAATGAACATGCTCTACTAAATAATGATACTAGGTATCTATATAGTGATATTCAAGGAACTGTACTAAATAAAGATGCTGGCTATCTTGACACACACGGAAGGCACTGCATTCAATGATGTTGCTGTGTGTCTACACACCAGTACTGAAGGGTCTGCATTAATACGGATACTGGCTATCCAATAATTTAAGCTCTGACACTGTTGAAGAGCACACTGCATCTATCAGTACACTAATACTGACAATACAGCATCAAATTATCTTTTTTGTACCAGTGTTCAAGGTAGTAATGGATTTACTTTTCAGGTGTCTTGTAGTACTTACAGAAGGCAAGCTGCTCTCTGACATTGTGGCCAAGAAAGGATCAGCTTTTGAGGATGCGAAAGGATCCTCTCTGGAGCATGTGAAAGGATCTTCTTTTGAGGTTATAAAAAGTCCTTCTTTAGAAGAAGTCAAGGTATCCTCCTTGGAGGCCGTGAAGGGATCCTCCTTGGAGGCCGTGAAGGGATCCTCCTTGGAGGCCGTGAAGGGATCCTCCTTGGAGGCCGTGAAGGGATCCTCCTTGGAGGCCGTGAAGGGATCTTCCTTGGAGGCCGTGAAGGGATCCTCCTTGGAAGCTGAAGCCGTGAAGGGATCCTCCTTGGAAGCCTTGAAGGGATCCTCCTTGGAGGCTGTGAAAGCATCGTTAGAAGACTTGAAAAATGCATCCGAAGCAAACGGATCGGAATCTTTGAAAGGATCTCCACCAAATGGATCTGTGAAAAAGATCAATTAGAAAAAAGGTCAACACAGGCCACGTCAAAGGATGCAATTCTGTTTTTGAGACTATGAATCATCTTGGATGACTGATACAAACAGATGGAAATACAGAGAGAGGAACAATTAAATTAAGTACTGGACACATTTTTAAGTGGTGTGGACCAAAACATTTTTCCTAAAATAAAATAATAATAATTGATGGAAACGATGGACCCATTAACAAAGCTAAAGATGTTTAAACCTATAAGCAGCTTGTGGGCTACCAGCCAACAGACAATAGTGAAATAGTGACTGGAACAAGGAACAAACTGTCCCAGACCCAGGCTTCAACTGGTTGAGTGCTGGCTGGTAACAAAGCACAACATAATACATCAAAGGCTAATTTCTACATATATAGGTCTACATCAAGGGTACAAACCATTCATAAAGTGGACTTATCCCCCTAAGATAAAAGTTTAGTTTGTTTCACAGAAAATAAAATCTGCCTATATGTTATAATGACCATTTTCCTGCACAGAAGGCCAATTATTTCTGTTTGAGTCCAAACTTACTGAATAAATTCATTAATACAGCGCGTGGTAATAGTAGTACAGCAATGAAACTAATGAACACAGTGCAATACTATGCAAACGTCAAATAAAAATGGATTCCTCAAAATGGGGATCTGAACATGTATAGCTTAGTGGAGAGGAGAGTAGGGGGTGGAATATGACAGAAACATTCAAATACATGAAGGGATTCAACAAAGTGCAGGAGGGAATACATTTCAAAGAAGTGAAAATGTTAGGACAAGAGGTCATGGTTTAAATCTAGAGGGGTAGAGGCTTAGATGCAAAAGTATTATTTCACTGAAAGGGCAGTAGATAAGAGGAACAGCCTACCAGCAGAAGCGGTAGATGTTAATACTGTGACAAAATTTAAGCATGCATGGGATAAGCATAAGGATGTCCTGAACATAAGACAAGACCGATGGCCAAATAAGGTTTGAGGTTTTTACAGCAGGAAAAATGAGCAGACTAGATGGGCTTAATGGTTCTTGTCTGCCATCATTTTATGTTTCTTTGTCAATGGACACTTACACAACTAACTGAGTAACTGCAGAAACATATTATGAGGAAAAATGAAGACAAGAAGAATGCCTACATAGACACAACGGCCTGCAAATCCTTCTATCCAAAAAGGCCTTCATCCAAAACCCAGAACAATCACTCAGCAGTGTTTAGCAAATGTGAAGGGGCAAACATGATGTCGCCTCCACAGAAGCCTGGTTCTTGTAGGCCCAGGAAGGATCCACTGCTTTAGAGGAATGAGCAATGATCCTAAAGGGCAAAGGCTTTTTCCTGCCAGGAATGACAAAACGTTAGTCCGATTTGATTGCAGATAAGAACCATTCAGCCAATCTAAGCAGTCCAATTTTTACTAATGCACAAGCCTCAAACCTTATTTGGTCCTTGGTCTGTTCATATGTTAGAATGTCCTTGCTCTGTTCTTTTGTTAGAATAGTGTACATCTGCATCACAGCAGCATTGAAACTAATACAGATATTCACGTGGTCCGCCGATCGAAGCAACAATTGTAAAACTAATGAGCAGTAATCATGTTAATCGGCTATATCCTGTACCACTGAAGATATCCTTAGCCTGATCCTGTGCTGCAAAGGTAAGCTGCACTGTCAGTGCAGCAGGAGTAATCACCTGAAATGCTTTTTATATCTTAGTAATTTATATCGGAGCTAGACCAGCTAAGGCCTGACCACATGGCTCCGAATAACGGCGTTTATAAACATATCCTTATGCACTGGTCACTAACAATATCAATCCTGCACACATAGGAAAAATAAATCTGCCCTAAATTTCTCAAATCTAATGAATATATCAGAACTACTCACCAACATAGGACTAAAAATAATTGGCAAGTAGGAGTCTGAATATTAAAACTAAATAATCTCTTATTTACCAGTGGGGGAAAAATTCTGATCATTCCTCTGACCTTAAACTTGGACAGTCAGAGGCGTCCCACATACCGGTCACTCACACTGGGAGGTGTCTACCTTGCAAAAAGTTGTTAATCAACAAGGGAGACTTCTCGGTGATCAACTAACATGTTTCGGCAAACAAGTTGCCTGCATCAGAGGTTTTACAATTATTGCTTTGATCGGCGGACCACGCGAATATCTGTAATATTAGTCTCAATGCTGCTGTGATGCAGATGTACACTACAGTGTGCTGAAAATAAGTTTATTACACATTCTAATATAAGAAAACATTTACAGATGTTAGCAGATGTCTATACCAACTGCACAGGGATAATCTCAGCTAGTTGATAAAGTAAGTATTAAGTGTAAGTTAACCTTTGAGTCTATAAGTACAGATTGGGGCTCAATAGAGATTTGAGCAGTTATCTTTATAACCAGATTTTTCAGCAGATATTGATGAATTAATGTGAGTAATGATCCTGTAAAAGTATATTTTGGGGTCAAGAATCACTTCCCCTGAATACGTAAAATAAGGGGATAATTTTCCTTTATATGTTTTGATATATATGACAGTGCAGTTCCAGTTTTTCCAGAACTGGATGGGAAGGGGCAGGAAAGAGAAAACTTGCCTGACCCATAACTGATGCTGGGGACATTAGGCCAGGAAACACAGTGTCACTACTAAAGGTTCCCCTATGCTTGAATCCAGGGGCCAAAGGAGATCCACTCCCCTGGACAGGCACCAGTCAGTCAACTTAGAAGAGTTACAAACAAAATAAAAAAATCCTTGGATAATCCTTGGATAAAATACATGCTCGTGCTCCAGCTGTAGGACCAAAAGACACTGAGGCTGGTTCCAAGGATGATTTATTCCAAGACTGATTGATCCTACCAGCTGGGTGTGAAGAAAATACCCATTTTGTGGACAAGAGGGACACAGAAGAAAAACAGTTAATTATCATGTGACTTCCACTAAAAGAATGATAGGAAGGGAAAAGCATCACATCCCTCTTGCTCTTCTTAAAAATATCTGGCAATGAAGAATTCAACTCTGAGGCCTCAGAAAACTTAGTGATCTCCAAAAGTGCCTGAATAAGACCCTCTGAAGAGGTCTCAGGGCATTCCACAAGTAAACTCCCAGGGGTAAATGAGGAAGCAATATCTTCCTCCTCTGTCATATTGCACCTAAAAAATTCAAGTTGGATATACCCTTGTTTTCTCAGGGGGATAAACACTACAACATATATTTTTTTTACATCTTACGTATTACTATCCCTTTAATGGGTGAAGTAATAGTAATACTTAAACTTGCTCCAATGAACCTTTGTACTTTATCAGGAAACACAATCTGAGAACCATTACATAAGCAGTTATAATAGTAATGACAAAGCTCTGAAATCTTTAGGGTATGTTCAAACAGGTGACCATTGGCACTCATTACATAACAGCTTCACTATGGTAAAAGCTAACATATAAAGTTGTGGTAGCTAATTCAAGGTTAATTGCTGTTCTCTTGTAGGGGAGCTGTCAATGTTATTTCAAAAACTAATTTATAACATTAGAATCATTAAAGGGACAGTAATGTCCCATAAAAAATGCTTAGAGTTTTGTAGAGGTTAAAAAAATTAAATGATATGACACAAATCCTATCTTTCAAACCACTATAGTTTGAGAGATATCCTCTGTTAAAGTTCCCCTCTCCCTCCCCTTCTCCTGACGTCAACTGTAAGCTGACAGCAGGAGTTCCTGGTCCGGGGACAGACAAGCAGCTCTTTAGCAGAGCCGCAATAAAGCGATTTAAAAAGAAATACTTCATTGGAACAGTCTACAAAGTGTGCTGACACGGACCACCTTCTCTCAGCTTTACAGCTGACATCAGAGAGAAGGGAACTTTAGGGGAGGATATCTCTCAAACCATAGTGGTTTGAAAGACAGGATTTGTGTCATATAGTTTATTTTTTTAACAAAACTCAAAGCATTTTTTATGGGACATTACTGTCCCTTTAATAGAAAATTATACTCACAATATATGCGAGCTGGCTTGTACTAAAAAAAAAACAGCTTAGAACATCAGAGGAATTAGAATCCAGACCCATGTTCAGGAACTCTGTATACAAAATGACGGTGGACAAGTTGTATAATCTGCATACATACTGGGCTGGAAACACACACAGGGCTGGATGTTTTTTCTCTGCAGAACGATTTAGATAAACTGAGTGAATGGGCAGAAAAGGGGCATATGACATTTAACCCCTTAAGGACCAGCGGTCCCGGGGTGTGTGGTCCTTTGAGGACCAGAGAGAAAAGTCTGACGTGCAGGCCCACGTGACTGATCACGTGTGCTGGCACGCTGAATGGGGGACTGAAAGAGATCGCTCTGGTCTTGGAGTAATCAATTTCAGTCCCCGCTATTACTCACAGCGCTCCTGCAGGAGTCCTGTGAGTAAAAAGTATGTGACATACCAGGTCAGTCACTGGTCCTTAAGTGTCGGACAGCCGTGATGGTCCTGGCACATCAGTGGACGCGAAGGGGTTAATGTAGATAAATTTAAGGTTATGCATTTGGCATGTAGAAACAAGCATGCTACATATACACTAAATGGGAGACAACTTGGAGAATCCTCATTAGAGGAAGATTTAGGAGTTTTGGTAGACAACACACTTCACAGTCATTCAGCTGCTGAAAGAGCAAATAGGAGAAGTCATCACTGCTTTATCGCCTCTTTATCATTCCTTAGTGCATAACCCCTTTGGAGTTTGCCAGAAAGTATGAGAGTGCCTTAGCTGTGATGTGGGAAAACGTTTTGTGATCAGATGTAACCAAGGTCTTTTCGGCCAAAACTCAAAGCGCGATATGTGGTGCAAACCTAACCTGCTCATGCCTCAAGACCCACAATCCCTATATCGAAGTATGGTGGTGGCAGCATCATGCTGTGGGGATGCTTCTTAAAAGCTGGAACTGGACATCTTGTTAAAACTGAAGGAAGACATACTACCATCCATTTTGAGTCAACACCAGTTGGGATTCGTAAAGGGCAGACAAGCCACTATGAGCATACGTTCCGTGTTATCAGTGATCATTTCGTCTTCCTGTGAACACCTGTTCCCGAAATCTTGCTCAGCCAAGATGTGTAGCAGGTATTCAATACAGTCTCTTGGCCTCATCTATTTTGACCCCTTAAATTCAAATTTTCTTTGGCCAAAGCTTTCTTAAACTTGTACTTAACCTATATTCTGCACCTAAAGTATCCCTCACCATAAATGGTTTGGAAACCTACATGAACAACTAGGAGTCGGGGTGTGGAAAAGTTGGCCCCTTTCATCACTCCTCTTTAATATAGCCCTTGACACATTAAAACATTCACTTGGTGACAAGGTTTACAAAACTCATAGTGTTCCCAAACATTCTCCTGCATGTTTCTAACCCACATACCTCCATCCCTTTAATTTTACAGACAATTAGGGAATTTGGCTGGGCAACAGGATTCTAAATTAACTTAAAGGGATAGTAATACTTCATTTTAACTTTATTTTATTTTGTAGGCATTAAAAAAACATGAAGAATGATATAAGTCTTATCTCTCAAACCTTTATGGTTTAAGAGATATTCACAAGCAAAGTGTCCCCCTCCAGCCCCTTTTACTGATGTAACACTTCTCAGCCAGGGCAGAAGGGAGCTGCCCAGGTAGACTGCAGAGAGGGACAATCTTCAATTAAGATAAGGGAAAAACCTGAAAAACTTGTCAAGGGGGGCAGGGATTTCATTGTTTTCATAGGAATAAGAGTGTCCCCTTCTGTTATCTGTCCAGTCTATGGACTGCATTCCACATCTGAGAAGAGATTGTTTACAGTAGGTAAAAGGGGCGGGAGGGGGAAACTTTGTTGTGAATATCTCATAAACCATAAAGGTTTGAGAGATAAGACTTATGTTGTTCTTCATGTTTTTTTAATGCCTACAAAATAAAATAAAGTTAAAACGAAGTATTACTATCCCTTTAAATCAGTGGCAATGTGCTTGGTGCGGTGTCTTGCTCTGCTGGCTTTTCATCCTACAACTTATATTGGGTTCCCATTTCCATCTGGAATCTTGGCTTCTCCCTTCCAAAAAAAATAGCAACAGTTATACGCGGCAAATACGTTCTAGGCACCCAGATATCACAATCCCAATATTTTCCTACTTCTAGTTACTTCTAATTAATCATCATAGTATTTGGACCTTGGAGAGTGTTATTTCAATTCTGTCAGAGTTGTAGTTCCAGAGTAATTCAATAATAAAGTGTCCCCCTCCCGCCCCTTTTGCTGATGTAACACTGTTCAGCCAGATCAGAAGGGAGGTGCCCAGGTAGACTGCAGAGAGGGACAATCTTCAATTAAGATAAGGGAAAAACCTGAAAAGCTTGTCAAGGAGGACAGGGATTTCATTGTTCTCATAGGAAGAAGATTGTCCCCTGCTGTTATCTGTCTGGTCTTACAACCAGATTCCACATCTGAGAAGAGATGGCTTACACTAGGTAAAAGGGGCGGGAGGGGGAAACTTTGCTTGTGAATATCTCTCAAACCATAAAGGTTTGAGAGATAAGACATATCATTCTTCATGTTTTTTTAATGCCTACAAAATAAAATAAAGAAAAAACTAAGTATTACTATCCCTTTAAGTCCATATCTGCCAAAAGGGAAGCAAGTCTATCAAAAAATCCGTACCACTTTCAGAAAGTTAACTATACAGCACACAACTACATTAACATTTAAAGTACCAGAGGGGGTGTACAACACATTGCATACACCTCTGGTCCTTAGAGGGTTAACACTGTTTGCAAATAAAGTACCCACCTATTTTGCCAAATGGATCATCTTTAAATGGATCACCTGAGGTAAATAAAATAATTTGGGTTAAATGCATGAATTCAAGAATGGGAAAAGAATGTGTCAGGAAGAACTAGATTTTGTCATCCACATCCTCTCTTAATGGTGGTAAAAAGGCAGCCTTGGAGAGAGAGAGACACACACACACACACACACACACACACACACACACACACACACACACTTTAATTTGTCATTAACCATGCCCTCCCTTTTACATTTAACTTAACCCCTTGGGTGCTAGCATACAAGGAGTTAATCTGTTGCTTTTCAAAGCCATATTTAGAATTTTGAATCATAATGTCCATCCATTTGGAGGACTTGAGGGACACATTTGCAGCCCTTGGGATAAATCTGTTCACCTCTCACTGTCCTAAGTACTTCCAGCCTTTGCTTCCTAATCAGCTGCCTCTCTAATGGAGCAAAAACATCCTTCCAACAGCACAGCCTTGTGTCTGCACCTTGTTCATCCAAACAGAATCCAGTCTCTATGTTACACAGAGACAAGGGAGAGTCTACAGAGACCAGTTAACCCAGTGGTTCTCAATCTTTTTTTTTTTGCTTGAGGCACCCCTAATATGTAATCTAGGATTTGCAGGGCACTCCTAACATCTTACAGATTAGGGGTTTCCAATCTTATTAATAACAGGAGCTATGTTTAATTGAGGACTCATACTGAGCTACTCTAAAAAATATTTTGAAAATAGGATTTTAGAGTTCTTACCTGTTAAATCATTTTTTCAATAGCCCACATGAAAACACAGGTACCATGGGGGGGGGGGGTTGAGTCCCTTCTCAAAAGACAGTCTTGTCTTTTACCTTACCTATAAACCCCCAGTATGAATGTGACTGAAGCCACGCTAACAAGGTAAGCGAGAGAAGAATTAAATCTCCTGTGAGAAGAAAGACTCTAAGACGACTCATGTCCAGACAGGTGAGACCAAACAGAGGTTCCTTTCACTGGGTAAGAGACCTGTGTTCCATATGAACTATAAAGAAATGGATAAGAACGCTAAAATCCTATTTCTCTAAGTCCTTTATAGAACATAGGTACTATGGGAATATACAAAAGCTAAGCTCCCAGAGGTGGGGGAAAAAAGGAGAAAGGACCTCACACCTGACCTCATGATACCAGATTTCCCCAATACTATCCAGAATCCGAATAGCCCAAGCAGAAAAAGTGTCATATGGGCACTGAACTTACACAGCACACAAAAAACAAGAGCCAACGGGGCTCAAACAACAGAGTGAACAGTAAGGCAACCAAGTGTACAGTCCTTAGACAGGCACAGCCAAAGCCAGAAAATCAACATGGTAGTGCAAAGAGGACAAGCTGTTGCCTTGCACAAGTGCTCAGCCAAGACCTGATTCTTATAGGCACAGAAGGCCCCCATAGACCTAGTTCGGTGATTCTCAGCTCCAGTCCTCGGGGCACACCAACAGGTCACATTTTCAAGATATCCCTAATTAATCACAGGTGAATCAATCACAATGACTGAGCCACTAACTACTCTCCTGTGATTAAGCAGGAACAACCTGAAAACCTGCACTGTTGGTGTGCCCCAAAGACTAACGTTGAGAAACACTGACCTAGTGGAATGTGTGCTGTGACCTTAAAGGGAACAGGTTTCTTTCTGAGCTCATACACCTGGCATACAATAGCCTTAATCCAAGAGGCCGCAGTGACCTTGGAAGCAGCTTGACCTGCCCTGAACCCTCAGAAATGATAAACAGAGACTGAGCCTTATGAAAAGAGTAAGTGTAGGGAATTTAAGGCACCTCCACCACATCCAAGAAATGGGGATCCTTCTCTTTATCAGACTTCTGGTCAGGACAAAATGAAGGTACAGCAATCTCCTGACTGATGTGAAACTTGGTAACCACCTTAGGAAGAAACTCCTGAGCAGGGGAGGGCTGGCAACTTGTGGCCCAGGGAGCAAATACAATCAAGCTGCCCATTTCTACTATAGTTTGAGCCCACTCTCAAAGCCCACCTCCTTCTGTTAATTTTAAACATGGCATTAATATCGTGAAGTAAAGCGATACCACATAGCTCAAAGTGGGCTAAACTACTGATATTACAGAGCTTACAATTTAAGTAAAGCTACACTAGTGATAATACAGAGCTTACAATGGAAACGGGTTATGTAACTAGTGTAGCCTCATTTGGATTGTAGCTTTGTGGTATCATTTGTAAAGCAACATTTCAATTGTAAGCTCTGTGGTATCACTAGTGTTGCTCCATTTATAGCAACAAGATGGAGATTAAGCGAGACAGTGGCCCATTGGCCCAGACATATGACCGGCCCAGGGGGCAATTGCCCCCCTGCCCCCCAGGCCAGCCCTCCCCTGCTCCTGAGAGGATCGAGGAAAGGCCAGGAAAGGTAGCTTGTAAGACAAGGCCTACAAATCAGCAACTCAGTGGACTGATACTACTGCCAAAAGAAAAGCCATCTAGCATCAATTGATGTAGAGGAATGTAAGTAAAAGGCTCAAAAGGAGGCCACTGCAAAACTCCCAGAACCAAATTAAAGTCCCACGTAGGAGTGGGAGCCTTAAAGGCAGGGAAGGCATGGGCCACCCCTGAAGGAACGTCTCTGGAAGAAAGCAGAAAGATGATTTGAACCTCAAAGCCAAGTCTTTGTTCATTCCATCCTGGAGAAAGGATAACACTACAGGAAGTTCAACCTCCAGTAAGGACAAAGACTTGGCCACACACAGAATTAAAGAGACCATGCACTATGGTAGGCCTTTGAAGAGAGAGGCTTGTGGGCCTGAATCATAGTGGAAAACCCTAGATGTGGGCTTCAACAGCGATGCCGTCAAAGACATCTTTTCACATCCCTGTGCCACAGGTAACCCTGAAGTAGGTGGTCTGGTCTAGGCAGAAAGTGAAGTGGATCCTGAATGGAAAGACTGACCAGGTACGCAAACCACTTCCACCTGGTCCAATAAGGTGCGACCAGACTCACAGGTGCACCGTCCACCCTGAGTTCCCAAGTACCCTGGGTATAAGAGGTCTGAGGAAAGACATAAGAAAAGTGGAAATTCCACGGAATCCACATTGCATCTGCGGAGCGTGCCAGAGGATCTCCCCTGCCCAGGCAAAAGGTCAGAATCTGTTTTCCCTGGTGGCCATGAGATCTATTGTTGCACACCCCACTGTTGCACAATTAGATAGAACACCCCTGGATTGAGTTACCCCTCTCTCCAGGATCCATGTCTTGGCGACTTAAGAAGGCCACCAGCCTGTTTTCTACCCCAGGAATGTGCACAGTGGAGATGGCCAGTAAGTGGGCTTCTGCCCAACCTAGAATGTACTTCACCTCGAACCAGGTGGTGGCACTGCGGATGCCCCTTTGACGGTTTATGTACACAGCCTTAGCGTTGTCCAACCGGGCCTTCCCTTCAGCAGAGAAGTCCAGTACACAAGGATCAGATGGATCGCCCTGAGTTCCAGAACACTGATGGGCTGGAGAGACACCTTCACAGTCCATCTGCCCTGAGCCCCCAGGTGATCCAGAACTGCACTCTAGTTGCTCAGGCTGGCGTCCGTCATGACCAGAGTGCACTCTGGAATCACAAAGTGTTTCCCCTGTTCTAGGTTGCATTGGCGCAGCCACCACTGAAGGTCCCGGCTAGCCTCTGGAGAGAGTGATATCTGGCAATCCAGGAGCACTGGATTGCCCAACTAATGCTGAAGGACATGTCACTGAAGCGTCCTCGTGTGCACCTGAGAGCAAGGCACAACCTCTAGTTTTGACAGTAGCCTGCCCAGCACCCTCATGTATTCTCTGATCTTGGCCAAGGGCCACTGCAAGGCTTGTGACATCTCCTGCATGACCTGAAGAATTTTCTCTTCTGGCAGAAAAACTTTCCCCTGACGGGTGTCGAACCTCATCCCTAGGAACACCAGCTCCTGGGACGGGACCAGAGATAGCTTCAGCATGTTCGGAATACACCCGTGGTGGACCAGAAATCATGCATAGTCTTGGTCAGACACACCCCTGAGTCCTCAGACTTAGGTCTAGCCCCATGTCCCTTAGGCTCTGACAAACTGACAGGAGTAGTGTCTGAACTAGTATAATCACTAGTAACAGTTCCCCAGAATAATGGTTCACCCAAGAAAAGCCCAGAAAGTACTTATCTAGCAGGCAAAGGGTTAATCTGGACAAGGAGAGTCTGCCTCTGCGTAGGATAAGCAAGAGAGACATAAAATGGCGACTGAAAAAACAGACAACCAATCGGAAGGCAGCCCACGAAATGGGTGTTCTGTGTAATGCAGTCTTCTCTGTTGCGTTGCCTAGCAATGCATACAAATCCATCTGCGGACCTCCATGGAACTCCAAGACAGTCAGGAAGGGAACCTGGTGAAAGGGCATGAGGAGACAGGAAGAAAGAGCCTGCTCTGACTTCTGTATGTCAAACCGTTTCAGAGATATGTCCCAAAGAATTTTGCCCATAGCAGTCAATGGAGCAAAGATGGCAGCGTGTGGGAAGTGTTCTTATGGGAGCGGTGCACCCCCCCACACACACACACCAAAAAAAAAAAAAATGACAATTTTGAAGGTACCCAAAACACCCAATGACCCCAGGTAACATGAGGGTGGTATTAGAGAGACAGGCCTCTGAAGGGAAAGGCCTAGGAATCAGTAGGGAGGGGGTTAACTAGTCCCAATGCCATCCATGCTCCATAACCCGGGGGGGGTTAAATAAAATACCCAACATGAGTGCAAGAGCTTGAGGGCTCTGAGGAAAACCACTGTAGGAAGTGGTACAAGAAGGGACAAAGTGGACCAAAGCACTCAAATGGTTACTCACCATTCTTCATATCTTCACTCCTCAGGTTACCCTTGTGAAGGAAGCTGAGCCACAGAGACATAACGCTGGGTGTGAAAACTTGGGTTTCAAGACACTCTCCACAAGTAACCCTTCTAATGGGGGAACTGTAACACACCCATATCTAAAGAAAAATAATAAAGAAACTAAAAGTAAGGGAAGTGTTCCAAGCCATCCTTACACTCTGAAGAACACATCGTAACTGGAGGTGGGGAGTGGTTGGCATGCAGAAAGAAAGGGGAGTCTCCACCCACAAGACCTTGTCTTTTTGACTGTGTTCTGCCTTCCAATGGAGAAGCTCAACACCTTTGGTACCTGCGTTCCATATTGGACAATAGAGAAAATTTGTATTTAAATGCTTTTGTCTGCCAGTATGTCTACGTCTGCCCATCTGTAGTTGGTCTGCGCCACTCTTTCTCAACTTTTCTTTTAAACATGGGAGTCCATTATAGGTACTGAACACAGGGTACCTGCACATCACCTATCTTTTTCTTTGCTGTCACAGTAATATATTTTGATTACCCTGTTTGACTTACTGCCAACAAAAGGATCACTCTGAAAGAAATCCAATCCAGACTCCTGGAGAGAAACAGGGGGCACGTTCTGCTTCACATCATTGGCTCCCACAAGGAAAGTGACCTCCAAGAAGAGAAACACATTTTACAATGAGCTCATTTCATTCTCAAACTCACATGCTGCACATGTATAAACACTGGGACAGAGATAAAATAATCGTAACATGTCAGACAACTAACTATGCCCTACCAGCTGGGACATCAGATGTTCTGAAAAATTTCTAAGTATATAAAACATATTTTTAATCAACTCTTTGATATTATGAGAACATCAATTGTTTTACTGCTCACATCTTTACCTTCAATGCATTGGCGAGTACCTACACTTAAAAGAACCAGCATACTCTAAAAAGAGGATTTTAGTCTTACCTGTTAAATCCTTTTCTCTTCGTCCATAAGGATTACTGGTAACTTTGGGTAGGCGATCTGCCCCTTTAATTGTAGGCAGGAACAATTCTAGAATTGTATGTAGGGGGTGGAGCCTACCTTCCCTCCTTGGCTGCAGCTAGCCAACCAGCTCCAGTAAGATTTGAGACACTAACAATTGACTAGATAGTGGAAGGGAAAGAAGACTCCTGTTAGCATGACCCCAAAGGACCGCCACAGTCTGCAACAGGACAGCCAAGCATGGTCCGTTGACAGGGTGGGAGACCAGTAACCTGTACGGACTAAGAGAAAAGGATTTAACAGGTAAGACTAAAATCCTCTTTTCTCCGTTGTCCAATACAGGTTACTGGTAACTTTGGGATGTCCTACCATTGAGTTTCCCAGAGGAGGGACGTAAGGTAAGGACCAGACGCAAGGCCCCCAAAGTCACCTGAGCAAATATGAACCATCAAATCAGAGATAGCCCAACAAAACAAATGAAGTGTCAACGGACACTGAACAGGAGTAACAACACCCCAACTGTTACACAGCACACTGAACTAGAGCCAACAGGGCTCAAAAATGAAGGAAGCACCAAGAACCCGAACAATTCCTAGACGGGCAAGACTGCCTCCAGGATCTTCCTCCCAAAGATGGAGTCAGCCGATGCAAGCACATCAACACGGAAGTGCTTCGAAAAGATGTGCACAGATGACCAAGTGGCAGCCTTGCCACTTGTAAGCCCAAGAAGCCCCAATAGATCATGTAGAATGAGCCGTGACCTAAAAGGGGACAGGCTTCTTCTTCAGCTCGTAAGCCTTACGAATAGTGAACTAGATCTAAGAAACTATAGTCACTTTGGATGCAGGTCTTCCTGCCCTAGGACCCTCAGGAATGACGTACAATGTGTCAGATTGCTTGATAGACTCAGTGCAATGTACATAAAAGTTGAGAAAAAGCACCACATCCAACAAGTGGAGATCCCTCTCCTTGACAGAGGTGGGGTCAGGGCAGAAAGAGGACACTACAATCTCCTGATTGATGTGGAACTCCGAAACCACCTTCGGAAAAAACTCCTGAGAAGTGCGAAGCACCTCCTTGTCCTTGTGAAACATCATAAAAGGTGGTTTACAGGACAGAGCATGTAACTCTGCGACACGGCACTCTGACACATTCGCAAGAGAAAGGCCATTTTCGTAGTCAATGACTAAAATGCAGGGTGCTGAAGAATGCCCAAAACCAAGTTAAGATCCCACAAAGGAGCGGGATTCTTGAAGGCAGGACGAGTATGGGCAACTCCCTGGAAGAAAACCTTGACATCAAGAAGGATGGCAATGTGCCTCTGAAAGAAAAGAGAGAGAGCAGAGAGAGCAGAAGTCTGAACCTTAAGGGAACTCAAACTGAGGCACTTATCCACACAGTCCTACAAAAAGGCCAGGACTGTAGGCAGATCAAATTCCTGAGAGAGGTCCTTGTCAGCACACCAAGATAGAGAAGTCGACCAGACACGATGGTAGATCTTAGAAGAAACAGGTTTGCGGGCACTGAGCATAGTAGCCACCACCCCAGAAGAAAAACCTCTTCTTATTCAATATTGATGATTCAATTTCCAAGCCGTCGAAGCTAGCCGATGACCATCCTCCTTCCACAGGTAACCCTGTAGAAGAAGATCTGGATGGCAAAGGATCCGGAATGGCTCCTCCACTGACAGATCCAGCAACTCCGGAAACCAAGCTTGGAGAGGCCAGTACAAAACAATCAGAATGACTGGACAGCGTTCCAGCTGCAATTTCCATAACACCCTGTGCAATATTGGGAAGGGAGGAAAGATATAGGCCAGAGGAAACAACCAAGTAATGTACACTGCATCCACCGCCAGAGCTAGAGGGTCCCTCCACCGAGAGCAGAACCTCGGAACCTTCCTGTTGTGTCTTGTCACCATCAGGTCGATGTAAGGAAGACCCCACTTATGAACAATGATGGTGAACACCTCTGGGTGCAGTTCACACTCTCCGCTGTCCACTGAGTGTCGACTGAGGAAGTCCACCATGACGTTGTCTACGCCAGGAATGTGCACTGCAGACATGACAGGAACGTGTTCTTCTGCCCAGGACAAAATAGCCTTGACCTCTAACCAAGCGGCGAGACTTCTTGTTCCACCCTGCTTGTTGATGTAAGCCTTGGCCGTGGCGTTGTCGGACTGTACCCAGACTGGACAAGTCTTCCAGCTGAGATGTCCAATGATGAAGGGCATGAAATATCGTCCGAAGCTCCAACACGTTGATGGGAAGGAGAGATTTCTCCAAAGACCACCGACCCTGAGCACTCAGACGACCCAGAACCGCTCCCCAGCCATAAAGGCTGGAGTCCGTCGTCACCGTGGTCCAGAAGGATACCAGGAATGACTTGCCCTTCAGCAGATTGGAGAGGTTGAGCCACCACGACAAACTCAGTTCCACATGAAGAGGGAGGGACACTCACATCTTCAGAAGGTCTGGCTGACCCTTGCACACCTGGATCACAAACCGCTAGAGTTCCCTGGTGTGTGACATGACAAACGGTACCGCTTCTATGGTGGAAATTAATTTCCCCACTAGAGAGGACAGCTTCTTGGCTGGAACTGGATCTTGAGCCAGGACCGCAGAAACCCCGAGGGCTATCTGGTGAGCTAACTTGTCTGTGAGAAACACTATGCTCTTCTGAGTGTCGAAGAGTAGGCCCAGGAAGACCAAACGCTGGGATGGAACAAGATCTGATTTGGCAAGTTGATGATCCACCCGTGATGGTTGAGAGCATGAATGCTTTGCTGAACCTGCTGATTAAGAAGTTCCGCAGAGGGGGCTTTCAGAAGAAGGTAGTCCATGTATGGAGTAACTCTGATGCCGACTTGGTGGAGGACGGACACTAAGGCTCCCAGGACATGGTTGAAGACTTGAGGAGCTGTCATCAGACCAAATGGAAGAGCTGAAAACTGAAAATGCCCCCAGTCACAGGCAAATCAGAGATACTGCCGGCTCTCTGGATAAATGACGATGTGTAAATAGGCATCCTGAAGATCCAGAGATGCAAGAAATTCCCTCTGGGACATGGCAGCAATCACCGTTCATAGAGACTCCTGGTGATAATGAGTCCGGATCACAAAGGAATTGAGATCCTTCAAATCCAAAATGGGATGACAACCACCGTCCATCTTGGAGACCACAAAGAGGTTTGAGTAAACACCCATACCTCTGTCCTAAACCGGAGCCGGCTCTAGAACATCTTTGTCCAGAAGAGCCTGAATAGCGCTGTTGAATAGATTGCGTTTCTCTGCTCCCTGAGGCATGTGAGAAGGAAAGAAACGAAAGGGAGGAAGAGAGATGAAAGGAATCCTGTACCCTTCCGACAGCACCTGTAAAACCCATGGGTCCGTCATTGAATCCTCCCAAATGCTGTGATAGTGACGCAGACTACCACCTACAGCAGAGTGAGGACCCGGGTTCGGTGAGTCATGCTGAAGAAGGCTTGGAAGAGACCTTGGGCTTCCATAGATGCGTGGGCTTGGAGGAGGTACGTGTAGCTGAAGGAACCATCTGGTTCGCTGGACGTTTCTCAGTCTGAAAGGAACGAAAAAACCGATTACGCTTAAGCAGCGATTTCTTCCTGGGGACCAAAGGCAGAAGGGTACTTTTACCTCCTGTCGCCTCACTAATCAGATGCTTGAGATCTGGCCCAAACAATGAAGTGCCCTGAAAAGGCAAGGGGAGCAAGGTTTTCTTGGAAGCAGTGTCAGCAGACCAGATCTTGAGCCAAAGAGCCCATCTGGCAACCACAGACATGGTGGAAACCCTAGCCACCAAATGGATGGCATTAAACAAAACAGCAGAAACATAGTACTGGGCCTCAGAAATGTTGGCAAGAAGCCACAACATATCCGAAGTAGGAGCACCCTGACGGACAGCCAGGGTGAGCTGTTCAGTCCAGACTGCAATAACCCGGTTAACCCATGCCGCAGCATACGCTGTGCGCATGACAGTACCAGCAGTGGCAAAAATGGACTTGAGGGAAACCTCAAGTTTCTTGTCAGTCCAGTCTTTAAAACCTGACGCATCAGAAACTGGCAGAAGACTTAGATAACCTGGAGATAGGAGCATCTACTTTGGGAGGATGAACCCACTGAGCAAGCGCTGCCTCAAAGAAGGGATAAAGCTTGGCAAATTTCTTGGACACAGAATGTATCCTGTCTGGAGATTTCCACTCTTCAGACACAAGGCAGTCAAGAGTGTTGTTAGGTGGAAAGCAAGTAAGGGGCTTTTTAGGCTCCTGAGACACATCAGAGGGATCGGAAGGAACCTCTTGAACTAAGGGAATGTTTAGGGTAGTCAAAACAGCCCTGATCAGGCTCTCATCCGAGGGCTCAGGATCTGCCTCAAAGGGGTCCCCAAAAAACTGAGAGGAGCCCACAGCAGAACATTCCTCAACATCTGAATCCACCAGCAGCAGTTCCTCCTCAGAGGAATCTGATACATTAAGAATGGAGGACCCCCTGTAACTGGGATGGAAAGAGTTGCAATGTAGACCTAAGGTCCCTAGTAGCAGCCTTGAACTCTTGCACCCAAACTGGCTCTAATGCATGGCTGGAGGTCCCTGGGAGATATTCAGGGACATCAGAACATGCTGGGCATAAATGATCTGAGAATCCTCTAGGTAACCCTGAATGACAGGAAGAGCAATGCGCAACGGGGGATACAGAGACCCCAGCATCCTTAGTCTTAGGTCTGGCCCCAAGCTCCAACGGATTAGACATTCTCACAGTGTCAAAAATGTTACAGTATAAGAAATCACCCAATTACAGTGTGTAGGATTAAAGTTTCACCGCAGAAATCGCTAAAACAGACTTATCTGGCAGGTGAAGGCTTAATCAGCAGAGGAGAGAAGGAAAGTCCAAGCCCTGTGTAGGATACTCGTTCTGTAAATGGCACAAAATGGCTGCCGCGGTGGGAGTCAATCAGAAATGTGTGCAAAGCAAGCTCTCATGGGAAATGTAGTTTTCCCAGAAAAAGTACCCCAACAGTGCCCGAAGCCCCCTGAGCCCTCAACACACTAGAAACATGAACCGGATGATAGAGCAAGGGCAGACAATAAAAATGAGCCATCTCTGAAGTCGCTAGTTGGAGCGGTTGAAGATATGTCCCAAACTGTACAGTCCCATATGGAGCCTATATGGCAAAGCGTGCCAGAACTCAAATTTTACAAAATTGAAACAGTAAAATAAAAATACATGCAACATCACTAGAACATGTTAGGATACCCAAAAAACACTGAACCAGTAGGAAAAGTGACAGAACCCCCCCCCCCCAAAAAAAAATGCCAAACCAGCAGCTAAAGGGTTAAATTACCAAGTAAACCTGCTCCAAAACACCCAACAGACATACAGATAGACCTAATGAGTGCAGGAGTGTGCAATAGGAACTCCAAAGATAAAAACCCTGTGCGGAGGGGCACTGTGGGACATGTGGACCTGCAGCACGCAAAGGGTTGCTCACCTTTCCTGCAGACTACCATGTATTAAGAAGAAGCCTCGGTGGCCAACTCCTGGGGAAAGAATTTGTAGCCAAGATTTCCCCCCCGAGGGCTTATGGTCCACAAAAAGCACTTGGTTACTGAGCTAGCCACATTTAAGGGCATTGTCAGTTATGGTAATCCGCCTAATGGTAGAATTCTATTTCTAACAGAAAAATAAAAAAAAAATTCTAAAACTATAGCAGAACTGTTCTCTTGCCTGTGTCTTCATCAAGGAACAAATCTTTCTGGATCTAGCTGGCTAGCTGCAACCAAGGAGGGAAGGTAGGCTCCACCCCCTGCTTACATTTCTAGAATTGTCCCTGCCTACAATTAAAGGGTTGGATCGCCTACTCAAAGTTACCTGTAACCTGTATTGGACGACAGAGAAATTAGATTAATTTTATCGATACTCTCACCCACTAAAAAGATCAATTTATCAAACAAACAGTTTTTGTGTATAAATAAATTCAGCATTATTATTAAGATATTTATTCTGTGAGACAGTTTGCATGATACAAGTGAAACAGGAAGACGTTATTTGCAAATCTTTCTAGTTTCACTGGTGCAGAGAAAAGGGAATATTAATCATTTTAAAAGATATGCAAACTTGTTTGTTTAAGGCATGCTTCCTGCTAAGTAAAACATGGGTACTCATACTCCTGGAAGACGTGTATTTACAGGGTTATTACAGTATTCACTGTTGTTGCTGTCAGCCCATTGTTCACTTGTGAGTGCAGACAGTTCTATTGCATTCTATGGGAGAGGTGGGTCACTGACAACCGCCATATAATGTGAATGTAACCGCTTCATCACTTTGTGAGAGTGAAAACACTTCCAGAAAAGCTTGAATAATTATACCTTTTGAATAAAACAACTGCTTGCACTGAGAGACCTCTTGTACTCCGCAGGAAAAGCCATAGAACACATAGGTTTTCATTAAATAAAAAAATGTTACTGCTCCTTGAAGGTTAATAAGTGGGAATAAGTGGCAGCCTTGTCTGGTTCCATTAGTTCAAGTTTTTTCACTCGTGGGACATATGATCAGAAAGCCATGAGTGTGAGGGATGCATTTTTTTATATATTGATAACTATGGTGAATTGCATTCTGGTATTCAAAAATAGTGATTTATTTATTTATCAGTCACGTTAATGACAATACAGATGTATTGAACGGCATCTCTTCTTGAACTGTGTGGGTACTGTCATGCATGGAATTAGGTCTTACCGGTCTACTAGTTCAAGTGGGCTAGTTAATTAGATATAAAATTAGTTTTTGAAAAATCTCAAATGGGCTACATTTGGCCCATGGGCCACACACTGGACACACATGTTTTAGATATTTAGAACCAATGCAAGTATTTCATTGACTCCAATTCTTGCAGACAGTTATTGATACAAGTAAAGCAGGTTGCTTACCTTGGCTTGTTTGTAGTCCTAACATTACTCTATCAAAGGCCTTTTCTTTGTCTGTAGTCAAGAGCAAGGTGGGTACCTAACCTTGAATGGTTATGTATACAGTAAATCAGGTGCAAAAGTACATACAATAAAGCAGAGCTCTACTGCTTCTCTTGTAAGATGAAGCCTCATCTGGAAATAATAGAAAAACACAAACCTACTTTTTCAGCGACTGGTGGATTAAGGTTTTCATCTTTTTCTTCCACATCACTCCCAGAAGTCTGAGTAATTTCAGGACTGCTCCTTACCTAGCATACAAAGGAGAAATTACAAATTCTGGCAGTAAGTATACAAACAAAAGTGGAGCAATTCTGGGACATCCTAACTACACCACAGGGAACAAATAAAAAATGTGCTTTTAAGCCATTTATCCCTTTGAGTGCCAGAAGGGTATGCAACCCATTCCGAAGCAATGCGTTGGGCACCCCTCTGGCACACAAAGGTTTAGTGGTAGAGAAGTTTCCAACAAGTTACAAAACAGTACTTTAGAAACCACTCTAGATTTTTTTTGGCTTAAAATCCCCTAGTCAAATCAGTGAGAAGAATCAATTGTTCCCTGTGATACAGTTTGTTTGTTGCAGAAAGGTTTCACTTTTTGCTCTGAACATATGGCCCATATTTCTTGCAACTTGTCTTCACTCCCATTTGGGTGGTGTCAGTGTATATATGCTGCTCAGTCAGCTATAACAGCTTACAAATCTCATTATCTCTGAGTCATACTGAAAATGCAGGCTGGAATAAGTGCAGGTGGTCAGTAAATAGACTCACCGGGGAGCTGTGGCTCTGGTGCGCTGGTTGGCCTGGGCTATCACATCCTGTACTCTCATGAAGGTTTGTTGGCTCACTGCTACTGTTGCTCAGGCTGTAGTGTTCAGCAATACCATTTACCATTGGCAGATCCACATGGTTGACCCAGCTCAGCTGATCATTGACGTGATTCTGTGCAGCTTTCAATTCTTCCAGCTTTGCCTGGACCTGAAATCAAGGAGATAAGTACATATAAAAACTATGATGATGTACACAGCTATTACAAAAGCTGTAAACATCTAAACACCAATATGTTTTAGAACAGCCCAGACTAACACACAACACTCCTCATACATTTAATAACCATCAGGGCAAAGCACCAGACTCTGGAGCATCACAGATTTAAAGAATATTGTAACAAGTCTACAGTTCTTACACAAAAATACGCATCAGGGGATGTATTCAGAAACCAAAAAAGTAGCAATTGTCGGTGTGAGAAGAGTTGGTTTGCGTGGGAGTTTATTTTCCCCACCAGTAGTGGCAAGACCACACATATCGGATAGAGTTAGGGATACTAGCCATAGTAACAATAAGGGATTTCACCCACGCAGGCTCCTGAGCAGAAACCTTGAGCCCCTGAGCAGCTTCAGTAGGGGCCATCGAACAAGAGTGGCAGAAATGCCCTGACCCTTAGGGAGACTGGCCTAGCAAAAAAAAATAAAAAATTGGCCACTATAGAAAACTGTGAGGTTCTGGTGGTTTTGGGTGGTCTCCAGGATATCTCCTTTGGATTCAGACATAATAAATCAGACTCTGAGGGATAAGCTGAAGAAAGGTCTGTAGAGGAAAAGGAAGAGAATGAGATAGCACTCTTCCTCTTCCTTGTCCATAGCCCAGGAAACCCAGGATGAGGTAAAAATAAATCCAAAATGTTGTGGTGGCTCTCCAGTTCCAGGTGCCAAACTGAGCAGGGAACCCCCGGCTGCATTCAGGCAGTCCTGTGGTACAGAACCCACCCAGTGCCACCGAAAACAACTCATAAGGGCCTAAAGCTACACGGCCAAAATAGCAGCCGCAGGAGCCGAGGCTCTTTAGGATATGAAATAAAGGCTTGCCCTCACCAGAGGGAAAAGCCATAAGAGGAAAATGAAATTTAAAATAGTGAAAGTGAAGAAGTAACCAGACTGCAGAAATAAAGTCATGCAGCAGCACAGACCTCATATTGTAGGTGCACCACCCTGTCCTGGTGGAAAACCAGGAAAAGGAGCTTACAAGATGAGGCTTGTAACTCAGCAACCCTTAGTACAGAAACGATGGATAAAAGGAAAAAAAAAAATTCAGTATCAAAAAGTGCAAGGAAACCTATGAAAGAGTTTCAAAGGGATGTCTCTGAAAAACACCCAAGACTGAGATAATATCCCATGGGCACTTGGGATGCCTAAAGGAGGGGAAGGCACAAGCCACACCTTGCACCAAAGTCTTAACATCTGTCAAAATAGCAATATGCTTCTGAAAGAGAACAGAAAGAGCTGAGATCTGTACAGAGATCAGATAGACCTTTGCTCACATCATCCTGTAAAAAAGGCAAGACCGCCGTTGTTGGCCTCAGTCCGCTCTAACCCCATTATTGAGGGCATCCGTATTCACTCGTCCGAATTTGAACTTGCTGCTTTCACGGATGATGTCCTTCTCTGTACAGTTTAGGTCGATTCGGGAGTTACTGTCAGTCCTCAATTTTTCTTCTTACAAGTTTAATATTACCAAATGAGAGGCCCTGCATATTTACATCCCTCCCTTGGAACTCATAGCATTGAAGCACCTTTTCCTTTTTCACTGGACTTCCTCTACTATCACATACCTGGGTGTCAAATTGACTTTCAACTTACTTGACTTCCATTAATATTTCCTTATGCAAAGATTAACAGGGTAATCCAGACGTGGACTCCTTGCCCACAGAGCCTAGATAGATCAGCTGCACCTCACTGACAAGGCCCACCAAGGCCAAAACGTACATCTGGGGTTGGCTGCTTCTCTTGTTCAGAGAGGAACTGCCTGACACTTCGTGGCTGGACTGCCTTTTAGTAGGATCAGTATGATGTGCTTTAGGATATTTTCTGTGAAAGGCACTAGTGAGCTAAAAGAGATTGCACCCTGGGTAGGATACTTATCCTATCGAGCCTCATCAATCTGAGGGCAGGCTCGTTCCTAGTTGCGCATCTCTGACTAGCTATTTGCATTAATATTTCCTCTTTGACTGACACGCTGAAACTTGACTTTCAATCTAGATTGCCTTGAGCTTTGTTGTTTCAACCACCATCTGGGGGGGGGGTTGGGATCCCCTGATTTCCTTATGTATTATAGGTCCTGTCAAACTGCTATATTGCTCACCTGTGTTCATCCTGCCTATCAAGATACAGGTTGGGTATTATCTGCCACCTATAAGGGTCTGGCGATTACTCAACTGCCCTGGCATAGACCTTCCTCTGTCCCTAAAGCATGTGGCAGTCACCCGATGCTCGGGCATCTTTTATCTATTTGGAACACCCTGAATTCTCTCTAATCATTGGGCCTCTTTTCTGTTCTTACCTATGAAGTTACTGGGGAATCCTAGCTTTCCCCCAGGGCTGGATTCCAGAGCGTTTACTTGTTGGTCGGGCATTTCACTTCGTGACTTAGTCTCAGACACTGGTATTGTACCTTTTGAGGACTAGTAGTTGAAATTCTCATTGCCGGCTGCGGAATGGTAGCGCTTTCAACAGGTGTCTCATTTTCTCTCCAGTCTTGAGTCTCGGATACCCGGTTCAGGTGGCCTGACTACATTTGAGGCCCTATTTCATTCAAATCATTTCTTATCCAGAACCATTTCCCACCTATATAAATTGTTAATGGCCGAGGCTCCCACTCAGAGGTGGAGATTTCAAGACGCTTAGGATGCAGACTTGGATATGGCGATAGATCTTGAATTCAAAGTATGTTCTTTCAGCGTCCTTGCAAGAAACCAGTAATAAGCTTCTCATGAGGTGGTACCTTACCCCATCTAGGTTAGTATGAATTTTCCCTCTAAGGCTTTTATTCCAGACCACATACATTATATACTGTTTTTTACGCACAAATAGGGCTTTCTTTTGATGCCACATTTAAATGGATAGCCCACCTATTTATTTTAGTAAAATTAAGGAAAATTGTAAAGTAAAAAAAACAGGTTTTTTTTCTCTTGTGGTAATTTGGGCGCAATGGGATATATTTTTATGGAGATTGCATGAAAGGTATGATACCTACAAAAAATGGGCAGTTTTAAGTGGGCACAGTCCCCCCCCCAGGTGAAAATCCCTATGTCCCTTTTTCCCCACCCTATTTTCCCACTTTTTATTGATGACACTTGGCGGTGTGTATGAGTGTATTACATGGCTCCACAACAACCAATTTTGTTTCTTGACATGTTTGTTTTTTAAATAAAATTTTATTTTTGTAAAAAAAAGTGTATTTTGCTGGTCAGAAATTGACCTGCATCCAGCCAGCCTCCAGCACCAGCAGTGAAGGGGTTAATACCCCCAAGCTGCTGCATTTTTTTTTTCCCACTAGGTGTCTCCTCTCTGCTTCTCTTTCCCTTACTTTGATCATAAGGAACACAGAGGAGACACAGAGGCAGTATGCATTTCATACTGCATCATTGATTCAGAATGCCGGTACATGTGTTCGCTGCTGCAGAGATCACATGACCCGGCACAAATGAGAAGGGCTGAGACTGAACGCTCCGGTACCGGAGCGCTCAGCCTCAGCCTGGAATGACAGCAGCATGCACGGAGGCACGCTGCTATCATTTAACCCATGACGGTCCAGGACTGTCATGGGTCCTTAAAGGGATTCTACCCATGACGGCCCTGGACCGTCATGGGTAGTTCAGGGGTTAACAAGGAATCAAGGTGTTGGTCAGCCTGACCCTTAAGGCCTGCAACGTCTGCCAATGGAAGAGCTGTATTCTTGACCAAGAGTGAAATGGGGGGGGGGGGGATCAATAACAGGAAGGTAAACCCACTGCACTGGAGCCTAAGCAGTAAAGGGGTGCTGTTTAGAGATGAGCTTATTAAGGAAAAGCCTCTTATCTTGCATTTTCCATTCCTCCTTTAGGACCTGGTCTAAGGTGTTTTTAGGTGGAAGCACTGTGGAGACTTTCCTGCTTCTCTGAAAGATATCCGGAGAGGTAGATACTCCATCTGATGACCACCATGGCTGAGGGGTAAGAGTCAGCCTCATAGGGATCCCCAAAGAACAAAAAGATAGTTCACATCTCCTTCCTCGAAAAGAATCTCCTCGTCAGTTCTTTCCTCATTTCATTGAGAGTGTCCCCTGAAAACAGGATCAATTTGTATCATGGAGGGCATGGGTTGTCATGAGTGCTTTGAGCTAGAGAGGGAAGTCTCAGACTCGAACACCCTGTCTCTTTGAAGTGTCCTGCCCTCTACAGGAGGGAAGCTCAACCCTCTATATGTTAGAATGCATTACTACATTTTTCAGAAATGAATACACACACAAAAAAAAATTATATAAAGTATTTCAATAGTCAACAGAATACAATCAATTACATAATGGAGGGGGGTTTAATGTGTTCTTAAGTTAACCCTTTGAGTACCAGAGAGGTATGCAATGCATTGATCTGCAATGCGTTATTTACCTGTCTATCACTCTAGGGCTAAGAATTTTTTAATGATGCAAAATTTTTAAACACGCCCTTTACACTGCATACTCATGTAACTCTAGAGGAGGGGGCATTGCTGAAGGCCGGCCAAGATGATTGCAAACTAAACATAACTGGCTGACTCCCAAATGAGTCAGCAATTCAATAGGAGTTGCTATGAGCATCACAACCGTAGCTCATGTGATATACCTACTGGCTGACTACAGGCCTCCATGCAGATCAGTACAGTTGCACACTAATGTGATCATATGAGGTAAGAGTCGAATTGTGAATGGTACACCATAGACCACTAGTATACCTTTCTGCATAGGAAACATTATTCACACACAATGGCTGTGTATCCTGTGTGACAGGGGCCTTAAGGGGGAATTATACTCAATCATTTGATTTTAAAATGTTGTGAGATCTTTCTACCTGTTCACAGATGCATTCTAGGACACCGAAAATGTGCACTATCACATAATAAAATAGACTGCTGAAGGAAATAATACACATTCTGGGTGTTTAGTAAACCAGATGTACAAAATAGGAAATAAAATTCCCAACAGTCCCATTCAGGAGGTTAAATGCTCCATTTAAATCAAAGGGTGTTTTAATTTGTCCCATATGGTGCAGTCAGACTGCCTCAAAGATGTGTCAGCTGTTCTCATTAACTCACCTTCAATATTTTACCCTGTGAAAATGAAAGGGAAGAGCAACACATTGCTCCACAATATGCGATTCAACCCTCTGATACTGAATGGCTGAACTCATTTTTGCAGACAATTTCCCTCTAAATTATTATTTATACATAAAAAAACTGGATATGTACAATGGCTTAAATAAACGCTACAAACACAAACAAATTTTGGAGATAATGGTATATTGACAAATGTCTTACAGAATGGATCTCATGCTGGGATTCCTGTAGCTCTCGTGCCAGTGGTGCCAGTCTCTCCTTTCCAGCCATTAGGTTTTCTTCTAACTGTAGAGTTTCCTCCTGAAGTCGGCTCAGCTCCTCCTTTGCATTCTCTAAGTCGTCCTCATAAGTGGAAATTTGCGATTCCTGGTTATTTATCTCATGTTTCAGTGTAGAAATCTGGACAGGGAGGTGGCAGTGACAGAAACAAGAAACACAAACAAACCCTGTTAAAGTGCAGCTCTGAAACCTTCCTGTATATTGGTATTATTTCTATAGCAAAAAGCTGTCCAAAAATCATATTTACACAAAAAAGGAAAGAAAGAAAGAAAGAAAGAAAGATAATTCAAACATTCCTAAAGAACTCAAAACTATCTAGTAGCAAAGATCTTGATCAAACAAGTGACCCTACTAGTATGCCTGTGCAAAAATGAATGTGCAAATTCTCGAAAGCAAGAAATAGATATGCTCCTGCTCATGAGAGACAGTGCGCACAAGAGACAGCATGTGCTCAAGAGGTCGCAATCAAGGGAAGAGTGTAAGACAGAACGTGCATGTGTGAGAGCACATGCGTGAGAGTGGGGGTTCTGCATATGTGATCGCTGTAACAGCGATCACATGTGCAAATGAAGCCAGATGGCAGAGGAAATGTATGTAAACACAGCCTTTGTCACTGTACTCTGTCTCTCTCCTCCTTACTGTGATATTTAGGGAGACAGAGAACACAGCTCATTCAAATGTTTTATGGGGTGTTACTAGCGGCAGGATTCGTGGGTAGAGCATTTTTTGATCACTTCATGACCTATTGATACCTCTTTGTGTAGCTTAATACATGATTTAGAGTAACACCTTAAGGACCCATGACGGTGCAGGACCGTCATGGGTTGCAATCCCGTTAAGGACCCATGACGGTCCTGCACCGTCATGGGTTAAACTCTCCCATCGCGGCTGCACGGAGCGATGGGAGAGCACGGGCTGCTTGTTACTAAGTGTCCCGGTACCGGGACACTTAGTAACAACCAATAGAAACTTTGTTGCAACATGCGATTCGCTTGATGAGTGAATCCCATGTTGCAAATGCTGAATGACAGGGACAGTATTTGTAAATACTGTCCCTTTCATATATCTCTGCCTCCCTCCATCTTGCACACTGCTGAGGTGGAGAGAGACAGAGAGACATAGTGCCAGATCGTGTTCCAGTGAGCCAGATCGTTCCTGTGTGAAAAAGTTAAAAAAAAAAAAAAAGATAAAATTAACCATTTGATCACTAATTTGCAGTGATCAATACGTTCCCCCCCATCTGATCACTCTTGGAGTGATCAATTTGCTGCAGATCAGTGTTTGCTGATCTGCAGGACACCCCCCATCCCCCTTGTATTTTTTTTTATTTTTTTTAATTTTTTTTAATAAAAATTGATTTAACGCTGTAGTTTAGATAGTTTAGGTAGGTAGGTGGGTAGGTTTAGTGTAGACGTGTGTTAGGGAAAGGTTTAGGGTTAGATTTAGGGAAAAAAAAAAAAAAAAAAAAATATTATATATATATATATATATATATATATATATATATATATATATATATATATATATATATATATATATAGTTTAGATAGGTAGTGCACTTGGGTTAGGTAGGTTCAGGGTATACGTGGGTTAGGTTAAGATTTAGGGTTAGATTTAGGGGTAGCGTAGGGAAAAAATAAAAAAATTCAAAAAAAAAAAAGTTTATTTAAAAAATTGTTCTATATTATAAGTTAGTTTAGATAGGTAGTTGGGTTGGGTAGGTTCAGGGACTACGTGTGTTATGGTAAGGCTTAGGGATAGATTTAAGTTTAGGAGTAGTGTAGGGAAAATAAAAAATCCCCAAAAAAACTTTTATTAAAAACTTTATTCTATATTATAAGCTAGTTTAGATAGGTAGTTGGGTTGGGTAGGTTCAGGGACTACGCGTGTTAGGGTAAGGCTTAGGGATAGATTTAAGTTTAGGTATAGTTAGTTATAGAAGTTAGTCATTTATTTAGTTTAGAGTAGGTGTATAAGATGCAGAGGAGGTATACTTTAGAAGAGGTGTATTCCTATTTGGCGTCTGACTCTGAAGCCACAGACACAGCGTCAGACTTTGACATCACTCAGTTTTCTGAGTGAGAGCTCTAGTAGTGATGACGCAGGGCCTTCTGTGAAAAAAAGACGCACTGCCCCAACAACTGCCCCAAGAGCTGCCCTAAGAAAAGCCCCAAGAGCTGCCCTAAGTAATGCCCCAAGAGCTGCCCCAAGACCTGCCACAAGTACTGCCCGAAGACCTGCCACAAGTACTGCCACTCCTGCTGATGAATGGGTATCACCAGCCAGTTTATGCCCACAAATTCCTGAATTCACAGGCAACCCAGGAATTCAAGTGGATGTGGCAGGATTTACCCATGTTCAGTTTTTTTATTTATTTTTGGGGGAAGAAATTTTGGGGGAAATTGTGTCGCAAACAAATTTATACGAAGACCAATATATTGCCGCCAACCCATCAGCATTCATTTCCAAGCAAGAAATATGGCATCCCACAGACCTTTTAGAATTTAAGAAATTCTGGGCCCTTACAATGACAATGGGAATAGTTAAAAAACCAAGTATTAGATCATACTGGAGTAAAAACCCCATATATGATACCCCTATATTCGCCAAAACAATGACCAGGACTAGATACGAAATGATTTTGCGATTTATGCACTTTAGTGATAATACCCTGTGCCTCCCAAAAGAACACCCCCAGTATGACAGACTGTTCAAAATTCGGCCCCTAATAACCCATTTACAGAAAACATTTGCCCAAGTGTATATTCCCCAAAAAGAAATTAGTGTAGATGAATCCCTAATTAAATACAAAGGCAGGTTAGGGTTCAAGCAGTACATCCCCCTCAAAGCGTTCCAAATTTGGTGTAAAATTTTATAAATTGTGTGAAAGTGCCACAGGCTACACCCAGGCTTTTAGAATTTATGAGGGCAAGGACAGCCAACTTGATCCTCCTGGGTGCCCCGAATCTCTGGGAATAAATGGGAAGATAGCTTGGGATCCGATTTACCCCTTGTTAAATAAAGGATATCATTTATATGTTGACAATTATTACACCAGCCCCCTTTTATTTAAGTCACTTTTTTATTTTGACACCGTGGCCTGTGGCACTGTCAGGCGCAATTGCAGGGAGATGCCCAAAGAACTGGTAAAAAAAAAACTTAAAACCGGGATGTCCTCATCTTTATGCCAAAAAGAGCTGCTGGCAGTTAAGTTCAAGGACAGAAAAGATGTCTACATGCTGTCCACCATGCATGAGGACAAAACTGTGGCAGTGTCTGTTCGTGGCAGGAGGGGGGTACTAAGAAAGCCAGTCTGCATCAAAGACTACAACATGAACATGGGGGGAGTTGATCTGTGTGATCAACTCATGCAGCCGTACCTCACCATGCGAAAGTGTAGGGCATGGTACAAAAAGGTTGCCATTTACATGATGCAGACTGCAGCATACAATTCATTTTTGATTTTTAAATTGGCAAACCCCACCCTAAAACTTACTTTTCTGCAGTATCAGCTCCATCTTATCTCCCAATTTTTGCTTCAAGGGGCAACAGAAATAATTCCCCCAAAACCCGGGGTAGTACATTTTATTTATAAAATCCCCCCAACCCCCCAAAAGAAAAATCCACAAAAGAGCTGCAGGGTTTTCTACAGCAAGGGAATACGGAGAGAAACCTCCACTTACTGTCCTGACTGCCCTTCCAAACCTGGCCTCTGCATGGGTGATTGCTTCAAGCAATACCATGAAGGCACAATGCAGTAGTGCTGTGAAGTTTATTTTATTATTTGGCCACTTTCCCCCCCCCTGAAATATCCTTTTTTTTATTTTTCAAAACACATCCCTCCTTAGATCTAACACTATCAAAATATAATGGGAAGCAAAGCACCCTATGTTTTTTCCATCTCTGATAATGGAAACACACATGTTCCCTACTGGGTCCAGTAGTTCCTCCAAACCCCGACAAACCTAAGCATATGGGGCATTGACGTACTTAGCTGATGTAACTCACCACTAATGTAAAGCACTTAAAAAATCTGCAAATATCATCTGATTGAAATCCAGAGCAACACTAAAATATAAGTTTTTGGGAGGGATTGCTGATACAGTGGCAGCGAAAAAATTGAAAAGATGCAAATAGAATGAAAGTCAGGGTTGTCTACTCTTCTACAACATATACTTTTGGGGGTAAAATTCATTGCAATATTGCCAAACAGTCCGAAATGCGACAAGGCACCAGCTGTAAAAATGTCATGTCTGTAAAAGGAAACTCACATGTTCTAACTGGGCCCAGTATCTCCCCCAAACCTTGAGAAACCTATGCATATGGGGTATTGCCGTACTCAGAAGAAGAAGCCGAACGCTAAACAATGCAGTTTTAAAAATCTTCACCTATTCTGTTATTGAAATTCACATCAACATTGAAGTCTAAGTGTGAAAAACACTGATTTTTTTTTACTTACGTCAAGTTTTCACAGGATTAGTGGTAAAATGGCTGTGTACAAAATTTGAAAACACACCTAAAACGAAAGCTTGGGGTATCCACTTTCCAAAAATATACACTTTTGGGGGAAAATCTTAAAAAAGAGCACTGTTATACAGGACAAATGAGACATGGCACCAGTAACACAAGCTGTGAAAATTCAGTGTGAACCTGGAAATGCACATGTTCCAATTTGGGTCCCGTATCGCCCCCAAACCTTGAGAAACCTATGCATATGGGGTATGGCCGTACTCAGAAGAAGAAGCCGAACGCTAAACAATGCAGTTTTAAAAATCTTCACCTATTCTGTAATTGAAATTCACATCAACATTGAAGTCTAAGTGTGAAAAATGCTGCTTTTATTTTTACTTACGTCACATTTACAAGAGAGTGGTGGTAAAATGGCTGTGTAAAAAATTTGAAAACACACCTAAAATGAAAGCTGGGGGTGTCTACTTTTCAAAAATATACACTTTTGGGTGAAAATCTTAAAGTGTAGCACTGGAATATAGCCCCAAATGACAAATGGCACCAGATAAGAAAGATATGAAAATTCAATATTTGTTCCAATTTGGGTCCCGTATCTCCCCTAAACCTTGAGAAACCTATACATATCGGGTATTGCCGTACTCAGAAGAAGAATCTGAACACTAAACAATGCAGTTTTAAAAATCTTCACCTATCATGTGCTTGAAATTCACATCAACATCGAAGTCAAAGTGTGAAAAATGCTATTTTTTTTTTAACTTGCGTCAAGATGTACGAGGGATTGGTGGTAAAATGGCTGTGTAAAAAAATTGAAAACATACATAAAATGAAAGCCTAGGGTGTCTACTTTCCAAAAATATACACTTTTGGAGGGAAATCTTAGAGTGGAGCACTGTTACACAGCCGCAAATGAGACATGGCACCAGTGATGCAAGCTGTGAAAATTCAAAGTGTGAACTGGAAACGCGCATGTTCCAATTTGGGCCCTGTAGCTCCCAGAAATCTTGAGCAACCTATGAATATGGGGTATTGCTGTACTCAGAAGAAGGAGATGAACACTAAAGAATGCATTTTTAAAAATCTTCACCTATCCTGTGCTTGAAATTCACACCAACATTGAAACCTAAGTGTGAAAAACGCTGAATTTTTTACTTACATCAAGATTTACGAAGGATTCGTGGTAAAATGGCTACGTAAAAAATTTGAAAACATACATAAAATGAAAGCCTGGGCTGTCTACTTTCCAAAAATATACACTTTTGGGGGGAAATCTTAGAGTGGAGCACTGTTACACAGCCCCAAATGAGACATGGCACCAGTGATGCAAGCTGTGAAAATTCAAAGTGTGAAACTGGAAACGCGCATGTTCCAATTTGGGCCCCGTAGCTCCCCCAAATCTTGAGAAACCTATGAATATGGGGTATTGCCGTACTCAGAAGAAGGAGCTGAACACTAAACAATGGATATTTTTAAATTTTCAACTATCTCGTGCTTGAAATCAACAGTAATATTGAAATGTAAGTTTGAAAGCTGCAAAAAAATAGGATTTTAGTCTTACCTGTTAAATCCTTTTCACTTAGTCCATACAGGTCACTGGTACCATGGGATGTGTAGTCCCCTTTAATAGGCAGGAACAATTATGCAAATAATTTGCAAGGGGCGGAGCCTCCCCTCTTACTTAAGCCACCTTCTGGCCAGAGCCACCCATATTGATTTGAGACCCTAAACTGACCCCAGGTAAGCAAAAAGAAAGACTCCTGTGAGCATGCCCGAACGGTCTCCCACTGAATGCCACAGGAGAGCCAAGACTGGTCCCTTGACAGGGTGGGAGACCAGTGACCTGTATGGACTAAGTGAAAAGGATTTAACAGGTAAGACTAAAATCCTATTTTCACTGTCGTCCAATACAGGTCACTGGTACCATGGGATGTACAAACATTGAGCTGATCCAGAGGCGGGAAGTAAGGCAAGGACCAGGCGCAAGGCCCAAGTCACTAGAACTGTTAACCAGTTGATAACATAGCCCAAACTGTAAGTGTCAACGGACACCAATCAAGGGAACAATCCCTGAACTTAACACAGCACACGGAACATGAGCCAACCGGGCTCAACAGTAAGGAAGCACTAAGGATCACAGAGCGGAAGACCTACACAGGCAAGACTGCCTCCAGGACCTTCCTTCCAAAGCTGGCATCAGCCGATGCCAGTACATCAACTCGGTAGTGCTTAGAAAAAGTGTGCACAGAGGACCAAGTGGCCGCTCTGCACAGTTGATCAGCAGAAGCTTGATTCTTGTAGGCCCAGGAGGCCCCAATAGATCTGGTGGAATGGGCAGTCACCCTGAAGGGAACATGCTTATTCCTCAACTTATAGGCTTCACGGATGGTAGCCTTAATCCAAGAGGCAATGGTAACTTTGGAAGCCGGTCTTCCTGCCCTAGGCCCCTCAGGAATGACGAATAGAGCGTCAGACTTCCTGATAGATTCGGTGCGGTGAACATAAAACTTGAGGCAACGCACCACATCCAACAAATGGAGATCTCTTTCCTTGTCAGATGAAGGATTAGGGCAGAAAGAGGGAACCACAATCTCCTGATTGATGTGAAACTCAGACACAACCTTGGGTAAGAATTCCTTGGTAGTGCGAAGCACAGCCTTATCCTTGTGGAACACCAGGTAAGGAGGTTTACAAGACAATGCCTGTAACTCTGCCACCCGGCGTACTGACACAATAGCCAAAAGGAAGGCCATCTTCCAAGTCACAAGACGTAATGGAATGGAAGCCAAGGATTCAAACGGTGGTCGCTGAAGAACTCCCAGCACCAAATTGAGATCCCACTGGGGAGTAGGACTCTTGAAGGCAGGTCGAACATGAGTCACACCTTGGAAGAAGACTTTCACATCAGGAAGGATGGCAATCCGTTCCTGGAAAAACACAGACAAGGCAGAGGTCTGAACTTTGAGGGAACTCAGACTGAGCCCCTTGTCCACACCGTCCTGCAAGAAGGCCAGGACAGTGGGAAGATGGAAGTCAAGAGACAACTGCTTGACAGAGCACCATGTCACGAAAGTTGACCAAATGCGATGATAGATCTTGGAAGACACAGGCTTACGAGCACTGAGCATCGTCGACACCACAGAAGGAGAAAAGCCTTTCTTAGCTAGAATCGAGGATTCAACCGCCATGCCATCAAACGGAGAGAGTGAACATCCTCTTTCCACAGATACCCCTGAAGAAGCAGGTCCGGACGGGCTGGAAGTGGGATTGGATCCTTCACTGACATGGCCATCAATTCCGGAAACCAGGACTGGCGAGGCCAGTTTGGAGCAACCAGGATGACAGGACAACGTTCTCTCTTCAACTTCTGAATAACTCTGATCAATAGAGGAAGAGGGGGGAAGATGTAAGCCAGGGAGAAGTCCCAAGGGATCGACAAGGCATCCACCGCTAGAGCAAGGGAGTCCCTCAGACGGGAGCAAAACACCGGAACCTTCCTGTTGTGTCTGGTAGCCATCAGATCCACCACTGGCATCCCCCACCGTTGAGTGAGCATGTGAAACACCTCTGGGTGAAGAGCCCATTCTCCGCTGTCGACGGTGTGACGACTGAGGAAGTCTGCCATGACGTTGTCCACGCCTGGAATATGAACTGCAGAGATGACAGGCACGTGATCTTCTGCCCAAGACAAAATATCCTTGACTTCCCACCAGGCGGAACCGCTTCTTGTGCCGCCTTGTCTGTTGATGTAAGCCACCGCCGTGGCGTTGTCGGACTCTACTCTGACTGGAAGACCGGTCAATTGAGACTCCCAGTGCCTCAGGGCCAGCCGGACAGCTCGAAGTTCCAGAACATTGATGGAGAGCATGGATTCCTCCAGACCCCATTTCCCCTGAGCACTGAAGCGACCCCAGACTGCACCCCAGCCCCGAAGGCTGGCATCCGTTGTGACTGTGGTCCAATGAGGAACTAGAAAGGATTTCCCTTTCAAGAGATGAGAGAGATCTAACCACCAGTGCAGACTCGACTCGACATGAGGAGGAAGAGAAACAGACAGATGTTGATGATCTGGATGATTCCTGCACGTCTGGATCACAAATCTCTGAAGATCCCTGGAGTGGGCCATGGCAAATGGTACTGCTTCGATCGTGGAAATGAACTTCCCCACTAAGGACGACAACTTCGGAACTGGAATTTCGTCCATGTCCAGAATCCCAGCCACTCTGACGGCTATCTGGTGAGCCACGTCCTCTGGAAGAAACACCATGCATTGGCGAGTGTCGAACAGGAGACCCAGGAACAGAAGCCTCTGAGAAGGAATCAAGTCCGACTTGTCCAGATTCAGGATCCATCCGTGACGGTTCAGGGTGTGCATGCACCTCTGCAACTGCTGGTGGAGAAGCTCCGCTGAGGAGGCCTTCAGTAGGAGATCGTCCATGTAGGGTGTCACTCTGATCCCATCCTGATGGAGCACCGCTATCAAGGAGCCCAGCACCCGCTGGAAGACTTGAGGAGCTGTAGTCAGTCCAAAGGGGAGCGCTGTAAATTGAAAGTGTCCCCTGTGGCAGGCAATCCTGAGATACTTCCTGCTCTCTGGATGAATAGGGATGTGAAGATAAGCATCCTGAAGGTCCAGGGAGGCAAGAAACTCCCCTGGAGACATTGCTGCAATCACAGAGCGCAGGGACTCCTGGCGGAAGTGGGAAGTCACCACATAGGCATTGAGATCTTTGAGATCCAAGATGGGACGGGCTCCTCCGTCCTTTTTGGCTACCACAAACAGGTTGGAATAAAATCCTGAACCTGTGTCCCCCTGCGGAACCGCCTCCAGGACCTCTTTGTCCAAGAGATCCTGAATAGCGTCGTCGAACAGACGCCTTTTTGAGGGTTCCTGAGAAGGACGAGTAAAATGGAACCGAAAAGGAGGAAGGGAAGAGAAAGGGATCCTGTATCCCTCTGACACCACCTGAAGAACCCATGGGTCCGCCACTGACTCCTCCCAAGTCCGGCGAAAGATGCGGAGACGACCGCCTACAGCCGGATGCGGACCCGGGTTCGGCGAGTCATGCCGAAGCAGTCTTGGAGGTCTTGGCCTTGGAGGCAACTTTGGGCCTCCAGGACTGTTTGGGCTTGGAGGAGGAGCGCGTAGTGGGAGGACCCGTTTGGGCCGAGGAGCGTGTCTCAGTCTGAAAGGAACGAAAGGACCGATTGCGTTTGGCTGGAAACTTTTTCTTAAAGACTGAGGGTAGAAGAGTACTTTTACCGCCAGTAGCCTCACTGATCATTTCTTTGAGCTCAGAGCCAAAGAGCAAATTCCCCTGAAAGGGCAAGGAAAGCAAGGCTTTCTTAGAGGCTGTATCAGCAGACCAAATTTTCAGCCAAAGAGCGCGTCTAGCCACCACAGAAGAAGTGGAGGCCCTCGCCATCATGCGCACAGCATCAAAAGCAGCATCAGCAACATAGTTCTGAGCTTCAGTGATATTAGCAAGAAGCTGCAACTGTTCAGATACAGGCGCATCCTGGCGAACCGCTTCAGTCAGTCGCTCAGTCCAGGCTGCAATAGCCCTATTAACCCATGCCACAGCAAAGGTGGGGCGCATGGCAGTGCCAATAGAGGCAAAAATAGATTTAAGAGAGAGCTCTAATTTCTTATCCGTCCAGTCCTGCAAGGCAGAGGCATCTGAGACAGCCAAAGCAGTAGATTTGGATAGTCTAGACACAGGAGCATCCACCTTGGGAGGATGAACCCATTTTGCCAGCTCCGCTTCGGGAAAAGGGTAAAGTTTGGCAAACTTTTTGGAGACAGAGGAAGATCTATCAGGATTCTTCCATGCCTCAGAAACCAGACGGGCAAGAGTAGGGTTAGTTGGAAAACAAACAACAGGTTTAGATGGCTTTTTCTGAAAAACATCAGTAGGATCATAAGTGGATTCCTGAGTCAGAGGAAGGTTGAGCGTATTCAGAACCGCTCTGATCAGACCCTCAGCCGAAACTTCAGGGTCACACTCATAGGGGTCCCCAATGGACCTGTTAGATTCAATAACAGTACGTTCCTCAGCATCAGAATCCTGTAAAAGTTCTTCTTCAGAAGAATCAGTGATATCAGGAGCTCCCTGTGGCTTAGGCAGGGAGGTCCTGATAGTAGAGGGGGTCTGCCAGACCTGGAGAGCCCCCTGTACCTGAGAGGGAAAGAGTTGAAGCGTGGATCTGAGATCCCTAGTGGCAGCTTTAAACTCCCTCACCCAAGATGGCTCAATAGCGTGGCTGGGAAGCCCAGGGTTGCTATCTTTATCAGTACAATTAGGGCATAGATCCCCCACATTATCGCAATCCAGCCCAATGTGGCAAGAGGAGCAAAACGCCATGGGGGTAGAAGACCCCCCAGCCTCCTTAGTCTTGGGTCTAGCCCCTAGCTCCAGTGAAGTAGACATGCTCACAGCGTCAATATACCCCACAAAAAACACTATCACCCAGAAAAGTGTTAAAGATTAAAGTTTCACCCCAGAAAAGGTCCAAAAACGGACTTATCTGGCCAGCGAAGGGTTAATCTGGTGAGGAGAGAGAAGGCTCGGTCCCTGCGTAGTGTACTCGCCTTGGAAAAGTACCACAAAATGGCGGCCGTCATGACAGCCAATCAGAAACGAGCGCGAGCTAAGCGCTCATGGGAAATGTAGTTTTCCCTATGCAAGTACCCCAAACAGTGCCCGAAGCCCCCCTGAACCCCCTACATTAATAAAACACCAACCGGATGATAGAGCAGGAGCCAAGCATTAAAATGAGCCCACTCTGAAGTTGCTGTGACAAGCGGTTTCAGAGATATGTCCCAAACTGTGAATTCCCATAGAGAGTAAAGGAGCTCTGCTGCTGAGCGGGAAAAAGCCGCGCTTAAAGGCGCGGAACACCATTTTTAATAAAGTTTAGAAAACATTAAAAAGTGCCCAAACAAGCATGAAATACATGAGAAACATAAATAAATGAATACCCAATGCTCCAAAACTCAGAGAATAACACAGAAATTGCATAAATAGTGATAATGCAATAAAAACACCCTATGAGTGCTGGAGTGTATTAAAACTCCCAAATACAAGCCCATCAAAGGGACACTGTGGGGACAAGTGGACCTTCAGCACTCAATGGGTGACTCACCTTTCTCGCAGACTTCTGTCTTCAGGTGACCATGATAGGGAGGGAAAGAACCAGAGGTAATTTCCCCAACAGGGGAGCTGCTTAACACAAGCTGTCCCCTCTTCAGGTATAGGTCCACAGAAATCCCTGGAAGCTGCACCAGCCACTTTGAAGAGGGCAATTCACAGCCATGGTCACCCTCCTAATGGTGGTATTCCATATTTGAATAAAAAATAATAAAACTCTAAGAAGCATAGCTGTTCTCTGCCTGGTGTGCAAGCACACCAGGAACAAATCAATATGGGTGGCTCTGGCCAGAAGGTGGCTTAAGTAAGAGGGGAGGCTCCGCCCCTTGCAAATTATTTGCATAATTGTTCCTGCCTATTAAAGGGGACTACACATCCCATGGTACCAGTGACCTGTATTGGACGACAGTGAAAACAAAATTTTTCCACAATTTTGAAATTTTTTTCTGGAAAAATAGCTGCATAAAAAACTTCAAAATTCTCCTGATTATTTACCTTATGTTGTCTAGTTTTCAGAAAGATATACCTTTGTGGGACATTTTTGGTTCTTGCACCATCAACTAAGCTATGATGCTCACATGCCAATTGTTGAGAAATTACAAGTTGGAAATAATGGCATCCATCCTATGTAATAATTCGCTAAGTTGTGTGTAACGCCCGACATGCGCAGTAGACACTGCAGCACGTGCGGCAGTCATGCGCAGTACAGACTGCCCGCGCCGCGGCTGATACAGAGCTGTGCGCTCCGAAGGAGCGTCCAGTTCTGTATCAGCAGTGGAGCGGCAAGTCTCTACTGCGCGACTGCCCCGCAACCGGCTGCCAGAGGCACTGTGGCCCGTGTAACGGGCTGTTCAACTAGTCTTGTAATATTTACCTTGTAAATGTGAGGAAGGGATTGAAATACTAGGCATATGGGGTACTCTTATATTCAGGAGAAGCAAATGAATATATTTAGGGGTATTTTTTTGTCATTAACTAATAGTATGCAAATCCTGACAGAAAAATGTAAGCAAAATGTTTTTTGTTTTTTTTTCCCTCTTTTTTTCTATTTTAATCAAATTAAACAATGAGGAATTCATATAAATGTGGTATCAAAAGAAAGCCCTACTTGTGCTTAAAAAAACAGTATATAATTTGTGTGGGTGTACAAAAGGAATTAAAGAGAAAATATGGTTGAACAAAGACATAGTCAAAAAAGTCAAAATTGCTCCGGTCCTTAAGGGAAAACGACATCAGATTTTCCCGGTCCTTAAGGGGTTAAGATCAAAGTATTTTATTTACACAGAATAATTTATAAATACATATACTAAAGTTTAAACGAACATTGTGAGTTTTCTTGCTATGGAGTAATTTGATACATTTATATACACACACACACCAACACTCCTAAAAATAGGGACACCGGGGCCGGAATGATGGACAGAGGGATTTGCATCTCAGAGAGACAGTAACCCAGTAAAAAGGGACACTTGGGAGGTATAAACAAAAGCCCTACTTTGTGCATTTGGGTGGTTCTACTAAAGGAATTGGAGGGAAAATATGGTTGACTAAATCATATTAAAAAGGCCAAAATTGTCGTTGTTATCATTTAGGATAAAAAAAAAAGCCTTTTTCACAAAGGGGTTGTTTTATTTTATTTATTTTTTTAAGCAGCACACAGTTATAGGCCTAATGATAGTTTTGATCAAGTCATTCAGAATACTGTAATTTAAAATTTGTCTCTGCTAGTTCATAGGTTTTAGCTAATTAGGTAAAATAGTTTTTTCATAAAAATCAGAAGCAGCCACATTTAGCCTTCAGACCACATCCGGGATGCCATGGATTAGATATTTGACACTGCCTGCCCCCCCCCCCCCTTACCATTTGGGTCTCCTCTGCACACTGTAGTCGCAGCTCCTGAAGCTGGCTCTCCAGTTTCGCTTTCTGTTCATCCAGTTCTGCCAGGATGTCCTGCACCTCTTGCTTCTGAGCCTTCAACTTCTGCAGATTAATGCTCTCGCGCTCCACTTCATCCTGAAGGTCCTAGAGGTGATACAAGCCTTGTCAAATCCAGAACTTCAACACAAACACCAGTGTGGGGTAACTACAACTAGTGGAGGGAGACTGGTGCAAAGGGAAGTCACTAGCAGATATTATCATCACTTATTTGTCTTTATGTATAAAGCCAAAGTGCAGAGATTCAGGAGCAAAATAAATGGGAACAAAATTACTCAAAACCCAACCCAACTGATTGAAAAAAGGCTTTTAACCTCTTTAATGTTACGAGTGATTGCCGCGCATTGTAAAGCGAGGGTTATGCTTGAATGGGTAAGTTTTCACACAAGTATCTATTTTATAAGAAATATCACCTATTAACAATTACCCTCCTTGCCTTTACAACAACCAGAAAATCCCAATACCCACTATAATTTGTGTCTTCATTCTGTCCTGGACACCATGTGCATGGAAGTGGACATGATAGGTGCTAGCAGGCCAAGAGGACACAAACTCCACCCACTGCACATGGCAAATCTTAACAGTTTAAAGACCAGAGGGGTGTGCAACACATTGCTATGCACGAAAATGAGAATCCCTCTGGTCTTTAACCTTTTAAGTGCCAGAGGAGCATGAAATGCATTGATTCTTAATGCTCTGCAAACCCCTCTGGTTCTTAAAGGGATAAATGGTAAAGAAAATGTATGCACTCTACCTGGTTCAGTCTGAAAAAAACTACCAGCAATGTCTGCCTCCATGTACATGACAAAGGACTAACTGAAGAGGTCATCTCTTGAACAAAGGCAATAGGAAACATTAATAGGGTTCATTAGGATTTTCTGGCAATTGTAAGGCTAAGTGGGCGGTTATTACTAGCGGCTATCAGTTTTTTAATGTATTTTGACATTGTCACACTGCTGAACATATCTGATGGTTGAAAGATGACACTGCACTGAAAGGCTATAGGGTCCACATGCCAAATACTGCTTTCATCTCTGTGTGTGCTCAGTATGTGAAGTTTTCCAAGCATTTCTCAGAAAGATGACAGACTTGGGTCAGGCAGCACATAAGCAATGGGCCAATCAGGGATAACAGAGACTGTTGTCCGGAGCTGTATGGGCAGTAATAAGGATATGGAGCATAAATATAGAAGCCCTGAGTATTTTCATCTTATGTGAGCCACTCTCCAGGAAAAGCTAATGCTGAAATATCACTTACTCCTATATGAAAAAGCATATTTAGACATTTACAGGTGATTAACAAATGCAAGAGAGGTACCTCTCTAGCAAACAAAGAATTATGTTTTTATACATTAACTTTTATAAATTAATTACTTTGCTTTTTTTTTTTTTTTTTTTTTTTTTTTAAGTACGTTAAGGGAACAGATTTTCAACAACACTGTCAACTTCCTATTGGTGTCTTGGATACAATATATTACAGGCTACTGACTGGTTACTGCTTGGTATTTGGCTCAGCACACTTTGAATTTCTGCAGGGTGTGGGTGGGGTCTTAATCAAATGCAGAGAGCATCAACCAAAATACATAAAGAAAAGGAACTGAGGAGTGAAAGGTAGCTTCTCCCAACCCAGTGAAGGATTCTGTTTGTATTTATGCATTTGTCTACATTGCTTTATATAGTGCCATATCTACACAAAGAGGACAAAAGAGGAACCAGACACAAATCATGTATTAACCTAATTATTCCTGCAGACAAGCAAGGAGATACAACCATTTTGTAAGACCTGGTTCATATGAGCAGCATTAGCACAGCGATGGAGATACAGAAGCGGTTGTCCTACATTACTATGTACTGCCCCTTATAGAGCAGTGTACAGAGTTGTCTATCCCCATTAAGGTAGCAGCCCAAAATATTATTCAGTAATTTTGCTGTGATCAGTGATGACTACAGTGAAAATGCAAGGTGTAGTTTCTTCAAGACCACTTTCCAGTGGCCAGTGCGAATATTGCCTTCAAGGAGAACCAATCATAATGCTCCCCTAGATGAGTCTGGTTTGGCTGAACAGGGCCTTTGTGACGACTACCTATCCACCCACTTCCACCAAGTTCAGTCCTACTTCATTGGAATAGTCTACAAAATGTGCTTGCAAACCAGGCACACTTTGTAAACCGCTCAAATGAAGTATTTATTTCTATATTGCGCTATTTCAGTTCTACTGAAGAGCCGCAGGATGGTCTGCGGACCGGGATCTCCTGCTGTAAACTAGAGCATGATGTCAGTGCAAGGGGAGGGAAGGAGGAACTTTGCAATCTTATCTCTCTCAAACCATAAAGGTTTGAGAGATCGGACTGGGCTCAATTAATTTATTTTTTTACCATCTACATTAAAATTTCCTTAAAATGATCCATTGCTATCCCTTTAAGAGGTGCTCACCACCTTATATTTCATCTTTGATATCCCACCATATACCTGCATGTCCTCTGCTCCTATAACCACTATTGCTGTATTCCGACTCATGCCTTTTTTCCTTGCTGCTCCCTACCTCTGCAACTCCCTACCACCCAGCATCTGCCAAGCCACAACCCTCAATATCTTCAAATCCAAGCTAAAAGAGCGCCTTTTAATTGTACCACTACTGTAATATATACACATTATGTCATTTGTAAAGAACTGCATGTCACCCATCCTATACTTAGATTGTAAGCTCTACAGGGCAGGGACCTCCTATCCTAATGTATGCTCTCCTGGTGTTTCTCTTATGATTTGTCTAATATAAACACTTAATTACCTCTTCTATACAAAATGTAAACTGCTAAGTGTTTTTGCACCTACCTCTGTATATGGTGTGCGTGTGTTTTTGCACTTACCTCTGTATACTGTGTGCGTGTGTTTTTGCACCTACCTCTGTATAGTGTTTGTGTGTATCATGTGATATGCACCTACCTCTCTATAGTGTGTGTATGTATGTGCGTGTATGCGTATATGTGTGTGTGTACGCTCATGTGTGTGTGTGTTTAACACATCTGTAAATATTCTTGTTCGCATAACATTTATTTAATTTTGTCTTTGTTGTTCCAATGATTGTTTATCACAAAATAACTCCACATCTTCCCCAGTGAAAATGACTCAGTGGGCTGTATGTATAAAAGTGGAGCAGTGCAATTCTGTGGTAAACTAACTGCACCATAGTGGAAACGTAAAAGTTATCTAGACTTCAACTGATTTAAACTGGTCTTTTTAACCCACTGAATGCTACAGAGGAAGATACCCCCTAGCATTCAAGGGGTTGAGAAGCCCCAATAATTCATTTTAATTTTTTTTTATTAACCCACTAGTGTAAAAGACCATGTAGACAGGCCAAGGTCCAGGTGATGTTAACCCTTTGAGTGGCAGAGGGGTACCTCTGGCACTCAAAGGGTTAAGAGGCTGGTCCTGCTCTGCGTCCTGCCGCTGACGCAGTCATGCACTGTAGAGACTGCCCGTACGCACGGAATGCTCCCAGCACAGAACTTCCAGCATTCTGTGCGTTCGGGCAGTCTCTACTGCTCATGACGACTTCTGACAAACATCCTAGCAAATTATTATATAGGTTGGTGAAGTTGGTATAGTCCAGAATTGCACTGCTCCAAATTTATACATACAGTCCAAATAATGTATTAGACTAGAGAAAAAAAAATCAGACAAAACAAAGTAGTCAATTGCAGCACTGAAACTGCATGCCCAGAGAATTACCAGAGAAGGGGTTAACAGCACCACCTATGGCAAGCCCGTGCATCTCACAAAGTGCTTATTACATTTAACAAAGCATGCTGGGACATAAATATTCATGTGACCTGCACAAAGGAGCTGAGCAGAATATTTAATTCTGTCTTGGTCCTCTGGCAGGTCTACCCTGTGTGACATCTTGCCTGTTCTCAGGGATACTATCAATAATGGATTTATATAATGCTAAGAAATATCACAACTGCCAGAAAAATAAGGTGGAAACACAATAATGGGGTTAACACCTTGAACACTAGGTGTGACTCCAATGCATTGCTATGCAGACTGTTGGAGTTCTCTCTAGCATTTAAAGGGTTGAAAGCGACATTTAAATCCAGCGGATGACTTGTCTGTTTCCTATGCTGCAGATGGTGTGTTCCATTACTTTGGCCAGTCTCTTTGTTCTAGCATTCTGCTTGGAAACTGTAACATGTAAATATAAATATGTCTAATGCAGTGATGTCAAAGTAGTGTGTTCAACTGAGAAATCATTTGGATTGGTCTTTATCAACTCTGGCCTTAAAGTGCCACCAAAAGTGCATGTTTTAAACACTACCACCTAACCCTTTGAGTGCCATGTTAATAATCTAGGCAGAAAACCTTAATGCCCACTTTTAATCTATTCAGTGTTGTCTGGATCCCCTAAATTAAGCTTTACTTAGAACCGGATATCATGTGTATAAAGGCAGACGTGATTCTTTGTTGCAGGATTCCAGGACTCACTCAAATGAATAACTCAGGAAAATATGGAGCCCTGGAGTCCTGCAACCAGGAATGATTGTCTCAGGGCATATGATGATAACCAGTACAAATGAAAGAATATATTCAGGGAGCCATTCCACTCAAGATTGATTAATAGTGGCCATTAGGATTGTGCTTCCAAATTAAGGTAAATGGGGTTAATTATTAGGAGCTACTGGTGTTCCCATGAAAGCCTGTACCGCTGGTGGTACTTGAGGGCCATTAACCCTTTGAGTGCCAGAGGGGTGCACAATGAGAGTGTACCACTCTGGCATTCAATGCACTGCGAAAGGCAGATTCAGGCTGTCCTGAGATGGAAGTTCATTGTCATGGCGTAAGGAGGATATAGTATCATTTTGGACTACATTTTGCCTTTAACACATTGGATATGAGAGAGGTCTCCAGTGAACTGTGAAGCAATGATGTTGTGACCTCTCTATAATCCAAGGGGTTAAACAAAGGTTTAGAGCAGGGAAAAATGTTCTATTGGGCATGTCATGGAGGGGCATTTTACTGGTATCACAGGGCCCCTGTTTCTACACAGTATACACTGAACAGCATTTCTGTGCTAGAGGAATCTCAATCCATTGCACATCAATGCTCTGCAATCCCCTCCTGCAGCACAAGTGTTAATTACTGTTCAGTTACAGCATTATGTGCCATAGACTTATGTTCAGACTCTGGAGGACTGCTGGAGATTAACTATTACTAGACATGTCTCCGTTCCTGACCATATTCCTGCCTAGCCCTGGCATTCTTATACACAATGGATTCACTCTCTGTCAATGAAAGGGTTAAAAGTCACATTAGCCAGCAGTGCAACACACCCACAGGGCTCTCCCTTCCTGAACGTTATACAGACATCTGCACAAAAGGAGTGAGTGTGACAATTCTGGGGCAAACCAACTGCACCATGGGGGCCAACTAAACATTGCCACTGATTTAAATGGGTTTTTATCCTTCTGAATGCAAGAGAAGTGTGTAGTATTGTAAATCAATGTGTTCAAGACCTCTGTAGCATTCAAGGGGTTTAAAAGCCCAGTGGAAGTTTTTGCTCATGGTGGTACGGCTGGTTTGTCCCAGAGTAACTATGCTTTATCTTTGTGGATATGGCTCTTTGTGTTGTAAATGTGAAGTATATTGGTTTCTCACTTGACTTCCTACATCATAGTAACCAACCATTCCCATTTATTTCAACAGGAATTTTAACCCTTTGATTGCCAGAGGGGTATGCAACGCATTGCTTTGCAATGCCTTGCGTACACCTCTGGCACTCAAAGTGTTAACACCTTGGATGCTGGAGGAGTCTCAAACGCATTATATTGGAGACTTCTCTAGCATCCAAGGAATTAAAAAGCCGCACTGAAACCCACAGAAGTTTTATTTGATCACTATGGTGCAGCTGGTTAGCTCCAGAATTGCTCCATTTTGTTTTGTGGTTATAGCCCTTTGTGTGTGTGTGTGAGATGGATGGATTTTGGCTTCTCACCTGAACCTCGCTTCTCCTCCGTGTCACGGTCTCCTCCTTCTCATTCAGCTCCTGTTCCACGCTTGTCTTTTCCCTAGAAGACCAGCAGACCATACAAGAATATCTGAGGACGTCTGTCACAGCCGGCATACTGATCCAGCCCCCCAAACCAGAGTCCCATTTCAAGTACATTATGGAGAACCCCTTATGTCCTAAGGGATGCAAGGCCCTGGATGCACTAAAACCAACACCTCATCTTGGGAGAATGTTCAGGGAGAATGGGAAAAGCAGGAGGAGGGGGATAAGGAAATCAATGAAACACCATGGTTGTGGTGAGCTCACTGTTGCTAAGGAGAAACTGGCTAATGCTAACTGCTGGGAATTTAGCTGGGAGGGGAGACATAGGAAGAACAGGCTGTACATTTAAAGGGATAGTAATGTTTCAAAATAAAAGCAGCTCCAATTAATCTTCATAGTATTTGGGCCATAGAGAGTGTTATTTCAATATTGTCTGAGTTGTAGTTCAAGAGTAATTGAATGATAAAGAATCCCCCTCCCGCCCCTTTTATCTAGTGTAAGCCACCTCCCCTCAGATGGGGAATCTGGTCTCTTGACTAGACAACTCACAGCAAGTGACAATCTTCTTACTGTGAGTATAAGGAAAACCCTGCCCCCCTGGACAGGTTTTTCCATTATGCTAATTGAAGATTGTCCCTCTCTGCAAGCCATCTGGACACCACCTTTCTGTTCTGAGGTGAGCAGTATTACATCCGTAAAAGGGATGGGAGGGGTATAATTTATCATTCAATTACTCTTGAACTACAACTGACAGCATTGAAATAACACTCTCCATGGCCCAAATAATATGAAGATTAATTGGAGCTGCTTTTATTGTGAAACATTACTATCCCTTTAACTATACAATGCTTGGGCATCAAGAACAACATGGCAGATTACAAATAAAAGCGACAGGTGACCTAACATTATTTTAAATCATTACTTCTCTGAGGGGAAACCAAACCAATTAGCAAGCCACAGCAATAACTACTGATCTGTAACAATACATTAAGTAACACATACATCTAAAATTTGTTGGCAGTTATTGATCCATTAACACTATTTATTTAAATAGATTTCTGGAACACACCAGGTTCTGGGAGTTTATTATATGAATGAAACACACATGCATGTACATCAACTTTGTACTGCACAATTTAACACTTTTAGTACTAGACGGGTTCGCAGTGCATTGCATACCCCTCTGGCACTCAAAGGGCTTAAAGGGATAGTAATGTTTCAAAATAAAAGCAGCGCCAATTAATCTTCATAGTATTTGAGCCATTTTGAGTGTTATTTCAATACTGTCAGAGTTGTAGTTCAAGAGTAATTGAATGATAAATTATCCCCTCCCGCACCTTTTACTAATGTAACACTGCTCAGCTCAGAGCAGCAAGATTGTCCGGATGGATCGCAGAGAGGGACATTCTTCAGTGAGAATCAGGGGAAAAACCTGTCAATGGGGGCAGGGCTTTCATTGTTCTCACAGTAAGAAGATTGTCCCTTGCTGTGACCTGTCCAGTCAAGTGGCCAGATTCCACATCTGAGGGGAGGTGGCTTAACACTAGGTAAATGGGGCGGGAGAGGGCTACTTTATCATTCAATTGCTCTTGAACTACAACTCTGACAGTACTGAAATAACATCCTCCATGGCATAAATATTATGAAGATCAATTGGAGCTGCTTTTATTTTAAAACATTAAGATCCCTTTAAAAGAGAACAACATGCAGACAGAATATACACCAGTGGTAGGCAACATGAGACCCTGCAGCTGTTGTCAGACTACAACTCCCATCACTCTCTGTCAGCAAATGATGGGAGTTGTAGGGCCTCATGCATGCACACAATAAATACACTATGTATGCTACAATTACTGCACTGCAAAAAGTGAATATAGACCTCACTAAAGTTGTATTCTTCTGAAGTGCAGATATTCCCAACTCACTTCTTGGGGACACGTAACGAGCCGTGTTTTTAGGATTTCCCTGTTTGTGTACATGTAAGTAAATTAAATGAACGGCTCTCTTATTTACTCATCTGTACTCAAGTAGGAAAATCCTAAAGACATGGCCTGTTAGGAATCCCTATGAGAGGGTTGGGAAACATGGTCTTAGTAAAATGCACAGAATAGGAAGTAGAATTTTTTTTTTTTTGAGCTCATCCTTTTTTCCTTTAATAAAAGGTCAACTAGAACCTTAAGTAATACTGTTGCTTAAAGGAAAATCACCACCTAGAAATCTGCCTCTATCTGTAAATATTATTTATTTGGTACCGGAGTCCTAAAGTCCTATCTCAATCATTCCCTGTGGAGATATCTATTCATGCTTTGCACAGGCCTCACTCACCCAGTTAGACTAAATCTTCACAGCTGTCTCAGACATGATAGTACTGCACTGTCTGTAAACTGCTATCCAAGAGAAAAGGGGTTTCTAAATATGAGAGACCTGGGTATTAATCTCTATACATGAACTGCCTTTGCGCACCACTCATTAGAAGCAGAACACAAAAAATTAAACTAATAATTTTCCTAATATATATGATTACAGGTTTCTACCCATGCACTAGAATAGCAGATTTACAATTTATTATATAGAGAGAGTGTGAGTTCTTGTGGTTTTAATTTGTACATATTCAAAACATAGCAATGCGTGTTTCAGAAGTATCTAACATTCAAGGGGGTTGAAGTGACTTATCTAGCTCTTTTATAGATTATACCAAAAATTACAAGCATTGCAATAATACTTTATAAAGTTTGTAAAAACAACCATGTTGTCCAAGAAAACACAATTTTAAGAGCAGAGCTGAGAAATAATTTGTAGATTCTGGATAAGAGTATAGTAGTACATTTAAAATAGATGACATTTTCAACATAGGAAGCTGGTAGAGTAAAAATGATACCTTTTTCGGCTAAATGAGTGGCTTCAAGATGAAAGCTTTCAAGACATGACAGGTTAAACATTCATGTGCATAAACTCTCGAATTTAAAATTCTAGGGACATTCAGATCGAGTACATCATTGTTTCTTTCGAGTCCCTACTCATATCGTTTTTAGAAATTCTTGACAATGATAATATTGAAGATAAATGGATTAATCTCACCTGTCGACTAACATCCACTACGTACCTCTTCTCAGGTCCAAATCTGTGGACTGGAACACCTCCGGTTTACCATTTGTCAGTCGCGTCCTTCTTTTAAACCATTATTATATAAGATGTATCAGAAGAAATCTTAAATCTATACAGCAAATCAAAGAGGTCTGGAGTCGGGGAGCCATATAAAAATATTATTTATTAACGATTAAAACATGTTCACGTCAATACAAAGATTCGGACCTGAGAAGAGGTACATAGTGGATGTTACAGTCGGCTGGTGAGATTAATCCGTTTATCTTCAATATTATCATTGTCAAGAATTTCTAAGAATGATATGAGTAGTGACTCGAAAGAAACAATGATGTACTCGATCTGAATGTCTCTAGAATTTTAAATTCATGAGTTTATGTACTTTGTTATCGTATCAGGTCTGGAGTCACTTATATATATATATGTGGTTCTATGACAATAATTGAACATTAGAGGTTAAACATTCATGCAAATTATTTTAAACGGATAGTAACACTTAACACCACATGATATATCAGGACTGTCATGCTGGTCCAGATGTTAAAGGCACGTCAAGGAATTCTGAGATGGCATCGTGGCTGCACGTTGCTCTGCCAGGCCAGAATGCATTGCTTGAAACATAAAAAAAAAAAAGAAAAGTGCTGTGGTCCTCTAGGGCTGCCCAACCCTGGATTGTGTAGTAGCTAAGCTCAAAATTAATTTTTTTTTTTTAGGCGCTGTATCTAAATGGCCTGAAATTGTACAGTGGTTCTGTTGCTACATCATCATATGGAGATTTATGGTCAATTGACCAGAGCTGTACATAGGATGATGTAGCAACAGCAACACTGTAAATATCATGCCATTGAGATATAGCACCAAATAAATCAAGTTTAAGTAGCCATAACTTTTTAATAAAACACCTCTCAGCCGTAGGTGTACCCTTGTTTTACTCCGTAATATAGCTCCACCCCCCAAAAAAATTAAATTATATATATAGATATATATATATATATATATATACACATACATACATACACACACTTATTAAGTGCTGTTATCCCTTTTAATTTAAATTTCACTGGCAGCAATTATGCTTATCGATATTGTCTATAATCAACACCCCAGTGGGTCAAAATTTTTGCAAAACCGATTACAGAATTAAAAATCTCAAGGCGAAAATACTGACGGGAAATTTTAGGACACAGAGACAGAAAGATCTGGGAGTATAAATTAATGCCCACGTTTAACACTCTGAACTGTGGCCTGAACTGTGACAAGGAATTTATGTTGTTATCCTACACAAACATATTTTGGAACCTTTGGGCGCCTGCTCAAGTCATTGCAAGTGATGGGTTGTGCACCCCTCTGGGAAGTTTAACCCATGTATTATATAGACAGACATCTCTGGCTAAAGATTAAAATTCACTTGAGCATCGATCAGGTAATAAATCTTGCTTGCACCATTTAGCAAACTACAAAGAGACTCTACTGGAGTTTAAAGGGATAGTAATACTTCGTTTTAACTTTATTTTATTTTGTAGACATTAAAAAAACATAAAGAATGATGTAAGTCTTATGGTTATGAGATATTCACAAGCAAAGTTTCCCCTCCCCGCCCCTTTTACCTAGTGTAAGCCATCTCTTCTCAGATGTGAGTCTGGTTGTATGACAGTACAGATAACAGCAGGGGACAATCTTCTTTGTATGAAAACAAAGAAAGCCCTTCCCCCCTTGACACGTTTTTCAGCTTTTTCCCTTATCTTAATTGAAGATTGCCCCTCTCTGCAGTCTACCTGGGCACCTCCCTTCTGATCTGGTTGAACAGGGGGGGGAATACTTTGTTTGTGAATATCTCTTAAACCATAAAGGTTTGAGAGATAAGACTTATATCATGTTTTTTTAATGCCTACAAAATAAAATAAAGTTAAAACGAAGTATTATTATCCCTTTAAGGAATGAGTTATAGACAATACTGATAAGAATATTCCCGGTCAGTGGAATTTAAATGTTAAAATATTTTGCATGAATGTTTAACCTGTCACATATTGTGTATTCAGCCTTCATTCTTATTATGCCTTAAGAATATACCTAGTGTCTTGATAGTTTGTATCCTCGAGCCACTCCACCAATAAAGGTATCATTTTTACGCTACTAGTCTCCTGCTTTTTCTATGGCTAACATGGCACCACCTTTTATGAATACTTTCAACATAGGTAAGTAGGCTCCTTTTATGTAAAATAATTATTGAAGTTTTAACCCTTAGAGTGACCGAGGGGTGTCCATCACTGCTTAAACGGCACTGGACACCCCTTCTTCTGCTGGCACACCGAAAGTTAAACGTTTTTCTAATTTTTTTTTATAATCATATACATGCTCTTATTCTGAATCACCTTGTCCCATATCTTTGGTAATAAACAAATAAAAACTGATCTGTTTATATACATCAAAATTCCCAGGACTGAATAAGAGGGAACAGAATAGAATAAAAACAATCATAATAGTATGACACCTAGACACTAAGGATAACAAGTGCCAGCCAAGTTTCCTCACTTCTTGTGACACAAAGGGTTATGTGCACAAAGTGAAGAGTGCAGCAATTCTGTTACAAACCATGTAACACCAGTGTTACTCAATTTTAGGCCTTGAGGATTGCCAGTACTGCATATTTTCAGGATAACTGGTTGATCTCAGCTGGGTAATAAGCATCACAGTGACTAACTAATCTGTGCTTAATTAAGGATATCCTTAAAATGACCTGGTGGTGTACCGAGGACAAAAGCGGAAAATCACAAACTACGCAATAGGAAGCAAATAAAAATTCCCTTGATCTTTTAAAGGTGCACCAAAAAATAAAATTAGGTTATATAATTTAATATCGTATAAAATATCCTATATAAATACAGTTTGATTGTTTGTACACAGCTAATGCTGTTACTGTATTAAGATTAGTACAATTTAATTCAAGTATGCATATTTGAAAACTGCATTCAAAACTGCATCTGTGCCATGTTAGCCAAAAGACCAGCAAATACACAGTTAAGGAGATATTCACACTAATGGTGGTACCAGTCATATGATTATTAAGCCTTTTCAGTGATGTGTCATTTGCTACTGAAGGTTTCAATGAAGAATTCTAGGAAATATTCAGTTTCACTTTGCCCAGAAATAAAAGTATGAACATCTCCTAAACTGCTGAACTTTTGGTTAATATGACATATTGGAAGTTTTCAAGGAGTACAATGTATTTAACGGTGTATAAAGCCAGATAATTTTTAGATGTTAGTGTTCCTTTAAGGACCAGTGGGGTGTGCAACATGTTGATTTGTAATGTGTTGTACACCACTTTGGACTTTTAGCCCCTTGAATGTAAGCCCTCTCTTACACTGCTTTCAAATGCTTTGGAGATGCCCAACATTCAATGGGATGCAAAGCACCTTTCAAATCTAAGGGTATTTAGAGCATTTCTTTGTTCCCCGTGTTGCAGTGGCCTTGAAATTGCACAATTTTTTGTGTGCATATGGCCTGCTGCACTCTAATGGATAATGTGTATTAACTCTTCAGTGATCAGGCCTATAAATGCATCCCACTGCCTGGTCTTCAGCATGAGTAAAAATCAAATCGATATTCAACACAGCCAGCTCAAAACCAAGAAAATAATTTTATTAGTTTTAGGGAGCAAATGTGATTTAATATTACTCCACATCTTTGCAAAGTGATTTTTCTGAAGGTATGACCTTCACAAGCTCACATCCAACTCTTTTTGACCTTGGAAAGGTCACATCTCCATATCCTACTTAGAGATGTAGCCTGATTGTTAGCTTTTTGGCTGGCACAAACAAAATCTCAGCTAAGCTTCATCGCTTCCTCCTGGTCACTGAACATGCTGTAATAAAAGCATAATCTGGGACACCTGCCTGGAATTTGTACACTCACCGATCTGTACTGGAAGAACGCTGCCGTGGAGACTTTAAACAGTCCCTCAACACCCGTAACATTGGAGCTGGTCATTAATTACACTCAGATGTTAATTTGGGTAGGTAGCATAATCTATGTTTAAATAAAACAAAATGAAACGGTAATGATCTGTAGAATGCTGGTAAGAACCAAGAGACTGAATGTTGTTTATCTTCCTCCTTCTTCGAAGGTTCATAATTCTAGAGGGAGTTCCAGAGAAGGAGGATATAAATAAAAACAGCAAGTTCATGAGACCAATGAAGATGAATGGAGGGATATATTAATGTCCTGAAGTGGCAGTCACTACTGATATTCCCCTTCCATCGTGGAGAGAAATTGTTATTTGAATCCACAGCCAAGTATCTGCAATGGTTAATGGCTTGTCTACACCCAGGAGGCTGGGAGCAGATATAACTGCTGACTGTTATACCTTGATCATAAAAAACACAGGTTTTACCAGCTGTTTTTGATCTAACTCTAAAGGGAAAGTATACACAAAATAAGTTAGGCTTGTTTCACTTTACAAATAATGTTCTCTCCCCTGTTGCCAATATTTTGATCCCTAGCTCATGAGAGAAAAAGAAGTGTAGAGAGATAGAGAGGGGGGAGGGTATGTGTTATGCACCAACCTCTGTATGTGCGTGTGTAGCGATATTTATATATATATATATATATATATATATATATATATATATATATATATATATATATACACACACACACACACACACACACACACACACACACACACACACACACACACACACACACACACACATATATATATAGAGAGAGAGAGAGAGAGAGAGAGAGTGAGTGTCACATGATATTCCATTGTGAATTCAAAGTAATAACTTGTTTACACCCAGGTGTTTGGGAGCAGAAATAACTGCTGTTATTCCTTGAACACAGACTTTAGAAGGAACGTTTACACTGGTCAAAAGAATACGTATTACTAGCTCTTTATCATCCGCCTTTATTGGGAAATTGTATGCAAAAATAGGTTAGGCTTAATTAACTTCTTAAGATAATTTTCTCTCCTGACACTAGTATTCAGAACCCCTTGCACATCGCCATACCTGCAAACTTTCAAACTGAGTGGAGTGGGTAAATTTCCTATGTTTCCTATGGGATTGGTGATTTGCTCCAGAAATGCAGCTGTACAGATGCAGTCATTTTGTTTAGCAAAATTCCTCTAAGATATTGCTTGTTTTAATTTTGCCAGCAAGACTAGAAACACAATTATCAGAGGTAAAGCTAATTTATTTTAACACATTGGATTTGATAAGAGAGACATCTTCAAACATGGATTAGAAATGCTTTGAAGATGTATATAATGCCTCCAAGAGGTGACAGAGGTGATAAAAAAAAACCACATTGTTCAAGAAACAAAAGCAACTGGTTACTAGAGTGATTACAAGAAGTTACCCTTGAGATACTGTAACCAGGCAGGAACATAATTCATCTGAATGCCATAGAGGGATACAATGAATTACAAAGCAATGCACTGAGCATCCCTCTGGCAATCAAAGGGTTAATCACTACCACTGAGCAGAGCAGTAAGTACCCAACAAACACATATGAAACCAAGGACATCAGTAAAATAATTATTCACCCTCCAAAAAACATCCAGGGCTAGCACCAGTGAATCAGAAATCTGTTCCGGCAATGAAGGAGGAGACCTCACCCTGTATTAAACTGGAATTTTAACCTTAAAGGGTTAGTAATGTCTTGTATTCATAAAAAGTAATATTGTAGATATTCAAAAAAATAAATCCATCCATGCCAGTCCGATCTCTCAAACCTTTATAGTTTGAGAGATATAAGGTGATAAACTCCCCCCCCCCCATTCACTGAAGTCAGCCTCTAGCTGACAGAAAGAGATCCTGGTCCGAAATAGCTCTATTTAAAAAGAAATACTTCATTGGAGCGGTCTACAAAGTGTGCTTGCAAACCAGACACACTTTGTACATCGTTCCCATGAAGCATGTCTTTTTAGAGCTAGTTATTTCGGCTCTGCTGAAGAGCAGCCTTGAGTCGCATTACTCAAATCTCCTTCTCTCAGCTTTACAGCGGACATCAGTGAAAGGGGAGGGAGGGGGAAACTTTATCACCGTATATCTCTCAAACGATAAAGGTTTGAGACATCAGAAGGGCATCAACTTATTTATCTTTTGAATATGTACAATATTCATTTTTATTAATACAAAACATTACTAACCCTTTAATTCAAGTCTGCGTATTTGAAAACCACATCTGTGTCATTACAATATTTCTAAAAGCTTAGATATATCTTGCCAAAGAAAGGTACTACACCACGGGAGAGCCCAGGAGATCCAAGTGGAGGGTTCCTACACTATTTCCCTCTTGGCTATCTGAAATCGGTGTGTCACTCAGCTAGGCCCTAGACTTAATTCCGACCACTGTGAGATTCATAAATTCCTGGAACAAACCATGTCTTGTCAATGCTCATATAATTTATAATGTGCACAGCATTGTTTCCCAATGCGTTTTGCTGTTATGATGGCTTCATCAGGGGGTCTGTATACAGTTTTGAGACCCAGAGCATCCCATCTATCAACCACCTACACCTGTGGCCTTAAGCCAGGTCAGGCTTTTGATACAGACATTCAAGATAGTATTTGGTGATTCTGGTCCACTCAGGGGCCTTATTGGGACAATTATATTCCACAGTTTTACCCTTCGATTGGATAATTCTTGTGTTTGTAGTAAGGATACCTGTGGTTATTATTGGACCGGACACTGCTTGCACATAGCCCTGGGACCCTGATCATTACATATATCAACTACATACATTTACATCTACATCAAGTGACCTCTTTATGCTATACTTACAAGTAATATATCTTATGGTATTGTCACAGTTTACCTATATCTAGCACCGCCAATTCGGCTGACGCTGTACAGCTGCAAATGAAGCTTCGGCATCATCCCATGCATCATTTCTGTGACTGGGTCTGGGCGCACTTGGCATCAGTAGTGGCCACCCGTGTCCTCTGGCTTGGCAATTTGGAGGCTCCAGATGATGCAGCGGTGGTTCAGGTGTTTGACGCATCTCAGCGAGATGCGTTAATTACAAGCATGAGGCTGTGTATTCACGCAGGCCTCTATCTTATACAGGGGGTTTTGTTCTGTCTCCTCCTATCTACTTCCAGGCTCTTGGTATTTAAAGGAATCTGGATTTCCTTCCAGTTACCCTTACGTTGTTGTCCAGTGCAGTTGTATTTAGCTTGTATCCTGATTTCCTGTGTATGACCCTGGCTTGTCTGACCATCCTTCCGGGTGCTGACCTGTGGCTCTGTCTGACTCTCCTCTGTGCGCTCCCTACTTGTGGACATCTTAATTGGTGCAGACCTGTGGCTCTGGCTGACTACCCGTTCTGTGTATGACCTTGGATTGTCCGACTATCCAATCTGGTGCTGACCTGGGGTTTTGTCCAGCTACCCTCTCCTTGTTGCCTCTTGACTAGTGGACATTCTAACTGGTGCAGACCTGTGGCTCTGGCGGACTTCTGCAGGTGTGAGTCCGTAGTCTCCCTTGTTACATCCTAATGGGAGACAGTCCGTGTTCCTCTCGGGGCGATTGAGACTACCAGTTGGTTCCGGCCTAGTCTCTAGCAGTAGTGGTGGACCTGTTGGCAGCTCCTATTTCTGACAGAGTCTCTAGCCTCACTAGTCAACCTCTGCTGATTATTATTTCTATTAATTTCTGAATATTCTCTAATAAAAGTGATTTAGCTATACCGTCTGACTCCTGTCTTTGCTCACAAACCGTGACATGTATGCGCTTGTCTTTTTCTCCAGTTTCTACTTTAAAGGGATAGTAATACTTAAAATGTAAAAAAAAATATGTTGTAGGGTTTATCCCCCTGAGTAAAACAAAGGTACTCCCCACTGCTGAAAGGTGTTTCATTCAAAAGTTATTAATTTTCAAAATTTAATTTTTTAGGTGCAATATCACAGTGGCCTGAAATTGTACAGTGGTGCTGTTGCTACACCATCCTATGGATAGCTCTGGTCAATTGACCATAAATCTCCATAGGATGGTGTAGCAACAGCGCCACTGTACAATTTCAGGCCACTGTGATATTGCACCTAAAAAATTCAACTTTGAAAATTAATAACTTTTGAATGAAACATCTTTCAGCAGTGGGAGTACTCTTGTTTTACTCAGGGGGATAAACCCTACAACATGTTTTTTTTACATTTTAAGTATTACTATCCCTTTAAGTCAGAGGTGCTACTAAGGACACAGTGGACTTTTAGCTGCAACCAAGGGACGTTAGAACATATTGGACTTGGTTCTATATTTTTTTTTTTTTTTTGGTTTTTATACAAACCGTAATATCAGAACGCTATAGACGTGTAATTTTTTTTTCTTTTGCCTGGACCAGATCGTACATAGTAGCAGGGATCTCATTGTACAGTATTTTGCATATCTATATGAAGTCAGCCACAATATCCTTTTTTGTATGAATTGTATAAATATAGTCATTGCTTTGACTAGCATGATCTCAACTTCCTATATTTCATAAATATAGCAACATAAAAATAAGACTGGAGGGACTAGCCTGATTATGGTAAACATCAATATTAATCTCCTTACAGTATGTATCTATATAAATGTTCTTAGGTAAAAAAACCCATACAGTACATGAGATGCTTGTCTCTGGTGGCTTACTTATGGTGAAAATTGCTAATAAATAACTGAGAAATATAAATTAAAATCTTATACCATCAAATATGAATAATCCTATATAGTCTAGTTATTCTCAAATATCTGATTCAACAGTTTTCACTATAAACAAGAAACTGCAAATACAATGCAAAAAAGATAGACACAGCCATAGATAGATAAGACAGAATATATAGGATAGATAAGATACACAGAGACCTGAAGCTTCATGATGAACATTGACATAGGTAATTTGTTAAACAAATTAAAATCTTCATATTCCAAGAGCAAAGTTACCCTTTTACTTGCTTTAGTCCTAGACAGGATTATGCAGAACACAAACAAATGGTTATTTAATGGTTGGTCAGTCATGCTCACCTCTGTAAATCCACAATCTCATTATTTAATGTATCTAGCTCTTTGATGGCAGAAAAATCCGCAACAGGACTAGGAGCTGAGGGGTTCTGCAAGAAAAATAAGGCAGAAATGGTTGTTAGGGACAAAGCAAATCCGTCAGCTGTTAAAGGTATTGGATTACCTCATGACTGTATCAATATATTTTTCTGAGTGAAAAACATTTTAGAACTACCCAGTAAATAAAATTTGCATATAAAAGGTGAATTAAACTTTTTTCTTCTGTTACATGGCTTTTCTTGCTGAGTAAAACAAGATTTTTCACGCAAATGTTATTACAGCTTAAATTTTTTTTTATTATTTATTAAATCAAAATTTAGCAACAGTTTCAATTCCAAGTAAAATGTTTATAAGGCACTCTATGGAGGAGAATGAGTTAATGACTACAGCCCTCCACAGTAAGTGGTAGGAGTAGCACAACCTGTTCACACGAATAGAAAATTTCAGCTCAAAGATAACCGTTTGAGTGTAGTGGGTATGAAAGTCATGGCTTCCAAATGAGTTGTGTACCACCCTTGCAATGAAAGGGCTAAAATGAATTGGATACCCCTCTGGCACTAAAAGGGTTAACCTTTTGAGTGCCGGAGGGTTGTCCGAAGGGTTGTCCAATGCATTGGTACTCAAAGTGTGCAAAAAAAAAAAAACATGTAAAAAAATAGGATTGATCTGCATTAATATCTTAGAAGAAAAGCCCTATTTTTTCATATTAAAAAAAAAAAAAAAAAAAAAAAAGATTTACTGTTGAATGAAAACCATGCTAAACATAAAATGGTGAGCACCAATGCAAAAAGTGGGGCAATTTTGGGGCAAAAGAAATATATCAGTATACAAATGGAGTTGTTAATCCATTAAAAGCTAGAGTTCAACATCATTTCATTCAAGAGGTTATAAGCCCCCTTTTAAATCAATAGGAAATCTTACTTGTTTCTATGCTATAATTGCCCCAAAACTGCTCCACCATTATTCATTGTACATATAGCCTTTAGATTCCTACAATTTTTCTTTTTCATACAGCCTTAATAAATTGTAATAGGTGTAATTTTCTTGTAGACAAATTAGCGATTTTATGGTCTGTAAACAGTCCTGTTTTGGGGGTCTTAATAACTAAACTGCCCACCATTGTTATAGCACCAGAGAATCCCTGATTAGCTGATGGATTAGGCCAAGGTTGGAAGTCAGAGTTCCTAAAACGTCCCTTCTGGTTCCTACAGGTTGGGAATATTTCATCTACACCTATATAAATCAACCCAATCACTGGCCCCTACAACTCCAAGATGACTTTAAACAAAACAAACAAACAAAAAAAAAGTTGACTGGCTGAAGTTCTTTATATTTTTGATCACCTCTGGATCAGGCCCAAAGTTCATCAGCTATGGTTAACACTTTGAATGCCAGATCAAACAACATCTTGGATACCCCTCTGGCACTCAAAGGGTTATTAACACAACAGCAGGGGTTTGCAACGTGCAGTTCCAGAGCCACATGTGTCTCTTCAATACGTGTGTGTGTGTGTGTGTGTGTGTGTGTGAGACTTTTACATGACCCAAAAAAATGGAGCAAATCTGGAGCAAACCAAATGTAAAAGAGGGCAAATGAAAATGCTTATTCATGTAAATGATGGCTTTTAACCCCTTAAATGCCAGATATGTATTCATAGTATTTCTTCACAATGCATTGGAAACCTCTTTAACATTCTAGGGGTTACAAGCCCCATTTAAATCAACAGGACTTAGTAGAATGTTTGTTTGTCCCCTAGGGAGCAGTTGGTTTGCTTAAGAATTGCTCCTCATTTTCTTTTCATAAGGCCCTGCGTTTTTTGCTTTGGTGATCTCCCATTCTAAACCTTTAATTGCCATAAAGACAGTAATATACTGTAAAGCTCATTTGGCGACAATGTTAATACATGCCTGATTGCATACATTGAGGTCCATGAAGGAAATCTCTAATAGTGTTTCATTTTCAAGAATAGTGAGAGTTCTCTACTGAAATACACAGCAGAGTGCACTGTAATGTGAGATCACATTTGCGTTTGTAGAAGCCAAAAACAAATCAAGCAGAACGTCATAGTAAAATCGCTAACCTTGCCGAGGCAGAACCAGAAAGATGAAAGTTAGGAATATTAGAGCGAGGCTGAAAGCAGATTGAGGCAGGTTGAAAGAGTCCAGCAAGCTAGAAAGAGCAGATGAAGCAAACAAACCAGGACAGTCCATTAGTGCCAGCAACAAGCCATTCCAAGTCACTCATTTGCTGCCTTGGGCTTAATATCAAGGGTCCCTTTAAGCAGCAAAGGAGATACATAAAAGCAAGAAATAAAATATATTCAGAGTAACAGCCAACACGTCTTTGAGAAACAGTGATCACAATCCAGGATGGGGCAATATCTGGGGTTCTTTGAATGTCTGCTTCGTTGAGTTAAATCAGGGTTGGGTAACCAGAGGCCTTCCAGCTGCCGAGGACTATAAATCCAGTCATCCCCAGCCAGCCACTGGATGGCTAGTGATGAAGGGAACTGTAGCCCTCAACAGCTGCAGGGCCTCAGGTCATCCATAACAGAATCAAATAAAGCATTATTAGGGTTATAGTGACAGGAAACCTCCTTTTTTGACTTTATATATTTTACAAGTGCAAAATATGTTAAAGACAAAATTGCCTATACAGTATTTTTTTTAGTATTTATCACGCCACCCATTTTTTTCATTCCTACACTCATGTCCCTGACAATGAGCTCACTGGATCTCTCTTTCCATAAATCTTTCAATCAGTGACTGTGAAAATAAATTAATGATGCACTATCCCTGCAGAAATGAATGTGTGTGTGTGTGGGGAACTAATTTTTAAAGAAGTAAATTAAATTCCTCTTTTCTCTTATGTCTTATGGATGAGCTCAAGAGAGGTGCAGTGGAGCAGACTGGGAGGTACAACAACTCACAGATAAGATGCAATGAGGTAAAAAAAAAAAGGTTTAATATGCGAGAGCGCTGTAGACACAAAAGGAGCAGAGAGAAGAAAGTCATTGGCTGATCGTAAATGGCAGGATAGGGTATATCGGGAGATCAGACTGGAAATGTAGGAAGAGGAGAGAAGGGTATTCAATGAAAGAAGAATTTTGTAAGATATCCTGAGCTTGATAGGCAGCCATTGGAGAGTTGGAGGACACAGGGAGCAGGAGCAAAATGGGTAAACCTAGGTGACATTAATAACTCATGCTGCAGCCTTCTGTAAGATCAAAAGTATACAGAGTTAGGAGGCAGGAAGGCCAGGGAGAAGGTGGTTACAGAAGTCAATGCCAGACAGGATTAGTGCTTGTGTAAGAATTTTAGCTGTGGAGGAATAGAAAAAGGGACAGATTTTTGCTGTTACGCAAGAGAAAGCTGCAGGATTTAGCAATATCAGGAGAGAATGAGAAAGCAATGTCAATTATCCATGCTTCTTATACCGGATTTATGGTAGTGTAATTTACTGTCCCCTGGAAGGGTACTACTGGGCCAGGCCTAGGTGGAATGAGGGTTATCTCCGTTTTACACATGCTGAGCTTAAGCTGTCTATGAGCCACCCAGTTTGACATAGCAGAGAGGCAATCTGAGACTTTAGTTTGAATATACAAAGTCAGTCGAGGTGCATACAAATAAAGCTGGATGTCATTTACACTGGAAAGATATTTGAGTCCGAATGAGTTAATAAGATCACTAAGTGTTATTGTGTAAAGAGAAAACAGAAGCGTTCCTAGAATAGAACCTTGAGGAACACCAACAGAGAGGTGGACAGGACAGGATAATGAGGTGGCAGTGGAGACTCTGAAAGGTCAGTCTGTTAGATAAGAGGCCAGCTAGTCCAGTGATAATTTAAGGATGCCTAAAGAGTGAAGAATTTGGAGGAGGAGAGGATGATCAGCTCTGAGATCAAGCAGGATAAGTATTGAACAGTGGCTTTGCGATTTGGCAAGTTATCGCCACTTTATCATCTCTTTATCACAACTTGAAGCAGTCCCCACCCAAGTTCTCAAAAGGAGCCTTCTGAAACTCCCAGAACCAGGTTCAACTCCCACAGAGAAGTGGGATCCTGAGAGACAGAGTAGGCATTAGCTACTTCATGGACAAAGTGTGAACATCAGTAAAACCATACAACTCTAGAAAAGGACAGAAAGAGCTGAAATATTAACTTTAATATAACCAAGACCACACCATGCCCCGAAGACCATCCTGAAAAAAAAGCCAAGACAACTGGTAGCCGAAAAGGTTGTGGGCGTCACTCCAATCTTCTCTCCACTTATAAAACAGGGACCATACCTGTGATACGCCTTGGAAGAGACTGACTAGATGCTGATCTTCAGAGTCAAGCCATCAAAGCCAATATCTCCATGTGTGGATGACACAAGGGACCCTGAGACAAAAGGTCTGTATGTGGAAAGTGCAGAAACCACTCTGCATACATATACTGAGAAGATCAAAAAAGAAGGCCTAATGGAACCAGAATGGGGCAATCAGAATGAAGTGAGCCCACTCCATGGTTATTTTCCTCAGCAACCTTGGATTGAGAAGAATCTGAGGGAACACATACACCAGAGGAGAATGACCATCGCACCTACTGCAAGAGGTAGAGCATCCCAGTAACTGGCAGGGAACTGAAGATCCTTGTGGTTCAGCAGAGAGGCAATTAGGTGCACAATAAGGAGACCCAACAGAGGAACTATGGAAGCAAATACACTCTGCTTGAGCTCCCAAATGCTAGGATCCAGATACTGGAGACTAAGACATTATCTACCCTTGGAATGTGAATGAGAGAAATAGCCAGCATGTGAGCTACTGCCCAGGTGGGAATCAGCCAAGCCTCAGTTCATGCAGCTACACTCCTGGTCCCTAAGTGGTGGTTGATTTTACATTGCTTGACTGGAGCCACATTGGGGATCTCTCAAGGGGTTCAGACCAATGACACAGGGCTAGACGAAACGCCCAAAGCTCCAGAATATTAATGGACAGAGCACTCTCCGCCCTGGTCCAAAGACCCTGCACAGTACAGTGGCCCAGAGTGGCATCCCAGCCTATCTGTTTTCTGAAGCTACCAACAAAAGTCTGCCTTCATCCTGTCAGACAGAGACAGGACACAGGAAAGGTGAAAATGTTACCTGAACCAATTCCTGAGAAAATCCAGCTGCAACAATGTATAAAATTGAGCAAACAGGACTGCTTCCAGAGGAAAGTCTAAATAACCTATTACTTTTATATCCTCACGCACAATAACAGACGGCCAGGACATTACCTGAGTAACCTGAAGGGACAATTTCCAAAACTTGTTGTCCAGTTGAAAAACCTTTCCCTGAAAAGTCTGGAATGTCATACAGAAAAAGTGGAGGACTTATCCAGGAATTTTCTCTGGTTCTGTGCTATTAAAACCTATCCATATTTCTACAGAATGGAGATGCAAGACTGAAAGAGTATGCAATGCCACCTCTGAAGAAGCCTTTTAATAAAAGGTTGAACACTTAGGAATTCAAAGAAATTCCTTGAAAGCAGATGTGAGCCGCCAGGGCTGACATGACATTTGTGAATACCCACAGAGCAGACCCAATGCAAAGGGAAGGGAGGTGTATTGAAAATGATGATCCTGAGGGGAAAAAAAAAAAGAAATGCTGATGATCTGCATGAATAGGAATGTGCAGACAACTGTCTTTTATATCTAGGGAAGCCAGATATTCCCCTGGACATATCGCATCAATGACAAAGTCCAGAGTCCAGAATAGGATGACGTCCACTGTCTTTCTTGTAAAAAGACAGCAGTACAACTCTGAATCTTTCCCAAGAAGGAACTGGTATTGCAAATGGGTTTGCGAGAAACACTGGACATGAAGAAAAGGAACTGGAATCTATGTGGTACCTTTCGAAAATTACCCAAAAAAACACTAACTTGCCACAGAAATGTCCCACTCTCCAAGGAAAAAATAAACATGTGGCAGACCAGACCCCAGTGAGTCATGCGGAGGTAGGTTTGTCAATTTTGGGACAGGCTTTTCTCCTGCCTAACACTGCTTGGGTTTTGGGGTGTAATAAGCCTGGCAGTGGTACCAAAAGCCATACTTCTTCCACATTAAAAGTGAAACTTAAGGAGTAACCTGAGACAAAAGGGACCCCTTTCCTCCACTGGCATAACTGATATGCCTGTCTAATTCCAGGTCAAACAGCACTTTGCCTACAAATGAGAGCTATACCAAAGTTCTCTATGAGGACTTGTCGGCCACAAAGTGCAATACACAGGTACAAAGAAAAGCAGCAGCTTTTCCAGTAAGTGTAGCAACATCAAAGGTCACTTCAGAAAGCCAAGTATTAGATTCAAGGATCTTGAATATTAGGGTCACCAGGTCATCCTTGCGTGTGTTCACCTTCATGTTAGCCAAAACTGATCCCCCAGAAAGCCCTTGCAGTTCATGCAATGGAAAACGTAGGTTATAAGGCAAAACCACAAGCCTCAAAATTTGCCTTCAAAGAAGAATCTAGGACGTTATGAGAGTTCTCCTTGAGTGCTGCAGCATCAGTCAGAAGCAAAGCAGTATCTTTTTTTAGAAAAGTGAGAAATTGGGGGATCAACCACTAGTGGTAGAGAACAGAAGTGCTGAATTCTTAAAGAATGTGTTGCCTAAGCAAACCCATCAATGGAGTGCACTGCAAGTTAAAAAAACCACATAGAAATGTGGATTCCAGATACAGAAGTATGAACATACTCAAAGGACCTGTGCAGTCAAGAAAAAAAAAGGGTTTTAGTTTTACCTGTTAAATCAGTTTCTCTTAGTCCATACAGGTTACTGGTAACTCTGGGTAGGCAATCCACCCCTTTAAGTAGGCAAGAACAATTCTAGAATTGTATGCAGGGGGCAGAGCCTACCTTCTCTCCTTGGCAGTAGCTAGCCAACCAGCTACAGAAAGATTTGAGACACTAACTATTGATTTGATAGTAAAAGGGAAAGAAGACTCCTGCGAGCATGACCCCGAAGGACCCCCACAGTCTGCCACAGGAGAGCCAAGCATGTTCCCTTGACAGGGTGGGAGATCAGTAACCTGTATGGACTAAGAGAAAAGGATTTAACAGGCAAGACTAAAACCCTCTTTTCTTTGTCGTCCAATACAGGTTACTGGTAACTCTGGGATGTCCAACCAATGAGTATCCCAGAGGCGGGAAGTAAGGCAATGACCAGGCGCAAGGCCCCCAAAGTCACCAGAGCAGAAATGAACCACCAAATCAAAGACAGCCCAACAACTAATGAAGTATCAACGGACACTTAACAGGGGTAACAACACCCCAAACTGTTACACAGCACACTGAACTAGAGCTAACAGGGCTCAAAAGTGAAGGAAGCACCAAGAACAAAGAAAATCCTAGACAGGCAAGACTACTGCCTCCAGGATTTTCCTCCCAAAGCTGGCATCATCCGATGCCAGCACATCAACATGGTAATGCTTCGAAAAGGTGTGCACATGCGACCAGGCGGCAGCCTTGCACAACTGATCAGTAGAGGACTGATTCTTGTAAGCCCAAGAGGCCCCAATAGATCGAGTAGAATGAGCAGTGACCCTGAAAGGGACAGGCTTCTTCCTCAGCTCATACGCCTTACGAATCATAAACTTGATCCAGGAGGCAATAGTCACCTTGGATGCAGGTCTTTCTGCCCTAGGACCCTCAGGAATGACGAACAACGATGCCGGATAGACTCAGTGCAATGTACATAAAACTTGAGACAAAGCACCACATCTAACAAGTGAAGATCCCTCTCCTTGTCAGAGGTGGGTTCAGGGCAGAAAGAGGGCATCACAATCTCCTGATTGATGTGGAACTCCGAAACCACCTTCGGAAGAAACTCCTGAGAGGTGCAAAGCACAGCCTTGTCCTTGTGAAACACCAAACAGGGTGGTTAACAGGACAGAGCATGTAACTCCGTGACACAATGGACAGACACAATCGCAGGAAGAAAAGCCATTTTCAGCGTCAACATGTGTAGAGGAATACTAGCCAAAGACTCAAATGGAGGGCGCTGAAGAAAGCCCAAAACCAAGTTAAGATCCCATGGAGTAGCAGGAATCTTGAAGGCAGGACGAGTATGAGCAATGCCCTGGAAGAAAACCTTGACATCAGGAAGGATGGCAATGAGTCTCTGAAAGAAAACAGAGAGAGCAGACATCTGAACTTTAAGGGAACTCAAACTCAGGCCCTTATCCACACCGTCCTGCAAAAAGGCCAGGACCGCAGGCAAATCAAATTCCTACGACAGGTCCCTATCAGCACACCAGGAAAGAAAGGTCGACCAGACACGATGATAGATCTTGGAAGAAATAGGTTTGCGGGCACTGAGCATAGTAGCCATCACACCAGAAGAAAACCCTTTCTTCCTCAATATTGAGGATTCAGTTTCCAAGCCGTCAAGGCTAGAGGATGAACATCCTCCTTCCACAGGTAACCCTGTAGAAGATCCGGACCGCAAGGGAGTTGGAATGGCTCTGCCACTGACACATCCAGAAGCTCCGGAAACAAAGCCTGGCTAGGCCAGTACGAAGCAATCAGAATTACTGGAAAACGCTCCAGTCGTAATTTCCGTAACACCCTGTGCAATATGGGTTGGGGAGGAAAGATGTAGGCTAGAGGGATTAACCAAGGAATGGACATTGCATCCACCGCCAAAGCTACGAGAGCAGAACCTCGGAACCTTCCTGTGGGTCTTGTCGCCATCAGGTCGATGTAAGGAAGACCCCATTTCTGAACAATGAGGATAAACACCTCTGGGTGCAGCTCCCACTTTCCGCTGTCCACTGGGTGTCGACTGAGGAAGTCTGCCATGACGTTGTCTAAGCCAGGAATGTGCACTGAGGATATGGCAGGAACATGTTCTTCTGCCCAGGACAAAATAGCCTTGACCTCTAACCAAGCGGCGAGACTTCTTGTTCCGCTCTGCTTGTTGATGTAAGCCACTGCCGTGGTGATGTCGGACTCTACCCGGACTGAACAGTCTTCCAGCTGAGATGTCCAATGACGAAGGCCATGAAATATCGCCTGAAACTCCAACACGTTGATGGGAAGGAGAGATTCTTCCAGAGACCACCAACCCTGTGCACCCAGGCGACCCAGGACCGCTCCCCATCCAGAGAGGCTGGCATCTGTCATCACCGTGGTCCAGAAGGAAACCAGGAAGGACTTGTACTTCAGCAGATTGGAGAGGTCGAGGACAAACTCAGTTACACAAGAAGAGGATGTGACACCGACATCTTCAGAAGTTCCGGCTGACCGCTGCACACTTGGATCACAAACCACTGGAGTTTCCTGGCGTGTGCCATGGCAAACGGTACCACCTCTATGGTGGAAATTAATTTCTCCACGAGACTTGACAGCTTCTTGGCTGGAACTGGATCATGAGCCAGTATCGCAGAAACCTTGTGGGTGATCTGGTGAGCCACTTCATCCGTGAAAAACACCATGTTATTCTGGGCATCTAAGAGGAGGCCCAGGAATACCAGACACTGGGATAGGACAAGATCTAATTTGTCCATGTTGATGATCCACCCGTGATGGGTGAGAGCATGAATGCATTGCTGAACCTGCTGATGAAGAAGTTCCGCAGAAGAGGCTTTCAGAAGCAGGTCGTCCATGTATGGAGTAACTCTGATGCCGTCTTGGTGAATGACGGCCACTAAGGTTCCCAGGACACGGTTGAAGACCTGAGGAGCTGTCGTCAGACCAAATGGAAGAGCTGAGAACTGAAAATGTCCCCTGTCACAGGCAAACCCGAGGTTGAAAACAAGCCATGCACCATAGAACCAGCCCTGAAGATTCTATGGAGACCTCATGGTGGATAATACAGCCCCATATCCTACAGCAGCAAAAAAATGAGCTTTGACCTTGCTTTCTCCTCAGGAAGAGCACTGTTCAAACTGGGCATGTTTGGCTGGGGGTGAATTGGAAACAAACCCGTAACAGGAAAGCCGAGCACTCTGTCTTCATAAGTAAAACTTGACTTTTAATTAAAACATAACATTTTTATATCAATGTGTCATATCTATTGTCCAACGTTTCAGTCCTCCTTGGGACTTTCTTCAGGGACACAAACATTGTTTTAATTAAAAGTCAAGTTTTACTTATGAATACTGAGTCTTGGCTTTCCTGTTACGGATTTGTGTTCAAATGTTTAAGCTTGGAAGCACCGCAAGAAATACATCAGAGTGAATGCGACAGTTATTGGAGGTAGTTTGGGGGTGAATTGGTGCAGGATGGGACTCTACACCTCAGAGAGCTTGTTTACATATAGAACCTAAGAGAAGTACATGTTAGAAAAGAAACAATATATATCTACACTGTGCGTGTATTAACTTCACCTTAAATATTCTAAACGACTTGTAAGATGTAACGAGCATGGTAAAAACAAGTGGGACCCCAATAAAATGAATATATTTAAAAAGGAGGGGCCCATTTAAGTATGATACTGCCTTTAGTGTAAGTTTTAATGTCCCCCTTACCTTGGCTGCAACGGTTCTCTCAGATGGAGGGATCATTTCCTGAGTGAGAACATGAGGAGGATCAATGCCCTTTGTCAGCTTCTGATTGATAAAATGGAAGGCCAGAGCAAATTGCTCTTTGGAGAGTTTCCCACAATCCTTAGTGTCACAGAGAGCCCTGTACATACAAGAACAGTTCATGCTTATTCCAATAATCTGCAGGTAGAATCTCTCAGTGCACAGGAAAAAGAGCATAGAAAGCAATGTGTTTGAGACCTCTCTAGAATTCAAGGGGTTAAAAGCCTAATTTAAAACAATTGGTGATTTATTTGTTTATTATAGTGTATTATTTGTTTGCTGTGGATTTGCACCAGAATTGCTCCATAGTGTTTTTGAGAGGATATATTCTTATAATGGGAACTACATGGATGTATGTTTTTTTACTAGAAAAAGAGGATTTTAATCCTACCTGTTAAATCCTTACAGATTACTGGTAACTCTGGGAGGCAATCCGCCCCTTTAATAGGCAGGAACAATTCTAGAAGTGTATGCAGGGGGTGGGACCTACATTTTCTCCTTGGCTGCAGGTAGCCAACCAGCTACAGAAAGATTTGAGACACTAACTATTGACTAGATAGTAAAAGGGAAAGAAGACTCCTGCGAGCATGACCCCAAAGGACCCCCCACAGTCTGCCACAGGAGAGCCAAGCATGTTCCCTTGACAGGGTGGGAGACCATTAAACTGTAAGGACTAAGAGAAAAGGATTTAACAGGTAAGACTAACATCCTCTTTTCTCTGTCGTCCAATACAGGTTACTGGTAACTCTGGGATGTCCAACCACTGAGTTTCCCAGAGGCGGGAAGTAAGGCAAGGACCAGGTGCAAGGGCCCCAAAGTCACCAGAGCAGAAATGAACCATCAAATCAAAGACAGCACAACAGTGTCAATGGACACTTAACAGGGGTAACAACACCCCAAACTGTTACACAGCACACTGAACTAGAGCCAACAGGGCTCAAAAGTGAAGGAAGCACCAAGAACGAAGAAAATCCTAGACAGGCAAGACTGCCTCCAGGATTTTCCTCCCAAAGCTGGCATCAGCCGATGCCAACACATCAACACTGTAGTGCTTTGAAAAGGTGTGTACAGACGACCATGTGGCCACCTTGCATAACTGATCAGCAGAGCCCTGATTCTTGTAAGCCCAAGAGGCCCCAATAGATCTTGTAGAATGAGCCATGACCCGAAAGGGAAAAGGCTTCATCCTAAGCTCATAAGCCATAAAATAGTGGACTTGATCCAAGAAGCAATAGTCACTTTGGATGCAGGTCTTCCTGCCCTAGGACCCTCAGGAATGACGAACAGCGTGTCTGATGTCCTAACAGACTCAGTGCAATGTACATAAAATTTGAGACAACGTACCACGTCTAACAAGTGGAGATCCCTCTCCTTGTCAGAGGTAGGGTCTGGGCAGACAGAGGGCACCACAATCTCCTGATTGATGTGGAACTCAGAGACCACCTTCGGTAGAAACTCCTTAGAAATGCAAAGCACCTCCTTGTCCTTGCGAAACACCAAATAGGGTGGTTTACAGGACAGAGCATGTAACTACGCAACACGGCAGACCAACACAATCATCAGGAGGAAGGCCATCTTCCACGTCAAGATGCGTAGAGGAATTGTAGCCAGAGACTCAAATGGGGGACATTGAAGAACACTCAAGACCAAGTTAAGATCCCACTGAGGAGCAGGAATCTTAAAGGTAGGACGAACATGAGCAACGCCCTGGAAGAAAACCTTGACATCAGGAAGGATGGCAATGTGCCTCTGAAAGAAAACAGAGTGTGCAGACGTCTGAACCTTAAGGGAACTGAAACTGAGGCCCTTATCCACACCATCCTGCAAAAAAGCCAGGACCGTAGGCAGATCAAATTCCTGAGACAGGTCCCTGTCAGCACACCAAGACAAAAAGGTCAACCAGACATGATGGTAGATCTTGGAAGAAACAGGTTTGTGGGCACTGAGCATAGTAGCCACCACACCAGAAGAAAAGCCTTTCTTCTTCAATATTGAGGATTCAATTTCCAAGCCGTCAAAGCTACCCAGTGAACATCCTCCGGACGGTAAGGGAGCCAAAAGGGCTTTGCCGCTGATAGATCCAAGAGCTCCGGAAACCAAGACTGATGAGGCCAGTATGGAGCAATCAGAATAACTGGACAACGCTCCAGTCGTAATTTTCACAACACCCTGTGCAACATGGGGAGGAAAGATGTAGGCCAGAGGAAACAACCAAGGAATGGACATTGCATCTACCAACAGAGCCAGAGGGCCTCTCCACCTCGGTACATTCCTGTTGTGTCTTGTTGCCATCAAGTCGATGGAAGGAGGATCCCATCTATGAAAATGAGGTGGAACACCTCAGGGTGCAAATCCCACTCTCCGCTGTCCACTGTGTGTTGACTGAGGAACTCTGCCATGACGTTGTCTACGCCAGGAATGTGCACTGCGGAAATAGCAAGAATGTGTTCTTCTGCTCAGGACAAAATAGCCTTGACCTCTAATCAAGCAGCGAGACTTCTTGTTCCGCCTTGCTTATTGATGCAAGCCACGGCCGTGGCATTGTCGGACTCCACTCGGACCGGATAGTCTTCCAACTGAGATGTCCAATGTCGAAGGGCATGAAATATCGCCCAAAGCTCCAATACGTTGATCGGAAGGAGGGACTCCTCCGGAGACCACCGGCCCCGAGCGCTCAAGCGACCCAGGACCACTCCCCAGATGGAGAGGCTGGCATCCGTCGTCACCTTGGTCCAGAAGGGTACCAAGAAGGACTTGCTCATCAGCAGGTTGGAAAGGTCGAGCCACCATGACAAGGTCAGTTCCACGTGAAGAGGAAGAGAAACTGACGTTTTCAGAAGATCCGGTTGACCCTTGCACACCTGGATCACAAACCTCTGGAGCTACCTGGTGTGCACCATGGCAAATGGAACCGCTTCTATGGTGAAGATGAATTTTCCCACTAGAGAGGATAGCTTCTGGACTGGAACTGGATCCCGAGACAGAATTGCGGAAACCCTGTGGGCAATCTGGTGAACCACCTCGTCCATGAGAAACACCATGTTCTTCTGATTGTGTAAGAGAAGGCCCAGGAAGACCAGATGCTGGGATGGGACAAGATCTGACTTGTCCAAGCTGATAATCCACCCGTGATGGGTGAGAGCATGAATGCAGTGCTGAACTTGCTGATGAAGAAGTTCCGCAGAGGGGGCTTTCGGAAGTAAGTCGTCCATGTATGGAGTAACTCTGATGCCAGTCCTGTAGAGGACGGATATCAAGGCACCCAGGACACAGTTGAAGACCTGAAGAGCCGTCGTCAGACCAAATGGAAGAGCTGAGAACTGAAAATGTCCCTTTTCACAGGCAAAGTGGAGGTACTGCCGGCTCTCTGGATGAACGGCAATGTGTAAGTACGTGTCCTGAAGATCCAGAGAAGCAAGGAATTCCCCTGGGGACAAGTTAAGCAATCACTGTCCGTAGAGACTCCTGGTGATAATGAGTCCGGATCACGAAGGAATTGAGATCCTTTAAGTCCAAAATAGGGCGACAACCGCCATCCTTTTTGGCAACCACAAAGAGGTTTGAGTAGAAACCCAAACCCTTGTCCTGGTTAGGCACTGGCTCTAGAACATCCTTGTCCAGAAGAGCATGAAAAGCGCTGTCGAACAGACTGTGTTTCTCTGCACCCTGAGGCGTGTGAGAAGGACGAAAACGAAAGGGAGGAAGATAAATGAAAGGGATTTTGTACCCTTCCGTCACTACCTGTAAAACCCACAGGTCCACTACGGAGCCCTCCCAAATGCTGTGATAGTGTCGTAGACGATCACCCACAGCAGAATGCAGACCCGGGATCGGCGAGTCATGCCGAAGAAGTCTTGGAAACCTTGGGCTTGGAGGAGACCTTGGGCTTCCATTGTTGTTTGGGCTTGGAGGAGCTGAGGGAACCGCCTGGTTCACCGGACGTGTCTCATTCTGAAAGGAACGAAAATACCGGTTACGCTTAAGCGGCAATTTCTTCCTGGGAACCAAGGGTAGAAGAATACTCTTACCTCCTGTGGACTCACTGATCAGATCCTTAAGATCTGGCCCAAATAAAGGGGTACCCTGAAAGGGTAGGGAAAGTAAAGCTTTCTTTGAAGCTGTGTCAGCAGACCAGATCTTGAGCAAAAGAGCTCGTCTGGCCACTACAGTCATGGTGGAAACACTAGCCACCAAAAGGATGGCATCAAATAAGGCAGCAGAAACATAGTGCTGTGCCTCAGAAATGTTGGCAAGAAGGCGCAACTTATCTGAAGTAGGTGCATCGTGACAGACAGCCCGTGTGAGCTGTTCAGTCCAGACCACAATGGTCTGGTTCACCCATTCTGCGGCACATGCTGGACGCATAGCAGAACCAGCAGTGGCAAAAATGGACATGAGGGGAACCTCATTGTCCAGTCCTTCAGAGCAGAGGCATCAGAGACTGGTAAGGCAGCAGATTTAGATAGCCTGAAAACATGAGCATCCACTTTGGGGGGATGAACCTACTCAGCAAGTGCAGCTTCAGGAAAAGGATAAAAATTGGCAAATTTCTTTGACACAGAGGGTTCCTTGTCTGGGGATTTCCACTCCTCAGACACAAGGCAATCAAGAGTGGGGTTAGGTGGAAAGTAAGTAAGGGGCTTTGCAGGCTCCTGGAACAAATCAGAGGGATCAGAAGGGGCCTCCTGAACTAGGGGAACGTTAAGAGTAGTTAAGATAGCCCTAATCAGGCAGACAGTGGAGGGCTCAGGATCAGCCTCAAAAGGGTCCACAAAACACTGAGAGGACCCCAGCACAGAACACTCCTCAACATCCGAATCCCCCAGCAGTTCCTCTTCAGAGGAATCTGACAAATCAGGTACTCCTTGAGGTTTGGGCAGGGAAGACTTGACTGAGGGGGGGGCCTGCCAAGACTGAAAGGCCCCCTGTAACTGGGATGGAAAGAGTTGCAATGTGGACCTAAGGTCCCTAGTTGCAGCATTGAACTCTTGCACCCAACCTGGCTCTGTTGCATGGCTGGAGGTCCCTGGAATGCTGTCAGGGACATCTGAACATGCTGGGCATAAATGACCTGAGAATTCTCTAGGTAGCCCTGAGTGACAGGAAGAGCAATGCACAATCGGGGATACAGAGACCTCAGCCTCCTTAGTCTTAGGTCTAGCCCCAAGCTCCAGCGGTACAGACATTCTCACAGTGTCAAATAACCGTACTGTACAATAAATCACCCAATTATAGTGTGTAGGATTAAAGTTTCACCCCAGAAATCTCTAAAATAAACCTATCTGGCAGGTGAAGGGTTACTCTGCAGAGGAGAGAAGAAGAGTCCAAGCCCTGTGTAGGATACTCGCCCAGAAACGCTCACAAAATGGCTGCCAAGCAGAAACAAGGGCGTGAAGCAAGTGCTCATGGGAAATGTAGTTTTTCCCAAAAAGTACCCCAAACAGTGTCCGAAGCCCCCTGAGCCCCCCAACAAACTAGAAACATGAACCGGATGATAGAGCAAGGGCAGACAAGTAAAATGATCCATCTCTGAAGTCGCTAGGTTAAACGGTTGCAGAGATACATCCTAAACAGTATAGTCCCATAGAAGTGAATGGAGCAATGGCGTCTATGCGGTAAAGCGTCCCTTAAAGGCACAGTACTCAAATTCTACACATTTAAAAGTAAAACAGTAAAATGTGCAAAACATGAATAGAACATATGAGGATACCCAAAAAACATCAAACCAGTAGGAAAAGTGTTAGAAAACCCCCTAAAAAGTGCCAAACCAGGAGCTAAAGGGTTAAGTTACCACATAAACATGCTCCGAACACCCAGCAGACATACAGACAGACAGACCCAATGAGTGCAAGAGTGTACAACAGGAACTCCATGAATACACCCCTGTGCAGAAGGGCACTGTGGGACAAATGGACCTGCAGCACTCAAAGGGTTGCTCCCCTTTCCTGCAGATCTTCTATCTTCAGATTACCATGTAGTAAGAAGTAACCTCAGTGGGTAACTCCTGGGGAAGCACTTGGAATCAAGATTTTCCCCCTCAGGCCTTAAGGTCCACAAAAAAAGCACCTGGTTACTGAGCTAGCCACATCTAAGGGCATTGTCAGTTATGGTAATCCGCCTAATGGTGGTATTCCATATCTAACAGAAAAATAAAAAAGATTCTAAAACTATAGCAGAACTGTTCTCAGCCTGGTGTTGTCTTCACCAAGGAACAAATCTTTCTGGAGCTGGTTGGCTAGCTGCAGCAAAGGAGGGAAGGTAGGCTCCACCCCCTGCATACACTTCTAGAATTGTTCCTGCCTATTAAAAGGGCGGATCTCCACCCAGAGTTACCAGTAACCTGTATTGGACGACAGAGAAAAGAAAATATAAAGTGATAGTAACCTCTTACTTTGACTACAGGTTCTGCAAGTGCAGAATTGCCTATACTTTTACACTTTTATGTCGAGGAAAGTAAGCTGCAGGAATCTGTTAAGAGAGTACTTTCTAGTCAGTGACTGTGAAAGCAGTTATAATGATGAAATGTAACAAAATCATTTCAGCAGTGAGTGGACTATGCTGCATTTAATCCTTTGAGTGCCAGCGGGGTACCAAATGCATTGCAAAGAGGTAGACAAGAGGAAGTTTTTTCTACATTGTATCACTATTTTTATACTGTATCACTAGCTCTATTTTCACAAGCCCTAACCAAAAGCTCTCTTGTAAAAGATCCATGGAGCTCAATACAGGGACAAAAGTGTAAATAAATAATAATAAAAAGTACAGGCAATTTGACATAACATTTTTAAGTGCATAATACAACATATAAAGTATTCACATATTTAAAAAAAAGTATGGTTCAAGATGGCTCAACACCATCACAGGAAAGGTTTATATCAGGGGTAGTCAACTGCTAAAGTGCCATCTGTTGGGGACCAACACTCCTATCATCCCCCAGCCAGAAAATGGCCGGCTGAGTGATGATGTAGTTGTAGACCCCAACAGCTGGAGGTCAGCAATTGACAATCCAGTTTTATAATATACTATGATCTAGTTATGTAAACTGAAAGCTCTACCATAATCACCCTTCTATTACATTGAGTTAAAGGGATAGTAATGTTTCACAATAAAAGCAGCTCCAATTAATCTTCATAGTATTTGGGCTGTGGAGAACATTACTTCAATACTATTGATTTGTAGTTCAAGAATAATTGAATGATAAAGTATTCCATTCCTTCCCCTTTTACTGATATAACACTGCCCACTTGCTGTGATCCAGCAAGACAATCTTCAGTGATAATTAAGAAAAACCTGTCAAGAGGGGCAGGGTTTCCTTATATTCACAGTAAGAAGATTGTCCCTTGCTATACGGGCAAATGATCATATTCCACATCTGAGGGGAGGCAGCTACCACTAGGTAAAAGGGAAGGGGGATACTTTATCATTCAATTACTCTTGAACTACAACTTTGACAGTATTGAAATAACACAATCTCCATGGTCCAAATACTATGAATATTAATTGGAGCTGTTGTTTTTGTGAAACACTACTATCCCTTTAAAACTTGAACTGTCACAAACTTTGGTACACTTTTGTATTCTGGTCCCAAGGTGGTGCTGTTCTTAAAAGCCACTATGGAAAGCCATAAACTATGGATTAAATCCCTCCCATAGAGTGCATTACAATGAAAAATTGCCCTAGGACATCAGCTGATGCTGTCATTAACAGTCTGGTTTTAAAGAGTAACTTTCACCTTAATTTTACATATTTGAAACCTGCATTAAAAACTGCCTATTTGTCATGTTAACCAAAATACCAGCAAATGTACATTTTAGGAGATATTCAAACTTATTTCTGGGCAAAGTAAAAGTGAACATTTCTTGGTACTACACAAAGCTTTATTAGCATATTAAATTTCATTGAAACCTTCATTAGCATATGACAACAGAAAAGGCTTCATTAGAATATGAAATGTCATTAACTAAATTGATTAGCTTAACTAGCATATGTAAAGGTCAAAGATACCATACATGTAGCACAATAAGCATATGAAAGAAGTGTGAATATATCCTGAACTGTACATTTGATGGTCTGTTGATTAACATGACATATATGCATTTTTAACTTATGCAAATGAATTAAAGTGACCGTTCCAGTTTAGCCCCTTAAGGACCGGCAATTCAGGACCACGGGGCTTTTTTTTTTTTTTGCAATTCCGGTTCAGGGCTTTCAGAGCGGCTGCAGCCACGCCGGGAGTCCTGAACTCCATGACGTACCTGGACCGTCACTGGTCCTTAAGTGCCGGACCGCCGTGACGGTCCTGGTACGGCAATGGTCCATAAGGGGTTAAGAAATTTTAACCTGCACAGCAGGGAAAACCCACTATAACCTATATTTAAATAAATAACTGTTTACTGTTTAAGTGCAATTCACCCATTCGTTCAAAAGTGTGATGTAATGTTACCATATATGAGCAAGTAATGCAGAGGGTAATCCAGTCTTCAGGAATATCTCGCGAACCTCCAGTCCAGACACCAGGCCATCCAAGTCTTTGTCTAGCTTGAGGAAGATCTCATCACATTTTGTTTTATCTGCATGTGACACGACCCACTAAAGAAAGAAAGAACAAGGCTCTTTAGCTGCTCTAGATCTTGCAGTGTGAAGATGCTGTTCTAAGGCTAAGAAAAACCTGGACACAATGAAGAGGATCTGATCACAAAAAGCAGGAGAACAGCATACTGAAAGGGAAGTCAATAGTTGGACTTCCAGCTGTTGTGGCCTTTAAGTCCCATTATTCCCAACTAGGTAATGGATGATGGAGAATAATGGATGTAGTAGAATCCGCAAAAGCTGGAAGTCCAACAACTAACTACTTCTGTCTTACTGAATGGTAGCATTCTATATGATTGTTGGCGGAGGAGGCATGCTGCAATACATTGAGCCATAAATACATAGATAAATTGTTGCAATTCTATGGAAAACCAACTTCACCATAGGGGATAAATTAAAATGACCATTGATTTACACCAATTATTTTTTAAACACTTGAATGCTAGAGAGGCCTTCATTGCATTATGAAGCAACACAGTGGAGACCTCTTTAGAATTCAAGAAATTAAAAGCACCATTTAAGTTAATGGGGATTTTAACTGATTCCTATGGTATAGCTGGCTTTCCCCAGAGTTGTTCCACTTTATGCACATTACCAATGGAGTCTACAGTATTCATAAAGATAAAGTCACATCTGTCCCACAGATTTATATAGTGGCTTTCAACTCAATAAATGCTAGATGTATTCAACACACTAAGTGGCCTCTCTAGCTTCCAACGGGTTAAGTCTCATTCAAATTAAAACTATACAATGAATTGGTTTGTCCAAGAATTACTCCACATTTTGTTCCGTTAACATGACTGTTACTACACTGTAAATGGGCTCAAAATAAATTATGTATCATTAATACTGGACTCTCTAAACATCTAAACCAGGGGATAGACACCCGGGGCCCAACATTTCTTGTTAGACTACAGTTCCAATCAGTGGCTGAGGACTCCAGCACCTGTAGTCTTACAACAGCTGGAGGGCAGCAGATTGTCCACCCTATGCCCAAAACAGAAAGACATATTTTGTTTTTTTAGGCTGCGGATAGGAGAACAGCTCTGAGGAAGTTGGTTTTTAACATCTGTGTTTATATAAATTGTATGGACTTTCCTGCTGGATACTCCCAATGCGGAGATGCTTCGTTCTAAAATCATTACCGTTCAAACATTTTGTTTTTTTTTAATTAGCAGTGCAACATGTTGTCCACATATTTACTCTACTGGATTCTATGAGAGGTTAGTCACTGACTGCAGTTGTCCATAGAAGGTGAAATTACACCTTCATGACAGGGTAAACCTTTAACTCTTGAACGAAACATCTTCCAGCAGTGAGGGTACCCTTGATTAACTCAGAATGAAAAGTCAAAGAATACTTTTTTATCTGGTTTTTTTTTTGTTTTGGTTTTTTTGTTTTTTTCCTCATAATAAAACTTTGCACAAAAACAACAAAAACCTAAAGCCCATTTAAAGAAAATCTGTACGCTTCAAGATTGCTAAGCACAATCCATATAAAGGAGTTTCCAGGGGCACAAAACAAAGTAGGAATGTCATCTGGGAACACTTGTGTCTTGGCTTCTCCAACATGCAAAACGATTTGCCTGTACCATAAAACACATCTCTGTGATGTGCCAGCATCTGAGAGAATATGTTTCTCAATAGACACTTCCTGATAAAAGGTCTACATTCTACTACACAAACTTTAAGTAAGCAGTTGCATTAGTTGAACATCTTTACCTGTGTCACTGGTGCTTTTGTTGGCAGGATTCCTACTGGCGGTAGTGAATGTCTTGGTTCTTTTGAAGGTGGCATGGGTAAAGGAGGAATGATTGGCAATGATGTTGCAGAACTGGTTGCTTTCCTCTTGGATGGAGGCACTAGTGCAGGGGGTAATGACATGGGTACTGGTTCCTTCTCAAGGGCAGAGTAAACCAGAAACATAGCCTTAAAATAAAACCCAAACACCAATGTTACTTATAAAAAAAAAACCCCATCAAACACACACATTGGATTTCACTGAACAGATACAGAGTTATGAACCACAATGAATGTTATTAATTCTAGTATACAAAAACAAACACTATAGAAAAAATAATTGTTGGGACTCCAGCTATGGAGACTACAACTCCCATCATCCTCAACCACCCCCTGTTATAGTCTATGGCGTTTTTACTACAAGTAAAGTTAAAATAATAGAAATACTTACAACTGCAAACTCATCTCGGTCCAGTAATCCATCATGGTCAATATCACTTAACTCCCAGACCTGGAAAGAACAAGATGTGGGAACTGGATGATCTAAAGAGTAATAGCTGATAATACAGAACATAAAGAGACACAACCTAAATAAAGACAGATGATCTGCAGGAAGAACTGATGTGACAAGTGATAGATACTGGCTCACTCACTCGTCCCAAAATTTCCACAGATAGCTTGGAGTTGAGCAACACAGGTTTAACCTTCTCCCCAGAAAGGAATCCGTTTGCAGGGCTTAAACTGTCAAATATGGCATCATATTTGGCTTTTTCTTCAGGCTGTTGAACACAAAAAAGAAAGAAAAACAATTTAAAAGTTTTGTCTTACAGACTCTATCTAAATCAGTGGAGTTTAAACCTTCTAGCCTGTGACAGATTTTCAGCACTCGTGAAAGTATGGGATAATAGACACATTACAATTTCACTGAAATGAATGACAATGTACACAGTTACAACAAGGCAATCAAAGGTTTGTCAAGTCACTCTAGCACTCTAGATTTAAGGGAAAGTATATCCAAATAATAAATGCAAAAAAGATAGATATATCTCTGACAGCTATATAAAAGGATTTTAGTGTTACCTGTTAAATCTTTTTCTCTTAGTCAATACAGGTTACTGGTAACTTTGGGGTAGGCGATTAGCCCCTTTAATAGGCAGGAACAATTCTGAGAAGTGACTGCTGGGTGGAGCCTACCTCCTCTCCTTAGCTTGCAGCTAGCCAAACCCCATCCAGTAAGATTTGAAACCTAATTATTGACTAGGTAGTAAGAAGGTAAAGGAAGACTCCTGTGAGCATGAACCTGAAAGGACCCCCATGTTCTGCCACAGGAGAGCCAAGCATGGTCCCCTGACGGGGTGGGAGACCAGTAATCTGTATGGACTAACAGAAAATGATTTAACAGGTAAGACTAAATCCTATTATCTCTGTCATCCAATATAGGTTACTGGTAACTTTGGGATGTCCAACCATTAAGTTCCCAAGGGCGGGAAGAAAGGCAAGGACCAGGCCCAGACCCCCAAAGTCACCATAGCACCAATGAACCAACAGATCATGAATAGCTCAACAATAACAACAACAACAACAAAGTGTCAACGGACACAGAACAGGGGTAAAACAGACCCCAGGAACTGTTACACAGCACACTGAACTAGAGCCAAAAGGGCTCAAAAGTGAAAGAGTACTGAGAGACTAATGAGATCCTACACAGACAAGCTGCCTTCAGGATCTTCCTCCCAAAACTGGCATCAGCTAATGCCAGCACATCCGCACGATAGTGTTTGTAAAAGGTATGCACAGACGACCAAGAGGCCGCCTTGCACAACTGATCAACAGAGGCCTGATTCTTGATGGCCAAGATGCCCCAATAGACCTCGTAGCATGAGCCGTGACCTGAAAGGGAGAAGGCTTCTTCCTAACTTCATAAGCCTTACAAATAGGGGACTGAATCCAAGAAGCATGGTTACACTGGAAACAGGCTTCCCTGCCCTGGGACCCTCAGGAATGACAAAAAGAGTGTCAGACTGCCTCAATGGCACAGTGAGATGCACATAGAACTTTAGACAACGCACAACATCCAACAGGTGAAGATCCTTCTCCTTGTCAGAAGTAGGGTTAGGGCAGAAAGAAGGAACCACAATCTCCTGATTAATGTGGAACTCAGACACCACCTTCGGGAGAAACTCTTGCGAGGTGAAAAGCACCTCCTTGTCCTTGTGAAACACCAAAAAGGGTGGCCTACAAGACAGGGCATGCAGTTCCACAACACGGCGAACAGACACGATAGCCAGGCGAAAAGTCATCTTCCACGTCAGTAGATGGAGAGGAATAGTGGCAAATTACTGAAAGGGAGGGTGCTGAAGGATGGCCAAAACAAAGTTAAGGTCCCACTGAGAAGAAGGAGCCTTACACACAGAACGGTTATGAGCAACACCCTGGGAGAAAACCTTGACATCAGGAAGAATAGCAAAGAGTCTCTGAAAGAAAACAGAGGGAGCAGAAGTCTGAACCTTAAGAGAACTCAGACTGAGATCCTTACCCACACCATCCCGGAGGAAGGAAAGGACCGTAGGAAGATCAAAATACTGAGACAGGTCCCTATCAACACGCCAAGATAGAAACGTAGGTTTAGGCCTTAGAAGAAACCGGATTACGGGCACCAAGCATAGTAGCCATCACACCAGAAGAAAATCATTTCTTCAAAATTGAGGATTCAATCTTCATGCCATCAAAGCCAGATGATGAACATCCTCCTTCCACAGGTAACCCTGTAGAAGATCCGGACGAGAGGGAAGCCGAAAAGGTTCCGCCACTGAGAGATCCAGAAGCTCCGGAAACCAAGCCTGCCGTGGCAGGTACGGAGCAATCAGAATGACTGGGCAGCACTTCATTCACAGCTTCTGTATCACCCTGTGCAACAGGGGAATGGGAGGAAAGATGTATGCCAAAGGGAAGCTCCCTGGGATCGACAAGGCATCCACTGCTAGAGCCAGGGGATCCGCCCAGCGAGAGCAGAACATTGGAATCTTCCTGTTGTGTCTTGTTGCCATCAGGTCGATAGACGGAAGACCCCACAATTGGACAATGAGGTTGAACACCTCTTGATGCAGTTCCTACTCTCTGCTGTCCACTGTGTGTTGAATGAGGAAGTCTGCTAGAACGTGGTCTACAATAGGAATATGAACTGTGGAAATGGCAGGGACATGCTCCTCTGACTAGGACAAAATAGCCTTGACCTCTAGCCAAGCTGCAAGACTTCTTGTGTCGCCTTATTGGTTGATGTAGGCTACTGCTGTGGAGTTGTCCGACTGTACCCTGACCGGGCAATACTCCAGCTGTCTTGTCCAGTGTTGCAGGGCATGAAAAATCACCAGAAGCTCCAGGACATTGATGGGAAGGAGAAATTCCCCCTGGAACCACCGGCCCTGAGCATTCAAGTGCCCCAGGACCACTTCCCATCCAGAGAGGCTGGCATCTGTCTTCACTGTTGTCCAAAACGGCATCACGAAGACCCTGCCTTTCAGGAGATTGTTCAGGTTGAGCCACCACAAGAGGCTCAGCTCCACATTGAGGAAGGGATAGGGACCTCTCTAAGAGATCCGGTCGACCCCTGCATGCCAGGATTAGAAACTTCCGAAGTTCCTCGGTATGGGCCATGGCAAACGTTCCGTTTTTATGGTAGAAATGAACTTCCCCAGCAGAGATGGCAACTTCTTAGCTGGAACCAGATCCTGTGACAGGACAGCTTGGACCTTCAGTGCTATCTGATGAGCCACTTTGTCCATGACAAACACCATCCCTCTCTGGGTGTTGAAAAGGAGGACCAGAAACACCATCCTCCGTGAAGGAACAAGGTCCGACTTGTCCAGATTGATGATCCACTCGTGACGAAACAGAGCATGAATGAAATTCTGCACCTGCTGATGAAGGAGTTCTGGAGAAGATTCCTTCAGAAGGAGGCTGTCCATGTACAGGGTAACTCTGATGCTGTCCCGATGGACAATGGAAATCCATGCTCCCAGTACTCTGCTGAAGACTCGAGGAGCCGTGGACAGGCCAAAGGGGAGGGCTGAATACTGGAAATGCCCTCGGTCGCAGGAAAAGCGAAGAAATTGCCAGCTCTCTGGATGAATGGTGATGTGCAAATAAGCATCCTGTAGATCCAGCGAGGCCAGAAATTCCACAGGGGGCAGCTATCACCGTGAGGAGTGCCTCCTGGTGGAATTGGGACCGGACCACAAAGGAGTTTAGATCCTTCAAAGCCAAAATGGGATGGCAGACGCTATCCTTCTTGGAAACCACAAAAAGACTGGAGTAGAACCCCAACCCCCATTACTGAGGAGGAACAGGTTCCAAGACAGCCTTGTCCAGAAGGGACTGAATGGCTCCCTCAGAAAGCTAGCTCTTTTCCGCTCCCAGAGGAGAACGAGAAGAGAAGGTCCGAGAAAGAAGAAGGGAGGTGAAGGGGATTCTGTACCCCGTAGCCACCACCTGCAAAACCTACGGGTCTGCCACAGAGGCCTCCCAAGTGGAGAGATAGTGGCGAAAGTGGCCACCTACCTGCGGGTGGGGAACTGGATTCAGAGAGTCATGCAGAAGAAGGTTTGGAAGCCTTGGGCTTAGCGGAGGACTTGGACCTCCATTGCTGCTTAGGCTTGGATGAAGAGAGCGGATCCTGAAGCACCGCTTGGGTCACCTGGCGCGAGTCAGCCTGAAAGGGACGAAAAAGCAGATTCATTTTGACAGGCGCCTTCTTCCCTCTGGACCACTGGCTTCATTGATCAGATCCTTGAGATCAGGCCCAAACAGTGAGGTGCCCTGAAAGGGCAAGGACAGGAGAGCCCTCTTGGAGGCCATGTCAGCAGACCAGATCTTGAGCCAAAGAGCCCATCTGGCTACCACAGACATAGTTGACACCCTGGCTACCATGTGCACAGTGTCAGGGCAGCAGAAGCATAATAATGCTGAGCCTCAGAGATGTTGTCGAGAAGCTGCAACATGTCAGTAGTAGGAGCTCCGTGACAGACAGCTGAAGTGAGTTGCTCAGTCCAAACAGCCACGGCTCTATTCACCCACACCGCAGCAAATGTGGGGAGCAGGAAAGAACCATCAGTCGCAAAAATTGCCTTGAGAAAGGTCTCAAGCTTTTTGTCAGCCCAGTCTTTCATAGCAGATGCATCAGCCACAGGCAAGGCAGTGGACTTAGAAAGTCTGGAGACAGTGGCATCCACTTTGGCGGGGATGAACCCACTGAGCTATGGCCGCTTCAGAGAACAGATAAAGCTTAGCAAATTTCCTAGAGACGGACGGTTTTCTGTCTGGAAACTTCCACTCCTCAGACACCAAGCAGTCAAGGGTGGAATTAGGTGGAAAACAAGTATGGGGCCTAACAGGCTCTTGAAACACATCGGAGGGATCAGAAGAAACCTCCTGTACCAAGGGAATGGTCAGGGTGCTCAACACAGCCCTGATCAGGCCCCTCAACTGAGGGAACAGGATCAGCCTCAAAGGGATCCCCAAAAAACTGAGAGGAAGGGGAACAGTCTTCATCATCACAATCCACCAATAATTCCTCGTCAGAGGAATCAGACACATCAGGTACACCCGGCGGTTTAGGCAGTGAAGATCTGATAGGGGTAGGGGCCTGCTACAAGTGGAAGACCCCACTGCAAAGTGGATGGAAGGAGTTGTAAGGTGGACCGGAGGTCCCTGGTAGTAGCCTTAAACTCTTGCATCCAAACTGGCTATAGTGCACGGCTGGAGGCCCCTGCAGGGGGTTCAGGGGCAGAAGCACATGCTGGGCAAACATGACCTGAGTATTATCTAGGTACCCCTGAGTGACATGAAGAGCAATGAGCAATGGGGGACTCAGACACCTCAGTATCTTTAGTCTTAGGCCTAACCCCAAGGTCTAATGGAGTAGACATTCTCAAAGAGTCAAACGGTCAAAGTATCAGAAACATCCACAAAATAGTGTGTATGATAAATAAAATCACCCCAGAAACGCTAAAATAGACTTATCTGGTAGTTGAAGGGTTAAACTGCTGAGGAGAGAAGGAGAGTCTAAGCTCTGCATAGGATACTCGACCAGCAAAAGGCACAAAATGGCTGCCGCTGTGGGAGCCAATCAGAAGCGAGCGCGCAAATAGTAATTTCACTGATAAAGTACCCCAACAGTGCCCGAAGCCCCCTGAGCCCCCCCAACATGCCCAGAAAGTTGACCGGATAACAGACCAAGGGCAAACCAACCAAATGAGCCATCTCTGACCTTACTACGTGGAGCAGTTGCAGAGATATGTCCCAAACTGTAAAGTCCCATAGAAGTGAATGGAGCAATGGCATCTATGAGGTAAACAAGCACCGGAACACAAAGTTAGCAAGGTGAATACCAAACTGTAAATCCACTTAAAAGCCCACTAGAACTAGTCAGCAGATAAACACTGGTCCAAGTAGGGAAAGTGCCTATAACGCCCCCAAAAGATGCTAACCAGCAATAAAAGGGTTAAGATACCACAGAAACCAGCTCCAAATACCTCACAGACATACAGAATAAACCCAATGAGTGCATGAGTATGTAATAGTAACTCCAAATGAGACCCCTGTGTGGAGGGGAAGCATGGGACATGTGGACCACAGCACTCAAAGGGTGCTCACCTTTTTCAGCAGATCTTCTCTCTTCAGATTAGCATATATCAAGAAAAAGCCTCAGTGGGCAACTCCTGGGGAAAGAACATGTAGCCGAGATTTTCCCACCAGGGCATAGGTCCACAAAAGCACCTGGTAAACTGAGCTATCCACATTTGGGTGATGGGAATTGTCAGTGCTGGTAATCTGCCTAAAGGTGGTATCCCATATCTAACAGAAAAATAATAAAAAGCTAAAAACATAACAGAACTGTTCTCTTGCCTTGTGTCTCGACCAAAGAACAAATGTTACTGGATGGGGATTGGCTAGCTGCAGGCTAAGGAAAGGAGGTAGGCTCCACCCAACAGTCACTTCTCACAATTGTTCCTGCTTATTTAAAGGGGCTGATCACCTACCCCAAAGTTACCAGTAACCTGTATTGGACGACAGAGAAAGGGCACTTACCCAAGTAAGTTAAAGGGATAGTAATACTTTGTTTTATCTTTATTTTATAGGAATTAAAAAAACATGAAGAACGATACAAGTCTTATCACTCAAACCTTTATGGTTTGAGAGATATTCACAAGCAAAGTTTCCCCTCCTGCCCCTTTTACCTAGTGTAAGCCATCTCTTCTCAGATTTGGAATGCAGTCCATAGACCAGACAGATAACAGAAGGGGACAATCTTCTTCCTATCAAAACAATGAAATCCCTGCCCCCATTGACAAGTTTTTCAGGTTTTTCCCTTATCTTAATTGAAGATTGTCCCTCTCTGCAGTCTACCTGGGCACCTCCCTTCTGATCTGGCTGAGCAGTGTTACATCAGTAAAAGGGGCGGAAGAGGGATACTTTGTCATTGAATTACTCTTGAACTACAACTCTGACAGAATTGAAATAACACTCTCCATGGCCCAAATACTATGAAGATTAAGTAGAGCTGCTTTTATTATGAAACATTACTATCCCTTTAATCTGCTCAACAAATTAAAAATCACTTCTTCCAAAGGCAATTTCCCATCAGCACTTAAGTTTATCAAATTGTAATTGCCATAGAAAATTCTTCTAGTCCGTTATATCGCCACAATGGAAACAGGATTTCTCACAATTTCAGAGTGTGGTTCAGGTCAGAAAACCTCACCTTTACAGCCCATGGGACGTCCGCAGAGACTGCAGCAGCTGCAAATAATGGACTTCCCGTGTCATGCTGATAGAAAAGACAGATAAAACTAGTTATGGTGCCTTTTAATGATCAGGTTAGGTGCCTCCCTCCACACACTGAGCCTTACGTTTACAAGAAAAGTGGAGTCATTCTGGGCCAAACTAGTTGCACCACAGGGGAGAAATAGAAGTTCCCCAAACTACCAATGATTTTCACTGGCCTGGTTACCACGAGAATGATAGGGAAGTCTTCATTGCATTGCTTTGCAATTCACTGGAGACTTCACTAAGCATCAAGAGGTTATAAGACCCACTTAAACAAATGGGATTGTTTTTTATGTCAGCTGGTTTGCACCAGAATTTTGTGTGTGTTTGCATGGGTTTTATTTTTCAATACTGTAAAAACCTGTGTACATAGGCCAAGGTCCTGGTAATGTAGTCTTGCGTCGCCTCACTTACGAGATGCAATCATGCGCAGTAGAGACTGCCTGTGTTCGGGCAGTCTCTACTGCGCATGACTGCATAGTGACAAACATCCTAGCGAATTATTATATAGGATTGTAAAACTGCAGTAATACAAGTATCCACACAAAGAGCTGGAGTCACCAAGTAAAATAAAGTATTATATTAGTACATTGGCCGTAGTGGAAAAGCAAGATACCGGAAGTTGGTGTTACCATTAATTTAGTGCTCAAAGTTACTCAGCTAGGGACAACTTTAAACATTTTACAAGTCTTGAGGTGCCCTGGAAACACTAATACAATATGGCACTTTTAACGCCTTTACCAGATAGCCAGGTCACTAGTGGCGTTTAGAACATTTTTTGCCAGGTGGGTACACGATTAATTGACAAGCAATGTGTCGTGACCCAGCTCTGGCTCTCAAAGCAATGCGTTGCATACCCCACTGGCACTCAAAGGGTTAATTTTTTTTTTTTTTTTTTTTTTTTTTTTTTTTTTTTTTTAGTTTATTTAAGAAATCCATAATAAACCAGGAAGTTGGTCCACTGAGCATGACAAACATCAAGCAATGATTCCAGGGTGGTGGTAACAGTGATCCATTGTCTTGAGAGACAAAGACTGCTATGAGATATAGCACCAATTGCAGACAGGTGGTTTCCAGGTTTATCTACTCATTTACTTTACTACAGTCTGTACCTCCACAATGCATTGCATACGTCTCTGATCCTTAAAGGATCAAATTAGTACCTACATAAGCTAATGTAATTAGAAGAAATAGAGCAGTTCCCCCAACATTGCATTGTACGGGAAGCAGTCATTTGGACACCCCTCTGGCACTTAAAGGGTTAAAAGGGGATTTTAACCCCTTGAATGAAAGATAGGTATCCACTGAATTGTGAAGTAATGCATATGAGCCCCCTCTACCACTTGAGGGTAGAAAGCCCCCCATTTAAAATGAATAGGAATTTGGAGAATTTGTATTTGGCTCCCAGTGCCCTGGATTTGGCTACATTACATGTGCTCTCTGTTGTACAGGCTGCAGGAAACGGACTAACTTACAAAAGGCTACAAGAACAAAAACCTCAGACAAACTCGATGGTTGATCTAGTATTAAACCTTTGGTCCCTAACCCTTTGAGTGCCAGTGATGCATCGCTGGCACTCAAAGTGTTAAACCTTTGAACGCCAGAGGGGTACACAAAGAAATGTGTTGCTTAAACATCTGCCACTCAAAGGGTTAAACGGGGAACCATCTGTATGCAGAGCATAAATGGACAACCTAAGGCCTTATCCAGCTGCTATACAACGGTTACAATCAACCTCAGGTACCACTGGCTGGAGGACTAGCGGGCGTCAGGTAGGTCATGCCCTCTAATAGACACACACACACACATACTTGTGACACATACAAGATGTAATTTCTTACAAATCTGGGTGGAGGGACCACAGCTTTAAGACTACCGAGAGAGACATCCATCCCATTCTGAGCACAGGCCACCAGCTGTAGGGCTGCAAAAAACTCCTGCAAGATGACAGAGTTGATTGGCTATGGTTGCTGTAGTATCCTTATATGCAGCTTAAGCAGGATCAAAACACAGAACAATTCATGTCTACATAGGTATGCTGGGGGTTTGTATACAAATAAGTCAAACAGCACTTAACAAAACTATAAAGAAAGATAAAACAAATGAAGGATAATTCGGTATTAGGCTAAAAGGTACAAAACGGTATGCAGAGAGCATTCTGAGTCATGTACAAAAACAAGAATGCAGAACAATTATGGGGCAAGTCAACGACACCATAGGAAATAAATATGATCCAAATTGCCATTGATTTAAATGGGGCTTTGACCAACTTGTGGTTGAAGACCTCAATAGCATTCAATAAGATAAAAGTTCCATTTAAATCTACGGACATTTTTACTTGTTTTTTAGCTGTAGGGAGCACAATTCTGGAGCAAACTAAAGGCACCACAGAGGACATCTAAAATGTACCCCAGTTCTCATTTATATAAATGGGTTTTTTAACCTGCTGAATTCTAGAAGTCACCAACACATTGAGAATCACTGATTTAGTGTTCTCTCTAGCAGTCAATGGTTAAAATCTCCATTTAAAATAAACAATACATTAGTTGTTCTCCATCATGCAGTTGGGACGCTCCAGAACTGCTCCACTTTTTTTCGCACATATGGCCCACTGAGTAAGACGTGTGAAAATATAACCAGTCCTAACTGAAGGCGAGAATGTATAATGAAGTCCACTAGTCCTGCTAGTAATTTCTATGTCCACCTCCACGTGGATAACATTCAAAAAGATAAAGGTTGTCAATCGAACAAAAGCACAAGGGGAAATTTCATAGGTGTCATATTAAACCCTTGGATGCTAGAGAAGTTTCCAGTGCATTGTTTTGCAATACACAGCAGATGGCACCAAGGATATAAAACCAAGGAATCAAAATATTCAGACTTTTCTTAGTATTAATTATTTGATCACAATTCACTCCCCATTCAAAATGGAACATTCAAGGTCATGAATGCCAGATTTCACCGTCTCGCTGGCCCTAATGACTCTATAAAGCAGTCTTGGTCACCCTGAGGTTTTCCAGCTGTTATAGAATGCTGGGAATTTATCAGCAGCTGGATGGCCCCAGGGTGTCCTTCCCTCTTTCAAAGGGTAGAAGTAAAAATACAGTAAACGTACCTGCTTGTTTAAATAGCCTTTGCTGTCTGTATCTGCCAAATCCCAGATCTGTATACAAGAACAAAGTGTTAGGCTCAGTTCCTGAAAACATTTTCCCCACAAGAAAGTACTAAAAAGAGGATTTTAGTCTTACCTGTTAAATCTTTTTCTCTTAATCCATACAGATTACTGTTAACTTTGGGTAGGCAATCCACCCCTTTAACTAGGCAGGAACAATTCTAGAAGTGAATGCAGGGGGTGGAGCTTACCTTCCCTCCTTGGTTGCAGCTAGTCAATCAGCTCCAGTAAGATATGAGACACTAACTACTGACTAGATAGTGGAAGGAAAAGAAGACTTCTGAGAGCATGTCCAGGAAGGACCCCCATGGTCTGCCACAGGAAAGCCAAGCATGGTCCCTTGACAGGGTGGGAGACCAGTAACCTGTATGGACTAAGAGAAAAGGATTTAACAGGTAAGACTAAAATCCACTTTTTTCTCTCATCCAAAACAGGTTACTGGTAACTATGTGATGTCCAACCATTGAGTTTCCCAGAGGAGGGAAACAAGGCAAGGACCAGGCGCAAGGCCCCCAAAGTCACCAGAGCAGATATGAACCATCAGATCAGAGATAACCCAACAAAACAAATGAAGTGTCAACGGACACTGAACGGGGGTAACACCACCCCAGGAACTGTTACACAGCACATTGAACTAGAGCCAACAGGACTCAAAAGTGAAGGAAGCACCAAAGAAGATCCTAGACAGGCAAGACTGCCTCCAGGATCTTCCTCCCAAACCTGGAGTCAGCCGACGCCAGCACATCAACACAGTAGTGCTTCAAAAAGGTGTGCACAGACGACCAAGTGGCAGCCTTGCACAACTGATCAGCAGAGGCCTGATTCTTTTAAGCCCAAGAAGCCCCAATAGATCTAGTAGAATGAGCCGTGACCCAAAAGGGAACAGGCTTCTTCCATAGCTCGTAAGCCTTATGAATAGTGGACTTGATCCAAGATGCAATAGTCACTTTGGATGCAGGTCTCCCTGTCCTGGGGCCCTCAGGAATGAAGAACAGTGCGTCAGACTGTCTAATGGACTCAATGCAATGTACATAAAACTTGAGACAACGCACCACATCTAACAAGTGGAGATCCATCTCCTTGTCAGAGGTAGGGTCAGGGCAGAAAGAAGGCACCACAATCTACTGATTAATGTGGAACTCATGGACCAACTTCGGGAGTAACTCCTGCGAACTGTGAAGCACCGCCTCGTCTTTGTGAAACACCAAAAAGGGTCCACAGGACAGAGCCTGTAACTCTGCGACACAGCGAACAGACACAATCGCCAGGAGAAAAGCCATTTTCCAAGTCAGCAGGTGTAGAGGAATACTAGCCAAGGACTCAAAGGAAGGGTGCCGAAGGACACCCAGAACAAAGTTAAGATCCCACTGAGAAGCGGGAGTCTTGAAAACAGGACGAATATGAGCAACGCCCTGGAAGAAAACCTTGACATCAGGAAGAATAGCAATGCACCTCTGAAAGAAAACAGAGAGAGCAGAAGTCTGAACCTAAAGGGAACTCAAATGGAGGCCCTTATCCACACCATCCTGCAAGAAAGCCAGGACCGTAGGCAGGTCAAAATCTTGAGAAAGGTCCCTATCAGCACACCAAGATAGAAAGGTCGACCAGACATGATGGTAGGCCTTAGAAGAAACAGGTTTGCGGGCACTGAGCATAGTAGCCACCACACCAGAAGAAAAACCTTTCATCTTCAATATTGAGGATTCAGTTTCCAAGCCGTCAAAGCTAGACGGTGAACATTCTCCTTCCACAGGTAACCCTGTAGAAGAAGATCTGGACAGCAAGGGAGCCGGAATGGCTCCGCCACTGACAGATCCAGAAGCTCTGGAAACAAGCCTGTAGAGGCCAGTATGGAGCAATCGGAATGACTGGACAACGCTCCAGTCTCAATTTCCGTAACACCCTGTGAAAAATGGGAAGGGGAGGAAAGATGCAAGCCAGAGGAATTAACCAAGGAATGGACATGGCATCCACCGCTAGAGATAGAGGATCCCTCCAGCGAGAGAAGAACATCAGGAACATGTTCTTCTACCCAGGACAAAATAGCCTTCACCTCTAACCAAGCAGCAAGACTTCTTGTTCCACCCTGCTTGTTGATGTAAGCCACGGCTGTGGCATTTTCAGACTGGACCCGCACTGGGCATTCTTCCAGCTGGGGTGTCCAATGACAAAGGGCATGAAATATCACCCAAAGCTCCAATATGTTGATAGGAAGGAGAGATTCCTCCAGAGACCACGACCCTGAGCACTCAGGTGACTCAGGACCGCTCCCCATCCGGAGAGGCTGACATTCGTTGTCATCGTGGTCCAGAAGTATACCAGGAAGGACCTGCCCTTCAGCAGATTGGAGAGGTCGAGCCACCATGACAAACTCAGTTCCACATGAAGAGGGAGAAATACTGACGTCTTCAGAAGGTCTAGCGGAGCCCTGCACACCTGGATCACAAACCTCCGGAGTTCCCTGGTGTGAGCCATGGCAAATGAGCCAGTTTCTATGGTGGAGATGAATTTCCCCACAAGAAAGGACAGCTTCTTGGCTGGAACTGGATCGTGAGCCAGGACAGTAGAACCCTATGGGCGATCTGGTGAGCCACCTCATCAGTGAGAACACCATGCGCTGCTGAGTGTCGAAGAGAAGTCCCAGGAAGACCAGACACTGGGATTGGACAAGATCTGACTTGTCCATGTTGATGATCCACCCATGATGGGCGAGAGCATGAATGCAATCCTGAACCTGCTGAAGAAGAAGTTCCACAGGAGGGGCTTTCAGAAGAAGGTCGTCCATGTAACTCTGATGCCGTCCCGATGGAGGACGGATACTAAAGCTCCCAAGGCACGGTTACTTGAGGAGATGTGTTCAGACCAAAAGGAAGAGCTGAGATACTGCCAACTCTCTGGATGAATGGCAATGTGTAGATACGCGTCCTGAAGATCCAGAGAGGCAAGGAGTTCCCCAGGGGACATAGCAGCAATCACTGTCCTTAGGGACTCCTGGCGATAATGAGTCTTGATCACAAGGAATTCAGATCCTTCAAATCCAAAATGGAACGACAGCCGTCGTCTTCTTGGAGACCACAAAGAGGTTTGAGTAAAAACCCATACACCTCTGTCCCGAATTGGAACAGGTTCCAGAACATCCTTGTCCAGAAGGCCTGGATAGCGCCATTGAACAGAAGGAGTATGAGAGAGGAAAAACCGAAAGGGAGGAAGAGGAGAAAGGTATCCTGTACCCTTCCGCCACTACTTGTAAAACCCATGGGTCCGCCATTGAATCCTCCCAGACGCTGTGGTAGTGATGCAGGCGGCCACACACAGCAGAGTGGGGACCTGGATTCGGCGAGTCATGCCGAAGGAGGCTGGAGGAGACCTTAGGCTTCCATTGCTGTTTGGGCTTGGAGGAGGAACGCGGAGCTGAGGGAACCGCCTGGTTCACCGGACGTGTCTCAGTCTGGAAGGAACAAAAAAGCTGATTACGCTGGAGAGGTGTCTTCCTCCTGGGGACCATAGGCAGAAGGGTACTCTTGCCCCCGTGTCCTCACTAATCAGATCCTTAAGATCTGGCCCAAACAAAGAGGTGCCTTGAAAAGGCAATGAAAGCAAAGTTTTCTTGGAAGCAGTGTCAGCAGACCAGATCTTGAGCTACAGAGCTCGTCTGGCAACCACAGACATGGTGGAAACCCTTGCCACCAAACGGATGGCATCAAATAAGGCAGCAGAAAAATAGTGCTGGGCCTCAGAAGTGTTGGCAATAAGCCGCAACATATCCGAAGAAGGAGCACCCTGATGGACAGCCAACGTGAGCTGTTCAGTCCAGACTGCAATGGCCCGGTTCACCCATGCCGCAGCGAACGCTGAACGCATGGCAGTACCAGCAATGGCAAAAAAGGACTTGAGGGAGGACTCAAGTTTCTTGTCAGTCTAGTCTTTCAGAGTGGAAGCATCAGCAACTGGCAAGGCAGTGGACTTAGATAGCCTAGAGATAGGAGCATCCACTTTGGGGGGGGATGAACCCACTGAGCAAGCGCTGCCTCAGAGAAGGTGTAAAGCTTGGCAAATTTCTTGGAAACAGAAGTTTTTCTGTCCGGAGACTCCCACTCATCAGACACAAGGCAGTCAAGAGTGGGGTTAGGTGGAAAAAGAATTATAGGGCCTTTTAGGCTCCTGAAATACATCAGAGGGATCCGAAGAAACCTCCTGAACTAAGGGTATGTTTAGGGTAGTTAAGATGGCTCTGATCAAGCCCTCAGCTGAGGAATCAGGATCAGCCTCAGAGGGGTCCCCAAAAAACAAAGAAAAGCCCACAGCAGAACATTCCTCAACATCCGAATCCAGCAACAGATCCTCCTCAGAGGAATCTGATACATTAGGCCCTTGAAGAAGGGGTCTGCCAGGAGTGGAAGACCCCCTGTAACTAGGATGGAAAGAGTTGCAATGTAGACCAGAGGTCTCTAGTAGCAGTCTTGAATTCTTGCACCCAAATGGCTCTAATGCATCGCTGGAGGTCCCTGGAAGAGACTCAGGGACATCAGAACATGCTGGGCATAATGACCTGAGAATTCTTTAGGTAACCCTGAATGACATGAGGAGCAATGAGCAATAAGGGACACAGAGACCCCAGCGCCCTTAGTCTTAGGTCTGGCCCCAAGCTCTAACGGTTTAGACATTCTCACAGTGTCAAAACATTTAAAGTATAAGGAATCACCCAAATACAGTGTGTAAGATTAAAATTTCACCCCAGAAATTGCTAAAATGCACTTATCTGGCAGGCGAAGGGTTAATCTGGAGAGTCCAAGCCCTGTGTAGGATACTCATTCAGGAAAAGGCACAAAATGGCTGCCGTGGTGGGAGCCGATCAGTAACGAGCACGCAAAGCAAGCGCTCATGGGAAATGTAGTTTTCCCAGAAAAAAGTACCCTAACAGTGCCCAAAGCCCCCTGAGCCCCCAACACATAAAACGTTAAGGGCAGACAATTAAAATGAGCCTTCTCTGAAGTCGCTACGTTGAGCGGTTGCAGAGATATGTCCCAAACTGTACAGTCGCATAGAAATGAATGGAGCAATGGTGTCTATGCAGTAAAACACTCCTTGGAACACAAATTTTGCAAAGTTGAAACCGTGAATTAAATCACATGAAACATCACTAGAACATGTTAGCAGACCCAAAAAACACTGAACCCAGTAGGGAAAGTGCCAATAAACCCCCAAAAGAGGCAAAACCAGCAGCTAATGGGTTGTTACCACAGAAACATGCTCCAAAACACCCAACAGACATACAGATAAACCCAATGAGTGCAGGAGTGTGCAATAGGAACTCCAAAGGAAAACCCCTGTGCGGAGGGGCACTGTGGGACATGTGGACCTGCAGCACTCAAAGGGTTGCTCACCTTTCCTGCAGATCTTCTGTCTTCAGATTGCCATGTTTTAAGAAGACGCCTTAGTGAGCAACTCCTGGGGCTTAAGGTCCACAAAAGCACCTGGATACTGAGCTAGCCACATCTAAGGGCATTGTCAGTGATGGTAATCTGCCTAATGGTGGCATTCCATATCTAACAGAAAAATAAAAAATTAGCTAAAACTATAGCATAACTGTTCTCTTGCCTGTGTCTTCACCAAGAAACAAATCTTAATGGAGCTGATTGGCTAGCTGCAGCCAATGAGAGAAGATAGGCTCCATCCCCTGCATTCACTTCTAGAATTGTTCCTGCCTACTCAAAGGGGCGGATCGCCTACCCAAAGTTACCAGTAACTTGTATTGGATGACAAAGAAAATACAATTATTTGTGTTATGTGGAAATTCATTGCGAGTCCGCATAAAAAAATACTACACAGATTATTAAAGAGATGTGAACGTCTGGATTTTGTTTCTAACATTTACAGTTTGGACGAAAACTTTCCCAGAATGTTTTTGGGAAAGAGACACATATCACATGTCTATGTTAGAAGCAGTCAACCATGGTCCTTGTAAGCCAACAGCAGAGAATGATTTCATGATATCCCAGCTCGAGCACAGTGGATCAATAAAAGAGACAGAACCACTGAATGATTCCAGCTGTGTTCAAGCACAGATATGCTGAAACCAGTCATTGTTGGATGCTCATGACGAGGATGGCCGGCTGCTATACAATTCAGTGACAAGCAACTAGATTCTAACCAGACGTTGTATATAAGGCCCTCAAGTTCTAGAAGGAGTACAAAGGCGTACAGGAGTACAAATTCTAAAAAGTGTTTGAAAGAAAAGAAAAAAAAAAAAAAAAAAAAAGCTGATCAAAGTAAAATTGACTACTATATTTTATTTATGTATTTTTTTGATCCCTGACACTGAGCTCCCTGGATCTCTGTTACCAGAGGGCTTTCTGTCACGAACTGTGAAAGCAGGTATATTGATACAGTGTTGTACTCTCTCTCTGCATAGGGTGTGACGTGTCTCTCCCTCTGCAGTGTGATTTGCGAGGGTGCTCGTGTTTGTGCTTCCTATGGGAGAGATTTTTATAACTCCTCCTTACTGACACCAGAGTGTGTGTGCCAGGCAAGCAAACTTTTGGCAACATGACCCGTTTTTATACATGGAGGGGTCACCTACCTTCCCAAGCACCAAGTCAGGCAGACCAGACTTTTTCAAGAAAAGGGCAGCATCCGAAGCCAGCACCTTGCCAGTGTTACCAGACTCCACCTGTGAGAAATCAATGTAAACAGTCCATGTACATAGACAGTGTGCAAACCATCCCATTTCCTCATGTACACAACTCCTTGTCCAACTAATTCGGGATAAGCAACTTTTGACTCTTCACCTGGTGGAAATTAAAATGGCTTGTTGCTGAAGATGGCAGTAGACCCCAACAGCTGAATAATAAAAGGATGCCTAACTCTGAGCCTGTTCAGTCATCTTTTTAAGTCCTTGAGGACCAGGGACATTTTACACTAAATGACGAAGACAACTTTGGCATTTTACCACGTCTTCCTTCAGCAATAATTTCTGTCTTCCTCATTTAGTATACCCTCACAAGCTATAATGAGATTTTTGTGTACATTGTGATAAACAATTTTCTCTTAATTCATGTGGAACACAGGATCCATGGGGTAAAGTATCATCCTGAAGGGGGGCAGGGCATTTGCCTTAAAGTGGAATTTTCATTAAAATTAAATTGCCCCCCACATCCTTATTAACATAGAGATACGCATATACATACTTTTATTATGCTGAATAAGTCCGGCATTATTGAGAAAAACAACTTGTTCGGCAGCATCAGTGGAAGGGATCTTGCTGTAGGAGTTCTCTGAGCTGTCAGTTCCTTCCTGTACCTTAAAGGGATAGTAAGGTTTCACAATAAAAGCAGCTCCAATTAAGCTTCATAGTATTTGGGCCATGGAAAGGGTTATACCTCTCCAGCCCCTTTTACTGTTGTAACACTGTCCGCTCAGAGCAGCAAGGTGGTGTCCAGGTGGATCGCTGAGAGGGACAATCTTCAATTAGCATAAGGGAAAAACCTGAAAAACTTGTCAAGGGGGGAAGGGTTTTCCTTAGGCTCATAGTAAGAAGATTGCCCTTTGGTGTGAGCTGTCTGGTCTTAAGATCAGATTCCACATCTGAGGGGAGGTGGCTTACACTAGGTAAAAGTGGTGGGAGATGGAAACTTTATCATTCAATTACTCTTGAACTACAACTCTGACAGTATTGAAATAACACTCTATATGGCTTAAATACTATTAAGATTAATTGGAGCTGCTGTTTTTGTGAAATATTACTATCCCTTTAAGGTACCAATACTGGAGGTGAAAGGGACGGACAGCACATACTTACAGATGTCTTTACTGCAAGATGTCTGCGCCGTTGCCCGCTGATGCCTGCCAAACTAGTTGTATTTCTCAATAATATTGCTGGACTTATTCAGCATTATATAAGTATGCATATGCGTATTGCTATGTTAATAAGGATTTGGGGGGCAGTTTAATTTTGATGAAGGTTCTGCTTTAAAGGACTCTCAGAGGTGGAGACTTCTTCCCTGCTTCACTTTACCCTATCACCTAATCCAGTTTTAAAGAATAGCAAAGACCTACTGTGGAGAGAAGGAAAATTTAGGAGTAACCTGAGGCAATAAAGAACTCTTACCTTCACTGGCATGACTAAACTCCAGCTATTGATCAAACAACTGCTTTTGCTCAGATGGATGGAAAGATCACCAATAACCTTCTGGATGACTAGACAGCAGACAATATCTTTGTGGCTAAAGTGCGACATACGGCAAAAGTAGCTGAGGCCTTCCCAATAAATCTGGAGGCAGAAAAAACTGCTTTTGCCAGATACACATTAAAGATTGTAAATATAGCAGATACCTAAGCATGTCCTCATGGACAGCCTCCAAAAGCTGACCCCACCCCCCAAATAGCCCTGGCCCTAGTCAGGTTGGACATAAAGCAGCACCAGAAGATGCAATGTGCTCATTCAGTCGAGAATCTAGGTTCTTATCCACCTGTTCCTTAAGCTCACAAGCAGCAAGGCTGTATTCAAGGAAAGGCAAGAGAATGTAGGGCCTACTGCTGGGGTGGGGGGGCTTAGGCCATTGCTCTAAAGCATCTGCAAAGGAGAGATACAAGGAAGAGATGTCTGGGAAGGAACAACCTCTTGCTATGCATCCTCCATTCATGCAGAAGTACCAGGTCTAAGGAATGGTGAAGAGGAAAAAAAGAGGAAGCCTCCCTTTTCCTCCTTTTTAAAAATATGGTGGGTTAAAGAACTGGAATTCAAGTCTTCAGAGACTTTCAGAGTTTCCAGGACAGCTTGGATGAGACCCTCAGAGGGAGAACCAGAATTTTCTTAAAAGAATCACCAATAGCGAAGGACAAATCCAAATCATCCTCATCAGACTCCCCTTCCATGGGACCATTTCCCTCTGTGAAATGGCTGCAATGTCTTGGGCAGGGATAGGATGGTCCTGAGACCAAGAGACTGGAATATCTTAACCCTTTAATGACCAGCTGCAGCAGGGCAAAGGCAGCAGTTAAAGTACCACTGGTCTTTTTTTTTTTTTTTCGCATTGGATTCCATGATGTGCCATGACCGTCACTAGTCCTTAAGTGCCGGACCAAGAGTGACTGTCTTGGCACGTCAGGAGTCCTTAAGGGGATAACTAAAGGAAGGTATATAATTACTAGAAGAAATTAGGGCCTTAACCCATGCAAGCTCTTGTTCATTAGAAAAGGGTCCAGGTAGCCATATTGGGGCCACAGAGCATAAGGAATAAAGTACTAGAGAAATCCCTAGAAGGACAATTCTTAGATGATTAGCAAGGGGTTAAAGATGTTAAGGGAGATAAGGAGGGAGGCCCAAAACCCTTGGTAGCTTGCACATCTCCCTTAGATGCAGAAATAGCAAGGCCTATAAACTCTAGATAAAAGGTATGTACATAAAGTTAAAAGTAACAACCTGACTGAATAAAAATGACATGCAAGGTAGAGAGACCAATCTCAAAGTCCACACTGAAGTGAAAAAGGAAGACGGTCAGCATACCACCTCATCTTTCCTGCTATAAAACCTGGGAAAAATAGACATACAGGTAATGTAGTCACTAGCCAATACCTTTTTCAAAGTGACGCGGTGGATTAAAGTCGCCACACAAAAGTACCCTCAGATATCGGCGAGGGAGTGGTCCCCTGGCCACCACTATGTAGGTCAAAGTGAGAAGCCCAATAAGCCCCCACTACACTTTTGCTGGACTGGCACTCTGTACATCTTTGTGTATCTTCTGTCCCTCACCTTCTCCAGAGGGGGGGATTTTCTTTCATTTTAATTTTTTAATGCATTTTTGTTGACTTGGATTAATTTTAATCCACTTTTAATTGTTTTTCCTTCTTTTTTACTTTTATTTCAAGTTTAAATATTTTTACCTTATTCTATATTTAATTGTTATCTTTTAACTTGTGTTTAATGCACCTTTGGTTTCTGTGGCTGCAGTGCCTTTAAGAATGGGCATGCATGGCAGTCATATTGAATTGGAACACAGACAGCGTTAGGGACATTCTGTTCAACCAGTTGCACTCAGTCCAGCAAAAGTTCCACACATCATAGAAATGTGGCTGCCAGACACACAGACAAGTATAGAATCACATGACCGGTGCACACTGAATGCAGAAAAGCTTGTCCTCTTCAGGCTCCTATGTACCATTCAAATGTCTGCTTAGACCAGCTAAGCAGAAAGTAAGAGAATTGAGCTCATAGACTGGTAGGTTAAAGTGAAGCAGGGAAGAAGTCAGAGTCTCCGAGCCTTTTAACCTCATAAAGACACATGACATGCCAGGACTTTCCCAGGATAATTTTTTCAATGCAATGGCAACCTCTCTACCATTCAGTAAGTTAAAAGTCCCATTTAAATAAATGGAAACCTGCATTTGTTCCCTGTGGTACAGCCGATTTCCCAAGAAGACTCCATCTAGCCTATGTTTTTTACTGGAATTTACCATAAAATCTCGGGTATATTAAGCACCTGTGTATAATACACAGGTGTAAATTATACCCAACATTTTAGGTGAAAACAAAAGTGCCTATGTATAATACGCGCCCTTGCTTTACCTCCCTCTACCCGCAAAAAAAAATTTTTTTCTGCATCCCTCCCTCCACCCACCTCAATATGCTCCCACCTTCCCCTCCCACCATAGGCATCTGGAATATCTGCGCAATGGGCAGCTTGCTTGCATTTGCCTCCCGCTTCCTGCATTCCCCTGTGAGGATCTGTATTAACCCCTCAGCCGCAGCCAGCACTTAACAACGGGGTTTTCTTTTTCCCACATTCTGCCAAATTACTTCCTGGACGTACATGTACATCCTCTGTCACTAAGTGACAGTTTCTGCGGGACGTACATGTACGTCCATTGTCGGCATGGGGTTAATTCAAGATAATGCTAGTGCTCCGTTGAGGACCTGAAGATCTTCATAGGGCACTACCGTCAGAGGTCTATGCAGTGCATAGACCTCTGAAAGTACAGTAATGCCCTGCGAGGACCTTCTGGTCCCTCAAAGGGCACAAGTATCATCTTAAATTAACACAGGTTCTCAGAGGGGGATGGGGAGCGTGAGGCAAATGCAAGCATGCTGTCCGCTGCGCAAATGTCACAGATGCCTCCAGAGGAGGTGAGCAGACATGAGTGTATATATATATTATACATATTGATTTATTTATTTTTTCCCCCTTATGTATAACACCCCCCCACACTTCACATAATGTAAAAAGGGGCAAATTGTGAGTAGTATATGTGAGATTTTATAGTATTATTCTTTTAATTTTTTAATCTCTTTGGTGTATATCCAATATTATTTTACACTGTTTATGTGGTTACATTTTTAGTTAGATAATAAGATACTGATGTCACTGTTGTCACTATTCAACAGTAACTGTACCTAGGGATAAAGTGTTAGTTAGAACCCTCTTTTTCTATCACTAAATTTGCTTTTGTCTCCTGAGAGTTCCTGGGACCACTCACCTCAGTGATGCACCAACCTTTATATCCTATTCATATGATTTAGTTATTAGTTTACTAGTTGAAGAGCCCATGTGCATGGGCCACAGTGCCGGCCGGTCAAAGTGCAGTCATGCCCTGTAGAGTCTGCCTGCTCCGTGGCTGATACAGAGCTGGACGCGCCAAAGTCAGACCACTGGTCGGACTTAGGAGCGCCCCTCTCTGTATCTGCCTTGTCACAGGCAGTCTCTACTGCGCATGACTGCATTGTTACAAACTATTTAGCAAATTATTATATAGGGTTTGTACTACTGTAAAAGCCCATGTACACGGGCCCAGCATTCTGTGCGTTCGGGCAGTCTCTACTGCGCATGACTGCATCGGACAAACATACATCTGGCTTTTATATTATAGGATTACATACTTAACCTCTTGAGGACCAGAGAGGTAAGTTACACACTGCCTCACAACACACACACACACACACTGTGCACCCCTCTAGAACCTAATGTAAAAATATCTACCAGTCACACACATTGTTTTAGTTAGTAGAAGTGAGAAAACAAACCTGATGGAAGTACTTCTCATAAACAGCATTGTTACTTGGTACCTGAAAGATAAAATAGAAATATTGCTGGACAGAAATAAAACAAAACAATTTGTCTATTTGTACAACAGAATAACTATAGGGAAAAAAATACACAATTATACAGCAGGAGTAGTAAACTGTTATCTCCACTGGGGATTATGGGAACTGTAGCCCCTTACAGCTGGAGGTCCAACAATTAACTAACCCTGCTCTTCAGTGTAGAACTATATTTGCTCAAAATTCTGATACTGAGACACGTATGTGAAATGTCACAAGGGTGCAGTCCTCCCTGTATTATAAATGCATGTGTATTTTATGTTGTAAAAGACAAACATTTTACTATACATCTCTCTCTCTCTAAAAAGAAGAAACCTGTGTAACACACACACACACACACACACACACACACACACACACACACACACACCAGGGGCAGCAGTAAGGAGGAGATATCCATCCAAATCACCGCTGTGCTACCTGTCCAGAACATACAGGGGGGCCGGATTTCTCTGCAAGGAGTAGGCCCTCTCCCATTATCTCATCTTCCAAAAAAAAAAAAAAAAATGCGCTTTCCACAACCTGTCATTCCTGTGAGATTATATGTAAGGAAATGTAAGGGCCTTCAATAGAGGCATGCGCGCCCGCCCACACACACACACCTACACCCGCCCACATGCACCTGCCCCCATGCGCACACCCGCACCACTTGCAAAACATACACACAAAGAAACACCCACAAAAAAACAAAACAAAAAAAAACATGCACAAACAGACAATATACACATACACACAAGAAAAAACACAAACACATGCAAAACACACAATACACACAGACACACACTCGCATGTGATGCATGCATGCAATACACACACGCTCGCATGTGATGCACGCATGCAATACACACATGCAATACACACACAAAAAGTAGTTTTTTTTACGGAAGGAAGAGACACTAAAGACTTTTTGGAAGACTGGAGAGCCAACTAATTCTTGAGCCACAAGGTGAGACTCTCTGTTTCTGAAAGGGCTGGGGCCTTTCCAAAAATCTCAGCAGAATCACTGGCCTCCATGATATTGGTTAGTATAACTAGCAGTTTTTCCTTAGGAACATAGCCCTAATGGCAACTGACAGTTACTCATCCCAGAAAGAAATGGCTTTTTTGGCCCAAACTATAACGGAAATGGGTCTAAGGCCAACACCCAGTGGCTACCAAACTGACAAAAGGCTCAGTTTTTCCCATTATGTGGAAAAAAGTGTAACTCCCGTTTGCGCAGTTGGAAGATATCCAGTGAGGAAGACCTTGCATCAGAAGGCTTGGAGACCTGCAAAGTTTCTAAAATATCTGATAAGCCCCTCAGCAGAGGGGCAAAGGTCTTCCCTCATAGGCATTGCCAAAAGACAAGGAAGAATCCATGTTCTCCCCATCAGTGTCAACTTCCTCTACAGAGGACTCTCCAACCAAATGAGATTGGATCCTAAAGACAGTGTCAGCCTGTGTGATAGGGGGCATGGGACGCCAAGAATGGAGAACCCCTTGAACAAATGAAGGGATAGAAGCAACCGAAACTATCAGAGTCTTATCCCAGACTCCGAGAGATAAAAGGGTTAATGGGAGTCTGCATAATGAGGGATTATACAGCATCCTATGGAATTAAAAAATAAAAAAGAAGTCTAAAAACTAAGACAACAGAGCCAGTTTCCCCTTTTGCTGAGGCAGATCACTTGGAACAGAGGGGCAGGAGTAAAGCTGGCAGGAAAGAAGAAAGTCTCTGCCTCAAAGGCCTTGTATTTTTTTTTTATTTATTTATTTATTTTTTTTAAGTGCCCTGTCCTCTGGAGGAGGGAAGTTTATCCCCCCCGTGGTTCCTGTGTTCCACATTGGATATAAGAAAAAGCTATTTTTATGCAAGTGTCCTATCCTCCTATGGGAGGATACTTTACTCCATAGTTCTTGTTCCGCAGTGGACAAAAGAGAAAACATTTAAATTATATTAAAAAAGAAAGAAAACAAAACAAAACCATGAAGTGTAACAAGAGAATGAATAATCTTTTCTAGTTTTTTTGTTTTTACCTTGAGGATGTTGCCTCCTCAGTCATGCTTTTTGGCTCCATTGTGCAAGAGTAGATTTGCATTTGGATGCTTTACAGTCTGTGGGTGGAACCACATTAATATGAACATAGAAGTTTCTTCTCTGTTATGGAAAAAAGGAGCATAAAACAACAGAGGAGCACCTTAGGATGTACCATGTCTCGGGCACTGAAAGTGTTAAGAGGTCCTCTTCCTCTCACAAGCCTGCATCAGAATGTCTCCGCATCGCAGTCACGCGCAAGTGTTGCAAATCTGCTCCTAGTAATGGTATGCATACCCTCCATCTTCCCATAACCCTTTGAGTGCACAGATGGACAACATTACTCTGTGCAAATTTGAGACACTTAAGCGTGGCTGCAATTACTATGATGAGGGCTTGTGAGAGGAAGAGGGCATCGTAACCCTTTGAGTGCCAGAGGGGTGCGCAACACATTGCTTTGCAATGCATTGCAGACCTCTCAGGCACTCAAAGGCTTAAGGCACAGATGGAGGTTATGCATTACACCGTTTTCTTTATTTTGGTGGTGCAGAGAAGATGGGACGTTATTTTTTCGGGGAGTTTGAGGAGCAGATGGGACATTATTATTTATTTGGGGAGTTGAGGCAGAGATGGGATGTTACGTATATTAAGACACAGATGGAGGGTATGCATTATTCTATTTTCTTGGTGACACTTAAGCTTGCAACATCAGAATGCTGTCATTTTGATGTGGGGCGACATTCTGATGTTTTCTGCATGGTGCAGGCAACATTTTGATCTCGCCGTTTTGATGGTTGTCAAATGGAGGGGCACATTTCAATAATAAACCCGGTGGGATTGCTAAAGTGATGAGGGTGAATCTTGCCTCAGAACACATACAGGAGAGGGAAACAAAAACAAAAAAAAAATCAGAATAAAGAGACAGTAATGTCCCATAAAAAATCTTCTACTTTTATAGAGCTTTAAAAAAAAAAAAAAAAAAAAAAAAAACTGCGTCCCACAAATCCTATCTATATTCTCACTGAAAGTTCCCCTCTACCTCCCCTTCCTCTTAGCGAATCACATGATGCAGAAGCAGAATGACAGTGACAGTATTTACAAATACTGTCCCTGTCACATCTCTCTGCCTCCCTCCATCTTACATACTTCTGAGGGGGAGACAGACAGAGAGACATCTTGCTGCTGTGTTCCAGAGCCTGTTCCAGCATTCCTGTGAAAAAAAAAACCCAGTTAAAAAATAGAATTAACCACTTGATCACTGTGGTTGCAGTGATCAACACATTTCTCCCCCTCTGATCACTCTAGTAGTGATCAATTTGCTGCAGATCAGCTTTTGCTGATCTGTGGTACATCCCCCACCCCCCTTGTATTTTTATTTATTTATTTATTTATTTTTTAAAGTGTGTTAGGGTAAGGCTTAGGGAAAGATTTAGGTTTAGGAGTAGAAAAGGGAAAAAAAAATACAAAAAAAGAAAATCATCACAGGAATAGTGACCGTTTGGGTGGAAAGTTAGGTATAGTTAGGTATAAATGTTAGTAATTTATTTCGTTTAGAGTAAGTGTATACGATGCAGCTGAGGTACACTTTAGAAGAGGCGTATTCCTTTTTGGGGTCTGACTCCGAAGCCACAGACACTGTGTCAGGCTTTGACATCACTCAATTCTCTGACAATGAGAGCAGCTCTAGTAGTGAGGATGCTGGACCTTCTGTGAAAAAGAGACGCACTGCTCCAAAAGCTGCCCCAGGAGCTGCCCCGGCAAATGCCCCAAAAGCTGCCCCAGCAACTTCGCAAAGAGCTGCCCCAGCAACTTCGCAAATAGCTGCCCTAAGAAATGCCCCAAGAGCTACCACAAGTACTGATGAATGGGTATCACCATCCAGTTTATGCCCACAAATTCTTGAATTCACAGGCAACCCAGGAATTCAAGTGGATGTGGCAGGATTTACCTATGTTCAGTTTTATATATTTTTTGGGGAGGAACTTGGGGGGAAATCATGTCTCAAACTAATTTATATGCAGTCCAAATATATTGCCGCCATCCTATCAGCATTTGTTTCCAAGGAAGAAACAGACCTTTTAGAATTTAAGAAATTCTGGGCCCTAACAATGACAATGGGAATAGTAAAAAAAAACAAAAACAAGTTTTAGATCATACTGGAGTAAAAACCCCATATATGTTACCCCTATATTCGCCGAAACAATGACCAGGACTAGATACAAAATGATTTTGCACTTTATGCACTTTAGCGATAATTCCCTGTGACTCCCAAAAGAACACCCCCAGTATGACAGACTGTTCAAAATTCGCCCTAATAAATCATTTACAGGAAAAGTTTGCTCAAGTATATACCCCCCAAAAAACACATAAGTATAGATGAATCCCTTATGAAATATAAAGGTAGGTTAGGGTTCAAGCAATACATATCCTCTAAGCGATCCAAATTAGTCATTACATTTTATAAATTGTGCGAAAATGCCACAGGCTATACCCAGGCTTTTCGAATTTACGAGGGCAAGGACAGCCAACTTGATCATCCTGGTTGCCCCAAATCTCTGGAAACAAATGGGAAAACAGTTTGGGATCTAATTTACCCCTTATTAAATAAAGGATATAATTTATATGTTGACAACTACTACACCAGCCCCCTTTTATTTAAGTCACTTTTTAATTTTGACACCGTGGCCTGTGGTACTGTCAGGCGCAATTGCAGGGAGATGCCCAAAGAACATGTAGAAAAAAAACCCTAAAAACCGGGACTTCCTCAATCTTGCGCCAACAAGAGCTGCTGGCAGTTAAGTTCAAGGACAGAAAATATGTCTACATGCTTTCCACCATGCATGAGGACAAAACTGTGGCAGTCTCTGTTCGTGGCAGAAGGGGGTTACTAAGAAAGCTAGTCTGCATCAGAAACTACAACATACACATGGGGGGGGGGAGGAGTTGATCTGTGTGATCAACTCATGCAGCCTTACCTCACCATTTGAAAGTGTAGGCCATGATACAAAAAGGTTGCCATTTACATGAAGCAGACTGCAGTATACAATTCTTTTTTGATTTCCAAATTGGCAAACCCCACTCTAAAACTTAAGTTTTCTGCAGTATCAGCCCCATCTTATTTCCCAATTTTTGTTTCAAGGGGCAACAGAAATAATTCCACCAAAACCCAGGGTAGTACATTTTATTTATAAAATCCCCACAAAAGCGCTGCAGGGTTTGCCACCACATGGGAATATGGAGAGAAACCCCCACTTACTGTCCTGATTGCCCTTCCAAACCTGGCCTCTGCATGGGTGACTGCTTCTACAATACCATGAAGGCACAATGCAGTAGTGTTGTAAAGTTTATTTTATTATTTGGCCACTTTTCCCCCCTGAAATATCCTGTTTTCCCCCCTGAAATATCCTGTTTTTTTATTTTTCAAAACACATCCCTCCTTACATCAAACACTATCAAAATAGAATGGCAAGCAAAGCACCCTAAGTTTTTTCCATCTCTGATAATGGAAAGACACCTGTTCCCTAATGGGCCCAGTAGCTCCCCCAAACCCTGACAAACCTATGCATACAAGGCATTGCCGTGCTCAGATGATGTAACTCACCACTAATGTAAAGCACTTAAAAAATCTGCAAATATCATCTGATTGAAATCCAGAGCAATACTAAAATATGTGTGAAAAAATTGTGTTTCTCTGCCTTACTGCAGGTTTTGGGAGGGATTGATGATGAGGTATTCATATAACTGCGGTATCAAAAGAAAGCTCTACTTGTGCTTAAAAAAACAGTATATAAAATTTGTGTGGGTGTACAAAAGGAATTAAAGAGAAAATATGGTTGAACAAAGACAGTCAAAAAAGTCAAAATTGCTCCGGTCCTTAAGTGAAAACGACCTCAGATTTTCCCGGTCCTTAAGGGGTTAAGCTCTGTAAAAGTAGACGATTTTTATGGGACATTAAAGTCCCTTTAAGAAGTGAAAAAGCAATCCTATCAGAGTGAATCACAAACAGACTGAGCGAGAGGCTGCTGGAGAGAAATCATCTGACATTCACTGCCAGATTTCCTGTAAATACAGAGTAAAGAATGTGCTACAATAGGAGGTAAAGCCATTCACTCACCAGGAAACGAAGATAAGGAACACACAACATGAAACAAAAATCACAAACAGATCTAACAGGGCTAAACAAAATCTTTAATGAACAGAGGGGTGTGCAAAGCATTGACTAAAGGGAGCTCATACAACTATTTATAAAAAATAAATTTGCTTTATATTGCATACTGATCATACAGATGAAAAACAAAAATGGCACCATTGCACATTAAATGGCACCTTAAATCTAAAGGTGCAAAGAAAAAGGTTACTGCTCCTTTATAAGCCAACTAAAGCATGGAGATCAGGAATTTCCAATAATATCTTGACACAGCTAGGAATTCTGGGAAAAAAATACAAAAACTGACAAGGCTGAGAAGAACTGGGGGCGGGATGCACTAAGTGGTGATAAAGTGGAGGTAATGTCTCCAGAGCAATCACTTCTCCAATTCCTGTGTTATTCTATAGAGCATATGCACTAAAATCCTGAAAATCTAAGAGATTATAGTGTATAGCCTCCATACAATAACACAGGAATTGGGGAAGTGATAGCACTAGATAAGTTATCTCCGCTTTATTACCACTTAGTGCATCTCCCCCTAGGAGTAATGGTTTAGTAAAACAACTGCGCCACAGGGAAGAAAAAAAAACTTTCCATTGAATTAAAAAGGGGCTTTAACTCTTTGAATACTGGAGATCTCTCACTCATTTAAGAGTAATGCACTGGAGTCCTCTCTAGCATTAAAGAGGGTAACCCTTTGAGTGCTAGAGAGATATGCAATGCATACCTGCAATGCGCTGAGTACATCTCTGACACTCAAGGGGTTAAAAGCCCCATTTAAACCACTGGGAATTTGAGGAATTTATATTTGTTTCCCAGTAGAGAGAGAGAGAGAGAGAGAGAGAGAGAGAGAGAGAGAGAGAGAGAGAGAGAGAGAGAGAGAGAGAGAGAGAGAGTGTGTGTGTGTGTGTGTGTGTGTGTGTGTGTGTGTGTGTGTGTGTGTGTGTGTGTGTGTGTGTGTGTGTGTGTGTGTGTGTGTGTGTGTGTGTGTATGTCCTGTGAAGCACTTTATTTTAGTGGAGTGTTGAAAGTAACAGTTAATAAGAAGAGCTTTAGAGATTCCTGGCTTAAATATGTACAGTTAATATCTTTATTTTCAATAAAATAATAGCTTGGTATATTTTCCACTGATAAAAGTAGCTTATTAAAGAAAGGTTGGCAGCCCAAGCCAGACCACAGCTTTTCACCATCGAAAATACTTGCAGCATGTGTAGTCAAATGCTGGATGTCCAGCTGTTAAGAACTACAACTCTCAGGAAAGAAAGAAAAGAAATTAAGAGCAACATATTCCATTCCTCTAGAAAAAGGGGATTTTGTGTATTTACAGATAAATCCTTTTCTCTTAGCCCATGTGGAACACAGGAACCATGGGGTGAAGTACCCTCCTTTTGCCAATGCCCTGCCCTCCTAAAGAGGTATTTGAGGAGGTGACTCCAGTCCTGCACCACTTTACCTACGCCAAGCAAGCCCAGTTTGACGTATAGCAAAGCCGTAAGGAAACAGAAGTGGAAGAAGACAAGGAATCCACCGAAACGGTAAACCCAAAAGAAATCATATCTTGTAATATCCCTGGGAAGAAAACTGCTTTTGAGCCTTTAGCCTAGTAGCAATGACAAAGTCAGAAAAGCCCTTCTTTCTCAAGATGCTGGCTGAGAGAACCAAGCTTTCAAAGACAATCTCTCCAACTGTGGATAGCACAGCAGACCCAGAGTCTAAAGGTCCAGACGCAGAGGAATTCAAAGCAGATCCGCAACAGATAGTGAGAAAATCTAAAAGCCAAGCCCAACAGGGTTAGAATAGGGCAATCAGAATGACATGAGCCCTTTCCATCTTGAGTTTCATCAGCACCCTGGGAATCAGGGGAACCAGAGCAAACACAAACAGCACGGCAATTAAAGAGCTAGAGGATCCTGAAACCTGGCACAGAACTGAGGAACATTTATGTTTATTAGGTCCACTGTTGGGAGACCACACAGTCGAACTATGGAGCTGAATACACTCCCGACTGAACTCCCAGCTCATGATCCAGATGGTGGCGACTGACAAGCCTGTTACAACATTGTCTACACTTAGAATGTGAAAGGTGGAGATAGACAGCATGTGAGAAACAGCCACGCTCGTGGTGCCTCCCTGGAGTTTGAAGCAAGAAATTGCATTGTCTGACTTGGATCCCAGAGCTGGATTTTTCAATAGGAAAACTAGGCACATACCTAGGGGCCCAGATTTTTAGGGGAGTTTGGCAGTTGCTTGTCATGCCCACCAGCCCATACATGCATCATGTTGCCTCACAAGTTCACAACCCCAGAATATGTTCAATAAAATGATCCACCTTGTCCTATACATCATGTCTCAGATGAAACCAGTCTTTCCCAAACCCACCCGGCTTCTGAACTTCCGGGTGTGAGGTCAGTGATGTCAAGTCACGTGTGAGGAAACTGGAAGCACACTACATGTACTATGAAGTGAAGAGCAATCAACAACTAAAGTGCGGCCACCGCTCCACTTTAAAGGTAGGGGCTGCAGGGCCTTATTATAGTAATCTAATCACACTGTCCAGTTTGCGACTTGAATAAATAAAAACTAGAAAGTCTAAGAGTTGAGAAGAGGTTTAGCTTATGCCTACCAAATCTTAGCCAGCCATAAACCCATTCAGCGCTTTATCATTGTTCTTCGTTGTAGTGTTACATAAAATGTAATTCCTGAAAGAGTTTGTTTTATTATTTCATTTGAAAACGTTACCCTTTTTGTGCCAGATGGGTATGCAACACTTTGAAATGCATTTTGTACCCCTCCGGCATTCAAAGGGTTGACCTTTTTATTTGCTCTCCTTGTTTGTGGTGTTAAAGAAGAATATATATGTATTATATATAAAAAAAACAAACAAAAAAAAAAAAAAAACACCTAACTAAAGTCCACTGCAGTCATTCCATTTAAATCTCATTAGTAAAGGGTTCTGATACCATCAAAATGCTCATTGTGTATAATTTGTTTAAGCTCTTGTTACAATGAAACAAAGCCTTGATTAGGTAATCAAGTAAATTAAGAGACCTAAACAGAATATTTTTTTTTATAACGTGTGAGTATTTTGTTAAAGTGGAACTATCAAACTTAAATGGAGCCCCAAATCCTAATTACAATAATGATAAGCATAAATGTTTTCACTTTTTGCTAAATAATGCTGGCATTAGTGAAAAACAGAACTTTTTAGGCAGTGGCAGGGATCTTGGGGTAGGTGCCCTCTGCGCCTGTGCCGTCAGTCCCTTCAGGTGTCTTAAGGAACCAAGGAATTCAACTAACCAATCATGGAGGTAAAGGGGACTGACACGCAGACTCAGAGATGGAGATGCCTTCTCTGCAAGAAGTCTGCGCTGTTGCCCGCTGCTGCCTGCTAAAACAGTTGTATTTTTCAATAATGCCAGAATTATTCAGCAGAATACAAGTACCGGTACATATATGCATATCGCTATTGTAATTAGGATTTGGGGCTCAAATTAAGTTTGATGACAGTTCCGCTTTAAATCAACGTATGTGCATTGACTGCTTCCTCAGAGGCTACCATGATGCAGCTCTTCTGGTCTCACTACAGCTGAAAAAGTATAGATCTCGAAAAAACAAATAATTCCCCTTTGGCACCACAAACAAGGAGAACAAATAACCATTAAAAGTTAAGTTTAAAATGAACAAATAAAAGTAAACAGCCTACATATCTAGAAAAAGTCACTTAAGGTTTCTGTATGTGTGCTGTATATAACCCATCCCTATCTATAACATTTTTATCCACCTCTGAAAAATTAGCACATTACTGTGAAGAATAATCATAAAAATGCATCTGGACACAAAAGGTGGAGGTCAAAATAGGGGTGTAGTTATGGGCGAGCCAAGGCAGGGCTAAGGGTGCAGGGGGTGCTCTGCCTAAGGCGCTTTAGACATAAGTCCGAGCCTGCTGAATTCGCACCGGGAACCTCTGGAGGGACTGAGACCAAGGCCGCAGAGCTAAAATCGACCGAAGTTCCAGAACATTTATGGACAGAGTGCTCTGCTCCCTGTTCCAAAGACAATGAGTGGTCTGGAGATCAGAGTTGTGCCCTAGTCTGTCAGGCTACCTTTCATCATGACTATGACCCAATTTGGGATAATCAGTGGACATTCCAAGGACAGATAAGGACTCTGAAGCTACAAAAGCTCTGCCTTTGTACTGTCAGACAGAGACATGACATGGGAAAGGTGGCACTGTTGTCTAGACAAAATCCTGAGAATTTACAGTTACAGCTTACACATAAGAAAATGAGCAAGTGGATCTGCACCCAAAGAAGAGACTAGATAGTCTAGTACTTTCATGTACTCCTGCACCATGACAGACAGCCGGGATTACTGCCTGAGCTCCCTGAAGGGACAATAAAAATCTAGTTGTCTGATAGAAAGACCTTCCCCTAAAGGATGTCGAATCTCATGCCAAGAAAGTGAAAGACCTAGGACAGAACCACAGATGGTTTGTTGAGATTGAGAACCATGTTGCTCCAGAACAGACAAGCAGGAAATGGTCATCTAGATGGGCAGTCAAAGAGATTCCCTAAGAGCGGATGTGAGCCACATGGGCTGATATGACTATTGTGAATATCCAGGGGGCAGACGCCAACCCAAAGGAAAGGGAACTGAACTGAAAACTACTACCTCGGAATGCGAACAACAAGAAACACTAATCTGTGTGGATAGGCATGAGCAGATAAGCATCCTTAATGTCTAGGGAAGCCAGAAATTTGACACTTGAGCAGTGATGACGGATGTCCAGAATAGGGCAGCATCTGCCGTCCGTCTTTGAGACAAAGAAAAGATTGTAATAGAATCCTGTCAATCTTTCCTAAGATGGAACTGGTAGCAACACCTGCATGTCTAGAAGGGAAGAGACTTCATTCAAAAAATAGACTGCTTCACACTGGACATGAAGAAACTGAATGGAGGAAGGGACTTTAAGTCTATGCAGCACACACAGAAACAGTTTTGGGCTTCCTGTCTGCATGGGTTTTAGAATGAGACTGGGCTACTGCAAGAAGCAGTGTCCTGACTGTTCACCCATACTGGCGGGGGCAATGAAAACCATACATCTGTCTTGAAAAAAAGGAATGTTTAGGAGAAATATGAGACAAAGTACTCTTGCCTCCAGTGGCATGACTACTTACCTTGTCCAGTTCTGAGCCCAAAAGCGGTTTGCCTACAGTGAAGAGATATGCCAAAGATCTCCTGGGAGAGTGGCCAGCCAACCAAATCTGAAGCCACATGGTGCAACATGCGACTGAATATGTATGTATATCTTTATTTATATGGAGTCACACGATGTATGCAGCGCCTTACAACAAAAGTATGTTACAATAAATAAATGGGGATAAAATACGTGTTGCAGTCATAGAAACAATGAGAGGTCCCTGCCCCAAGAAGCTTACAGTCTAAATGATATCAAAGCTTTTTTACAGATAAAGCCAAGGATTTTCCAGTAATTTTAGAGACATCAAAGGCCGCTTCAGTAAGATAAACATTAGCTTCAAGGATCTTGGATAGAAGAACTACCGGATCCTCCATGGATGTGTCTGCATCCAAAAGCTGACCCCTCCAGACAGCCATAGCCCTAGTTACCCATGTAATGGCAAAGCTAGGGTGTAAGGTGGCACCAGAAACTGCAAAATTCGCCTTCAAAAAGGTATTCAGGAATTTGTCTGCTGGACCCTTAGGAGACGCAGTATACACCAATGGCAAAGCAGTATTCTTGGCAAGGTAAGAAATTGGAGGATCTACCGGGGGGGGGGGGGGGGGAGTGCTGCGCTAAAGCATAAGCTGAAAAAAAAGGGGTATAAAAGAGATACACGCATATTAAGGAAGAACCTCCTGTCAGGAGTTGTCCACTTCTCCAAGAGCATTTGGTCTAAGGAATGATGTGGAGGACAAAACTGCATCTTTCTTGCATCTCTTAAAAATATCAGGGGAAGAGGAACTAGAATCAGAGGCCTCATATACCTTAAGCATCTCTAGGCCCACCAGAATAAGATCAACACTGGAAGAACTGCAGTCTTCCTCATAAGAATTCCAAAGATAAAAGGGCAATTCTAGATTATTGGTATCAGTTTCCCCTTCCTAAGCAGATGAATATCACCCTTCATAAAATGACTTAAGTGCCTTTTGTGTAGTGCAGGGTGTCCTGCGGACAAGATTCTAAAGCCCCTTGAATAGATAGAACTGAGGAAATTAGATCCTAATCCCATGCAGGCTCCTGTTCAACAGGTGAGGGCCCTGAAGGCAGAGTAGGAGCCACAGAGCAAGCGGGACAGACCACCTGAGAAGAAGTCCCTAAGAAACCCAATCTGGCATAAGGAACAATGGGTTAAAGTGGTTAAAATAAACCCCTATCCGTAATAGCCTTGCACTTGGCAATGTCTCCCTTACATTCTGACATACTCAGGAGGCCCACAAAATAGAAAAGTAAATACAATCGTTGTAGTAGAAAAGTAGAATAAAAGTACTTAAAAGTACTCATCTGACTCCAAGTGGTTAATGTGGCAAGCAGGAGGGAAAGACTTTCCTGCAGGAAGTAGAGTCCAAGAAGAGGGTCAGTCAAGGACCATCTCTTACTTTTCAAAAAAGCTCAGGAGGAACGGGTTGCTGGGAACTGTATTTTCCAGAATTAAAAATGACTTTGCGACTCTCCAGTCCTCGCTAAACTGAGCCTCCCCCCACCCCCAGATATCGAGGGGAGATCTCCATGGTTCTCCAATAATCAGTATTGGAGGGTAGAGTATGTAAGTAGCAGTGCCAATAAGAGACTGTTCCCAAATAAAATGTATCGAAAACATGGAATGCCCACAAACAGGAAATGCAGGGGTTAAAAACCCACTAGTGATAGAAAACTGGAACATAGAAGTGCTAAATGCTTTATAAATGAGCTGCATAAGTAAGTCAACTTCAGGCTACCAAACCATGTAGAGATGTTGCTGCCAAATAGAGAAATAGGAAACCCAAAGATCAACCAAAATTATTGTGTACTACCAGTATCTCTAATTTTAAATGTTTTAATGTAATCTCTATGTGATATTTGTTGCAAATAATAAAAATATATATTATCGGTTGTCTGTCTGAGTGCCTCTTTCATAATGGCTTTCTTTGGTGCTAGGGATACAACTTTTTGTCTTCCCTAGTACCTCTTTTTTGTCTTAAATAGAGAAATAGGGACACACTCACAGGACCTATGCACTCAGCAGAAAATCCTTTCTTCAGTCTCCTATTTTCACAGAGCAGCTTCATAGAAGCTATGACAAGCCAGACCTCACTGACCTGCCCTGAAGCCTCTGCACTTGTCAATCCCTCCAAAAGTGGCCAAGAATGGGAGTCCACCTAACAGGCTATTGTACATCACCATATCCTACAGCAGAAAATGAAAAAGAAGGATAACTAAGAACTTTGCCCTTGCTCCTTCCTCAGGAAGAGAACTATTAATCTGTCTGTGTGGGGGTGAAGTATTGTATGATGGGAGTCGCTGCGACAGAGACCTCTTTTGTCAGTTCCCTGCACTCCTGAAGAAGAGGACTTCCCCCATGGTTCCTGTGTTCCACAAATTATATAAAACTTTTTAACTCAAAACTACAGATGCCTAATAAAACCTTAATCATCCCCCCTCACAAGACAACAATAAAGAACAGATTAACACACCATAAATTGGGTTCTCCATCCTTGTTCCCTCATGTGTACTAATTATAAAATGTAGAACGAACCAACCAGCTCCACAATAGGGGACAAAGAGCATTTCCAAAAATTTCCACTGATTTAAATTAGACTTTTAACCCCTTCATTGAAATGTACTGGAGACCTCTGCATACTTTAATAGGTTAGAAACCCAATGTGACGTATGTGTCCTCATTGGTGTAGTTGGTTTGCTCCAGAATTACTTCATTTACTAGTACTTTAGTCTCACTACGCAGATGCAGACCCTTAACCTACTGCAATAGGTAGCAGACTTCTTTAGCATTTTATGGGGGTTTGCCTTTTTAAACCACTAGGAATTTTTATTTGCTCTGTATAATACAGTTTATTGGTTTCAGAATTTCACCTCTATAGGGAATAAAGGTTCACAAAATTCCCTCTGAAATGCGTAGGAGACTCTAGCATGCAAGGTTTAACCATCTGAATGACAGAAAGGAAAGAATCACATTGCTTTGCAATGAATGTCATACCTCTCTGGCACTCAAAGGGTTAAATGGCCCATTTCCACCAACTGCAATTATTTGTTCCCTCTTGTGTATTTGGACTGCACCACTCTTTCTTTGTAGGTCAGCCTCAGTGACTTATGTAACAAGCAGAATAAGGACCTATAAACAGATTGTTGGAGAAGTGTGGCAGAGTCCAAGGGCAGATATATTGTAATTGTTCATCATCACTCACAGATGCTTTTCCTATCCATGAGCTTGTCACAGAGCCACTATTGTTCTGATTCTCAGCAATCCCGAAACAGAGCGAAGCGTAAAAATATAACAGATTACAAGCCTGCAGTGCCTGTGACATGTTGACCTTGGAAAGAACCAGAATTGCTCAGATTTTATAGCACAGAGGCCCATGTGCAGTAAGAAACAACATATGAGGCAAGGGAGGGAGAGGCAAGTCCATGCAGAGATTTTTCAAAGTAGTACGCCCCTGCCTACTCCTGTGAAGGCCACGCCCCCCTGTATATCCAGGGCTGGTAGTAGGAAGGAGACATTAATATCCCCATCTTGCTGCCCCCCTCCTGAGGAGACATAAGTTATGCCATGAGAGATTATATATACAGGGCTCAAAATTTCGACTCGCCACTAGCCAATGACGAGTGAAAATTTAGCCCTGGCGAGTAGAAATTCAGCCCTGGTGAGTATGTTTTGGCTTGCAGTGGCGAGTAACTTTCCAGGTCTGGCTAGTAGCAAAGGACTTATATATATATATATATTATATATAAAAACCTGCATGTCGGGCACACACACACAAATGGCAGTAAGCAGGATATTCAAATCTCCTTCATACTGCCTGTTCAGAACGTATACAGGGAGACGTAATTTTGACAGGAATGGCCAGGGGGAATACCATGAAGGCGAAAAATTTCTTTGATGAACAAGTCTGCGGTCTCGGCAGCTGTAGGTAATCCGATAACTGGGACAAAATGTGCCATCTTGGTTAGGCGGGGTTAATATGAATTCCAAAAATTCAACAGATTTTGTCTCAAACACACATTTTTCTACTTTCGCATAAAGTCCATGTTGCTGAAGCTGAGAAAGGACACGTTTAACATGGTCCCGATGGGTGGTAAGCGATGGTGAGTAGACTAAGATGTCGTCGAGAAATACCACTACAAATATGTCCAACATATCTCAAAATACATCGTTGAGGAAATGTTGAAAGGTGGCAGGGGCATTACAGAGCCCGAACGGCATGACCTGGTATTCATAGTGGCCATACCGGGATCGGCAAGCCATCTTCCATTCATGTCCTTTTTTTATGCGTACCAAATTATAGGCTCCTCGTAAGTCAACTTAGTATATATTTGTGCCTCTCTAAGTCGATTCATTAACTCTGAGATTAAGGGCAAGGGCAATTTGTTTTTGATGGTAACCTTGTTAAGCTCTCTATAGTCCACACAGGGCCGGAGGCCTCCATCTTTTTTCCCCACGAAAAATATGCCAGCCCCGGCAGGAGAAGTGGATGGCCTTATGAATCCATTCCTTAGGTTCTCTTCTATATTGTCCTTTAAGGAGCTTAATTCAGGTTCAGAGAGAGGAAATATATGACCAAACGGAATGGGAGCCCCAGGACGCAAGTCTATAGGACAGTCATATGGACGGTGTGGGGGCAGTTTGTTGGCTCCTTGTTTGCTGAAGACTTGGCTGAAAGCACGGTAGGGTATCGGTATTTCCAATGTCTTAGAAGAAGTAGCATGCAAGGTGGAAACTGTGGTGTAAGAGAGACAGTGTTCTTTACAGTAGGATGATGCAAAGGTGATTTGTCCTGTGGACCAATTAATGGTGGGGTTGTGGTGTTTAAGCCAAGGAAGGCCAAGGATTATGGGAAACAAAGGAGATAGTACCAAATTAAAGCTAAGCGTCTCCACATGTTTAGCCCCAATGCTCACAGTGAGAGGTATAGTCTCTGTGGTGACAGGTCCGGAGTTAATGTTGCTGCCATCAATAAGAAGTATTGTGAGGGCTTGTTTCTTTAGTCGTGTAGGTATGTTCAGACTCTGAGCTAACTTGTAATCTAAGAAACAGTCACTTGCCTCGGAGTCAATGATAGCATCTTGTGGGATCTTGTTATGCGTCCACTGTAGAGAGACAAGAAGCGATAAATGAGGAGCTGTTCCACCCAGGAGTAATGGGTACTGTGCTCGATCTGGCTTACCTCTGGCTGCCAATTCTGGACAGAGACGGACTTGGTGACCAGAGCCACCACAATAAAGACAAAGGATCATGCGTCTCCTCCTGTTCTTTTCAGTTTCAGTGAGTGGTCCACGAGTAGCACCCAGTTGCATGGGTTCCTCTGAAGTGATACTGGGAGTCAAGGAGACAGGTAACGGAGGATGAGGTGTAGAGGTTGAATGGAGAGGAAGGTTAGTGGTACGCTCCATGCGTCTCTCCCTGACTCTCCGATCTATCTGGGTTACCAGGACGACTAGATCATCCAGAGAGTCAGGAATGCCAGTCCGAGCTAGTTCGTCCTTTAATGATTCAGCAAGACCCAGGCGGAATTGGTCACGCAAAGCAGTTTCGTTCCATTCTGTTTCTACTGCTACTCTCCAGAATTCTGATATGTAATCCTCCACAGGACAGCGCCCCTGTCTTAGTGATCACACAGTTGCCTCAGCAGTGGCCCTCTTATGGGGATCATCATAAAGGGCACCCGTTGCGTGACAGAAGGCAGTCCAGGAGTCTAGGATAGGGCTGTTAGCATGTAGTAGGTGATGCGCCCATGACAGAGAAGCATCTGTGAGTAGTGATATGGCAGTACGAATTTTAATAAAGTCTGTGGCATATGTCCTAGGTTTCAGGACGAACAACAGTTCACAGGACGTGATGAATGACCGGTATTTACTACGATCTCCGGAAAAACAAGCAGGAAGCTTGACATGTGGTTCTGGAGTGGCAGTGGCCCCAATACCAAGGGGTCCCGCTTCATTCGCTGAGGGTGGTTGATACATAGCTGGAGGTGTCACTGGAGCAGGTTGTAACCCCTGGAACTGGGCTTGTAAAGCAGCTTTTCTTGTATACCTTGTACCGATAATGCAGTGAGTTCTGAGTCAGTGACGCAATAGCATCAATCATCCCTGTCAGCTCCGTGGGGCTTCAGTGTATTGTCAGGCTTGTTATTGTTGGAGAGTAGGAGCAGGGAATGCTATCTCTTGCCAGACACCCCTACCAGCTGATCCACAGAGGTATACAGGTAGAACACCAAGATAGGAGTGACAGCACGGGAAAGCAAGGGTTAAGCAAAGCGTAGTCAAGAACAGTCCAGAAGATCAGGGCAGGCGGCAATCAGGCAGAATCAGTAAAACTAGCCAAGGTCAGGAAACAGGCAAGCAGGGAAGTCCAGGAGGCAAGAAGAAGGTCAGGCAATGGGAAATCCAGCAGGGGGTCTGTAGCACAGCAAGGAAAGAGGCACTGAGCACTGGAAGCTTAGAGCACACAGGAACCAAAGTTCTGGAACACTGAAGCAAAGTGGACACAGCATGAGGGGTTTTTATAGTGTCATGGGTTTTCACCCCTCCCCTCTGCTGAACAAACCTCTCACTGTATTGGCCAACAGAGGTGTGTGCAACCACAGCACCTGCCTCACTGTTTACCTGGAGGCACACACACTATTGGTGGACAGTTGATGAGAGAGGCAGGCTTCACCTCCCCCCTACAGGTGTACAACACCATGGTTTGATCTGGGCACCCTGTGGATCCCTTCCCTGGAGACTCCTTCAACTTTAGGCCATGGCTTAGGCCTACCGCACTATCGCGTTCGTGACCGTGATCGCGACTGCAACCACGGGCAGACGCCGCTACTCGAGGCCGTGGCTTCTGCCTACTCAAGCAGTGGCGGATGGCTGGGACATGGACGTAGGAGCTAGAGGGGCATGACAGTTTTGGTGACCTCTCTAGCATTCAAATGGTTAAAATCCCCCATTAACCATATTCGGGACTAAATGCTCTTTAAAGTTATAATCCCCATTAACAGGAGCGTAAAAATCCAGGGCAGGGAGGAGGACAGAATCATCACAGAACTCCTAGCTTTCTCCGATGTGCACTTTATGTCTGTCCCCTCCTTGCAGTGTGTCAGTGACAGGAGCAGGGAACCAGTATGTGAGCCTCCATGGTGATGCTCAAAGAATACTGGTGTTTTCTTCATCTGTAGACGTGACAGTTACAAACTTGCTCTGTGATTAGGCTTGGGAAACCCCAGAACAAGCCTCCGTATGCACCCTTACTTACTGCCCTACTAAGAGTAAGTGTATATTCCTTTTTTGGCTTCTTTCCCTAGATCTTGTGGTCCCTGGATTTAACATTCAATCACAACCTATTATTCTATGCATTTTGCATTACAGCATTAACCCCTTGAGTGCCAGGGGGAGTACACAACGCGTTGCTTTGCAATGCACTGCCTACTCCTCTGGCACTCAAAGGGTTAACAGGCTTTTACAGGGCTGATCAAAACATAGCTCTGCACTCTAGAGGAACAGCTGGAGGGCCTCATGTTCCTTATTTCTGCCTTAGAGGCAACTTTGCAAAGCAACAACTAAATATGGGTAGGCAACATGAGGTCCTACAGCTATTGGTGCACTACAACTCTCATCATACCCCAGCAGTCAAAGCCTGGTTAGGATGATGGCATTTGTAGTAAGGTAGCAGCTGGAGGGCCTTATTTTTCTCACTTTGAACTAAGGTGAAGCAGTTAATCTTTTGACTTCCAGAAGACTGGGTAATACAATTCTTTGCAGTGTGTTGCTTACCCCTCTAACGGCCAAAACACGGATTCAGTTAAAAAAAAAAGGCAAAATTATGTTTAAAAGCCCCACTTTGGGATAAATAAATATCCTTTGATTGCTTGCTTGATGAAAGTAGGATTTTGCCTTTTTACAATTCAAACCCCCAGAATGTTGTTGATTCCTACACTCCTGTCAATATGAATTGTAATAAAATAATCAAGGAGCCTAGATGTCCAACGTTTTTAATCGGTATAGAAATATAAATATGTGGTGTCTGTTTCAAAGACACTTGGGTTGATAGAAGAGGCAGTAAAACATATGATGTGAAATGAAAACTTTTCAAAATAACATATTTGGTTAATTTATAGGAGGGGTACAGGAATGAGGACAACTGGCGTGGTGAGATAAGGATGAAAGTCTAACACACACCTCCAGCCAAAACAATATTTTCAGAAGGGAAGTTATTATACTGAAAGTCAACCTCCTGCTTTTTAGCAGTTTTTTTTTCCTTGGGTGGGATGTGTGTGTGTGTGCTTAAAATGACAGTACAGAGTCTCATGATTTCCTTTAAAAGTGGATTACCCAAATTAAAGTTACCCCCAAAAAATTATGGACACAATGATAAACATATCCATAATAGTATCATCCAGAATAAGTTGCTTCCTGTAATTTAAGGTACAATGCAAAGCCTCCTAGAAGAGACAGACAGTGCAGGCATGCAGATGTCTCTTTGGCAAGATGTCTGCGCTGACGCCTGCCTGACCTTCTCAGAACAAGTTGGATTTGTCAATCATGCTTGACTTATTATGGATGATACTAGTATGGATATGCTTACCACTATGTGCATAATTATTGGGTGATTGTTCCGATACAAAGGGAAACAATACAACAACAATAAGTAGATGTTATCTTAAGAGGACTTCTTTTGATAGATGCTCTTCATATATCAATCATATTCATATAGCAATCAACTCATCTTTTTCAATATCTCCTAAATCACAGGAGTCCAATAGGCCCATAGTCAAATGTGCGCACATTTTTTTTTTTACCTAATTAACTAGCACACCTACTAGTAAGCAAGTAAGACCTAAACTGCACGCCAGTACTGTGCAGTTCAAGAGAAGATGTCCGTTAAATATCAGTACTGTCAATGACCTGATCAAAAATATGGATGTATTTACTGAATAGATGACAGACTATAATTCACCATTATTAAAAAAAAAATAATAATAATAATGCAGCCCACACACTTATGGCTTTTAGATCATGTGGCCTTCAACAGAAGACACTTGAACACCCCTGTCCTAAAGTAGGCATGTGCTGCCGGTCTTTTTTGCCAACATGACACATAGTTTTTCAAATATACAAACTTCAGTGAGGTTGGCAGGTTCATTTGTATGTATTATTGAGAGTATTCATCTTGAAAGGATCGTCACAATTATTCCTCCCTACTAACTTATTCTACCACCACGCCAGCCTAAGCAGGTAGAGATGTGTCATTTTCAGGTCATGTGACAAATTAATAATACAGAATTTAGCAGCCAGGTCATAGAACAACGCTCTGCTGAGATTAGATTCCCTAACTACCAAATCCTCAACCAAAAACTATTAAACTGCTTAACCAAATGCATTTGTTACCTTTCTGGCACCCAGAGGGTTAAGACACAAAAACGCAAGGTACAGGTAGTTTAAATACCTACATGTATTGAGAAAAGCTAGGTGGTATCACTTGGATATGTCCTTATTGGTACGCTTCATGGGAGGGTAAAAATGTAGATGAAGCTGTGGGTATAATGTAAGTCCCATGGACAAACAGGATGTTAGATAGGGGGTCTAAAAGAGACCCCCCCAGCCCCTTTAAGGACTATACAAATGAAATTGAGATTTGAAATTTGAAGTCTTGCTGTTCAAGCTCATTGGACTACACATAGCCCCCATAGACTAGTGAATGGCTTCCAAGCCCTACATTAGGGATCTAGGGAAGCTTGCATGAACATCAAAGTTCAAGGTTGCATCCCAGCCCAATGTCAGCTGAGGGGGGTCATTTTTTTCTGACCCCACTCAGAACAGCTTACAGTAGGAATTTTGAAGCTATAGAGTGCAGCCTCAGATTTTTGCCAAGTCTGCTAGTACATAGTAAAACACACACACAAAAAATAAATAAATACATTATATTATATATATATAAAAATATAAAAAAAAAACTTAAACTTGTGGCTTTTAATTTAACAGAAAAACTTGTTTAGGAATTTGTCTCTCTTACAGTAGTCAGGTGCAGCTCTATATCATGTTTTGCATTTTAACTCTGCTGTTGTCTGTAACTGAACAGGAACACATTAGTACCTTGAACAGGTTTTCATGTCCCACTAGAATCATGGGCGGGTCTCTCTCTCCATAGCTAACTTTGTTCAAATGATAATTTGTTATGTGGAAGAAAAACTAAACAAAGACCTAACATTGTGCACAGTAAATACAGGCAAATGTGGACACTATGTAAAGGGGAAAAAAACAAAACAAAATAAAAAAACACAAATATATATAATCCTATATAATAATTCGCTAAATCGTGTGTAACGCCACGACATGCGCAGTAGACACTGCTGCTCGTGCTGCAGTCATGCGCAGTAGAGACTGCCCGCGCCGCGGCTGATACAGAGCTGGGCGCTCCGAAGAAGCGTCCAGCTCTGTATCAGCCGTGGCGCAGGCAGTCTTTACTGCGCGTGACTGCCCCACAACGGGTGGCAGTGGCACTGTGGCCCGTGTAATGGGCTGTTCAACTAGTTATATATAATGTAGTAGGGTGGACTCCTTCTTAACAAGGCTTCTTTAAAACCTTAAGAGCCACTTATTCCAATAGGTATAGCTCCTCTTAAAATAAGAACCAACACCTCATAATAAACACACACATTTCCTTTAAAATGGTCAGAAAATCCTAAGGACCCCTATGGATTTTCCCTTGTGCCTTGGATAATGAGATAATACCTTTAATCAATCCTGTATGTCAGGTCCGTGAAGGCAAACATGAATTATGGCTTTTTTTTATTTAATTGAAGCTGCTGGTTACACAAACCTAATTAAGATAAGCAATGCACCGCACACCCCTCTGGTTCTTAAAGGGTTAAGATGATCATTTGCAGGTCACGTGGTCCTGCTAGCAACCATTATGTCCACCTCCATGGGCATGACATCCAGGCCTGACTGAAGGGGTCATTACTTGAACCATGGAAAAACAACTCTTAGGGTCATTAGGATTTTCTGGCAATAGTAAGGTAAATACAAGATTCTTATCAGAGTTGTTAGTTCTCCTTTAAGTAAATGTGCTGGATCACTGAAGCCCATGCAGGTCCATACGTAAAAAGCTCCAGAGGCCAAAGCAATGTAAACAACTATGCACGGTTTATATCATTCTAATACAGTCATTTACAATAAAAATGCTTGGCAAGCAAAAGTGTCGATAATGTATATTTCCTCTGGCATATCAGTGCTCAGTCTTTCCTGCAGACTCTAAAGGGATTGGATAAAAGGAATGGAAAGACTTGTCCTTCCAGTCCCCGTAAGCATGTTATCTTTGGAAACTTCATTAGCTGATTCAGCAGTGGCCAATAAGCCTACATGTAACTCAAGAAATGCCAGTAGCTTCCTTTCTCGTGCAGTCAGTGGAATTGGACTTACAATTCATAGTGCACTCAAATATTTAGCGAATACGAAATTAAGCAATTGAGGGCCAGAAGGCTGAACAATGCGTTGCACACCCTGTGGTACCGAAGGGGTTAGTTTTCAATTATAATTACACTTATACTTATACTTTTGAGAAAAAAAATAAAATAAAAAAAAATATATATATATATATATACAAATTTAACACTAATGTCTACTAATTTTAATGGCATTAACCCTCGTAGTGCCAGAGGGTTGTGCAACATATTGCTAAGCAATGTGTTGAACACACCTCTGGCACTCAGAGGGTTACAGAAAGCCAAAAGTTAATCCTTTGAATGCTAGAGGAGTACACAACGCATTGCTTTGCAATGCGTTGCATACCCCTCTGGCACTCAAAGGGTTAATATGCAACAATGATAAATGTTGCAAATCTTTACAACACCAACGGGCTGTATGCACAAAAGAAAAAAAGGATCCAATTTGGAGACACCAATCTGCACCATACCGGAGGAATTAACATTCCCAAAACACCCACTGATTTGACAGCTTGAACAGTAGAGAAGTGTCCATTCAGTGCTTCACAATGCATTGCAGACCTCCCTAAGGAGTAAAACATCCCATCTGAAATCAGTGGAGAGTTTTATTTCCCTCCAAAGTGAAGACTGTATATGACCAGCTCCTCTTTTTTGTGTGCAAGTCCCCATTTGTGACTGTACACCAGCATTAGGGAGGAATTAAAGTGAGTCCATTAGCTTTTAGTCTCATTAAATGTATATATTTAAACTGTCTATACTTTGTGCTTTTTGTTTCCCAATTTCCTGGTGCATCGTGGAATTCAGGGGTCCATGCGCGGCTGGACACCACTCAGGGACCCCTAAAACAGATTTCAAACAAACAAACAAACCTCAATGGTCCTTAACTGCCGGTTGAGTGTCCTTAAAGGGACAGTAATACTTAAAATGTAAAAAAAAAAAAAACAAAAAAAAAAAAAACATATGTTGTAGGGTTTATCCCCCTGAGTAAAACAAGGGAACTCTCCCGCTAAAAGGTGTTTTATTCAAAAGTTATTACAGCTCAAAATTGAATTTTTTAGGTGCAAAATCACAGTGGCCTGAAATTGTACAGTGGCGCTGTTGCTACACAATCCTATGGAGATTTATGGTCTATGAACAAGAGCTGTCCATAGGATGATGTAACAACAGCTCCACTGTACAATTTCAGGCCAGTGTGATGCTGCACCTAAAAAAAAATTCAACTTTGAGCTGTAATAACTTTTAAATAAAAACACCTTTCGGCAGTGAGAGTACTCAGGAGGATAAACACTAAAATATATATTTTTTTACATATTAAGTATTACTATCCCTTTAAGGGATTACCCATCTGTGTTCCATGTATATTTGCAATGCATTTCACATATCTTTGGCACTCTTAGACTTAACCCCTGGACGACCCATGACATGCCAGGACCAGCACGGGTAAAACGTACAATAGGGACCCATAACGGTCCTGGCACATCATGGAATTCAGGGGTCTCCAAGGACCCCTGAATCGGATTCAGCAGAATAGCTCCTTAGTCCTTAACTGCCAGAAACGTGGCAGCAAATTATTTAAGGAGGAAAGTGTTCCCCCAAAAACTCCTCTCTGTATATCCATAAGCCTCTTCTCCCAGGGGCTCAAAACACACACAGAAAGTTTAACCTCTGGATTGCTGGAGTGTGCAACTCATTTCTCACTCTTCTGGAATTTACAGGGGAGATGCACTAAGGAGTGATAAAGAGTTGATACACTGGAAGTAGCTTCTCCAGGTATTTCACTTCTCCAATTCCTGTGTTACAGCATGGAGTCTATGCATTAAGATTTCTCAAGTGGTAAAGCTCTTAGTGCATAGACTCCATAGAATAACATAGGAACTGGAGAAGTGATATCTCTGGAGACATCTCCAGTTTATCATCTCTTTTTCATGCCTTAGTGTATAGCCCCAAAGAGTTAAAGAAAATCTGAAGATAAAAATGTCCTTATGTGCAGTGGTGCTATCACACTTGCTATACTACTAATATCCCCGAGTCACATATAAATTTTATAATATCATAAACAAAAGCTTGCAACATTTTAAACAGGGAAATGAAAACACTTAACAATAATGCATTATAAGCTCCTGCCATGTGAACATATAATGTACAAGACACTCAAGTGAACTGCTGCTGACTCCTAAAAAGAGCAGTCAATGCAATCACTGATTTAACCCACCAGCTGCCAAACAGGTTACAGCAGCCATCATATGTAGACATGTGGGAATTTTTCCAAGAGGTTTTAAAACTGAAGAAGTTGTCTTAAAGGGATAGTAATGTCTCATAATAAAAGCAGCTCTAATTAATCATCATAGTATTTGGACCTTGGAGATTGTTATTTCAATTCTGTCAGAGTTGTAGTTCAAAAGTAATTCAATGACAAAGTATCCCCCTCCCGCCCCTTTTACTGATGTAACACTGTTCAGCCAGATCAGAAGGGAGGTGCCCAGGTAGACTGCAGAGAGGGACAATCTTCAATTAAGATAAGGGAAAAACCTGAAAAACTTGTCAAGGGGGGCAGGGTTTTCATTGTTCTCATAGGAAGAAGATTGTTCCCTGCTGTTATCTGTCTGGTATATGGACTGCATTCCACATCTGAGGAGAGCAGTGTTACACTAGGTAAAAGGGGCGGGAGGAGGAAACTTTGCTTGTGAATATCTCTCAAACCATAAAGGTTTGAGAGATAAGACTTATATCGTTCTTCATGTTTTTTTAATGCCTACAACATAAAATAAAGATAAAACAAAGTATTACTATCCCTTTAATGTGACAGGTTAACTTTAAGGACCATATAGTGTTGTGCAAGGTATAAATATATATAAAATAACCAACAGAATATGAGGCAGCAAAAAATACCACTATAAGGTAGACAGAGGCTGTTTGGACTTTAGCCGGTGCCTATACTTTCTGCCTCTTAATTTCTCCTGGACATTTTTTAAATTTGCCTTCCTCTGTATAAACAAGAGTGATATGACAAAGGCTGAACTTGATAGACATGTCTCTTTTCAGCCCTCCAACAAAGAAGATTGCAGAGTTTTATCTAGAAGCGCATTGTGGTTTCTACCATCATATATGGATATTTTCTCCTCAACCACATGGTTTGCACCGGCGAGGTGAGTTTTGAAGAAATTGCAACAGTTAGCAAACCTGTACTGGGGGCAATACAGAGCACAGATGTCAACCATGAGACCTCTTAACAGAGAACCTGCTCCCCCAGAAGGATTTCCCATTTTAAAGACGGTCCATCAACTTTCCAAATCCTGACATCAGTTTGAGCATCCATCTTGATAGGATCTGCATGTTTATTAAATCAATATTAATTTATTCCACTGCTTTGGTGTAAGCTATGTTCTGTCAGCCTCAGATCAGGTGAGGTGAGTAACTCATAATGCTTATGAGAGAGCAAAGAATCAATTATTTCTCTTTCACCCCTCACAAACAAAACAGTTGCCTGCTCCAATAAGAGCAATAGCCCCCCTCCATCCAACTGCATTACTAGTCAGCCATTGAAGGTGCACAGGGCCTGGGCCCCCAAGTACAAAAACAAAAAGGTAAGCAAGGTTTCCCCCCATCCTCTAAGCCCCCATAATATCTCAATCTGTTTACCCAGTTACTGCCCCTCTCAATCTCTCCATCATCTCAGCACCTCAACATTCTGCTTAGCCTACAACCTTCTTTCATCCATTTTCCCCTTGTTGCTCTCCCTTTCAATGCTTGTTTCCGTTCTTGGACAGATTGACCAGTCTTCACCTGTAACCAAGGACACACATGAAAAATGTATACTGCCTGACTGTGTGACTTCAATTAACTTTTGAAATATGCATAATACATGTGCCCCCAGTTAAAAGGGAGGTCTAGTCTTATTTTTAGAGCAAAATGTTCAGTATGGTCACCCTCAACTACATTTACATTTGCCAAGCCCGATATAAGCTATGGAAGCAACATACTTAACCCTTTAATGACCAGAAAAGTAAGCAATGTGTTTTGTGGCCCTCTGTTCCCTAAAAGGTTAAACTGGATCTGCTGGGCTACAGACATAGTGTTTACATTGCTGTTTGTTTCAACAGCTCTTCTTGCAAGTCACATGAAGTGTATAGACTGCACACCTACTCTTTTAGACTGATATTTCTCTATTCTACCATTAGAACTGACTGATTAATATGACCCACTGCTGGGAAAGAAGGAGAAATTATATATATTTATTGATTTGCATAAACTTTTTGCTGTGAGGGGGTTAGAAAGTGTTGCTATATTGGTCGATATCAATTACAGTAAGATACTATATTTAGAATGATCTTCATTACTTACATTGTATACCTATGACAGGCAGGAGGACCTCTAACACAGTAAATATCTAGAAAGCAGAGTGCAGGCAGCTACATGAATTTATTTAACATGTGTTAAACGGGGAGAGGGGGGTTGGGGGTCATACCTAGGAACGCTCAGGGTTTGACCCGGAGTCTCAGGGTTTTGACATAAATCTCAGGGTGAAGGGCCAAAATTTCAGGGTAAGAGTCCAGTGTTACATACTATATGATCTGCACCAATTAAATGTTTAAGTCTCTAAATTGCATCCTTTTGTATCAGAAAGACAGAAGAGGGAGATGTCCTGCTTGTCTTGTTTGTGTTTAGTCAGTGAGATCTTTAAATTAGGGTTGCACCGATACCGATACTAGTATCGGTATCGGTGCCGATACCAGCATTTGCGCGAGTACTTGTACTCGCGCAAATGCGGCCGATGCCAGCACCGATACCCTGTGTCAGGGTCGGTGCTGCAGAGAGGGAGCCCGGGTTGCTGCTCACAATGCTCCCCGGTCACCTCTCTCACTCCTGCAACGTCGGAGCATTGCCGTGGGTTACCATGGCAACGCTCCGACGCTAACCTCTGCCGGGGCTCGCAAGAGAACAGCGAGCACCCGGCAGAGGAGAGTAAAGGAGGCAAGATGGGGCAGAGAGTGGGGTGAAGAGGGAGAAAGAGGTAAAAGGAGGAAGGATCATGAGACAAAAGGAGGGGGGATCAACAGAGAGAGGCAAAAGGGTAGGATCAAAAGTCAAGGAGGGGGATCAAAACAGAGAAAAAGCCAAGGCAAAAGAAGGGGGCGCAAGAGGGGGAGAATGAAGCAAAAGGTGGGAATCAAGTAGGGGAAAAAGAATCAAGAGGTGTGTGTGTGATGTATATATATATATATATATATATATATATATATATATATATATATATATAATATTTTTTTTATTTTTTTTTTTTCCCCCAAGTACTCACAGATACCAATTACCTATACTTTTTTTGCGGTCATTTGCCAGTTTTCCAAGTACCTAAAGCATATAAGTACTTGGAAAACTGGCAAATGACCGCAAAAAAAGTATCGGTAATTGGTATCGGTGAGTATTTGAAAAAAGTATCGGTACTCGTACTTGGTCTTCAAAAATTGGTATCGGTGCATCTCTACTTTAAATTGTATCAAGTTAAAGTTTCCTTGCGGACCAACTGGAGCACCTCTGGGTTACAGCAAACAGGGATATATTACATAAAATCTACACTATGCGAACCTATACGGATTAATATTTAATGACCTGAGGGTCAGCTAATATTGAAGGTTCCCAGGTATGGTTGGGGGGAATCAATACCAGCTGGCAGCAAGACAGCACTTTTAGGAGCCAGGGATTTTTGCCCCCCTGTAGTAACCTCTCTGGTGTTCCAACTAATCACACTGCAAAACACTGGAAGATCATGCCTGCATCTAAGTTAACCCTTTGAGTGCCAGAGGGGTACGCAATGTGTTGTGTATCCCTCTGGCACTCAAAGGGTTAAACAGTATATTAGTGAAATTGTGCTTTTGCCAATTAAAAGCCAGATATGATCAATAAAAATGTCTAGTAATACTTAAAATGTTTTTTTACAAAAAATTATATATATCTATCTGTCTATATCAATATCTATTCTGCTTTACCCCTGAGTAAAACAAGGGTACTCCCACTGATGAAAGGTGTTTTATTGAAAAGTTATTAGAGCTCAAACTTGACATTTTTTAGGTGCAGTATCAGTGGTCAGAACTTGTACCGTAGCGCTGTTGCTACACTGTCCTATGTACAGCTCTGGTCACTTGACCACAGATCTCCACAGGACGATGTAGCAACAGTGCCACTGTACAGTTTCAGGCCACTGTGATACTAAAAAAACTTCAACTTTGAGCAATAATAACACCTTTGCAATAAAACACCTTTCAGCACTGAGAGTGTCATTGTTTTCCTCAGAGAATAAAACACTACAATATATATTTTTTACATACAAAGTATTAATATTCCTTTAACATAAGAACAAATGCAAACTAAAATAAATGTAGAAATGTAAACAGATAAACAGATGGATAGTCCTAACAGCTTGTGGTTCTTACTACGTGTACTGAACAAAGGCTGACACATCTGTATTTTCTTGCAGTTTGGAACAAACTGCAATAAAACAGGAGTGTGAAAGAGTGGAACAAACAAAGGTGAGGTGGTGTAAAAAAAATGAGCTAACAGGCTCTTATTTCAGCACTGGGCAACTTGTGACCTCACTAGTTATTGGTGGACTACAATTCAGATATAACCTAGCCACAAAAATGAGTTGATATGGTGGACCACATGTTGCCTACCACTAAAAATACAGACTGAAAATGTGCTTCCTACTGGATTGTGTGTAAAACAAAACAAAACAAAAACACCCTTATCTCAAATCGGCGGTCTACAGAAAGAGAATGGGTCTACATGGGCAGACTAGATGTGCAGAATGATTCTATGTTTATGTGTGTGTTCAGAGGTATGACTTGTTGGTAGGGATTTATTGTAAGGGGGTAGGACTGAGGCTACAGTGCAGCAAAGCAAGAAGAGACTTTTGCGGTGCAGCGATGGAACTTACAGAGGAAGCTGTAAGAGGTGATGGGGCAAAGTATAGTTATACCTCCTCTTCTCCTGCCAACATGGTCAAAATCACTACAGCGCATATTTTCAAGATCTCACTAACTTAAACACAAGTGTCTGTCCTATTAAGTTTTTCCAGACAATAGGGACACAAATAGCCATATAGGTGGGTTGTCCTGTTTCTCTGTAGTGGTGTGACATAATATACTCTTTCCCCAATTTATCTTTAAACCAGGACTGTCACCAATGATAACCCCCTGAATCAATTACAAACATTCTTAATATTCTACTATAATGGATATAAAACTGTATTGTAGGATAAAACAATTTTACTTTTAAAGCAGAACTGCCACCTTTAACAAAGCTGGCCCCAAATAATTCCTCATCTGGCAACTAGCGCTACTGAGCAGCTATTACCTCATTAATGCGAATTATCCACTGCTCCAGGACTGACAGGCAGCTCGGGACTCAGACATCTTTCCATAGTGACGTCTGCACGCCTGCTCTGTTAGTCCCAGTTGGTTCTAGGAGGCATTGCTAGGAGCCGTTCGGCTCTAAAAGGGGCAGACAGCGCAGGCGCACAGACGTCACTATGGAAAGATGTCTGCGCTCTCTCCTGCCTGTCAGTACCAGTGCAGTGGATAATTTGCATTAACAAGGTAATAATTCTGGCAGCTAGCGTTACTGAGCAGCTAGTCGCCAGATAAGGAATTATTTGGGGTCATCTTTGTTAAAGGTGGTAGTTCTGCTTTAAACGCAAAACAGGGAGAGCACAGACATCTTACTTCCATTTAAGATTATTGGCAGTGCTCTCTGTCATTTGCCTGCCCCTTTTGATTGATCAGCCAGTGTGCCAGGACTAGAGGGAAGGAGGGAGGGAGGGCGTCTGGGAGTAAACAAAGGCAGGAAATGAGCTGGCTTTACTTTTCCTGCGGTACAGGTTGAGCAGCAGTGAGGTACAGGATGAGGTCAGCAGGGAAATCTTTCACCTTCTATTAAACGGCAGACACGTGAGAGTTTTTACATTGCACATACATATTTGGGAATCTCTGATATGATAACTATTTATATGTATGTGACAATTCCCCTTTTACGAAAGCTAAATATATAAAGCTGTCCATAAACAAAGAATGGTTATTATAGCACTTAGAAGAGACTTATGATCCAATGAAAAGGAAAGTAACTCAGGTGCAAATGAACTGCGCCACAGAAGAGAAATCCAATTCTCGACGATTTAAATGCATTGAAAACTTCACTATCATTCAAAGGGGTAAATGACCAATTTAAATGAATGGAGAATTTGCATTTGTACCCTACAGCACAATTAGTTTGCCCCACAATGTCTCCACTTTGTTTGTAACAAAGGTGCATAGTAGTTTTTTTTCTCTCAAAACAGCAGACAGATCCGTGCACACAGTGTAATGTGAACCAACAAAATACAATGCTTAGAAACACTGAATACACAACAAACACCCCAGCTTGGACTCTAGTAACAGAACTTGCACTTGAGTACAGAGAAGAAAAATAAAAGACAAACAGGGAAATTGGTGGATAATTTTTTAGATGTACCCAACTTGATCATAGGGAAGAAAAGCCCATTGATAAATTCACCACTTATTATCATGCTTGGGAACTTTCACAATAAATTGACCCTGAGATCTCTGAAATATTAATCCTTTAGGTGAAAGAGGGGAATGCAATGCGTTGAATACCCCTCTGCATTCAAAGGGTTAACAATCCCTAAACAGATTTTAGTCACCATGCCTCTGATTGCGCTAACCCAGGGATGATCGAATCAGTACTCAAGTAACCCTTAAAAAGGTTAGTAATGTCTGATTTTAATAAAATGGAATATTGTAGATATTAAAAAATAAACTAACTGGTGCAAGTCACGTCTCTCAAACATGTATATTTTGAGAGATATATGCTGATAAAGTTCACCCCCTCCCTCCCCTTTCACAGACATCAGCTGTCTAGCTGATAGAAGGAGATTTGGGTCGTGACACTCGACGGCGGCTCTTCAGCAGATCCGAAATAACAATATCTAAAAAGAAATACTTCATTGGAACAGTCTACAAAGTATGCTTGCAAACCAGGCACACTTTGTAGACTGTTCCAATGAGTATTTCTTTTTAGATATGGCTATTTCTGCTCTGCTGAAGAGCCGCCGGCAGGTCCCGGGACCAGGATCTCCTTCTATCAGCTATAGGCCGACATCTGTGAAAGGGGAGGGAGGGGAAAACTTTAGCAGAGTATATATCTCAAACTGTACATGTTTGAGAGACGGGACAATGTCTACAATATTACATTTTAATAAAATCAGACATTACTAACTATTTAACAGTGTTAGAATATAAAAATATCACAGCATAAACACACACTAGACAGGCAGGACATCTCCCTCTGCATTCCTGGTATAAATGCCCACAATCTATAGGTTAAAGAAGCAGTTAAAGGGACAGTAATGTCTCATAAGAACTTTTTATACTTTTATAGAGCAGAAGAAAAGAAGAAGAATGGTGCAAACCCTCTCTCTCAAACCGCTATGGTTTGAGAGATACAGGTAGTGAAAGTTCGCCCCTCTCTCCCTTTCTCCTGATGTCAGCTGTAAAGCTGACAGCAGGAGATTTGAGTCGTATGACTAGAGGAGGCTCTGCAGCAGAGCCGAAATCGCGATATTGCAAAATAATTACTACATTGTAAATGTCTACAAAATGTCCCTGGTTTGCAAGCACACTTTGTAGACATTTCCAGTGAAGTAATTATTTTGCATTACCGCGATTTCTGCTCTGATGCAGAGCCACCAGCTGGTGTCCAGTCCAGAATCTCCTGCTGTCAGCTAGACGCTGAAGTCAGAAGAAGGAGAGAGAGAGGGGCGAACTTTCAGTGCAGATATCTCTCAAACCATAGCGGTTTGAGAGATAGGGTTTGCACCATTCTTCTTATTTTCTTCTGCTCTATAAAAGTATAAAAAGTTTTTATGGGACATTAAAATCCCTTTAATTGGTACAGATCATATAGTAGAAAAAAAACAGAACAGTCTCACCTGGAGAATTTGGCATTTCACCTTTACACTCAGAGATTTGGGTCAAAACCCTGAGAGTTCCCAGGTATGCTTATAGTTTTATGTCGGATATTCTCATAATGCAAAGGAATCCAAAGGTGATTCTAGGACAGTGGTTCTCTATGTCTTTTTCCTCAAGGGACACCAAAAAGCATTCTGGAATTTTTCGGGGAACCCCTAACATTTTATTTATCATTTGTCGTGGAATAATGTAGGATAAAAGTGCATAAAATATTTTATTTAGGTCTCACACTCAGAATAACAAAGACATACATGTACCTAACAATCTTCATTAAAATATATCTTAAACTCAACCTTTTATCAAAGACTTAAAAGAAAAAAAAAGGGGCACCCTAGGTGCATTTCCACTGCCATGGCACACCAGCTGAGAATCCCAGTTCTAGGATATGCACCAAAGAATCATGAAAAACCAATTATTTTCAGACCACCATTGGATTGATCCACAATTCACTGCACAGGCTTTTTTTGTACTTTATTTATTTTTTAAGATAAATCTGAATGATAATGTACTCACAAGAAGCCAGAGCCAGTCCACAAATGCATTTGGGAAAGTTCTAATGGGATTATGGGCCATATTTTCCAAGTTAAAGAGGTGCAATGAGTTGCAGCAGACTGGAGACCTTTCTAGCACTCAGAGGGTTAATAGTCACATTTAAATCTGTGGGAATTTTTCTTTTTTCCCTATGGTGCAAATAGTTTGCGAAAGAATTGAGCCTCTTTAACTTCATGAATATGGCCATAAATGTAGTGAAATCACAAACAAGAAAGCATTGGCATTAAAGGGATAGTAATATTTTGTTTAGACATGCTTTAATATCGTCTTTTTGCCACAACTTGTATAATTTTTGTGTAATATCTTTATAGAGTCCCCCCTCCCCTTTTAGCTAGTGATCTAGCTGTCAAACTTGGATTGTGGTCCCGGGACTGGGTGGCTCGTCTCCAGAGCCAAAACAGCATCGTATACAAAGAGAATCTTCTTGAGAACGGTTGACAAAGTGTGCCTCCCTCAAACCAGGTATGCCATCATCAGAACACTTAACCTTTCAGTGTCAGAGAGATGTACAACACATTGCTTTCACACTGCCATTAAATAGGTTAAAGACGAACTACCATGTGCAGTAATGTCGCCCTGAAATTAGGCAGGTGGCGACTAGCTTCATAAGAGTTCTCTTACCTCTCACAACGACAGGATGCTAGAGAAATCCTTAATCTTGCGAAATCGGAAGCTAGGAATCAGTGTAGACATCTTGCCTGCGCTGTCAGTCTCGGTGTCCATACAGAAGCATTGCACTGGCCCAAACAGCACTGGAAGGGACTGACGGTGCAGGCGAGCAGACTTGAATTAACCTGCCCATCAGTCTTGGAAGATTAAGGATTTCTCTAGCATCCTGTCGTTGTGAAAGGTAAGAGAACTCTTATGAAGCTAGTTGCCACCTGCCTAATTATTGCAGGGTGACTTTACTCTGCGTGGTAGTTCTGCTTTAAAGGCACATGATCAACAAACAAAATAAATAAATGTTCACATCAATTTAATTTTTAGTACCAGGTGTGTGTGCAATGCATTGCTTCTTTAAAAACCGTAATCCCTCTTGTCCTTAAAGGGTTAAATATTATGTATTGCTAACCCACAATTTTTATTTTTTCTCTTTGTCTCCATTTGTTAACAGGCGTGTGTGTTACAGGTGATAAAACCATAAACAGATTATTTTGTAAGTAAAACCAGCTCTGTCCAGTTCACAACTCATATGTTTGCATCAGTTATGACATACATTACACAAATGCCAGCTTACACACACACACACACATTAGAGTAAGATGATCATGCACAGTTGCCTACATATGGATAATAAACACGTGTGTAACAGACAGAGACTTATGCAACTACGAAGTCACTTTTACTAATTCATCACATGTCAGAGAGCATTAACCCTTTGAGTGCCAGAGTGGTACGGAATGCATTGCAAAGCAATGCATTCCGTACCCCTCTGGCACTCAAAGAGTTAACCGTTTTCATTTTAGGGGATATAGTCCTTTTGCAAACACACATCTTTGATTTGTTGGAGATTTCTCTAACACCCAAAGTTTTCAATCCGATCAAACTAATTTGGTGCATCTTAAAATAAGGGATGGAAGCCAAATGAAATGTGCAAAGATACTAATTAACCGTTTGAATGCCAAAGGGGTACGCAATACATTGCAAAGCAATGCGCTGCATACCACTCTGGCAATCAAAGGATTAAAGGTATGCTGAGGATAAAGTAAGAGAACTTTTTTTAAGAAAAGGGAGCCATGGACAGACTAGAGGAGAGAATGGATTATACACTAGAAGTATACATAAACTTAAAGTATGAAAGTATGTCCTAAAACAAAACTCACTCATGTGTTACAAGTGAATGGGTGTCACTCAATCAGCTAGATGACACTCACATTTCTATTCCCCATCAGTGCAGTTTACTGAACCCCAACATGCAGTAGAATAGTTCACTACCTTCTCCCAACCCATAATTTTCCAGTCATCACTCAGAACACTCAACTCACCACCATCACAAACACAGACACACTGTATGCAGGGTGGTTTAGCAATCTGCAGCAGTTGTCCTACTAACACAGCCTAACACTCTAGCACTAACGCTACACATCCACATTCCGTGACAGCCCCTCCCAGTATCATACACACTCTGCCCCTCTCTGGGTAAATTACCTGAGTCCGGGGCAGTAAGGCGGCCATGCTACTTCCGGCCCGATCCGCCCATCATGCACTAAGAGGGTTGGGAGGTGAGCGTATACGAGAAGAGGGAGGAGAATGGGAGAAGAGGGCGGAGAGATGCGAGGCAGGGGGCGGGCAGAGTAGAGTAGTCAGGAAAGTACGAGAGGAGGGCGGTAAGAACACGGACAGGGGCGTAGAACAAGCCCCAGCTAGATTCCAATGGTCTAGGTAGACTATTCTAACTTTTTAATAGTTTGTTTAATGTACACACACGCGCATGTGTCATGATTCCTTATTATTTAGTGTAAGGACATGCGCACAAATGAAGCAGCTGCAGCTTGGAGCGGGTAAAGAAGGGTGTCCAGTGTCTTCTTATTGAACAAGGTCCACCAGTGCCAAATCTCAGAGCGCATCAAATGGTCAAAGAGGGACACTTTTATTTTAGATGGTGTTTCTTGGGACATGGCTGGTGGTGGAGTATTACTCAGAATTTTTAAGTTGTTTCATGACTTTTTGAAGCTGTGAGTACTGGATATGTCTCCAATACAATGCAGCAAGTTCAGGTGGTTAACCATTTGAGTGCCAGCGGGGACGTTCAATGCATTGCCCCAAAATAACTGCACTTTTGATAGCACATATGTGTATACAGTTGTTTCCATAGACATACATGTTTATACAGTTTTATGTTCATGAACACAGATGTGTACTCATGCATAGACTAAACTACAGTATAGGAAACAATTACAATTCCTATTATTTTTTTAACAATCTGAATTCTACATAAGCGAACTGGAGACCTCTCTAGCATGCAGTGGGTTAAAAGCCCAATTTAACTAAATGAGAATTATATTTTTTTCCCCATGGTACATTTGGTTTGCCCCAGAAGTGTTCCACTTTTTTGTACATATGACCCATTGTGTAGTATCCAGTTTATAATCAGGAGTGTATAATGTTTGACCCTGTGTATAGTATAAACTACATCTCAGTTTTAGTGTCCCAATGATCATGTTTAGAACTCTAAAATGTGCCTGAGAAAGCACAGTTTGCACTCTGACATAGAGTGAGGTCAGGTCTGACTTCTGTGATGTCATGTAATCCTGTTAATTTAGCCTCACAAGTTGAGACTTTCTTCATGACTATCATTTTAGCATTGTCCTTTCTTTCTTTTGTGGCATAAAGAAAATGTGTTCATTATGTGCCATATTGGAGTTTGCTTAACACAGTATATAAAACTAGCAATATTGGCACAGTGTTGCCTGTGAGATTAATAAAACAGTGGCTGGTTTAATGAGTGGCTTGTTGAATTTTCAGTGCTTATACCTTTAAGCTCCAAAAAGGTGTGCAACGCATTGCAAAAGCACTGCATTATAGAACTCTCCATCAGTGAACGCGCGTGTGTGAGAGTGTTTGAGCAGCAGCATGTGAAAGAGAGAACTTGTATGTGTGAGCTTGTGTGTTTTGCGTATAGTATATTACATATTGAATATAGTGTATTGTTTTTTGAGCATTGCGTTTGGGCTATATTGTTTGGAGTATTGCTTAAAGCATCCTATATAATAACTCGTTAAGATGTTTGTCAGAAGCCGTCATGCTCAGTAGAGACTTCCCAGACACACAGAATGCCTGGAGTTCTGTGCTGGGAGCATTCTGTGTTTTCAGCCAGTCTCTACAGTGCATGACTGTGTTGGCGGCAGGACGCAGAGCAGGACCAGACTCTTAACCCTTTGAGTGCCAGAGGGGTATGCAACGCATTGCAAAGCAACGCGTTGCGTACTCCTCTGGCACTCAAAGGGTTAACATCACATGGACCTTGGCCTGTGTACATGGGCTTTTACACTAGTTTTGTATATAGCGTTTGGTGTATTGGGTTTTTTGTATAGTGTTTGACATATTTCATATAGCATTTGGCATATTGTGTATAGTGTTTGGATTATAGAGTTTTGTGTACAGCATAAGGTGTTTTGTGTATAGTGTTTGACATTTCATGGATAGGATTTGGCATATAGAATTTAGCGTTTTGTGTATAGCATTTGGCATAAAACAGGGATGTCCAAGTTCAGTCCTTAAGGGCCACCAACAGGCCAGGATTTAAAGCGGAACTACCACCCTATAAAAAGTCGCCACCCAATAATTAGGCATATGGCGACTAGCTTCTTAATACTGCTATTATCTTCCACAATTACCGCGTTTTGATGTCATCCTGTTGAAGTCAGAAGTCCATCTAGCTGTGTGCTCAACACCCTCTGCATCCTGCATCGTCTGTCAAAAAATAAACATTAAAAAAAAATCTAAGGGCTATTGTGCCAGATGGACTCTTAGTGCATGAGCTTTGTGCCCTGGGAACCCACAGCAGCTACTAATCCGTTTCTACCTGCAAAATGTTTTGTTGCATGGCTTACCATTACACTCTCAACACTTCTGATCATTACCAGGAGTAAAAAGCAAAAACATGAATAGGTCCTTCAAAGGTTTTTCCTGCCAAAGCAGAATGTACCATATGCACAAATGAAAAATAAAGATCTTTTGGGGTAAAATAGCTGCCTCATAAAGTGACAGAAAAAATCCCATTGGTATAAAAGGGTATTTTTAACCCCTTAAATTCTATAGAGGACACCAACACACTTCTCTAGCATTTAAAGCGATAGTAATGCCTTAAAATGAGTATTGTAAATAAAGCAAAAATAAAGTGATTGGTACAAGTCCTATCTCTCAAACCTTTATGGTTTGAGAGATAGAAGTTTGAAAGTTCTCCTCTCCCTGCTGTCAGCTGTAAAGCTGACAGCAGGAGATTCGAGTCAGCCAACTCGAAGCGGCTCTTCAGCAGAGCTGTGATACTGAAATCTAAATAGAAATACTTCACTGGAATGGTCTTCAAAGTGTACCTGGTTTTCAAGCACACTTTGTAGGCTGTTCCAATGAAGTACTTCTTTTTAGATTTTGGTATCTCAGCTCTGCTGAAGAGCCACAGGACGGTCCCCGGACCAGGATCTCGGGCTGTCAGCTAGATTCTGACGTCAGGGAAAGGGGAGGGAGAGGAGAACTTTAAAACGTCCTATCCCTCAACTCATAAAGGTTTGAGAGATAGGACTTGTACCGATATCTTTCTTTTTGCTTTATCTGCAATATTATTATTATTTTAAGAAATTACTAACCCTTAAAGGCATTAAAAGCCCCATTTAAATCAAATGGGAATTTTAATTTGTCCCCCATAGAATAACTGGTTTGCCCCTTAATTGCTAAACTGATTTTGTGCATACGGCTCATTGATATTTATTACGTAAGCTTCCTGCATCTGGTTAGATTACTCAAAGTACTATTTAAAGGGGAACTTTCACCCCGCAATAACTTAAGGCTAACTTATTGCACACCTGGCGACTAGCTGCTTAGTAGCGCTAGTCGCCAGCAATATTTAGACTGTAAGCTCCTTGGGGCAGGGAACTCTCTCCCATTGTTTCTATGAATGTCGCACTTATTTCATCCCCTCTTATTTATTGTAACATATGTCTATTGTAAGGCGCTGCGTACACTGTGTGGCGCCATATAAATAAAGATACATACATACATACATACATTACCCGGTTCTTCAGATATCGGCGTTTTACAGGAGCAGGAAGCACGGACGTCTCTTCACAGTGACGTCCGTGCGCCTGCGCTGTCAGTCCCTTTTGCACCGTGTGGTGCAAAAGGGACTGACAGCGCAGGCGCACGGACGTCACTGTGAAGAGACGTCCGTGCTTCCTGCTCCTGTAAAACGCCGATATCTGAAGAACCGGGTAATATTGCTGGCGACTAGCGCTACTAAGCAGCTAGTCGCCAGGTGTGCAATAAGTTAGCCTTAAGTTATTGCGGGGTGAAAGTTCCCCTTTAATATGTACAGTGTGAAAAAGGCTAGTATTAAAGGATAGTAATGTTTCAAAATAAATGCAGCTCCAATTACTCTTTATAGTTTTTTTGGTTATGTAGAGTGGTATTATCATTCTCTACGATGTGTAGTTCTAGTGTAATTGAATTATAACGTAACCCCTCCCGCCCCTTTTACCTAGTGTAAGCCGCCTCCCCTCAGATGTGGAATCTGGTCACTTGACTGGACAGCTCTCAGCGAGGGACAATCTTCTGGCTGTGATCTTAAGGATAACCCTGCCCTCCTTGAGGGAGGAGGGCAGATATTTCCTTATGCTAATGGAAGATTGTCCCTTGCTGCGATCCATCTGGACGGTCTTGCTGTGTAGCTTTACATAGGTAAAAGGGGTGGGAGGGCGACACTTTATGATTCAATTACTCTGGAAATACACATCTTAGAGAATGATAATAACAGTATACATGGCCCAAAAACTATATAATCAGAGCCGCATTTATTTTGAAACATTACTATCCCTTGAATTTGCTGTGCCACAGATGTTGCAATACATTGCACGCTCCATTGCAACTCATACATCGTGAATAATTTTGAAACAAACCAGTTACTAAGTCCTTGTAGCTGATTAGTTTATCTGAAGAGTAACCCTTTGAGTGCCAAAGGGGTGTCCAACACATCGCTGCGCCCCTCTGGCACTCAAGTGTTCCCAGTAGGTTTGTAATGAAGCACTATAGGAAAGCTTTTAGGATAGTCTGTCCTCAAGGGTTTAATTTGTGTCAGCAATCATTTTAAAATCCCTGTGTGGAAATGTTTCACATGATTATATCTTCACAGTACCGATACACAACAGTCACTAAATACAAGTTATCCGTTAAAGAAAAATAATGTTTATTTTGCAAGGAATGGCTGTTTTAAAACAGAAATTATCTCACTCTATTTAAATTACCAATCTATTTAAGAACAGTAACCTAGAATATCACAAGACATAAAGTGAGCATGATCGAGTGTCTTGAAAGAAAAGTTTTGTAATGCTTTGCACACCAGTTTGGCATTCAGATGGTTAATCCTTTAAGATTTTCTAAAAAGAAAGGTATCAGGTTACCTCATTCTTAGTTCTTAAACCTTTGAGTGCTCTGCAATGCGTTGCATACCCCTCTGACACTCAAAGGGTTAAAGTGCCCTGCAGGTAGCAGGTAAATTATATATTGTCCTTTTGGAATACCAGGCAAAAAATGGTACCAGTTCACAAAAGTGGCAGAAAATGTAATGCCAGAGGGTTGTCCAACGCATTGCTTTAGACACTGGTTAATATTTGAGTTCCAAACCTATTATGATAAAGGAACATTATAACCCCCTAATAACACCCACATATACACACACACTTAACACTTTGAGTACCATTGAGGTATTCAAAGCATTGCATATCCCCTGGCACTCAAAGGGTTAATATGAGCAGACTATTATGTTGACCATTAAGAATTAGTTCTGCTTAGATTAACTCCTCAAAATTAAACTCTAATTAGTACAGAATAATATATCCCTGGAGACAGACGTAATACTTTCATGCAGGACACCAGGTTATAAATTCTTCCCATGGAAGACTACCTTCCTAAAAAGATAGGAGGGAGGAGTTTTGGGTCCCACAATCTTGCAAAAAGAATCATGTCTGCCTCCATGGACACCCTATAGAGAACTAATTAAAGATCAATTCAGAAGTACTAATCCATTCATAATTTATTCATAGTTTCTATTAGGATCTTTTGGCCAGATTAAGGTTAGTGAGGCGTCCTTAGTATTCCTTTAAAGCGCACCTTAAAGTACATTAAACACATGGTGACTAGCTTAGAAATAGATGTTTTACCTTGAAAAAATAGCCCAGTGTAAAGGAATCGTTCCCGTTTGGAGATCAGAACCCAGACTACAGCGCAGACATCTTGCGCACACGCCTACCCTGTCAGTCCCGGTCTCAACTGAGTAGAACTGCAGTGCACCACGTGGTTACAGGAAGGGACTGATGGCGCAGGCTCTGGGACCACACTAACCTGCCCATCAGTCCCTAAACGGGAACAATTCCTTTACACTGGGCTATTTTTTCAAGGTAAAACATCTATTTCAAAGCTAGTCGCCATGCGTTTAATGAATGCATGGTGACTAAGTATGTATTCAAAGTTCCGCTTTAATTGTGTATATTTAGGAATTAATGGGGGTTAATATTATTATTATTATTATTCTTTATTTATATAGCACCAACTAATTCCACAGCGCTTTATAATTAGGAATAGACATACAGAGGTATTAAATAGTACAATGAACTGTGGAGAACAGAAGAATGAGAGGGCCCTGCTCATGAGATCTTACAGTCTAGAGGAAGGAAGGTTTGACACAGAAGGAGTAAGTGCTATTGGGTGTAAGTGCCTCCTGCTACATGAACTGTCAGTCAGTGGATGGGAGTGAGAAGTGCACTAAGGCTTGAAAAAATAGGTGATAAAGTGGAGATGTCGTCTCTTCACAACTTCCTATGTTATTCTATGGAGCCTATGCACTAAGGTCATGGAGAAAGCTTAGTACATAGGCTCCATAGAATAACATAGGAACTGGTAACGTGATATCCACTTTATCACCTCTTTATCAAGCCTTAGTGAATCACCCCCAATGTGATTGGCAGGTCTAACTGATACATGGGGAAACAACATTTTTGGGTACTTAAGTAAACCATAATTATTGCGCAAAATACATAATAAAAAAAGTTATCTATAGAAAGATGTAAGTATGAACAAAAGTGCACTTTTCTTTTTCATTGAAAACAGCAACAGACACAAGTAAACATCTCCAAATGTTCCACAATTCATTGCTAAATGTTCAGTAGATCATGCTTTAAAGGACACTTTTTTTTTTTTAACCTAACATTGTCGGAAACACGGCTTCCTGCCATGCTGACAGCTGTTTTCTATTTAAAAGAAACTAGCCTAAAAAATGTTTTGTTTGTTTCTTTAAATGTAGCATGGTGTGTTTGAAAAAATAAATTGTTTTGGAGTTTTGCCACATTTATAGTTTTCTTTACTGATTCATGTGATAAGTGTGCTTTCTGACTAGGGGAGAAATACAAATCAAGAAATAGAAGGGAGAAAATATACGGACATATTACCTATCCGCAAAGAGAGACCAGTTCAGTACTTTTTTTTTTTTTTTTTTTTTTTGAGGACAAGAATGAGTCCCGACTGAAAAAGTATTGAACTGGTCTCTCTTTGCGGATAGGTAATATGCCCGTATATTTTCTCCCTTCTATTTCTTGCTGTTTCTTTTTGAAGTGTATGTAAATCTTGAGACCTGCGATACGCTAATACCCTGTCCATTATATTTATATATATATGAGAAATACAAATCCACAGATTGCTAATTGTTTCAGATTGGACTTTTATCCCCTTAAATGCAATACAATACATTGGAGACTTCTCTAGCATTCAAGTGATTAAAAGTCTAGTTAATCAAAGGTAATTTGTATTCGGTTCAATAAGGAACTGTTGATTTTCCCCAGAATTGCTGCACTTCTGATTTTGTACATACATCCCAGTGTTTCTCTATGGGGATGTTGCCAACTAGATATGTACATACCCAGGCAATACTTTATTTACAACAATATGGCTATAAACTATCTGAAAAGAGGATTTTAGTCTTACGTGTTAAATCCTTTTCTCTTAGTCCATACAGGTTACTGGTAACTTTGGATAGGCTTTCCGCCCCTTTAACTAGGCAGTAACAATTCTAGAAGTGAATGCAGAGGGTGGAGCCTACCTTCTCTCCTTGGCTGCAGCTAGCCAATCAGCTCCAGTAAGATTTGAGACACTAACTATTGACTATATAGTAGAAGGGAAAGAAGACTTTTGTGAGCATGACCCCGAAGGTCCCCCACAGTCTGCCACAGGAGAGCCAAGCATGGTCCCTTGACAGGGTGGGAGACCAGTAACCTGTATGGACTAAGAGAAAAGGATTTAACAGGTAAGACTAAAATCCTCTTTTCTCTGTCGTCCAATACAGGTTACTGGTAACTTTGGGATGTCCAACCATTGAGTTTCCCAGAGGAGGGAAGTAAGGCAAGGCCCAGGCACAAGGCCCCCAAAGTCACCAGTGCAGCTAAGGACCAACAGGTCAGAGATAGCCCAACAAAACTGAAGTGTCAACGGACACCAAACGGGTAAAACACCCCAGGAACTGTTACGCAGCACAATAAACTAGAGCCAACAGGGCTCAAAAGTGAAGGAAGCGCCAAAGAACCGAAGAAGATCCTAGACAGGCAAGACTGCCTCCAGGATCTTCCTCCCAAAACTGGCTTCAGCTGATGCCCACACATCAAAACGGTAGTGCTTCGAAAAGTTGTGCCCAGACAACCAAGTGGCAGCCTTGCACAACTGAACAGCGGAGGCCTGATTCTTGTAAACCCAAGAAGCCCCAATAGATCTAGTATAATGAGCCATGACCCGAAAGGGAACAGACTTCTTCCTTAGCTCGTAAGCCTTACGAACAGTGGACTTGATCCAAGATGCAATAGTCACTTGGATGCAGGTCTTCCTGCCCTGGGGCCCTCAGGAATGATGAACAGCGCGTAAGACTGTCTAATGGACTCAGTGCGATGTACATAATCCCTCTCCTTGTCAAAGGTAGGGTCAGGGCAGAAAGAAGGCACCACAATCTCCTGATTAATGTGGAACTCAGAGACCACCTTCGGTAGAAACTCCTTAGAAATGCGAAGCTCCGCCTTGTCTTTGTGAAACACCAAAAAGGGTGGTCTACAAGACAGAGCATGTAACTCCACGACACGGCAGACACAATCGCCAGTAGAAAGGCCATTTTTTCATGTCAGCAAGCATAGAGGAATAGTAGCCAAGGACTCAAAGGGCAGCGCCCAAAACCAAGTTAAGATCCCACTGAGGAGCAGGAGTCTTGAAAACAGGACGAGTATGAGCAACACCCTGGAAGAAAACCTTGACATCAGGAAGGATAGCAATGCACCTCTGGAAGAAAACAGAGAGAGCAGAAGTCTGAACTTTAAGGGAACTCAACTGAGGCCTTTATCCACACCGTCCTGCAAGAAAGCTAGGACCGTAGGCAGATCAAAACACTGAGAAAGGTCCCTATCAGCACACTAAGATTGAAAGTTCGACCAGACACAATGGTAAGCCTTAGAAGAAACAGGTTTGCGGGCACTAAGCACAGTAGCCACCATACCAGAAGAAAAACTTTTCTTCTTCAGTATTGAGGATTCAATTTCCAAGCCATCAAAGCTAGATGATGAACGTCCTCCTTCCACAGGTAACCCTGTAGAAGAAGATCCGGACGGCAAGGGAGCCAGAATGGCTTCGCCACTGACAGATCCAACAGCTCCGGAACCAAGCCTGTCAAGGCCAGTACAGAGCAATCCGAATGACTGGACAGCGCTCCAGTCTCAATTTCCATAACACCCAGTGCAACATGGGAAGGGGAGGAAGGATGTAAGCCAGAAGAAAAAAACAAGGAATGGACATGGTATCCACCGCTAGAGCTAGAGGATCCCTCCAGCGAGAGCAGACCCTCGGAACCTTCCGGTTGTGTCTTGTTGCCATCAGATCGATGCAAGGAAGACCCCACTTCTGAACAATGAGGGTGAACACCTCTGGGTGCAGTTTCCACTCTCGTGGAGACTTCTTGTTCCGCCATGCTTGTTGATGTAAGCCATGACCGTGGTGTTTTCGGACTGCACCTGGATGGGCATACTTCCAGCTGGGGTGTCCAGTGGCAAAGGGCATGAAATATCTCCCGAAGCTCAAACTCCTGATACTGACATCTTCAGAAGTTCCGGCTGACCCCTGCACCCCTGGATCACAAGCCTCTGGAGTTCCCTGGTGTGAGCCATGGCAAATGGGACCGCTTCTACTGTGGAAATGAATTTCCCTACTAGAAAGGACAGCTTCTTGGCTTAAACTGGATCGTGAGCCAGAACAGCAGAAACCCTGTGGGCAATCTGGCAAGCCACATCCTCCATGAGAAACACCATGCTCTGCTGAGAGTCGAAGAGAAGGCCCAGGAAGACCAGACACTGGGATGGGACAAAATCTGACTTGTCCATGTTGATGATCCACCCATGATGGGTGAGAGCATGAATGCAGTCCTGAACCTGCTGATGAAGAAGTTTTGCAGAAGGGGCTTTCAGAAGCAGGTTGTCCATGTATGGAGTAACTCTGATGCCGTCCTGATGGAGGACGGATACTAAAGCCCCCAGGACATGGTTGAAAACTTGAGGAGCTGTAGTCAGACCAAAGGGAAGAGCTGAAAACTGAAAGTGCCCTTGGTCAAGTCCTGAAGATCCAGAGAGGCAAGGAATTCCCCAGGGGACATAGCAGCAATCACCGTCCTTAGGGACTCCTGGTGATAATGAGTCTTGATCACAAAGGAATTGAGATCCTTCAAATCCAAAATCAGACGACAGCCGCCATCCTTGGAGACCACAAAGAGGTTTGAGTAAAAACCCATACCTGTGTCCCGAATTGGAACAGGTTGCAGAACATCCTTTTCAAGAATGGCCTGTATAGTGACATTGAACAGACAGTGTTTCCGTATGTCCTGAGGCGTATGAGAGGGGAAAAATTGAAAGGGAGGAAGAGAGGCAAAAGGGATCATGTACCCTTCTGCGACCACCTGTAAAACCCACGGGTCAGCCACTGAATCCTCCCAGACGCTGTGGTAGTGACGTAGACGGCCACCCACAGCCGAGTGGGGACCTGGGTTCGGCTAGTCATGCCGATAAAGGCTTGGAAGCCTTAGGCTTGGAGGAAACCTTGGGCTTCCATTGCTGTTTGGGCTTAGAGGAGGAAAGCAGAGCTGAGGGAACCGCCTGGTTCGCCGGACGTATCTCAGTCTGGTGGGAATGAAAAAGCCGATTATGCTTGAGAGGCATCTTCCTCCTGGGGACCATAGGCAGAATGGTACTCTTGCCCCCTGTGGCCTCACTAATCAGATTTTTAAGATCTGGCCCAAACAAAGAGGTGCATTGAAAAGGCAATGAGAGCAAAGCTTTCTTGGAAGCAGTGTTAGCAGACCAGATCTTGAGCCAAAGAGCTCATCTGGCAACTACAGCCATGGTCGAAACCCTTGCCACCAAACGGATGGCATCAAATAAGGCAGCAGAAACATAGTGCTGGGCCTCAGAAATGTTGGCAAGAAGCCGCAACATATCCAAAGTAGGAGCACCCTGACAGACAGCCAGAGTGAGCTGTTCAGTCCAGACCGCAATGGCCCGGTTCACCCATGCCGCAGCGAACGCTGGACGCACAGCAGTACCAGCAGTGGCAAAAATGGACTTGAGGGAGGCATCAAGTTTCTTGTCAGTCCAGTCTTTCAGGGCGGACACATCAGCAACTGGCAAGGCAATGGACTTAGATAGCCTGGAGACAGGAGCATCCACTTTGGGGGGATGAACCCACTGAGCAAGCGCCACCTCATAGAAGGGGTAAACCTTGGCAAATTTCTTGGAAACAGAGGGTTTCCTGTCCGGAGACTTCCACTCATCAGACACAAGGCGGTCAAGAGTGGGGTTAGGTGGAAAACAAGTATAGGGCCTTTTAGGCTCCTGAAATACATCAAAGGGATCCAAAGACACCCCCTGAACTAATGGAATGTTTAGGGTAGTTAAGACGGCTCTGATCAAACCCTCACCCGAGGGATCAGGATCAGCCCAAAGGGGTCCCCAAAAAACTGAGAGGAGCCCACAGCAGAACATTCCTCAACATCCAAATCCACCAACAGTTCCTCCTCACTCCTCCTCCACTTATCTGGCAGGCAAAGAGTTAATCTGCAGAGGAGAGAAGGAGAGTCCAAGCCCTGTGTAGGATACTCGTTCAGGAAAAGGCAAAAAATGGCTGCCGCGGCGAAAGCCAGTCAGAAATGAGCGCGCGAAGAAAGCGCTCATGGGAAATCTAGTTTTCCCAGAAAAAGCACCACAACAGTGCCCGAAGCCCCCCAACACACATAAAATGTTAACCGGATGACAGAGCAAGGGCTGACAATTAAAATGAGCCATCTCTGAAGTCCCTACGTTGAGTGGCTGCAGAGATATGTCCCAAACTGTATAGTCCCATAGAAGTGAATGGAGCAATGGCGTCTATGCGGTAAAGCACAAATTTTGCAAAGCTGAAACTGTGAATTAAAATTACACGAAATATCACTTGAACATGTTAGCAGACCCAAAAAACACTGGACCCAGTAGGGTAAGTGCCAATAAGCCCCCAAAAGAGGCAAAACCAGCAGCTAAAGGGTTAAGTTACCACAGAACTTGCTCCAAAACACCCAACAGACATACAGATAAACCCAATGAGTGCAGGAGTGTGCAATAGGAACTCCAAAGGAAAACCGCTGTGCGGAGGGGCACTGTGGGACATGTGGATCTGCAGCACTCAAAGGGTTGCTTACCTTTCCTGCAGATCTTCTGTCTTCAGATTACCATGTATTAAGAAGAGGCCTCAGTGGGCAACTCCTGAGGAAAGAACTTGAACCTGAGATTTTCCCCCCCTGGGCTTACGGCCACAAAAAGCACCTGGATACTGAGCTAGCCACATCTAAGGGCATTGTCAGTTATGGTAATCCGCCTAATTGTGGTATTCCATATCTAGCAGAAAAATAAAAAAATTAGCTAAAACTATAGCAGAACTGTTCTCTTGCCTGTGTCTTCACCAAGGAACAAATCTTAATGGAGCTGATTGGCTAGCTGCAGCCAAGGAGAGAAGGTAGGCTCCACCCCCTACATTCACTTCTAGAATTGTTCCTGCCTAGTTAAAGGGGTGGATCGCCTACCCAAAGTTAACAGTAACCTGTATTGGACGACAGAGAAAATGTTTGGTTTTAGAAGAGTGTGATAAATATTTTTAAGCACAATAAAGTTAACAAGAATAAAAGGGTCAAAACATTATGTTATCCAAGCTATCACTTCACAATAGGTAAATATTATGAATGATTTGTGCCTGTAAGGCTTTGTTGACACATCTAAAATCTACACAATGTCTTTTGATGCTGAATAGGAGACATATGGGTATGTGTACACATGTAAATATCATGTGTGTATGACTTAGTATGCTGCGGCTACCCTTCATTCACTGCAGAATATGGGGAAGTTGCAACAGGTATACATTTCACAGCAGCCAGTGAGGCCTCTGTACAAAGAGTGTTTTCTATTGTAGCTATACTCTAAGCTATGTCATTAAAACCAAATTCTTTACCTCTGGGGGGACACAGGGGACCCTGAGTTAAGAGATTCGGAATGAGCAGATGATGAAACTGCTCAGCATTGAGAAAATAAGCCCACACCATCCTGACTTTCCTCAATTCCCTGGGAATCAGAGGGAATGGAAGAAACAAATACACCAGAGAGAACTGCCCCATAATGACAATCACAACCACAGCAAGAGCGAGAGAATCCAGGAATTTGGAGCAAAATGGGAAACCTTGCGATTTAACTGAAAGGCCAGATACACGGTTGGAAGCCCCCAACGACTGGCTATGGAATTGAACCCCCTCAGTTTGAGTGTCAAAGTCATGGGATCTAGCTGCTGCAATGTTGTTGACCCCTGAAATGTGAACGGAAGAGAGAGACAGAACGTGAACTACCACAAAAAAGAGAATCAACCGAACTTATTACCTTCTGGCTACATTCTTGGTCCCTACTTGGTAGCTGATATAGGTCGCTGCCATCACAATGAAGAGCAGAGTGTAAAACTAGCAAGTTTACCACAGAAAGTGGCTGCTACACAGACAGACACAGGGGGCACACTCGCAGGACCTGTGCACTCTGAAACTGGAATCCTATTTGTGTCTTCAGGATCCTATTTTTTTTCTTTTGCTCAGGCATTGCCAAGGAGAAAAGGGGAAAATGTCTGGGGTAGGGAGCCATCCTCTAGCAGATCCAGTTCCCTTAAAAGCCTGCACTCTTGTCTGTATCCATCAAGGAGGCCAGGGATATGAGCTTGGATAATGGGGGATTACACAACCTAAACCCACACTTACCCCATGGTTCCACATTGGAGAAAAGAGACATTTATTTCCCTGCTCTCCACATGTGATGAAGGGAAATATGACAGTTGGGGCAGATACACATACATTTATGCTGTATTCATATGTGTGTAGTAGGAATAGCATCATTGACACCACAATGATGCTATTCCTACCACACACATATGAATACAGTATATATGTATGTGTATCTGCACCAATTGACTATAATGGGATCTGCCAGCTTTATGCTGGCAAATGGAATTATCAGCTCTATCTAGCCATCAATTATTGATAAATAAGCAATTGTTAGATGTGACCTGGACATTGCTGTATATGTGAATGACTAATATGTGAGCAAATCCTGTTATTTCCTTATACACTGAGACATTTTTTGTCTTGCTGAATTTCAGGCTTAGTGAAATGTGATAATTACCCTTTGAGGCGATGTTTAACAATAATAGGGTAATAAAATCTTATAACAGTTCCACTTTTATCCTGATTTATTGTAAATATGAATCTAGATTCAATGCATGCGTAAGGCAACAAAGGAGGATGTAAGGCACTGAAGTCAATGTAACATTCCATGGGCCATATGCACAACAACAAAAATGGAGAATTTGGGGGCAAACCAAGTATACTATAGGAAACAGATTACCAAATGATTGAAAATGGACTTTAACCTGTTGAATGATAGAGTGTAGTCCAATGTAAAATCAATGTTTTAGAGCTTTCTAACATTCAAGTAGGTCCCATTGAAATAATAATAATGTTACAATTGGTTTGTCCCACTTTTGCTTGTATACATATAACCCTGAGTTCTAGATTGGTTAGCTCTATGGTTTCCAACCCATGTCTTAAAAAAATGGATAACAATTTTCAGGATCAATTCACATGTGCACAGGAAACTTTAATAAGCATTACAGTGTCTGTCAGAATTACTTATCCACTAACGTGGGAGCTCCCAGCAGTGCAGATTTTCAGGATATCCTCAATTTAGTATTCAGCACATGAATATTGTTAACTTTAAAGATTCTCCAGAATGATTGAATCACTGGTTGCTTCCCTCTGTGAGGAAATCCTGAAAACCTGCACGGTTGGGAGGGGGGATGATGATTACCCCAGGGTGTCTGCTGAAATTTTCAGGGGGGGGGGTGGCAAAGCCATAGTATGACCCCCAGGCCAGCTCACCCAGCCCCTATGTTTTTATATGCCCCCCTCCTGACGTGTAATTTTCCCTCCCCTATCAGTTCATGTGCGCATGTGAGTAGCTCCTGCTAGAGGCTTTTCATGACTGGAATCGAGCATCAGTTTGTTAACTACTGCTGCATTGTGAGCTACAAAATAAGATTACTTCATGTCCCCTAATACAGACCCTACAAAGTGTTCTGTTTGCAGGAAAGGAGAGTGTATTGCATGTTCTCCAGGAAGAAATGTGATTGTCATGAGTCAGAAAGCAATTTGTTTTTTCTTCCTAGAGTTTAAATTGGAAATGTTTTCACAATGAGGTTTTGTTTGCCCTCCTTTGAGTCAACAAAGAACTCTGGCAAAGCTTGAACTTAACCTTTTGAGTGCCAGTGGGGTGCAGAGCAATGCGTTGTGTACCCCTCTGGCACTCAAAGGGTTCAAAGAGATCTATACCTATAATAGAAAGTGGTTCAGAAAGTGCTTAACACATGGAATTAGGCAGGTAAGTGTCCTTCATACAGGAATCATGAATATGTATTTGCTTCATTCTGCACATTAGCTTCAGTTGCCTGTATTTGCTGTGAACAGTTTAGCCCCTATCATATGTTATAAATTGTTGCAGCTACAGAAAATCTGGACAAAAAAATCATGCACTGCATAGAATTTGGGGTTATGGACTTAGGCGTGATAAAGAGGTGATAACACAGAGAAGATTTTCCAGTGAAATCACTTCTCCAGTTTCTATGCTATTCTAAAGAGTCTATACACTAAGATCTCCAGCACTGCATAAATCGTAGTGCATTGGCTCCATAGAATAACATTACCATTACCACCTCTTTATCACTCCTTAGTCCTGTTGGGAATTTCAAATACGCAATATGCACTATGTTGTCACAGAGAGATGCAGCTTGCTGCAACATTCCTCAGGAAGTACAATAACCCAACTACAAATGTATAGCAGTGATTGCAAAGGAATCTCATTGAATCAAACAACTATTGTTTTTTCTTCTATTTCTGTTAAGAGAATGGCATACTGGGAACCCCTTGCTAAAATGAAGCACCAAAAATGTACCAACATTTTCATCTGCTACAGAAAAGTCGCCCTACAAAGTCACCTGTGTGAACAAGCACATAGGTGTGTATTTAATTTTCAGTTCCACACAATAAACAATCAGTCTAAATAAGATTGATCATAAAGAAAGCCCCACCCATGCTTCTGAAGAGCCATGAAAACATTTTCAGGTTAGTTTAATTATAGCTCAGTCCCTGTTCTGTTATAGACTACAGAAGAGTTCAAACACAAATGATTAATATCTGACTGCTGCATGAAAGATACATTTGTACGTTAAGTTCTTCTATTAAAGAAAATTAAGAGCCATTTATTTCAAGAGTATATTTCTCCTTTAAAGGGATAGTAATACTTAATATGTAAAAAAAAATAATGTTGTAGCATTTATCCTCTTGAGTAAAACAAGGGTACTCCCACTACTGAAAAGTGTTTTATTCAAAGGTTTAGGCTCAGGATCTCTGTGGCCTGAAATTGTACAATGGTGCTGTCCCTAGGATGATGCAGCAACAGTGCCACTGTACAACTTTAGGCAACTGAGATACTGCACCTACAAAATTCAAGTTTGAGCTGTAAAAACACCCTTTAGAAGTGGGAGTACTCTTGTTTCACTTAGGGGGATAAACAAAAAACTTTTTTTTTTTTTGTTTATTTTTTTACATATTAAGTATTACTATACCTTTAATGCCCTCATCTTTTTTCAGCCTCATCAATCAATCCCACATGCAAACATTTTTATCACATTACACTACAATAAAATGAGTTTTATTTATAAAAGACAAAGTGCAGCAATTGTGGGACATACCAACTTCACCCTAGGGGACTGATACAAATTTATAATTGATAATGGAAGTTTGAATGCTAGATGGAGGTCTTTGCAGTGTATTGGAGACCTCTAGTATTTAGGGGTTAAAAATCCACATTAACCCTTTGAGTGCCAGAGGGATATGCAACGCATTGCTTTGCTGGATATCCTGGTCCCGGGACCAGCAAGTGGCTCTTCAGTAGTAGTAGCAGTCACACTTTGTGGACCATTCCGATGAAGAATTTCTTTTTACATAGCGCTATTTCAGCTCTGCTGAAGAGCCTCCTCGAGTTTGCCGACTTGAATCTCCTGGTGTCAGCTGTGGGAAAGCGGAGGGAGGGTGGAACTTTAGCCTTCTATATCTCTCAAACCATAAAGGTTTGAGAGATGGGACTGGGGTTGTTTAGTTTCAATTTCTAATAGCTGCAATATTACCTTTTTTAAGATATAGACATTACTAACCCTTTAACATACAGTGCTCACAGACACCACTTTGAGCTGTAAAATCAAAATATTAGATGACAAATATAAATTTTTTAAGGGATTCAGTTACTGAACACGTGTTCTAGAGCTGCAGGAACCAGCTAATTTATTCTCTGCTTGGCAGGGTAACCTGTGGTACTTCAGCTGTTGGTGAATTACAAATCCCATCATCCTCAGATGGCTGGCTGAGTGCGATGGGAATAGTAGTCCAACAACAGCTGGAGAGCCACAGGTCTCCCACCACATCTAATTGTTATAACTGACCCACATTAACTAAGGTCACACTAGTGTTTTTTACATGAAAAATAAGTTAACAAGTGCTTGCACTGTTTTTTATTAAATAAAATTGAGGCTTTTTATTAAAAATTGCTGTAGGAGCATCCAGAAAAATCTTTAAAATGTACATTGCCAATTAGAACGTATTAGCATCTTATTACTGATATTTAGTAAATAAAAAACCTATTTGTATTTATATCGTTTTACATATAGCAGAAGCAAGTTAGCCAATTGAATTCTGTTTTTTTTTTAGACATGACCTTTTGAAAATGTGGGCCTATATGACCACAAAAAATGTAAATTTGTACAGAATGAGGGTGAGTGCCAGGATAGATCATAGAATGTTCAATGAGACATTGGGGGAGATTCACTAAGCGGTGATAAAGTGGAGATGACTTCTCCAGTTCCTATGTTATTCAAAGGAGCCTATTCACTAAGCTCTCCAAAGCTGAAGAAATCTTCATGAATAGGCTCCATAGAATAACATAGGAACTGGAGAAGTCATCTCCACTTTATCACCGCTTAGTGAATATCCCCCCTTCTATTCTTGACCCCAGTCTCTTTGACCCATATGTATAAAAGCAGAACAATTCTGGAGCAAACAAACCACCAGAGTGGATGAATGAAAATACCACACATTCCCATTTATTTAAATGGGGTTTTTATCCCCTTGAAAGCTAGAGGTCTCCATGCATGTTTTGGAGACCTTTCTAGCATAGAAAGAGTTAAAAGCACCCTTTTTTATTTGCCCCCTGTGGTGAAGTTGGTTTGCTCTAGAATTTCTCCAATTTTTTTGGTTTTCTTTAAAATTCATCTTTAACTATGAAATTTGCTTCCTCCTCTTTCTCCTCTGACTCTAGTGGTTTGTCTTTTTCATTTTGTTTTTCTTCCTCTTTCTGTTGCTCCTTTTCTTTTAGTTTTTCCTCTTTCACGTCTTCACGGTCTTCTTTTTTCACTTTTTCCTTTTCCGCTGTATCTTTTTCCATCCCCTTTAATTTGGTCTTTTTGCCTTCCTTTGCTTCCTTCTCCTCGTCCTGTTTTGCTTTTATCTTCCTTTCGGGATCCTTTGGAAAGTCAAATCAGGAGAATAAGAAAAGTCACTGCAATATAAGGATGTTTGTCTTTTCCTTTTTAAATTTAAAGGGATAGTAATACTTTGCAAATTACTAATCCCCATACTGTAGCTTTGTTAAAAAGAAACTTATTGCCCCCAGTGTCATCTCTCAAACCCTTATGGGTGAGAGATGATAGCGCTCAAAGTTTCCCCCTCCCTCCCCCTTCCCTGACCGAACGCTGACTGCAGGGGAAGCTGTCGTACGAGAGTCTTATGTGCATCAGGCAGCTCTGCAGCTGAGCCGAGATCGCGTTTATAAAAAATAATTCTTTCACTGAAACGGTCTTCTACTTGTGCTTGGTTTGCAAGCACACGTAGAAGACCGTTTTAGTGAAAGACTTCTTTTTTATAAACACGATCTCAGCAATGCTGTAGAGCCGCCTGATGCAAGTAATACCGGATATCACTGCAGTCAGCATTCAGTCAGAGAAGGGGGAGGGAGGGGGGAACTTTGAGCACTATCATCTCTCAAACCATAAGGGTTTGAGAGATGACACTGGGGGCAATACGTTTCTTTTTAACAAAGCTACAATATGGGGATTAGTAATTTGCAAGTATTACTATCCCTTTAATACCGCTACCCATCACAGTTTACTACATAGTTTATTATACAGAATATATATATATACACACTCTAAGAGTTAACTTATAGCCCTCTCTCTCATTTATGTGTATATATCTCAGTGTTGGAAAGCCATAGTCAGTGATTCAAGCTCTCCCATGGAAACAATAAAAAAAATATTTTGGAAACCAGTTGGTACAGCTGCTAACAGTTTCAGTGTAAAAAAAAATAATTTGAATGGAAAATCTCCCAGTAGTGGAAGTATCCTTGTTTAACTCGATAGGAAAATAATATATTGTTTTTTTTCTTTTAAAAAAACTTTACTGTTTCCTTAGAGGAACATTAAAACTTAAAATTAACTATGATTCTCAAATTATGTATGCAATTATTTATGCTCAATGCACCACTTAACTAACACATAGGCTGGAAATTTCTTGGCACCCCTAATATAGGTAATTTATCAAAGTAATTTTGAAGGGAAACAAATATATATATAGTTATTCTCAGAATGCCCCAGAATTGGAATAATGAGCATACCAAGCATCAGAAATTCCATAAATACACATTATAAACTCAACATTAAAGAATTGGTTTGGGGGAGGAGCTGCATGCGAAGTGAGGTGTGATTACAGCTGGGGCTAAGGGCACCTTGGGTGCCTTTCCCAGGGGCCCCTGAAAAGTAAATCTGGTCATGATCATTTTTCCTGATGATGCTGCAGCTCTGTGAATAACAGATTTTGTGATGTAAAACAAAATTTTTTTCCCCTTGGGCCAAGCTTTCTCCCTGTTCGGAATCTGTAAGAAAACTGCATGTGCACATATATATTTGCCGCTGAAAATTCCTAAATTCTACATATGGATTAATGTCTCTGAGTTTATGTTTGTTGCCTTTTAGGTGACGCATAGTCCAGATTAGAAACCGTTTGCTGTTTGGGGATGACAGATGGAAACCGAAACCTTGAATACCACTGATATAAGTATTAAACATGAATTTAATAAAAAAAAAAGAGGCTGTTAATTATAATTTTAACACAGAAATGGTAAACTGCTGATTTACATACACATTAGGCCTTATGTATGAAAGAAAAACAAAGAAATTCTGGAGTAAACAACTGCATCATAGGGAAAAAGTAAAAATCCCAAATCTCCCATTGATTTAAATGGAGCTTTTAACCTATTGGCTGCTAGAGAGGTCTCCAGTGTATTGGTTTGCAGTAAAAAGTTATATTTATCCCCTATGGTAGATCCAGAATTTCTTTTCTTTTGCCACCAAGCCCCAGTAATGAACACACAGGTATGTTGCTATACAGACACATTTAACAACAGAATTGTACAGTGGAACGTTATATTCATCGACTCTAATGTAAAGGGTAAAGCATAGACAGTGCGTTCAGCACACAGTCCTGGTACTATGAAGTTGTTTGTGGATACTAGTAAATGAAAGCAATTCCTATGTCTGTTCGGAGTACAGGTTGTGTATGTAATCTCTATGTCCTTTTCTAGGTGCCATATATTGGCATTATGCATATAACAGAATTTAACAATATGGCAAATACATAACGAAGCTGTAATAATAATTATGGGTGTACTTACGAAGATAAGTAGAATCTGTTATTTTTATAACATCTAGGTTAAAACATTCTAATTTACTGCTTATATACTGTATAATCCTATATACTGTAATTCCTCACCTTTGTCAGGCCCCATGTCTCGTTCGCAATCTGCTCAGCAAATGTTTCATTGTTTGTGATGAGGAAATTGTCAAAGATGGTGCCTGACTTCACCTAAAGGACAAACAATTGTAAGTTTTCAGAATAAATGGAATAACAGCTGAATGTGTTCTGGTAGTATCAGTCAAAGCTAAAAATGTTCAAGTTAGCTGTCAGACAGGCCAGTGATAGCCTGTTTTGCAACATGTTGCACCTCTCCTATCAACTAGTGGGTTAAGCACAATCCAGACATGGGGGACAAGTAAATTCCCATTGATTGAATGGGAAATTACATTTTTCAAAGTCTGGAACAGACATAGTAAAAAGCCCAGGGCTGCACTTTGCTGCTCCAAAATAACTGCTATTGGTCTGCTCCCTAGGAAACAGACCTGCCAATAGGTAGCAATTCTATCCTGTGATAGTTACCCTTTAAGTGAGGCTTTTAACACATTAAATACTAGAGCTGTCCCAAGCAAACGGCAAAGCAATGTGTTGGAGACCTCTCTAGTATTCAGGGGATTAGAAGCCAGATTTTAATCAATGAACATTTTAATTGATCTCTTTGGCATGTGTGACATACAGTTTTATGACAAAATGCGTTTTTTAGCAAACTAAATGCAGTACCTGTTCTTTAAAGGGCTAGTAATACTTTAAATGTAAAAAAAATAATATGATCTAGGGATTATCCCCCTGGGTAAAACTAGGGAACTCACATTGCTGAAAGCTGATCTATTCAAAAGTTATTGCAGCTCAAACTTGAATTTGTTTAGGTGCAGTATCACAGTGGCTTGGAATTTTACAGTGGCGCTGTAGCTACACCATCATATGGAGATTTATGGTCAACTGATCAGAGATGTCCATAGGATGGTGTAGCAACAGCGCCACTGTACAATTTCAAGCCACTATGATATTGCACCTAAAATTTTCACCCTTTGATTGCTAGAGTGGTACGGAATGCATTGCAAAGCAATGCATTGCGTACCACTCTGGCACTCATAGGGTTAAGTTTCAGCAGCAATAAAGTTTGAATAAAACACCTCTCAGCAGTGGGGAGTACCTTGTTTTACTCAGAGGGATAAAAACTACACTATATATGTTTTTACATAGTATGTACTACTATCCCTTTAAGTATATATATATATATATATATTTATATCCCTTTAAGTATAATATATACATACCTCAATAACTGTTAAAGTACTTTACATATTTAGTAACTAAACCTTTAATTTCAATGTATTTCTCCAAATCATCTCTGCTTTGTGGTACTGTATAAACTGGAGTGCCCCACAACTTCAGTCATTTACAGATCCCTACCCAACAGCGTATAACTCACTATTACACTAGTATTCTCGTGTTCTATGGAATGGTGATACCAGCTTTAGCCTAGATTGTGCTGCAGTTGATAACTTTATCCAGGTTTTACCAACACATCTCCCTTAGACGTCTATGGGAATATGTTGTATAAAACCAGTGGTAGCACAAATAAACTGCAATAGGACTAACACCTTTATTAGGATTCTGAATAAGTGTACAGCTACCCTACTCTCCTCCATTAGTGCACAATTACTTTGTGTATTATGTATACTAAGGGCCATAATCACAAAGAAGTGGGGCAATTCTGGCAGACCATATGGAATTAAGACAACAGAGATTTCATTTGTCCCTTATGGTGCAGTTGCATTGCTCCAGAACTTTTCCACTTTTAAGTTTTTATTTTATGGGTATTTTCTTCTGTGTTCCAACTGAGGTGCACAAGTATGCAACCCAGCCCTGGAAGATTTAAAGAGGACTGTTTCGGAAAGGATACTTTAGAATAGCAGATGCACCAAGTAGCTCTTTTAGATGGATGGTAATGTTTAGCTATTAAGGCAAGGTTGATTCTTCAATATACTTTTTTTTATAACAAAGTAATCAAGTACACCTTTCTAACTGTCCATAATGTTGTAGTCTTCGTTTTATTTTAAAGTGTCCCCCTTCTGCCCCTTTTCCATACGTCATGCTGATTTCCCTCAGAGCAGCAGCCCAGTCTGGATGGATAACTATAAGGGACAATCTTGTGTCAGCGTAAGGAAAAAAACCTTCCCTCCTTCACCACAGGGACATTCTGACACAAGATTGTCCCTTGATGCGATCTGTACGGATTTCATATCTGAGGGAAGGCAGCACAGCATATGGAAAACTGGAAGAAGGGGGACAATATAAATAAAATAAAACAAAGGCTACAACATTATGGACAGTTACGAAAGGTACACTTTGTTATAAAAAAAAGTATATTGAAGAATCGACCTTGCCTTAATAGCTAAACATTACTATCTGTAACTCTTTCAGTGCTGGATCGCTCACTCCTCACCTTAGAGGGAACACTGATTGAACCTAGTGTAAATAGTACTCAGAAGTAGTTGTACCCTGTTGGGGGAGAGTATAGTGGTTGTTTTGCTCCTGAATTGCTTTACTTTATCTTTGCACATATGGCTGTAAATATGCAATTAAAATATCTAATGACATAATTTGAAATTTAGCATTCAGCACACGTTTCTTTATGTTTCTCCTAAAAAATAGGCTCTCATTTACCCCCAAAAATGCCAAGTAAATCAGTCTAGTGTAAGGGCCCTATGTTTAGAACAAAACCAGAGTAATTTGGGGGCAAACCACCATCAACATAGGGGACAAATTTAAAATCTTATTGATATAAAAGGAGCTTTTAACTTCTTGCATGTTAGAGAGAGAAGCACTCTGTCATTCAAGATGTTAAAAATAACAAATTTAAATCAATGGTCATGTTTATTTGTCTCCTATGGGTACAGTTGGTTTGCCCTGGTTTTGAACACAGGACCCTTATCTATCTATCTTTCTTTCTTTCCAAATTACATCATTTTATGGATAAAAGGGGATTTTTGTGTACTTACTGATAAATCATTTTTGTTTATTCCTTGTGGAACACAGGAAGTATGGGGTAAATTATCCTACTCTAGCCGGCAGGGCACTTGCATACAGTGTTCTCTGGAAGCAGAGGCTCCCTTCCTGCTCCACTTTAGCCCAGCCAAGAAGGCTCGGTTTCAATGTATACCCAAGACTGGGTAAAGTGGAGCTGGGAGGAATTATCTGCCACCTCTGTATGCAAGTGCCCTGCCTCCTACAGAATGATACTTAACCCCATGGTTCCTGTGGTCCACAATGAAGGAAAGAGAAAATTGTATCTGCTTGAGCATACGAGGAAACAATGAAGGCCATCCTCCCCAAAAGACACTACAAAAGCAATAGATTATTGGGGGAACAGTCATCCAAAATAAAAATCATTAGCGTCCCCAAACTCATAAACCACCTTCTTACTACCATGTACATGAGCTTTATCTTAATCTCTTGGCACTGGAGACATCTCTTGCATTCAGGTGGTTGAAGTTATGGCAATTTTATCACTGTTTCAAAATGAACACCAATAGGTCCGTGTGACGGGGGGTACAGGGGTTACTTATTGGTAGGCCGAGGGTTAAGAGATTTATCCAGCCAGACAAAAAGATAATAAATTGCATTTATTAGAGAGGTCACGGCACAAAACATAGGACAACAATTACAGGCAAACAAACAGGGGTAAAACATAAAAACTAAGCACTTCTGCGGTTCTCTTCTTAGTTGCATAACTTGCCAGGGGTTACAAATAATACTCACAGTCCACTTTAGCTTAATGCTGGAGCTTATTCATAGTCCCACTAGAGGCAAGAGTAGGCATCCTGCCCACTACACATGCTGCTGGAGCACATGAAGGTTCCTTGTATCTTTTAGTCCTGGCAGAGGAGTTGGGGAAGACATCCTAAGATCCTTGTGGTAGGAACATCAGGGTACTCTCTCTCTGTGTCTGAAGCTTCCTTGACTTACAGCCCACAACTGAAAATGGGACCTGGCACTACAGTGCCCGCTCACTCTAACTCTTCTGGTGAGGGCACTCGCCAGTCCCAGTTTCTGCAGTGCTGCTTTAGGATGCCCAGGGACCCTAGGCCTCCCACCATTATGGAGAGGCCCTTTCTCCTGGCCCTACATTCTGCAACCAACCTCTCTCTCTCACTTTCTCTCTCCCAGGTTCTCTCTACCCACCCCCTACAGGATGTGTTGTCATAGTTCCCATCTACCAGGTCTCTCTCTGCTTAGCCTAATGTGAGGGGGGAAGATGCACATCCCCCCTCCATCTAACCAACATTGGTTATCTCATAGCACAATCTCTGGGTTTAGCTAGACTGCATGGCACCATTCCTTTGTACATCCTACACACTAACTAACCCATTCACTGCTGGTAACTGGACAACCCTCTCTAATGCATGCACACACAGGGGACATTAAGGTTTCAAGAATGGGAACACGTTAAGACAATGGCAATCACTGAAAACAGACACATTTCTTTCTCTGGGTGACAACCATTTCGTCACAGTCTGTCCCCCCTTTCAGATGGGGACCCCAGAGTTCAGTCCACACGGACAGATCACTGGGTCCCCACATATTAACTACTTTCATATACTTCTATCAATACAGACATCAAGCCTACAAAGCATTTGTATATACAGTACATCATTTGTATCTTTAGTGGCGATAGTTCCAAAACAAAGTCCAGTGATTCAGGATACTTTCCAGGGCAAGACATATCCAATTAGGGTGCAGGAAAAAGCAGGCCCAAAACATTTCAAATAGGCAGATCTTCTGGTGTGGCAATGCGTTTTCCTCACACACACACAATAGCTTACTGCCATCAAAATTAAGAGACCGTCCCAGAACACCATCCCACCTAAATCAGTCCAACATAAAGAATCAGAACCAGTCCCATCACATTCAGTGCTCCCACAGGAGTGTCACTTACCCCTGCAAAGACTTCCAACATTGCTTTTGGGGTGGATTAACTTTTCCATTAAAATTCCCACTGTAACTGGTTTCTGAATAGCGCATCCTCCACTGGATTTTCCTTTAAGCTGAGAAGGTAGTGCAATGTTCTCTCTGGATTACCCTTCTGGTCTCTGTGTCACATTACTCCCATGCTTGGATTCTGTGGCACCCAACACTGGTTTAGCACATTCTGAATTTCCACTCTGGATCTGGTTGCTTTGGAGCGCTGTTTTTTGATGTTTGACCACTTTGCTTTGAAGTACTGGATCATCCAGGCAAGTCTGTAAAGCTGTAGATCACTGCATTGCTAGGGCATAGTGGGTGCTGGATGCAGACTACACCCCTAGTCCCATTTTGTCTGGCAGTGCTGATAGGGTACTTGCTCACATGTCCCTTAGGCTAACTCTAAGGCAAAACAAAAATAACAGGAGGGGTTCCCATACTGTTGTCCTTGGCCATGTCTTTTTGTCTGGGTGCTAAAGTGACCACGCTACTGAGCTGGCACAACTAGCACACATAGTGGTCAGGGTTGCCCTCAGACACCCTGAACACCTAAGCTGGATATCCCACAAGCTGCCACCAGTGTGACGGGGGGTACAGGGGTTACTTATTGGTAGGCCGAGGGTTAAGAGATTTATCCAGCCAGACAAAAAGATAATAAATTGCATTTATTAGAGAGGTCACGGCACAAAACATAGGACAACAATTACAGGCAAACAAACAGGGGTAAAACATAAAAACTAAGCACTTCTGCGGTTCTCTTCTTAGTTGCATAACTTGCCAGGGGTTACAAATAATACTCACAGTCCACTTTAGCTTAATGCTGGAGCTTATTCATAGTCCCACTAGAGGCAAGAGTAGGCATCCTGCCCACTACACATGCTGCTGGAGCACATGAAGGTTCCTTGTATCTTTTAGTCCTGGCAGAGGAGTTGGGGAAGACATCCTAAGATCCTTGTGGTAGGAACATCAGGGTACTCTCTCTCTGTGTCTGAAGCTTCCTTGACTTACAGCCCACAACTGAAAATGGGACCTAGCACTACAGTGCCCGCTCACTCTAACTCTTCTGGTGAGGGCACTCGCCAGTCCCAGTTTCTGCAGTGCTGCTTTAGGATGCCCAGGGACCCTAGGCCTCCCACCATTATGGAGAGGCCCTTTCTCCTGGCCCTACATTCTGCAACCAACCTCTCTCTCTCACTTTCTCTCTCCCAGGTTCTCTCTACCCACCCCCTACAGGATGTGTTGTCATAGTTCCCATCTACCAGGTCTCTCTCTGCTTAGCCTAATGTGAGGGGGGAAGATGCACATCCCCCCTCCATCTAACCAACATTGGTTATCTCATAGCACAATCTCTGGGTTTAGCTAGACTGCATGGCACCATTCCTTTGTACATCCTACACACTAACTAACCCATTCACTGCTGGTAACTGGACAACCCTCTCTAATGCATGCACACACAGGGGACATTAAGGTTTCAAGAATGGGAACACGTTAAGACAATGGCAATCACTGAAAACAGACACATTTCTTTCTCTGGGTGACAACCATTTCGTCACAGTCCTGCTTATTGCTTATATGCTGCAACCATGCCTATTGTTTATATGCCACTGCTTCAGTTACAAGATGGCCACTTATCTAATTCATTTGATTCCATTCTTAGTTACAAAGGGCAATATTCTTAGGTCCTACAGTTCAGTGAACCTACAGATTTCAGTTTGTGGAGCCACACAGATCCATAAGTGTTCAGTTATGTAAATACAGTACAGAGAGTACAGAGTGCAGCTGTGACATGGACCACCATCCCCATGGAACCATCAGCTCTAGAGCCCCATAGGTATTAGTTATGCCCAATTGAGAATATTTTTGTGTTAGGGAGTCCAAAAAATATTTGCACCAAGGCCCAGATATGACTAGTTACACCAATGACAGTGTACACATTTGAAAACTGGTTTAACCCTTTGAGTCAGAGGGTTAAATTTCATCTGAACCACTGTCAAGCTTATTTCCTAGCGGCTCCTAGGCACCTGCCTACTTTACCTACTGGGGCAATTGTGCCCTGTTTGTGTTGTATCACAACCCCATATTCTGTGCAACATAGATATGGAAGAAATAGTGCTATGCCTGCAAATCACCTTTTTTTTAGCCCCCAATACTTCCACTGATATTCCTGAGATCTTTAACACTCCCTACCCCATCACTCACCTCCTGTAGTAATTATGAAGCAGATATACTCTACTCACCTGCCACAAGTCAAGTCCGATGACCCCGATATTGTAGTATCTATAAATGGTTGGATCGATCACATAGTCTGGGTTATCGATCTCTGGATGAATCCACTCTCCTTGGTAGTTGGGGTTATCTATTATTTGTGGTTTCCATATTCCCTAAAGAATCAGAAAATATATTTACATAATAGAGTGCCCTTGGGGTTCTGAAAGTGTTTGGAGTATCTGTCTATGATATATAAGGTGTCCATTTAATTCTTTATGTAGCAAACAGAGGCAAATTCCCTTGTATGTAATTGTAATTATTTATATTATGTCACGGCTGTATGTTGTACCTGCTTCCTACGCTGTGTAACTGGGGTAATCAATTGTTGGCCCTCCAACTTTTGGCGAATACAGTTCCCAATGTCCTCAATTACCCGATGGCTGGCTGGGAATTATGGGAGTTGTAGTCCCCAACAGCTGAGGGTTACAATTGACTACCCATTTATATACTAGCTAGTTATCTTTTTATACAGGGACATGCACAGACATTTTGGGGGGGCAGGGGCTCAGAGGAAAAAAGGGCACTTCTCATGATTATTATTATTATTATTTTTTTTTTTTTTGTTAAAAGGGCACGAGGGCACTTTGGACAAAAAGGGCAGGTGCTCAAGCCCCCCTTGATGTCTATGTGTGCATGTGCCTGTTTTTATAAATGAAGAAACTTTATGTAAAGTTGAAAAGAACCTCTAACACAGGAAAGTATAAACTAAGGCCCTTCATGCTAGCTAATTCTGTTAATAATAAAATAACTATTATAATGTATCTTTAACAATCAGCCAGACATTTAATTCTTATTATTTTTGATGACCAGAGGTGTGTGTTGCTTTGCAATTCATTGCTCATTTCTCTGGTCTTTATGGGATTAATCTGTATAGTAAAATGTAAGCTAGGCTATTAGCCTTGCTCTAGATTTCATTTAATAAGTCAGTATAAACTAATTTTGTGCATGTGTGTCTTTAATGCCATTACATTGGTTAGTTGTGTGTGGCAATGGATTTAATGTTCTTTTATCTGTCAGGGCTTCAGCAAAACTTTGGACACCCCTTCTCTAACATCTACCTACCATATGTTGTTTAAGACATGAAACACTTTGAGTCACATGTAGAAACAAAAATAAGCAATTCTAGAGCAAACCAACGGTATCATGTGGGTTTAATTAAAAATTCCCATTCATTTACATGGGACATTTAAACTAGAAAGGTCTCCAATGCCTTGCAGAGCAATATGATGATGAAAACTTTAACATTTAAGGGGTTAAAAGGCCGATTTAATGCAATGTAATTTTTATTCACCATTATGGAGCACATGGGTTCCCCCTGAACTATTTCAGTCTGTCTTTATTAATCGCAATAAACATCATGGGAGAGGCTAATATTCATACTGCCCTTATTTATCAAGTGAAAGTGTATCAACGAAGTTGGAGGGTAGAGGACACTTTATATAAAGGGTGGATGTTACTTGGGCCCTGCAAAACTGTAACTAGAGACCATACTGCCCACCATTTCAAATGGCCTAGTTGCTGTTGCTAGGGGTGTGACTGGTGGGCAGGGCATTAACAATAATTTTTAGGTTATTATTGACACCCTTTTGTGTCTTTGTTTTAGAACAACTTACATTTATAGCAGTTAATGAGGATATCACATTTTAGCTGTATACACATATCTTGACAGATAAGTAACCCATAGAAATCACGTATTCGGGAACTTATTGTATATGTTGATTACTATGCATGGTTAAACACACAAGTTTAATAGACAAATTCCTTGCAACAACATACAACAAATTTGTATTCACATTTTGAGTTGAATATATTTTTAGGACTTGTTTAATTATATTATCTATCCAGGGATTCAGTGGGTACATTGGTAACCAGTCCTGGTATAATACATAGGGCAAAACAAGCCCATGTATACTATGGCATATTTGTTATATAACATAAACACACCTTAGTGAATGAGTATAAATATCGCTGACAAACGGGTCGCTAAGATTATAGACCACCCTGATGAAGCCACAGTAGCAGCAAAACGTATTGGGGTAATATATTGTTCACTTGCCCACTTGATGAAGTCACTTGGTTTAAGACACTGGCATTATGGATCTATAGAGGTCAGAATCGAATGTAGGGCCTAGCACTGTGGCACACCAACTTCAAATGGCCAATAAGAAAGAAGTATAGGGATCCTCTGCTTGGATGTATCTTGCAACAGTTATCTCTCTTTGTATACTTAGAGAATACTTGATTCTGATAGGAGGAATGCTATATGACTAAGCTCCAAAGAGTAGGAGACTGAACTGGTCTATTTTCTTAGGTTTAATACATTTATAGCACAACTATAAGGAGCTGTATGGAGATTTGACTTAAGCCCTATACTACTGAATATGACTATTACTCTTTTGCATTTTGGTTATACCGTATATTTATATAGACCAGCGTAACATATATTGAATAGTATCCCCAAATTACATACTATATATTGTTCTACGGCTAGTCACTGCTCAGAAGCATCGTGTTTTAAAGGGATACTAATGTCCAATAATAATATTATGTGGTATTGTAGATTTAAAAAAAAATATATATGTGCAGTAAATCCCATCTCTCAAACCTTTATGGTTTGAGAGATATTCGCATCTAAAGTTCTCCCCGCCCTCCCCTTTTGCTGACGTCAGAGCTGTACTGGCAGCAGAAGATCCTGATCCTGGGACCAGCCGGCGGCTCTTCAGCAGAGCTGAAATAGCGTTATTTAAAAAGAATTACTTCACTGGAATGGTCTACAAAGTGTGCCTGGTTTGCAAGCACACTTTGTAGACCGTTCCAGTGAAGTAGTTCTTTTTAAATAACCCTATTTCGTCTATGCTGATGCGCCTCCTCGAGTCGGCTGAGGGAGGGGGGAACTTTAGCAGCGAATATCTCTCAAACCATAAAGGTTTGAGAGATGGGATTTGCTGCACATAATTTATTTTTTTTTTAAATCTACAATACAAAATAAAATTATTATTGGACATTACTATCCCTTTAACTTTCTAGTGACATTACAGAGGAGAAATGTTCACATACATATTAGACTAATTCCACCAAAAGGGCAGTCAGGTTCCAAAATTATGAGCAAGTCCCCTCTGCACGGGGATACACACTAACCCCAGATGTAGTTTTGGCCTTGTTGGGCATTGTCAGTGAGGTGCAGCTGGATTTCCTAGGCACAGAGAGCAAGGGGTCCATGTCTTGATTACCCTTCACTCTTAGGGAGACCACCTAAGTGTATTCAATATACATACATAAAATGTGAGGGGTTCTGAAGGCGAACATAAAGCAAAGTGGCTTGTTCTACAGCTAGTCATCTCTCAGAAGCATCACGCTTTAGCTCTCTAATGCCATTACAGAGGAGAAATGTCCACATACATATTAGTCTAATCCTTCCCAAACAGGCAGTCCAGTTCCAAAATGACAGGCAAGTCCCCTCTGCACGGGAACACCAGCTAACCCCAGATGTACATTTTGGCATTGTTGGGCCTCGTCAGTGAGGTACACCTGGATTCCCTAGGCACTGAAAGCAAGGGATCCATGTCTGGATTATCCTTCACTCTAAGGAAGACCCCCCTAAGAGCATTCAAAATACATACAAAATGTGAGAAGCCATTGTGCTTTCTGTTCTTCCTCAGCCATAGAACAAGTAATTGTGTTTTCTGTTTGTCCTCAGAGCCTCTCACATTTTTTGTATGTTTTCTTCAAATATGCACTGCCTATACTAAAATGTCTGTAAAAACAAAACATTTTTAAAAAGATGAACAAGGCATACTCTTTTGGAAAAAAAGACAACCTGCTGCAAGTGAGATGCCACCTGCCTTTTTATCCCAAGCCCGGTTAACACAAATGTTTATAGAAATGGTACTAAAGTAAACAATATGCATTTTCTACATTTGTACCCCTTAATACTTACTGAAATTTTGAAAAAATATGGAATTTCCTATTGTATTCTTTAGTAGATCCTCTCCCAAAATCTATCATTTTTCTTATATGCTTTGCTCACCCCTCTGGCACTTAAAGGCAGGGCTGCCACCAGAAATCTTGTAGCCCAGTACAAGATAAACCTAGGGTTCTCCCCACTCATTTGTACTGCAACATGTGTAAAGCTACAGCCAGTGGAACTTCTTCACTATGAGATATGATTTGAAATGGAGGACAGAGCAGCAGATGTGAGCTCCAGTTCCCTGCTATGCTACCTACAGAATATACTTAAAAAGGAGCCACCAAGAGATCCTTCACAATGCCCATGGGCCAGCCTGATCATCTGGGGCGTCCTTTTGAATCAGGGTCCTCCTCCACATTTTGTGGGTACTGCCTGTAACCCCTGATGGCATCTCTGATAAACGGATTCAAGAGTATCCTTGAATAAAAGAGGGGAATCTGCTCTTTCAAAAAATGGGCACCTGTAAATATTTCATAGAAAGAGCAATTGTGATAGGGGCTCTTTAGGAATCCCATCTGCCCTGTGCTCATGCAGTAACACACTGGAAACTACTATAGTTTGAAACAGGGGGCTTCCTTATTTCAAACAATGGTAGTTTGTGCAGAGGGGGTCAAGATTGGAGAACAGTTCCACTCTCCTTTGCTTTATTTTTTTCTTTTCATCTTGGGTGATCACAAGATCCCCCAACATTGTAACACCCAGGTGTAACATCATTTGAAAGAGACTAATCGGCTTTTTCAAACAAGGGTGTCCCCATCTGAATGGAAGCATTAGAAAATAATTCCTGGTAGTTGAGTGGGTTCTTGTTGCATAAATAACACCATCGCTTTTGAGCACAATGTCACCTTTATGCATCAGAGGAGTACCCTTTTACTGCTAATGCACAGAGGGTGTGGCTGTCCATGTCCTTAGCAATTTTAGGGTAACTATTAAGGACGCTGATGTTCATATACTTAGCAGTGAAGTGGTTAAAAGCCCCATTTAGATCAGTGTGAATGTTTCTTTGTCCCCTGAAGTTCAGTTGGTTTTCCAAATAATTTATTCTTTTCTTTATACATACTACCCTTTGGACCCTCTAAGGTTTACCAGAAGTCTCTTTAGACCCTTAATAATTGTAGGAAAATCAGCCACACTTATGTACAACCAGGACAGCCTCTCTCCTCTCTTATCACATGATTAAACTGGTTCCTTACTAACAAACTGTGACTGCTGGGAAACCATGTGGAGGCCCCTGAAACAGAAGGCCCCCGGCAAACACTGATCCCTGCATTCAAATGCACGTGGGTGTTACTGTGAGCAGCAAGTGGGCATATATTATCTCTCTGCCAAGTTCTCTGCTAAGAACTTCACCTTGTATTTTGGGTTAGGGACCACTGGAGGCTCCCATTCTCCATCCATGCTCGTATCCCAGTCATGCGGCTTCTGTGATTCTGGGTCAGGAATAAGCTCTGTCTCTTCCCAATCCTACAACAGAAAACATAAGCCATGGGTACAAACAGATCTGTGGGAGACTCTCTGTAATATGTTCATTATTAGAATCTTTAACCCTTGATAACCACAGTGGGGTTTGCCATGCTTTGTACTCTCTCTCTGGTTTTCAGGGGGTTAGAGAGGCACTGGGACAAATATGATTGTGGTTGCCACTTTTCTGGAAAAAAAAGAAAGCCACTTTAACCCCAGCACATGGATGCCATCCCAGCATATTAAAGGAATCATCACCATTCCCAGACAGGTCCCTACTCCCTACCCATATTAGCCACTTACATTTCTAGTCTGCCACACACATAGATTATGTTACTAACTCTATCCTTCTCCCTATCCACAACTTTCACTTGTTCACCTGCACTTACACACCATTCTTTTCTCAGTCATTCATCCATTTAGTGCTAATTCTGTGGTACATGTGAGCCTTTGGCATTGCTTGGGCAGCTTGGTAATTTACTGACACATCCCACAGACCATTTTCAGCCATCAGTTTGGTACAATACAAGCAAGGAACAACTATAAATATGATTAGATTCTAAAGGGGGAGTATCACCTTGAGACAGGACTTTTTAAAATAATGTACTATGCTCCAAACTGTCCTGAAACAATAATGTAGTATACTGCAGTAAATGTTTTCTTCAGAAGGCCAGGGCATTGTGTGCTAGACACAAGGAGCAAACATCCACAAGTGAAGTAGTGCAATTCTGGGGCAAACCAACTTCATCATAGGGGACAAACAAAAATTCCCAGTTGATTTAAGTTGAACATTTAAGCTCCTGACTGCTAAGGAGGTCCCCCAACACATTGCATCACTATGTGTTGGAGACCTGTTTAATATTCAAGAGGGTTAAAAAGTCCCATTTAAAGCATTGGCAGTCTGGGGAATTTTTATGTGTCCCCTATGCATTTGATTTACCCCAGAACTGCACTGCTCCTCTTTTTTAGATATGCACATATCTCTCCTTCCCTGCTCCTCTCCTGGTATCACTTATGCAGTGTGAATGAGCCCTCAGAATGTGTATGCATTTCCACTCCATTTTCTTCACCTCTCGTTATTGTTTTGAGCCCTGGTAACCATTTTCAGTAGCAAAGCCCTTTCACCCAAGCAGCAAAATAGAATCAGGAAGTGAGGAGGAGCTTTGAGATACAGTGAACAAACACGCTCAGTTCCCTATTGCACTGAGAGATTATTTAACCTTTGAATGCCAGAAGGGTATCCAATGCAAGAATACCCCTCTGGCACTCAGAGGATTAAGAGTTCAATATGAGTACATAATCTTTATAAATTGCATACACAACTGTTTAATGTTAAAGCAAAAATAAACAGTTTATGAATCCTAGCAGAATGGAAAAAAATGGCAGAATAAACTTGCAATTTCCATAAAATTAAATAAACATACCATTTAAAGAATAGGTTTGAATGCATACATAAGCCTTTGAATGCTTTGCAATGCATAACAGATGTCTCTGGCATCCAAAGCATTAGAGTGCTGGCCACACTCTGCTAAAGGGACATTGGGGGAGATGAAATAAAGGGTTATGCTATGACGACGTGTGTCTGACAATGTATAAAGAACACACTGCCTTGTCTATATCATCAAGGCAATGTGTGGTGAGCACATCACCTTGGCGATATACATATACATCACCATTGCACTAAGAATTGTGAATACAAGGGGAGGGGGAGAGAATGTAATCAGTAACATGCAGGGTTGTGGTATTGCTGGCAATATGTAAGGGATTCCCTCCCTGCAGTATGACAACCCATTAAGTCTGAAAGGATCCTCTCTGCAACCCCCACCTGCAGAGAGGATGCACTCAGACTTCAGCAATACATCTTTGATATGTTACATATAAACACACCCACATGAATATGGAAATTACTCATTAAACTGCATTTCCATAAGCAGATGAGCCATTGTCAAAGTAGTCAGTGTAAATAGTACACCTGTTGACGGTATGATGGATTCATGGTGATGTTGGATTGTTTGTTTTAATATTCACAGGGGTATGATGGCAATGACTCATACAGTGCATACTGTCGATATGCCATCAACACATAAGACACACGATCTCCAAACTGGCCCCTTATCCACATTTAGTGCATCTCCCCCACTAACACCTATAAACTATCTTGGGTTATACATATATACCCTGTATATACCCTGGCTGCAGACCAAACCACAGAGATCTCGAATGGGGCTGTGACGTTGGGTTGTTTAGACCTGATAGCACTGCCCCACACACACAAATATAAACAGACAATCTGACTGAAGATTGCCTGGATTTGGTCTGTGTGTGTGGGCAGGAACAACCAGCAACCTGATCAATCAGCGATCGCTGGTTGGCTCCAACCAAAATTAACCTGTGTATGGGCAACACCTCTCTTTGGCGGGAGAAGGCCGGGTGAATCCAAGAAAAAGTATATTATTAAATGAGGGATTTAAGAAAAAAAAATATATACAAATGCTCATTTTTTTTTACTAGAAAATGTATGCAAAATTCATAAAGTTGATGAGCTCATATAGAAACAAATACAATAAGGAGCACAAACGGTGATTCAGAGTAAAGGAGGCCCGATCAATAAGACAGATAATATATACACAATATATACATAATAATTCATAGCTATATCTGTAAGACTAGAACCTAGCAACAAATATTAATTCTTTGAGGAGCAGAGGATTGCCTTGCAATGGGTAACACACCCTTCCCCTCTAGCCCTTGAAGTGTTAATAATGCACCCTAATCGCATATCAGCACAGAAACCACTCACCTCCAAAGGAATGAGAGAAGACAGAAATATAAGTGTACACAAATATGAATCAAAGCGGCCCACTACCTAAGCCAAACGTGTATCACCACTCTCCTATGAAACCCAGGAGCAATACATATTGGGCATGAGCTCTCCTCGATCCTTATTTGTGTTGACATGTTATTATTAATATTTATTGTTAGGTCCTAGTCTTAAAGGAGATGTTTATCCCCTTCACAACTTTGCTTAAATCTTTTTCCTTAGCAATGTGTATCAGCCAGTTTGGAGAAACTCAAAGATAATATAGCTCTGTACCTACCTCCGGCAGACAGTGCTGACTGGATCTGTACTATAGTCTGAACTTCTATCCAGCCTCCTCCGTCATGTCCATCTGTCTATCTCTAAATTGGAGCAATCTAATTGGTAGAGATCGATTTCTGGCCAATGAGATCGCTCCAGCTTAGAGACAGACAGCCTCAGTCATCAGAGGAGGCTGGACAGAATTTCAGACTATGGTACAGATCCAGTCAGCACTGTCTGTCGGAAGAAGGTACACAGCTATATTTAACCCTTTGAGTGCCAGAGGGGTACGCAATGCATTGTAAAGCAATGTGTTGCATACCCCTCTGGCACTCAAAGGGTTAATCTTTGAATTTCTCCAAACTAGCTGATTTTTTTTTTTTTTTTTAATGGATACACTTTCCATTAGTTATCATTGCTAATGAAAAGATTTAAGCAACGTTGTGAAGGGGGTAAACATCCCATTTAAAGGTATATCTATGAATTATTATGTATATATTATGCATTTCCTTTCTCATTGATTGGGTCTCATTTCCTCTAAATCAATTAGATCCCTGATTGTTTTTAATTGTATTTCTAGTTTGTATCAATTTTACAAATATTTTGTTAAAATTAAAATACTGGACATTTGCACATATTTGGTCATTTCTTTGAGTGTCTCATTTAATAGGATTTATGTTTTTGGAAAGTGGACCACTAGAGTGTACCGCTCTATTTTAGTGTTTAATCTGCTTTTATTTGTGTTACTAGTTTGGTCTGTTAGTGTTGTCTATCTTGATTGTTACAAAGGTCTCCAATATTTTGCCCAAGCAATGTGTTGACATCCTCTCTACCACTCAAAGGGCTAAACGCTCTAATTAACAAATGGGAATTTAAAGGGATAGTAATGTTTCATAATAAAAGCAGCTCTAATTAATCATCATAGGATTTGGACTTTGGAGAGTGTTCTTTCAATACTGTCAGAGTTATAGTTCAAGAGTAATTCAATGACAAAGTATCCCCCTCCCGTCCCTTTTACTGATGTAACACTGCTCAGCCAGAGCAGAAGGGAGGTGCCCAGGTAGATTGCAGAGAGGGACAATCTTCAATTAAGATCAGGGAAAAACCTGAAAAACTTGTCAAGGGGGGCAGGGCTTTCATTGTTCTTATAGAAAGAAGATTGTCCCCTGCTGTTATCTGTCTGGTCTTACAACCAGATTCCACATCTGAGAAGAGATGGCTTACACTAGGTAAAAGGGGCGGGAGGGGGAAACTTTGCTTGTGAATATCTCTCAAACCATAAAGGTTTGAGAGATAAGACTTATATCGTTCTTCATGTTTTTTTAATGCCTACAAAATAAAATAAAGATAAAACGAAGTATTACTATCCCTTTAAGGAATATTTATTTGTCATGTTGCAGTTGAGTTGCCCCAGAATTATTATTTTCTTTGTGTGAATACTCCAAAGTTAGGACTGAATACATTTCAAGAGAGTGAACTGAATGCAGCGCAAAAGGACACAAGAGATGGATAGACAGAAGCTGGTATATAGCTGATAAAAGAAGTAGAGATGGGAGCTGCTGTGTGGTTGGCAAAAGATATATTGGCACTTTTATAAAGTTAATGAGGCTAATGTAATAAGAGGAATTGGGAGTAATTCTGGGACAAACCAACTGCTCCATAGGGGATAAATACAAATTCACATTGATGTAAATGGGGGGGGTGTTACCCCTTGAATGCTAGAGAGGTCTCCAGTGCATTGTTTCACAAAGTTTTGGAGATTTATCTACTATTAAAGTTGATTAAAAAAACTCATTTAAATCAATGGGGATTTGGGGAATTTGTATTTGTCCCCTATGGTGCAGTTGGTTTGCTCCAGATTTACTCCTAGTACACCAACCTTAATATCTGTATCATTTAATTGTGAGGTGCCTCTTTGGTAAAGTAAATAAAGACAGAAAAAAATACTTTATGTTATGCATGCAGCATTGGGGAGCCTATTCCTGACATAACTCAGTGGCCTCTGAAACCATAAAATGTAGTTAGTTTTTGATATTTTCAGCATCAACCGAATTCCTCTGGGGCCTCTAAATTCAGCTGGTCTCTTCTTTCTTTCACTTCCTTCTTTTAAACACACAGATGATCAAATGCCGACCCTAAGTGAATGAAATTGAAGGGGCAGCCTGAGCTAAGAGTGGTGGGTGGCATTTGAGCTGCTGATAGCAATAGAGTAAAAAGAATATGATCAGACGTTTTTCATTGCTGTGGGAACACTGGAAACCTGAAACAGTTTTTAATACTTGTGAATAAGAGTAGTGAGAACAAAAATAAAACCACTGATCTATCTAATCTTAACCCCTAAAAGGGTCAGTAATGCCCCCCCAAATTATTTACATTTAGGTAGATATTGAATAAATAAACTATTTGCAACAAACCCTATCTATCTGAGAGATATAGGGATTCAAAGTTCCCCCCTCACTCCCCTTCTCCTGACGTCAGTGTCTAGCTGACAGCAGGAGATCCCTGTCCGGGAACCAGCAGGCGGCTCTGCAGCAGAGCCAGAATCGCATTACTTTAAAAGAATTACTTCACTGGAAAGGGCTACAAAGTGTGCTTGCAAAGCAGGCACTCATTGTAGAGAGTTCCAATGAATTAATTATTTTTAAGTACCACGATTTCAGCACTGCTGCAGAGCCTCCTTGAGTCGTATGACTCGATTCTCCTGCTGTCAGCTTTTACAGCTGACATCAGGAGAAAGGGAGGGAGGGGGGTAAAGCACACTGCCTTTGTGTCTGCTCTGTGCCTCTCTCTTCCCTACTATTGAAGTAAGGGAGAGAGAAGCAGAGAGCAGACACATACTAAATAAAAATCCTGCAGGAGTTGGGGGTATTAACCCTTTCAGTGCTGGAGGCTGGCTGGATGCAGGTCCATTTCTGACCTGCTAAGATACACTTTTTTTTTTTTTTTTTTTTTTTTTTTTTTTTTTTTAAACAACACACTTTTTTTTTTAATACAAAAAACAGCTTTTATTTAAATATATATATATATATATATATATATATATATATATATATATATACAATATTGGGAGTTTGATTGTTGTGGAGCCATGTAGTACACTTATACACACTGCCAAATGTCATCAATAAAAAAGTGGGAAAATACTGAGATAAAGAGGGACATGGGGATTTTCACTCAGGGGGAACAGTGCCCACTTAAAACTGCCAATTTTGTAGGTATGACTGACCGGTCATACCTTTTATGCAGTCTCCATAAAAATCTAACCCATTGTGCCCAAATGATCCCAAGAGAAAAAAAAATGGTGTTTTTTTACAATTTTTTTTTACTGTTTTCTTAAATTAAAAAAAATAAATGGTGGGTTTTCCATATAAGTATGGTATCAAAAGAAAGCCCTAATTGTGTGCAAAAAATGGTATATAATTTTCATGGGTAAAATAAAGTACTTAGAGGGAAAACGCTGTTGAACAAAGATATAGTCAAAAGGTCAGAATCGCTCTGGTCCTTAAGTGCAATCCACCCAGATTTTCCCAGTTCTTAAGGGGTTAACATACTTATATAATTTTTTTCTATGAGGCATTACCTGTTTTAAGGGCTGTTGTAGTTGTGAAATACTAATTCATGGTCACATTTGCTGTCATGAATTTTTGGAATTATTTGACTAATTGAATTGGGTTTGTTTGTTAAAATTAACTGTTGTTTTGTTACAAATAGGTGGTTTGAAACAGAATTCAAAATTAGCTGGATGTTGATAATATTCTGTCATTTAATAAACTTGATTTTGAGATAATTTTATTTATGTGCAATGTGTTGCATGTTTATGCTGTCTAGCCAGTTTTGGACATCATACCGTACTCAGAAAAAAGAAGGGAAAAAATGTCACTGATACTTGTTAGGGCACAGTTATTGCCACTGAGAATCAACTAATTTAGCCAACAAAACACTCTGTGGGTAAATAACAGGGAGCTCTTATATTAAGACACAAAACAAAAAATTGATGCATCTGTATCATCTATCTTAGTCCCTTAAATTGCTGCTATTGCCCAGAGGTTTGCGAAAAAGTGTGGGTATTTATGTATCAAGAATAAGTGTCTCCTATAATCTTAAAAAAAATCACCATACAGTGAATAAGGTCACAATTGTGTGAGGTGACCTGTGTAATCTGAGAAGATATGAATTTGTTGCTAGAGTTAAGTCACATTAACCCTTTGAGTGTCAGAGGGCTACGCAATGCATTGCAAAGCAATGTGTTGCATACCCCTCTGGCACTCAAAGGGTTCAGAGTGCTTATACATTAACTACAATTCTCAGACTAGACATCACTGTAATCTGTGATAATAATGCTGACGCACGTTTCACCAAAAGGCTTTCTCAAGGCTGACGATCTCCTCCTCTCTTGCACTATGTAAATAGGTTTTTGTTAACTGGTCAGAGGGGATCCACAACAGTGTCCTCTCCAGTGTATAAAAATACAGTGTAATGGCGGATGATCCCTCCTTCTGCATTATTATAGTGTCTTCAGCCAATCCAGATATAAAGAGAGGAATCCCCTTTCTTGCACATGGTACTAGGTAAGTATTACCCTAAAGAGACTCACTGAATCATTAGATGCAACATCTCAATTTAAAGCAGCGGTTCTCAACCTTTCTAGTGCCGCGACCCTTTGATACAATTTCCCAAGTTGTGGCGACCCCTTTGCTACTGTTATTAATCGAAATATAAATATCTGATGGTTTTAGGTGACCCCTGGCAAATAGTCATTCGACCCCCTAAGGGGTCCCAACCCACAGGTTGAGAACCACTGATTTAAAGAGACCTAGAAGTAAATATTGTGACAAGCAACATAAAATGTCTTGTTTTGAGGAATGGTGGCCTCTCAATGGTGCTACAAGTTTTTCACTCTCATGTGCCACTGCAGAGAGGACATTTCCATATCCATATCAGACTGGTACTGCCAACAGACAGTCCAGCTCCAAATGCACAAACAGCACAACCACAGCCTTACTAGCCTCTGCTATATTCTGATCAAGATTCTGCCTGCTGATTTGGATCCTGCACTTTTGTAAAATTCATCTTTACTAAAATAAGGGTACAATAAATATAGCAATACTCCGAAGGCAGCAGAAAGTAACCAAAGAGGCAGGGACTCTATCAGAAATTGGAGTATGTTTCTAGATTTTCAGACTGCAGAGACTAGGCCGAAGCCAATGGTAGTCTCATACGCCAGAGAGGAGGAGTAGGTCTGAAAGGTCTCCCCTGAAGATGATAACCGGGAAGATGACTGGCTCATGTCAGCAGCCAGCAAGGAGAAGGCCGTCTCCTGACAGAAAGGCAACAAGAGAGACTCACGCCTGCAGTCAGTAAGGTCAGGGTCTGCCAGAGCCACAGGTCTGCACCAGATAGGATGTCCACTAAACAGGATGTAGCACAAAAGGTAGCTGGACAGAGCCCCAAGTCAGCACCAGGTTCGATAGTCAGACAAGTCTAGGTCATACATGGAGCGGGTAGTCAGCCAGGGAAAGACTGGGATCATTGGGGGACATTTATAAAAGTGGAATAAAGCGAATTGTAATGTTAAAATGGCGTCAAAAATTATTTTGGTAGTTATACAAGTAGTAACGACGCACTGACAGCGTAACGCCATGAAGTAGTGTTTTTTGAAAAGTGGTGTTCAGAACTGTAAGAAAAGTGGCGCAGCGAATCTATAAAGAAATGTCGCTGTTTGTGTCATTTTAGCGACACAATTATCGCCACAATATTAACTCCATGTCTGACCTGTTCTTATGTCTGGAGTAGTAAATCCATGCAAACATGCTCACAAAAAAATGCAAGTGCGAACAAAAAAACGAACTATTACGCCGCATTTAAAAACATTAAATTTCTGCTTTATAAATATCAACTATCATCATAAGGAATAGGGCAAGTTTAGGTATACTTCACAAACAACGTACAAAACCACTTTTTATAAATGTCCCCCATTGTCCCTCAGTTCCGAAAGTGTATTTGAGTACTGCTTTCAGTTATGTGGGAAACACGTTCCCTGTTTTTATAATTTATATTTTATAACTAAAAATACGTTAGATCAATAATTTTGCAGCAGTCCTTTCTAGTTACATTTATGTGTAAAGGCACCAAGCCTAATGTGTCACACAATTCCAGATTCTTCTAACAGTCATACTATTTTAATGTCTATGGCAGAGAACTATAGATTTATCAACTACGTGTCAAGACATATCAGTTATGAATACATCTAAAACAAGTTAAAGATGTGGCTAACCAATCTAATCAAATGCCTTTCTGGCATCTAAGTTTGCAAGTATTGTGTGGTAATGTGGGTTGATTTTAGATTGTATAACTGCTGATAAGGAACTTTTTGACTCCATATCTGATTTGTACACATCCTGTCTGTTCTATCTAGATTAATAGTGGCAAATGCGAGACAGTTTAATGAGTATCTTTAACAGTAGTTTAATGTCTGAGACAGACAACATCTCTCCATAGTAAGTGATAGAAACAGTGGCATCTAGTGGCCATAATAGAAATCTCATTAAAATGAATACATATATATGTGTGTATATATATTTTTTTTTCCCCACTGTATATATTGTTTTATTTTTCCCCATAAAGAAACCTTAATACTCCTTCAAATTATAACAAATACAAAAGACACATCTGATTATGGCATACATGTTCTAATTTCAGTTTATTATATATCAATGTTTACCTTAATGGAAAATAACTGAATTCTTTGTGTAAACAAATAGTTTATGATACAGGAAATACATAAACACAACTTTCTTCTTACCTCTGGCCTCTTGTCATCGGGGTCCTCAATCTTCTCTCTCTCGTCCCAATCTGCTGGTTTCGTTGCATTTGGGTCTTTGATTTTCTTGGGTTGTAGGAAGTCCCAGTCATCTTCCAGGGTCCCATTCTCCACATTCTCATTATCAATTTTCACTATGTAAGTATTGTTGGGATGGACTACCAGTGTATATAAGTGAGTGAATTCATCATGCTGTAAAGGGAGGAAAGAGTGTTTACCTTGAGCCGTATGTATAAGGAAAAAAGGGGAGCAAATGGGGAAAATTCACCTTTACTACAGGGCACAGATAATTCTCAATTACTTAAAGTGGGCTTTTAACCTACTGAATTCTAGCATAGCATAGCATGCAAAGTAATTAGGTGAAGACCTTTCTAGTATTGAAGGGTTCAATGTCCCATGTACATAAGTGGGAATGTTTATTTGATCTCTGTGATGCAGTTTATTTACACCAGGAAATGCTCCACTTTTTTATACCTATGCCCCATTGTGTCTTAGATTGAGAAAATATGTTCTGTCTTTTGCTTTCAAGTCTCCAGTGCCATAAAACAAATGTTTGCACCTAATATACAAATTACAGTCATGCTATCTAATTACTTGGGAAGTGGTGCATGTTACATAGGAGTAAGGTACGAAAATGGTACATCTCTCCCTCTTTTCTGTTTCTAGCCACACAACTTGATTATTGGATAGTGTAGAAAAGTAATGGGCAGCTGAAGCCCACCAGCTGTTCTGGACTACTGGGAAAGATGGGGATTGAAGTCCTGAATAGCTGAAGGGCCTCAGGTTTATATCAATATAAATCTGCCTAGTGACTAATGTATATATGTTTAATAGTGATGTTATAGCTGGTCAGATGTTCCTCTTATTTCCATTGGCTTACAGATATGTGGGAGAAGTTTGGAATTTTTAACTAGATTTTATTGGTTGGTTTGTATTCTGTCTGTTCTATAAATGGCGCCAATTGAACACGGCTTCTTTCTTTGCCCCCTGATGATGCAGCTTATAGCTGAGAAATGCGCTAGGCGTATTTTTATATTTTCTGTATAATTTTTGTTACCCCTATAACTTTTTATGTTTTATTATTTTAGTTGTATTATTAATTAAATAACCTGGCATTTGGTAGTATTATCTGCTTCTTCTCTCTATATATTCTTGTTTCTCCCTTTCTCCTCCTCTTTCTCCTCATATTTTTATTAGTTTTCTATTAAGCTTGATTGATTGTCAAATTATATTTATATAATTAAATTATATTTATCAATTAACAAAATGCATAGTGAGTGAACGGAAGAAAACTCTAAATCAAATCAATATTTGGTGTGACCACCCCTTGCTGTCAAAACAGCATCAGTTCTAGGTACACTGGCACAAAGTCAGGAATTTTGTAGGCATATAGTCAGATGTATGATTAAAGGGTTAGTAATGTCTAACATTACCAAACTCTTATATTGTAGGTATTCAAATAATAAACTTAACCCTTTGAGTACCAGAGGGGGTACGCAATGCATTGCAAAGCAATGCGTTGCTTACCCCTCTGGCACTCAAAGGGTTAATGGGACAAGTTCGATCTTTCAAACCTTTATGGTTTGAGAGGTATAAGCGCTTAAAGTTTCCCCCTTTTGCTGACGAGCTGTAAAGCTGTCAACCATGGATTTGAGTTGTGCGACTCAGGCGGCTCTTCAGTAGAGACGAATGAGTGATATCTAAAAACAGATACTTCACAAGAACGGTCTACAAAGTGTGCTTGGTTTGCAAGCACACTCTGCAGACCTTTTCACTGAAGTATTTGTTTTTCAATATTGCTCATTCAGCTCTGCTGAAGAGCCGCCGACCGGTCTGGGACCGGGATCTCATGACGTCAGCTAGATGCTGACGTCTGAAAAAGGGGAGGGAGGGGGTAACTTTAAGAGCTTATAGCTTTCAAACCATAAAGGTTTGAGAGATCGAACTTGTCCCATTAAGTTTATTATTTCAATACCTACAATATTAGGATTGGGTAATGTTAGACATTCTTAACCCTTTAAACAGTTATACCAAACAGTTGCTAATGTTCATCAATTTAATATGTAGGTTGAAACACAATCATTAACTGAAACAGAAACAGCTATGTAGGAGGAATAAAACTGGATGAGGAACAGCCAATCTCAGCTAACAAGGTGAGGTTGCTGAAAACAGATTAATGTCAAAAGTCATACACCATGGCAAGACTGAGCACAGCAACAAGACACAAGGTAGTTATACTGCATCAGCACAGTCTCTTCCAGGCAGAAATGTGAAGGCAGATAGGGGTTTCCAGATAAACTGTCTTATTTTGAACAACAGAAACGGGCAACATAGATGCAGTGGTCGGCCAAGCAGATGAAACACACATTGTGCTTACTTCCTGTCGTAATCGGAAGATGTCCAGCAGTGCCATCAGCTCAGAATCGGCAGAAAACAGTGGGACCCTGGTACACTCATCTACTGAATGGAAATGTCTGGTCAGAAGTGGTTGCTGTGGAAGACTTGCAGCCAAAAAACCATACTTCCGACATGGAAACAAGGCCAAGCAACTCAACTATGCAAGAAAACAAAGGAACTTGGGTGCAGAAAAATGGCAGCAGATTCTCTGGACTGATGAGTCAAAATGTTAAATATTTGGCTGTAGCAGAAGGCAGTTGGTTCACTGAAGGCTGGTGAGTGGTACAAGAATGAGCATCTGCAGGCAACAGTGAAGCATGGTGGATATTCCTTGTAAGTTTGGGGCTGCATTTCTGCAAATGGAGTTGGGGATTTGGTCAGAATTAATGGTCTTCTCAGTGCTGAGACGTAGAGGCAGATACTTATCCATCATGCATTACCCTCAGGGGGCATGACAAAGGCCCCAAACATACAGCCACAGTCATTAAGAACTATTTTCAGCATAAAGAAGAACAATAAGTCCTGGAAGTGAGGGCCCTGATCTCAACATCATTGAGTCTGTCTGAGATTACATGAAGAGAGAGAAGCAACTGATATTCCCTAAATCCACAGAAGATCTGTGGTTAGTTCTCCAAGATGTTTGGGACAACCTACCTGCCGAGTTCCTTAACAAATTGTGTGCAAGTGTACCTAGAAGAACTGATGATGTTTTGAAGGCAAAGGGTGGTCACACCAAATATTGATTTGATTTAGATATTTGTTGCCAACATATTGCTTCTCAATGCATTGGAGACCTCCCTGGAGTTCAAGGGGTTAAAGGCCTCATTTAACTAAATGGGGAATTTACAATCTTTTATTTTTTCCCCTTTGGCAGTGGCGTAACTACCGGGGTCGCGACTGTGACCCAGCCCATCACTCTTGGGGGCCCAGCCAACCGGTCAACCCCTGCTGACACCACAGCAGAAATCCTTTCGCACTCTGCCTTTTCCTCAATTAAGTGAGTTCCTTGACTACATAAGAGCCAGGCATAGGAAACGGAAGAGAGCCCGAGTACAGCGCTGCTCTGTCTGCCTGGCGGCTGTCACTGAATGGGAAGAAAAGGAAGCTGTGGAGGTAGGCAGTGGATGCAATGAAGTGGAGTGGACAGTGGGGGCAATGAAATGGAAATGGACAGTGGAGGCAATGAAGTGGAAATGGACAGTGGGGGCAACGTGGAAGTGGACAATGGGGGCATTTTTAAATGGACAGTGGGGACATTGTGGAGTTGGACAATGAGGCGCACAACGTGGAAGTGGACAATGGGGCGTACAGTGTGGAGGAGGACAATGGGGGCATTTTGGAGGTGGATAATGTATGTGGCATTTCTGGGGTGGCGTTGCATGGTGGGGTCGGGAGGCCCCATGGCAATTTTCTAGTTACGCCTCTGCCCTTTGGTGCAGTTGGTTTACTCTGAAATTGCTCACGGTATCCTTGATACAGCAACCTCAATGAGTAGTGATGTCAGAGGTATTATGCAGTAACACCTGTATCTTACCTTACATTTTATGTCCTTTTTAATTAAATGATTTTTCTCCTTGTAATTGAAGATAACATGGACTTTCTCATGAATTGTACCACAAATATCAGGCCCTGAAAATTAAAGGGATATATGAAAGACAACAAAGACAGAATAAGTGGTTTATTAACCCCATGAGGACCAGGGTAGTAAGCAATGCATTGCTTATCCCCTGGTCCTCAGTGGGTTAATATAATTACTGAAGTAACATGATTTCTCTTTCAGCATTTAAAAAAAAAAAAAAAAAGTAGTTTATGTTTAAGGACAAATGTGAAGCAATACACAACACACACCAGCACTATTCCACAACAAGGTGTGTCTGCACTAAGAACATATTGCAAGGACAATAATACGGTGACACAGTGAGCCATTGTGCAGGGAGAAACAAGTTTAGTAATTAAAAATAATTAAAAGCAATGAAAGGTTGTCCAATTATCACAATATAGCAAAACAAAATTAAATCTATGTTACTGATCAAAGTGTTGCCTCAGAATTGCTCCAGTCGGTCCTTTTTAACCCTTTGAGTGCCAGAGGGGTACACAGCGCATTGCTTTGCAATGCGTTGCTTACCTCTCTGGCACTCAAAGGGTTAACCAAATTCATTCAGCTGGAAAACAGGGATGAAAAATGTTTAACCCCTTGGGGACCAGTGGGGTGGACAAAGGCATGCAAAGCAATGAATTACACGACTTTTTGGTCCCCAAGGGTTTACAATGTTATAGGAACAATAAAAACAATTTTTTTGTCTAACTTAGTGCCCTTAACCCCTTCAGTGCTAGAGACATCTACAATGAATGCACTGACACAGTAGCTGGCTCCCACATGGGTTGTTGGAATCTAGCCTAATGTGTTAAACAGGATAGTGTTTGCCCACAAATTATCATTATAATCAATGAGGCTGGTTTCATAAGATGAATTGGAACAATTCTGGAACAAACCAATTGCACCAAATAATTACCACTGATTTAAATACTGATTTTAACCTCTTGAATGCTAGACAGGTCTCCAGTGCATTGTTTTGCAATGCTTTGGAGACCTGTCTAGCATGCAAAGATTTACATGTCTCTCTTAAATAAATAGGGATTTGGGGAACTATTATTTGCCCCCTATGGTGAAGTTGGTTTGATCCAGTTCATTTTAAATCAGCCTCACCAGGTTTTCTCCACAGAAAAGGCGGTGACTCACCGAACATGATATAGTACTGGGATTCCCCATTCATCTGCTCCTGGTTCAGCTCTGCAGGGAACAATTTCACATACCCTCCGCCACAGTCAATTTCTTGTTCATGTTTTACAGTGAATTGAACCACCAGCGTCTGTCCTTCATTACTGAAGGGTTCAAACCGAGCTGAGACAGAGTAAAACCTTCCATCCTGAAGGGTCTGTAGACCTGTAGTAACATTACGAGACTCAACATCGATCAGATGGAACTCATAAAACCGTCAGGTTACTACAATGGTATATCAAGGACCATATGCTTATAAACAGAACAACTGTGGGGCAAACCAAATCATAAGAACAAATCAAAATTCCTATTTATTTAAATGTGGCTCTTGTATGATACACATATTTTGAATGCTACTGATATCTGCAACACATTGTTTTGCAATACATTGGAGACCTTCCTAGTATTCAGTGTATTGCAATGCAATGTATCCATCACTCCATTTAAATGAATGGAAATTCTGGGAATTTTTATTTGTTCCCTATGGAGCAATTACTTTCTCTCAAATTTGTACGTCTTTTGTTTCTGCATACTGCCCCAAATATTTTTTAGGACTGACTTGAATTTATAAGAAAGTAATAATACCAGTGGATGTTGTCATATGACTGTTATTAGCTTGAGTGCTAGAGAGGACTCCCAACACATTGCATCTCTAGCACCCAAGGGGATAAATCATCATTTTCACCTCACAATTTATTATCATATCCTATAAAATATGCCCCAAGGAATCATAAATCATATGTGAATAATTTTAACAGGCATCACTTATTTAACCATTCAAAGACCAGAAAGGTGTGCAACGCATTGCAAAGTTCTCAATCTTTACAGGGTTAATAAGTAGTACTCTACTCTCCTTTCTCCAACCATCCTTTTATATTTGTCATTCCTGTACTCTCATTCTCCTGCCATGTTTTTTTTATCTCTGTATTGGTAGCATTTCCCTGCACACCCCTTTTCCAGCCATCCATTTAACTCTATCATTTTCCTGCTCTCCTTTTCTCTACTTTTATCTCTAGTATTTATCTGCTCTCCTTTCTCCAGCCATCCTTTAATCTCCATAATTCCTCTTCTTTCTCAAACTACACTTTTATCTCTATCATTCACCTGCTTTCCTTTCTCCAGCCATCCTATCATCTCTAGAATTCATCTGCTTTCCATTCTCACCTGCTCTCCTTCATTCAATTATCCTATTATCTCTATCATTACTCTGCTCTTTTCTCATGCCATCCTTTTATCACTATCATTCCTCTTCTCTCCTTTCTCATGCCATCCTTTTATCACTATCATTCCTCTTCTCTCCTTTCTCCAGCCATTCTTTTATCTCTAGCATTCCACTGCTCTCCTTTCATTAGTTATCATTTTGTCTGTAGAATTCATCATCTCTCTTTTCTCCAACCATCCTTTTATCTCTAGAATTCCTCTGCTCTCCTTTCTCTAGTCATCATTTTATCTCTATCATTCCTCTGCTTTTCCTTCTCCAGCCATCCTTTTATCTCTAGCATTCTTCTGCTATCCTTTCTCTAGTCCCAGTCAACATTTAATCTCTAGCATTCCTTTGCTCTTTCTCCATTCTTCATTTTATCTCTAGCATTACTATGCTCTCCTTACTTCAGTCATCATTTTATTGCCGTCATTCCTCTGCTCTCCTTCCTCCATCCATCTTTTTATCTTTAGCATTCCTCTGATCTCCTTCCTCCAGTCATCATTTTATCTCTTGCATTCCTATACATTCATTTCTCCACCCGTCATTTTATTGCTAGCATTACTCTGCTCTTCTTTCTCGAGCCATCCTTTTATTGCTAACATTCTTCTGCTCTCCTTTCTCCAGTCATCCTTTTATATCTGTCATTCCTCTGCTCTCCTTTCTTCAGTCATCATTTTATCTCTGTCATTCCTTTGCTCTTCTTTCTCCAGCCATCCTTTATCTCTGTGATTGTTTGGCCTCCTTTTGTCACTATTATTCCTTTGTCCAGTCATAGCATTTTTCTCTAACACTCCTCTGCTCTGCTTTTTTGAGCCATCTTTTTACCACCTCCTTTCTGCTATCCTCTCCTCAAATGTATCCATTTTTTTCTTTTCTCCTCTATCCATCCTTTTCTTCACTTTATATATAGTAATATAGTTGATGAAGCTGAAAAACGAAATGCAACCATCAAGTGTACCCCATGCCAAATCACCCTTGTTGATCCAGAGGAAGGCAAGGAAAAAAACAAGCATTAAAAAATTGCCAATTAAGCCCCAAGTGGTTAAAAACTTTCCTTCCTGACTAAATGGCAGACAAATATTTCCCTGGATCAACAACCTAGCTACACTGAAGCCAACTCTCATCATTCACAATATTGTTCTGTGCTAGACTGGTATGCATTACGTTTTTGAAAGCAGTTCCAGTATCTGCAAGCATAGCATCTCGAGGCAAAGAATTCCATAGCTCTACCCCACTTACTGTAAAAAAAAAAAATCCCTGCCTTTGTTTTAGTCAAAAGCACCTTTCCCCTAGTCTTAATGGATGACCTCTCGTTCTTAGAGCAGATCTTTGAGTAAATACTTAATTGTATAGTTCTTTAAACTAACCTTGAATATGTTTGTAAATGGTAATCATATCACCCTTTAGGCTTCCCTTCTCTAATGTAAACAAACCCAGTTTGGCTATTCTTTCTTTGTAACTCATATTCTCCAATCCCTTTATCAGTTTTGCACATCTCTTCACTTTTTCCAGTTCAATAATGTCTTTCTTAAGAACTGGTGCCATCTATCATTTAAGGAACAACAGATAGCAAACAGCGCAGATCAAAAGGAGAAACCTGTCAGTAATAAGCTGTAAAGAGTCTTTAAAAATTGAGTGGCAGCAAAAGAAATCCCGGTACTCAAACCAGGTAACAAAGAAAACACAAAACAAATAATATTTCTGCGTACACCCTTCTCAAAGAGGAATTATTTGGGGCCATCTTTGTTAAAGGTAGTAGTACCTCTTTAAAGATTCATAGTCTGAGTAGAACGATTGGGATGGGAGGGTTCCTCCTAGCTGTAAAATACTGCACTATTTTTGCTTATCTGTTTAAGGGAAACCCCTATTGATGAGTCTGGAGTGAATTTTATTGTTGGAGGTGATAGGTCATCATCATACTGAGCCAAAGAGGAATTATTTGGGGCCATCTTTGTTAAAGGTAGTAGTACCTCTTTAAAGATTCATAGTCTGAGTAGAACGATTGGGATGTGAGGGTTCCTCCTAGCTGTAAAATACTGCACTATTTTTGCTTATCTGTTTAAGGGAAACCCCTATTGATGAGTCTGGAGTGAATTTTATTGTTGGAGGTGATAGGTCATCATCATACTGAGCCATTATTTTACGTTGGAGTTAAGATACGTTGTCACCAAACATCTTAGAGTGAACTGAACTCCATGTGTGAGAAACATCTTTCTGAGTAAGACTAAATCTGATTGACTTCATCCGCTACTAAGTGTACTGCTACATTTGAAGGTGGACATATTCTTTAACTCTATGGAGACTCCTGTTTTGGTGAATCACAGCTAGTAGAGCGAGTATTGTTGCTTATATTTATAAAAGGACTTTTTGTGTATTCAAGATTATCTCTTCTAGGCTCTTCTAGGAATAGCTGTCTGTATACCTAATATAGATATCATATAACATCTCTATTCTGGGTTTCAACATCTGAAGCGTTATTAATTGACATATAGACTCCATTTCCTGTATGATATAAAGAGTTTTTGAGAAGGCTGTGCGCAGAAATATTCTTTGTTTTGTGTCATCTGTCATTTAACCAGTTCTCAATCCATGTGCAGATATCACCTGTTAGGGACCAGGAACCAGACAGGACACAAAAAGGTAAAATGCAAAACCTTTATTAAAGAAACAAAAAATAAACAAAATCATGATCCAGGAGCATAAACCAAATGACAAGCCAGGGTCAGGAACCAGGACAGGTAATCAGCCAAGCCGGAGTCAGGAGCACAGAAGTCCGCCATGTCAGGAACAAGCCAGAAGTCAGAAGCACAGAAGTCAGCAAAGTCTGGAACAAGCCAAGGGTCTGGAACAGAGCAAGCAGGAGCGCAGGAAAATCCACAGCAGCAACAGATCAGCAAACAAACACAAGGACAATGGGGAAGTGAGCCAAGCTGCTATAAATACCCTAGGAGGGTTAGCTGATAACAGTCAGGTGAGCAATCAGAGAGGTCAGCTGATCAACCTCAGCCAGAAACTCAGAAGACAGCAGCAGTAGACAGCAGAGCACTAGATTAGCTCAGACATCAGAAACAATTGGCAGAATAGAGCTGCTCAGCAGAACCTTGACAGTACCCCTCCCAACGACCCCTCCCTGTGGGGCAGGACCAGGTTTATGGGGAAAGTGTGCATGGAAAGCACTGAGGAGGGCGGGGCATGCATGTCTGCAGATGGAACCCATGAGTGCTCTTCTGGACTGTAACCCTTCCAATGGACCAAATACTGAAGGCTCCCTCGGAACCTACGAGAGTCAACTATGGATCGGACCTTGTACTCCTTATGACTGTCAACGGGCACCAAATGAGGTCAAGGAGTGACCATAGTGAAACGATTACATACCAGAGGTTTCAGCAGCGAGACATGGAACACATTGTGTATCGACATATTGGGAGGAAGGTCTAGGGCATAGGCCACAAGGTTCACATGTTGGAGGATACGGAAAGGCCCCACAAAACGGGGAGCCAGTTTATTCTGAGAGGGCACTCGGAGGTGAAGATTTCTGGAGGACAACCAGACCCTCTCCCCGACCTGGTAGGAGAGTGCGGGTTGGTGCTTATGATTGGCCTGGAGCTCCTGGGATTGTTGTGAGCGTCACAATGACTCCTGGACCTGCACCCATGTGGAACGGATTCACTGGAAATGATCCTCAAATGCCAGGATTCCCTGGGGAGCAAACAAATATGGAATCATGAAGGGTTGATACCCATGATTCACCATCAAAGGGGAGAGCCAGGTAGAAGCCGAGACAGCACTGTTATGAGCAAACTCCGACCAGTTGTTCTGATGGCCTGAAATGTAACATCGCAGGAATTGCTCCAAGGCCTGATTAGCCCTTTCCGCTGCCCCATTCGACGGTGGGTGATAGACCGAGGAGAAGGACAGTTGGATACCTAGTTGTGCTCAGAATGCCCTCCAGAATCTTGAGACAAACTGGCTACTCCGGTTGGAAACTATGACTTTGGGAACCCCGTGTAGCAGATAGACCTCTTTGACAAAGACCGTAGGCAACTTTTCAGCTGATGGAAGTTTTTGGAATGCAATGAATCATCTTAGAAAATCTGTCAACGACCATGAGGATGACAGTGTTACCATTAGACAAAGGAAGGTCGACAATGAAGTCCATGGCAAGTGTATAGGTTGGAGAAGGCCCACCTGAAGGTGACGGGGTGATTTAGTCTGTGCACAGACCGAACAAGCAGTGACAAAGGCAGAAATATCTTTGTTAAGTTGTGGCCATCAGAAGATACTGGAAACTGACCAAAGAAGCTGGTTCTTTCCAGGATGACCTGCTGACTTAGTATTATGGTAGGTAGAAAGTACCTTAGTACGGAAGTTAATAGGTACAAAACAGAGCCCAGAGGGAGTCTCAGCAGGTGCATCTACTTGGGCGGCCTGTATTTTCTCCCAAAGGCGAGAAGTTATGCTGGTATGTATGGCGGCCATTACTTTATCGTGAGGAATAATAGGACTAGGAGGACTCTCCTCTTTAGCGCCCGTAAACCGTCTGGACAGGGCATCAGCCCAGACATTTTTGGTACCTGGCAGGTACAAGACCACATATTTAAAACAAGAATAAGGCCCATCTGGCCTGCCTTGGAGACAAGCGCTTAGCATCAGACAAGTATGTAAGGTTTTTATGATCCGTGAGTATTAATACTGGCATGGAAGTTCTCTCGAGCAAATGCCTCCATTCTTTGAAATCCAGTATTATCGCCAGAAGCTCATGGTCCCCAATTTCATAATTGCACTCAGCAGGACTTAGCTTCTTTGAGAAATACCCACAAGGGTGCAACTGGCTTTCAGGAGTAGGACACTGAAACAGGAGGGTGACCTGTGGCGGCTGTAGAGGTCTACCATCAATCGCCTCCAGGGCAAGTGAAGTGGTACGGAGCTGCAATGGAATGAGTGCTTCTGGGTGAAGTCACTCTCAACAAAGAGGCCCGATGTACCGGAGTCTATAAGTGCCTCTGAAGTAATGAAACTTTTGCCCCAAGAAAGTCCAACGGAGACTAGAGGTTTATCAGTATGACTATCCAGGGACGCTGAGACGCCACCTACTGTCTGTCCCCTATAAGACCTTAGGTGTGGTTGACACCGACATGTGGGATAGTTTTGCGGTAGATGCCCTGCCTTACCGCAGTAAAGGTACAGGCCCTCCCTCCTCCTCAAGGCCCTTTCCACAACTGAAAGATGAGGGAACCCAGTCTGCATGGGCTCCACATCGCCTGAGGTTTCGAGACTAGGAGGTGCGGGAGGAGAGGGAGGTACGGGTGGGGAAGAAAGGCTCGGAGTTAATCGGATGGGATGCCTCCGCAGGCGCTCCTTTAAAGGAAGGTCTCTCACGGATTCGGCAGTCAATCAGAATACAATATGAGACCATTTCCTCTAAATCACTGGGAAGGTCCCGGGCTGCAATCTCATCTCCGAAAGCCCATTAGAGAAAGCAGCCACGAGAGCCTCATTATTCCAACCAACCTCGGCTGCTAGGATACGAAGTTCTATGGCATAAACGGAAACCGTCCTTGTACCCTGCTGGATGGACATGAGGTGCTTGGAAGCCGAGGTGGAGCGGCTCAGTATATCAAATACCCTTTTAAAGGATGCCACAAAAGCAGGGTAATTGTATACAATAGGTTTCTGCGTCTCCCAAAGGGGAGCAGCCCAAGCCAAGGTCCTGTCAGAGAGTAGGGAAATCACGAGGCCCGCCTTACTCCTACAGGAAGGACTGTGGTACCATCTACAGATAGATGCCAACCAGGTTTAGAAATCCTATGCATTGGTTAGGGTCACCCCCATAATGTTGGGAAAGCGGGCAGACCCTGTCATACCTCTCGCAACATTGGAATCACCATTGGCAGCCAGAGCGGGAGCAGCAGCAGCTATAGGAATGCTCATTACAGAGCAACAAAGCCTGAATGGCTGCAGAAAACTGGTCCATGCGCTGGTCTACCTGGTCCAGCCTGAAAAAATAATTGGTAGATTGTCTGTGCCTCCTGAGTTCATGGTCCTTGTGTACTGTTAGGGACCAGGAACTAGACAGGACACAAAAAGGTAAAATGCAAAACACCTTTATTAAAGAAACAAAAAATAAACAAACAGAACTGTGATCCAGGAGCATAAACCAAATGACAAGCCAGGGTCAGTAACCAGGACAGGTAATCAGCCAAGCCGGAGTCTGGAGCACAGAAATCTGTGATGTCAGGAACAAGCCAGAGGTCAGAAGCACAGAAGTCAATGAAGTCTGGAACAAGCCAAGGGTCTGGAACACAACAAGCAGGAGCGCAGGAAAATCCACAGCTCCAACAGGTCAGCAAACACAAGGACAATGGGGAAGTGAGCCAAGCTGCTATAAATACCCTGGGAAGACTGGCTGATAACAGTCAGGTGAGCAATCAGAGAGGTCAGCTGATCAGCCTAAGCCAGAAACTTAGAAGACAGCAGCAGTGGATAGCAGAGCACTAGATTAGCTCAGACATCAGAATCAATTGGGAGAACAGAGCTGCTCAGCAAAACCTTGACATGATCCAAACGGAAGACTTTTAATTTATGCAGTAACCTGTTTTGAGGCACTGTATCAAAGGTTTTTGCAACAACAGCAATTTCCTTGTCCAAATTACTACTTACCCTTTCGCAAAATGCAAGTAAATTTGTCTGACATTATCTATTCTTCATAAAGCCATGCTGTCTCCTACTAATAATATTGTTTGTCCTCACATAGTTATGAATACTGTCAGTTAGTAGCCTTCTAATATCTTACCCACTATGGAAGTCAAGCTTGCAGGTTTATTCTTTCCTGGCTTGGATCTTGCCACCTTTTTGAACAATGGTACTACATCAGCTTTCCTTCAATTACAGGCACTATGCCTGATGAAAGTGAATCAATAAATATTAAGTATAATGGTCTTGCTATTACTGACCTAAGTACCCTTGGTTTTATACCATCAGGTCCAGGTGCTTTATTCACCATAACATTCCCCAGCTTCTTTTGGACTATGTCCTCAGTAAGCCATGTACGTGATTGTGGAAATTATGTGGTTTTGTCTGTTTGCCCATAGCCAGGGCCGGATTTGCCATAAGGCAAAGTAGGCACCTGCCTACAGGTGCATGCCACTGAGGGGCGCCTGGCAATGGGATATTTTTTTTTTCATTCTTTGAAATTATTTAAAAAAAAAATGGCCACCGCGCTGGCTGCACCGGCACCGACTCCCTCGCATTGCACCTCCCAGGCAGGAGGTCTGTCTGTTTCCTAGCTCCCTGGCAGGAGATCTGTTGTCTGTGCCTCCTTTGGTACAGTCAGCCCTGTGTTTGCTGAAGCTCCCTCGTTGGCTCTGTAGAGATGCAGAGCGCTGGGAGATGACATCATCTCCCAGCGCTCTGCATTCCTGAACAGGAGACCGCGCAGGAGCTTCAGCAACCACAGGACTGAATGTACCAAAGGAGGCACAAACAACAGATCTCCTTCCAGGGAGCTAGGAAACGGACAGTGGGAGGGAGGCAGGCAATGTGAGGGCAACATGGAGATGGTGGGGGCAAGTTGGACCCGAAGGGGGGCATTGTGAGGGCAATTTGGAGCTGATGGGGGGCAAGTTGGAGCTGATGGGGAGGCAACATGGAGATGGTGGGAGCAATTTGGAGCTGATGGGGGGCAATGTGGAGCTGATGGTGGGGGCAATGTGGAGCTAATGGAGGGCGATGTGAGGGTAGCATGGAGCTGATGGGAGGCAAGTTGGAGCTGATGGGGGGGCAATTTGGAGATGGTGGGGGCAATGTGGAGCTAATGGAGGGCAATGTGAGGGTAGCATGGAGCTGATGGGAGGCAAGTTGGAGCTGATGGGGGGACAATTTGAAGATGGTGGGGCAATGTGGAGCTGATGGGGGCAAGTTGGAGCTGATGGGGCAATGTGAGGGCAATAAAGAGATGATGGGGGCAATGTGGACATTAGGAGCATTGTGGAGGTGTCCAGTGGAGATGGCTAATGGGGGGGGGCGCTTTAGATTTCTGTGCCTACAGGCTCCTGAGATGTAAATCCGGCCCTGCCCATAGCCTATCATTGTTGCTTCCTTTGAATATACAGAAGAAAAGAATGTTTTTAAGGTGTCATCTGTAGCCTTATCCTCACTAAACAATTCACCTGTCTCAGCCTTAAGAGGACCAATATCAGCCTTAATCTTTTGTTATTAATATACTTGTAGAATTGTTTTGGACTTTTCTTGCTCTCTTTTGCAATAATCCTCTCATTTTCAAAATTAGCTAGCCTAATTGCTTGCTTGCAGATTTTATTACATTCTTAATATTTTTTAAATGATGTATCTGACTTGTCTGATTTAAACACTTTAAAAGCCTGCTTTTAATTTTTCATTTTCCTGCAAACCACATTATTAAGCCACTTTGGTCATAATTTGCTCCTCTTGCGCTTATTCCCCAATGATATATATTGATATGTATATTTGTCTAAGAGCATTTTAAACAATCGATGATTCTTGTGCATTTTTATCTTTGAATAACATTTTGTATTTAATAAAACAGCTTATTTAAAGCGGGACTTAAACCCTGTCTCATATTATTAATGTAGTGTAATTCTCCTCCTACCTCTACCAGGGTGATCAGTATAATGATAAACGGAGCTTGATGTAACGATAGACATGATGCACAAAAGTACGAAGGGGAAGCATGAAAGCGCTCCCGGGTAGAGGTGGGAGAAGAATTTCAGGACTGGGAAGTCCTGCGCCGCTGTCTCGCATTACCCTGTACCGCAAAATGTGGAAGTGGGTACAGGAATCTAATTTTGACTGTGAATTTCTCATTAACTATGGACTCGCAAAAGAAAACTCCTGCGATCTACAAACAAGTACACTACACTAAAGAGACAGGTTTTATTACAGGTGAAAGTTCCACTTTAAAGCATTTTTGCATGCAGGACTTGATGGATACTGTACTGGGTAGTAATGCCTTGGAGACCTCTAGCATTCAAGATCGTTCAAATATGGCTATAAAACTCAATCTACAATTTGAGACTGATGTTGTAAGAAGAATCACAGCAATTCTGGAGTAAACCAACTGCATCACAGGGGACAAAAAATAACCCCCCAAATATATATTGATTTAAATTGGACTTTTATCCCCTTCACACAGGAAAGGTCTCCAATGCACTGGAAATCAATGTTTTGTAGATGTCTTTAGCATAAATAACCCTTTACGTGCCAGATAGGTGTGAAATAATCACCCCTCTGGCACGCAAAGAGTTAAAGCCCCATTTAACTCAATGAGAATATGTATTTGTCATCTCTGGTGTAGTTGGTTTACCCCACAATTGCTGCAATTTCTTTACTACACCAGCCTAAATGCTTCAGAGTATCAGGCTTGCTGGAAGCATGTATATTATGTATTGCAGGTTTTAATTATTTTAGTGAAGCCCCTCTCATGTCATACACAGCCATTTCCTACCTTTATCTTTCTCTGGATCTCCATAGAATCTCCCCGCAGACACATGGAATTTACCATATTCTAATTTACTTTTGGACTCTGTCCACCTTTTCTTCCAGTTATCTGTATACAAACATACAAATAGGAGGCACATCGATAAGAAGGGACAGGGAGGGTGATGTTCTAAGAAACTAGAGTAATTCTGGAGCAAATCAAGTGAATATTATGGAACAAATGAAAATTCTCCTAATTCTTATTGATTTAAACTGGGCGTTTAACCCCCTTGAATGAGGTTCACTATTGAAATGTCACTATCTATTGGGTGACCGTTGATATGGTGAGTTAAAAATGTTGCAAGATTCAAAACAGCAACATCAGAATGTCGAGCCAATCAAAAGATCAAAATTCTGATGATGCTTGCTTAACCCCTTAACGACCCTTGACGGTCATAGTACGTCAAGGGTCGATTTGACTGAACGACCGATGACGTACTATGACCGTCATCAAATTCCGGGCTCCCCCCGCGGCTGCACGCCGTTCGGGGAGTCCGGAATGCAACGGAGCAATAAAAAATAAATGCTCCGTTGTCATTCAGTCGTGCCCGTGCGCCAATTCCCCCGTCGTTAAGGGTCGCCAAACAGAGTGCGACATTCAATGTACACATATGTCTCCATCTGTGCCTTAACCCACTGAGTACCAGAAAGGTCAGCAACGCATTGCAAAGCGTTACGGACCCCTTTGGCACTCAAAGTGTACATGAGTATGAAATGCGCAAGCATTACAGCAACATTTTGTTGCTCTCTTATATTTAACCCTTTCAGCGCCATAGAGGTGTGCAATGCAATGCCAAGTAATGCATTGCTCACCCATCTGGTACTCAAAGTGTTAAACCAATAGGTGCCTTTGCCTCTTACTGACTCCCCTCTGCCTCTTACTGTCTCCTCCTTCACCAGTTTCTGCTTCCCTTCTTGATTCTTACTGCCCCCCATTAAAATTACTACTCTCCATTAGTCTCTTATTGCTCCTCCCTTTGTTTCTTACTGTTCCTCCGTTTGCCTCTTTCTGCTCCCCCTTTTATCACTTACTGCCCCAATGCCTGTTACTGATTTCTCCCTGCCTCTTATGTCTCCTGCTTGCCTCCTTTCCCCTTGCCCCATTCTGCTCTCTTCCTCCTCTTAGTGCAAGAGGCTGAAAGGCAAACCTCAGAGGAGACTGAAATCTGTCGTCCACATCCCAGACAGATCTCAGACTCCTCTCTAGTCCGCCTCTCACCCTCTTGCACTAAGAGAAAGAAGAGCACAGCATGGGGGCAAGTGGGGAGAAATAAGAGGCAAGGAGAAATCAGTAAGAGGCACTGGGGCAGTAAATGGTAAAAGCTGGTGCAGAAAGAGGCAAAGGGGGTCCAAATAGAGGCACAGGGGGGAAAAGTAAGAAACAAAGGGAGAAACAATAAGAGATTAATTGGGAGTAGTAATTGTCATGGGGGGCAGTAAGAGGCAAAGATGGTAGCAGACGCTGCTGAAGGAGGAGAACGGAAGAGGCAAAGGCACCTATCGGTTTAAACCTTTGAGTGCCAAATGGGTGAGCAACCCATTACTCGGCACTGCGTTGCACACCTCTGTGGCAGTCAATGGGTTAAATATAAGAAAGAAACAAAATGCTGCTGTAATGCTTGCACATTTCATACTCATTGACCCTTTGGGTGCCAGAGGGGTCGGCAACATTTTGTAATGCGTTGTGGACCTCTCTGGAACTCAGTGGGTTAAGACACAGATAGAGACATATGTGTACATTGAATGTTGTACTCTATTTGGCGACCATTAAGCAAGCAACATCCGAACTGATTAGCTCGACATTCCGATGTTGCTGTTTTGATTCTTGCACATATTTTACTCGTCATATCGACGGTTGCCCAATAGATGGCAACGTTTCAATAGGATACCCTTGAATGCTATTGAGTTTTCCAGTTCATTGAGAAGTGCTGACCCCTCTCTAGCATTAGAGAGGTTAAATATACCATTTAATCTCTTAAGGTCTGTAGACATGCCAGGACCATCACAACTTGCCTTGCCGTGTGTTAAAGACCAGTGATGGTCCTGGCATGTCGTGAGTTTTTTTTTTATCAAAACATGCCTGCGAGCACACTGTGATCACACTGGGAGTATAACCCCTTAAGGACCGGTGCACGCATGCGTGGCTGGAACTTGATGACCACGGGCCTTTTTTTTTTAACTTATGGTTCAGGGCTCGCGCCGGGAGCCCTGAACTCCATGACGTGCCAGGACCGTCACTGGTCCTTAAATGTCGGACCGCCATGATGGTCCTGACACGTCAGTGGTCGTAAAAGGGTTAAAATTGACTACTACAAGACTGAAGCAGTCAGTTTCAGCCTCCATTTTGGCAAGCTGGTACATATGATTGCTCACATGTGCCACTCCCTGAATGTATTCTATCTGGTCCTTTGGGGCAAAAGTACCCCTGGCCTGACTGGTCCTTAAGTGGTTAAACCAGTGGGAAGGTTTATTATTCTTCTTCTTTATTTATATAACGCCAACTTATGTCACAGCTCTGTACAATAGAGAATAGACATACAGAGATATTAAATATTACAAATCGACTATGGAAAACAAAAGGATCAGAGGGCCCTGCTCTTGAGAGCTTATATTGTTTATTTGTCCCCTCAAATTCTTCTTAGAAAATCAGAAGCATTGCTACTATAGCAGTAACTATGTTAAGGTTACTACATGTCCTAATTTAAAGGTTCTAATTTTAGAAGATTAAGTGTCTATCCTCCTGAAATTTTAAAGTATATGTTGATATCCTGGATTTACTTGTAGGACAGAGCAAATACCATTAATTTCATCTCTCTCTTTCTCTCTCAGTTGAATGCTCAGTGGTGAGAGCTAGAAGATCCCTCAACTCATCACTACTTTCAACTATGTTTCTGACTGCTGCTGCATGGGAGTCATGTGACTGTGTGAGGGTGACCTGACAGCACATCCTCACACAGTGAGCACTTAGAATCAGAGAGCTGCCGACTGGAGTTAGTGCCAATGAGGCTGTATGTCTTGCTGTGTTATTGTGCCCATTGCCTCTATTGGACCAATGCTGGTAAGTGAGTCACTGTCTTCTAGTAATTCTAAGACTCTTCTTATTGCTGCTGTTTCCTAAATCATGCTGAAAGATTTGTAAGATTTATACAGTAATAAACATGCATAAACGTTGGGCTTCTTAGATTAGCACCTTATTTATAGACAATTGCTGCAATGCATTGCTAACCCCTCCAGCATCCAAATTGTTAAATCTGGTTGCTACATGAAGACATCCTCTATTTTGAAGTTCAAATATGGTAATCCTAAACTACGTGCACAGCAGGTTTCTACAGATGAAAAACTGTGGACTGTTGAGCTAAGGCAGAATGGCACCAGTAGTGGCAGTAGAGAAAACAGGTTCAGGGACAGAGATAATGAGAGGAGCTAGGGGAACAGATAAGGGACAGCAAAGGGGCAAACATAGGGTTTCTGGGTGGGTTTCCAAAAAAAAGTAAAGCCTAATCCTTTAAATCTACTTACAAAATGTAACTGAATAGAACATGGATGGGTAAAATGCAGATCTTCAGCTATTGCTGGACTACAAAACTCCCATCATTCTCAGCCATGATGGGAACTAGTTCTAGAACAGCTAGGGGGGTGGACACAACAGGCATAGTCATATGCATAATAGAAACAAATATTTCACATTATTGGAGCTCTAAAATGTTGTTTTTGATCTGATGGGGCAAAAGAGTGCAAAGGGGTTTCTGGGCAACTGGAAACCCCATTGTGGGCCTGGAATGCAGTTGATAACTTTATCAACTGTTTTATCTACAAAGTTCCTTCAATGGGAAACTGTTCGATAAAAACAATGATAACACTTATCAACTGCAATGTAATGCAGGCCTTGGTTTACCAGGGAAGCCTACATGATATGAGGGACAATGATTAGGCTGATTAACTCAGGTAAGGAGTAATGACAGACAGAGAGAGAGAGAGCAAAGGTCAAGAAAACACTGAAGAAGAGTCAAGTACAGGTAAGTCAGGCAATCCAGATGAGTGTTTGTAACATAAATGAGACATCTAACCTCCATCCTCAAACTGTTCTCGAAAATAAACGTTGGTGTCTGCATGCACAGCCAGGAATGCTACCGGCAAGAACAGGAACCACTTCATATCTGGAATGGCACAGAATATGGGAACAGAATGAACAGTGCACAGTAAGATGACTGGCAGACTTCAGAGACATGCAGAGATATATTTACAAAAAAATGTTTAGTAAATGTGGAAAAAAAAAACCTTGCACCATATTTATCAATAAAACAGGATTTTTTATTTAACAATATGGTAGAGTAGTCTGGATCCAGGTTTAGGAAGCTTTTATCTGTATACAAATGCCCCTCTGTGTGGTGATTTGTACAAGGTATAGTGAATGATATGCACAGTGGTAAGAATGGAGCAGTTCTGGGCCAAACAAACACTATGGAAAATGAATGAAAAGCCTCCAAACCCCATTAATTGAAATAAGTCTTTTAACCCCTTGAATGCTAGAAAAGTCTCTAACTCATTGCTAAGCAATGCATTGAAGACATGTCTCACATTCAAGGGGGGTTAAAGCCCCATTTTAATCAATAACTGAACCATGTAGAAACTTGAAGAAGGAGACAGAAAGGAGAAAATACCTCTCCCAGCATGACCACTAAAAGCAGCTCTTTGTTAGAGGCACTCCTAAAAAAGTAACTGAGAAATACAAAAATATAAATGTTTATTGGAATGCAAAATGACAAATCACATTTTAAACCATTAAAAACATAGCAGACCAGACAAAATTCCTGAGACTGTCAAGTCTCAAACTGATATAACATAGGTAGCACATTTAATTGTGATTTATAAACATGCCAACAGTCCTGGAAGGAATAATATGGGATCTCTTACATAGTGCACAGTGTAAATACCACATGGAATATCCTATAGATCAGGGATATTCATCCCATTAGAAGAGTGAATACGTGAACAAACCATAAACAATACTGCGTGAAATAAAAAGGAAATGTAAACCAAACAAAGATCAGATGCTAGTGAAATAAAAAGGAAAAGTAAACTAAAAAATATTAGCTATTATCAGTATCTAATATTCTTTTGGTTTACTTTTCCTGGATGCAAGGTGTGCATAAATACGATGAAGGGAGAGAATAGCAGGATGCAAGATGCTGAGGCACAAAATACAGATGGGATATAACATGATGAAGAGAATGAAAACAGGGGTGATGAGCAGTGTACTTAGGATGCTGGATTGATAGCTCACCTGTAGGAATGACTCTGTAGAAAAGCGGCACAGTCTGTCAGAGATGTGATGCTCAGGATTCGTGTGCTGTAAGATGCTCAGATCTTTCTCCTCAAACCGGTCCTCACACAGATGGCTTAGTCTGATTGGGTTACCTGAGGGTACCCATGACCAATCAGTGCGGACCACGAGCTTACAGGTACATCAGGGATGAGACGTAAAATAGATTGTGAGAGAGACTCATTACACCGGGACTCTGCATTTCAGGGGTGGGCAACGCGTGCCCTTCCAGCTGTTGCTGAATTACATCTAAAATCAAGTATGATCGGAGTTGTAGTCCAACAACAACTGGAGGGCATCGCGTTGCCCACCACCGCTGCATAAACCCATGTTTCGAAGCCTCCTTTTAAAACATTGTGAGTTGATTTGTAATGCAAGGCCGGGTTAGCCACAGGTGTAGCACTATTCAGCCACTCAACATACAGTTCGCCAATAAACATCGTTTAGAGGAAATATCCGGGATGATATTAACCCTTTGAGTGCCAGAGGACTACGCGTTGCGTACCCCTCTGGCACTCAGAGGGTTAACATATGTGTTTAATTATGTGAACAAAATGGAACTCATGTGAGTAGAAACACCAGCTAATAAATTAATATTACACAGCTGCACTACGTGTAAAAAGAGGTTCATATGTTGTTTAGCGCTTACAGAAATGTAACATCATGTATCAGAGTACATATATGTGATGTGGGCAGTCCGGGGCTCTTCACCTGTTATTTTACAGATTAAAAATATATAGAGTAGGTGTTGTCTAAAAAAGCGAGAAAGTCGCGTTTTGCCATCCGCTGACATATATTTTGCTTCCCGGGTGGAACGGATGGCTCTACAGTTAAAGCACCAAATAGCATCTTTCTATCACTCTTGGCAACGGGCAGAACCACTCAGTGTGCATTTTGCACGATGCACCACAGTATTGTAAACAGCAGGGGGAGAATTTATCGCTATCATCTGACGCCTGAATAGAGGATGCACCTGCCATTTTCTTGAAGAGTACAGCTGCGACACTTTAACAATCATTATAATATAAATAATGTGTTAACATTTTATTCACATGTACAAGTATGTTTTATACCCTATAGTTATCTGTAAGTATGCGCGAGAACGATGTGCTTATTGGACCTAAGGCCATTTACTTATCGCTCAGCTCGCGCATTGCTCTCTGTGGCAACCATTTATAAGCAGTTCTCCCTTTAATGTCTATAGCTCCGCAGCCAAGCCTCAGTGACGTGGCACGCACGTTAAGACGTCCTGTTGTTATTGCCCTGTTTAAGATGGCGTCAATTATGGAGGGTCCGTTGAGTAAGTGGACCAATGTAATGAAGGGTTGGCAGTACCGCTGGTTTGTGCTGGATTACAACGCGGGACTCCTTTCTTATTACACGGTGAGAATCGATCTCTTGTTTGGATTCATACTTTTCCGGAACCTTATTGTGTTATTCAGTATAATACCCCGGGTGGAGTCTGCGGAGCAGTCAGCCGCAGCCAATTGGTGCATGGGGTCGGCGGACCTCAGCCAATGGGTAACCAGATTGGCCTGGGCACAGTCTACTTTGTGGTCCAAAGAACATCCCGAACTCTTGGTGAAGATCCTGTGTGGTTGATTAAGATACGAGGATTGTCACACAGACACATACATTGTTAATGTGTCAGCTAAATCATTTATTTATTAAACATTGCTTGTCTTGCCTGTTACACAGTGCTCCCATGAGAACAAGAGGGAGTGCACACCCATCTAGTCATCAAGGCATTAGGAAGGGATCGTCCGATAAATCACCTTTATCTGATATACACGTTTTTGTAACATTTACAAAACTATACAGTTTTTCCAAATCAGGGTGCATTTTACTATGCAGTTATGCATGTGTTCTCTTATATTAGGCTAGAGGAAAAAAAATCCTCACTCCAAGCTGTTTCAACACAGTATATGACAGCCTCCTTACCTGAAAGTGAAAAGCACAACTAAAATAGCTTCTCAGTCTGTTGGAAAGTAACACAGTTCTCAGTTTTGTTGTTCTATAATAAACTGACATGTAAATGTGGCAACAAGATCTTATGAGCAACTACTATTTTAGTTGTATTAAGATGAGTTGTAGTTTTAAAGGACAGCTACACAATTTTAGTGACTCATTGTTTCTAGTTAATGAACATTTATTTTGTAGTTCATAATACCTATTGTATATATAAACACAAGAGTATAAGTACAGGGATTGAAAGTTTGGGGCAGAGCTCAGCATCACAGGGGGCCAAAAAAGCTGCTATTATGCCCTGGATAAGTATTTTTGTGTTAGGGGACCCAAAATATTTTGCACCATCAATGACTAATTACACCACTGTGTAAACAAGAAATTGTATATCTTGGTGTTTGATTTCTAGCATGCAGTTGGCTTAAACCCCTAAATGTATGTGTATGCTGTAGGGAAGCAGTTTTTTTTTTCTAGCTCCATCCCTCGTGTGTGTTTTCATTTCCTTTACATTTAATGATGGTACTCTATGGCTTGTGACACTGCATACTGGTTTGTTTTCTTAAATCTTCCTCTTATGAAGTGTCCCCAAGTACTTTCCAATTTAGTGTGTATATAGCATGCTTGGGGCTACAGCATAAGTACATAACCTTACATTATTTATAATTAAACATCATCTGTCATTTTCTCCCCCATTCCCTGTTTATACACCTGTTTCTGCAGAGAGAGAGAGAGAGAGAGGAAATAAAAATCCTACTCTTTATGTATTTCTTTACACAGTTTAGTGCCATATCTGAAGATTGACACAACTTTCAATACCCACTTCAAGATCATTAATAAACTGAAAAGCATTGGGCCCAGGACTGAGTCTCGAGGCATACCATTTCTAACTTTAGACCAACAAAAGATTCCATTTACAAACTTTTACATTTTATCATTTAACCCACTGATTATCAGCTCTTAGTTCTTGGGACATATCAGCAGGTCATGTTTTAATGCTATCCTTAATTAAGCACAGGTAAAATAATCAAAATAACTGGGCCACTGATTTACCCAACTGCGTTCAACTTAGAATATCATGAAAACATGAATTGTTGTTGTGTCCAAAGGGTAAATGTCGAATCACTGATTTATTCAGTTCTACATGCGTAGACATCCCCTCCCATGCCACAGTCTTTTAGTGTATGCAGGAATGTGTTGTGAGGCACAGTATAATGCAAGCTCCAAGTTTACTACATCAGCAGCAATAGCCTGGTTTAATTTTCCACTTATATTTTAATAGAATGCAAAGGTCTTAGTATGTCATGATCTTGTTCTTCATAAAACCGTAATCCATGAAACAATATTGTGGTATTCTGATCCACAATGAGATGGGGAGGATTGTGCAAAAGTGGTCCAGGACTGGCACAAAATCCTCTTGGATGGGGACACATTGTAAAAGGAACAACACAAATGAATAAAAATAATTAAAAATTTCTGTCTTTTGTGTATGTAAAATGGAAGGTGTTTCTTAGTTTTATCAGGACCACTGACCATTACTAAAATAACTTAAAATATTTATCCTCTCATCTTATTTATTACAACTCTTAACCCTGTGCGTGCCAGTGGTATGGAACGCTTTGCAAAGCAATGTGTTCTGTAACCCTCTGGCAATCAAAGGGTTAACGTGTGTGCACATGTTGCTTTGTTGGTGGCTTAGTTTACACTATCCATCTGATACACAGTAACCTGTTCTGTCATACTCTTGCTTGGTTTCTCAAATCCTCTTAGAGAGTTGCCTGACTAGAGCTATTGGTTTGGCTGAAAAGAAATTTAGGTAGGCCAAAATATGGTGTGGTGACGAGTGCAAGTCTTTCACTCTTCACAATAACAGATAATCCTATCTGCCTCAATCCACACAAAATTGATGGTCATTAGGGTTTTGTGTATAGATAAGGTTGGAGGTTTAATACTTTGAGTGCTAGAGATGTATGCAAGTCATTGCTTTAGAATGCATTATGTACACCTCTGGCACTCCGTGTTAATATTTGGAAGTGTTATATATGTCAGTTGGAAGCATTTGTTAACCCCGTCAGTGCTAGAGGCTCGGGCCATTTCCTGAACCCTGCAGGCCAGACACTTTTTCAGCATTTTTGCTATCCTTCTGTTTATGCTTGATTTCCTCTGGGGATTTTTAGTTACATATGGAAAACTATATATTGTTTTTTTCAGAACGAATTGAGCTTTCTTGTGATACCTTACATGAAGAGAATTTTACATCGTGCAAAAAGCTATGATGTCATAATGACAAAAAAAAGTGAAAATTTACTCATTTTGCTAAAATCACATATTATGTATCAAAAACATTTACCTTGATTGAAAAAGTTTCAATTATTTGAAAAAGCCTAGAGTCCCCTGAGTAAAAAAAATACCAAATTTGTATAGTTTTACCTACGTCCATGGCTAGCGTAGAGCCCTAATCACCAGCAGCGCAAAATGACATTTTTAACTTCATAAACTAATATGCGCATTCTAGGGTTTTTGTGGTAAAACTACCCTAAAACAGTGGAATAACTATATAAAACTATATATTTCGGAAAAGTAGACAACCTGCCGCATCTAATGAGGGGTAACTTGCCTTCTTACCCCAAGCCTGGTGTGCACAAATGCCTCCAGAAGATGGCGCTAATGAGAAAAAAAAGGCATTTTCTTACATTTCTGCCCCTTCAAATGTACTGAAATTTGTGAAAACCATGGCATTTCCAACTGTATTCATTAGCTAGTGCTCTTAGGAGAAAAATGACACCCCACTGGAATGAGTCGACCTACCTTAGGGGTGCCAGAAGCACATCACTACACCTACCTGTTTGCTTCTTCGAAAATGGTGGCTTGTACTAAAATGTCCATAACTGTTAGAGACATGAAGGAAAGGTATAAAAGGTATACCATTTTGGAAAGTAGACATTCTCCTGCATCAATTGAGGGGTCACTTGCCTTTCTACCCCCTGGGCTGAAGTGCACAAATATTTCCAAAAGGTGGCGCTATGGGAATAAATACATGTTTTTTTACATTTCCACCACTTCAAAGATACTAAAATCTTTGAAAACCATAACATTTCCTGCTGTATTCAGTACCTGCTACCAACATGAGAAAAATGGTAGCCTATTTGTGTGGGTTAACATAGAATATGTGGGTGCTAGGAACACGTACGTAAACCTGACACTTTTGTTTTTGAAATTATCTGCTTGCACTAAAATGGTTATAACCATAATAGATATGCAGAAAAGGTAGAGAAACAATGCCATTTTGGAAAGAAAACATCCTTCCGCATCTAATGAGGGGTCACGTGCCTTCTTACCCAAAGGCTGGTATGCACAAATGCTTCCAGGAGGTGGCGCTAGTGGAAAAAAAAAAAAGGCATTTTCTTACATTTCTGCCCCTTCAAATGTATGGAACTTTGTAAAAACCATGGAATTTTCAACTGCATTCATTAGCTAGTGCTCTTAGGAGTCAAACGACACCCCATTGATATGAGTTGACCTACCTTAGGGGGTGCTAGAAGTAGAAAACTACACCTACTACAACCTCTGATGTTTCTAACATTTTCTCAAATGTGACCTGCCTGTACAAAAATGGCTATAACACATTCAGAATTGAAGAAAAGGTAGATAAACCATACCATTTTGGAAAGAAAACAACCTGCCGCATCTAATGAGGGGTCACTTGCCTTCTTACCCCAATACTGGTGTGCATAAATGTTTCCAGAAGGAGGCGATATAGGAAAAAAATTGCATTTTTTTACATTTCTGCCCCTTCAAATGTATGGAGCGCTGTGAAAACCATGGAATTTTCAACTGCATTTGTTTGCTAGTGCTCTTAGGAGTCAAATGACACCCCATTGGTATGAGTTGAACTACCTTAGGGGGTGCTAGAAGTAGAAAACTACACCTACTACAACCTCTGATGTTTCTAACATTTTCTCAAACCTGACTTGCCTGTACGAAAATGACTATAACACCTTCAGAATTGAAGAAAAGGTAGATAAACCATACCATTTTGGAAAGAAGACAACCTGCTGCATCTAATGAGGGGTCACTTGCCTTTTTACCCCTAAGTTAGTTGGCACAACTATTTCCAGAATGTGGTGCTACAGGAAAAAATAAAATTTTGTCTTACACATCAGTCACTTCAAAGATACTAAAATGGTTCAATGGCGTGGGATTTCCTAGGAGGACTTCTTGCCAGCCTAAGAAAAATGGTACCCCACTGCTGTGGGTTGACATACCAATTTACGCTACAGGAGCGTAGCTACCAGTGAAACAGAAATGGTAAAGCAAGCAGTGTATGTGTGATTTTATGGCTAACAGATGAAAGAAGCTAGGGCGTCAGCCGGTGTACGTGCGGACCTGTGACTACAAGTGTAACAAAGTATGTGGGAGGGTGAGGGATTAGGCAGAGTGTGTGTGGGTATGAGCAGAGGAGCAAGGATGGTGGGGCAGTGTTTGATAGTGTGTATGGGAGATCTGTGACTACCAGTGTTGATAAAAAGTCCTGTGTGTGCCACAGGAAGGGGGTCGGCATTGAACTCCCCTCCTAGTGGCACACACAGGGTTAATTTGTGTTTTAATTTTTTTTCTTTTTATTATATACCTCATTGAGGGGCATAAGGACCCCCTGATCCCTCCCCAATGAGGTCTTAGTAAAAAATATATATATATATGTCCACAAACAGGGGACCCGGAGAGTGCCACAGGGGTCTCCAGCGCATTGCAAAGCAATGCATTGGATCCTTGTGGCACTCAGAGGGTTAATTTTTTTTTTTTTATCATTACTTGGTAATCAGAGCTTGTTGGGGGGCCATCAGGACCAATCATGATGGCCCCCCAACAATCTCTGATAACGAAGTAATGATAAATGCCCTGTGTGTGCGCCGCAGAAGGGGGGCTGCATTGGCCCCCCTTGTGGCACACACAGGGTTAATTTTTTTTTCTTTACTTTTTTTATTATGGACCTCATTGGTGGGTATCAGGACCCCTTTGATTCCCCCCAATGAGGTCTTAAAAAAAAAAAAAAGGAATCAAAATAAATGTCCCTGTGAGTGCCAAAGGGGTTTCCAGCGCATTGCAAAGCAATGCATTGGACCCTTCTGGCACTCAGAGGGTTAATTTTTTTTTTATTATTACTTTGTAATCAGAGCTTGTTGGGGGGCCATCAGGACCAATCCTGATGGCCCCCCAACAATCATTAGTAACAAAGTAATGATAGAAGCCCTGTGTGTGGCACAGGAGGGGGGGGGTGCATTTGACCCCCCCTGTGGCACACACAGGGTTAATTTTTTTTTTTTTTTTTTAAATAATAGACCTCATTGAGGGGCATCAGGATCCCCCCTGATCCCCCCAATGAGGTCTTTAAAAAAAAAAAAAAAAAAAAAAAACCCCAAAGAAAAGACCCTGTGAGTGCTACAAGGGTCTCCAGCACATTGCAAAGCAATGTGCTGGGGACCACTGCGGCACTCACAGGGTTAGTTTTGTGTTTTTTTTTTATTTTATTTTTTTTTTTTATATATTCAGACCTCGTGGGGGACATCAGGACCCCTCCTGGTGTCTCCCAAGTAATTGATCTCCCAGCCGATAGGCTGGGAGACCAATTTGGCTACTGCAGGAGAGCAGAAGCTCTCCTGCCTTTCACTCCTACCACCGGTAGGAGTGAATCGCTTTAGGGAAACTTCCCTAACGTCATCGGTGATCATGTCACCGATGACGTTAGGAGGTTTCCCCGGTCCCGCCCACTCCTACCCGGAAGTTCGGGTAGGAGAGACGGAAGAGGAGAAGCTGCGCTTCTGCTGCACTTCTCCTCTTCTTTTATTGATCTCCCAGCGCGATCGGCTGGGAGATCAATAACAGGGGGGACATGAGGAGTGATCCTCATGTCCCCCCACGATTGCCCACCTTTTTTTTTTTTTTTTTAAATGCGGCCACTGCATGCCGGTTATACCGGCTCATGCAGTGACCGCATTTTAGTGGGTACATTGTACGAGCTTGGCACAGCGGTTACAGCTGTCCAAACTCGTACAATGTACCCACTTGGCACTCAAAGGGTTAATGCTTTGTGCAGGTCTTCCTGATTATGGGGACAGACATGGGAGAAGGCTTGGGTCTTGGGCAGGGGCAAATTGTGGTACAATACCAGACCTTTTTTTGAGTACCAGGGGGGGTACATAATGCGCTGCTAAAGAGGCATAAATGCTTATCTATTAACCCCTTAATCTACTGTATGCAATACATTATCAGTTATTAGCCTCTTACATGTCAGAGAGGTGTACAGCAATGTGATCTGCTATTAACCCATTGATTGTCTCATAAGTGCACAACACATTGCACAAGAATGTGTACCGCAGTGATTAACCCCTTGTATGCTAAAGAGGTATAATTCATTAGTAATTAACATCTTTATTCACCTTTCTGGCATACAAGGGGGCAATTACTCATGAATTATGCCTCTTGAGCATACAAGGGGTTAAACCGTGAGCTGCTGCACCTATGAGGAATTCAGTGGGTTAGTAACAGAATAAAACATTGCTGTAATCCTCTTTGGCATGCAAAGAGTTAATTGATTATTTATACCTCTCTAAAGCATACAGGGGGTTAAAGGGTTAACAGATGATAAATTAAGCTTCTTAGTAACTACCAACACTGAGAGCTGACTCCCTCTCTAATTCATGCATATCACTTAGTAGTAAGGGGTTAAGATCAGCAGGCGCCATACTTGCGTTAAAGATAAACCTTTTATCTGTTACTTTTTTCATTAACACGCCATATATGCAGACATCAAGACAGTTAAGAAGAATTATATAATGGCATTTCAAACTGTGTCCCAGAAGCTCTGCCTGCAAATCATTCACTGTACCAGGACACACACTGCAGGCAGAGCAGGGACAACTAAGTCAGCTGTGGGGGCAGGACAGATGGAGAGGACAGGACCCGGTCTTCACTCCTGCTTGGCTGTGGTGAGTTGTGCCTCACATTCATAGCATTGTGGACTCGAGAAGGGAGATTATATGATCTCCATACCAGCCCACAACTGGGGCGGCCCAACAGGGGGATGGACAAGCCGCCCCTGGTCTTGAGCCCCAAAACGGCCCTTGTCAACCCTTTGGGGGTGGGATTGGTAAACTGATTCAATTGGCTGACCTGGATGTTCTTGACTTGGTCACAATCTTTTGCTGATTCGCTTATGTATCCTCATAGACTCTTAAAGTGGATCTCTCGCATATATACAAGTAATGCTCATTATTTAGAGCATTTAACGAAAAAACATTTTAAAATGTTATTCGTTAAAAAAAACAAAACAAAAAAAAGTTCTCTGCGCAAAAATTAAATGTTTAAAAAGTGCCCAGCAGCCTACTTCCGGCTTGCCGCGCTGCCTCTGCTCCCATCCCACCACCTACTATCCTCTGACTGACGCTTTCTGTCTTTAAGCTGGAGGGGACTCATTGGCTAGATCTCGATCTCTGCCAATGAGATCGCTCCAGCTTAGAGAAAGAAAGCCTCTGTCATCGGAGGGAGCAGAGGCAGTGTGGCAAGCTGGAAGTAGGCTGCTGGGCACTTTTTAAACATTTTAATTTTTGCGCAGAGAACTTGTTTTTTATGAATAACATTTTAAACATTTTTTCATTAAATGCTCTAACTAATGAGCATTACTTGTATATATGTGAAAGATCCCCTTTAATGTTGAGTTAGAAAACCAGTCCCACGTGGCTGAACTGAGAGACCGGAAGTCACGGGATCAGATTGTATAGTGAAACATGTGGCCCACGAGCCAGAAATGTGCGACCTGTGTAAGGTCCTCCATAAAGATGAACTTTAAGAGCCTGCAGCTCAGCATCAAGGGGTTAAATGCCCCATTTAGGTTAATGGGATCTTTTCAGTCACATTAACCCTCTGGATGGCAGAGAAGTGTCTGCCACATTGCTTTGATATGTAACTTCTCTGCAGTATAAATATGCAAGTGTAACACCTGTGATAATGGAATCAACAAATTACCTTTGTTTATGTATACAGGTGGGGTGTTGCATGGTCCATCCTATTGTCCATATGTAAATAAAACGTGGACACTTTGCATATGGTAATTTTGTTTCACATATAACTTTTATATGCGTTCTGCAGTTACTTTCTTTTGCCCCCATCCCCTGAAGGTACTTGGATAAGAATTTATGCACTATGTCAAAAATATTACATTTGTTTTTTCTTTAACACATTTTGAAGTATATTGTGGGGTTTTTTCCCTCTGTTCTGTACTGGGTTAGCCTGGGTATTTAAGGGGGGGGGGGCATACTATGAGATGGTCTTGATAAAGATCCCCCCCCCCCCCAACAAAAACACAAATTTATGATCAGATAGAATTTGGCTTTTAGGAGCCAGTGAAGAGTGCATATAATGGATATGATGTATGTCACAAGCGAAGGCTATATGCCCTGCTGAGACAGTGGGGGGAGTGTGGGAGGGAATGGGTTAACAATACCAGACCCCTGGTTTCCTGTTACTATTCCTAGCAACTACCAAATTAACCCCTGAAATCCCTCCTGCACTCTCACCACAGTACTACAATTTTCTGCCACCACCAAGACTTTATAACTGGGCGTCTTAGGTTACCCCAAACACAACAGAATTACAGTATAAAATCACCTTAATAATCAGACATATATAATTAACCTTTTAGTAACGTGTGCTACTTGAGCTTCCTTCAGAGTAGTGAGTTCATGTTAGAGAACAGAGACAAGAGCTGATTAATTGAACATTTAATCTGGCTTCACAATGCTGGTTACAAAAATACAGAAATAAAGGACATACAGAAATAAAGATTACACATAAGCAAAACAGTCCATAAAATGAAAAGGAGAAACACAAGAAATCCTTAAATACAATTACCGATATTTTTAAGAGTCCTTGGGAACTTCAGATGGTATTTCCCCCTTCCGTTGTTACAAAGAAATTCACTGTTTTATTCAAAAAAACAATGTTAAATACTTTCCACAGTTCCTTCTAAGAGGCCAAACCCCCCTGGGTGTTTATATGGGGGGAGGTTTGGCCTGACAGTTTACAGCCCACTCAGTCAGTCCTGTCAGGGATGTCACTGCAGAGTTCTACCTGAAAAAAATCATAAGGCTTCCCAAAACATGCAACATGGCACACCTCTAAAATGTTATAATAATCATATTCCTCATATCGGAGTGAATACCTGGACACCAAACATGCTGGGTCTAACTGGTTGCAAAGTGGCTATTCTTGTAACTCCTAGCAGGAACACCTCCCCCTGGCATGCTTGTTAACCACCAGAAGGGTAAACCCTGGGCATTCTGAATATATATTTGTATTGAACCATTTTACACTATATATACATGTTCTCCCTATTTCATAATATTTGACTGTCCCCTGGATGAACTTCCATCTAGGCAGAGGGCCCAGTACCTTTTTATGACCCGTACATCCTGCTCCGGTGATGTTGTCTACTCAGCTAATTTAGCTAACACTTTAAAAGGTACAATAAAATACACAAAATAAACAAATTATACATACCAGGCCCTGCAAGGGCCAACTCATACCTTGGCATGACAATGTATAACAAATATCAGCATTTAGCAACCAGTGTGACAGCTTAGGAGCCTGGCTCTTTATACTTTTCCACCCATGGTTTTAATTTAAATTAAACTTTTTCAGCACTTTTTTGCACCCTTCCTTCCCCTGATTTTCTGTTGCAGTGCCTCAAAGGGCACAAACCCAAGTATTTTGTCCAACTGTTCACTTATTTTTCTTTTTGCTGCTACAAAGCTGCCTGTATAACCTAGTTTGTTTGTTTTTAAAACCTACACTGTTGTAGGGGGTTGCTTTTGTGGTGTGGAGTTAGAAAACGTCTGTCTGATTGTTGTTGGGAGCTCCCGGAGCTCTGCATAGCTGCTGTTATGCAAGGCAGTCCTGGTGCTCTAATTTTGGTTATTGTGCAGGGAATGGAAGAGTCCTTTTTTGCATAGAGTAGAACTGGTCAGAACACTAGTGGTGCCCAGTTTGTGGTTATATATCTTCCATCTGACTAAGACGTTACGGAGGGTTAACAACATAAGTTTATTTTTACCTCCTACTTTTATCCTCCTCTAGATCCACCTTTTTGTTCTTTATTTCATCTGTTCTCTTCCTCCCTACCCAACACCCTACTCCATTTAATCTTCTCACCTCTCTTCCCAGTTCTCTTTTCATTTTTCTGTTTCATCCTTTACCCACCCACTCGTTAATTTTCTTTTCTTCACTCATCTAACACCCCATGCTCTCTTACTTCTCTTTGTTTCTCTTTCATCATAATTCCATCCACAGCATAGATCAGGGTTGGGCAACCTGAGCCCCTGGATCTGTTGTGGACTTCAATTTTCTTCATGGCCAGGAATGATGGTAATTGTAGTCCTCAACCGCTGGAGGGCCTGACCATCTCTTGTCTTTAGTTTTCTCCCTGACCATTCTTCTATTGAGCTATCATTTTCTAACAGTTACATCCTCTGCCAGATCTGGTTTCTCCTCCCATCTCTCTCCATCCTCCTGTTCCTTTCAACACATCATCCTTCTTCCTGCCTCACATCCCAATTCTTTTTTAATCCCCCCTGCTGCCATCTTGCCATATCTCTGCCCTTAAGCTTTCCTCTTTCCCCTACTGAACTGTTTCCTTTATCTTCCATCCCCACTCTTTACTCACACCTTTACTACTTCTCCTCTTTGTCTTTATGTCACAGTTCTCTCATCTTTTCCTCTTCCCTTTCCTGACATGTCCTCCCTAGGGTGACCACCTGTCCCTGATTACCCAGGACAGTCCCTGATTTTGAATGTGTGTCCCTTGTCCCTGATGACGACTTCCTGGGACAATAAAAGTCCTGGAAAAAAGACTCCAGAGCAAAGAGGTCTAAACACTAGAAGGAGAACATCCCATTGCCTACTGTAACAGGAAGTGATGCCGCTGCTGGACTACAAGAAAATGGCCTCCAGACAGATTGCTAAAAACTAGAGAGAATGGAGCCTGCATCCTGATATCAAACAGGAGCTGCAGTACAATTTTGTAGTAGTATAAGGCTAGTCTAAAGGTGTGAAGTACCTGTTCTTGTAGTCCACCACAGTCATCACTTTCTGTCACAGCAGTCAAAGGGCAGTTCCCCCTCTAGTGTTTAGAACTCTGTGGTGCGCCAGATAAAGAGCAGGCAGTGTACTCATGTCTGGAGATGTACAATGACCTCTTCCGCATGACTGCACTAAAGCTGAGGACAAGTACTCTGCTGCTCTCGTCACTGCAGTGTCCCTGAATGGCAGACTGGATATGTGGTCACCCTAGTCCTCCCAGTTCTTATTTTCCTATCTTTGACTCTGCTTTCTGGCTTCTCAAATATTCCTTTCATTTCATGCATCCTTATAGCAAACATCAGACTTTAGTAGAGCTGTATGACCTCTAGGGACACAGGATGTTTAAACTATTAGAAGTGTACTAGAAAATATAAAAAATGCCAGAAAACTGTATATAAATATAACAGGCTGCTGTTTGTAGGGCATCTATCTAGGCAAGTCCTTTTGTTAAGCACCTTTAGAGCCACTTAAACATAGGGCATAGTTTACTTTTAAGTACAAAATGGTGTGATGATCTCACACTTTTTTTTTTTTTTTTCTTTTTTTTTCTTCCCCCCAACTTTCCAGTTTTGCTCCGTTTATGAATTATTTTTGCACATTGCAAGGAATGTTGTTTTTTTTTTTTTTTTTTTTTTTTTTTTTTGTTCACTTTTTGGCTAGAAGTGAAACAATAAACTATGGGGGAAATCTTCTGTCAGTCTGGCTTAAATAAAGTGAAGCACTTTATAAACTACTTTGAATGAATCTGTAATTGCATGTATACATATGTGAAAGTTAATGCGATGGGGAGCTCATAGTGTAATAAAGTCAGACAAAGTGAATATACATAGATTAAATATCCACACGCAGTTTCTTATTCACACTAAAGCTGTGGGGTGATAGAAACATAACTGCCTCCAAACAGGTAGACAGACTCGGTGGCTTTCCTCATATGGTCTGAGGGCAACCTCAGGACAAATGGAGACTAGGGGGGCACTTAAAATCCTAAAGAAACACTCTGATAGCACTTGTAATAGAAACAGTAGTATCTGAATGTTTTAAGTTTAATTTTGGCTAGGAGCTGTATGATAACGTGCTGGCTGAGAGTGTTATAGGTAGACTACTTTGCCTCTGCTCTGAAACTCTAGGGAACGGTTGAACAAAGGAGAACATGGAAGTTTCGGGAAACCAAAGGTTTTGATACATGGCTTTTCTTTTTTCTTTTAATAAGTGAACCTCAGGACATTTAAGTGTTTTACTCATGACAAGAACAGTGTATACCCTGAACAACATTAATTACAAGTATTCAGGTGCCACTGTTACCATTACAAAAGAAACACTCTCATTGCATTTGTATGTAGAGCGCCCCCTACTATAAATGTGTAAGCAGTTCATTATAATTGTTCGGTTAGGCCAAAAAAATATTGCTTTAGAGAGAGGCATTTGTTGAACATCTCTTTACGCTGATTAAAACGTCCCAGCCATAATATATGTAAACTTGGTACAGAACCTTTTTCTGCATCGCTTTGTGCAGGTGCTGTAAAATCCCAAGAACCTGGGAGCTAGGTCTCCTAAAATTCTTCTGCTGGCTCCTAAATGTTTGCAGTAATGTATTTTTTTTTTTTTTTTTTTTTTTTTTTTTTTTTTTATAATTTTAATATGCACCCTATCCACTGACTCGTAAAATCCTAGCTGGCCCCCAAGAAAAAAACTGTAGAAACTGATGGGAAGTCCGTTTTGGAACTCTGCCAGTGTTGATGTGACAATTCATGCATCCGGTTTGTGCATTCCTAGGATTCGTTTCATTTATTTTCCTTTTTTAGTGTTAACTCGGCAGTTTTCAATTAAATGTTAACCTGTCCAAAAATAAAGTACTGTGACCTACAGAAGATCACAGGCAAGTATTTAGATTGGTGATGCTAACCTGAGGCCCTCCAGCTACATCCCCGGCCAGCTGTTAGTGGATGGTAATTGTAGTCCATAATAGATGGCTTTAGGTTGTTCCTCCCTGATTTAAAATAATGCAGACATTTAATGGCTGGAAATATGGAGAGGTTTTTGAGACAGCAAATATTTTTCTTATTGGTAAACTTTTTTTCTTCAGGTCTTCATATTTGTAACAGATAGCGGGCCTTGTGTATATAAGTGAGGCAACTGTGAGTCAAACAATCTGTGCTATAAAGATCAAACAAATTCCCATTGTTTAAATAAGGCATTTAACCCCTTGAATACTAGAGAAGTCTTCATTGTAGACCTCTAGCATTCAGTACTTCAAAAAGCCTCTTTTAAACTGTAAGAAGTTTGTGGAATTTTTGCTTGCTATAGTGCCGTTGGTTTGCAGCAGAATTGCACCACTCTGCTTCTATACATATGGCTTAATGCAGGGCTTATAATTTTAAGTCCTTTGCTACTAGCCAGACCTGAAAAGTTACTCGCCACTGCAAGCCAAAGCATACTCCCCAGGGCTGAATTTCTACTCGCCAGGGCTAAATTTTCACTCGCCATTGGCTAGTGGCGAGTGGAAATTTTGAGTCCTGGATTAATGCATATAAACAAATTAGGACCGTTCTGTGGAAAGCCAACTGCACTATAGGGAACAGAAAAATAATCTCTTTTAATAGTATTTATATTTTTTTTGTGTGATAATTTGAGGCCAATTTTATTTGTCTTCTGAGGTGCAGTTGGCTTGCTCAAGAATTGTGCCTTTTCCTTATGAGGCACAATTTGCACTATGAACAAATTTCACAATGGGAGATGTAGATAAGTGCTGCACAGAGGAAAATTAAACATTACCCAAATTCACATTGATGTAAGTGGAGCTTTTTAATTCTTTGAATGCTAGAGAGGGCTCTAATGTACTGCAATAAAGATATCCCTAACATTATTTGGATTAAAAACCCCATTTAAATTTAGTGTGGCTGGTTTTGTCTGAATGCCTCCATTTTGTTTTATACGTAACGCCCAGTGTGGTTGCCAGTCAGCCATGATGTAATATTATGAAGCTTGTTGCTGTATTCTGTTACATCAGAAAAATAGAAGCAGGTGAGCTGTAATTAGATGTCTGGAATTCTGTAGATATGGGCCCCAATCCTATTTTTGAACAAGAATGAATTTGTCTGTTTAAAAATACACTTAGAGGGATCTCCCAGTGGGACTGAACTACTTCAGAGACCATCTTTTGAATTAGTGCGGAGCAGAGTGAGGTCCTCCAGCTGCCCATCCCCCTGTTTAAGGTTTCCAGATGTGAATGTCTCTAATGTCTTGTTTTATTCCTCAGTGAGTAATGATTTTACCAATTTCCCTTCTCTGGAAAGAACAGTGTTTTCTTTAAAAATCCTTGAAGACAAACTGTCATGGTGATAAACTTTTTATTTCAGCCTGTAAATCTGGCTTTCAGCATAAAGTATACTCTGCAAATATTTATTCACTTAGCACAAATACAGTATTGTGTGTGACAGGCTTAATTTATAGTGTACAAAGTTATTGTACTTTTGCAAAATTTAGAGAAAATGTTCATGTAAATATATCTTCTAAAGTATATATCTGTGTTATTGGTGATGACACATTAACAAAAGCATAAAACTGGGTGGGTAAGTTAGTGTACCTTGGACATTGTGTATAAAGTCAAAATGGTGACATTCTGGTGCCTGCCAACTTCATTGATCACTTTGCTGCTAAGGCACTTCTCCTCCAGTGAGAAACATTGTTGTTCACAATCAAATGTGTGTGATACAATTCACTCTCCATTAACATATGGAGCCATATTATTGCAAATATTCAATCCCTCCTTTTTTCTGAATAGTAGTTACCAAAATGGCTTCTTCATAGATATTCAGTTATTCACCTGTTTGCCATACCTTAGAACTCTCAGGGATTGACCCTGAGACTCAGGGTTTTTACTTAAATCTCTGGATCTTATGGCAAAAAGCCATATTCTCAGGGTAATAGTTCAGTGTTGCCTACTACAATATCTGAACTGTTTCTTTTAGTCTCTAAAGTGGTGCCATTTGTACAAGAAAAGCTTATTTGTTCAAGCAGTAATATCTTTGTTATATCATGCTAAGAATTTATTGAGGGCTGATTGGAAGACCTGCTTGATCTGACACAGAGGGAAATGTAGCCTAGTGTCACCGATTGCGGAGTCCTCTGCTCCTCCTGCGCATGTGTGCACTTCCGGTTCTTCCATTTCTTTTGTGAATGCTTGGCCATACTCAGAGCCCTAGTCGAGCCTCCTCCTATTGGGAGAAGGTCCTTCAGTCAGTGTGGGGCTTGTGGTCGAGCCCCCGCTACAGGTCTTCCTGCTGTATTTAAACAGGGCCATACCCTAAACTGATGCCTGTTGCAGTTACCTGTGTGCTCTAGTTTTTCCATTGATTTCCTGGCTCCAGACTCCTGCCTGTTTACTGACCACTCTCACTCTGTCTAGTGCCAGGACTATGTGGGTCCCTACTTCCCACGTAGTGACACCTAGATTCTACCTTTGGGGAATGTTAGGAGTAATTATTTCAGATCTTTGGGTCAGCATAATTAAAACTCCCAGGTATGCTAATGGCAGGATGTCACAGATCCTTCATGGACAAGACTTCTGTAGCTGGAAGGTGGCAGTGTCATGGATTTGTGAGAGGAAGTATTAGTTATGACAATTCTGGAGGGCCTTCCAAGTATACCACCAATACCCACTGCATTTTTTTTCTCCTTCACTTATATCTGAAAGACACGTAAAAAGGCTTTGTTGCTGTTGTGCATTTGAAAGTGCTGGGGTAAAAAAAAAATTTAACAATTTCTCTAGATGTTTATATCCGTTTATGAGAATGGAAGTGACAGTCCTGCAGATTGCCTGTTCCTGTCTTGTGTATAGACCATTTATGTTTACATAAAACAAAAACTAGTTATGGTTACTGTGTATTCTTGTTTCTTCAGAGTCCCTCCTTGGCATTTAAGATGGGTATGTTGCTTTTTAAAAGGGGCTTCCTGGATGATCACCCTCAGTTTTTGTGCCTACCCAGCTGGTTGAACTTTCTGGGGAAACATTTTCATTAGGGGGAGGACTGCTTTCAAGGACCCTTTTTTTTTAGTATGCATTTTGAGTGCATGCCACGGTTGAATGCACATGCTTAGAACTTTTCCAAGGCTTGTTCCGGTAACATGCTTTCCACTATGAAATTCACACCTCTTATGGTTCCTTTTGTGATTTTATAGCCTCAGCGATTAAATTATATTTTCACTGTCGTCCAATACAGGTTACTGGTAACTCTGTGAGGCGATCCACCCCTTTAAGTAGGCAGGAACATTTCTCCAAATGTATGCAGGGGGCGGAGCCTCCCCTCCCTCCTCAGCTGCATCCCAGTCAGCTAACACCAGAATGATTTGTTCCTGGGTGTGTACACACCAGGTAGAGAACATCTCTCATCAGTTTTAGTTTCTTTATTTTCTGTCAAATATTGAATACCACCATTAGACGGGTTACCATGACTGACAAATGCCCTCTCCAAAGTGGCTAGCTCAGTGTCCAGTGCTTTTTGGTGGACCTTATGCCCTGATGGGGGAACATCTTGGTTTCAAGTACTTCCCTGGGGATTACCCACTGAGGTAATCCTTTCTTTGCATGGTGACCTGAAGACAGAAGTCCTGCAGAAAGGTGAGCCACCCTTTGAGTGCTGAAGGTACACTTGTCCCACAGTGTCCCTTAACTGGGCTTGTATTTGGGAGTTCTTATTGCGCACTCCGGCACTCATTAGGTGTATTTGTATATATGTGTATGTCTGAGTTTTGGAGCAGGCTATGTGGCATTTTAACCCTTTGTCTGCTGGTTTGACTGGTTTATTAAGGGTTCTGTTACACTTTCTTTATGGGTCAGTGTTTTCTCATCATGTACAAATGTTTACTATGTGTTTTTAACCTTTTTATTATTGCAGTTAATGTTCTTAAATTTTATGTTCCGTGCCTTTAAGGCGTGTTTTTTTTACCGCATAGGCACCATTGCTCCTTTACTCTCTATGGGCTTGCACTGTGTGGGACGTATCTCTGGAACCGCTTCACGTAGCAATTTCAGAGTGGGCTCATTTTGTTTGTCTTCCCTTGCTCTTTCATCCGGTTTCATGTTCAAGTGTGTTGGGGGGCTTCGGGCACTGCTTTGGCATGCTTTTTGAGAAAAACTACATTTCCCATGAACGCTCGTTTCGCTCCTCTTTTCCTATTTGCTCCCGTCGCGGCAGCCATTTTGTGAGTTCTTCTCATCAAGTATACTACGCAAGGACCGGACTCTCTCCCTCTCCTCCGTTGATTAACCCTTCGCTTGCCTGATAAGTTTAGATTTAACGTTTCTGGGGTGAATCTTTAATCTATCACACTTAAATTGGGTGATTTCTTGACAGCGGGTTATTTTGACTTTGTGAGTATGTCTACACCGCTGGAGCTTGGGACTAGACCTAAGACTAAGGAGGTTGGGGTATCAGTATCCCCCATTGCGTATTGCTCCTCCTGTCATTCAGGGCTGCCTAGGGAATTCTCTTGTCATTTATGCCTGGCACGTGCAGAGGGTCCTGACAGCAACCCAGGGCCTTCCAGCCATGCTATTGAGCCAGCTTGTGTAAAAGAGTTCAAGGCTGCAACTAGGGACCTCAGGTCCACTCTTCAACTCTTTCCTCTCAGATACAGGGGGCACTGCAGTTATGGCAGGCTCCCTCTACTATCAGGACCTCCCTGCCTAAACCACAGGGAGCACCTGATGTGTCTGATTCTTCTGAGGAAGAATTGTTGAAGGATTCTAATGTTGAGGATGGTACAGTTATTGAGTCTTCCAGGTCTGTTGGGGACCCTTTTGAATGTGACCCTGAACTCTCTGCTGAGGGTTTAATTAGATCTGTACTGACTACTCTCAACCTTCCCTTGAGTCAAGAGGTTCCCTCTGACCCAACTGATGTTTTTCAGAAACCGGCTAAAGCTGTTACTTATTTTCCTCCTAAACCTACTCTTGACTGTTTGGTTTCTGATGCTTGGAAAAATCCTGACAAGTCCTCTTCAGTCTCAAACAAGTTTGCTAAACTTTATCCCTTTTCTGAGGCTGAACTGGCTAAATGGGTTCATCCTCCCATGGTGGATGCTCCTGTTTCTAGACTGTCTAAATCTACTGCTTTACCTGTATCTGATGCTTCTGCTTTACAGGATTGGACTGACAAAAAGTTGGAGGCTTGCCTCAAGTCTATTTTTGCCTCTGTTGGCACTGCTATGCGCCCGGCCTTTGCTGTGGCGTGGGTTAACCGGGCCATTGCGGTCTGGACTGAGCAGCTCACCACGGCGGTCCGTCAGGATGCTCCGGTTTCAGAGCAGTTGTGTCTGCTTGCTAATATCTCTGAGGCTCAGAACTATGTTTCTGATGCTGCCTTTGATGTCTTCCGCATGATGGCAAGGGCTTCCACTTCTTCTGTGGTGGACAGGCGTGCGCTTTGACTTAAGATTTGGTCTGCTGACACTGCTTCCAAGAAAGTTTTGCTTTCTTTTACCCTTTCAGGGGACTTCCTTGTTTGGTTCTGAGCTCAAGGAACTGATTAGCGAGGCTACTGGGGGTAAGAGTACTCTTCTGCCCTTGGTCTTTAAGAAGAAGTTACTGGCTAAGCGCTGCCGGTCCTTTTGTTCATTTCAAACTGAGACACGTTCGACGAACCAGACGATTCTGTCTGCTCCGCGTCCCTCCTCCAAGCCCAAACAGTCCTGGAAGCCCAAGGTTGCCTCCAAGCCCAAGACTTCCAAGACCTTTGGCATGACTCGCTGAACCCGGGTCCGCATCCTGCTGTGGGTGGACGTCTCCCTCTTTCGCAGGGTTTGGGAGGATTCCGTGACGGACCCATGGGTTTTACAGGTGGTGTCGGAGGGATACAAGATCCCTTTCTTTTCCCTTCCTCCCTTTCGTTTTCATCTCACTCGTTCTCCGCAGGATGCCGAGAGACGGCGTCTGTTCGATGCTGTTCAGGCTCTCTTGGACAAAGACGTCCTGGAGCCGGTGCCTCCTTTGGACATAGGTTCGGGATTTTATTCCAACCTTTTTGTAGTGACCAAGAAGGATGGAGGAGGTCGTCCTACTTTGGATCTCAAGGATCTCAGTTCCTTTGTGGTGAAGACTCACTATTGACAGGAGTCTCTGCGCACTGTGATCGCTGCCATGTCTCCAGGGGAGTTTCTAGCTTCTCTGGATCTTCAGGATGTGTATCTGCACATTCCTATTCATCTAGAGAACAGGCAGTATCTGAGGTTTGCCTGCGCAAGAGGTCATTTTCAGTTTTCAGCTCTTCCATTTGGTCTGACAACTGCTCCCCAGGTTTTCCAAAGGGTACTGGGAGCGTTGATATCTGTCCTCCATCGGGATGGCATCAGAGTGACTCCGTACATGGACGACTTGCTTTTGAAGGAGGCGTCTGCGGCTCTTCATCATCAGGTCCAGACCTGCATTCAAGCCCTCACTCATCACGGGTGGATTGTGAACTTGGACAAGTCAGATTTGGTTCCGTCCCAGTGTCTCATTTTCCTGGGTCTTCTGTTCGACACTCAGAAGTGTATGGTGTTTCTGCCGGAGGAGGTAGCTCATCAGATTGCTCAAAGGGTCTCCAAGATCCTGGCCCACAATCGGATTCCAGTGCCGAAGTTGTCCTCTCTGGTGGGGAAGTTCATCTCTACGATAGAGGCGGTTCATTTTGCCATGGCACACACCAGGGAACTTCAACGGTTTGTGATCCAGACGTGCAGGGACCGACCGGATCATCTGAAGCTGTCAGTATCTCTGCCTCCTCATGTCGAGTTGAGCTTGGAGTGGTGGTTGGACCTTTCCCATCTGCTGAAGGGGAGATCCTTCCGGATCCCCTACTGGACCAAGGTCACGATGGACGCCAGCCTCCCGGGTTGGGGTGCTGTCTTGGGTCGCATCAGCGCTCAGGGGAAGGGGTCCTTGGAGGAGTCTCTTCTTCCTATCAACATTCTGGAACTTCGAGCGATTTCCCCCCCCCCCCCCCCCCCCATGCTCTGTGCCATTGGGAATCTCAGCTGGAGGGCTGTCCGGTCAAGGTGGAATCCGACAACGCCACTGCAGTGGCTTACATCAACAGGCAGGGCGGGACAAGAAGTCTCGCTGCTTGGCTAGAGGTCAAGGCCATTCTGTCCTGGGCGGAGGTTCACGTTCCTGTCATTTCAGCGGTGCACATTCCAGGCGTAGACAACGTCATGGCAGGCTTTCTCAGTCGTCACACAGTCGACAGCGGAGAGTGAGAACTACGTCCGGAGGTGTTTCAGCTCCTAACTCAGATGTGGGGAGTACCCCTAGTGTATCTGATCGCAACCAGGCACAACAGGAAGGTTCCAATGTTCTGCTCCCGGTGGAGAGACTCGCTGGCCCTGGCGGTCGACGCCATGTAAATTCCCTGGGCGTTCTCCCTGGCCTACATCTTTCCTCCCCTTCCAATGTTGATCAGGGTAATTCAGAAGTTGAAGGTGGAGCGCTGTCCAGTCATCCTGATCGCTCCGAATTGGCCTCGTCAGTCCTGGTATCCGGACCTTCTGGCTGTGTCTGTGGCGGAGCCCTTTCCGCTTCCCTTTCGTCCAGATCTTTTGCTGAAAGGTTATCTGTGGAAGGAGGATGTTCATCGACTCAATTTGACGGCCTGGAGGTTGAATCCTCTATTTTGAAGAAGAAAGGGTTTTCTTCTGCTGTGGTGTCTACCATGCTACATGCTCGTAAGCCTGTTTCTTCTAAGATCTATCACCGGGTCTGGTCGACCTTTGTGTCTTGGTGTGCTGACAGGGATCTGTCTCATGACTTTCATCTTCCTACTGTCCTGGCATTTTTGCAGGATGGTGTGGCTAAGGGGCTCAGTCTGAGTTCTCTTAAGGTTCAAACTTCGGCGCTCTTTTTTTTTTTTTTTTTTTTTTTTTCAGGAGCGCATTGCTGTTCTCCCTGATGTCAAGATTTTCTTCCAAGGCGTTTCTCATGTACGTCCTGCCTTTCGGAGTCCGGCTCCTCAGTGGGACCTTAATCTTGTTTTGGGGGTTCTCCAGCGTCCCCCCTTTGAGTCTTTGGCTACTATTCCTTTACGCCTTTTTGTCTTGGAAGACGGCCTTTCTTCTGGCAATTGTCAGTTCGCTGGGTGGCGGAGTTGCAAGCTCTGTCCTGTAAACCACCTTATTTGGTGTTTAACACCTCTAAGGAGTTCTTGCCTAAAGTAGTCTCCAAGTTTCACATCAATCAGGAGATCGTGGTGCCCTCTTTCTGCCCTAACCCCTCCTCCGACAAGGAGAGGGATCTCCACTTGTCGGATGTAGTGCATTGTCTCAAGTTTTATGTTCATCGCACTGAATCTATCAGGAAGTCTGACGCCCTGTTCGTCATTCCTGAGGGTCCTAGGGCTGGGAGACCGGCATCCAAAGTGACTATTGCATCTTGGATTAAGTCTACTATTCGTAAGGCTTACGAATTGAAGAATAAGCATGTTCCCTTTCGGGTCACGGCCCATTCCAGCAGGTCTATTGGGGACTCTTGTGCCTACAAAAATCAAGCGTCTTCTGATCAGCTGTGCCGGGCGGCCACTTGGTCTTCTGTGCACACCTTCTTGAAGCACTACCGTATGGATGTGCTGGCCTCGGCTGACGCCAGCTTTGGGAGGAAGATCCTGGAGGCAGTTTTGCCTGTCTAGGTTCTTCTTCTGAGGTTTTCAGTGCTTCCTTGCTGTTGAGCTCTGTTGGCTCTAGTTCAGTGTGCTGTGTAACTGTTCCTGGGGTCTGTTTTTACCCCTAGTTGGTGCCCGTTTACACTTCTGTTTTGTTGGGATCTCTGACCGGTAGGTTCATGGAGGTCCTGGTGACTTTGGGGGCCTTGCGCCTGGTCCTTGCCTCCTTCCTACCTCACGGAAACTCAATGGTTGGACATCCCAGAGTTACCAGTAACCTGTATTGGACGACAGTGAAAAGAGGATTTTAGTCTTACCTGTTAAATCCTTTTCACTTAGTCTATACAGGTTACTGGTCTCCCACCCTGTCAAGAGACCATGCTTGGTTCTCCTGTGGCAATTTGTGGGAGTCCTTCGGGGCATGCTCACAGGAGTCTTCTTCTCTCCTATTTCTGGTCGGTTAGTAGTGTCTCAAATTATTCTGGTGTTAGCTGACTGGGATGCAGCTGAGGAGGGAGGGGAGGCTCCACCCCCTGCATACATTTGGAGAAATGTTCCTGCCTACTTAAAGGGGCGGATCGCCTCCCAGAGTTACCAGTAACCTGTATGGACTAAGTGAAAAGGATTTAACAGGTAAGACTAAAATCCTATTATGCATAGCATGGTGGATTACTTGCTATATAGGCCCATTTGGGGGCTATATTTAAAGCCACACTACCACTTTTGCTGTCTTTTCCAAAAAAATTATGTAATCCTTTTCAGGGCTGCCTCTAGGTTGTTGGCGGCAGCAAACGTAGAGACTCCCAAGGATGAGGTCCCCTCCAAGTCCTGCTCCTATGGAAAGAAAAAGCACCCCCAAAATTAAACTTGTCTTGGCTGTGACAGTGTGTCATCACTTACCTATATCCATCTTCTCCATTTCGGCTGGTGCTGGAGTTGTATTGCTCTGTATGACGCTTCTGCTTCATCCCACACATCGCTGTTTGGACTGGGCCTGGGTGCGCTTGGCGGCAGTAGCAGACATCCGTTTCCTCATGCTAGGCGACTCGGGTGCTCCAATTGACATGGCGAGATGCGTCAATTGCGGGCGCGAAGGGGCGTATCTGATGAAGGCTACCTGCTTATCTTTGGGTTCTGGTCTGGCACTTCCTGGTGCCTTGTATTTAAAGGGAACTGGATTCTCATCCAGTTAACCTTACAATGGTGTGTAGTAAAGTTCTCTACTTGTATCACGGTGCCCGTGATCTTCTGTGCAAGAGACATTGCTACTTCCTGTTCTATTCCTGCTGGGTTCTTATTGGCTGCTGGGATCTCTACATCCTGGGTGAAGAAGGCAGAGGTGTCTCCAACAGAGATGTAAAGAGGACTATATGGGTGCCCATATCTACTTTTGTTAAGCATTCTCATCTGGATATCTAGGCCTCCGTGAAATCCAAGGTTTGGGAGAGAAGTGCTTCAAGCACTGGTTCAGGTTTAACTGGTAGGCTACTTCTGTTTCTCCCTCTGCTCCTGGAGATTTATTTTTAATTTATTTATTTTTTGTATTCTTACCTTTACCATCTTAGGTTTTGGTGGGTCTTCTCTATTCCCTTTTCTCTCCTTGTTTATACTAAGCTGTATGGTACTGCTTTTAAGAAGTCCCATCTAAAGTACCATGGATGATGGACACAAAAGAATGGCGAGTAAAATGTACCCCTATCTTATCTTCTGTGTCCCTCCATGGCAAACTCTATCCTTGTAGAAACGGAGGGTGATCCTCCAGGTAACCACCCCCCCTTCTTCTTTTTTGTTTTGTTTCTCATTGGTCCTGGAAGGCAGGGACATACTCATTTTAATTGCTGTGGAGGGACACAGAAGAGAATAAAATATTGGTGAGCAAATTTCTCACTTTTACTTTTTGTAAACACCTCGACTGTGTTTCTGGATTTGCCTATGAGAAGGATATCCTAATGAAATTACTTCCAGTTGATGAATAGTATGCAAACTAAGGGGGAAAGGGTGGGTGTTGGGCACATCAGTAAGAAACTTTCCTCTGAGATGCACTCCAGTTCCTGTCCTCTTTTATGCATAAACAGTTTTAAAGCTTAAAGGGACACAATTAAAATGAAATTGGGTTATGTATTTTAAATATTGTGTACTTTTAACTAGCCACTGTGAAATATTAGTTATTTTCTGTTGGATCCCTAAAAATATAATCCTAAACTGCATTTTAATGCTTGTGTAGACTCTCCCATGCAGATACATTTTGGATAATTGTGTAGAAATAATTCCATTAATGTACTGATTTTGGCACTGACTGCTCTTCTATTCAGGGTTATCTTATTTCAGTCCATTTAAAGAGAACGCAGAACGATGATTTCTTAGAGACCCTATCTAGATAGCCATTGCATAGCTGGGAACTCGACGGTTGTGCCCCGCTGACTCCTGATTTTGCTGTTAATTACCGGGTCTCTGGGGCAGAGGCTAATTCTCTGGCTGTGGGGAGTTTTTACTGAAACTCTGCCCACTTCGCCTCCTTCCTAGTGTGTTCCTCCCAATCCCTGCCCTCTTCACCTCCTTCCCCAGCCTATTCGTCCAAGATCTTTATGGTTTTTGACCCAAATTGCATCATGTATCTTCCCCAGTGGCATCATAGGACTCCCCTTTCCTGGAGTCTATGTGGGAAAAGTTCTCAGGTATGGCAGTGGAAGTCCTGGAAAAGGCAGGTATAAGAGCCTCCAAACAACAGCGTGTATAAGATTAAGAGTAACTTTCAGGCCTCGGGGAAAAAATACAGCATTTTTACAGAAGGTAGCATGGATTACAACAATGGTTCCCAAATATATGACAAGGTGCGATGCTTTGTTATGGTGCCAGTAATCCAGATTGCTAGACAACATGAGAGAAATGTCATATACAGAACACCTTATGTGTACCTGCACTTCACATCCCTTCTGTTTTTGTGTCATAATTTGTGTGATCTGTATATGCAGAGAATTTGTTTTTAGGTTAGGGGATAATTTGTATGCCTTTTGTCTGAGGGAATATGATATGAATTTAAGAGTTTCACACCTTATTACCAATTTACTTTAGCTCTTGGGTGCTAGACATCTCCAAAGTGTTGTGAAGCTTATCTGTTACATAAGGTGAATTGGAATATGGATGCTCTTTTCATTGAATTATGTTATGAAGATAAATGAAATTAAATAATTTGTTTTCTTTTTCAGTCCAAGGACAAAATGATGAGAGGATCACGGCGAGGATGTGTCCGTCTTCGGGTAAGTGTGAACATTTTAATATGCTCTATACAAGGATCATTCCACTGTCCTCTTGAATTCCCAAAATTAGCCTTGTACCTAAAATATTTTCTTCAGACTTGTGGAAAAGACAGTATTGTATCAATACAAAATAAGGTCTGGTGAGAAGAGGGAAAAAAAAAAAATATGCAATAATATAAACTGGCAAATTGTAGCATACAAAGGACTGCAATACAACTGTTTTTACATAGGGCATATGGTACATATTTATAAAAAATAAACTGGAGTTATTCTGGATTAAACCAACTGCACCATAGGGGACAAATAAAAATTCCTAAATTACCATACATGTAATAGCTTTTCTCTGTCATCCAATATAGGTACAGGTAACTTTGGGAAGGCTACCGCCCTTTTAAGTAGGCACCAATGATTCTTGGAAAGAAGTTCAGGGTGGAGCCTGCCTTCTCTCCTTAGCTGGTCCCCAGCCAATCCCCATCCAGTAAGATTTGAAACGCTATCTATTGACTAGGTAGCAAGAAGGAAAAAGAAGACTCCTGTGAGCATGAACCCGAAAGGACTCCCACATTCGATCACAGGAGAGCCAAGCATGGTCTCTTGACAGGGTGGGAGACCTGTAACCTATATGGACTAAGAGAAAAGGATTTAACAGATAAGACTAAAATCCTCTTTTTAACATATTGAATGCTTGAAAGGGCTCAAATGCATTGATTTACAATGCATTGGAGACTTCTCCAGCATTCAAGGGGTTAACAGCTGAAGTAAGTTTAACAGAAATTTTTTTGTCACCTGCGGCGCAGTTGGCTTACTCCAGAATAACTTCAGTTTGCTAGTATAAAAATGGGCCTCTAACCCTTGTGGGGTTACAGGTGCAGAGTGCATAGATGCAGGAACTGGAAATATATTTATTTAAAAAAACCATGTGTTACAAAGTTACCAGCTTAAAATGTGAGGTTTTTTTGGTATCTGCTTTGCATTACTTTTTGGGCTCATCCACTTAGATATGAACTAGTGTAAAAGCCCGTGTACACGGGCTAATATCCGGGTGATGTATGCGTTGCGTACCCCTCTGGCACTCAAAGAGTTAAGAGGCCGGTCCTGTTCTGCGTCCTGCCACTGATGCAGTCATGTGCACTACAGACTGCCCGAAAGCACAGAATGCTCCCAGCATTTGGGCAGTCTGTACTGCGCATGACTGCTTCTGACAAACATCTTAGCAAATTATTATATAGGATTTTTTTATTAAAATAACTGTATTGTTAAAAGGGATAGTAACCATTTATTTTAATTTTGCATATTCTGCACAAGCTTAAAATGGAAAATTGCATATACTCCTTATTTACTACTCCATTATTATTACTACATTCTACACTTATGTCCCTGACCTCTCTGAATCTGTTTCCAGAGAGTTTTGCGGACAGCCAAGAATCAAAGCAGTGCTATGTTTGTTATATTCATTTATTTATTTATCTAACGGAAAGCTCTCTGGAAACAGGTCCAGGGAGGTCATTGTCAGGGACAAGTTTTTCTGTTGGTGGGTTTTTATTTTTTATTTTATTTTTTATTTATTTAATTTTTTTTTTGCTATAGTAGCCAACATAATTTATGTATGACCACTAGATATGAAGCACATTGACAGAAATCTCAGTGTAGAAAAGGGATGAGACAAACGGTTATGTATGGAGTGGAGGTGAGCTGGAACTCTGTGAGATACCAGGTATGCACTGAGTCAAAGATCCAACCTGCAGGTGGAGATCTGGCTGGTAGAAAAGTGGTTGGAGGGTCTTCTTTGGTTATGGGCTCTGCTTGATAATATAATAAAAGAAAGACCCACAGGATGCTTGGTGTGAGCATAGTTCAAATCTTGTTGTGTTTCAGCTATCACAGAATCTTTGCTACTAACCTGTATGCATTACTTGAAAAGGTTTTATTAAAACATTTTCTCAAAACTCTCCTCAACAGTCTAAAAAGAGGGCTAGAACTTCTGGGAGAAGGGTCCTCAATTGCCCCAGGGATGATTTCTCCTTTTGAGGAAGGAGAGCTTAATACCGAGCAGGATGACGAATTGTCATCCATTGCTCCCACAGAAAATCTGGCTGACAAAAGTAAGGAGTCAGTTGAGGGTCTTATTAGAACAATTCTGATGAAACATCAATTATCTTCAAGAGGGTCCTTTGGAAGAGCCTTTAAAAAAAAGAAAAAAAGAAAAAAAAAAAAAAAAATCAAACTATTAATACTGGTAGAGCTTTGCCTGTACAATTAATAAATCAAACATATCTGTTTTGAAGACGCTACAGAAGATACCCATAATAGGAGTAGAAAGTATGTGAGTTATCCACCGCATTGCAACCCAATGCTTTGGATACATATCTGGCACTAATAGGTTTAAAAATGAAGTGGATTTACGTGTAGGACAATTTTCCCATGGGATCCAAGCGAATCCAGAAAGGAGGCAATGGTTATTAATGAGTGGTTTATTGAATTTTCATTGCTTAGCCCTTTTAGCTCCAAGAGTTGTGCAACGAATTGCAAAGCATTAAAAAACTGTCCATCAGTGAGCATTAGCGTGTGTGCTCGAGTGAGAGCATGTGACAGTGTGTGAGCATACGTGTTTTGCATGTAGTTTTGTATTTGTAGTATAGCACATATGGCGTTTTGTGTATTATGTAAAGCATTTTTGTTTTGCGACTGTCGTTTAGAGTATTGCAGGTGTATCTTGTGTTTGTGTGCAGAGAGTTCCTGATAAATAGACTAATACCCATTGGTAGCAGGAAGGCTTGCATAGTTCTCATTTTCCTGGCTTTTGAGGCAAAGGTTGAACTTGATGGACTTACTATGTCAGAGTGTGTCTGAGGTGGTTTTCTCAAAGTATGATCAACTTGAACTGTTTGGCAACGAATGGAAGAATCCATATAGGAAAGTGGTGTTATCCAAATGATTTCCGTTGTATATCTTTTTGACCAGGAGTATATAAATAACTATGATTCACCATGGTTGGTAGATGCACCAGGGTGAAGGCTTTACAATCCGATTCCAGAGCTTTTAGACCTATGGCAGACAAGCTATCAGATACTCCTTCTAAAAATGGTGTTTTCTGCAACAGGAGGCACTATGTCCTGATTTTCTTATGATCTTTGTAGAAGTAGCAGTTAAAGGTATAGTAATGCTTCAAAATAAAAGCAGCTCCTATTAATCTTCATAGTATTTGGACCATGGAGATTATCATTCAATTACTCTTGAACTACAGTATTGAAATAACAAAGTGTCCCCCTCCTGCCCCTTTTACCTAGTGTAAGCCACCTCCCCTCAGATGCGGAATCTGGTCTTAAGACCAGACAGCTCACAGCAAGGCACAGTCTTCTTACTGTGAGAACAATGAAAACCCTACCCCCTTGACAGCTTTTTCCCTTATGCTAATTGAAGATTGTCCCTCTCTGTGATCCACCTTGCTGCTCTCAGGTGAGCAGTGTTACATCAGCAAAAGGGGCGGGAGGGAGATACTTCATTCAATTACTCTTGAACTACGACTCTGACAGTATTGAAATAACACTCTCCATGGCCCAAATACTATGTAGATTATTCAGAGCTGATTTTATTGTCAAACCTTACTATCCCTTTAACATTTAGTGTCACTGAGTAATTGTAGCCATCAAATACAAGAGTGCTTTTTAGTTCATCTGACATTACAATCTGGCATTCGCTACCACAGACTGTCCTGCTGCAGTAGAGACAAGACGTGTGTGTCTCTGTGCTCCGTACCAAGTGGAGCTTTTGAGACGATATTTGGGAATCTATCAGCCCAGTTTATTCCCAGACATCCGGAGTATACCCGTCTATTCTATCTGGGCTCTGTTCCGGTTCTCCGTGGCCTCTGAGGCCTGGTGTGGCTTCATCCACTACTTGCCTAACTGCAGATCCTTGAGGTCTCCGGAGAAAAGAGGTGGAGGATCTCCGGATTGCATCGGTCACTTTGTACCCTATTTGGAGCTAGCATACCCCGCTGTTTGTATCTGTAGCACCCGACAAGCAGATGTGGGAAAGTGCGGCTTGACGTGGTTGTGGCCTGAAGCTCTATACTGATGTTGCAGCAGCGACGCTAGTTGACTGACTAGTTTTGAAAACACTACTACTTTATAAACACAAGGGACAACGGCGAATGCATAACAGGGTTAAGAAGTTATAATATCTAAGTCTAGGTGCACAGCTGGAAATTGGCTACCCCTAGTCTAAAGCCTGTATTTTAGAGCTCATTCCAAATTTCCTATAATCTCCTCTTATAACATACTTCAGAGGTGCAGAAAGAAAGAATAAAAAGGAGAGCGGGAGAAGAGAGAAGGGAAGTAAAGCAGGATCACCTGTGTATATATATAATTATATATATATATATATATACACCCCTAATCTAAGACAACACATCATGCCTACTTGATGCACCCTTTCTTGGTTTTATGAGGAAGTGTATAGGGGTTCATGACACTTTAACCCCCTGATTGGCCATTATATGAGCGACTGAGAGCGGAAATTGTCCTGAAGGAGAGTTTACTTTGTCTTTCCATACTAAATAGTATGGGAGAATCTATTAAAGATATTAGGAATGACCTTTCTGAACTTAAATCTGAAATTAAGGGCCTTGGAAACCATCTCTCTCTGACGTATCTCCCAAAAAGAAACAATTGACCATTTAAAAATGTAATTGGATGACTTGGAAAAAAGAAGCAGACGAAATAACATTAGAGTGAGGGGTATACCCGAAAGTATCCTTCCTAAGGACATACAGAATACCCTTCGAGACTTGTTCTCTCAGATTCTTCTTTAAGAACATAACACTGGAAACTTTAAAATAGAGAGAGCCCATAGGACTTTCTGCCCTAAATCTCTTCCAAACGACAAACCAAGAGATGTTATATGTTGTCTCCGTAAATTCGGAATAAAAGATGCTATCGTGTGAGGCACGAAAACAGTCAGTTATCTTGTTTCAAGGATATGAGATCCAATTGTTCAATGATCTTTCGGCCCATACCCTACAACTCCGGAGACAGTTTAAGCCTCATAAAGACTTTCTGTGAAAACATTGCATCCTTTATAAATGGGGATATCCTTTCCCTCCCTGTCTGTGAAGAAAAAATTACCAGGATCCGCCAGACCTTAGAAATAAGCTCTTTGTGAAGTTCTCAATATTTCCAATGTTTTTCATAAGGAATCTACAGATGCTAACATAACACCATTACGACCCATGTTGCCTCAACGCCTAAGATGGTCTCCTGTTCTATGAGGAACAGGTTGAACAGGAATTCCATTATACCAGCTGCTGATGAGATAGAGTCTGAGGCTCAGAATTAAACATGTTTAACACTTAGATGATGGAGGTTTGAGGGGGGAGGGGAGGGAGTTACATACTTTTGTATGACTGTTTAAGAAATGAAAAAAGTTCCTCCTCTCTCCCCCCCCCCCCCTTCTCTGTAATGACTGGTTATAAAAGGGGAATATCTTACTTCCTTTCTCCCACATAGTGGCCTTTGGTAATAGGGCTACTTAGAAATATTTGAGTCTTGTTCCCCCTTTTGTGTAATGCACCCATCAAACTTTTTGGCTGATCTTGTGAGCTGGAGAACTTTTTTTCCGCCTGTTTATAAGTTTTACTCCACTATTGACACTGTCCATTTGTGTCGCTTCAGAGCTGTGGTTGATGGATATTTGTTGCCTTGTATGCCCCCGATGGTGGTGCACTGATGTGTTGGTGCGTGACTGCTGGGTGTCATTGTGAGTTTACCTAGCACCCAATGTTGTTTTTACTTCTATTTTTCAGGCTAGGGGCTTTACTAAGCCACATATTTCTGCCCTCCACAATGTTTCGCCATACATTTACATTTTTGTTGTATCTGCTATTGTTTGTTTACCTTTTTAACTCCATTTGGCGTTATGTTTTTCTGACTCTAAGTGCCACCTGGTTTGATCTTTCATACCAGGATTTAACTTATCTTTTTTCTCTATGTACTTCTTTTTCTACTTTAGAAAATACACTTGCCGATTGTCTCGATCCTGCCTCATTTACCCTTCCTTAGATGATGATGTACAATGGCCCAAACAAAGAACATGAAAATTATTTCAATTAATGCCAAAGGACTTAATTCCCCCCAAAAAAGGGCTATCCTATATCGAGAATGAAAGGAGATGTCTGCTTTATTCAAGAGACTCATTACAGTAGAAATAATTTGCCAAATTTAAAACACTTTTCTCAACAATTAAGTTCTTTTGACAGCAAGAAAAGAGTAGTAGCCATATTGTTATCTAAACACATTATGTTTATTAACTCTGATGTATTAGAAAACCTGAAAGGTAGATATATTTTTGTTAAAGGCAATACTGGTGACATGATAGTAACATTTATGCACCCAACACTTTTGAACTTCTGTCTTTTGAACACCTGTCTTTGTTTCAGGAGGGCATAATAGTCCTAGGAGGGGATTATAGACCCTTTGTTGGATTGCTCTACAGGCACCTCATACTTAAAGGGATAGTAATGTTTCATAATAAAATCATCTCTAATTAATCCTCATAGTATTTTGACTTTGGAGAGTGTTATTTCAATTCTGTCAGAGTTGTAGTTCCAGAGTAATTCAATAATAAAGTATCCCCCTCCCACCCCTTTTACTGATGTCACACTGTTCAGCCACAGCAGAAGGGAGGTGCCCAGGTAGACTGCAGAGAGGGACAATCTTCAATTAAGATAAGGGAGAAAATTGTCAAGGGGGACAGGGATTTCATTGTTTTCATAGGAATAAGAGTGTCCCTTCTGTTATCTGTCTGGTCTATATACTGCATTCCACATCTGAGAAGAGATTGCTTACACTAGGTAAAAGGGGCGGGAGGGGGAAACTTTGCTTGTGAATATCTCATAAACCATAAAGGTTTGAGAGATAAGACTTTTATCATTCTTCGTGGGTTTTTTTGTTGTTTTTTTTTTTTTTATGCCTACAAAATAAAATAAAGTTAAAACGAGGTATTACTATCCCTTTAACCCCATTACATTTACGACGTCTTTCAAAACTTCTATCCCGTAATCATTTACTTGAGCCTTGGAGGCTGACGCATGCATTGGGCGAAGACTACACCTATTTTTATCATGTCCATAATACATACACAAGAACTGACTTTCTTCTAATCAAGCAGACTCATTCATTGTCATTTCTTCAGATATACATCCAATCACCTGGTCTGATCATGCTCCTATAGAGCAAGCGCACAGACCGCACTAACCTGCCCGACAGTCCCAAAATGGGAAGAATTACTTTAGACACAGCTATTTTTTAACGGTAAGACATCTACTTTCAAGCTAGTCGCCATGCATTTAATGAATGCATGACGACTTGGTACCTTAAAGTTCTGCTTTAACAATGGTACGAGACAGGGCTTTCCCTTATCACCAATCTTATTCATTCTTACCATGGAAACATTAGACATAATGGCAATTTTCATGGCCTTACAATTAAACAGAATGAATATAAATTGGCATTATTCGCTGATGACTTACTACTCAGTTACCTCTCTGAAACTCACTCTCCTGTACGGTTTGAGAGGTAGCTGCTTTCAAAGTTCCCACTCCCCTGAACAAGCGGCAGCTCTGCAGCAGAGCTGAGATTGCATTATAGAAACATAAATCCTTCACTGAAATGGTCTTCTACGTGTGTGTGTGGCACACGTAGAAGACCTTTCAGTGAACGATTTCTGTTTCTATGTTGCAATCTTAGCTCTGCTGGAGAGCCGCCGCCGGTCCCGGGACTGGATTCCCCTGCAGTCAGCTAAGAACGCTGATGTCAGGGGAGTGGAAACTTTGAAAGCGGCTATCTCTCAAACCGTGCAGGTTTGAGAGATGCCACTGGGCTCATTTAATTTGTATTTTTAAGGGCTACAATATGAACTAAAATGTTTAAGTATTACTATCCCTTTAAAATGTCCATTCTCCTGAAAATCCTAATATTTATATATTTGTCCCCTCTTTTTTTTTTTTTTTTTTTTCTCTCTCCATTACCAACTTGCTTATAATCACTGATTGTATTGTTTGTTAATATACAATTTATTAATCACATGTATGATCATAATCTCGCCTGTATGAGTTACAATTATGTGTAATCCTTTATTTTGTTTTTTTTTATCTTCTTATTTTGTCACGTAATGGAAGAAAACCTTCAATAAAAATGTATCTTTAAAGAAAAAAAAAAAAAAAAAAGTACTAAAACCCATAATTGGCAAGGATCTTCCATAGAGTATGACTGCTCTACTTCCAGTGCTGAAAGGAACACTGTTACAAAGATCTTTTGGCCTACCAGGGTACTAAGTTTTCTGTGGAGAACAGAGACCATCCAACATTTTCAGACTTTTGTTCAGGGATTTACATACCTAACCCCTCATTTCAGAGCAGGTACACATCCTTGACATGGTCCTCCTATTGCTGCAGAAAGAAAATTTGTTAGATCCATGGCATCAAGTGCCATTCTTTGGCTGAGTGAATACAATATTCTTAATAGCTATAGCAATTGGCACACAGTGTCATGATTACATGCATTGTCTTTGTTAATCACCCTTCTTCACCCCCCCCCCCACACTCTGACAAAGCAGTGCTTTGGATGAGGCATGTTCTGTCGAAGTGGTGTTGGAATTCCATCTACAAATCTAATTATCTTCTTTTCTGTCTTTATGCTCAAGACAGGGGAGTAATGAGGAACAGGAGCTACTTGTTGAATGTAGTAAAACTTCTCGGATGCTATGTTACTCAAGCCAAATCCTTCCGTAAAATGGACACACTGCTCATTGTTCCTTAGAGCCTGAGTGTCTTGGTGTCATATTGGTGACTTGGATAAAATCTGCCATCAGACAAGCATACATCATGAATTCAAACAAAATGCTTTCCTAGATCACAGTCCATTGTATTAGTGTTTAGGGCATGGAGTTATTTGTAAAGCAGCTACTTGAATTTCTTCACACATTTTCAAAACCTTAAGTTGAATATTTTTGGCTTGGCTGTGGCGAGATTTGGAATAACGGTGTTACAGGCAGCTTTGGCAATCTAAAGCTTGCAATATGGAAAGTTGACTTCATTAATATTGCTGCAATCTTATTGTTTTATTGAGTGAAATATAGTGGCCATTGACACGTCAGCATGGTTGTTCCATACATTTGCTGAGCGTGGTAGTTAACGTTGGCATTGGTTTTTCTTTCCATCCCTCATGGATTTTAGGATTGTGTTGGAATGTCACTGTCTTCCATAGGACCATCAAGGAAAAGAGAATTATTTTCAAAATCCAGAGGAGACACAACGTTTCTACAAATAATTTCTGCTCTTGCCTTTGCATGCAGGGGTGCCCTTCCTTTGTGCTTCCTCTGGAATAGTTAATTTCTTTGTTTATCCTATAACAATTCGCTAAAACGTGTGTAACAACGCAGTTATGTGCAGTAGAGACTGCCCGTGACGAGGCTGATACAGAGCGGGGTGCTCCGAAGGAGCGTCCTGCTCTGTATCAGCTGCAGCACGGGCAATCTCTACTGAGCGTGACTGCAACTGTATCAGCTGCGGCGTGGGCAGTCTCTACGGTGCATCACTGCCCCGCAACCGGCTGGCAGTGGCACTGTGGCCCGTGTAACAGGCTCTTCAACTAGTTTCTTTAATAATTTGTGCCTGCTGCTTGATGTGGTGTTGCTAAATGAAAACTGACAAAGGACAGAGCCAGTTGTCAATTATGTGTTTTTAAGAGATACTGACTCCACCAGACTCAGTCCTTCAAGAGCCTTGCTTCTCAAAAGGAGTGCTGATACACTCCACTGTCCCTATGTACCTCCAAACACTCAGAAAATAATTTATTGGTAAGCCGCACAAAAAATTATTTTTTGTATGTACAATGAACACAGAATGAATGGGACTGAAATGTTTAATGAAGGGACCCACATGGAGCTGTTGGACGTCCCTGTCAGTTTTATTTGTTTTAAGAAATAGTGCCCCTTTAAGATAAGAAGGTCTAGGCCTGACAGCTTGATTGGATAGGTATATTTGCCTCGCGCCAGGTAGGCTGTTTGGGCGCGAAGAGGAGCTATATATACACCACCCAAGTTTTGAATTATCCCACCTTTGAGGCAGCGCTTTCTGTAGCAGCAGGTCTGTCAGCTCCCGCCCACCCAACCAAGGGTTAAAAGATTTAAAATAAATAAATATTTATTTTGTTTTAAAGTGATTAAATTAAAATAATGTAATAAGTATGTGGTATTTTAGCATGGAGGGTGATAACTTAATTATGGTTAAGATAATTAAAGGTAGGCTTATGGCTGGTAGGGCGGAGCCTTGGTAAAATGTTATAAGCTTAATGGCGTTTATTATCAGGCTCGTAGTGCTGATATGTTGTTAATGTATCCAAAAAACAGATGGCGCTTCAGATACTCTAAAAACGTCCAACTAAATATACCCTGTGCAGCTACAACAAACCTCCTACTCCCCTAGAAGGACAAATAAAATATACATCAAAAAAACCTGTTGAGCGCTGCTATGGTAAATATCAGACAGGAATCCAACTCTATTAAAAATCAGATTAGTGTTTATTCCAATTAAATCAATATACAGAAAACTTTTAATGTAACTCCTAATAGGCTGGGGCAATATCATCCACATCCATCCGCGGTCTGTAGTACCGAATCACATGAACACCTACCGTAGGCAACCTTCAACGCCACCCTGCATCAAAACAGTCTAGCGATAAACGTTACCCACAAGTCCGGTGTACCACTAAGATATCGGATCCGCAAACCGCTACCATGTGGAAAAAAAATATAACTACCTACGAGTCTCAAAAAATCACTAACCGTCTTTACATATAATAATCTTCAAATGTAATGATAGTAATAAAACATATCGCAATAAAAATATTGATGATCAGAATGACCTATCCAAATCAGTCTGTTCATCAATACAGACCCCTACTAGTCTATGACCAATGTTCCCGCCATGGATCACCCGTCCATTCAAAGAACATCTAGTCACATAGAAAACAATATAAAAAAAAACAATATACCCAATATGATACACCCCAAAATATACCCTCGAGGGTTAGCACCTCCAAAAAATAGAACAAAAATCCATACACTAATACCTAGTTATAAAACCAAGGAGACTAAAATATATTGAAATGTCCCACATTAATTCCTCTTCCGATATATTCCAACAGAGAAAGTTGACAATTATCCTCGTTATTAAATGATCACTTTCCTTTATACAAATTTTCTCACAATTGTATCACCTGGTAACACAATGCTACCAGGAAAACAAGTGACATCGCCGTTAATCAATGTATCAGCCTCCTTCTCACCGCACCTGATTTCTTCACAGGTTCATTCATAAACACATGTGCAATATAATTGATACCTTGTAATCAGGACTGTATATTCATCTCATTCCTTCCTCTTGCTCTCTTTTTCTGGCGTTTCGTCACCCAACTGTGATCTTGGTGTTGCACTCCTCCACCTCCACTCGTTAACTTTTGCACACACCGGAACGAGAGCCTGTAGAATCAAGAGGCCTCCGTCCTGATTACCTAAACAGCAGTCATCTCTTGTATGCTGTTTTACTTGCACTTGCGGTGGCGTTCTCAATAGCGGCTGTACATCTTACATATGTATATCACGTACTCCCTTCCAGTTCCAAACTTCCATTGCTACACCTTCCTCCAATGCGTTTCAAAACTTAACCAGTTTCTTCCTCAGGGGTGGTTAGTGAATTTTTGAGACTCGTAGGTTGAGTTAGTTTTTCCACATGGTAGCGGTTTGCGGATCCGATATCTTATGTGTTAATGGTTATATTTTAATGAATTAACCCCTTAAGGACCAGGAAAATTAGGTCGTTTTCCCTTAAGGACCGGAGCAGTTCTGACCTTTTTGACTGTCTTTTCCGTCAGTGTTTTCCCTCTAAGTCTTTTATTCCACCCCCATAAATTATATACTGTTTTTTTTTGTTTTTTTTTTTTTAAGCACAAATAGGGCTTTCTTTTGATACCCCACCCCAAGTGTTGTGTGTTTAAAAAGTATATCATTGCAAGTAAAATATTTACCTGCATTTAGCCAGCCTCCTGCACCAGCAGTGAAGGGGTTAATACCCCCAGCTGCTGTATTTTCTTTTACCACTAGGTGTCTCCTCTCTACTTCTCTCTCCCTTACTTTGATAGCAAGGGAGACAGAGGTAGACGAGACACTCAGATCACAGAGGCACGCTGCTATCATTTAAGCCATGACGGTCCAGGACCGTCATGGGTCATTAAGGGGTTAATATTTAATTTTAATAAATTCTGCGGACTTACCACCATCCTCTGAGTGTTTGTGTGTGTTTATTTATTTCAAGATCATTTAGGTAATGGGTTAAGTGTTTAGGGTATGGACATACAGTCTCCATGTTCTTTCTGATCTTGGCACCACTAAAATATAATGTTGTGACATTCACAGATATGCATGTTTCCATACCTTCATAAAAATTGATACAATATGTAGCAACTTCAGAATATGTGAAGTTAAATTGCCTGTAGTGTTTATATTTTTTAACCTCCTTCACCCTTATTTTTAAACCACGGGTAACCAAACTTTTCTCTTCAGAGGCCAGATTTGGGAAAGAACAGTGACTCGAGCGCTACATACTACTAAATGTAATTGCATTAAATCAGAGCGTGCACAGAATTATACTATATGCGCTAATTATGAAGTCCATAGCTAGGCTAATAAACTACCTTACATTTTGCTACATACATTTATATACTAAACATTTAATTATCTGCTTTATTGATGAATGCCTTGCAGATTTATTATGTTACTGCAGGTTATATATATAATGATGATATAAAATCTATTTTGTAATTATATTTTCATGAAAGACCTGATTTGATAAACTCCATCGCAGCAAATGGTCCCTGATCCTTAGTTTGGGCATGTTTAGATCATTATTTACATCTCCCCCAGTGTGCCTTGTACAGACAACAAAAGAAGTAATTTTGGAGCAAACCAGCTGCACTAAAGGACACAAATTCCCATTGATTTGAAATTTATGCTTTTAACGCTGAGTGCCAGAGGGGTATGCCTCTGGCACTCAAAGGGTTAACCTCTTGAATTTTTGAAGTTATCAACACATCAGAGTAATGCATTGAGAACCTCTTGCATTTAGTGAATAAAGACATTTAAATCAATGGAAGTCTGGGGAGTTTTGGTTTTTCTCCTTTAGTGCAGATAGTTTGCTCCAGAATGATGGCTCCTTTCTTTCTGCATAAGGTCCAGTGTTGGTAAATCCTTCTGTATCTGTGGAGCGTGACATCCTGACCTTTGGCAAACACTAATGATTATTTGCAGATAGTTTGGTCTCTGACAAGTAATGAATTGATGTGTAGTATGAGAAAAAGTTAAATGTGTTTTTTTTTTTTTTTTTTTTTTTTTTTTTTTTTTTTTTTTTTTAATTTATTTAAAGGGGACATGTTTCCTTAATTTTAACCCATCAGAGACCAGTTGGGTGCCTTAAAATGTTGTTTGAATATTTCTAAACTTTATTCAAAGCTGCCTGTGTGTTGTATTTGTGAAAGGTCCAGCAGATGTGTAAGTCAGCTGATACTTTTCTATCAGTGTAGCACTGAGTAGCTAACTACTATTATTGTAACGTAAAGCTGTGTGAACTTGACAGATTGTTAACTGAAGGATGAAAATATGAATTCTCTGTGCAGAAGTGTAGGTGGCAGTATTGTCACAGACACTGTATTTAATGGCCACTTCACCACCACACAAATATATGCAGTACTATGCAGGAGGAACAGTGTGTTTGTGCAATGATGATGACCCCTCTTGCAGTGATCGTCTAGAGAAGTGATTCCCAAAAGCATGTCAAAACATTTTTATGGTGTTTCATCAAGCTTAACGAGATGTGTATTCATTGAGTCAGTTTATCCTGTGCATGTCACATAAATCTTAGTTTTCTAGTTGCATGTATCACAATATATAAAAGAGGTGTGCACCGAAACGTCTACTGTTGGGAGGTTGGAGGACCCCATGGACAGATTTGAACGTATCATCTGTGTTGCTTTGCAAGTGACTGCAACCTCTCCAGCTTGAAATGGTCATTATACATTCCCTAGTGTCCGTCCCCTTTACTGCAAATGTCATGGAATCTTGCCACTATTTAAACTTGTAGAAATGCATACCTTCTGACATTTCAAATGGCCAAAGTGGGACACTTTTATGTTTTAGGTGGTGTGGCTGATGGGCAGGGCATTACCTATAATTTTGAGGTTGTTTCATGACCTGTTGACAAGTCTTTGTGTAACTGAATAAATGATTGTGCAAGAGCAAAGTGTCTTATTTAAAAACATGAATTTATAATTGCATAGTGAAGTTTAAAGGGGAACTTTATCCTTATTGTATCCCCTCTGTACAGTGCGGTCTTTCTTTTTGCCTACAAATCTGTTTAAATGAAGAAAAAAGATACTTGAATTGTGTACCTTATGACGTTAGCAGCCGCACAGCCGCGCACCGTACGGTGCAGAAGACACTCCCACAGCCTCAGCTCCTTTCACTTGCCCCAGCATCCTCCGATGACGGAGGCGTTCTGTTAGTAAGCTGGAGAGAGATCTCATTGGCTGGATATCGATCTCTGCCAATGAGATCTCTCTCCAGCTTACTAACAGAACGCCTCCGTCATCGGAGGATGCTGGGGCAAGTGAAAGGAGCTGAGGCTGTGGGAGTGTCTTCTGCACCGTACGGTGTGCGGCTGCTAACGTCATAAGGTACACAATTCAAGTATCTTTTTTCTTCATTTAAACAGATTTGTAGGCAAAAAAGACCGCACTGTACAGAGGGGACACAAAGGAAGGGATACAATAAGGATAATGAGGAGTTGAAAGTTCCCCTTTAAACAAACATTAATGTGAGTTTTATTGAAATGGAGCAATGTGATACTTATATACACACAACACAGTCTGATATCCTAAAAAAGAGGGACAGAGAGAATTGGCTGTTGGGAGTTAAAGGGATAGTAATACTTAAAATGTAAAAAAAAAAAAAAATATATGTTGTAGCGTTTATCCCCCTGAGTAAAACAAGGGTACTCCCACTGCTGAGAGATATTTTATTAAAAAATAACAGCTCAAATTTGAATTTTTTTTTTTAGGTGCAATATCACAGTGGCGCTGTTGCTACACCATCCTATGGAGATTTATGGTCCCCGGACCAGAGCTGTACGTAGGATGGTGTAGCAACAGCGCCACTGTACAAATTCAGGCCACTGTGATACTGCACCTAAAAAAAAAAAAATTCTGCTTTGAGCTGTAATATCTTTTGAATAAAACACCTTTCAGCAGTGGGAGTACCCTTGTTTTACTCAGGGGGATAAACCCTACAACATATTTTTTTACATATTAAGTAATACTATCCCTTTAAGGAAATGGTTAATAAGACCTGGGTACTTAAAAGACAGTGGGGAAAATTGTGGTTTTTGCACAGTCAAAACTTTTGGGAATTCTAGTCCGAGAACTAGAGGTTACACATCCATGTTGTAATAGCTTTAAAGGGATAGTAATGTTTTACAATAAATATAGTTCCAATTCTTCTTTATAGTTTTATTGGCATGTAGTGGTATTATCCCTTTCTACGGTGTGTAGTTCCAGTGTAATTGAATTATAAAGTGTCCCTCTCCCGTCCCTTTTACCTATTGTAAGCTGCCTCCCTGCTTGATTGGACTGCTCACAGTGAGAGAAATCTTCTGGCTGTGAGCATAAGGAAAACCCTTCCCCCTTTAATGGAAAACCTGCCCTCCTCCTTCTGGCAGAAGATTGTCCCTTGTTGCAATCTATCTGGACGGTCTCTTGCCATAGGTAAAAGGGGTGAGATGGGGACACTTGAAGATTCAATCACTCTGGAAATACATGCTCTACATTGCCCAAAAACTATAAAGAATAATTGGAGCTGCATATATTTTGAAACCTTACCATCCCTTTAACCACTTAGCTTGTGTGAGTGCACATGACAGGCTACATAAAATAAAGTCATAATTTGAGGAATGCTCTATTCCGTGCAGTCTCATAATTTCACTGAAGCCATTCCTTGCAGTGTATTTCTTATTCTTATTAACCTCTTGAGGACCAGAGGCATGTGCATCACATTGCTTCTGAAGGGGTTAATTGTGTCACAGCTTTTAATTCCCGACAGAAATGGAAAATGGTGGCCATTTGACTTTAATCCTTTGAGTGTTTAAACACTCTAACAAAGCTTGCTAGTGATCACTATAGTTCGAGTTTAACCCTTTGAGTGCCAGAGGGCTACACAATGCATTGCACAGCATACTGTGTACCCCTCTGGCACTCAAAGGGTAAAAGAATGTTACCTGGTACTACTTTCCTTAAAGCAGAACATTCAACATTATACTTAGCCCCAAATCCTTAACAGGGTAGCGATATACATAGAAATACTTACCTTTTGCTGTATAATTCTGACATAAATAAAAGAGAGAACGTTTTCAGCAGGCTGGCAGTGGGGGACAGCACAGACATCTTGCAGAGGCGGCATCTCTGCATCTGCGCTGTCCATCCCCTTCAACTCCATGATTGGCGAGTTGGTAGCCAGAAGGGACTGACCGCGCAATGCCTCCTGCAAGATCCCAGCCGGTGCCTGTCTGCTGAAAATGTTCTCTCTCTCATTTATGCCGGACTTACACTGCAAATGGAAAGTATTTCTAGGTATATCGCTACCATATTAAAGTGGAACTACCACCCTTAAAAAATGTTGTTCCAAATAATTCCCCATCTGGTGACTAGCTGCTCAGTAGCGCTAGTTGCCAGAATTTTTACCACGTTCATGAGAATGAACCACTACTCTGGGACTGACGGGCAGGACAGAGAGCAGACGTCTTTCCATAGTGACGTCTACACGCCTGCACTGTCAGTTACAGCTGGCTCTAGGAGGCGTTGCTATGAGCCATTCAGCTCCAAAAGGGACTGATGGCGCAGGCGCAGGGACGTCACTATGGAAAGATGTCTGCTCCCCGTCCTGCCTGTTAGCCCCGGAGTAGTGGCTCATTCTAATGAATGCGGTAAGAATTCTGGCAACGAGTGCTACTGAGCAGTTAGTCGCCAGATGGGGAGTTATTTGGTACGTTTTTTTAAGGGTGGTAGTTCCGCTTTAAGGATTTGGGGCTAAGCATAATTAGGTGGTGGTAATGTTAAACCCATCACTTGTCTTAACCTCGGCCAAAATCCCAGCGTCCACTATAAATCCGTTCTGTGTGAATTGTTTCCCCTAAGCTAGGCTGACCAGACCTCACCTTTAACTGGGGACGCATAGTCCTGCAGTATGCGTTTTTCCTACTTTGATTTCAGTGAAGTTCTGAAATATGCCTATTTCCTATGTGTCCCCAGTTAAAGGTGAGATCTGGTCAGCCTACCCTTAGCTCATACTTAATTGGTACAGGATGGCCTGTCCATATGGGCAGACATTCTTAACTCTTTTGAGTGCCAGAAGGGTACACAACACCTTACTTTGCAATGTGTTAAGTACCCCTCTCGCATTCAAAGGGTTTAGTGCAGGACTCCTGTATTTCAGACCTCTAAACTCCTCCTACTTAAGGAAGCCGTCCTTAGAGGACTTCAGTCTGAGGCGTTTGGGGTCTGTCATCATGCCATAAAGTATTGTTTACTTTCGTGGACCTTTTTATATTTGGTACGAAGTAACGATCTAAAATTTGGAAAATCAATTCAGGCAGAATTGACTCTGAGGGCCGTATGTTCAGTAGAAAAGTAGAGGAATTCTGGAGTAAACCATTTGCATCATCAGGGAGTACTCAACAATCCAAAAATTCCCATTCATTTAAATGGGGATTTTAACCCCTTGAATGCTAGGTCTCCAACACAGGAGATGTTTCTAGCATTCAAAGGGTTCAAATCATCATTTATATCAGTGGGAATTTTAAATTCTTCCCATACTGCAAATAGTTTGCTCCACAACTTCTCCACATTTCTTTTGAACATGTGGCCAGTAGAGGAATTCTGGGGAAAACCAACCACACTTAATGAGGGAGAAATAAAAATCCCCCCCACAATCCCCATTGATTTTAATTGGGGTCTATAATCTCTTGAATGGGGTTTCTAGTAGATTGTAAAGCAGTGCATGGAGATCTTTGTAGCATTCAAGGGGTTAAAAGCCTAAGTGACTTATTCAGAATCCCCCCAACAATATGGTGCACATAGTTTACCTCAGAATTCCTCCACTTTTTCTTTTGAACATACAGCCCATGGCAATTGTTATAATCTGCAGAGATTAACCCTTTGAGTGCCAGAGGGGTATGCAACGCATTGCTTTGCAGTGCATTGCATATCCCTCTGGCACTCAAAGGGTTATCCCTTTGAGGACCAGTTGGGTGTGTAACGCAATGTGTTGCACACCTCTGTTCTTTAACCCTTTGCGTGCCAGAGGGGTACGGAACGCATTGCTTTGCATTGCGTTCCGTACCCCTCTGGCACTGAAATGATTAAGAGATTTTATGTTAATTTGGGGAGTTATTATTAGTAGGTGTTAGTGTTGCTTTAACCCCTCTGATGCTAGAGATGTCTCTTGCATCCAAGTGGTTAACCCAGGAGGTAGTCAGTTGCTGGATATCCAGCTGTTCAGGATTACAACTCCCATCATCCCCGACCAGCTGTCATGTAATTTGGTAATGATGGGAGTTGTAGTCCCAGATAGCTGGAGGTCCAGCAATTAACTACCCAATGGCTAACTCCTTAACCTTTTGAGTGCCAGAGCGGTACGCAACACATTGCAAAGCAATGCATTGCATACCACTCTGGCTTTTAAAGAGTTAAGAAGCAGAGCATTGCTAATCCCACTGGCCATCAATGGCTTAAACCAATACCACTGTTCCATAATGAGGGTCACATCCCAAATCTACTGTGTGATAAGAGAAGAAGCTGGCTGGATAAATGCAAATTATCCATCCCACAAAGTGATCCCCCCCCCCCCCCCGCGCACGTACTAGACTGCAGTGCTGTAGTGATACTCTGTGTGCAGCTGATGTCACTGCTACTCTGCTCAGTATTCTGCTCTTTGTTCCACAGGGGGCTGTGATTGGTATTGACGATGAGGACGACAGCACCTTCACTATAACGGTTGACCAGAAAACCTTTCATTTCCAGGGTGAGCTAAATGTACATCTGTATATTTGTACAACGCTATCTCATTGCAGAGGCAGAGCACTGCTGGAGTCTGGGTTGCTTGTTGAGTGCAGAGTGATCTGTGTGGATTCTTGTGCTCATATGGGATAGTGTGTTATCTATCCATTGCAGAATGACATGCTAGACATGACTATGACCAGAAGATTTGGGTCTTTTCTTATCCTTAAAGCTGACTCACTGAAGCCAAGTCTGCATAGTGTGGTGGCACTGCTGCATACAGGCTTATCACAGTACACTTCATGCATCTGAGACAAGGAGACTTGGAGAAAGTGTTTGCGTGGGGAGCCTTTGTGTTCGTGTAAAGCAAGACACAGCTTATTTATCTTATTTGTGACCCTGCTGTTGCCTTTTAAAGGTGGAGTTTCATTTGAAGACTACAAGCTTTCCATTCATGTCCTCTACATTCCCTTGTCACCATTTCTCTGCTATTCTAACCATTTCAGCTCATAACATCACTAATCAATGCCGTCTGTCACTGCTATGTTTCGGCATTGCATGCTGTGGTTCAACCGTAGAAAGGGTAAGGTACCGTTACACTCCTGAAATGTGCACACACTGAGCCTTGTGTGCAAAACCAACCTGGGGCAAACAGACTGCGTAATAGGAGAGCTCTAATTCTCCCCTTTACTTTATATGGGACAGTTAACCCTTTGAATGCTAGAGAGGTCTCCAACATATTGAGAAAGTAATGTTGGATACCCAGTATTCAAGAGATTAAAACATTTCCTTTTTTTACCCTTTGAGTGCCAATGGGGTGCAGTGCATTACAAAGCCATGAGTTTAATCCCTCATTGTCACTCAAAGGGTTAAACAAGTTAGCATTTTTTTTTTTTTTTTTTTTTTTTTTTTTTAACCTGGGGTGCACTTGAGTCGTTCCAGGGTTGCCCTAATTTTGCCTTCATATATGAGGCACACTGAGCAAGACTTCTGATTGCTATCAGACTTTTTAAAGGTATAGTAATGTTTTATTATGAAGAAAAATATAGTCTGACTTTCCCTGTCAAGCAGAAGAAGGGCGTTCCCGCTGTTGTGAGCTAATTCAGAAGTTATAACAGCTCAAACTTTTTTGATTTCTTATCTTTCCAAAAACATTATATTAAAAAGTGTCCCCTTGGTGGGTGTTCAACTCTCCAATATCTTGAGCTGTTGTCATTTTTGGATGGAGCGTCTCCCAGCAATTGCTGCTCCTTTGAGGGAGACTTATAAAAACCTTTCTTCTTAACTTTTCAAGAACAGTCCTAATGGCATGGCAAGTGAATACAACCCCAGGTCTGATCTTGAAAATGATTAAAGGCTTTTTTATAAATATGCCACAGTGCCAGCCGGTTGCAGTGCAGTCATGCGCAGTAGAGGCTGCCCGCGCCACGGCTGATACTGAGCAGGGAGCTCCGAAGTCAGACTGGGGTCCTTTCTGTGCACCTTCAGGTGCGCAGAGAGGACCCCTATCTAACTTCGGAGTGCCCCTCTCAGTACCAGCATCGTCATGGGTAGTTTCTACTGTGCATGACTGCGTTGTGACAAACTTTTTAGCGAATTATAATATAGGCTATTACTGCCTGGAAAGCTTAAGGACCGCATATACATGGTGTTAAGATTCTGGCGATAATTCTGATGATTATTCTGATGATAATTCTGGCAGATAACAACATTTCTTTATACATTTGCTGCCCAGCTTTTTATGAATGTCATTACTCTATTTTACAAAAAAAACTTATTACACAGCAGCCAGTCCTTTTTAAAATGGAGTTCTTACATTTATAACTAATGTACGCTCTGTTATAGCCATCTTAATGCATATTTACACTTTGCTCCACTTTTATAAATCTGCCTCTTTGTTTTTCTCTTCAAGAGACAATACTATTAGTTTAAAGTGAGAGTAATGCCTCTTTAAAAGTATTGTGCCGAGTCTTCTTTATGTAAAAACTCTTGAACTATGGCTCAAATATTATGAAGATTAATTGGAGCTGCTTTTATTATGAAACATTACTATCCCTTTAAAAGTATCGCTTTGAGTCTTCTTTATATAAAAACTAAGACTGTGCTATATTTAAGTTTAGTTTTGTATAGTTCCAAAGTTATGAAAAGATAAAGATCCCCCAGCCTGCGTCTTTCTGGCCTCCTCCCTTCTGAATCTGTAATCGTGTCGCTGACTCGACGGCTGCAGTGAGGGACAAAATTCAGTATGTGTAAGGGAAATCCTGCTCCCCTTGACGAAGTGGGGGGGGGCAAGAATTTCCCTTTGCTTACTGAAGGTTGTCCCTCGCTGCAGCCGTCTGGACCAGACTACAGATTCAGCAGTGATGTGGAAGAAAGAGGCGGGCGGTGGATCTTTATCTTTGCATAACTTTTCAACTATACAAAACTAAAAACTTAAATATAGCACAGTCTCTTAGGCTTTTATATAAAGAAGACGCAACGCAATACTTTTAAAAGGATGGTAACGTTTCATAATAAAAGCTGCTCCAATTCATCTTCATGGTATTTGAGCCATGGAGCGTGTTATTTCAGTACTGTCAGAGTTGTAGTTAGAGTAATTGAATGATGAAGTATCGCCGTCCCACCCCTTTTACCTAGTGTAAGCCACTTCCCCTCAGATGTGGAATCTGGTCCACAGACCAGACAGATCACAGCAAGGAACAATCTTCTTACTGTGAGAACAATGAAAACACTGCCCCCTTTGACAGATTTTTCAGATTTTTACCTTATGCTAATTGAAGATTGTCCCTCTCTGCAAGCCACCTGGACACTTCCTTGCTGCTCTGAGCAGTATTACATCAGTAAAAGGGGCGAGAGGGGGATACTTTTTTCAATCTATTACTCCTAAACTACATCTCTGACAGTATTGAAATAACACTCTCCATGGGCCAAATGCTATGAGCTGCTTTTATTGTGAAACATTGCTGTTCCTTTAAGGAGGCATCACTAACCCTTTTAAGTTAATGATTCTCCTCTCCAGTCATCACAATACACCAACTCTTCAGGTTTTTAGACTATCCATAACTAAGCACAGGAAGTGCAATCAAAATGATTGAGCACCCTATTACCCACATGTAAACAAGCAGGTGTTGGTGTGCCAACGATTAATGCTGAGAGTCACTGCTTCAAAGGGATAGAAACACTTATTATGCAAAATAAATCATATAGAAATGTGTATATATAATGTAATACTATTTATCGTCCTGAGTAAAACAAGGGTACTCTTTCTGCTGAGGTGTTTTTTCAAATATTATTGCAGTTCAGACTTATTTTTTTTAGGTGCAGTAATCTCAACAGCCTGGAATTGTACAGTGGCAGTGTTACTACACTCCATCCTTTGGGACCGCTCTGATCAGTTGATTATAAATCTCCATAGGATAGTGCCGCAGCAGTGCTACTGTAGCATTTCAGGCCATTGCAATACTGTACCTAAAAATTCAAATTTGAGCTACAATAACTCTTAAATAAGACACCTCGGCAGTGGAAGTACCTTTGTTTAACTTAGGAGAACAAACCATACAATCTTTAGTTTTACTTGTATATTAAGTGTTACTGTCCCTTTTAAAGGGTTAGTAATGCCCTTATATAATATGCAGTATAGTAGATGTTAAAATAAATAAATAAATAAAGTATGTTGAGAAAGTCCCATCTCTCAAACCTTTACTGTTTGAGAGATATTCGCCGCTAAAGTTTCCCTTCTCCTGATGTCAGCTGTGAAGGTGATAGAAGTAGATACATGTTGGCCGACTTGAGGCGGCTCTTCAGCAGAGCCAAGATCGTGTTATTTAACCCCTTAAGGACCATTGCCGTGCCAGGACTGTCATGGCGTCTGACACTTAAAGACCAATGACTGTCCTGGCACGGCATGGGGTTCTGGGTTCCTGTTGTGGCTGCACGCCGCTCCGGAAGTCCTGAACCGGAAGAGCTAATAAAAAAAAAAAAAAAATGCCCCGTAAGCGCAGGCCGCGCGCGCCAGTCCTTAAGGGGTTAAAAAGAACTACTTAATTGGAATGGTCTACAAAGTGTGCTTGCAAACCAAGCACACTTTGTAGACTGTTCCAGTGAAGTAATTCATTTTAAATAGAGCGATTTCAGCCCTGTTGAAGAGCTGCCCGGCTGGTCCCAGGACCGGGATCTCCTGCTGTCAGTATAGCGCTGACATCAGGAGAAGGGGAGTAAGGGGGGAACTTTAGCGGCAATTATCTCTCAAACCGTAAAGGTTTGAGAGATGGGGCTTTCTCAAGATACTTTTTTTTTTTTTTTTTTTTTAAATATCTACTGTACTTCATAAACCTATATAAGGGCATTATTAACCTTTTAAGTATTCCATATGGCAGAAATGCAGTTCTTTACTAAACATATTGGGCTTTACATATAAACTGTAAGTGAAGCAATTCTGGAGCAAACCAAATGCACCATAAAGGACAAGTCAAAGTTCTCAATGATTTTTAATTTGTGGTTCTAACATCTTGAATGCTAGTGGTTTCCAGTACACTGTTTTGCAGAACTATCAAGCATTTAAGGGGTGAAAAGTCCCATTTAAATCAATGAAAAATGTAATTTCTCCTACAGAATTGCTCCACTTTGCCTTTAACCCTTTTCAATGCATTGCGTACCCCTCTGGCACCCAAAGGGTTATATATAAGTCCAATTGTGTTAATAGAATGTACTTCTGCCTATAGCTATGGGTAATAGTTCTGTGTGCAACTTGTGATTTTATCCATTGAAGGATCGGAGGGGTATGCAAAGCATTACATCCCTGTGCTTCCTAACCCCTTGCATGCCAGAGGGATATGCAACACATTAAAATGCAATGTTTTGTGAACCCCTCTGGCACTCAATAGGTTAAGAACAGGAGTTAAACATTGATCATTATGATGTCTGTTTTAAAAAAAAAAAATAAAAAAATAATAATAATAATAAAACTACTGCACCACATGCAACGTATACTTAACCCTTTGAATACCACAGAGTTGTCCAGTGCATTGCAATGTGCTGTATACCTCTATGGCACTCAGAATTAAATATGCTTAGTGCATTATTTATAGAAGTCTTCTGCTTAGTTTAAGCAAGACTTGGGCCATGTTGCTTTGCATTGTTTTGGACACCTCTAGCATGCAGGTGGTTAAAAATCACATTTAACTAGGTGGTTAAATGGGGATTTTTTTTCCCCCTATGTTGTACATTGTTTGTCCTAGATTAGCGCTATTTCTATTAGTACATCAGTTGAAGCTTAGAAGCTAATGTTCTAAGATCAATTTACAAATATGCTGTATTTGTTGATTTTCATCCTTGCTGGAACTGCACCGGCAATGGATTCCTCGGGCCCAGATTCTCTTCTCCAGTCCTTAGGATGCATCAACAGGTCAGGTTTTCAGGTCATCCCTAATTAAGCACAGACAACTCTATCACAGTGACTTGGCCGATGACTATTTAACAGTGATTAAGTAGGGATAGTCTCACATTCCGACTTGTAGGTGAGCCCCGAGGACGAATGTTAAAAAAATAAAAACCCACTACTCTGGACTGTGCAGTGAGGAAGTGGTAAGCAGCACACTCCATACAAGCAGAGCAACACACTGCCAATCACAGACATTATGCAGGGAGCTGGAAATAATCACTAACTGGTAAGAGTGCAACACTCCATACTAGCAGAAGGGAAGTGTAGCAAGGATGTGGCCAGGATATAGATGCTAATAATAATTTAACAGGCAAAAGGCAGCTGAAACACGTGCAGCTGCAGGTAGGTGCAAATGCACACACGCAGGTAGGCGCATAATGAGCGCGCGCACACACACACACAGTTAGGTGCATAATACAAACCCACCCTTGGATGCTAAAGACATCTCCAATCAATGAAGAAATTCATTTGAAGGTCTCTCTAGCATCTATGGGGTTAAAAGCAATCCATATAACCATGCATTAAAATGTAATGCTTATTGATATGCTATAAAAAGTACACTTAGTATCTCTGTAGCCAGGTATTGACTTTTTTACCTTTTTGTATGCAGCTTAACCATGTAGGTGCTAGAGAAATGTACATGTTGGTGACTTTTCTACAATCCAAAGGGTTAAAATAACAAACACCTGAAAAAGAAACTAGCATTATACACACTTAACTACCCTGTGCTTTGTTAGTATCAGAAAAAAATAATCTGTTTTCTGAGGCATAAAATCTAGTATTTAGTATGCAGAGGGAGCTGAGATTCGTGCCTTTTCCAGGGCTTCAACTGATTGTCCAGGGTTATCTCTGAATGGGTTGAGTTAAAAGAATCGTGTTTCTGAATACTAGAGCAGCGGCCCAAATCACAATCCATTAACTGAAGTTGTCTTTATATAGAAACAGTACAAACAAGATAACACACACACACACACTCTCTCTCTCTCTCTCTCTCTCTCTCTCTCTCTCTCTCTCTCTCTCTCTCTCTCTCTCTCTCTCTCTCTCTCTCTCTCTCTCTCTCTCTCTCTCTCTCTCTCTCTCTCTCTCTCAAATAGATGCTGTCTGAACAGAATAGCTTGCACGTGTTAACCCTTTGAGTGTCAGAGGTGTACGCAAAGCATTGAAAATGTGTACCCTACTGGCACTGAAAGGATTAAAAAGCAAGTTTAGGATTATATGTTAGGGATGTAACATGTGTATGTATATATGTATGTCTGTTCATATCTTAGCTTTAAGTGAAAGTTATTTCAACTGTTTTCCACTTTTTGTTGTAGGTGTCCTATTAAGTAGGTATCCTATTCTATCTCTGTTCTAGCTCAGCTCCGTTTTCTCGTTGCCCTGTTGTCGATATATTTAATCAAACACTGCAGAATTGTTGCTATACTGCACAGGATGCTTTTTGGCCCTTCTGGTCTGCTGTCAAAATGTATCTGAAAACACAAGCATTTATGAAAGTCAGTCAGCTGTTTAGGTCCCTTTCACACAGGTATTGTGAATCCCCATATACCAAGGGGCATTTCACATGGGCAAACGTGTTATTTAAGACTTTTGAAGATCTTGACCGACCGCAGGGTATTTAATGCACAGCCTCCCCAGCCCTAGAACTAGTTTTACCTAGTATGCCCCATACTGATTATAATTAATATTGGAGTTCTACCTTTTTCCACTTTTTTTTTTTTTTTTTTTTTTTTTTTTTTGTACAAGTAGTGATTTTATTTCCTAATTTTCTTGAATTAAAAAATAAATTGTATACATACACAATTTATATTTATTTTTTTTTTTTTTTTTTTTTTTTTTCTTGCCTAAATGTGCAGGTCTGTTAACAAGGCTTTAAATGTTGTGGTGTTGTTGTGTTTTTTTGTTTGTTTTTTTTTAACTCTAATTTTGAATATATTTATGCACAGCACAGCTTGTCTTCTCATCTCACCTCCCTCCCAGATGCCCCAGGGAGCGCATTCACGCTTCCCTTCAGTGTTCTGTGAATGGCTTCTATCATTATATCAAGCTCCGGTTCGCATTATACTGAGGTTGCAACCTCAGTATAATTCTTACTGGAACTTGCCATAACGATAGAAGCCGTTCACAACACACTGAAGGGAAGCATGAACGCGCTCCCTGGGGGAGGTGGGAGGAGAATTAGGCAGTCAGAGCTGTATCGGTCAGCATAATGCAATACGCTGATTCTTCGTCACAACTCTGTTTGACTTAAATATAGCATATCTTAAAGTAGTTACATTACAAAAAAACACAGCTTCCCTAATAATACTTTAATAACAAACTTATGGGGGAAAAAAATTAAGGCAATACATCCCCTTTAAAAGGCTGTCAATGGCAGAGACTCCTCCCTGCTTCACATTACCCCCACTAGTCTGAACCAGTTTTAAAAGTCGGCTTCAAAGGGCTAAGTTGGGCAAAGATTCTTTCTTAGCCTTTTGTGTATATCTCTGGCCTCCGTGGCTGGATTGACCGAGGGCATAGACTCTGTCAGGAGATGGCTTGCATTATCAGCCCCCTCCTCGCAGTTTCTGCTTAGCTGGTCTAAGCATATATTTGTAAGATACATAGGAGCCTGAGGACTAAAGAGGACATGTTTGCTTTCATTATGAGTTCATAGGTCCCATGAGTATGTCGCTGTATGTTTTTTCTAGCAGCCACATTTCCATTATTTGTGGTGCTTTGGCTGGACTGTACCTTTTTATATTCCTTTACCTACTTTTTTTCTTTTTTTTTTTTTTTTTTTTTTTTTTTTTTACTACTTCTTCTCTGTCCTTCTCCTTTATACATAGGGATCTTGCGGTTTCTTTTAATCCTTTAATGCCTTTCTTATTGATGCTTTTTTTTTTTTTTTTTATTCTGTTGCACTTAAAATGTATTTCTACTCTTATTTTCATTCATATTCTTTTTATTACTAGTTTTACATTATTTTCTTTTTTTTTGGGGGGGAGTCACGTACTTTTAAGAAGGGGGATGCATGGTGGCCTAATTTGTTTTGAAAATAGACAAATATGTGACTTCTCATGTCACCATGTTGCATTCTGGTGGGTGTAAGGGGCTTACTGTCTTTTCTTTTACACACTATATAAAGCAGTGCCCGGAGGTACCCCACACACACACGCATGATATCTGTGGCAAACTTGCACAAAGGCTGGCCAAAGCACCATGTTCTTGCAAAGGGAACTTCACTACCCATAAGCAAATTTTTTCCACACCTTTATGCATGGGAAGAGGTGGTCCTGCACTGACACTCAACGTTAATCCTACGCAGAGGCTTGCTTGCCACATCAACCCTCTGCAGTCATAAGTACTTTTATTCTACTTTTACAATTCTAAAATATATACACCAAAATAGAACGTAGGGACGTGTCACCAGCAGTAAGTGGGATATACTACTACACAGTATAAAATAAAAATAAGACACAGGATTAAGTGTGCTGCTATCCTGCAGATCTGATAGTAGACAGATCAAAAATGCAAACAAGAAAAACAATAGGAGAGGTGACCTAATCCCTATATAGAGATCTTTATAAAAACATATTATAAAATGGACAATGGGCAGATAAATATAGGTCTAATATTATAGACACTAAAAAGCAGTGTTTTTAAGAATCAGTGATATCACTGCGGTAATTGATAAATAAAAGGGAATGCAGTAAATTCAATGCGCTCATATATAATGGCTAAAAGGCTCTGTAGTTAGATTAACCTCACAATTGCCATAGATTCTGATGAAATATGAGGGCATGTAACTAGTAGTGTGACCAGTTCACTTTAAATCTCGTCCCTGGCAGCTCATATCCGCTCTCTAGGGATCTCCTTGACTCTCTACATGGACCACCTTTTGCTAAAGACTCCTTCAGATTCAGACTTGTGTGTCTGTTCTGTGTCTGTTAATACCTACCCATTCTTCAGCTGCCACTGTGGAGTAGGATCCTGGAGCTTGGTTTTGGGAGTACTTCAGAAGGTGCCTTTTGTGCCTCTATCTTCAGTTTCTCTAAGTTTCTTGATGCTCAAGGCAAACTTTCTGTTAGCTGTTGTCTGTCCGGTGGATGACTGAACTTCAGGCTTTGTCTTGTAAGCCTCTGTTTCTGGCTATCTACTCTGATAGGGTGGTTTTTCTAACTTCTGTGGGTTTCTCCCTGATGCTGTCTCAAAGTTTCACATTAACCTGGAAATAGTCTTCTTTCTCTGTATCTAATGGATAGGTGGATGTAGTTAGGTGCTTGAAGTACTATGTTCATATAGTTCACTTTTTGTCATCCTTGAGGGCCCTCGTGCAGGCTGGACTACATAAAAGGTGGCGGTGGCTTCTTGGATTAAGGCCACAATTCAACAGGCATATGTTATCAAGAATAAGCCTATGCCCTTTCAGGCACAACAGCTTATTCTACCAGATCTATGGGTGCCTCTTGGCCCTACAAAAAAAGGCCTCTTTGATGAGCTGGGTAAGGTGGCAATGTGATTGTCTGTTCATACATGTGTCAAACACTACACTGTCAGTGAATTGGCTTTGGCTAAACGTAGTTTTGGTTGAGAGGTCCCACAGGCTGTTCCTCCATGGCTTCTTTTCCTGTTCCTTGGCTTGTTCTGCTGGTGTCCTTTGACACCTGAGGTTCATGCTGTTCTAGCTCATTTCAATGAGTACTGGTCTGTGCTTTGAAACTTTTTTTTTTCTCTCCTTCTCTGGAATCTTGGGGGATACTTTGGTATATCCCCATATTTACTGTGTCCTATATAAGAAAGAAGATGATTTTTGTAAACTTACAGATAAATAATTTTCTCTTGGGTAATGCAAAACACAGGACTTCCTACCGGGGAAAAAACGTCCCTTTGGGTTCACCGATTCAGGGGATTCCCTTTCTTGCTTCTCTTCTGTTTTTCCTTACATCTTTGCTATTTCTTAAAACTGAGCATGTCTGGGGCTAAAGTGGTGAGGGAGGGAGTCATTTCACCACTGAGAGTCTTTAAGGAAAGTTCCATGCCATCCTTACTGGAGATTACTTTATCCCCTTGTTCCTGTGTTGCACATAGATGAAGAAGATTTATTGTTACATAGACAAAAAATCCCCCTTTCTTTGTTGTCCAATATGACATACAGCTACCATGGGGAGGTAACAGTGGTCCTCTATGAAAAGGTTGCACACAAAAGAGTGTGCAACCTCATCGTGCCTTCACCATGTTGTCTGGATAAAAATGGTGACCTGAGAATCTCGCACTGTGTGAAAGCGCAAAATTCTCAGGCCGCACTATAAAACTTATCTCACCCCCCTGGCTCTGCTCCCATTTTTGAGGTTGCTGTCTCAATATTGCTGTGCCAGTAGAGAGAAGGAAACACCTCCTCCGTTCTGTGCAGTGTGGAACTTCCCGCTTCCTCCACTGTATATTACACGGGGTTAAAACGTCCATGCTTGTCTTAACTGCAGCTCTGTGCACAAGAAAAGTGGCTTTTTAATGCATATTTCTTTATCTACAAAATCATGGTCCAGTGCCCCTTCTTTCATACAGTGGAGGAAGGGGAAGTTCCATACTGCATGGTCCAAGAGGAGGAGCGGTTCCTTCTCTCTACCGGCACCACAATACTGAGACAGCAACCTCATAGAAGGGAGCAGAGCCAGGGGTGCACAACATTTTATAGTGTGACCTGAGAATCTCTATTTAATGCAGTGCGAGATTCTCAGGTCACCATTTTTATCCTGGTGACATGCTGAAGGCATGATGAGGTTGCACGCTGTTTTGCATGCAACCTTTTAAAAGGATACAGTGACAGCTCCTCCTTGTAGGCTGGAACAATTCTAGAAGAAGATGTGGGTGGAGCCTCCCCTTCCTCCTTTATCGGACTATCCTACTAGTCCCCCCCCCCCCCGATAGACTTGTTCCAGTAACCTGGTTAGAGGATGAGAATTTTCTGCTTAGTTTTTGGAATTTATTTTTTGTTTTTTCATTTAGATATGGGGTGTCAAAATTCCCCCATTAGGTGGATTACCATTCCTGACTTCCCCTGGAGGATTGTCCAGCTACCAGGTGCTGTTGTGGACCCTTGCAGCCCTGTGGAGAGAATAATGCAACCCATGTCTCTCTCTTCTGACTTGGTCTCTCTGAAGCTCTTTCTTTCAATGATAATCTGAAGAAAGAAGTCAAGTAAAAAGGTGAACAACTCTTGAGTGCCTTGGTCCACTTGTTCCTCTGTTTCCCCTACGTGCAGGGGTCTTATAGGACTATTAAACTCCTTATTTCATGTTTTGAATCTTATTGGTTTGATCCTAGGGTTTTTGGAGCTTGGATGGCTGCATTTTATGTAATTAACCCCTTCCATGCTGGTTTCTCCAGGTTATGGGGCTTGGCTTATCCTTGGCTTGGCTTATCTTTCTAGATTCATGTTTTTATTTGTCCCTTGTGTATGATTTTGGCTGTGTGCTTTGCAGTGTGCCAGAGTCAATGGTGTGCAGGACTTGATTGCATTTTCCCTTATCTTTGGCTGTCCTTGTTTTTTTTTTTTTTTTTATACTTTATTATATGTGTATTTGTATTGTATGTGCCCAGTGCCCTGCATTACGGTCACCCACTGGGGTGATATGCTACCACTGCTCTCAAGTCCAGTGCAGGGACCATTGTTAGGGGATCTGGGGTATAGCAGCTGTGGGTGTGCCATTGGAACTGTGCTCTGCTGGTGAGCAAAGTGTTTTGCTTTTTCAGGGGTGCTGTGCAAAGTGAGAGCGACTCTCTGCAGCATTTCCATCACTGTAACTCAGATGATGGACATTTAGGTTAGGGAATGAATAGATAACTTAGTTTTAATGATATTCCACTGGCTTGTAGGCAGTAAGAGCTGTTAAAGTTGAATGAGTGGTGGATACATAGCTTTCCAATGTGTTGGACACCGCTAGCATTCAGGACCTTAAAACCACAATTTTCATTATCACCAACTTTATTTTTATCCCCTGTGCTGCAGCTGATTTGCTCAACGTTTGCTTTTATACATTATGCCCCTTTAAACTTCCTCACAACTTCCACTTACACACTGTCACCACAATTGTGAGATTGCCCACATAAATATATATGGGGGGGGGGGTGCTTAACCCCTTAGTGACGGCCGCGTGCAGACGCGGCCGTCACTTAACGCCCGTCTAACAATTTTTTTTTTTTGTGTAAAAGAATCCGGAGTCCCCGAACGGCGTGCAGCCGCGCGGGGAGCCGGATTTCCGGGACGTACATGTACGTCCTCTGTCACTAAGTGACAGCCACACAGGACGTACATGTACGTCCTGTGTCGCGAAGGGGTTAATACAGGCCAACATTTTACCATTGTACACTAAGGGGTGGAAGAGACAAAATGAATAGCACACTGCAACCAGGCTGGCCAGGACAATTAAACCTTCAAGCGCCACAGTACTACCCAATTCATTGCAAATAAATGCATTCCAAACCCTTCTGACACTCAAATGGTTAACTTTCATGGGCAACTCCGTGCCCCTGTTGCTAATAACCATTAAGAAGACACACATGACCACTAACCTTAATACAGCCTAACACCAGGAAGCTAGGGTGACCACATATCCAGTCTGCCATTCAGGGGCACTGCAGAGACTAGAGTAGCAGAGAACTTGTCCTTGGCTTTAGTGCAGTCATGCGGAAGATGTCATTGTACATCACTAGACATAAGTACACTGCCTGTTCTTTATCTGGCGCACCACAGAGTTCTAAACACTAGAGGGGGAACTGCCCTTTGACTGCTATGACAGAAAGTGATGACTGTGGTGGACTACAGGAACAGGAACTTCACGCCCTTAGACTAGCCTTATACTACTACAAAATTGTACTGCAGCTCCTGTTTGATATCAGGATGAAGGGTCCATTCTCTCTAGTGTTTAGCGATCTGTCTGGAGGCCATTTTCTTGTAGTCCAGCAGAGGCACCACTTGCTGTCACAGTAGGCAATGGGATGCTCTCCTTCTAGTGTTTAGACCTCTTTGCTCTGGAGTCTTTTTTCCAGGACTTTTTATTGTCCCAGGAAGTAGTCATCGGGGACAAGGGACACACATTCAAAATCAGGGACTGTCCTGGGTAATCGGACAGGTGGTCACCCTACAGGAAGTGAGTGTCACCTGAAATAACATCCCTATGCAAACAATAGAACTGTGTGGAACGTTCCTAGCAGGGAGCACTGACATCTAGTGGTAAGGACAGGGAATTCACAGAGCTGTCTAACTGAGTTTCCACTGGCTTTCACTCAAGTTCCCCTCACCTGTGTATGTATGTATGTGTGTGTATATATGTATATATATATATATATGTGTGTGTGTGTGTGTGTGTGTGTGTGTGTATATATAAGAATAAGCCTCACTGCATAATTTATGGTTTCTCACACACAGAACGTAATTTATGTCTCCTCAGAAAACACGCACACACATTGCACAGAATGCCTCATTACGTAATTTATGTCTCATTAGGAGACACATCTCCCATTGGGTGATTCAATGGGGACTTTGAATCACCCAATGGGAGCAGTAATGGGGGCATGTTTATCATACAGGGAGTTGGCCCGCCCCCTCCAGCCCACCCACCACTATCCAACTGACAAAAAAATATAGTTGCCACTCGCTCCTGAAGTAGGGGATATCAATAACGTCTCCCGGTCCATACACACTCTCGCTCAGGATCATGACCCCACAAACACACTGTTTCACCTCCCACAGATAATTGTAACCCTCCATACACTCTGTGTCACCTCCCACAGATAATTGTAACCCTCCATAATATTTCCATAAAATACAAACTCTGGGATAAACTTAATAGCAGCTCTTTTATTTAACTCTCTTCATCTCTTCAGTCAACCTCACTAACTGTCTCTTTTCAGCTGTCACTCCTCCACTTCCGGGTTCCCTCCCTTTCTCCTTAAAGGGAGAGATTCTTTGCTGTATGTTACAGAGGGCAAGCCTCAAACACCACTTTCTATTTGTTCCCTCAGCATATTGCTTCGTTGCCTCAGCTGAAGAGCCACCGTGTGTTATGTTGTTATGTTATGTTACCTCAGCTTAAGTAAGGAGGAGTTACTGCTCCCATTGGGTGATTCAATGGGGGGTGATTTAAAGCAGGGAGTTGGCCTGCCCCCACTATCCAGCCCGCCCACCACTATCCAAGTGACTGAAAAAACAAAATGGCTGCCACTTGCTCCTACACCACAGACTCAAACACATCAGACACACACTCACAGACACTATCACACGCTCTCTTGCTCTGTCTCGCTCTCTTGCTCTGTCTCGCTCTCTTGCTCTGTGTCGCTGTCTCGCTGTCGCTGTCTCGCTCTCTCTGTCTCTCGCTCACTCTAACCGGGGGAGCCGGCACGATCCACCTTCCACCATAGTCTCACTTTCAACGGGGGAGCCGGCACGATCCACCTTCCACCATAGTCTCACTTTCAACGGGGGAGCCGGCACGATCCACCTTCCACCATAGTCTCACTTTCAACGGGGGAGCCGGCACGATCCACCTTCCACCATAGTCTCACTTTCAACGGGGGAGCCGGCACGATCCACCTTCCACCATAGTCTCACTTTCAACGGGGGAGCCGGCACGATCCACCTTCCACCATAGTCTCACTTTCAACGGGGGAGCCGGCACGATCCACCTTCCACCATAGTCTCACTTTCAACGGGGGAGCCGGCACGATCCACCTTCCACCATAGTCTCACTTTCAACGGGGGAGCCGGCACGATCCACCTTCCACCATAGTCTCACTTTCAACGGGGGAGCCGGCACGATCCACCTTCCACATAGTCTCACTTTCAACGGGGGAGCCGGCACGATCCACCTTCCACCATAGTCTCACTTTCAACGGGGGAGTCGGCACGATCCACCTTCCACCATCGTCTCACTTTCAACGGGGGAGCCGGCACGATCCACCTTCCACCATAGTCTCACTTTCAACGGGGGAGCCGGCACGATCCACCTTCCACCATAGTCTCACTTGCAACGGGGGAGCCGGCACGATCCACCTTCCACCATAGTCTCCCTCTCACCGGGGGAGCCGGCACGATCCACCTTCCACCATAGTCTCCCTCTCACCGGGGGAGCCGGCACGATCCACCTTCCACCATAGTCTCCCTCTCACCGGGGGAGCCGGCACGATCCACCTTCCACCATAGTCTCCCTCTCACCGGGGGAGCCGGCACGATCCACCTTCCACCATAGTCTCCCTCTCACCGGGGGAGCCGGCACGATCCACCTTCCACCATAGTCTCCCTCTCACCGGGGGAGCCGGCACGATCCACCTTCCACCATAGTCTCCTTCTCACCGGGGGAGCCGGCACGATCCACCTTCCACCATAGTCTCCCTCTCACCGGGGGAGCCGGCACGATCCACCTTCCACCATAGTCTCCCTCTCACCGGGGGAGCCGGCACGATCCACCTTCCACCTTCCACCATAGTATGTGCAATTACCACATGCATTTCAACTATATGAATGAATGCCACAATGGAGGCATAAGTACAAACACAAACTCATTACAATGACACATAAGTCACCCCCTTATGTGTGCCTGTGTGTACCTCACTGTGTGTTGCATGTCTGTATCACCACTCTGTGTCTGCATGTTGTGCATTGCATGTATGTGTGTATGACTGTGTCTCTCTTTATTCATCTCAGTGCATGCGTGTGCATTTACGTGTGTGTCTCTGTGTATGTGTGTGTCTTGCATCCATGTGTGTGCATTAATTCCCTATATAGCCTGACGGGCAGCGCCGTCCCACATTGCTAGTATCTAATAAAAATATTAAGACTTGCATTTTTGTGTCATACATAATTTACATTATTGTGGCTAGATTGTCAAACATGACCGGTGTCAGTGGAACAGATTTTAAAGACCCTAGGGCAAAAAATGAAAGCTCTTTAAGTAAAATTTTTAGCAGGAATGGCCAAGTGAGTCTATTAAGAAGGTCTCCAGGGCAATATATCTCTGTAAAGAGCCAGATAAGAGATGCTGGTGAAGTGCATATCCAGGAGGAAGACTGGAGGAGCTCTCTCTATTAAAATGCTGTCTGCCTGCCTTAATGAGTTTCTAGACACAGGACTCTGCAAGGTTGAAACCAAACAATGCTGGGTGACAGATGCAATATGATTCGCACAGTTTACAAAAATAATCCCTACAGCCTATTCTTCCATGTTTCTTTTGAGAAAAACACAATTCTGATGAAATTGGTGTTTCTAAATATAGAAGAATGGGAAGATTTTATTGTGTATTATGATTTTCTGATTCATGATTTGATGTAGGAAACTGATGCACTGGAGATTTTTTTTTGTATATGGGGAACTCTTTTGTTTCTCTTTCAATTGGTGAGCCACAGGTCCCTTGAAGTGGATCTAAAAACTTTTAACAATGATTGGGAGAAGTGGATCCCAATAGTTTTAGTTCTACAACATGCAGCATAGTGCCTCTTAATCTGTTTGCAATTTATTGCTAAGGCTTTTCAGAAGATCTTGTCCCATCCCAGTGTCTGGTCTTCCTGGGCCTTCTCTTTGACACTCAGAAGAGCATGGTGTTTCTCACGGACGAGGTAGCTCACCAGATCGCCTACAGGGTTTCTGTGGTTCTGGCTCAAGATACAGTTCCAGCCAAGAAGCTGCCCTCTCTAGTGGGGAAATTCATCCCCACCATAGAAGCGGTCCCATTTGCCATGGCTTACACCAGGGAACTCCAGAGGTTTGTGATCCAGGGGTGCAGGGGTCAGCCGGACCTTCTGAATATGTCAGTATCCCTCCCTCTTCATGTGGAACTGAGTTTATCATGGTGGCTCGACCGCTCCAATCTGCTGAAAGGCAAGTCCTTCCTGGTATCATCCTGGACCATGGTGATGACGTATGCCAGCCTCTCTGGCTGGGGAACGGTCCTGGGTCTCCTGAGTGCTCAGGGTCGGTGGTCTCCGGAGGAATCTCTCCTTTCCGTCAACGTGTTTGAGCTTCGGGTGATATTTCATACCCTTCATCATTGGACATCTCAGCTGGAAGACTGTCTAGTCAGGGTAGAGTCCGATAACGCCACGGCCGTGGCTTATATCAACAAGCTGAGTGGAACAAGAAGTCTTGCTGCTTGGTTAGAGGTCAAGGCTATTTTGTTCTGGGCAGAAGAACACGTTCCTGCCATATCCGCAGTGCACATTTATGGCGTAGACAACGTCATGGCGGACTTCCTCAGTCGACACTCAGTGGACAGCGGAGAGTGTGAACTGCACCCAGAGGTGTTCACCCTCATTATTCAGAACTGGGGTCTTCCTTGCATCGACCTGATGGCGACAAGACACAACCGGAAGGTTCTGAGGTTCTGCTCTCGCTGGAGGGATCCTCTAGCTATATGCATGTCCATTCCTTGGTTATTCCCTCTGGCTTATATCTTTCCACCCTTCCCATGTTGCACAGGGTGTTACAGAAATTGAGACTGGAGTGTTGTCTAGTCATTCTGATTGCTCCATACTGGCCTTGCCAAGCTTGGTTTCCGGAGCTTCTGGATCTGTCAGTGGTGGAGCCATTCCGGCTCCCTTGCCGTCTGGATCTTCTTCTACAGGGGTTACCTGTGGAAGGAGGATGTTCATCGGGTAGCTTTGACTGCTTGGATATTGAATTCTCAATATTGAGGAAAGGTCTTTCTTCTGGGATGGGGGCTACTATGCTCAGTGCCCACAAGCCTGTTTCTTCCAAGATCTACCATCGCATCTGGTTGACCTTTCTATCTTGGTGTGCTGACAAGGACCTGTCTCAGGAATTTGGTCTGCGTACGGCCCTGGCCTTTTTGTAGTACTGTGTGGGTAAGGGCCTCGGTTTGAGTTCCCTTAAGGGTTCAGACTTCTGCTCTGTTTTTCTTTCAGAGGCGCATTGCCATCCTTCCTGATGTCAAGGTTTTCTTCCAGGGCATTGTTCATACTCGTCTTGCATTCAAGAATCCCGCTCCTCTGTGGGATCTTAACTTGGTTTTGGGTGTTCTTCAGCACCCTCCATTTGAGTCTTTGGCTACTATTCTGCTACGCCTTTTGACATGGAAAATGGCTTTTCTCCTGGTGATCGTGTCCGTTCAATGTGTCGCGGAGTTACATGCTCTGTCCTGTAGGCCACCCTATTTGGTATTTCACAAGAACAAGGTGGTGCTTCGCACTTCTCAGGAGTTTCTCCCGAAGGTGGTCTCTGAGTTCCGCATCAATCGGGAGATTGTGGTGCCTTCTTTCTGCCCTGACGCCACCTCTGACAAGGGGAGGGATCTCCACTTGTTGGACGTGGTATGTTGTCTCAGGTTTTGTGTCTATCTGGCAATCTGATGCACTGTTCGTCATTCCTGAGGGTCCCAGGGCTGGAAGACCTGCATCCAAAGTGCTACTGCTTCTTAGATCAAGTCCACTATTCGTAAGGCTTATAAGCTGAGGAAGAAGCCTGTTCCCTTTCGGGTCATGGCTCATTCTACTAGATCTATTGGGGCTTCTTGGGCTTACAAGAATCAGGCCTCCGCTGATCAGTTGTGCAAAGATGCCCCTTGGTCGTCTGTGCACACCTTTTCGAAACACTACAGTGTTGATGTGCTGGCATCGGCTGACGCCAGCTTTGGGAGGAAGATCCTGGAGGCAGTCTTGCCTGTCTAGGATCTTCTTTGGTTCTTGGTGTTTCCTTCACTTTTGAGCCCTGTTGGCTCTAGTTCAACATGCTGTGTAACAGTTGGGGTGGTGTTACCCCTGTTCAGTGTCCATTGATACTTCATTGTTTTGTTGGGCTATCTCTGATCTGATGGTTCATATTTTCTCTGGTGACTTTGGGGGCCTTGCTCCTGGTCCTTGCCTTACGTCCCTCCTCTGGGAAACTCAATGGTTGGACATCCCAAAGTTACCAGTAACCTGTATTGGACGACGGAGAAAAGAGGATTTTAGTCTTGCCTGTTAAATCCTTTTCTCTTAATCCATACAGGTTACTGGTCTCCCACCCTGTCAACAGACCATGCTTGGCTCTCCTGTGGCAGACTGTGGGGGTCCTTCGGGGTCATGCTCACAGGAGCCTTCTTTCCCTTCTACTATCTAGTCAATAGTTAGTGTCTCAGATCTTTCTGGAGCTGGTTGGCTAGCTGCAGCCAAGGAGGGAAGGTAGGTTCCACCCCCTGCATACAATTCTAGAATTGTTCCTGCCTACAATTAAATGGGCGGATCGCCTACCTAAAATTACCGGTAACCTGTATGGACTAAGAAAAAGATTTAACAGGTAAGACTAAAATCCTCTTTTCTCGCAAATAAGGTATTTATTTTTTCTTTTAAAACAAAATTTTATAATTATTCGCTAACTATTCAACATACTGAAGAAAACTTGTAAAGTGGTGATATACGTTAACTGTGTGTGTGTGTGTGTAAAATATATATAATATGTATGTGTGTGATATATATATAAATAAATATCCCGTGTTGCCTGTCCTTCAGCTCTTGTGCAGTTTATTTGCCGTATCCTGTGATAAATTCTAGGTTTGCCATGGTTACTTTTTGAGATGGTTTTGTGTGTTATGACTTTGTATAGGTATCTTGTAGTTTGTGGAAATGTTTTCTTGTAGCACCTTTATTTTTAATTACATTTGGGTTCAGAAATCACTCTTGTTGTGGTCCCACTTGTGCTTTTTTCCTGTACTATGTTTTATAGGCCAACAGATTGTTTGTGGTAGATACTCAGATGTTAGATTTATTTGACAAATGTTCAAGTTCCTTCCTTCCCTAAAGCTGAACTGGCAGAAATCAGGAAATGGCTTCCATATTCAAAGGGATAGTAATACTTAAAATGTAAAAAAAAAAAATAATGTTGTAGGGTTTATCCCCCTGAGTAAAACAAGAGTACTCCCCCTGCTGAAAGGTGTTTCATTCAAAAGTTATTAATTTTCAAAGTTGAATTTTTTAGGTGCAATATCACAGTGGCCTGAAATTGTACAGTGGCGCTGTTGCTACACGATCCTATGGACAGCTGTGGTCCCGGGACCATTACTCTCCAAAGGATGGTTTAGCAACAGCGCTACTGTACAATTTCAGGCCACTGTGATATTGCACCTAAAAAATTCAACTTTGAAAATTAATAACTTTTGAATGAAACACCTTTCAGCAGGGGGAGTACTCTTGTTTTACTCAGGGGGATAAACCCTACAACATATATATATATTTTTTTTCATTTTAAGTATTACTATCCCATAGAGGTGAGGTATCCAGCTCACTGGGAGTTATGCACTAAAAAGTGATGGAGAGGGAATAAAGCAGAGATGACTTCAACAGTGTTACTTGTTCAGTTCGTAGGTTATTATATGGAGCCTATGCACTAAGATTTCCAAAGCTGGAATTATTTTAGCGAATTGTCTCCATTTAATAACATAGAAATTAGAGATGTTAGATCACTGGAGAAGTTATTTGTCTAGCCTTTTTATCTGATTTTATTCAGCTTTTAAGAATAGCCACATGCTTAGTCTGTCTGGACAGTACTGTGGAATGAAACCTTTGTGTGAGGTATGCACCTTCTTATGAATTCTTAGGTTCATGAAAATCTGAAAAGGAGTGGAAGGTGTCTCTTACTTTTAGTGGTTCAGTGCCTCCTAAAACAAAATTGAGAAGTACATTAACATGTTATGAGGCAAAAATAAATCTGATTGCTAACTATTTTTTGCAACTACATCTTATAAATCAGTCTTAAAAGCAAGCATATTGTGTTGCTGTTGCAACAAGTCTTTGCTCTCCATTTCTTCTACTCTGATGTCAGCTGCTGAAATCCCAGCCATCCCCTCTGTTCATGCTACAGCTTACAATTTCCTTGAGTGGACTTGTCTTTGTTCATCAGTGGGTGGTTAAATGGGAGAAAGAGAGAGAGAAGGAAAAGCAGACCATCTGAATATTGGACACCAGGAGAAATTCAGAGTGGTGAAAACATCAGACAAATTACATTCTAAACCCTTTTGAGTGCCAGAGGGGGACTCAAAGGGTTAATATCTGAGGTTACTTGCGGTACTGCTCTTACCTTTCTAAACATGTAAGCCAATCTAATTTAAACCTTCATATCTTCAAACCCCTAATTTAATTGTAAATTCCAATCACCCCCAATAGCATCTGCATTTCTTCAAGGTCTGTGAAAGGATTTCTATTTGTTTTTTTTGTTTTTTTTGTTTTGTTTTGTTTTGTTTTTTATATAGACCATTACAGTTCAATTGACCAATGCCTGACTGAATGTATCTGTCTAAAAGTATGGCTTTTTGTTTTACAAAACAGTTTAGTTTTAGAGAGATTTGATTTAGTAATTGGGGAAATCTGATTTTAGCAGAGCTTTGTTCTCTGACTTGGTCAGATAAACACGCAAAATTACTCTCATGCCCAGAAAATTACCTTTCTCCTCCACTTTGTTAAGCTGTTACAAACTATCTGTTTTCAGCAGTGAGGTGGAATAAATGAATAGGGGAAAAATAATTATGCTGATCCCTTCATGATAGAAGCTCCCATATTTGTATTTATTTATTTTTTTAAATTTCAGCTTAACATTATTTTCCTTTCATTGTCACGTAGAGGCAGCATTCATCCTTGCGCCTTGGGGCAGATAGGTAATGCCTTCCCCTAATTAAAGCTATAAATTACCCACTATGAATCCATCATCTTAATTTTCCCAGCCATAAAGAAGAAAAGAAAGGGGGGGTGTCACTACTGAATGCTGTCTCTTTAGGAAAATAACGCGAAGGTAAAATTTTGCATTATTTTACAATTTCCTATTCCTTTGAGGAAGCTTTTACCAAAAGGTAGAATACCCTAACAGTTTGATTCCTGGGTGGACAAGTAAAAAATGCACACAGCTCCAAAAAGTGATTTATTTAGGTCTTTTTGTCAAAGCTGAACGTATTTACTCCTTGGCCAAGATCTGCAGACATGGATCAATGAACATCCAATGGCTATAGTGCTTGATGAAAGTGGATCTGGACAAACCAGGCTGTTGCTCTGCAGATTTCTTATGGAGGAGTCCTAGCCTCTGCCACCCAAGATTATGATGGTGCTCTTGAAGAAAGGGCTTGAAGACCCTGCACTGTGGTGAAAGCGTCTTTGCCTTTGTGATACAGGAAACAATCCATCTGCTGATAAATTTGGAAGCTGCATCCAGTAGGAATGCTGATGTTTGATTTTCGGAACGCACTGGTCCTATCAGTGTAGATCCTCCAGAGCTCTGGCCATGTCAAGATTAACAAAGTGTGGACTTCTCCCTTTCTCCACATTCGGACCAAAAGTAGGGAGAGTTATATCCTGAGAAAGATCTAACCTTCATAGACTGGAACTGATGAGCTTTCCTGAGAGTGACAGAGTTTAAGGAGATTCTGAGAAAAGATTCTTCAATAGAAAGGGCCTGAAGCTCTGAAACCAGTACGGTTGATGTGACTACTACCAGAAATGCATCTTTCAAGGGGAGAATGCCCAAGGAGACTGAAGAATGAGGTTTAAAAGATTAAAGCGGAACTTTCGCCTGTTATAAAGTCTCCCTGTTATAGTTAAGCGGGTAGCGACTAGCTTTAAAATATATATTTTAGCTTTGAAATGTAGGCCATTCTAAAGAAACAAATCATTGTAGGAGACCGGAGCCCAGGCTACAGCGCAGATCTCTTGTCTGTGTGCCTGGGCTGTCAGACCCGGTCTCCTGTAAGAAGCATTGCAGTGTACCACATGTTAACCAGAATGACTGACAGCGCAGGCTCACAGACTGTGCTAACCCAGTCGTCAGTCTCCTACAATGATGGATTTCTTTATAATGGCCTATATTTCAAAGGTAAAATATATTTCTCTGATGTCCAATACAGGTAACTGGTAACTCTGGGTAGGCAATCTGCCCTTTTAGGGGGTTTTGAACCCTGTTGATTCTTGTTTTGTTTGCTGTGCTAGATTGGTGTACATGACGCCAGTTTGGAATACTGGTTTTCTGTGGGGAGAGGGTTTTTTTTTTTTTTTTTTTTTTCTCTTTTTTCCTCCTAGGAATCTTAGTGGGTACTTTGTTATATCGACATGATTACTGTGCACCAGATAGGATGTAAGGGAAAATAGGATTTTATTGAACATAGGATTTTATTGAACGTACCGTTAAATTCTTCTTTTAGTCCATATGCAACACAGGGCTCCCACCCGCAGAAAAAACTTTGGTTGACTCCCTGGGCAGAGGTGTCCTCTTTGGAGTCTTTGTTCAGGGGCTTCCTTCCTTTCCTTCTGCTTCTTGTGCCACTCTACTATACATGACACTACTACTAGAATACAACATGGTTGTAATGTGCATATATAATATACCTGACTACTTTTTTAATTTAAAAGAACAGTAAATTCTACAATTAATGTACCATAAAAACCTTGTCCATGTTCCCTGACTGCCACTGTCTGTTCTGAAACTAAGAATTCCCATGGATTTCAATGGGGATTTTAATCATTGCGTTTGAGACCTCTCAAGCATTAAAGGTGTTAAAATCCCCATTTAAATTAATGGGAATGTTTAGTTTTCCCTATAGTGCAAATGGTTTGCCCCAAAACTCATCCACTTTTCATTTGCACACACTGCCCAATACAAGTAGTGTAATTGCACAGAGGGTATTTCGGTTCAGCCCAGTCATACTAGTATTGTAATGTTTTGTGAAGTTTGTCCTTCTTGGTCACCATACCAACCAGTCAATGATCAGGCAGAAAATAGACCAGACATGTCATTTGCATTTGATTGGGAGAGCCACTAAGTAAGCATTACTCCTGATCTGCCTGAGTGATAGGAATACATGGCCAGACTTTTAAAGTAGATTTATTTGTGGTTAACTATTCTTCAGTAAGTAGTTATCAATAGCGTATAGTATAGGGCACTTGTAAGACAAGGGGAACTGAGGAGAAATAGTACTTCTGATGGTTAAAGAGATAGTATTGTGTCACAAAAAAAGCAGCTCAAATTAATCTTCATAGTATTTGGGCCATGGAGAGTGTTATTTCAATACTGTCAGAGTTGTAGTTCAAGAGTAATTGAATGATAACGTATCCCCCTCCCGACCTTTTAACTAGTGTAAGTCACCTCCCCTCAGATGTGGAATCTGGTCTTGAGACCAGACATCTCACAGCAAGGGACAATCTTACTGTGAGCATAACGAAAACCCTTCCTCTCTGACAGATTTTTCAGGTTTTCCCTTATGCTAACTGAAGCTTGTCCCTCTCTGCCATCCACCTGGGCACCACCTTGCTGCTCTGAGGTGAGCAGTGTTACATCCGTAAAAGTGGTGGGAGCGGGATACTTTATCATTCAATTACTCTTGAACTACAACTCAGACACTATTGAAATAACACTCTCCATGGCCCAAGTACTCTGAAGATTAATTGGAGCTGCTGTTTTTGTGAAACATTACAATCCCTTTAAGGACAAAGTTGTGAAAAAAGCTGACGGGTCCCTCTGCTTTTCATACTGCTTAATTGGCGTACCAGATCTGAATGAATGCAGATTAAGACATACAAAACTGAGCTGTGCCCACTACAGGTAGCAAGAGGAATGGGTTTTAAATCTGAACTCCAAGGCCATGGAGCTGCCTTTGAATGCACATCTTGGTATTACAACTTTTTATTTATTTTTTTCACTGTATATGTACATATACACCAGGGTTAAAAAAAATTTGAGCCTTTGAGCACAATCTCCTAAATGTTAAATTCTGGCCTCTACATTTTATGGGCATTTTACATAACTTTGCAGATGCATTGCTTCACTTGCTCCTAAAACACTTATTTAAAGGAGCAGTAAACTTTTTTTTATGAAAAAATATATATTATAGGGGTTTTCCTATTGAGTAAAATAAGGGTACTCCCACTGCTGAGAGATTTATATTTCCAGAGTTATTACAGTTTAATTAAACCCATGTTTTTTTTTTACATTTGCAGTGCCCTCTAGTGGTCAAATTCTAATTAGATTTCCTGTTAGATTCTAATGGAGATGAAAGTCAGAAAAGTCAGAGACAATCAGTTCTCCATAGAATGTGATAGAAACTGCCTGTCACTTCCTGTCAGTTAGAACTATCAGGAAGTAAACACAGTAAATTCACTTCCTGATTATTTAAACTGCTATAAATTTTTAATAAAACCTCTGACAGCGATGGGAGTGACCTTGTTTTATTCAGCAGAAAATGCTCTGTAAAATGTGTGTTTTCTTAACTTTTTTTTTTTTTTAAACTGCTCCTTTAACACATACATATTCTGTTTTTTGTCTTATAAATATATTTTTGTCCACCCCTGACACATGGCTTGATGCTGCTGATTGTTTGGGTGAATGCTCTTTATCTTTCCCACTGTGTGAGCCAGATTGTTGACGTAACAAAGCTGTGGTGATCACATGTATGTGTAATCATGGATATTCTCTCTTCCCGCTTGTTGTATTTCCATATTAAAATGCATCAAGTAATGTATTGCTGCATGAAAATGTTTTATATATAACTTGGTTTAACAGTTCTTTTGCACAAAATGCAAATAGACTGTTTGACAAAATTGTATTTTTATTTTTCTTTGCTTTCTTCATTCCCAACAGCTCGAGATGCAGATGAACGAGAAAAGTGGATTCATGCATTAGAAGAAACAATCTTAAGGCACACTTTGCAGATTCAGGTACCAACTGCTTAGTAGTATTTCTGTAGTGCATGTATGGACAACCTGATGGATTCTAGCATACCTAGGAACTTTAAAAATGTAATGTACTAAAAATAATATAATAATAATAAAAAAAAAAAAAAATATGCAGCCCACACACTTATTGCTTTCTGATCATGTGACCCATGACTTAAAAAAAAAAAAAAAAAAAAAAAAATTGGATGCCCCAGCTATAGATTAATAGAGGACTGATTGGCGCACCTCTAGACTTCAACAAGCAGGGATATATTGCCTGTAATCTATATTATGGAAAGAGCTATGGATTAATATTTCAAGGTAAACGCATTTTTAGTCATGGGCCACGTGATCAGAAAGCCATAAGTGTGTGGGCCGCATTTTATTATATTTTTAATTTATTATTTGGTGAAGTATAGCCTGTCAGCTATGCAGACATTTGGATTGATTTATTTTTTGCTCAAGCCAGTGATAAGATATTTAACAGACCTCTATTCTTGATCTGTAGAAAGATGTGTGCTAGTTAATTTAGTTAAAAAAATATTTTATTTTAAACCATCTCTGGCGGGCTGCACCCTTGGGTTGGGTGGCCGCGTTTGGCCCATTGGATGCCCATGATCTATAGCATGCTTTTAATTTAGAAATTTCACTGCTTGAACACAAGCAAGCAGGGCTTGTGCTTCTCCTTCTGCCTTTCTGGTAGAATTAACTCGATTTTGAGATTAAAACAGATTAGTTTATGTAGTAGGTACTGTGGGACTCTGCTCACCCTGAGAATTTGACCCTTCACTCTGAGACCTGAGATTTAGGTCAAACCCCTGAGTCTATGGATCAAACACTGAGAGTTCCCAGGTATGCCTTGCAGATGTTGCTGGAGTTCAACTCCTGGTATGCTCACTTGGCCTTTGATCGGCAAAGGATGCTTGGAGTGTAGTACAAAACATTAGGGGAGCTTCAGCTTGCTTAACCTCACTATATAATATTATTTCACTGTCGTCCAATACAGGTCACTGGTACCATGGGATGTGTAGTCCCCTTTAATAGGCAGGAACAATTATGCAAATAATTTGCAAGGGGCGGAGCCTCCCCTCTTACTTAAGCCACCTTCTGGCCAGAGCCACCCATATTGATTTGTTCCTGGTGTGCTTGCACACCAGGCAGAGAACAGCTATGCTTCTTAGAGTTTTATTATTTTTTATTCAAATATGGAATACCACCATTAGGAGGGTGACCATGGCTGTGAATTGCCCTCTTCAAAGTGGCTGGTGCAGCTTCCAGGGATTTCTGTGGACCTATACCTGAAGAGGGGACAGCTTGTGTTAAGCAGCTCCCCTGTTGGGGAAATTACCTCTGGTTCTTTCCCTCCCTATCATGGTCACCTGAAGACAGAAGTCTGCGAGGAAGGTGAGTCACCCATTGAGTGCTGAAGGTCCACTTGTCCCCACAGTGTCCCTTTGATGGGCTTGTATTTGGGAGTTTTAATACACTCCAGCACTCATAGGGTGTTTTTATTGCATTATCACTATTTGTGCAATTTCTGTGTTATTCTCTGAGTTTTGGAGCATTGGGTATTCATTTATTTATGTTTCTCATGTATGTCATGCTTGTTTGGGCACTTTTTAATGTTTTACTAAACTTTATTAAAAATGGTGTTCCGCGCCTTTAAGCGCGGCTTTTTCCCGCTCAGCAGCAGAGCTCCTTCACTCTCTATGGGAATTCACAGTTTGGGACATATCTCTGAAACCGCTTGTCACAGCAACTTCAGAGTGGGCTCATTTTAATGCTAGGCTCCTGCTCTATCATCCGGTTGGTGTTTTATTAATGTAGGGGGTTCAGGGGGGCTTCGGGCACTGTTTGGGGTACTTGCATAGGGAAAACTACATTTCCCATGAGCGCTTAGCTCGCGCTTGTTTCTGATTGGCTGTCATGACGGCCGCCATTTTGTGGTACTTTTCCAAGGCGAGTACACTACGCAGGGACCGAGCCTTCTCTCTCCTCACCAGATTAACCCTTCGCTGGCCAGATAAGTCCGTTTTTAGACCTTTTCTGGGGTGAAACTTTAATCTTTAACACTTTTCTGGGTGATAGTGTTTTTTGTGGGGTATATTGACGCTGTGAGCATGTCTACTTCACTGGAGCTAGGGGCTAGACCCAAGACTAAGGAGGCTGGGGGGTCTTCTACCCCCATGGCGTTTTGCTCCTCTTGCCACATTGGGCTGGATTGCGATAATGTGGGGGATCTATGCCCTAATTGTACTGATAAAGATAGCAACCCTGGGCTTCCCAGCCACGCTATTGAGCCATCTTGGGTGAGGGAGTTTAAAGCTGCCACTAGGGATCTCAGATCCACGCTTCAACTCTTTCCCTCTCAGGTACAGGGGGCTCTCCAGGTCTGGCAGACCCCCTCTACTATCAGGACCTCCCTGCCTAAGCCACAGGGAGCTCCTGATATCACTGATTCTTCTGAAGAAGAACTTTTACAGGATTCTGATGCTGAGGAACGTACTGTTATTGAATCTAACAGGTCCATTGGGGACCCCTATGAGTGTGACCCTGAAGTTTCGGCTGAGGGTCTGATCAGAGCGGTTCTGAATACGCTCAACCTTCCTCTGACTCAGGAATCCACTTATGATCCTACTGATGTTTTTCAGAAAAAGCCATCTAAACCTGTTGTTTGTTTTCCAACTAACCCTACTCTTGCCCGTCTGGTTTCTGAGGCATGGAAGAATCCTGATAGATCTTCCTCTGTCTCCAAAAAGTTTGCCAAACTTTACCCTTTTCCCGAAGCGGAGCTGGCAAAATGGGTTCATCCTCCCAAGGTGGATGCTCCTGTGTCTAGACTATCCAAATCTACTGCTTTGGCTGTCTCAGATGCCTCTGCCTTGCAGGACTGGACGGATAAGAAATTAGAGCTCTCTCTTAAATCTATTTTTGCCTCTATTGGCACTGCCATGCGCCCCACCTTTGCTGTGGCATGGGTTAATAGGGCTATTGCAGCCTGGACTGAACGACTGACTGAAGCGGTTCGCCAGGATGCGCCTGTATCTGAACAGTTGCAGCTTCTTGCTAATATCACTGAAGCTCAGAACTATGTTGCTGATGCTGCTTTTGATGCTGTGCGCATGATGGCGAGGGCCTCCACTTCTTCTGTGGTGGCTAGACGCGCTCTTTGGCTGAAAATTTGGTCTGCTGATACAGCCTCTAAGAAAGCCTTGCTTTCCTTGCCCTTTCAGGGGAATTTGCTCTTTGGCTCTGAGCTCAAAGAAATGATCAGTGAGGCTACTGGCGGTAAAAGTACTCTTCTACCCTCAGTCTTTAAGAAAAAGTTTCCAGCCAAACGCAATCGGTCCTTTCGTTCCTTTCAGACTGAGACACGCTCCTCGGCCCAAACGGGTCCTCCCACTGCGCGCTCCTCCTCCAAGCCCAAACAGTCCTGGAGGCCCAAAGTTGCCTCCAAGGCCGAGACCTCCAAGACTGCTTCGGCATGACTCGCCGAACCCGGGTCCGCATCCGGCTGTAGGCGGTCGTCTCCGCATCTTTCGCCGGACTTGGGAGGAGTCAGTGGCGGACCCATGGATTCTTCAGGTGGTGTCAGAGGGATACAGGATCCCTTTCTCTTCCCTTCCTCCTTTTCGGTTCCATTTTACTCGTCCTTCTCAGGAACCCTCAAAAAGGCGTCTGTTCGACGACGCTATTCAGGATCTCTTGGACAAAGAGGTCCTGGAGGCGGTTCCGCAGGGGGACACAGGTTCAGGATTTTATTCCAACCTGTTTGTGGTAGCCAAAAAGGACGGAGGAGCCCGTCCCATCTTGGATCTCAAAGATCTCAATGCCTATGTGGTGACTTCCCACTTCCGCCAGGAGTCCCTGCGCTCTGTGATTGCAGCAATGTCTCCAGGGGAGTTTCTTGCCTCCCTGGACCTTCAGGATGCTTATCTTCACATCCCTATTCATCCAGTGAGCAGGAAGTATCTCAGGATTGCCTGCCACAGGGGACACTTTCAATTTACAGCGCTCCCCTTTGGACTGACTACAGCTCCTCAAGTCTTCCAGCGGGTGCTGGGCTCCTTGATAGCGGTGCTCCATCAGGATGGGATCAGAGTGACACCCTACATGGACGATCTCCTACTGAAGGCCTCCTCAGCGGAGCTTCTCCACCAGCAGGTGCAGAGGTGCATGCACACCCTGAACCGTCACGGATGGATCCTGAATCTGGACAAGTCGGACTTGATTCCTTCTCAGAGGCTTCTGTTCCTGGGTCTCCTGTTCGACACTCGCCAATGCATGGTGTTTCTTCCAGAGGACGTGGCTCACCAGATAGCCGTCAGAGTGGCTGGGATTCTGGACATGGACGAAATTCCAGTTCCGAAGTTGTCGTCCTTAGTGGGGAAGTTCATTTCCACGATCGAAGCAGTTCCATTTGCCATGGCCCACTCCAGGGATCTTCAGAGATTTGTGATCCAGACGTGCAGGAATCATCCAGATCATCAACATCTGTCTGTTTCTCTTCCTCCTCATGTCGAGTCGAGTCTGCACTGGTGGTTAGATCTTTCTCATCTCTTGAAAGGGAAATCCTTTCTAGTTCCTCATTGGACCACAGTCACAACGGATGCCAGCCTTCGGGGCTGGGGTGCAGTCTGGGGTCGCTTCAGTGCTCAGGGGAAATGGGGTCTGGAGGAATCCATGCTCTCCATCAATGTTCTGGAACTTCGAGCTGTCCGGCTGGCCCTGAGGCACTGGGAGTCTCAATTGACCGGTCTTCCAGTCAGAGTAGAGTCCGACAACGCCACGGCGGTGGCTTACATCAACAGACAAGGCGGCACAAGAAGCGGTTCCGCCTGGTGGGAAGTCAGGGATATTTTGTCTTGGGCAGAAGATCACGTGCCTGTCATCTCTGCAGTTCATATTCCAGGCGTGGACAACGTCATGGCAGACTTCCTCAGTCGTCACACCGTCGACAGCGGAGAATGGGCTCTTCACCCAGAGGTGTTTCACATGCTCACTCAACGGTGGGGGATGCCAGTGGTGGATCTGATGGCTACCAGACACAACAGGAAGGTTCCGGTGTTTTGCTCCTGTCTGAGGGACTCCCTTGCTCTAGCGGTGGATGCCTTGTCGATCCCTTGGGACTTCTCCCTGGCTTACATCTTCCCCCCTCTTCCTCTATTGATCAGAGTTATTCAGAAGTTGAAGAGGGAACGTTGTCCTGTCATCCTGATTGCTCCAAACTGACCTCGCCAGTCCTGGTTTCCGGAATTGTTGGCCATGTCAGTGAAGGATCCAATCCCACTTCCAGCCCGTCCGGACCTGCTTCTTCAGGGGTATCTGTGGAAAGAGGATGTTCATTCTCTCCGTTTGATGGCATGGCGGTTGAATCCTCGATTCTAGCTAAGAAAGGCTTTTCTCCTTCTGTGGTGTCGACGATGCTCAGTGCTCGTAAGCCTGTGTCTTCCAAGATCTATCATCGCATTTGGTCAACTTTCGTGACATGGTGCTCTGTCAAGCAGTTGTCTCTTGACTTCCATCTTCCCACTGTCCTGGCCTTCTTGCAGGACGGTGTGGACAAGGGGCTCAGTCTGAGTTCCCTCAAAGTTCAGACCTCTGCCTTGTCTGTGTTTTTCCAGGAACGGATTGCCATCCTTCCTGATGTGAAAGTCTTCTTCCAAGGTGTGACTCATGTTCGACCTGCCTTCAAGAGTCCTGCTCCCCAGTGGGATCTCAATTTGGTGCTGGGAGTTCTTCAGCGACCACCGTTTGAATCCTTGGCTTCCATTCCATTACGTCTTGTGACTTGGAAGATGGCCTTCCTTTTGGCTATTGTGTCAGTACGCCGGGTGGCTGAGTTACAGGCATTGTCTTGTAAACCTCCTTACCTGGTGTTCCACAAGGATAAGGCTGTGCTTCGCACTACCAAGGAATTCTTACCCAAGGTTGTGTCTGAGTTTCACATCAATCAGGAGATTGTGGTTCCCTCTTTCTGCCCTAATCCTTCATCTGACAAGGAAAGAGATCTCCATTTGTTGGATGTGGTGCGTTGCCTCAAGTTTTATGTTCACCGCACCGAATCTATCAGGAAGTCTGACGCTCTATTCGTCATTCCTGAGGGGCCTAGGGCAGGAAGACCGGCTTCCAAAGTTACCATTGCCTCTTGGATTAAGGCTACCATCCGTGAAGCCTATAAGTTGAGGAATAAGCATGTTCCCTTCAGGGTGACTGCCCATTCCACCAGGTCTATTGGGGCCTCCTGGGCCTACAAGAATCAAGCTTCTGCTGATCAACTGTGCAGAGCGGCCACTTGGTCCTCTGTGCACACTTTTTCTAAGCACTACCGAGTTGATGTACTGGCATCGGCTGATGCCAGCTTTGGAAGGAAGGTCCTGGAGGCAGTCTTGCCTGTGTAGGTCTTCCGCTCTGTGATCCTTAGTGCTTCCTTACTGTTGAGCCCGGTTGGCTCGTGTTCCGTGTGCTGTGTTAAGTTCAGGGATTGTTCCCTTGGTTGGTGTCCGTTGACACTTACAGTTTGGGCTATGTTATCAACTGGTTAACAGTTCTAGTGACTTGGGCCTTGCGCCTGGTCCTTGCCTTACTTCCCGCCTCTGGATCAGCTCAATGTTTGTACATCCCATGGTACCAGTGACCTGTATTGGACGACAGTGAAAATAGGATTTTAGTCTTACCTGTTAAATCCTTTTCACTTAGTCCATACAGGTCACTGGTCTCCCACCCTGTCAAGGGACCAGTCTTGGCTCTCCTGTGGCATTCAGTGGGAGACCGTTCGGGCATGCTCACAGGAGTCTTTCTTTTTGCTTACCTGGGGTCAGTTTAGGGTCTCAAATCAATATGGGTGGCTCTGGCCAGAAGGTGGCTTAAGTAAGAGGGGAGGCTCCGCCCCTTGCAAATTATTTGCATAATTGTTCCTGCCTATTAAAGGGGACTACACATCCCATGGTACCAGTGACCTGTATGGACTAAGTGAAAAGGATTTAACAGGTAAGACTAAAATCCTATTATTCCGAGTACTGTTCCTTGAACCTGTTTTAAATTAACTGTGGTTATACATTTAAGGTGAAACTGTCACTTTGTATCAAATGATTGTAAAAAGCTTTCAAAACCACCTATATTTATTTTAATAGTTTATTTCATAAAAATGTTTTGAGATTTAGATATATTTTTTTATGCAAAAGAGAAAGTTCTGTCTGGCAGGAAGTGACAGTTGGGATAGATAGTAGTGTGGAATGTTAGTAGCAGGCAGGTATCGCTTTGTGTGTATGTATGTATGTATGTATGTAATATATATATATTTATAATAAAACTAGTTGAAGAGCCTGTTACACGGGCCACAGTGCCACTGGCAGCCGGTCGCGGTGCAGTCATGCTCAGTAGAGACTGCTCGCGCCGCGACTGATACAGAGAGGGACGCCCCTTCGGAGCGCCCCGCTCTGTATCAGCTGCGGCGAAGTCAGTCTCTACTGCGCATGACTACAGCACGTGCAGCAGTCTCTAGTGCGCATGATTGTGGCGTTACACACGTTTTAGCGAATTATTATATAGGATGAGAGACATACAGAAAGTGCTCCCTATTGCACTTATATTGCTGGTGTGTGTTTTTCTTTATTGAAAATCTGTTTGCATACCCCTCAGGAACGCAAAGGGTTAAAGGTTCCAGTATTTGAGTACGTTTTGTAATGTGTTAGTGTTGTGGAATGCTTTATTCAATAAATTATCGCAAAGCTTTTTTTTTTTTTTTTTTCTTTTGTGTGTGTGCAGTACTTCCCTAAAATCAATGGTAATGAAGTATTGCAACCAAAAAATTTTAGTTTGAATTTATTTTTGAATTAACCCCTTAACGACCGGGGAATCCGGCCGCGGACGCGACTCAACGACCACGGAGTAAATTTTTTTTTTTTTTGCTCCGTTGCGTTCCGGACTCCCCGAACGGCGTGCAGCCGCGGGGGGAGCCCGGAACTCGATGACGGTCATAGTACGTCATCGGTCGTTAAGTCAAATCGTCGTTAAGGGGTTAAACCTTTCCTCTTGCTCCCTTTTGTCACTACTATTGACCTCCCAGTTAGCTGGGGAGAATCAGGAGGTGTCCTGATGCCCCATCACAAGATCTGACTTTTAATGCAATAATAATATAGTCTATGTATGTATATGTAATATATATAATACAGAAATATGTGTGCATACATTCTTAAAGTGGATGTGTAACCTATGGACAACATCCCATAAATCGTTAGGCAACATATCCAATACTATGAAAACGTTATTTATTTTTTATTTTAAGTTTTGATTTAAATTTAAGTCTGGGCTGCAGCCACCTGCTCTGTAACTGCAGTCTAATGCTCTTCTCCCTCCTCCAATGACAGAGGCTTCTGTCTGTAAGCTGGAGCAATCTCATTGGCAGAGATCGATATCTAGCCAATGAGACTGCTCCAGCTTACAGACAGAAGCTTCTGTATTCGGAGTAGAGGAGAGGCAGATCGTCTGACTGCAGTCTATACGGAAGTGGCTGCAGCCCAGACTTTTAAGTTTTGATTTTGTTTAAATTTAACTTACAAATAAGAGGATTTTAGTCTTACCTGTTAAATCCTATTCTCTTAGTCCATACAGGTTACTGGTAACTTTGGGTAGGCGATCAGCCCTTTTAAGTAGGCAGGAACAATTCTGAGAAGTGACTGCTGGGTGGAGCTTACCTCCTTTCCTTAGGTTGTATCTAGCCAATCCCCAGCCAGTAAGATTTGAAAACTAACTATTGACTAGACAGTAAGAAGTTAAAGGAAGACTCCTGTGAGCATGAACCCGAAAGGACTGCCACGTTCTGCCACAAGAGATCCAAGCATGGTCCCTTGACAGGGTGGGAGGCCAGTAACCTGTATGGACTAAGAGAAAAGGATTTAACAGGTAAGACTAAAATCCTGTTTTCTCTGTCGTCCAATACAGGTTACTGGTAACTTTGGGATGTCCAACCATTAAGTTCCCCAGGGCAGGAAGAAAGGCAAGGACCAGGCGCAGGCCCCCAAAGTCACCAGAGCACCAGTGAACCAACGGATCATGTATAGCTCAAGAACCGCAAAATGTCAATGGACACCGAATAGGGGTAAAATCGGACCCCAGGAACTGTTACACAGCACACTGAACTAGAGCCAACAGGTCTCAAAAGTGAAAAAGTACTGAGAGACTGAGATCCTATACAGGCAAGGCTGCCTCCAGGATCTTCCTCCCAAAACTGGCATCAGCTGACGCAGCACATCCACACGTTATTGTTTCGAGAAGGTATGCTCAGATGACCAAGTGGCCGCTTTGCACAACTGATCCGCTGAGGCCTGATTCTTGTAGGCCCAAGATTCCCCAATAGACCTCGTAGAAGGAGCCATCACCCGAAAGGGAACAGGCTTCTTCCTAAGTTCGTAAGCCTTATGAATAATGGACTTGATCCAAGAAGCAATGGTTACCTTGGAAGCAGGCTTCCCTGCCCTAGGACCCTCAGGAATGACAAAAAGAGTGACAGACTGCCTCAATGGCTCAGTGCGATGCACATAAAACTTGTGACAACGCACAACATCCAACAGGTGAAGATCCTTCTCCTTGTCAGAAGTAGGGGTTAGGGCAGAAAGAAGGAACCACAATCTCCTGATTAATGTGGAACTCAGACACCACTTTCAGGAGAAACTCCTGCGAAGTGCGAAGCACCACCTTGTCCTTGTGAAACACCAAAAAGGGTGGCCTACAAGACTGGGCATGCAGCTCCGTAACACGGTGAACAGACGATCACCAGGAGAAAAGCAATCTTCCACGTCAGCAGACAGAGAGGAATAGTGGCCAGTGACTCAAAGGCAAAACCAAGTTAAGGTCCCACTGAGGAGTGGGAGCCTTAAACACAGGACGGGTATGAGCAACGCCTTGGAAGAAAACCTTGATATCAAGAAGAATAGCAAGGCACCTCTGAAAGAAAACAGAGCAGAAGTCTAAACCTTAAGAGAACTCAGAGACCCTTATTCACACCATCCTGGAGGAAGGAAAAAAACCATAGGAAGATCAAAATCCTGAGACAGGTCCCTGTCAGCACACCAAGATAAAGATAGACCAAACTCGATGGTAGGCCTTAGAGGAAACCGGCTTACGGGCACTAAGCATAGTAGCCACCACACCAGAAGGAAAGCCCTTCTTCAAAACTGAGGATTCAATCTCCATGCCGTTAAAGCCAGGAAATGAATGTCCTCCTTCCAAAGGTAACCCTGTAGAAGAAGATCCTGATGGGTGGGAATCCGAAGAGGTTCTGTCACTGAGAGGTCCAGAAGCTCCTGAAACCAAGCCTACCGAGGCCACTACGGAGCAATCAGAATGACTGGGCAGTGCTCCAGTCACAGTTTCCGTAGCACCCTATGCAACATGAGAACTGGAGGAAAGATGTATGCCAGAGGGAAATTCCACTGAATCAACAAGGCATCCACTGCTAGAGCCAGGGGATCTGCCCAGTGAGAGCAGAATGTTGGAACTTTCCTGTTGTGTCTTGTTGCCATCAGGTCAATGCACGGAAGACCCCACAACTGGAAAGTGAGGCTGAATACCTCTAGATTCAGTTCCCACTCTCCACTGTCCACTGTGTGTTGACTGAGGAAGTCTGCCAGAATGTGGTTTACACGAGGAATATGAATTGTGGAAGTGGCAGGTACATGCTCCTCTGCCCAGGACAAAATAGCCTTGACCTCTAGCCAAGCTGCGAGACTTATCGTGCCGCCTTGTTTGTTGATGTAGGCCAACGCTGTGGCGTTGTCCGACTGTACTCTGACTGGGCAATCCTCCAGCTGACGTGTCCAGTGTTGCAGGGCACGAAATATCACCCGAAGCTCCAGGACATTGATGGGAAAGAGATTCCTCCTGGGACCACTGGCCTTGAGCATTCAGGTGCCCCAAGACCGCTCCCCAGCCGGAAAGGCTGGCATCTGACGTCCCTATTGTCCAGAATGGCACCAGGAAGGGCCTTCCTTTCAGGAGACTGTTCAGGTTGAGCCACCAGAGAGGCTCAGCTCCATGTGAAGAGGGAGAGATGGGGACCTCTCCAGGAGACCCGGTTGACCCCTGCATGCCAGGATTAGAAACCTCTGAAGTTCCCCGGTATGGGTCACGGCAAACGGAACAGCTTCTATGGTAAAAATAAACTTCCCCACCAGGGATGACAACTTCTTGGCTGGAACCGGATCCTGAGACAGGATAGCTTGGATCTTCAGTGCTATCTGATGAGCCACTTCGTCCGTGAGAAACACTATCCCTCTCTGGGTGTCGAAAAGGAGACCCAGAAACACCATCCTCTGTGAAGGAACAAGGTCTGACTTGTCCAGATTGATGATCCACCAGTGACGGGACACAGCATGAATGGAATCCTGCACCTGCTGATGGAGTTCTGAAGAAGATGCCTTCAGAATGAGGCCGTCCATGTACGGGGTAACTCTGATGCCGTCCCGATGGAGGACGGAAATCAATGGTCCCAGGACTCTGCTGAAGACTTGAGGAGCTGTGGTCAGGCCGAAGGGGAGGGCTGAAAACTGGAAATGCCCTCAGTCACAGGCAGAGCGAAAATATTGCTTGACTCTCTGGATGAATGGTGATGTGCAAATAAGCATCCTGAAGATCCAGCGAGGCCAGATATTCCCCAGGGGATATGGCAGCGATCACCCTGGTGATACTGGGACCTGACCACAAAGGAGTTGAGATCCTTCAAATCCAAAATGGGACGGCAGCTGCCATCCTTCTTGGAAACAAAAAAGAGGTTGGAGTAGAACCCGAACCTCTGTTCCTGAGGGGGAACAAGTTCCAAGACTGCCTTTTCCGGAAGGGCCTGGATGGCACCTTCAAAAAGGTTGCGCTTTTCTGCTTCCAGAGGAGAGCGAGAAGAGAAGGTCTGAGAAGGAGGAAGGGAAGTGAAGGGAATCCTGTACCCCCTTAGCCACCACCTGCAAAACCCACGGGTCCACTATAGATTCCTCCCAAACCGAAAGGTAGTGGTGTAAGCTGCCACCTACCTGCGGGTGGGGACTCTGATTCGGCGAGTCATGCAGAAGAATGTTTGGAAGCCTTGGGCTTAGTGGAGGACTTTGGCCTCCATTGCTGCTTAGGCTTGGATGAGGAGCGCGGAGTCTGAGGCACCGCTTGGGTCGCTTGGCGCGAGTCAGCCTGAAAGGGACAAAACGCTGATTCCTTCTGACATGCGCCTTCTTCCTCTGGACCACTGGCAGGTGAGAACTTTTCCCTCCAGTGGCCTCACTGATCAGATCCTTGATCAGGTCCAAACAGAGGTGCCCTGAAAGGTTAAGGACAGGAGAGCCCTCTTGGAGGCCGTGTCAGCAAACCAGATCTTGAGCCAAAGAGCCCGTCTGGCTACCACAGACACAGTTGATGCCCTGGTTACCATGTGGACAGTGTCAAACAGGGCTGCTGAAACATAATGCTGAGCCTCAGAGATGCTTGCGAGAAGTCGTAACATGTCAGCAGTAGGAGCTTCCTGACGGACAGCTGAAGTGAGCTGTTCAGTCCAAACAGCTAGGGCTCTATTCACCCATGCCGCAGTAAATGCGGGGCGCAGGGCAGAACCAGCTGTTGCAAAAATGACCATAAAAGAGGTCTCAAGCTTTTTGTCAGTCCAGTCTTTCATAGTGGATGCATCTGCCACAGGCAAGACAGTGGACTTAGAAAACCTGGAGACAGGGGCATCCACCTTGGGGGGGATGAACCACTGAGCTAGGGCTGCTTCAGAGAACAGATAAAGCTTAGCAAATTTCCTAGAGACGGACGGTTTTCTGTCTGGAATCTTCCACTCCTCAGACACCAAGTGGTCAAGAGTGGGGTTAGGTGTAAAACAAGTATGGGGCCTAACAGGCTCCTGAAACACATCAGAGGGATCAGAAGAAACCACTTGTACCAAGGGAATGTTCAGGGTGTTCAACACAGCCCTGATCAGGCCCCTCAGCTGAGTGAAGCAGGATCAGCCTCAAAGGGATCCCCAAAAAACTGAGAGGAAGGAGAACAGTCTTCATCATCAGAGTCCACCAATAACTCCTCTTCAGAGGAATCTGACACATCAGGTACACCCGGCGGTTTAGGCAGGGAAGATCTGATAGGGTTGGGGGCCTGCCACGAGTGGAAGCCCCCCCTGCAAGGTGGATGGAAGGAGTGGTAAGGTGGACCTGAGATCCCTGGTAATAGCCTTAAACTCTTGCATCCAAACTGGCTCTAGTGCATGGCTGGAGGGCCCCAGCAGGGGATTCAGGGGCAGCAGCGCATGCTGGGCAACATGACCTGAGTATTCTCTAGGCAACCCTGAGTGACATGAGGAGCAATGGGGGACACAGATACCCCAGTATCCTTAGTTTTAGGCCTAGCCCCAAGATCTAACGGAGTAGACATTCCCAGAGTGTCAAATGGTCAAAGTATCAGAAACACCCACAAAGAAGTGTGTAAGATGAGTTGGGTTTTTTTTTTTTTTTTTTTTGTTTGTTTTTTTAGCGTATCTGTGGTGATTTTATTTATCTGGTAGGCGAAGGGTTAAACTGCTGAGGAGAGAAGGAGAATCTAAGCCTTGCATAGGATACTCGATCAGCAAATGCACAAAATGGCTGCAGCGGCTGGACCCAATCAGAAACGAGTGTGTGAAGCAAGCGCTCATGGGAATTGTAGTTTCACTGATAAAGGACCTCAACAGCGCCAGAAACCCCCTAAGCCCCCCCAACATACCCAGAACGTTGACCAGATAACAGAGCAAGGGCAGACCAATTAAATGAGCCATCTCTGACTTCGGTCCGTGGAGTAGTTGCAGAGATATGTCACAAACTTTAAAGGCCCATAGAAGTGAATGGAACAATGGCGTCTATGTGGTAAACGCATGCAAACACTAAAGTTAACAAGGTGAATACCAAATGTAAAACCACTCAAAAGCCCACTAGAACAAGTCAGCAGACCCAATAAACACTGCTTCCAGTAGGGAAAGTGTCCACAACACCCCCAAAAGATGCTAACCAGAAGCAAAAGGGTTAAATTAACACAGAAACTTGCTCCAAACATCTCACATACATACAGAATAAACCGAATGAGTGCATGAGTATGTTATAGGAACTCAAACGGAGACCCCTGTGCGGAGGGGAAGTGTGTAGGGCATGTGCACCTCAGCAGATCTTCTGTCTTCAGATTACCATATATCAAGAAGAAGCCTCAGTGGGCAACTCCTGGGGAAAGAACTTTCAGCCAAGATTTTCCCCCCAGGGCTTAGGTCCACAAAAGCACCTGGTAAACTGAGCTATCCTCATTTGGGTGATGGGAATTGTCAGTGATGGTAATCCGCCTAATGGTGGTATCCCATTTCTAACAGAAAAAAAATAAAAAAGCTAAAACTATAGCAGAACTGTTCTCTTGCTTGTGTCTTGAACAAAGAGCAAATCTTACTGGTTGGGGATTGGCTAGCTGCAAGCTAAGGAGAGGAGGTAGGCTCCACCCAGCAGTCACTTCTCAGAATTGTTCCTGCCTATTTAAAGGGGCTGATTGCCTACCCAAAGTTACCAGTAACCTGTATTGGATGACAGAGGAATAACCTTTTCATAGTATGGGATATGTCGCCTATTTATGGGATGTTGTCCATAGGTGATACATCCACTTTAAACAATCTGTTGTTGCTTTATAATACACTGGAGATTTCCCTAGCTTTCAAGAGGTTATAAGTGGGGATGTGCGGACGTTTAATTTACTTCCAGGAATTGTTGCGGAAATGGAGCCATGTTGCTGCTTTCCTCTGAAATTACTGTGGGGGTGGGCAGGCTAAACTTAATTGCAGAAAGGTAATCCCATTGCAAAATATAACAATGTTTCCGCGTACATGTTATTATGTATTTTATTATTTTGAATGGTGCCAGTTTATTCCAGGTCACTGTACAGTAGGGAATAGACAGACATGGTCTTAAAGGGATAGTATTGCTTGAAAATAATTTTATTTTATATTGTAGCCCTTAAAAAAACATTAAAAATGATGTAAGACTTAGCTCCCAAACCTTTATGGTTTGGGAGATATTAGTAAGTAAAGTTTCCCCTGGAGTGACGTCACTGCTCAAGCCTTCAGATTTGGAATCCAGTCCGCAGACCGGCCGCAGCTCTTCAGCAGTGCCGAGATCACGATCTTTAAAAAGAATTTCTTCATTGGAATGGTCTTGCAAGCCAGGCACACTTTGTAGACAGTTCCAATTAAGTAGTTCTTTTTAAAGATTGTGATCTTGGCACTGCTAAAGAACTGCCCGCTGATCTGTGGACCGGATTCCAAATATGTCCACTAGATGGTGGACTTGGCTAAAACAGCCAGGAAAAGGGAACTTTGCTATTATTATTATTATTATTATTAACTTTACTTGCTAATATCTCCCAAACCATAAAGGTTTGGGAGATAAGACTTATATCATATTTAATGTTTTTTTAAGGGCTATAATATAAAACAATTTTATTTTCAAGCAATACTAGCCCTTTAAACAGTACAAATGGAGCATAGAAAACACTGAGCACTTACAATTTAGAGGAAGACTGGTTAGGACGCAGAAGGTGTCAGTGCTACAGGTTGTAAGGACCCATCACTCAGGCAGCCAGTGAAGAGGCAATAACTTCACTCCATTGCATAGAAGGGGTCAGTAGAAAAGAGGAGTGCGTGTGTCATTTGGGTAACTGCCTCTTTTGAAGTGTTCTTTCAGGTAGTAGAGAAGGACAACCTTCATCAGCCTCCATGTGGGCAGTATGTGTAGAAATCTTCTTGGACCCCAGTGCCTCTTAAATACATAGAGGGTTATAGTCACTTTTTATGAAATAAGAAATTTGTACACTGATTGGTGCATAAAACTGGTTTCAACAACTGACTGTTGCTGAGGAAAGAATTACCACATTGCAAATCTATTAATGCAATAATTGTTGACATGGCACACAGCATATGAGTCCAGCACAATTTTTTTCATTTCTTCTTAATTGGCTTGATAGAGTTTACAACAGTTATTGGGGAATGACCTCTTCACACTAACTAAAGTCCAGCAAGCTGCAACTTTACTGCATTCCCTCAGAAATGTAGTAGAGTTTCAGTAAGAAAAGTCTGCACAGCGACCTATGGTGGCCACTGAGAGTAATTACACCCATGAGAGCTGATGGAGCTTGTGCAGCATATCGAACCTCCTGGCACTCATATGGGCTGGCTGCCAGACACAGCTCTCTTGCCTGGATCAGCAATGGATCCAGGCAGTGCCAACTGCTAGAGACAATGGCACTACCTAGAGACAACGGGGAAACTGCAGTTTAATATATTAAAAAAAGTTTGAGCTGTAAGTTTGAATGAAAAATTATCCCAGCGGTGGGAGTACTCTCAGTTTATTTAACCCATTAAGTACTGGTAACAACAACATGAAAATATACACTTTTGCATTAATTCTCTATCACTTTATGAGCAATTGTATCACAAAAGAAACTAAGGTTTGGATTAAAATACAGGTGATTTGATCTTTACAGCAAGCTCCATTTACCATGCTACTGACCTTGCAAGCTCAGTAGCATGGTAAACAGCTTTCTGTAACAATAGCCCAAATAAATGCCACTACGAAGGAAAGCATGAACGCATTCCCTGGGGCAGCTGGGAGGGAGGTGGGAAATCCTGCGGCGTTGTGCCGCACAACGCTGAAGTGCCCGATTTATAAGTCTTCATATCTTCAATAATTGGTAAGTAAGATTTAAAAAAAACAAAACAAAAAACAGTTAACTTAGTTTTACTAATTAAAGCCAATGGACACAAGTTTGTCTAATTTGAATGTTCTGCTTTTGAGTGTGTATAAATATAGATAATTTTAAATGTTGGTGTTCCTTTAACATAAGGTGACTATACATCACTTTTAAAAAAAAGAGTAAACTTTTTGTTTCCCTTAATGAAAAAAGTTGCAGGGCTTTTCTGGTTAACCCCATAACGTCCAGCGATCCTGGGGTTGGATTCATGTTAAAGTGATAGTATTGTCTCTTTAAAATTCGTTGTCCAAGTCTTCTGTGTTTTATAAGGAACATATTGCAGTATCTCTAAGTGCTTACTTCTGTGTAGTTCAAAAGTTATGAAGCACTAAAGATCCACCGCCTGCACCTTCTCGCCACATCACTCAGAAGATGCAAGCTGGTGGGGATGGCTGCAGCAAGGGACAAACTTCAGTAAACAAAGGGAAATCCTGCCCTCTTTCATCAAGGGGGGGCAGGATTTCCCTCATACTTACTGAAGTTTGTCCCTCGCTGCAGCCGTGGAATCACACAACCAGATCTCAGATTCGGTGGGAGGTGGCCAGAAAGGGGCGGGCAGGGGGGATCTTTAATGCTTCATAACTTTTGAACTACAAAGAAGTAAGCACTTAGACATAGCGCAATATGTTCCTTTAACTATACAGAAGACTAAGACAACAAATTTTAAAGAGACATTACTATATCTTCAAGTACAACATAGCTGCAATTCCGCGAGCCAGCACACATGATCACATGTACTGGCTCGCCAAACGAAAGTCTGAAACCGACCTCTCCGGTCTAGGAGCAGTGAGTTTCAGGCTCAAGTAGTGCTCACAACATTCACACAGTAGCGCTGTAAACACAAAAAACATGATGTGCCAGGACTGTTACCGGTCCTTAAGACATCAGTGATGTGTTAGGATTGTTACCAGTACTTAATGGGTTAAATAAACCAAGAGTAAACTGCAGTTTCCCCGTTGTCTCTAGGTAGTGCCATTGTCTCTAGCAGTTGGCACTGCTATTAAGTTTGTGTATCGCCTGCATTCCATTGCTGATCCAGGCAAGAGAGCTGTGTCTGGCAGCCAGCCCATATGAGTGCCAGGAGGTTCGATAAGCTGCACAAGCTCCATCAGCTCTCATGGGTACTACATTTCTGAGGGAATGCAGTAAAGTTGCAGCTTGCTGGACTTTAGTTAGTGTGATTATATAGGTCATAGTTGCATACCTCCCAAGTGTCCCTCTTTAAGATCCAAATCCCTCTGTCCCTCTTTTCCACCCTGATGTCCCTCTTTTTAGGAGATTAGACTATGTGGTGTGTGTATATAAGTGTAGCATACTGCTCTACATCAATTGTTTAAACATCAGTATATGTGTTTATAAAATTAGTATGTGTAAATAAAATACTTTCTCTGTCATTCAATACAGGTTACTGGTAGCTTTGGGTAGGCAATCCCCCCCTTTAATTAGGCGGGAACAATTCTAGAATTGAATGCAGGGAGCCTACCTTTCCTCCTTGGCTGCAGCTAGCCAGTCAGCCCCAGTAAGATTTTTTCCTTGGTAAAGACACAGGCAAGAGAACAGTTCTGCTACAGTTTTAGCTAATTTTTTATTTTTCTGTTAGATATGGAATACCACCATTAGGCAGATTACCATAACTGACAATGCCCTTAGATGTGGCTAGCTCAGTAACCAGATGCTTGTTGTGGACTTTAAACCCTGGAGGGGGGGGGTGAAATCTTGGCTACAGGTTCTTTCCCCAGGAGTTTCCCACCAAGGCTTCTTCTTAATACATGGTAATCTGAAGACAGAAGATCTGCAGGAAGGGTGAGCAACCCTTTGAGTGCTGCAGGTGCACATGTCCCACAGTGCCCCTCCTCACAGGGGTTTTCCTTTGGAGTTCCTATTGCACACTCATGCACTCATTGGGTTTATCTGTATGTCTGTTGGGTGTTTTGGGGCAAGTTTCTGTTATAACTTAACCCTTTAGCTGCTGGTTTTGCATCTTTTATTGGTTTATTGGCACTTTCCCTACTGGGTTCAGTGTTTTTTGGAACTGCTAACATGTTCTAGTGATGTTTCATGTCATTTTCATTCATAGTTTCAACTTTGCAAAATGTGTTTGCTTTTACCGCATAGACGCCATTGCTCCATTCACTTCTTTGGGACTGTACAGTTTGGGACATAGCATCACAACTGTTCAACCTAGCGACTTCAGAGATGGCTCATTTTAATTGTCTGCCCTCGCTCTGTGTTTGGGGGGGCTCAGGGGGCTTCGGGCACTCTCTGGGCACTTTTCCTGGGAAAATTACATTTCCCATGAGCACTTGCTTTGCACGCTTGTTTCTGATTGGCTCCCCCCCCCCCCGCGGCAGCCATTTTGTGCCTTTTCCTGAACAAGTATCATATGCAGGGCTTGGACTCTCCTTCTCTCCTCTGCAGATTAACCCTTCACCTGCATGATAAGTGCATTTTAGAGATTTCTGGGGTGACACTTTAATCTTGCACACTGTATTTGGGTGATTCCTTATACTTAAACGTTTTGACACTGTGAGAATGTCTTATCTGTTAGAGCTTGGGGCCAGGCCGTAAGACTAAGGAAGCTGGGGTCTCTGTGCACCCTATTGCGCATTGCCAACATTTCTGAGGCCCCGCAATATGTTTCTGGTGCCTTATTTGATGCCATCCGTTTGGTGGCAAGGGTTTCCACCATGTCTGTGGTTGCCAGACGAGCTCTTTGGCTCAAGATCTGGTCTGCTGGCACTGCTTCCAAGAAAGCTTTGCTCTCATTGCCTTTTCAAAGCACCTCTTTGTTTGGGCCAGATCTTAAGGATCTGATTAGTGAGGCCACAGGGGGCAAAAGTACCCTTCTGTCTATGGTCCCCAGGAAGAAGATGCCTCTCAAGCGTAATCGGCTTTTTCGTTCCTTCCAGACTGAGACACGTCTGTCGAAACCAGGTGGTTCCCTCAGCTCCATATTCCTCCTCCAAGCCCAAACAGCAATGGAAACCCAAGGTCTCCTCCAAGCCTAAGGCTTCCAGCCTCCTTTGGCATGACTCGCAGAACCCAGGTCCCCATTCGGCTGTGGGTGGCCATCTGGGAGGATTCAGTGGCAGACCCGTGGGTTTTACAGGTGGTGGCTGAAGGGTACAGGATCCATTTCCTCTCTCTTCTTCCCTTTTGCTTTTTACGCTCTCATATGCCCCAGTGCGTAGAGAAACGCTGTCTGTTCCATGGCGATATCCAGGCCCGTCTGGACAAGGATGTTCTGGAACCTGCTCCAATTCGGGACAGAGGTATGGGTTTTTACTCAAACCTCTTTGTGGTCTCCAAGCAAGATGGCGGCTGTCGTCCCATTTTGGATTTGAAGGATCTCAATACCTTTGTGATCAAGACTCATTATCGCCAGGAGTCCCTAAGGATGGTGATTGCTGCTATGTCCCCGGGGGAATTCCTTGTCTGTCTGGATCTTCAGAACGCATATCTACATATCACCATTCATCCAGACGGTCGACAGTATCTCAGATTTGCCTGTGATCAAGGGCACTTTCAGTTTTCAGCTCTCCCCTTTGGTCTGACTACAGCTCCTCAAGTCTTCAACCATGTCCTGGGAGCTTTAGTATTCATCCTCCATTGGGACGGCATCAGAGTTACTCCATACATGGACGACCTGCTTCTGAAAGCCCCTTCTGCTGAACTTCTTCATCAGCAGGTTCAGGACTGCATTCATGCTCTCGCCTATTACGGGTGGGTCATCAAAATGGACAAGTCAGATCTGGTCCCATCCTAGCGTCTTGTCTTCCTGGGCCTTCTATTCAACACTCGGCAGAGCATGGTGTTTCTCATGGACAAGGTGGCTCACCAGATCACAAACATGGTTTCTGCTGTTCTGGCTCACAATCCAGTTCCAGCCAAGAAGCTGTCCTCTCTAGTGGGGAAATTCATCTCCACCATAGAAGAGGTCCCATTTGCCATGGCTCACACCATGGAACTCCAGAGGTTTGTGATCCAGGTGTGCAGGGCTCAGCTGGACCTTCTGAAGATGTCCGTATCCCTCCCTCTTTATGTGGAACTGAGTTAGTCATGGTGGCTCGACCTCTACAGTCTGCTGAAGAGCAAGTCCTTCCTGGTACCCTTCTGGACCACGGTGACGATGGATGCCAGCCTCTCCAGTTGGGGAGCTGTCCTGTGTCACCTAAGTGCTCAGGGCCGGTGGTCTCCGGAGGAATCTCTCCTTCCCATCAACGTGTTGGAGCTTTTGGCGATATTTCATTCCCTTCGCCATTGGACACCCCAGCTGGAAGAATGCCCAGTCCGGGTACAGTCCGACAACGCCACGGCCGTGGCTTACATCAACCAGCAGGGTGGAACAAGACGTGTCGCTGCTTGGTTAAGGCTATATTGTCCTGGGCAGAAGAACATGTTCCTGCCATATCCGCAGTGCACATTCCTGGTGTAGACAATGCCATGGCAGACTTCCTCAGTCGACACATGGTGGACAGAGGAGAGTGGGAACTGCACCCAGAGGTGTTAACCCTCATTGTTCAGACGTGGGGTCTTCCTTGCATCGACCTTATGGCGACATGACACGACCGGAAGGTTCCGATGTTCTGCTCTCGCTGGAGGGATCCTCTAGCTCTGGCAGTGGATGCCATGTCCATTCCTTGGTTATTTCCTCTGCTTTACATTTTTCCTCCCCTCCCCATGTTGCACAGGGTGTTACGGAAATTGAGACTGGAGCTCTGTCCATTCAGTCTGATTGCTCCGTACTGGCCTCGACAGGCTTGGTTTCCGGAGCTTCTGTCAGTGGCGGAGCCATTCCGGCTCACTTGCCATCCAGATCTTCTTCTACAGGGTTACCTGTGGAAGGAGGATGTTCATCGTCTAGCTTTGATGGCTTGTAAATTGAATCCTCAATACTGAAGAAGAGATGTTTTTCTTCTGGTGTGGTGGCTACTATGCTTAATGCCCGCAAACCCGTTTCTTCTAAGGCCTACCATAGTGTCTGGTCGACCTTTCTCAGGATTTTGATCTGCCTATGGTCCTAGCTTTCTTGCAGGACGCTGTGGATAAGGGCCTCAGTTTGAGTTCCTTTAAGGTTCAGACTTCTGCTCGCTCTGTTTTTCTTTTAGAGGCGCATTGCTATTCTTCCTGATGTCAAGGTTTTCTTCCAGGGCGTTGCTCATACTCGTCCTATTTTCAAGACTCCTGCTCCTCAGTGGGATCTTAAGTTTGTTTTGGGTGTCCTTCAGCTCCCTCCCTTTGAGTCCTTGGCTAGTATTCCTCTACTCCTGCTGATGTGGAAAATAGCCTTTCTCCTGGCGATCGTGTTTGTTCTCCGTGTCACGGAGTTACATACTCTGTCTTGTAGACCGCCCTTTTTGGTGTTTCACAAAGACAAGGTGGTGCTTTGCACTTCTCTGGAGTTTCTCCCGAAAGTGGTCTCTGAGTTCCACATTAATCAGGAGATTGTGGTTCCTTTTTTCTGCCCTGACCCTACCTCTGACAAGGAGAGGGATATCCACTTGTTAGATGTGGTAAGTTGACTCAAGTTTTATGTACATCACACTGAGTCCATTAGACAGTCTGACGCGTTGTTTGTCATTCCTGAGGGCCCCAGTGCAGGGAGACCTGCATACAAAGTGACTATTGCGTCTCGGATCAAGTCCACTATTCATAAGGCTTATGAGCTAAGGAAGAAGCCTGTTCCCTTTCGGGTCATGGCTTATTCTACTAGATCTATTGGGGCTTCTTGGGCTTACAAGAATCTGGCCTCTGCTGATCAGTTGCGCAAGGCTGCCACTTGGTCATTTGTGCACACCTTTTTGAAGCACTACCGTGTTGATGTGCTGGCATTGGCTGACGCCAGTTTTGGGAGGAAGATCCTGGGGGCAGTCTTACCTGTCTAGGATCTTCTTTGATGCTTCCTTCACTTTTGAGCCCTGTTGGCTCTAGTTCAGTGTGCTGTGTAACAGTTCCTGGGGTGTTGTTAACACTGTTCAGTGTCCGCTGACACTTCATTTGTTTTTTTGGGCTATCTCTGATCTGATGGTTCATATCTGCTCTGGTGACTTAGGGGGCCTTGCGCCTGGTCCTTGCCTTCCCACCTCTGGGAAACTCGGTGGTTGGACATACCATAGTTACCAGTAACCTGTATTGGAAGACAGAGAAAAGAGGATTTTAGTCTTACCTGTTAAATCCTTTTCTCTTAGTCCATACAGGTTACTGGTCTCCCACCCTGTCAAGGGACCATGCTTGGCTCTCCTGTGGAAGACTGCGGGGGTCCTTCGGGGTCATGCTCACAGGAGTCTTCTTTCCCTTCTACTATCTAGTCATAGTTAGTGTCTCAAATCTTACTGGAGCTGATTGGCTAGCTGCAGCCAAAGAGGGAAGGTAGGCTCCACCCCCTGCATTCACTTCTAGAATTGTTCCTGCCTACTTAAAGGGGCAGATTGCCTACCCAAAGTTACCAGTAACCTGTATGGACCAAGAGAAAGATTTAACAGGTAAGACTAAAATCCTCTTTCAGTCTTGTTATCAGTCATTTATTAGGTTACACAAGTAGGTGTCAATAGGTCATGAAATAGCCTAAAAATTCTCAGTAATGCCATGCCCACTGCAACACCCTCTAAAACACAAGAGTCCCTCTTTAGCAGTTTGAATTGTTGAGAGGTATGTAGTTGCCCATATGAAATAGAATGTGCTACCTTTCACCACTGAAAACATAACCAGTGTGAAAGGGACGTACACCTCTAGAATACTAGGAATAACTCCACCGCATTGCAAAGTAATGCCTTGAAGAACTCTATCATTCAAGGGGTTAAACACCCCATTTAAATCAACATAACTTTTGGCAAATGGATTTGCTGCTTATGGTACAATTTGGTTTGGACCCATAATTTATTTTGTGCATATGGACCTGTGCTCTCTAATAATTATCTAAATCTATATTTAGGTAAGTGAACCGTTACACATATATATATATATATATATATATATATATATATATATATATATATATATATATATATATATATAATATATATATATAATATGTGTGTGTGTGTGTGTGTGTTACAACTTACTTTTTCATGGAAGAGCAACCTGCATTTTAGGGCTCTTGAACACAGGCCACTGTTGTAGAAAAACTTGTTTTTTTTGTTTTTTCTAGCAACTAAAAATGTGAGTTTTTTTTTTTTTTTGCTGTTGTTGTTGTTAACAAGCTGCCTATGTGGAAGGGGTCTTAGAGATATTGCTGAAAAGCTGAATGCCGTTTGGTTAAGGCACAATAGCAAGTTAACCCTTTGAGTGCCAAAGGGTTTATAAAATATATGTATATATGTTCTGAAGCAATGCTTTGGAGATCAGTCTAGCGTTAAAAGCCTTATTTAAAGCAATGCTCACATTTACTTATCCCATATGCTGCAATTGGTTTGCTCCAGAATTGCTCGCAGGGCTAGATGTCCCACGAGGCAGAGGAGGTAACTGCCTAGAGCTCCAGAATTTGAGGGGCACATCTGCTGCCCTGGCCACAGCAACATATACTGTCTATTTAACACTTTGGATGCTAGAATGGTCTTAAATTAATTGCAGAGCAATGTGTTGGAGATCTCTATAGCGAGTTTAAAGGCTTTTTTAAACTTGTAGGTTATAGGCCAAGGGTATTTCTGTGTCAGGGAACAGTGAATGGGACTGTTGGTGGAGTTATGTGGGGTGTGGCCATGGGCGGAGGTAAGGGTACCTTTTCCTAGGGGTGCCTGAGATGTAAATTCAGCCCTGATTTCTCCCACTTTAAGGCCTGTGGGCCAGTCTAAGAACATGAACATTTTATATAGCTGTGTTTTTAATCATGTGATGGTTGTCCAATACATTTTTCAGGCTGTATTGATCATACCTCTGTGTCTCTGTAAAAACTATATTTAAAAAAAAAATGTAATTTCTCTTTAAAATTTGGGTGGAGGAGATGTCTGTCGCACCCAAGGGTTTAATGCTGCTGTGTCAAGTGGCTTATGCCCCCTCTTACAGTGTCTGCCTTCTGCAGGAGTTTTTTTGTTTGCAAGTAAAGCCAGGAGGGTGTGCCCTGAGGTTAATTCCTCTACAACGTGACTTTTTTTTTTTTCTTTTTCTTTTTTTTTTTTTTTTTTTTGTTCTGACCACTCCTTGTGTTTGGTGCACGTAACACCATCCCTTCCTTACTGGTCATATCATTCACCTGAACCTTTCCCCATGAGCTGCCAGCTCCAAAGCCATCTCTGACTATCTCACTGCAGACAGACAATCCTGTGATAAGGTTGGTACTGAATAGGAGACTTATTGCTATCAAAGACAGTTATAACAAACTGTTTTTTTGGGTTTTTTTTCATTTATTTAAGGCTGGCTTTAGTTTCACTTTTCTTTTAGGCTTATTTATAATATTTTTGCACTGTGCAGAAGGTTTAGGAACAAAATCATACCAGCCAATCAAAAGCTCTTTCTTATCTGAACTAAATTGGTAGAGGACAGCCCTCTTGCTGTTGGCCAGGTTATTGACAGGGCATTCCTTTTTTTTTTACTAACGGAACATTAACCCTTTGAATGCCAGAGGGGTATGCAACGCATTGCTTTGCAATGCGTTGCATACCCTCTGGCACTGAAAGGGTTAAATGTGCTCTTTTTTTTTTTTTTTTTTTTTTTTTTTTTTTTTTTTTTTTATTAAGAGTTATAAATAATAGGATATCACTGTCTTAACACTTTCAGGACCAAAGGGGTGTGCAATGGAAGGCAAAGCAATGTGTTGTGCATCCTTTTTGTTCAGATGGGGTTAAATTGACATGTAATATATTTATTTGCTAATAGCTTTTAGAAAACAAAAGCCATCTATTTTAACCCCATTTGCATGCCAGAGGGGTACACAACTGCACTCAATTTTATGAAAAATGTCCTCTTAGGAGCCATTTCACTAGGAGGGGTTAATGTCCCATTTAGTTTTTTCTTTCCTTTCCTGTACCACTGGGTCTGCATTAACAATTTTTCCTTTTTAAAACTATTGGGGGAAGAGAGGGTATATATCCTTTTAGATAATAAAATGTAATTCAGTGTTTACTCTCTTGCTTGGAGAGAACAGTACATATATTCTAGGTCATGGGTGGAACAGTCACAGGAGCCAGGGAATCCAGGGTCTTAAAATTTTTCCTCCAGGCTCTTAAATGTTTGGGGTATTTTATGTATTTATGCGTTTCTCTCAGTCAACTCGTTTTAACTCCTTGTTGGCTTCTAGCACCACTTTTTATTTCTGTCTACCCCTGTTCTAAATATAACCTATTAAAACAAGGGCCTTGTTCTGTCCTGCTGTCCCAGTGTTTGTTTGGGCAGTGTCGCATAGATTTACCTTTTATTTGTGTGTTCTAGCTTTCATATAGTCTTACAGTGCATGGAGCAATAGTTACACGTATCTGTCTCCAGTAGTTCTTTAGATCGCTATCTTCTTGAAGAAACTGTGATGAAAGTGAAGGTGTGGACAAGTCATTATTGTAAACCTCTGTATGTTTGTCCATTTCTTCACCACTGGTAATTCCACTACAGGTAGCACTGCACACAGGAGTTTGTGCTAGCTACTTAGATCTAGATGTAAGTGTCCCTTTAACCATGTATTTTTTTTTTTTTTTTTTCTTGTCACGGCTTAACAAGTTTGTCTCTCCTCACTATGGTTTTAAACAAATTGTTATTCATATCTATATATTTTGATGTGACGATGATCCACTGCACAAGTGTTATTCACTCTGTTCCGCCAGCTATTTCCTTTGGCCCTATCTAGACAACTAGTGATGCTATGTCATGTGACTGCCCAGCAGCTTAGTGGATATTTTCTCAGTTGTTGGAGAGTATGACGTTCTTTGATGTACTCATGTGACTTGTGTCTAAAGTTTCCTGTTAAACAGCATTCTGTTTATTGACAGATTTCCGTATAGAGCCCCTATGACCTTCATAGTCCATTTCTATGGGCTTCTGTGAGGAAGAGCATCATTCTGTTGTAATCATTGTGGTTAGATGAAACATTTAGAGACTTCGTTTGCAAGGGGGACAACAAAGGAGGAGAGGCCAGTCAATACATTAATTATACATGGGGATCTATAAAGCAATGCTGGGGCAAACCATTTGCACCATATGAACAAGTAAAATTTCCCCAAATTAGTTTTGACTTTAAATGGGAGCAAATTGCAAAGCAATGCCTTTGGAATCGTCTCTTGTATTCAGGGGGTCAAATCCCAGTTTCAATCAATGTCTTCTAGGCTGGTATGCTGGGCACAACTGAGAAGTCTGTATTTCAAAGCCATATGCTTTGCTGGTTGCAGTCAATAGACTGCTAACGCTTAATTGAAAGCACTTCAGCAGTGTCTAAGGCAGCTGTGCACAAGCCCATTTGACAGAACTGGAACTTCATATCTCATTAATCAGTTTGTCACACAGAATCTGCAACAGAGCACAGGAGTCACTTTTCAGACTTCTCTGTGGCTCTTCTGTTGATCTGCTGGGCTGTACAGTGCAACCCCAACTTCTTCAGCAGATCTGCTCTCAAAGGAGCACACCTGATAAGAGAGACACTGAGTAATACATTGTTTTTCATTGCATTGCTTACTCATTGTATTATACAATTTGATGATAGAGACGTCTCCAACAAATTGCTTGAAAATTCACTGGTGATATCTTTAGTATGGAAGAGGTTGAAAGGAAGGTATAGGGAAAATATAAAGAAATGGGGGCGCTGGCAAAATTACTTATTATATACAGCAATAAAACAAGAAAAATAAATCCCTTACAGTGAGATGAAAATTGGCTTCCAAATCCGAGCCGGCTATATCACTTACAGGGACCTTAACCCCATCCCTGCTGGGGGGTATACAACTCTCTGGAACTCAATGCTCCCAAAAAGGCAATGGTCGCAGAGTATACACTTATTATAAAAACAATAACCGGATATACTGGCAAAGACTAACCTTTTGAGTTAGAGAGTTATCCAGTACATTACATTGCAATGTGTAGGATACATCTCTGGCACTGAAAGGGTTAAACAAGATGGGTTTGTGTATTTTTTATGTATTTATTTTTTTTTCTTCAACCAATTTACTCTGCAGCTGTGCATTTTGTTTATGAATATCGGAGGATTATAACACTACATGTCATGGAGTAAGGGAGCTGGGAGGGGCGGTTATTTTATCTGAGCAGTATCTGTGTATTATTGTGTACAACCAGCATGCTCAGTAATTATCATAGATTCAAGTAGATACAGAAATGGACTGCACACTGCAAGCAAAAGAAACAAAGTCATTTTGAAGAGCGACCATCTCTTGTATTTAAAAAAAAAATATATATATATATATAAAAAAAAAATCAGATAGTTGCCTCCAGAAAACCACTTAAACAGTAAAGAGCCACATTTTCCTGTTTTACTAAACAAACAGTATGGCCAAATGATAGCCTAAGGGATTTTTCATATGTTACAGGAATGTACATTTCCATCTCCCATGTTCTTAACTTGCCACCTCCTGTGTTCCTCAGGTGACTCTCTTGTGTGTGTGTGTGTGGGGGGGGAGGTAGGGGGTAAGAGGGGATGTAATGACTGGCCATCCTCAGCTTCATACAAATGTGATTGGCTGATTGCATACCTATGTGAGGCATTCATTAGAGGTTTCAGTGAGCATCGCAACCTTCAGTGTAGTTTGTGTAAAAACTGCTGGCAGCCTCATAAGCCACCATGCAGATCACCTATGCTGCATCATTACTGCGTTAGATGTGGATACAGTAAGGTTGCAGCATGTTGGATTTTTTTTTGTACGAGTAGTGTTGCCCATGTGAATAGCTTCATAGTTCACCAGCATACCTTTCTGCACAGGTGACATTGCCAAAACACCATTTCTGCACTGATAGGACCTCTAGTGTTTTCACAAAACATGGTTTGTAGGGTGGTTCAAGTCATCTGTGCTTGTTTCCAATCTCCTGAATTCCCCTGGGGTTTATCTTCAATGGTGGGTAGAGCTGTAATGGATGCTGTTGCATTATTGGATAAAGCCCATGTAGATTGTGAAGTCATTGGAAGTGGGAGTGGCATTGCAACCTCCAATGTCACCTGTGTAAACATTTCAGCGGATTAGGCATGCTTGAAACATGGATGTTGTCAAAGGCATCCAATATGTAGCGTGCGGCATTGTAGTGCATTAACACTTTGAATGCCAGGGTGATACGCAAAACAATGTGTTGAGTACCCCTCATGCACTCAAAAGGTTAAATGAGGTGAAAATCTCCCATGTAAACAGTATTGTAGGGGCAATTTGTTTCACAAAAGTGAGAGTAATAATGGGTTTATTTATCATATTAACAGGGATTAATCCAGGGTTGTAACTGCAGAGGGCGCTGTGGTGCCAGGACCCAGCATCCAAGGGGACCCCATCTGTCCCAAGGTCAAATAGGTTCTAGTTTTTGCCTCTGTGATATTTTTATTTTAGATACATTTGTTTTGGCAATACTTTTTCTATTTAAAAGTAGCGAGGAAAACATTGCTGAGCACTCAGAAAGTTAAGATACTTTTTGACTGTAAACATGATTGTACTTTTATTATTATGTTTTCAAATTAAGTGCAGTCTTGTGATGAACATTTTGCAAATGTAATTATTTTTTAATTTAAAAACAATAACAGTCCAGGTCTGTAATGTAACCACTTTGCTGTGAAAGGGGTCTTTATTGCACTGCATAGAAAAACTGGCAGTAAGGAGGTTAAAAACTTTGCAGCTTTATTTGATATCTGTGCCAAACAGGTTACTAAACTGAACATTATGTGAATCAGATCTGGCATATTCCCCTTGTGTATTGCTAAACAGTACGTGGCATCACATGGCATGCAGAGCACCAATGGGTACAGGCCTTTTTGATATGTAAGCTCCCTTCATCCAATTGGTATACAGTATGAGGTGAGAAGCTGCAGCTTAGTGGAAGAGCAGAGGAAGTAGCTGTTTTCAGCTTGTAAGTAAAAAAAAAAAAAAGCTATTTACCACACTGATACAAAGCTAAGCATGTCGTTCCTGAAGACTGCTTTGCTTTGCGGCGACAAGGCAATGTAAACAGGATGGCAGTGGAAGGCTGCAGCAGTGTAAGTAAAAGCAGCTGACTGGAGGTGAATGTATGTCAGTACAGTGTAATGGAAATCACAGCTTTTGAGCTCTAGTCATAATAGCAGGGTATAGGGCAGATTAAGGGACAATAGTGAAAGTCATTGCTGCATGTTTATTTAGTTTGCTACAAGCACCCTGGTTCATTGACCTTCTTGGCAAAAGCATGTTAGATAAGGCTAGAAGATCACGAATATAGAATTGCTTTTTTGTATCCATTAACTCATTGGTCTCTAGCTGTGTTCCTAGAGGGTTAACAGTGCAGATTTTTGGGATATGTTTGCATTCGAATGGATTGTGCATTGCAAATCACCGAGATAATGACTAATGTGCAAAATGAGGGAAACTCATAAAACATGGGCTGTCTCAGCCTCTATGTATGCAATTTTAGACTACCACTTTAACCCATTAAGGACCAGAGGGGTAGGAAATGCATTGTGTTGTATGCCCCTTTGGACACGCACTGTGAATGCATCAGGTTGTATGCCCTCTGGACATACAACCAAATGCATTCACAGTGCATTTCACACCCCTCTGGTGCGTAATGGGTTAAAGTGGTAGTCTAAAATTGTCATACATAGAGACTGAGTGCAGTGTTTTGGGAAGCTGCGTTAATATGCATTATTTTTGATGCAATATTTTAACCCTTTGAGTGCTAGAATGTTCCTGAGAGGGTTAACATTATGTTAATGCTTCTGCCTGTGCAGGGTGCCGTGTAACCCTTTTAGTGCCAGAGGAGTGAGCCACTCTTCCTACACATGTCTGTGACATAAGTAGAAAAGTGGTTGAGTGCTCCTTGTGTGTATGGGATTATGGCCTAGGAATAAGTCACTCTTTGTTTAACCCTTTGAGTACCAGAGGGGTACTTTGCCATTCGTTGCGTATCCTTCTGGCACTCAAAGGAATACCACTGTAGTTCTCAATCAGGGTGCAGTAGACATCCATTTACGGTGTCCCTTTTCTTTTGGTGAGGCAGGCATTCTCTACCTCAGTTGAGAAGTGCAGTAATGTCTTAACCATTTGAGTGCCAGAGGGGTACGCAATGCATTGCACACCCCTTAGCATCCCTCTGCCCTCGTGCTGCTATTGGACTAGTCTTCCATTGTCCTCAGCCAAGCAAAGGCTACCTAAGGGTGATGGTAATGGTAATTGTAATCCCATTACAGCTGGAGGGCTATATGTTGCTGACATCTGTTTAATCTGTTATGCATTGGCGCTGGTGTCCTTTTCAGCTGGGGGGCGAGAGGCCCAAAGCACTTCTACATTGGTGTAGCAGAGCAGTTTCTGTGCTGCGGAAGGCTGTCCTGGAAGAGAGAAGGGAGGTGAGGGGAGCCGCTGCAAACTATCTGGCCACTGTGCATAGGACGGGGAACTTGTGCAGACAAGCACATAGAGACCTTTATAAACTAGACCACTGTGCAATGAGGGTTCCATGATCAGCAATGACTGATCAATCGAATTCAGGTGAGGAAATGTAGCTATGCAATCCACACACTTATGATGGGAATGGAGGTATGGGGACCACCTTAATTCCCCTCCCCCTCTTCAGCAGAGATTGTGGCTATTGCTACACACTTCCACTCACAACTGCTGTTACTTTATAAAATGAGAGCAGGGCTCCTCTCTGTAGTCACATCTAGAGGGAGAAGCCATAAAGAACAATATAACAGTGTATAAAATATGGGAAAATGTTTTTCAGTTAACATATATGGTGTGTGTACTTGGGTAATATGTGAAGTCAAAATAAGGTGAAATTGTCCATTTACCTTTTGGGTACAGTTTCCATTTAACAGCAGAGGGGAAGGAATTCCACAGAACCAACAGATAGTGTAACAGGGATCAAGAACAATGGCATCTTCATAGTAATGTTCTGATTTATTTATATATAATATATTGTAGAGGTGAATATGTCTGACATTACCCTAAAGAATAGCACCATTGAAAAAATAAATTGTACTCCATAGAGAGGAAGACATGCATTGATATTGTGCTGTGTATTTCTGTAAGAGCATGTGATCTGTTTCTGTTTGGGATGAAATGCATGCTGCGGGAGGGATCTGTTTCTGTAGTGTGATTGAGAAATGGGAAGTGAGCAAATTATTAATCAGTGTGTTACACTTGACTGTATTCACTTGTGCAACTCTTTCTATTTTCCATATATGGAGATTGTATTTTAGATTTTTAGTACATTACGTATACAAGCAAAGTGGATCCATTTTGAGGCAACTGCAAAGTAGGGAACAAACATTCCTGTTGATTTCAATACAGCTTTTAACCCTTTGACTGCTAGATAAGGCACCAGTGTTTTTCAAAGTAATTTATTCGATCCTGCTATAGCATTCAGTGATTTAAAAGCCTCATCTACACAAAATTGTGACGTTTCAATTCTCCCCTATGAGTCAGCTGCTTTGATCCAGAATTACTCCTCTTTATCTTACTGTATATGCCCCTTGGAACTTCTAAAGATTGTGTTGCATTCAGTGGGTTAAAAGCCCCATTTAAATCAATGTGAATTCTGAAAATGTGCATTTGTTCCCTGTGCTGTACTTGGTTTGCCCCATGTAAGGTCTTTAGTTTGCTGTCAAAAACTGTGGATCTAGTAGTATTTCAAAAAGGAGGTATACAGCCTGGGCCCCCACATCGGCTGGTGCTGGATTACAACTGCCATGGATGACTAGATCCGAAAAATGGAAACATTAGTGCAAAACAGCTGCAGGGTCTTGGCTTGCCTTTGCTTACAAGTACTTCTATGTTAAAGGAACAGGAACACCTAAAAATCATCTGTGGATATACGTACTTAAATACCTTGTAACAAAACAAAAAAACCCTTTGTTTTCTGAGGCCTAAAATCCAGTTTTACCTGTGCTCTCTGTGGCTTCTCGTTCCTTTTGAACGTTTATACTCTTATATTTTCTTGGTGGCACACCTACTAGCGATAGTGGCACAGCATTGCCCATGCAGTTTAACTGCTTGAGCACGAAAAAGGTATCCATACATTGCAGTGTGTTCGATTCGTTGCTGGCACTCAGAGGAATTAAACAAAAATTGCAAAATGCATTGGGTTTCTTGGATACCCCTCTAGCACTCCTTGGATTAGGTTTCTTGGGTACCATGTGAGTGCATGTCAGCCCATGTGTCTCTCTCTCTCTCACTCCACACTCTCTCACTCCACACTCTCTCACTCCACACTCTCTCTCTCTCTCTCTCTCTCACACTCCACACTCTCTCTCTCTCTCCACACTCTCTCTCTCTCTCTCTCTCACACTCCACTCTCTCTCTCTCTCTCTCTCTCTCTCTCTCTCTCTCTCTCACTCTCTCTCTCTCCTCTCTCTCTCTCTCTCTCTCTCTCTCTCTCTCTCTCTCTCTCTCTCACTCTCTCTCTCTCTCTCTCTCTCTCTCCACTCTCTCTCTCTCTCCCTCTCTCTCCACACTCTCTCTCTCACACTCCACACTCTCTCTCACTATAGAATTTGTGATGTGGTGACCACCTGTTTTATAGCTATAGTTAGGCACATGCACCCTTCCCATGGCTCCTAAAATCCTAGTTGGCCTTTGTCGTATTTTTCCACCTTCTTCAGCCATGTAATCCTGTAATGTGGCTAGTTCATAAAAGCTTGATCAAGAAGATTACATATTTATTCATGCCAGTTCTGACTATTGTCTTAAGATTTCTCAGAGATCCCTCTGGCATTCAGGTGGGTAAAACCCACATTTAAATCAATGTCCTTTTTGGCAAGTTATTTATCCCTTGTAGGGTTTATGTTTTATCCAGAACTGCTCTACATTTCTTCTTCATACAGTCTATAGGCTCTGTTTCATTACAGGGGTATCAAAGTCCAGCTCTCAAGAGCTACAAACATGCCAAGATTTAAGGATACTCAGCTTGAGCACAGAGGGTCTGTCGGTATGAGACTTTGATTTAATGGAATTGTACTTAATAGGGATACCAATCTTCGAAAGCCCTGGATTTATTTATTAATTGTGTTTATAATGTAAATTATATTGGCAATGGCATATATATATTGGGTTACAGGTTTCATTACAAGATGCTGTTGGATTCACATTGTATTTGGAGAGACAATGACGCATTAAAGCTGTTTGTTTAAAAAAAGTACACATTTCATATGCTTGAGTAAGCCTTTTGTTACTCCTGTATTGTTTAGAGCTGAAAGGCAAGTTTAAAGCGGAACTGCCACCCAATAAAAATACTGGCTCACATAATTGCCCATCTGGCGAGTAGCTGCTCAGTAGGTTTAGTCGCCAGAATTATCAGATTAAAGAGAAAATGCTATTCTTCCCGGACTAACGGCAGGATGGAGAGCGGACATCTTGCCATAGTGATGCCTGCGCTGTCAGTCCCAGCTGGGTCTAGGAGGCGTTGCTAGGAGCCAGCTAGCTCCAAAAGGGACTGACCGCGCAGGCGCGCGGATGTCACTATGGCAAGATGTCCGCATTCCGTTCTGCTGTCAGTCCGGGATGAATAACTATTTCGCTTTAATCTGGTAATTCTGGCGACTATCTAAAGATAAACGAGCAAGTCGATTACAGTACAGTCCATTTGACATTGGCTTATAACTCAAGGCATGTCCAGCTATCACCACCCCCATGTCCATATAACTGATGCCAATCTTTACTGTGTTTGATCCATGGCATTTACAAAGAGGCATGCCATCAGAATCCTGCACTGCCTCATGAGCACAGAGTTCCTGAGGGCAGAGATGCTGCAGGCTAGCCAGTGCCTTCCTGGTTGAAACTTCAGATATTTTCTACATGGGGAACATTATAGTGCATCTCACTTTATCTAATGGGCTAAAAGAGATTTTAACAACTGTGGAGCATTTTGGAAAAAAATGTGCTTCTTTGCAACAGGAATCCACTATTGTTAAAGCTCAGTCCCTGTGTTGCTGATTTCTGGTTGACTGTGGTTTTATGCAGAGCAACAGAGATAGCACTTTGTTGCAAAGTCTGTGGGTAGCAAGGCTCTGCCCTCTGTAAAATGTCAGAATTGTAGGGCTGTGTAGTAGATGGCATCTCTATGATCTGATGGAACTGAAATTAAATGCTGGTAAGCACTGTTGTAGTAGCTTGTAGCATTGGTGTATGTCAATTATTGGATTTACTGTAATGTCAGGGTTACTGGAAATTGTTGGCTCCATATTGCTTCTCCCTTGTGGAAGCAGACATTGACTTAACCAGGGAGACCAGATAAATCTGACGTTAAAGGGATAGTAATGTTTCATAATAAAAGCAGCTCTAATTAATCATCATACCATTTGAACTTTGGAGAGTGTTATTTCAATTCTGTCAGAGTTGTAGTTCAAGAGTAATTGAATGATAAAGTATCTCCCTCCCGCCCCTTTCACTGATGTAACACTACTCAGCCAGAGCAGAAGGGAGGTGCCCAGGTAGATTGCAGAGAGGGACAATCTTCAATTAAGATAAGGGAAAAACCTGAAAAACTTGTCAAGAGGGGCAGGGCTTTCATTGTTTTCATAGGAATAAGAGTGTCCCCTTCTGTTATCTGTCTGGTCTATGGACTGCATTCCCCATCTGAGAAGATATGGCTTACACTAGGTAAAAGGGGTGGGAGGGGAAACTTTATGGTTTGAGAGATAAGACTTATATCATTCTTCATGTTTTTTTCATGCCTACAAAATAAAATAAAGATAAAACAAAGTATTACTATCCCTTTAAGGCACAGATACTACCCTGAGAGCTCCTGGAGCTGATACCATCTTGTATGGCTCCTTCCCGGACCTCATTCTAAATGATTTTAAATTAGCCTTCAACTTTTTGAATGTTTTATTTTCTCCCCATGCTGCTTTGACCCAAAATTGCTCCACTTTTCTTTTGAAAATAAGTCAGCAAGTCCTGCCCTGTTGCCTAGAGAATTGCAGTGAGGAATTGTTCCCTGGCTAAAAAAGGAAATGCATTTTGCTATCCACTTTTGGTGAATGAGTGATGTTACTTCACTCTTGTATATTCTGATTACCCACATTAAAGGGGATGTATAGCACCTATACAAATTAGCCTGAATAGTTATATTATATAGAGACTATGTGTAAAGTTTATTAATTTTTTTTTAAAGCTGTGGTTGGTTGAAAATGAAGGAATAACCACAGTCTGGCACTCTGCCTCTGCTCCCCTCCTTTTATCCAGCCTCCTCTGATGATGGAGGCTTTCTGCCTGTAAGCTGGAGCGATCTCATTGGCTAGATACCGATATCAAGCCAATGAGACCACTCCATTTTACAGGCAGAAAGCATCTGTCATTGGAGGAGGCTGGACAGAAGGAGGGGAGCGGAATCAGAGTGACAGACTGCAGTACAGTGCAGTTAACCTGGGGCAGCTGGGAGGGAGGTGGGAGGAGAAATACAACCTGCATTATGTGCACAGCATAGCTCTACAGCATAAGTGCACAACACAAAAGAGGGGCTATCTTTATAAGTAGTTATAGTTTAAAAAAAAAAATATATATATAAAAACAGCTTTTCTAGAATAACTTTAATTACAAAAAGGGGTTACCATCCGCTTTGTTAAGGCAATACAATATCTATTTAAAGCAGATGTATTACAGAATTAGAACCGTGATCCAGGTATGTATTTCTGGCTTTTAACAAGGGAGATTGACGCACATTAATGATAACTAATTTTCCAAGATTATGAATATTCCATTTAGAAGCTGTAGTTTTTAGCTTGATGATCAGTCATAAGTCACTCAGAGTAGAACAACAAACAAAAAATATGAAGCCTGCCAGCTTGTATACAGACAAATGTGGGACACAAAGCAAACTCTCCCTCCCTCTCTCCTTCCTGAGGTAACATCACAAATGGCCTATGAGTGTTTTCTTTTATATTTTTGTACAATACTATACATTCACATTGTTAGACAAACGCCTTAACAATACAGTAGAGTATGTCGGGCTTAGAAACACTACAATACAAGAATGGGATATGTGCATCATGCTTGGGACCAATCCGAAAAGCACAGAAAACGAATTAATGCTCTTTACTTTATAGCAACACCACTTAGGTTAATGGATCATAACAATGATAGAGTAATGTATAATTCCCATTTATAGTACTTGGAGGCTATTGCAACTTGTCCTAGCTGAGTATGGTAAATCTGCTTCACAGACTAATGTAAAAATACAAAAATGGACAGCATAGGAAAGTACTTAAGCCGAAGGTACTTAGCCCTGGTCCTCACAAACTATCAGCAGTACATGCTTTCAGGATATCTTTTAATGAGCACAGGTAGCCCAATTAAAGTAACTGACCCATTAATTATTCCACATGTGCTCCGCATGGGATAGACAAGACACAGGCACTGTTGGTAAGTAGCTCTTGAGGGCCTGGGTTGGCTACTTCTGCTCTAAGCATAGAAATTCTGTAACGTATCAAAATACAGTTGGGCAGCCAAGTTCTTCCCTTGAAAAAGGTACTCGCATTCCTCAGAGACTATCCTAGCCTCTCAGTGTTATTACAGGCTCTGGATATACACCCCAAGCTGGTGAAACACCTTAGGCTCTCTGGTCCTTGTTCCTCCTCCTCTGGTAGCCCTTCTAATTTCTTAGGCTCACTGAAGATTGTCCCTCTCTGCGATCAATCCGGACAGTCTTGCTGCTCTGAGGTGAGCAGTGTTACATCAGTATAAGGGGCAGGAGGGGGATACTTTATTATTCAATTACTCTTGAACTATAACTGACAGTATTGAAATAACACTCTCCATGGTCCAAATACTATGAAGATTAATTGGAACTGCTTTTATTGTGAAAACATTACTATCTCTTTAACCCTTTAAATCCAGTGACGTGCCAGGACCGTCACTGGTATTTTTCTGTTGAGCACCAGTGACGGTCCTGGCACATCACATACTTTTTACTCACAGTCCTCCTGCAGGAGCTCTGTGAGTAGTAGCGGGGACTGAAATTGATCGCTCCAAGACAGGAGTGCTGGTCCTTAAGGGGTTAAGAATGATAAATGTGCATTTGTATTAGAAACATTTTAACATGAGAATGGGATATATTCATCAACCTTTAGCTAGCCATAGTAACTTACATAGTTCACTGTACAACAAAGCATAACCTTGATGATCATAAACACAGGTTTTCAAAGTTGTTCCTCATGCCTCGCTCATTTTAATGGCCACACCTTTGTTTGAGCATGTGTATCCTTGAAGTGAACCTGTCACCCAGCTTTTGTTATCGTTAAAGGTATATTATTCAGACTGCCTTGAGGACCGAACTTGCAACCCCCCCCCCCGAGCGATAGAAGGAAACCATTTCCAATAAGCAAATGAACAAGAAAAAGTTTCTATAGTGTGAGCACGTCTAAAGTAGCATAGACCAGAGGTCTGATCAAAGGTAAGGGAGATTGATAGGCTTAAAGGGATAGTAACATCTGAAAAAAGTATTAACTATATGGTATATACAATTAAAAGAGAGTACTTGTACATATTCGTATCTCTCAAACCGTTATAGTTTGAGAGATATAGGAAAATAAAATTCTCTGGTCCCTCCCCTTTCTGCTTGATGAGCTGTAAAGCTGTCAGAAGCAGATTCTGGTCACTTGACCAGATGTGGCTCTTCAGCAGCGCCGATATAATGATATCTAAAGATAAATACTTAATTTGAAACGGTGTACAAAGTGTGCCTGGCTTGCAAGCACACTTTGTAGACCGTTCCAATTAAGTATTTATTTCTAAATAGCGTGATTTCAGCTCTGCTGAAGAGCCTCTGTCTGATCAAATGACTGGAATCTGCAGCTGTCAGCTAGATGGCAGACTTGAGTAAAACAGACCGGAAAAGGTAACTTTAGCAAGTTATATCTCTCAAACCATAAAGGTTTGAGAGATAATACTTACATTAGTGTTAATCTTTTTTTAATGTCTACAATATTCAATCAACTTAAAATTAACTGTTACTATCCCTTTAAATACAGTTAACTAGGGATGGGCTCAGTCCAACTCGCGTATCCCATGGGACCTGGATTTGGATTGGCTATAGCTGCAAGAGGATTCAAGTTGCTCCAAATAAATAACTTCTGAATCTTGGTTTAGAAGGCTAAAAAGGTTATTTCTTGTCTTCAGTAAACAGAATGTCTGTTTGCTGATAGAATGTGACTAGTTTCTTTTTGGAGTGTGCTTATTGAGAAGAACCTTGGTTTGCTGACAAGAATTAGAACTGAAATGTTTAAATGTATAGTTTTGATTAGCCAAGCTGAAAACCTCACTAACATTCAAAGGGGAAAACATATCTCACTTAAAACATTGGTAATTTGCAGGTGTTTCATGCGCAGTTGCTTTGCCCCATAATTGTTCTACTTTTATTTATACAGTGCATTTATACTTTAGACTTCAAACTAGAGTCACTAAAGCAATACATAGTCTAAATCAGAGGTTCTCAACCCGTGCCCTCAGTGGCCACTAACAGGCCAGGACTTAGGAACTTCCCTGCTAGAACACAAGTGTGTTGATCAGAGGCTCAGTCATATTGAGTAACTTACCTATGCTCTTAAAAGGAAATTCTCAAATCCTGGCCTGTTAGTAGCCACTGAGGGCACGGGTTCAGAACCACTGGTCTAAATAGCAAAGCTCTTGGACCTGCATATGCAGAGCTTTCAAGTATATGTAACCCTTTCATTGTATGGCGTATATGTAAAACATCCTTGTGGTAGTAAAAGGTTAAGCCATTTAAATTAACCATAAACCCCCCAAATAAACCACTTATCCTAAAGGGCATATAGCGCAGTGAGTGTAAATAGTCAACTGCTTGTCAAGTTGCTCCCCTGTTTGAGTACATAGAAACATGGATCAGGTGAAGCCGCCCTCCTCTTTCTCTTCTGATCACCATCTTGGATATTTTGTCTAAAGGGGGACAAACTTTTCCTTGCTCGAAACCCGTATTACGGAGGATGATTATAATTGTATTCCAGCAACAGAGGGAGATTTCATGTTACATATCACTTGTATAGAAGGATCATTGTTATCCTTCCTACCTAGTCCTTTATGTGCAGATTATTACTCTGTTGGCGCTACAGATCAGGAAATTCATGCTGTGTCGTCAGTCTTGCACCTAGTAAGGGCACATACTGCATTGAGGAAAGTGACTGGAAATTTCCTGAGTGGTCTTTTTTTTATATATATCAGGAGAAAGAGCTGATGATAATCTTTGCATGCCAGAGAGGTATGCAATGCGTTGCTTACCCCCTCTGGCACTCAAAGGGTTGAAGCAAGATTTTTGAAGTTCATTCAGTCCTCAAAGGGTGCAAACAGGCTAGAATTTAAAGATATCATTGATTAAGCACAGGTGTGTATCAGTGCTTCATTCATTTCAACTAATCCTTCTGTGTTCTGATAGGAGAATCCCTAAGGCTATGGTCATGGGCACTTTCTCTTTGTTTTATCTCATACCAAGCCACCCATTCTTACCTCAGATGTCTTGAATTTCCATGTGAGTTTTCATACATGGCTAACCTGTGTGTGTTGGCCACTCATTGTCTGATATGAACAGTGTTGAATTCTACAGTTTCACCAGTGTGCACAATCTGCACAGCATCACATAGACCACTGCAGACCAAGCATGCTGAAACCTGGATGTACCCAACACATGCTCCCATTCAAGTGTCACCATGTTGTGTTAAGGTGTTACGTGAGGCGCCCATGTGAAAAGCACCATGGGGGGGGGGCGGGTCATATGTTTCACAAGTGTGCTTTTAATGCAGTTGTAATAACAATTTGTTAAAGTCACCCATGTGAATATAGGCCTAAATCTTGGCCTGTTTTCAACCCTTGGACTGGACACAAAGGCAGCTTTTTAGAAAGATTTCCTCACTCCCTAAAACAGGGGAGAGTGCAAAGTGAGGACCTTTAACTATTACTGGACTACAACTCCCATCGGCCTTTGGCAGCCATGGCTGTGCACTGTGGTGCAGTCGATTTACCCTTAAAGGGATATTATTATTTATTTATATAGCGCCACATAGCACTATATTACTTACAGTGTTGTAGTTCAAACACTATTCAAGCTGAAAGGGTCCCCCTTACGGGCTCATCCCATTAGATCTGGAATCCAGTCGTGGGACTGGGCGGATGCAGTGAGGAATGTTCATTCAGCAAATATAAGGAAAACCCTGCCCCCCTTGATGAAGGAGGGCAGGATTTTCCGTTTGCTTACTGAAGATTGACCCTCGCTGCTCTCCATCCAGAGCAGCATGAGAGGCAGAGTGACAAAGGGAAGGGGGCTGGAGGGGGATCCTTTTGGCTTGAAGAGTGCTTGAACTACAACATTGTAAGTAATTAAATATAGTTTTACATGTTAAATTAAAAACACAATAAATATATATAATCAGGACTTAAAAGTCCTCTGCTACTAGCCAGACCTGAAAAGCTACTCACCACTGCAAGCCATAACATACCCATCAGGGCTGAATTTCTACTCGCCAGGGCTAAATTTTCACTCACCATTGGCTAGTGGAGAGTGGAAATTTTGAGCCGCGTGTGTGTGCGCGTGTGCGTGTGTGTGCGCGTGTGCGTGTGTGTGCGCGCGCGCGTGCGTGTGTGTATGTATATATGTGTATGTATATAATAACTGTAAGCTGCACTTTAATAGAAGTATTACTATCCCTTTAAATTACACAACTTTAGCTTGCTGAGTTGCACCCATAGTGTTAATCCTTGTAGCACAGAAAGATTAACATGTACAAATTCAGTTTGTCAAGATAACAAGGATCCCTTTATCTGGAACCACTTATATACCCATAGTGTATTCTGGCTTGTGCAGACTTTCCAGTGTATATACATCCGTACTATAGATAAGTGTGTATTTTCGTATGGTCTCTCCCAGGAGCCAAGCAGATTTCAGACAATATTAACTGATAAATCAAACCTGTAAAGTAGATCTGCTATCTTAATATAAGTGTAGTTATATTTAATAACTGCCTTTACATTGTACTATCCATTTGTTTCTAATATATACGTAATTTGAGAAATAACCTGTATTTGTTAGTGGCAGTCTGACTCTCACACTAATTAGTTTGTGCTCAGCCAATATTACCACTTACTGTGTGAGCATATGCCAGGGGAAGCCAGCACTGGTCCTCTAGAGCATGTTTTGGGGATATCCCAGCAGGGACGCAGGTGGACTAATTAGTGGATCAGTCTCTGGAATTGCTCCTTCTGTTCTGATTCAGTGCATGTTTTCAACGCATCCCTATCTGTTTGTTGGTAGCTCTTTTAATATATCTAGTTTACTATGAAGGGCATTGTTAGCATGAAATGCCACACTGTGCCATCAAAATATGGTTAATTTCTCAAAAACAATTTAAGAAAAGTACAACATATAGGCAGATTTTACTTCTTTGTAAAACAAATCAGAGCTGTCTTAAGGTGTCCGTTCCACTTTACGATGGGGCAGTTTGTGTTGTATGTAAGCTAGGCTGAAATGCGGACAGTCTGCATAATACCTTGGATGCTATTGTGCTGGAGTCCTAGAACACCCACTGTTTTTTATATCCTGGTAGAAAGGTAAAATTGCATGTATTTAGAAGTATGATACATATATATCCATTTTACATTAGGAGCTAGTATACCCCATCAGGTCTTGCTCAAACCTCTTTTATGGCAGTACAAACACTGGGTGCCATACATACACATACACAACTCTGGCCTGTGCATAAACTGATCAGTACAGCTTCATTCATTCTCATTGTGACGCTTCATTAACCCCTTGTGTGCTAAAGACATTTCCAATACATTGCTTTGCAATGTGTGGCAGACTACTCTAGCATCAAAGGAGTTAAACACATAAGTAGGAGGATCCCATGGATGCTGAATGCTACCACATCTTGGAGGATATGCATGAGAGAATTAAGATGTTGCTCTTTCTCCCTCTTTTTTCTCTCCATTGTCTCCCCCCACTCTTCTTTTTGTCCCATTTTCTCCCCTTTCTTTCACTGCCCCTCCCATTGTCTGCTCTGAGATGATACACTGCCAGCACCTACTGGCCCCTCAGTCTTCTCTCCTCTTCCTTCTGTGACTTTCCTTCCCAAAGTCATTTACCCATAGGGCAGCTCGCTCGGCTCTATAAATGTGATCAACTCCTTGAGTTCCAGAAATGCAATGCATTGTCCACCCCTATGGTCATCAAGGGGTAATGTTAGGGCTACAGCATGTATCCCCACCATAGCATCCCTTTTCCCTCCACCACCATTCATTCATTCTCCCCCCCCCCCCCCACACACACACAGCTGTGCATTCATTAATAACAAATTGTTGCCTACACAGAAGCACAACACTCAGAACTATAGACGGAGGCTGGTATATAAAGTAGAACTGGAGCTGTTGTGGAAAAATCAATTTGCACAATAGGGGTCAATTAAACACCATTACACAAGACTCACAACAGTGACTGCTGCGGCCAAATTGGGATTGATGGAAAAATGACAGAACATTCTCTTTAACCCCTTAATGACCCTTGACTGTCATGGCATGTTATGAGTTATTTTGCGTTAACGACCCATGATGTGCCAGGACCGTCATGGAATTCTGGGCTCCCTTGTGGCTGCACGCCGTTTGGGGAGCCTGGAACCTGATACAAAAAAAAAATGGTCAATGATCCTTGAGTGCCGGCTGTGCGCACTTAAGGGGTTAAGGCCAGTTGTCATGTTTTATGGAGTCTTCTGCACTAAGTACCTCCTAAGTGTCCCTCTTTGAGACCTAAATCCCTCTACCAATCTTTCTCACCCTGGTGTCCCTCTTTATTTAGGAGACCCGATTGTGTGCTGTGTATATAAATGTTTCACATTGCTCCACAGCAATAAAACTTATGTTTGTTTAACCCCTTAACGACCCTTGACTGTCATAGCTCATGGGTTGTTTTGACTTAACGACCCATGACATGCTATGACCGTCATGGAATTCAGGGCTCCCCCCGCGGCTGCACGCCTTCCGAATCGCCCCAAAAAAAAATAATAATGCTCTGTGGTCCTTTAGTGACCGCAACGTGCCTGCATGGCCGGTCATTAAGGAGTTAAGGACCAGCAGTCCCAGGGTTTGAGGTCCTTTAAGGACCAGATAGGGAAGTTCGATGTGCTGCCCCACGTGACTGATCACGTGTGCCGTCACCCCAAACGAGAGACTGAAAGAGATTGCTCCAGTCTTGGAGCTATCGACTTCAGTCCCCAGTATACTCACCGCGCTTCTGCAGGAGCGTGGTGAGTAAAAGTACGTGATGTGCCAGGACCGTCACTAGTCCTTAAGTACCGGACCACCGTGACGGTCCTGGCACGTCAATGGTCACGAAGGGGTTAAACTTCAGTACGTGTTATAAATGACTCTGTATAAATAAAATGCTTTGGTTATAAATCATTTATTCAGCTACACGAAGAGGTGCCAGTATGTCATGGAGTAACCTAAAAATACTCGGTAATGCCCTGGCCACCAGCCATGCCCCTAGCAACACCACCTAAACCACAAGTTCCACTCTTTGGCCATTTGAAATGCTGTAAAGAATGGCACTGGGAACAGAATTGGTAAAATAGTCTGAGGGCTGCTCTGAGCAGTCCCAAAACCTGTCCTGTCACCATACTGGTTTATCGCATTAACATCTTGCGGGTACAAGCCGCATTAAGCAGGTCGACGTGTTGAAAAGGGTGACATGCGAATCTCGCCCTTCATATAGGAGCGAGATTCTCATGTCACTTCTTTCAACCCTTTGACTTCCAGAGGGCTGCGGAATGCATTGCAAAGCAATATGTTCCATACCTCTCTGGCACTCAAAGGGTTAACAGCTCTTCAACCCAACCCCGCAGCATCCACGTTATTGGCAGCATACAGAAGTATAGATGTGTGTCATTAATTAAAAGTAAATATGCCCTATAAAACATGCATATTAACCCTTTTGGCACAGAAAGGGTTAACAAAATATTACAAGAAACACAAATTTTAATAACCCTTTCCCTGCCAAAAGAGTTAACATGTATTTGTTTTATCGGGCATCTTTACTTTTAATTAATGACACACACACAGGCACACATCTATACTTCTGTATGCTGCCAATAACGTGGATGCTTCATGGTTTGGTTTAAATGCTGTTAAAAGAAGCAACATGAGAATCTTGCGCTTATATGAAGTGTGCAGTTTTAATGTGGTGTCTAGCCGCGTGAAATTAATAATGCAATTTTTTAAAAAGGATACCACCATACCTGGGACCTCTAATGGGATGACCCGGAGACTTTGGCATTTTTACCAAATATTTGGGTCAAGGGCCACATTCCCAATTGGAGAGAGTTACATGTTGCCTACTATATTGTCTACACCAATTAACTGATTCTTTAATCTCTAAACTGGTGCTATTTCCACCAGGAAGGCAGAGGGGGAGAAGTCCTATGTGTCTAGGTGTTCAATCAGTGAGACCACTGTTATAGCAAGTTATAGTTAATTGATGATGGACTAGAATACCTATGGGTTACAGCAAGCAGGTACATGTCCTCTATAATCTACCTTATGGAGAACATTGCTCACTGTGTTTGCCCCACCAGCATTATGCATGACTGGAAACTGAACTGTGTGCTATCTGTGCAATTACCTGTGGGAGAATCAGGGTCTCCCTTCAGATCCTTGTTCTGCTCCCTGTTGGTGCCCCAGCGTAATCGGCAGGTCTTCTCACAGGGGAACAGATCTGCCAATAGGGCATCTATCAGATGATGGTTGTCCTTTAAAGAGTGGTGTTGTTTATAGAGGTAGTCTGCTCCCAAAGTACCCAGTTTCTATGGTAAGTTTAAGGCCTGTCTCTGTACCTGAACCAATGTTCACTTTGTTACATTTTAACTCATTGGATGTTCTACATCTTCAAAGCATTGTTCTTTAACCCTTTGCGAAGCAATGCTTTGGATACCCCTCTGGCCCTCAAAGAGTTAGTGTGACCCCACTTACAAACAAAAAAGTTAATCCTGGAGTGACAGATTTCCTACACAATACTTTTCATATCACCCAATAGTTAAATCTTTAAATAGCTGAACTGCAGTTCTTAACAATGGAAGCATAAAACCGAGCCATTCCACCAGGGATTAGACTTCTTCCCTGCAGAACCTTTCCTGCTTTCTGTGCTCATTAGGTTTTGCAGTATTTGCCAGCAAATACTGTTTCATATCTGTGATATAAGCAGGTCTTCTGCAGCCTCTCGGTGTGCAGATACCAGATCTACATTGTATTGGGACATTTATTTTGGGACATGTTGGCAAATGGAGGAAGCATCAATCTTTCTGAAATGCTGGAACTCCTGACCATGAAGGAGACCTAACACCTCATAATAATAGCCCCCCCCCCCCACTACTTACATTGATATGTCCAGCAATATTTAATGATCTCTATGAATTTTGGCCTTGTGATACCTTTGTTCAAAATAGAATATTTTCAATAAGCTTTTGATGCCATGTGCATGGAGACAGACATGACATCTTGTGGCAGTTTTTAAACTGAAGCAGGCATAGTGCATTAGCCTTCTTCACCCTCTACAGACCACTAGGGGTGAGTAATGTGTTATAAAGCAATGCTTTGCACACCCTTCTGGTCCTTAAAGGGTTAATGTTACCATGTGCAGTGGGCTTAGTTTGTTTCTTGTGGTGCCTGCGAACAGCTGCCACACACACACACTCTTGACAAGTTGTGCATAGAGCTAGAGGAGGGTTTACTCTGAAGCAGCCAAGTGTGGAGTATGGTGTACGCTGCGTGCGCATATATGAAGTGGCGCACATGTTTAGTATTATTTTCAGCATCTCACCTCTCAGTGCAATGGTGGCTGAGAGGGTGAATGAATTGAAGGCTTCCGAAGCTGGCCGGGCATAACTGGGAAATGGAACATAGTGCTAATGCAGTGGGACGGCATGTTTAGGCCCCAAAATCGGAACTGTCCCGCATAAATCGGGAAGTAGCCAGCTATGTGTATATGATGTCTAGGACTGATTGAAGATGTTCTCTCTTAAACCAAAGTACAAATGAAAATCCTTGATGCTCCTATGAACTTTCCGGCCATAGTAAGGTAAGCAGGGGTTATTATTATTAGGATGTTTTAATTATGTTACAAACCATGCTCCCTATTATGAATAAGCAATCCATTATAACGTTCCAGCCCCAGCTGGGACTGACAGCACAGGCGCGCAGACGTCACTATGGCAAGATGTCTGTGATGCTGTCAGCCCGGGAAGAAAGGCTAAATCTGTTTGTCAAGGTAATAATTCTGGTGACTAGCGCTTCTAAGCAGCTTGTTGCCAGTTTGGGGAGTTTTTTAAGCTAAAGTTTTGTTCAGGTGGTAGTTCCGCTTTAATATCTCTGTATGTCTATTCCCTGTTGTACAGTGCTGTGGAATAAGTTGGAGCTATACAAATAAAGAATAATAATAACCTATTGGAGACCTCTCTAGCATTTGAGGTTAATACTCCATTAATATTAGAAATTGAGGAATTCGTAAAAAGAGATGTGGAGCAATTACACAGTAAACCCCATACACAATTGAGGAGAAATTAAAATGTGCTTTAGACCTTCTAGCATTCAAGGACTTAAAAACTGAATTTAAATAAATGGGGCTATGGGGAATTGTATTCCTTTTCTTAACCTTTTGTATTGCAATGCATTGGCACTCAAAGGGTTAGGGATCTGAAGAACAAATGAATTAGAGGGACAGATATTGCATAAAAATGGAATATCAATGTATTGTCTATGGAAGTGATGCACCATGCATATACATAAGGATAACTAGGGTGCAGATGCTCTCTACAGATAAGTGTACATTTATGAAGGAAGCGGTGTCTTGTATATATGGGTGTGTTTGTGGAAATTAACAACTTACTGGGTTCAATCTGTAACATGTGAGGGCTGAAATATATTATCCTGCTTCAAAGTAGGGTTGCTCCCTGTCTGTTTTTGAACCAGATAGTCTGACATTGAGTTTCTGTGTCTGGGTTTCAAAGATTCTGAAACCTGAACAGATTGATGTTAATGAAATTAATCAGATTTTATTTTGTCTCTTGTATATACAGTGCAGTTGTTTTACTCCAGATTTAAGAATTAATACCTCATAGTGTACTAATCAATGTGATTTATTTGTGTGCTGTCCTCTTGGAAAGATTAACACCCACAATTTTGCACAGTGTGCATTGCATGGCTTGTATAGTGGGGAATGTCTGTCTGGTTTTGGCAAATGAAAAAAGGTGTTAAACCTATTTCAAAGGGCTCTGTCATTTTTGTTCAAGTCATCTCTTTAATCCGTTTATCGTTTGAGCAACGTCACAGTTTTTCGAAGATTTCAGTATAAAATTCTTTTCTCATCTTAGAATCAAATCTTCAGTGATAATGGTAGATTTAGAGCAGTGGTTCTCAACCTTTTTTACTCATGGCACCCCTAATATGCAATCTGGAACTTTCGGGGCACCCCTAACATGTTTAATATAATTTATGAATTGCATAATAAAGGGTACAATTAATAAATATACAGGTATTATTATTCCTCCTAATCATAGCCATAAAAAATAAACATATTGTGGATAACAATTTCCATATTTCTTCATCTAAAAGACAATATTCACATTTTTGTCAGTCTTCATAGAAAACATGGGGCACCCTAATTTTATGTTCGCGGCACACCAAAGGGCCACGGCACCCCGGTTCAGAATCACTGATTTAGAGGATCACTAAACACTAAAATAATCTAGCGCTATACACACTTACATACATTGTACTCCATGCTAGCATGTGTACAAATTAATTGATTCCAGATACCCAAAATCTAACCTTAACCCTTTGCAATACATTGTGTTTGCATACCCCTCTGGCACTCAAAGGGTTAAATGTGCTCTGTGGGAGCTTCCATTCATGCTTTTTGCTGGGCTTCCTGACTGCCTTGACCATAGCAATATTGATAGTGTTTGAGAGGTGATTGTGCAGGAGTGGTAAAGCTATACTGTGTATAAAGAACATGAGATTAGTAACTGCTGCGGTTACTAATCTCAACCAATTGACATCCTTGGCTCTTGCTTCTCATTAAAGGAACACTAACTATAAACTAAATTGTGTTAAATCAATTTGAATTTTATGTACTTCCAGCTAGCATCTGTAATATTATCCTATGTTAGATCCCTAAAATCTGATCCTAAACTTGCATTTTTTTTATTCCCTGTACAGGCTATCCTATATAGACACAGTTTTGTTACTTGTATGTGCAGAACTAATGCTGTTAATGTGTTAAGGTGAACACCCACTGCTTTTACATTGAGAATTCTTTATATTACCTCATCCCATTTACAGACAACAAAACAATATAACTTGTAAAACACTATATCAGGATGGCTATGATAATGGGAGCCCCATAGAACACTACGTAAGACAGATTTTAGGCCTTCGAAAACTAATAGAGCGTTTAGCAAGCTTAGGATCTACCATGAAGTAGATAATTTTTACAGATGCTTGCTGTTGTGTTACCGCTTAAGGACCCATGACAGTCCTGGCACGTCATGGGTCCAACGTGCGATAAGGACCCATGGTGTGCGCCGTTTGGAGAGCCCTGAACTGGTTCGCGTAAAAAAAAAAGTCTGTGGTCCGCGTGAGTGGGCGACCAGCTCTTAATGGATTAAAGGGATAACAGAGTTTGATTTTACATGTTTTGTTTTTGTTTGTTTTAACCTTTTGAGCGCCAGAGAAGTATTCAATGCTTTGCAATTCACCCCTTGATTGTGAGATGAGTATATAATGCCTTGCTTTTCCCACCCTTCTGGCACTCAAAGGAGTACATTTTACAAATGTGCGTGTCTCTGCACTCTGCTTTACAGAAATATGTATGTTGTGAGTGTATAGAATTCTATGCTGACAGCAGTTCTGTGATTTATAGTAAATGATTTCATTGTGTGACTTTGATTTTAGCAGGGTGTGGATACTGGATTTGTTCCAAGTGTTCAGGATTTTGATAAGAAGCTTGCGGAGTCTGATGCCTACCTGCAGATTCTAATAGATCAGATAAAGGTATGTTCAACTCATACACTGTTCTCTCCCACCTCTCTCACATTGATACAGGGATTGTCAAATGTTGGACTATAGCTATTCGAGACAGCTCCCATCATCTCCAATCAGTTGTTGGGTGGTTGTGGATAATGTGTAGTTCTCAACAGCTGCATGTCCACCAATTGTTTACCCTTGCATAAGTACCTCTGTATTGTAATTTCTTAACCTGACTAGCAGTGGTATAGTACTGACATGGTTACACAGTATAAAGAAGCTTGTTGGGCCTTGCACTCAAAGGCTAAAGTGGAGCATATGAATTGCTTCATAGGGGACTAATAAAAATAAATAAATAAAACATTGGTGACCCCTCTAGCAATCAGTAGGTCAAATGCCCCATTTTAAATCAACTGGAATTTTTAATTTTCCTCTTGTGGTGCTGCTGGGTTAGCCCAAGAATTGCTAATCTTTTCTTATGAACGTAAGGCCCATAGTGGCTTATTATATACAAAGAACTGGACCAATTCTGGGCACTCCAACTGCACCTAAATGGTTAGTTATATATGGCTATTGATTTCAGTGGGGCTTTTAACCAATTGAATGCTACCAGCAGGCCTCTCTAGCATTCAAGGGCTTAAAATTCCCATTGAAATCAATGCTTTTTTGTCCCATATGTTGCAGTTGGTTTTTTTTGCAGAATTTCTCCAGTTCTCCTCGTTAACTCCACTGAGTTCCAGATAGGTGTACAACTCATTGCTTTGGATTCAGAGGGTTAAACTAACCGCCCAGACTATGGTAATGTCTCTTGAATGTGATTTAGTTCACTTTACACTGGGTAGAAACTTTGTATACCAAAGCCCTTTAGTCTTGGGGACAAACACTGAGAGTTCCCAGGTATGAATATGCAGCATTTCTCATCTAGACAGAGAACGGCTGAATTTCCTGCTGAGCAAAGTGGGAGTGTACATAGTCTGACTTTCATCAATCTGAGTAAGGTGCAGTACTGGAGCAATCCAACTGCACCATAGGGTTAAAATGAAAATTTTGCACATTCTCATTGATTAAATGGTGCTTTTAACCCACTGAATGCTAGAGATCTCCATTACACCTCTGTAACTTGATGAATAAGGACCATACTGCTAATCTTTATAAATCAACAATGAGGATGGATTGTGTTGAAATGTCACTTTACTGTTATTTGTAATGGTAAATGTGGTTTCTGACCATAAGCAAGTGGAAAAGCCAATCCTCATCCTTGTGTCCTTCACTTGGAGATCGGACTGTTATTGCACCTGTTCAGTCACATGATTCACAGTCCGATAGATATCAAGTAACTTCTGATGTTGTGTAGACATAAAGCTCTTCTCCATGCTTTGATCCCTTTTGAAGGTGCATGTTTATTCATTTGTGGATTTCTCTTACAAAAGAACATTAGTACAAAACAGAGTTCTTTACTGGTGCAGTACTTGGACTTTGAGCCTGACCGCCAGTAACACTGCTATGTATTCCTTGTTTGTACAGTTGCGAGTTCAGTCATACAGGTGTATTTGGAGAAGCAGAACTCTGACCAATGAAAGGACACCTGTAACACTGGAATGAAGAGGTTATGCATTGAAAGCCTGGGCTGGATCTTAGAGTACAGGGTCAACCTATTCTAGTTTTTAACATCTTTTCCAGCAGCATTCAAGTACTCCCCCCCCCCCCTTCCTCTTTAACCCTTTCAGTGCCAGAAGGGTACGCAACACATTGCTAAGCAATGCGTTGTATACCCCTCTGGCACTGACAGGGTTAATAAGGGCCTGGTGGGGGGTATGCAACACATTGTTTCACAAAGGATTGCTCAACTACTGGTCTTTAAACGGTTAATTTGATGAAGCCTTTTTCAAGGGGTCAGGGGTACAGATCTGGGACAATGTTCAGTTTTTGTTACCAGCTAGGTACCTGATAGATTATGATGACATTTAATTGGGGCATTATATCTGCCTTGCAAAGCTCTTTGACTGACCCACTAAATACATACTAGTCCATACGTCTGGACAGCCTAAAGACATGCACTGTGATTGGTACCTGAGGACTAATGTTTTGACACACATTGGTCTGTGGTTTGAGCTTTCCAGACTGCAGATAATGATTTTTATAGAAACTAGGTGTAAAGATGTACTATTGCACACACATTTTTTATGCAAACTTTACCATCAAAACACAAGTAAGGACAATAATTCTTTGGATAAGAGGTAGGCAAATTGGGCCAGTTGAGGATGTTTGGGTGGCTGAATATTGTTGGGTTATGGTAATTGTAGTGCAGTGGTGGGCTGCAGTTTGCACACGCCTGCTTTAATTCAAGTTAATGGGCATTTTTGCTGTTAATAGAATTAATTTAAAAGTTTCTACATCTCAAACATATATTTAACTGGTTCAGCCCATTTTTTTTACTGGTTCTCTCTATGAGAATGATCTACTACAGCTCTCCATAGTAAGTTATTGAGACAGCACAACCTGAGCAGTGGGCATACCCTTGTTTTACTCTGCAGGAGACTCTCTACAATATATACTTTTTTCCATAAAATAATATACTGTTCCTTTAAACCTTTGTGTGCCAGAGATGTGTGAAACACTTTGCAAAGCATTATGTTGCTTGCTTCTCTGGCACTGAAATGGTTGATGCTCTCCTTGTATCCATTAACATATTGAGATATTGTTAATGTCAAAATGTAACTTTCTTAGAGAAGAAATTCCATAATCTTACTGGTTATGGATGTTTGAGAGGCCAGCCACATGACTACTCCTCTAGTGGCAAAAGGGTTAAATCACACAAGGACAATTCCACCTATTTTTATCCTGTTGCTTTTACACTAGAGTCAATTGCTGCACCTGCAAATTTTGTTGGCTGGTGGGGCGATGATGGGATTTGTAGTCCCCCAACTGCTGAAAGTTCAGCCGTTCTCTATACTTGCTTTACTCCGCATATTTACTTGAGCAGTACTTCAGATAGCCTCCTGTCTGCGATTGTAATACTATTTATGCTTGCTTTCTTTAGTTGTTCGATGACAAAATTCAAAGCTGCAAGGATGATGAACAGAGGAAGGCAAGTACTGATCGCTTGTATTATATGTGTGTCTGTTGTCCTGTTTGATGTGGGGTGAAAGCAGCAGTTTGCATTACTGCTACAGACTAGGACAAGAGACTGAGTAATCCTGTGAATAAGAAATATGCACTCTTAGCACTGTACAATAAATTATTTATTAACCTCCTGAAGACCAGAGGGGTGTGCAACGCATTACAAGGTAATGCATTACACACTTCTCTGGCACTCAAGGGGTTAAGGACCATAGTGGTGTGTGACACATTGCTTTGCAGTGTGTTGCACGTTCCTATTGTCCTGAAGGGATTAATAACATTCCGGAAGGAAAACTAGAGGACATAGTCTAATATTAATATTAAAATGTGGAAGATTAAGGGAATATGCAACAATACTGCTTGACAGAAAGGGTGGTAGATACATGGAATTGCCTACCAGTGGACATGGTAGACTCTAATGCAGTAAAGGAATGTAATTATTTCTGTGGTAAATATACCCTAGGTAAAAGGTGTTTAACCTCTGGAGGAGCAATGCATTGTGCACACCTGTGGTCCTAAAGGGGTTAATAAATGGATGTGGTTAGGAAGGCGGTCCTAGTAAAACCTTCATATCTATACACTGGCATTTGGCAATCTGAAAAATGATTGCATCCCAAACAAAGGGTGTGTGGCATAGGCGTCCTGAGGAGGGGCAAGGGGGAGCACTTGCTGCCCACACACTTGCCCCCTCCACATAAATATAGGGGCTGGATGGGCTGACACGGGGTCATATTATGCTACCCCACCCCCAGAAACTTTTCTGTGGGGGCTTATTTCATTCAGAAAGTTAAAGACTATTGTACATTGCTAGAATGTCTCCCAAAGGCTAGTGTACCTTTCTTCATTGATGTATTATGATGCTGGTTTATGTGAGACTATTGCTTTCTGAAGTGTTTGTTCAATCACTGCACAGCATACTGGCAAAACCCAGTGATTACAGCTAACGTGATGTGTGTTACAAATTCTTTCCTCACAGAAAATTGAAAACCTCAAGGACACCACATGTGTAAGTTTCTATTCTTCTCATGAATTCCATTGTCCGAAGCAGAATTTTGTCTGTTTATTTTCTCTGGAGGTCAGATGGGCTCAGGAGGTTAACCCTTAGAGTGCCAGAGGGGTACTCAACGCATTGCTTTGCAATGCATTGCGTACCCCTCTAGCACTCAAAGGGTTAAGAGTGCAGAAATATGCGTGTGTATACTTAATGGGAGTTGTATACATTTATTATTTAGGTTATGTATAGCTGTGTGAAAACGCTTTCGGCTGCTTATTCAGCAGCCCTCTGAACGATGTAACTCTTTGAGTGCCAGAGAGGTACCAATACATTGTAACACAATGCAGTGGCTACCTTTCTGGCATTCAGAGGGTTAAAGCAGTGGTTCTATAGGCCAAACAGCAGCCCCCCCCAAAAAATCTGAACCAATTTCACATCCACTGGCGATTTGTACTATTAAAGGAAAAGTAACAATTTTAATAATGTCTATCTTCCTAACTATAGCCATGAATTCTAATAGCCCCTATGAACTCTGCCATTGTTTAAGGGATAACCTATTCAATCAGTCCTGAATGTCTATGGAGGTGGACGTGGAGTTTGCTAGCGGGACCACAGGACACAATCTCTGTTCATTTCACATGGAAATCGTGACAATTTAACCCTTTTGAGTGCCAGAGGGGTATGCAACACATTGCAAAGCAATGCTTTGAATCCCCCCAGTGGCACTCACAGGGTTAAGGACTGCAGGGATGTGCAGCATATTTGCTTCACATTGTGTTCTTTACCCCTCTTGTCCTTAAAGGGACTCATGCACTGTATCTTCTTTAGTTAGGTGGGGGGGGCGCTTATCTCTCATGTCCTCATTCATGGGCATGACATCCAGGGCTGATTGAACATCATACCTCTTGAAAAATGACACAAGTGCGAAATTCAAAGGGGCCATTATGGTTTTCTGGGGATAATAAGGTAAGTGAAAACTTTGGAGCAGGAGTGATAATAGGCATACACAGTGATTAGATTTTACTTACAGAACAGGAAAATGACGCCATGTGATGAAAATCTCACTGTTCTATTTATGACCACTTCTGTGCACACCGTCCTGTGTGTTTGCTGCTATTTGACAGATCTGTATATGCAATGTGTTTAAGTTCTTCTACAAATATATACATATGTAGGTGTGGTATGTGCAAGGTTAGAACATCTTAAAAACGTCAGTGACGCAGAATGGCAATACACACATACACAAATGCAAATATGCATACACATAGACACACACACATTATGTTTATCAGAACTATGTGATATCCAGAGTAGTCACTCACAAGTCTAGTGTAAAAATAAATGCTTTTATTGCAACAAAACAACATGTCGATGTTTCAACCCACTTGTGGGTGTTTATCAAGACAGTCTATCTTTATATGTTTATTTTGTGTGGTAGCATTTGTGAAATGTTGGAGGAATAGTTTTCCTTTAACCCCTATGTGTTCAATGTATTCCACAGCCATGTGGAGATTGAAGGCTAAAGAAGTGGATTTGACACTGGTACACAAAGAGCTTTGTGCAGAAATGGGGGAAAAAGAGCAACTGTACCTTTTAATTTAAATAATATAAATTGGACTTTTAATCCCTTGAATCATAGAAATGTCTCCAACACATTGCTTTGCAGTGCACTGGAGACCTCTAGCATTGAAGTGGTTAAAAGCCCCATTTAAATCAGTGAGGATTTTCATTCACCCCTTGGTGTGCAGTTTTTGTTGTGGAATTGGTACATGGGTTCAAAATCAAACTGGGGGAACTGGTCTCCCTGCAACTTGTGGTTTCTCATGTTACAGCACAGCTGTATTGTGTGATAAGAATTGATTATAATACTATGACCTGTATTTTGAGCAGTGCTGTGGAGAACTCTGGCTTACTGTGTGTATATATGTCACTGTTTTATAGAGCATGGTAGAATCCATCAAACACTGCATAGTTTTGCTGCAGATTGCAAAGGTAAGTCACCAAAAACATGATTTGTGGCATGTGGTTGCAGAGTTGCTTTTGCTATGAGTGTTTCTTTTTGTTTTTCCTCCCTCCCCTCCACTTTTCCTGCTATCTTGGCTTTGGCATAAGGAACAGTGTTTACCTGAAACACAACTCTTCTCTTTAATCCAGGAGGCCCTTTGCACCCATAATTTGTTTTGGATGTGACTGGTGATCAAAGTACACTAGCGCTCAAGTTTTAGGACACCTCAGTTTTTGCTGCTTTTAGTTATTGCCATATAACATGACAAAAACATTAGAAAAACATGTAAACATTGGGTATTTCTAAAATCAAGACAAATATTGCAATCTATTTAGCAGGTTTTTTTTGTTTGTTTTTTAAGCATTTGTAGATATGTAAGATTTTTCATGCAAAAGGTAACATAAGTGCATTTGTTATATTTGTTACATTTGTTTCATTGTTTCATCATATTTTATAAATATTTTTAAAGGAAATTTGATGAAAATAATGGTATCTTTAGAAAGCCCATCTTATGTCAAGAAAAACAGTATATAATATATGTGGGTACATTAAAGCGGAACTACCACCTGACATACACTTTAGCTTAAATAAGTCCTCATCTGGTGACTAGCTGCTAAGTAGCACTATTTGCCAGAATTATTACCGCGTTAAGGAGAGTTATCCATTGTTCCCGGGCTGACAGACAGGACGGATCGCGGACATCTTGACATAGTGACGTCCACACGCCTGTGCTGTCAGTCCCAGACAGTTCTAGGAGGCATTGCTAGGAGCCGTTCGGATCTGGAAAAAACTGACAGCGCGGGTGTGTGGACGTCACTATGGCAGGATGTCCGCGATCCGTCCTGCCTGTCAGCCGGGGAAGAAAGGGTAAATCTGTTTAACAATGTAATAATTCTGGCTACTAGCGATACTAAACAGCTAGTCACCAGAAGAGGAGTTATTTAAGCTAAAGTGCATGTCAGGTGGTAGTTCCGCTTTAAATGAGCAAGAGGAAAATTACTTCTAAACACAAACACAGTAGAAGTGTTAAAACAGCCATTGTCCTTCTGTTTTAACACTTCTACTGTGTTTGTGTTTAGCTGTAATTTTCCTCTGACTCATTAATGTACCCACATATATTATATACTGTTTTTCTTGACATAAGATGGGCTTTCTAAAATATTTATAAATATGATGAAACAAATGCACTTTTTTGCTTTTGCACGAAAATTCTTTTGCACATCTACAAACGCTAAAACCCCCCCGCTAAATAGATTATATTGTCTTGATTTTAGAAATACCCAATGTTTACATGGTTTTTCTAATGTTTTTGTCAAGTTATATGCCAATAACTAAAAGTAGCAAAAATTGAGGTGTCCTAAAACTTTTGACCACTAGTGTACTTAAAGCAGCAGTACATTTTTTTTTGTTAATAAATATAAATAAATAACCTGAATGCATTAGAGATTTTCCTGCAGAGTAAAAACAAGGAGATCTCCACTTATGTTGGTTGTTTTATTCAAAAGTTATAACATTTCAAATAATCAGGAAGTGAATTTACTAAGTGTTTACTTCCTGATCCTTCTGCAGCAGTTTCTATTGTATCACATTCTATGGAGAGATGTTTGCCATTGACTTTCCTCTCAAACATCATGTAACAGAAAAATTAATTGAAAGCTGATCACTAAAGGGCACTTTTAATCTAAATAATCAAGTGTACACGGGCTTATACACTAGTAGTCTATAAACCAGTTTTGGTGATTTTGAAAGAGATTTACAAATCACCTTTATTTTGTGTTAGCCGATTTTATAAATATATGTTTCTTGCGAATTTAGACATGTGTGCAGGCTCTTCCTGTCTTAGCACTGAATTACCAGCTCACAGACCTGCAACTTTTAGTGCTTGACCAGGTAGGCAGCCTGCATAAAGGGCGATGTCACTCCAACTTTAATACTTGATTGTGGGGAAAAAGAATGTAAGGCAATCCTCTTTTACCCCCCCCCCCCCCCCCTGTTTTGCAGCAATAATGGAAAAGGTATGCTTGATGGTGAAGTCGCCCGACTCTGAAAGTTCTTTGAAAGACCTTTATATCAATGTGGATAGAAGAGTCCTTCCATTGGGAAGGACCTTTCTATTCACATGATAGAAATGTCCTGGAAGCACTTTTCTGCATTAAATGATGTCCGTGTGGAGGCAGTGGAGGCAGACTGGTCTCCAGGAAGCTTCACTTTTATGACTGTGCTGTAGAGGTTACAGGAAGGGGATTTTCTTCCCATCTGGCAGGCAGTCCAAATAAAGGGCAACCACCAATATATATGCTGAGGTCACTTTTTCTTGCTAAAATACAATACAAAGCAGTGTCACTTAATGGTGGAGGTAATGTAGGATTAGGACAGGAAGTGCCTGCATGGCTTGCTGTAATTGGCATGATCTTTCAATGCAACTCAAACTAGTTGTCTTAATAAAATAAAATACTAATACAACATAGGTCATTTTGAAGCTCTTTCAAGATCACCAAAGTCCTTTTGTGGTGGTAAGTGTTATTCATGTTCTAGCAGGTTCGGATATAAGGATTCTAGAAATATTTATGAAAACAAAGGTCCGTATGCACTAAGATAAAAGTTGAGAGTTGGTACCGTGTTAGCCGTATAAATACAGGAGGAAAATATAGCTTTTGATACCTTTTATTGGCTAACTAAGCAGATTTAAATGCAAGCTTTCAAGACCTTAGGTCTCTTCCTCAGGCATGTTAACATGCCTGAGGAAGAGACCTAAGGTCTTGAAAGCTTGCATTTAAATCTGCTTAGTTAGCCAATAAAAGGTATCAAAAGCTATATTTTCCTCCTAAGATAAAAGTGAAACTGTTCTGAGGAGAAGAATTTGCAGGGAACCATTAATAAAAGTTAAAAAGTTTTTAGCCCTCTCCCCCTTTAATTTGTTGGAAACCTCTATTATTCTCTGCCATTCAGTATTTATTGAAAAGCTGAACTTGTTCTAACCTAGGTTTTCAGTTTGTTTCAATGTTTTTACATTCTGAGGGCCATATGCAGAGAGAGAGCGTGGCGCTAAACTTTTTACATTTATTTATTTATTTTTGTTCGCTATGTTGCACTTTGTTCCATTTTATACTTTCTGCATTATGTTGCTGTTGGGTGTGGGCTTATGAACACTGCTTTCTTCTCCCATTCAGATTGAACCATACTATAGGAGGCTTTGCAGAGCTTTTAAACCTCTATTAACCCTATGAGGGCCAGAGGAGTATGCATTGCATGTCTATGCAATACTTTGTATACCCCTCTGGCATTCAAGAGTTTACAGCCCAGGTGCCCCTAGGCAAGGCATTCTAGGTTCTCTTAGCTCCACCCATGCCCATACCCTCATATGACCCCCGTCCCCATTCCCATCCACTGTTAACTGGCACAGAAAATACCCTTGGCCTATAACAAGCATGGACAAAAAAGGCTTTAACCTCTTGGCTGCAAAGCATTTCTAGCAGCCAAAGTGTTAAATAATATCCTGTAAAGAGGTATATTATAAACTAGCAATGTTTGATGTAAGTATATATGGCGTATTCTGCTTCACTAACTTTTGGCGGATAGTGCTTTAAGTTTGGCTTATTGTGTATGGCAAATGGCAATGGGTGTGCAGCATTTGGCATATTCATATATCGTTATGTTTAGCCTTTTGAGTGTAACATTTTGTGTATGTATAGTGTGTAGCATTGGGCATATCGGATTGTGCATATAGCACTGTGTGTATTGTGTGTGTTTGTGTGTGCGTATGTGTGTGTGAATTGTAGCTCCGTCATCTTGCAGAGATTTTGACAGGAGTGGCCAGTGGGGCTAAGCCTAATCCTGAAAGCAGGATAGTAATACAATACAATGATACAGTGAGAGAAAAAAATATTTGATCCCCTGCTGATTTTGTATGTTTGCCCACTGACAAAGAAATGATCAGTCCATAATTTTAATGGTAGGTTTATTTGAACAGTGAGAGACAGAATAACAACAAAACAAATCCTGAAAAACACATTTCAAAAAAGTTATAATTTGATTTGCATTTTACTGAGTGAAATAATTATTTGACCCCTTTGCAAAACATGACTTAGTACTTGGTGGCAAAACCCTTGTTGGCAATCACGGAGGTCAGACGTTTCTTGTAGTTGGCCACCAGGTTTGCACACTTCTCAGGAGGGATTTTGTCCCACTCCTCTTTGCAGATCCTCTCCAAGTCATTAAGATTTCGAGGCTGACATTTGGCAACTTGAACCTTCAGCTCCCTCCTCAGATTTTCTATGGGATTAAGGTCTGGAGACTGGCTAGGCCACTCCTTTGTTACCTTGGCCGTGTGTTTTGGGTCTTTGTTATGCAGGAATACCCATCCACGACCAATTTTCAATGCCCTGGCTGAGAGAAGGAGGTTCTCACCCAATATTTTGATGGTACATGGCCCCATCCATCATCCCTTTGATGCGGTGAAGTTGTCCTGTCCCCTTAACAGAAAAACACTCCCAAAGCATAATGTTTCCTCCTCCATGTTTGACGGTGGGGATGGTGTTCTTGAGGTCATAGGCAGCATTCCTCCTCCTCCAAACACGGCGAGTTGAGTTGATGCCAAAGAGCTCGATTTTGGTCTCATCTGACCACAATACTTTCACCCAGTTCTCCTCTGAATCATTCAGATGTTCACTGGCAAACTTCAGACGGGCCTGTACATGTGCTTTCTTGAGTAGGGGGACCTTGCGGATGCTGCAGGCTTTCAGTCCTTCACTGCGTAGTGTTACCAATAGTTTTCTTGGTGACTGGTCACAGCTGCCTTGAGATCATTGACAAGATCCTCCCGTGTAGTTCTGGGCTGATTCCTCACCGTTCTCATGATCATTGAAACTCCACGAGGTGATATCTTGCATGGAATCCCAGACCGAGGGAGATTGACAGTTATTTTGTGTTTCTTCCATTTGCGAATAATTGCACCAACTGTTGTCATCTTCTCACCAAGCTGCTTGGCGATGGTCTTGTAGCCCATTCCAGCCTTGTGTAGGTCTACAATCTGACATCCTTGGACAGCTCTTTGGTCTTGGCCATGGTGGAGAGTTTGGAATCTGATTGATTGCTTCGGTGGACAGGTGTCTTTTATACAGGTAACAAGCTGAGATTAGAAGCACTCCCTTTAAGAGAGTGATCCTAATCTCAGTTTGTTACCTGTATAAAGACACCTGGGATCCAGAAATCTTGCTGATTGATGGGGGGTCAAATACTTATTTCACTCAGTAAAATGCAAATCAATTTATAACTTTTGAAATGCGCTTAGCAGGAGATCAAATATTAGCAGGAGATCAAATATTTTTTTCCCTCACTGTATATGCACAGCACTGACTGCTTTGCTGGGAAGAAAAATACAGAGGGTGCAATTGGAACAGGGCTCAGCATCCAAGGGGTCCCATTGGCCCCAGAGCCCAACAGTTCATAGTTATACCCATGAGAGAGTATTTTTGTTAGGAGGCCCATAAAAATGAGAAGATGGGGGTGGGGGAGGAAAAGTATAGGCAATGTGACTTTCCATATCTTGTACTTGCAGAATATGTACAAATCAAAATAAAGGGTTACTAAGTATCCCAAGTAACCCCATGGATGCTAAAAAGGTCAAAATGCATTGCTTTACCATGCACAGAGACCTCTCATTCACTCAAGGGGTTAATCCTCCAACAAGAGCCTTGCTGCTTCAAAACCCTTTGGCTGCCACAGGCTCCAGAAACAGCCTGCCAGGGTTTATCATGGAGGACTAACTTGTAGATGCCAAGAAGCTAATGGGATTACAGATAGTTTCCAGCCCCTGCTATACACAGCATTCAGATACTAGAAAGAAATGCTTCTAAAATGGAGATGGAGAACATGAGGCCCTCCAGCTCTCAAGGGTACAATTTGTGTCCCTCCCAGCTAGCTGCTGCTGGCCAGGGATGATGGGAATTGTAGTCATCAACAGCTGGAGGGCTTCAGGCTGTCCAAGCATGTACTAAAAGCTTAGTCAGTGCTGGCTATCCAAACAGAACATTTTTCCTAATTATTAGAGAGATTTACAAGGAAGAAAGTAATTGACATACTTTAATTAAAATACATACATTTGCTGCTGCACTGCTCTGAAGCAGTGTCCCTCTTTGAGACCCAAATCCCCCTGTCCCTCTTTCCCACTCTAGTGTCCCTCTTTTTAGGAATCAGACTGTGTAGTGTGTTTAAAAGTGTATCACATTGCTCCACAGCAATAAAACTCACATTAAAGGGATAGTAATGTTTCAAAATAAAAGCAGTTCCAATTAATCTTCATAGTATTTGGGCCATGGAGAGTTATTTCAATACTGTCAGAGTTGTAGTTCAAGAGTAATTAAATTATAAAGTGTCCCCCTCCCTCCCCTTTTACCTAGTGTGTGCCACCTCCCCTCAGATGTAGAATCTGGTCTTAAGACCAGACCGCTTACAGCAAGGGACTGTCTTCTTACTGTGAGAACAATGAAAGCCCTGCCCCCCTTGACAGTTGTAGAAATAGGAGTATATAAATTAGTGTACAGAAATTAAATGATTGAGAACAAGTATTTTTTCAGTTAAGCGGTGTCAATAGGTCATAAAATAACCTAAAAATTCTCTGTAATGCCCCGCCCACCAGCCACGCCCCCAGAAACACCCCCTAAAACAAAAGTGTCCCTCTTTGGCCATTTGAGATGTTGGGAGGTATGATATTGGAATATGAAAACTATGGGAAAGGTTGACTGTAAATGAATAAAGTCTATAGTGAGACTAGATTCACTGACACTTGTCTAGTGCTTAACCCTTTAAGGCCTGGGGGGAGGAGCAGAGAGCATTGTGTCGCAATTTTCTGAATATCTTTCAGATCCTATAAGGTATAAAAGGGAAATAAGTGGCTCTAAATGTGTAACAAATTGACTTACCTAGTTAGGTGTCTGTCCTACAGCAGTGCGTTGTCTATTTTTTGCATTATATCTGCAGTTTCTTGTATTTAGTGTTCTGTGTCCAGGTCTGACTCTAGATCAGTGGTTCTGAACCCGTGCCCTCAGTGGTTACTAACAGGCCAGGATTTGAGAATTTCCTTTTAAGAGCACAGGTGAGTTAATCAATATGACTGAGCCTCTGATCAACACACTTGTGTTCTAGCAGGGAAATTCCTAAGTCCTGGCCTGATAGTGGCCACTGAGGGCACGGTTTGAGAACCTCTAGATCACACCTTCACAGCAAACAATAGGCTTCAGACCTGATTAACTAGTCTATCACATCGTAAACTTTAACAAACAGCAGTGAACTACATGAGAGAAAACTGAGAAATGTATTTAGAATTAACATATCTCTGTTGCAACCCTATAAGTGCCAGAGGGGATGAGCAATGTATTGCTTTGCAATTCCTTTTGTACCCTTCTGGCATTCAGAGGGATAAAGGCACCTACCTTGGTAAGTCCTTTTTTTAAACTGGTGTTTATTCGTAGGGTAACACTTCCCTTTATAGTGGACTTTACACCTTAAAGGGACACCCATAATAAAATGTTCTTGTTTTGTAGAGCTAAAAAATGAATTATGTGGCACAAATCCTATCTCTCAGAGCTTTACGGTTTGAGAGATATTCACATCTAAAGTTCCCACCTCCCTCCCTTTCCGCCATCGCTCTGCTTACAGCAGGAGATCCCAGTCCTGGGACCAGTCGGCGGCTCTGCAGCACAGCTGAGAAAGCGATATTGGAAAAGAATTACTTCATTGGAAAGGTCTACAAAGTGTGCCTGGTTTGCAAGCTCACTTTGTTAGACCGTTCCAGCGAAGTAATTATTTTTAAATAACGCAATTTCAGCTCTACTGAAGAGCCTCCTTGAGTCGCACGTAAAGGGGAGGGGGGGGGACTTTGAATAGTGGTTTGAGAGAGAGGCTTTGTAACATATATTTTTATTATTTGAACCTCTGCAAAACTAAAACAATTTTTATTGGACATTACTATCCCTTTAATTTTTAAAGATCTTTCAAAATACCTTATGTTGGGTTTTTTTTTTTTTTTTTAACCCTTTGAATGTCAGAGAGGTGTGATCTGGCACTCAGAGTTAATTTAGAAATCTAGTTGTTTTTTTTGTAAGGTGCTTAGTTTATGAATTATGTTGCCAGCACAGCATGTCTTAATTAGCATATTCTATAAACCTAAACTCAACAAATTATTTCTAAATTAAAGAGTCACTTTTGGTTATTTTGAAACCACCCATGTGTTTTAAAGTGATTGGGTTCCTCATGCAAAGATCTGCAGTCCATTAACTTAACAAGATGCATGAATACTTTTTATATGAAAGTATTTTACCAGGAAAGAATACACTGAAATTGTCTAATTTTAAAGTACATCCTGGGCACTCCTGTTATCTGCCTTTATAAAGGTGAAAGGCTGAGTTGATCTTTTGGGGACTCTAACCTGAGACTCTGAGGTTGAAACAGATTCTCCAGGTGGTACATTAACCAACTAAGTGATCTCCTACTTCTGATTTAAAGTTTGCAAACAAGCAAATTTTATTCATAGTAATAGGCCCTTTTTAGGGGATAAAGGTAAATGTGTGTTTACTATCAGCAATGTCTGGTTGTTTCTCTGTTTATTGTAAACAGGGCGTTCTCATATTTGTTTTTTTAATATTCACTATTGGTATTGAATAGTAGATATTCAAAACTGTACACATCCTTAGGGCTGTTTTTAAGGCAGCATCAAGTGCTATTGCACTGGGTCCCATGAATAAGGTTACCTTTGTGGACATGATTGAATATGGGGAAAATGGTCTCCCCGTTTTAGTGTGGCTGGGCCCCCCAACTTCACCAGGCCACCGTAGACAGGAGCCTAGGGTGCCTTGCCAATGATTCAGCTCTGTATATGACAATCTGAAATTTCTTAACAATCTTCTATTGCACATGTTCTCAACACAAGTTTGGAGTTTGTGGGAATTTGTTCCCATTCAGCCAAAAGAGCATTTGTGAGGTCAGTCACTGATGTTGGATGAGAAGGCCTGACTCACTAGCTTCATCTGCTTTAAGGGGGTCCTCGTTACATGCAGATTCTAGTTGTAAATTGTCACTGTGTTCCACCAACAGGAAAAAAAATTCTCAGAAATTATTTATATTGCAAACAAATGGCAACTTCAACATAAAGGTAGTTTTATAATTCTATTTTTAAGCCAGTTTCACATGGGAGACAGCGATGCTGCATTGGATCGGTTGATCTGTGAAATGTAACATGCTTGACTATGGTGCCTTTCACATAGGTGATTATAGCCTTAAGTGACTGCAAAAAAACTCAGCATGCTGCAATTTTACTGTGCACAGGTTACTGGTAACTTTGCGGAGGCGATTACTACCTTTAAGTAGGCAGGAACAATTCTGAGAAGTGACTGCTGGGTGAGCCTACTTCCTCTCCTTAGCTTGCAGCCAGCCAATCCTCAGCCTGTAAGATTTGTTCCTTGGTCAAGACACAAGGCAAGAGAACAGTTCTGCTATAGTTTCGCAGTTTATAGTTTTTCTGTTAGATCTGGAATACTACCATTAGGCAGATTACCATCACTGACCATTCCCATCACCCAAATGTGGATGGCTCAGTTTACCAGGTGCTTTTGTGGACCTAAGCCCTGGGTGGAAAATCTTGGCTGCAAGTTGCCCACTGAGGCTTCTTCTTCATATATGGTAATCTGAAGACAGAAGATTGTTGAAAACGGTGAGCACCCTTTGAGTGCTGAGGTGCACATGTCCCATGCTTCCCCTCTGCACAGGGGTCTCATTTGGAGTTCCTGTTACATACTCATGCACTCATTGGGTTTATCTGTTTGTCTGTGAGGTGTCTGGAGAAGTTTCTGTGGTAACTTAACCCTTTTGCTGCTGGTTAGCACCTTTTGGGGGGGGGGGGTTGGGCACTTTCCCTACTGGGACCAGTGTTTATTGGGTCTAGCCTTAGGGGGCTTCAGGCACTGTTGGGGTACTTGGTAAAACTGCGATTCCCATGAGTGCTCGCTTCTCGCGCTCGTTTCTGATTCGCTCCCTTCATGGCAGCCATTTTGTGTATTCACCGATCGAGTATCCTAAGCAGGGCTTGGACTCTCCTTCTCTCCTCAGCAGTTTAACCCTTTGCCTACCAGATAAGTCTATTTTAGCGTTTCTGGGGTGATTTTATTTATCATACACACTTCTTTGTGGGTGTTTCTGATCGTTTGACTCTATGAGAATGTCTACTCCGTTAGATCTTGGGGCTAAACCTAAGACTAAGGACACTGGGGTGTCTGTGTCCCTCATTGCTCCTCATGTCACTCAGGGTTACCTAGAGAATTCTCTGGTCATGTTTGCCCAGCATGCACTGCTTCCCCTGAATCCCCTGCAGGGGCCTCCAGCCATGCACTAGAGCCAGTATGGATACAAGAGTTTAAGGCTACTACCAGGGACCTCCGATCCACCTTACAACTCCTTCCATCCACTTTACAGGGGGTCTTCCACTTGTTGCAGGCCCCCGCCCCTATCAGACCTTCCCTTCCTAAACCGCTGGGTGTACCTGATGTGTATGGCTCCTCTGAGGAAGAATTATTGGTGGACTCTGATGATGATGAAGACTATTCAGCTGTTCCTTCATCTCCGTTTTTGGGGACCCCTTTGAGGCTGACCCCATTCCCTTGGCTGAGGGCCTGATCAGGGCTGTGCTAACCACCCTGAACATTCCCTTGGTAAAGGATGTGTCTTCTGACCCCTCTGTTGTGTTTCAGCAGCCTGTTAGGTCCCATACTTGTTTTCCACCTAACATCACCTTTGACCTCTTGGTGTCTGAGTAATGGAAGTTTCCAGACTGGAAACCATCTGTGACTAGGAAGTTTGCTAAGCTTTACCCGTTCTCTGAAACAGCCCTCATTCTGTGGGTCCATCCACCCAAAGTGGATGCCCCAGTTTCCAGGCTTTCTCAGTCCACTGCTTTGCTGGTGGCTGACACCTCTGCTGTTAAAGACTGGACTGACAAGACGCTTGAGGCCTCTCTCAAGGCAATTTTTGCGATGGATGGCTCTGCCCTGCCTTTGCTGCAACGTGGGTGAATGGGGCTGTGGCTGTTTGGACTGAACAGCTCAATTCAGCTGTCCGTCAGGGGGCCCCTACTGCTGACATGTTGCGACTTCTCGTTAACATTACTGAGGCTCAGCATTATGTCTCTGCTGCCCTGTTTGACACTGTGCGTATGGTAGCCAGGGCATCTACCATGTCTGTGGTACCCAGACATGCTCTTTGGCTCAAGATCTGGTCTGCTGACATGGCCTCCAAGAAGTCTCTCCTGTTTTTGCCTTTTCAGGGCTCTTCCCTGTTTAGACCTGAGCTCGAGGATCTCATCAGCGAGGCCACTGGAGGGAAGAGTGCTCACCTGCCAATGGTCCTGAGGAAGAGGGCGCCTGTCAAAAGGAATCTGCTTTTTCGTCCCTTTCAAGCAGACTTGCACCAAGTGACCCAGACGGTCCCTCAGGCTCTGCGCTCCTCATCCAAGCCTAAGCAGCAATGGAGACCCAAAGCTTCCAAACCTTCTGCATGACTCTCCAAACCCGGGTCCCCACCCTCAGGTAGGTGGCTGCTTACGCAACTACCTCTCGGATTGGCAGGCCTCAGTGGTGGACCTTCTCTTCTCGTTCTCCCTTGGGAGCGGAACATCACCGCCTTTTTGAGGAAGCTATTCAGGCCCTTCAGGACAAGGTGGTCCTGGAACCAGTTCCTCCTCAGGAGAGGAGCTTGGGATTCTACTCCAACCTCTCTTGTGGTTTCCAAGAAGGATGGTGGTTGTCATCCCATTTTGGATCTGAAAGATCTCAACTCCTGTTGTGGTTCGGTCCCAATACCACCGGGAGTGTCTGCGCACAGTGATAGCGGCCATGTCCCCTGGGGAATTTCTGACCTCTCTGGATCTTCAGAATGCCTATCTGAACATCACCATTCATCCAGAGAGTCGGCAATATCTCTGCTTTGCTTGTGACTGAGGGCATTTCCAGTTTTCTGCCCTCCACTTTGGCCTGACCATGGCTCCTCAAGTTTTCAACAGAGCATTGATCTCCGTCCTATATCAGAACGGCATCAGGATGACTCCATATATGGATGCCCTCTTTCTGAAGGCCTCTTCTCCGGAACGCCTTCACCAGCAGGTGCAGGACTGAATTCATGTCGTCTCCCATCACGGGTGGATCATCAACTTGGTCAAGTCAGACCTTGTTCCTTCCCAGAGGATGGTCTTTCTGGGCCTCCTCTTCGACACTCAGAGAGGAATGGTATTTCTCATGGACGAAGTGGCTCATCAGATAGCACTGAAGGTCCAGGCTATCCTATCTCAGGATGCGGTTCCAGCCAAGAAGTTGTCATCCTTAGTGGGGAAGTTCATTTCCACCATGGAAGCAGTCCCGTTCGCCATGGCTCATACCAGGGAACTTCAGAGGTTTCTGATCCTGCATGCAGGGGTCGACCAGATGTCCTGGAAAGATCCCTATCTCTCCCTCTTCACGTGGAGCAGAGCCTCTCGTGGTGGCTCAACCTGAACAATCTCCTGAAAGGCAGACCCTTCCTGGTGCCCTTCTAGACAACAGTCATGACTGATGCCAGCCTCTCCGGATGGGGAGCGGTACTGGTGCACTTGAGTGTTCAGGGCCGGTAGTCCCAGGAGGAGTCTCCTTCCCATCAATGTATTGGAGGTCTGGGTGATATTTCATGCCCTACATCACTGGACATGGCAGGTGGAGGATTGCCCGGTAAGGGTGCAGTCGGACAAAGCCACGACGGTAGCCTACATCAAAAAGCAAGGCGGCACAAGAAGACTTTCAGCTTGGCTAGAGGTCATGGCTATTTTATCCTGTGCAGAGCAGCATGTCCTTGCCATTTCAGCAGTTCATATTCCTGGCGTAGACAACATTCTTGCAGACTTCCTCAGCTGGCACACGGTGGCCAGCGGAGAGTGGGAGCTACATCCAGAGGTGTTCAACCTCCTCATCCAGCAGTGGGGCCTTCCATGCACTGACCTGATGGCAACCAGCTCTTGCTGGGCGGATCCCCTGGCTTGGCAGTGGATGCCTTGTTGATCCTGCGGACATATTCCCTGGCGTACATCTTTCCTCCCATTCCCCTGTTGCACAGGGTGCTACAAGAGATGAGACTGGAGCGCTGCCCAGTCATTCTGATTGCTCCTTACTGGCCTCGGCAGGCTTGGTTTCTGGAGCTTCTGGACCTCTCAGTGGTGGAAACTCTTAGATTCCAAACCTCCCCCACCCCCGGTCCGGATCTTCTTCTACAAGGTTACCTCTTGAACGTGGACATTCGTCGTCTGGCTTTGACGGCATGGAGATGGAATCCTCAGTTTAGAAGAAGGGATTTTCTTCTGGTGTGATGGCTAGTATGCTTAGTGCCCATAAGCCTGTTTCCTCTAAAGACTACCACCGTGTTTGGTCTACCTTGGTATCTTGGTGTGCTGACAGATCTTTCTCAGGATTTTGACCTTCCCACAGTTATTTCCTTCCTCCAGGATGGTGTAGATAAGGGTTTCAGTCTGAGTTCTCTTAAGGTTCAGACTTCTGCGCTCTGTCTTTTTTCCAGAGGCATCTTGCTATCATTCCTGATGACAAGGTTTTCTTCCAGGGTGTTGCTCATACCCATCCGGTGTTTAAGTCCCCTGCTCCTCAGTGAGACCTTAACTTGGTTTTAGGAGTTCCTTAGCGTCCTCCTTTTGAGTCTTTGGCCACCATTCCTCTTCGTATGCAGACGTGGAAGATGGCCTTTCTCCTCGCCATTTTTTCTGTTTGCCGAGTTGCGGAGCTGCATGCCCTGTCTTGTAGACGACCCTATTTGGTCTTTCACAAGGACAAGGCGGTGCTTCGCACCTCACAAGAGTTTCTCCCGAAGGTGGTGTGTGAGTTCCACATTAATCAGGAGATTGTGGTTCCTTCTTTCTGTCCTAACCCTACTTCTGACAAAGAGAGGGATCTTCATCTGTTGGATTTTGTTTGTTGTCTCAAGTTCTATGTGCATCGCACTGAGTCCTTGTGGCATTGTGACACTCTTTGTCATTCCTGAGGGTCCTAGGGCAGGGAAGCCTGCTTCCAAGGTAACTATTGCTTCTTGGATCAAGTGCACGGTTCGTAAGGCTTACAAACTTCGGAAGAAGCCTGTTCCCTTCAGGGTCACGGCTCATTCTGCGAGGTCTGTTGGGGCTTCTTGGGCCTACAAGATCCAGGCCTCAGCTGATCAGTTGTGCAAGGCGGTCACTTGGTCGTCTGTGCATACTTTTACTAAACACTATCGTGTGGATGGCTGATGCCAGTTTTGGGAAGAAGATCCTGGAGGCAGCCTTGCCTGTCTGGGATCTCTTTAGTCTCTCAGTACTCTTTCACTTTTGAGCCCTGTTGGCTCTGAGTCAGTGTGCTGTGTAACAGTTCCTGGGGTTTGTTTGACCCCTGTTCAGTGTCCGTTGACACTTTGTGGTTATTGCTGAGCTATTCATGATGTGTAGGGTCACTGGTGCTCTGGTGATTTGGGAGCCTGTGTCTGGTCCTTGCCTTTCTTTCCGCCCTGGTGAACTTAATGGTTTGACATCCCAAAGTTATCAGTAACCTATATTGGACGACAGAGAAAATAGGATTTTAGCCTTACCTGTTAAATCCTTTTCTTTTAGTCCATACAGGTTACTGGTCTCCCACCCTATCAAGGAACCATGCTTGGAACGGCAGAACGTGGGTGTCCTTTTGGGTTCATGCTCACAGGAGTCTTCCTTTATCTTCTTACTACCAAGTCAATAGTTAGTATGCAAATCTTACTGGTTGGGGATTGGCTAGCTGCAAGCTAAGGAGAGGAGGTAGGCTTCACCCAGCAGTAACTTTTCAGAATTGTTCCTGCCTACTTAAAGGGGCTGATCGCCTACCCAAAGTTACCAGTAACCTGTATGGACTAAGAAAAAAGGATTTAATAGGTAAGACTAAAATCCTATTATATCCTTACTGACAGGAAGTGGTTGAGTGCATGGTGATTGACGTAGAGAGCTCTCTGAGGGAGAAAGAAGGGACATATGGAGCTGATGGCTCAAGTTTGCAAAGTGGAACGAATACTGTGATCAGGATGGAAACTGTGGCCTGTGGTAATGGGAGGGGTTTGAGGACACTGAGTATCTGAGTGCAATGTTGATGTCTGAATGGGAGCCTCTGGTTGAGGGTGGCTGATGGACTCTGAAGAGGTAATGTGCTGAGGAATATGTTGGTAGGTTTATGGCTTTGATATGGAAAGGGTTGTGATCTTTTCTGATGAAGAAATATTTATGGATTTCACCCTTTCATTGTTCCTTTTACAAATGGTATACAAAAGAGGTACCCTGAAAAAGCCAGACTCTGTTAGGAGTGCCTCGACTGGGATGGCTGTGGTGAGGAGATTGTGACCAACGTATCTAGATACATCTAAAGGGAGAAGCCATGAAGATATGTATAAATGTAATTCAAAGAGAGAGACAGGTACATACACACAATAAAAAGTATAGGCACACAATGTCATCAACAAATAATGGTTAATTTATGCATCTATAATATTACATTTTCACATTATCACATTTTTAGCAGAACCCATGGGCAGCTTTGAATCCTCTTTAACCCTTACGGTGTTCCTCCAGGACAAGGATCTGATTTTTGAACCCCCCCCCCCCATAAATATATATATTTTTCTTTTTTTTAAAGTGTGTGTTTGTTAATCATCTAACCTATCTCTCTATGTGATCATTGCTGTTACGTAGAAGGCAGTCTCTGCATTCCCTCCCTCCACAACCTTGCATTCTCTGAATTTCTGGGTTGAGCTTGAGGACCTTGAAGGAACATCTGCATCATTGCAATAATGTGGGTGTGCCTTCAGGTTCCTGAAACGCAACATGAAGTTTGAACGCAGGGTTGAGGATGTAGGGAAGGTAGTTGAGTGCCTTCTAGATTGCAGTATTGATTGCGTGTAAGTGATGAATATGGGGGGGAGGGATTCCTGATGGTGCCAACACACTTGTGTGTCAGTGGTGCTCAACACAATGATTAGCAATGTGTTGGATACCCGTCTGACACACACGCACACAGCCATTCATAGTTTGTTTCCCCTTACTTGTTCCACTAACAAGTAGTACTTGCAGATTGTTCATACATGGTATCTCATCTAAGCCTATTTTCACTGCACACTAGTACCCAGAAGACTAAACATATATTGACTGCTTCCCCAGCCTTGTATAAAGGGATAATATTGTTTCATAATAAAAACAGCTTTAATTAATCGTCATAGTATTTGGACTTTGGAGAGCTTTATTTCAGTTCTGTCAGAATTGTAGTTCAGGAGTAATTCAATGACAAAATGTCCCCCTCCCGCCCCTTTTACTGATGTAACACTTTTCAGCCAGATCAGAAGGGAGGTGCCCAGGTAGATTGCAGAGAGGGACAATCTTCAATTAAGATAAGGGAAAAAGCTGAAAAACTTGTCAAGGGGGGAAGAGCTTTCATTGTTTTCATACAAAGAAGCTTGTGCCCTGCAGTTATCTGTCTGGTCTTACAACCAGATTCACATCTGAGAAGAGATGGCTTACACTAGGTAAAAGGGGTGGGGAGGGGAAACTTTGCTTGTGAATATCTCATAAACCATAAAGGTTTGAGAGATAAGACTTATATCGTTCTTCATGTTTTTTTAATGCCTACAAAATAAAATAAAGATAAAACGAAGTATTACTATTCCTTTAACTGTCCTACTGGTAGCCATACAACAATACATACTTTCTAACACCCGAGTATTGCCCCAATGTCCACCGGTAGTCACAGAACCACACATACACTGCCTGACACCCCAGCCTTGTTCCACTGGCAGCCATATAGGACCTCACACAGTGGTCTGCTTCCCCATCCTTGTGACTCTAGTAGGCACAGGACCACACATGCTGTCCAGTTCCCCAGCCTTGTTCTTCTGCTAGCCATGCTCCTAGCACCCCTATGGTAATCACAGGATAAGACTGGGTACTAAGTAAGGTAGGAAATTCCCTTGTGTTGAAAGCGTTTAGTAGCTTCAATGTGTACAAAAAGGTGTGTGTGTGTGTGTGTTTGTGTGTAATTTTACCTATAGAACCACATTCTGAAAACACTTGTGCACACCATGCTGGGGTAAAAGGACAAGTGACCTCTCATTGCGGTGACTGGTTGTCCAGTGTAGAAAATGGTGTGCTGTGTGTGCCATATATGAAACATGAGATATTGGAGTTGGTGTTTTGTGCTGTCACCATCCCCTTCATTATGCCAGCTCAGTGGCTGCAGTTTTTCTTACAAGAACAGCAGAAAAAGAATACCGTAAGAAATTCCGTAGTTTTCAAAGATTTCAGTATTTGAAGTAGTGGAAATGTAAAAAGAAAAAACTTTCCTTTAGCACCACTTTCTGGAAACGTTTGTGCACCCCATAATAGGTAGAAAGGTAAAATGACTTCTCATTTGATGCGGTGGATTAGCTACTTTCAAGAAATGTGTGCTTTTAGCTCAGTATTTTTGATGTTATGGGTTTACTTGGGAACTTTCTTCTTATGTGGTGCCGATGGGAGGATAAATGACAAGATGTGTCACAATGGGGCAGAGCGTAATCATGGGTGGGATGGGGTTTAATAAGTTGTGTAATAAAGTGGGCGGTAAGTGGGAAGAACCGGGTGGGGAAGGAGGAGAAGCAGGAGGGAAGTGGGAGGAACAGGCTGGGAAGGAGCAGAAGTGGGCAGAGTTTCATAAGAAACTCCCCGCCACTGGAGAATCAGCCTCTTTGCAGTGCATTGCAAGGTCTTTGGGGGAAATCCAGAGAGTTCCCAGCTATGGTTATGTGGTAATTATGCCTTTAAGCTGTATTTAGTGCATTTTGATTGTCTTCATGAAATTGCCAGTTAAAGTTCTGTTATGACTATAACCAATTTAGGGCCCAGGGAAGGACATATATTTGTGCAACTATACATATGGGGTATTAATATACTCTAGTGATACGTAGTCTTTATATTGTCATGCAGTTTTTGTTATGCTAAAGCAGAACTACCACCCCACAAAAAGTTTCCCCCAAAGAATTACCCATATTGCCGCTAACTGCTCAATAATACTAGTCACCAGAATTATTACCTCCTCATAGAGAAATTTTTCTGCTTCCGGAGCTGACTGCCAGGAAACAGAGCAGACATCTTTGCATAGTGACGTCTGCGTTCCTGAGCTATCGGCCCCTGCCGGTACCTTCCGGTACCTAGCAACGCCTCAGAGCAGACTGGGACGGACAATGCAGGTATGCAGACATCACTATGCAAAGATGTCTGTGCTGTTTCCTGGCTGTCAGTCCCGGGAACAGAAGAATTTCTCTATAAGGAGGTAATAATTCTGGCGACTAGTACTATTGAGAAGCTAGTCACCAGATGGAAAATTCTTCGGGGGAAACTTTTTGTGGGGTTGGGTAGTTCCGCTTAAGCTTGCTTGAAATGTGTTGAGTAAAATTGGGTCTTAGTGTAACTTTCTGAAACCCCCTATTTTTAATAATTGCATTGCTTCATCATTTTGTGTAGGAAGAAACGTTGGTGATTAGTTCCAGGAAATGTATGCTTTTATACATTACCAAGCTATCCTGGGGAAGTTTTAACTATGTAACCAATGGAATGTGCATTTTAAAGCCAAAAAAAAAATTGCAGTCCTGTTAATTAGGGGTCTGTGCAAGCAATGTCTATAGATGAACTGTATACTTAGATTGCATTGTATACTTGGGAAAAATCGGGGTTTTAAAACAAATTTACACAAACATATACATGTTTTTATTATATAGTGTATGATATTGGCAAAATAAGTAAAACAATGTTTACATTTGTTTGTGTTTTAGAACCTCATAGCTTGTCTCTGGTTGCAAAATGTGCCTAGTTAAAATGAACTAAATGTCTCTTAAAGTGACAGGACTACTTTCACTGGTTGGGATTTTTGCTCTTATGTCCTTTAGTAACATATGTAATTATAACCTAGACTTCCCATAAAACAGAAATATTAGCTGTGCAGCTGCTGTTGTTTTCCTGATCCAGAATGTGGTGTTCTTATCCTAAACATTACTGCATGTTCACGATGTTAACGTTTGTTTTCTTAAGGACCAAACTAATGAGGAGAAGCACGCAGATGGACTTATAGTAAGTTTTCTCCTAATGTTTTACTTCCCTCTATTTCTGCAGCACCTTAGTGTGAAGTCACCTCCACGCAAGACTCCATCTTTCTTCCATTCTCCTGTGATGCAGACCCTTTGACCTCTCTTACTTTTCAGACTAATTCATTCTCCTAAATCAGCACTGGCTCTTTCAGTGGAAAGACTGTTACCAGCAGGAAATTAAAATGAGCAAATCCAATAACAAGGGCCATAAATCCAAAAGAGAACATGAGTAACTTCTATACAAACCAGTTGTACCCAAGGGGACAAATACAGATTCCTAAAAGTCCCATTGATTGTAAAAGGAATGTATCGCCTTATAAAAAGAAAAATTACTGTAGGTTTCTAACTAAAGTATTATTTGGTAAGCTGTTTGTTTTTTAATGTAAGTACTTCTACAGATATTCTGTCTTTTTGTGCTGTGCACTTCAACATAATGTGCACAGCACAGCTCATCTTCTCCCTCCCAGCTGCCCCAGGGAGTGCGTTCACGCTTCCCTTCAATGTGCTGTGAATGGCTTCTATCATTAGATCAAGCTCCAGTTAGCATTATACTGAGGTTGCAACCTCCGTATAATGCGAACTGGAGCTTGATATAAAGATAGAAGCCAATAACAACACACTGAAGGGAAACATGAACGCGTTCCCTGGGGCAGCTGGGAGGGAGGTGGGAGGAGAATTAGGTAGTCAAGAAGAGCTGTACCGTAGAATTGACATGCTGCATTTTGCTGACTGGCACAGCTTGAAAATAGAATATCTGTAAAGTACTTACATTAAAAAACAATCAAACAAAAAAGTACAGCTTTCATAATAATACTTTAGTAACAAAACCTATGGTAAAAAAATGTTTAAGGTGATACATCACCTTTAAATGGGTTTTTTAACCCTTTGAGTGCTAGAAGAGTAGGCAATGCATTGCCTACCCCTCTGGCACTCAAAGGGTTAATCCCTTGACTTCTAGAGAGATTTACAGTGCACTAGAGACATCCAGCATTTAAATCTCTCTCTCCTTTTAAATCAATAGGAATTTTCATTGTCTGCTTTGATGCAAGTGATTTGTTCCAGAATTATTCCAATTTTCATTTGAACATAGGGCTTGAATATAGTGAGGAACAGAAGGTCTTCTGCTGGTCACATTAAGAGCCATTTGTTCTTAGAATAAAGTTAACAAAATTTAGGTGCTTGGATCTGTCTCTTGCTGTTGAAGTCTGGGCGTTGTATCAAAGCCACACTTAAAGCGGAACTTTCATCCGCTATAAAGTTGCCCTACTATAATTAAGCAGGTAATGACTAGCTTCAGAATATCTATTTTACCTTTGAAAAGTAGCCCGTTCTAAAGAAATCGGTCATTGTAGGAGACTGACAGCTAGGTTGGCACAGTGTGCACGCCTGCGCCATCAGTCCTTCCATATGGTACGCTGCATTGCTTTTTGCAGGAGACCGGGACTGACAGCCCAGGCGTGCAGACAAGATGTCTACACTGTAGCCTTGGTTACGGTCTCCTGCAATGATTGATTTTCTTTACAACGAGCTACTTTTCAAAGGTAAAATATATATTCTAAAGCTAGTCGCTACCTGCTTAATTATAGCAGGGCGACTTTATAGCAGATGAAAGTTCTGCTTTAAAAGGAATGTAATGCTTAATACATAGAAAAATTATATATGAAATGGTTTACCGTACTGAGTAAAACAAGGGTATTACCACTGCTGAGATGTGTTCTGTTCAAAGTTTATTGCAGCTCAAACATGTACTTTTTAAGTGCAGCATCTCGGTGGCTTGAAATTTCCCACTGGCGCTTTTACTACACCATCCTATGGACTGCTCTGGTCAGTTGACCATAAAATCTCCATTGGCTGGTGTAGCAACAGTGCCACTGGGAAACTGCAGTCCATTGATATACAGCACCTAAAAAAAAAAAATCATGTTTGAGCTGCAATAACTATTCATTAAAACACCTCGGAGCAGTTTGAGTGCCCTTGTTTTACAGGAGGATAAACCCTATGATATGTATTTTCCTATATATTAAGTGTTACTATTCCTTTTAAGGGCTGCATGTTCAAAAGAAAAGTGAGTGTGTTCTGGATCAAACCATTTGCACAATAAGGAGGGACTAAAATGTCCCACTTATTTGACTGGGGATTGTAACCTCTTGAATGCTAGAGAGGTCTCCAAAGCATTGCGAATCAATGTATTGGAGGCTTCTCTAGCAATCAAGGGGTTAAAATCCCCATTCAGATAAATGAGAGATTTTTGGGTCTCCTCAGTAGTACAAATGGTTTACCTCACTTTTCTTTTGAATATACTTCCCTTAGAGGGGCATGGTGTAGCCAAGGGGTGGACATTCCATTGCCTTCCAGCTGTTGGGCTACAATTCTCACCATTCTCATCCTGCTAACTGAGGATGATGAGAGTTGTGATTCAGCAACAGCTGAATGTAAGTCACCTCTGGCTTGGCCACAGTTTGCTTGTTTGATCAAATCTTAACTGTAAGACCTCCCACAAAAATGAAATATTAATTTACATCTATTAAATCCCTTATTTTTCATTTTTACAAGAAATATAATTTTATATAGGAATGTAAATGTGTGTATCTTAATACATTCCATACAAATCCCCCCTTCAAATTTCTGTTAGTATAATGCTCTCAGAGCATATTCCCAAAAGCAGTGCTGATTTACCCTTGCATCTGTCATTTTCCCTTTAATACCTTCTTATTTAGACTAATCCCATACTTCCTGTAGACAGACCTATAACACAGAATTGTAGATTCTTAGGGCCATATGTTCAAAAGATACATGGAGGAATTCTGGGGCAAACCAATTGCATCATATTGGAAAAAAAAATTCCTATTGATATAATTGGGGATTTTTAACCCTTTGGATGCTAGAGAGGTCTCCAGTGCTTCGCAATGAGTTGGAGACCTCTATCATTCAGGGGGTTAAATCTCCATTTAAATAATGGGGAATTTTAGATGTCCCCTATAGTGCAGATAGTTTTCCCCATCCCCACACTTTTGAACATGAGGCCGATTAGTGATTAATCAGGATAGATTGCTTTGCAGTAAAATAGTTCAATTGAAGCCACTTAATAAACCACTTTATCTGTCTTAGATTTTTTTCCCAGGTAAAGGTTGATCAATAGATGTCCATTCTACTTTTATGTACTCACATAAAATCCATGTGGATTGTAATGTTGATTTTCTAGTATATGCACATATACTAGAAAATCAGATATGTCCATGATTAGGGCTGTACTCCGTAAGCTAAATGGAAGCAATTCTAGGACAAATCATCTACATCATAGGGACAAGTAAATTCCCATTATTTTGAACTGAACTTTTAACCCCTTGAGTGATGGAGGTCCCCAACATATTGCAAACCATGCACTGGAGACGTCTAATACAGCCTCATATAAATTAGTGGGGTCTTTAGATTTTTATTTCTTGGCTCTGGTGCAGTTGGTTTGCCCCAAAAATGACTCCACCCAATTTTGTGCATAGGCCTACTAGTGTTAGTGACTCTTGGATTAATGTCAGACACCTTCAGCAAAACTGAAAAAGAATTGTCATCTTACTACAACACAAGTGATTTTCAAAGATCTTACAAAAGCATATTTATGCTTACGCATGTTAGTAAGTCTGATGCACACTTAAGGAAAGAAGCTATAATGTTATGAAAGGTTGCTATAGACAGTGCTAGGACCAAAACACTCAGAGGTAATGTCTGAAAAGTAATTGGTTTAAGCACACCCAAGGATGGGGAAAAAGCCCTTCAAACAGTAGAGGAAACTGTTAGATATTCATGTTGGGCATAGTCATTGACATTTTCTCCATCATCAGGATACAGTATTTCCAGATGCTACGTTTGTGACAGACATTCCATAAACCCTTCTTTCACATACATCCTATGTGGAACACAGAAACCATGGGGTAATGTGCCCTCTTTCAGGGAAGGCCAGACACTGAACAAAAGAAGTCTGAGGCAGAGGACTCCCAGCCTGCATCACTTTACCCCTCCCAGACATGCTCTACATGAAGAAGGAAGCAAGGTCTTAGTAGCTTTTTTTTTTTCCTTCTCTTTCTTTGCTGTAGGATATGGGGCAGCACAATCCCCCTTTAGCTGGGTTCATATTCTTGGCATAGGCTTTCAGGACCAGAGTCTGTGCTTGTTGGCTTGTTCAATCAGCTTGTTTCTTCATGGTTTCTATGCAGTTTCTCTTTTCATATAGGAGCGTAAAGACTGCAGAGAGGATTTTCTCTGTGTGCACAGGTCCTATGAGTATGTCCCTATTTAGCTATCCGGAAGCTGCATTTCTATATTTTTTTTCTTGGGTTGAATTGCGCTCTGTTGATGGGCTTCCTTATGCAACACATCTACAAAGGATTTAGCACTTCTATGTTCCTATTCTCTGTGCAATGGTTTTTTTAACCCTAACCCCTACACTACCTGTCTGTGGGCATTCTGGCAGTGGTGCTTAAATACTTTATTTACTCTTAGCAACCTTTCCTAACTTGTTTTTTTGTTTTTTTTGTTTTGTTTTGTTTTTTATTACACTGCAATGTTTTTGACACTGTGAGAATGTCTAATCCGTTGGAGCTTGGGGCCAGACCTAAGACTAAAGATGTTGGGGTCTCTGTATTCCCCATTGCGCTTCCTGTCATTCAGGGTTACCTAGTGAATTCTCAGGTCCTTTATCTGATGTCCCTGAGAGTCTCCCAGGGACCTCCAGCCATGCATTAGAGCCAGTCTGGGTGCAAGACTTCAAGGCTGCTACTAGGGACCTTAGATCTACATTGCAACTCTTTCTATCCCAGTTACAGGGAGTCTCCCATTCTTGGAAGACCCCCTCTTCTGTCAAGTCTTCCCTGCCAAATCCACAGGTAGTACCTGACATATCAGATTCCTCTGAGGAGGAACTGCTGGTGGATTCAGATGTTGAGGATTGTTGTGCTGTGGGCTCCTCTCAGTTTTTTGGGGGCCCCTTTGAGGCCGACCCTGAGCCCTCAGCTGAGGGCCTGATCAGGGCTGTTTTGACTACACTAAACATTCCCTTAGTTCAGGAGGTTCCTTCCGATCACTCTGATGTTTTTCAGGAGCCTAAAAAGCCCCTTACTTGTTTTCCACCTAACCACACTCTTGACCGCCTTGTGTCTGAAGAGTGGAAATCCCTGAACAGAAAACCTTCTATCTCCAAGAAATTTGTCAAGCTTTACCCCTTTTCTGAGGCGGCGCTATCCAGGCTATCTAAGTCTACTGCCTTGCCAGTTTCTGACGCCTCCGCTCTGAAAGACTGGACTGACAGGAAACTTGAGGTTTCTCTCAAGTCCATTTTTGCCACTACTGGTACTGCCATGTGTCCTGCGTTCGCTTCGGCATGGGTTAAGTGGATCATTGCGGTCTGGACTGAAACTCACCCTGGCTGTCCGTCAGGGTACTCCTACTTTGGATATGTCGCGACTTCTCACCACCATTTCTGAGGCCCAGCACTATGTTTCTGCTGCCTTATTTGATGCCATCCGTTTGGTGGCTAGGGTTGCCACCATGTCTGTGTTTGCCAGACAAGCTTTTTGGCTCAAGATCTGGTCTGGTGACACTGCTTCCAAGAAAGCCTTGCTCTCCTTGCCTTTTCAAGGCACTTCATTGTTTGGGCCAGATCTTAAGGATCTGATTAGTGAGGCCACAGGGGGGGTAAAAGTACACTTTTGCTTTTGGTCCCCAGAAAGAAAGCGCCTCTCAAGCGTAATCGGTACTTTTGTTCCTTTGAGACTGAGACACGTCCGGCGAACCAGGCTGTTCACTCTGCTCCATGTGCCTCCTCCAAGCCCAGACAGCAGTGGAAGCCCAAGGTCTCCTCCAAGCCTAAGGCTTCCAAGCCTTTTTCGGCATGACTCACCGAACCCAGGTCCCCACTCTGCTGTGGGTGGCCGTCTGTGTCACTACCACAGCGTGTGGGAGGATTCAGTGGTGGACCCGTGGATTTTACAGGTGGTGAAGGAAGGATACAAGATCCCTTTTCTCTCTTCCTCCTTTTTGCTTCTTTCCTTCTGATACACCTCAGGGTGCAGAGAAATGCCACCTGTTCAACGGCGCTATCCAGGCCCTTCTGGACAAGGATGTCCTAGAGCCGATTACAGTTCAGGATAGAGGTATGGGTTTTTACTCAAACCTCTTTGTGGCCTCCAAGAAGGACAGCGGTTGTCATCCCATTTTGGCCTTGAAGGATCTCAATTCCTTTGTGATCCGGACTCGTTATCACCAGGAGTCTCTAAGGAAGGTGATTGCTGATATGTCCCCAGGGGAATTCCTTGCCTCTCTGGATCTTCAGGACGCATACCTTCATATTGCCATTCATCCAGTGAGCAGGCAGTATTTCAGATGTGCCTGCGACCAAGGGCAATTTCCGTTTTCAGCTCTTCCCTTTTGGCCTGACTACAGCTCCTCAAGTCTTCAACCATGTCCTGGGAGCCTTCGTGTTACCCCATACATGGACGACCTGCTTCTGAAAGCCCCTTCTGCAGAACTTCTTCATCAGCAGGTTCAGAACTGCATTCACGCTCTCACTCATCATGGGTGGATCATCAACATTGACAAGTCAGACCTTGTCCCATCCCAGCGTCTGGTCTTCCTGGGCCTTCTATTCGACACTCAGAAGAGCATGGTGTTTCTCACAGACGAGGTGGCTCACAAGATCGCCCACAGGGTTTCCGCTGTTCTGGCTCAATATCCAGTTCCAGCCAAGAAGCTGCCTCTCTAGTGGGGAAGTTCGTTTCCACCATAGAAGTGGTCCCGTTTGCCATGGCTCACACCAGGGAACTCCAGAGGTTTGTGATGCAGGAGTCAGCCGGACCTTCTGAAGACGTCAGTATCCCTCCCTCTTCATGCGGAACTGAGTTTGTCGTGGTGGCTCGACCTTTCCAATCTGCTGAAGGGCAAGTCCTTCCTGGTATCCTTCTGGACCACGGTGACAACGGATGTCAGCCTCTCTGGCTGGGGAGCGGTCCTGGGTCGCCTGAGTGCTCACGGTCGGTGGTCTCCAGAGGAATCTCTCCTTCCTATCAACGTGTTGGAGCTTCGAGCAATATTTCATGCTCTTCGTCATTGGACATCTCAGCAGGAAGACTGTCCTGTCTGGGTACAGACTGGCTTACATCAACAAGCAGGGCGGAACAAGAAGTCTCACCGCTTTGTTAGAGGTCAAGGCTATTTTGTCCTGGGTAGAAGAACACGTTCCTGCCATATCTGCAGTGCACATTCCTGGCGTAGACAACGTCATGGAGGACTTCCTCAGTCGACACACAGTGGATGCCATGTCCATTCCTTGGTTATTTCCTCTGGCATACATCTTTACTCCCCTTCCAATGTTGCACAGGGTGTTACGGAAATTTTGATTGGAGCTCTGTCCAGCCAAGCTTGGTTTCCGGAGCTTCTGGTTCTGTCAGTGGCAGAGCCATTCCGGTTCCCTTGTCGTCCAGATCTTCTACAAGTTTACCTGTGGAAGGAGGACGTTCATCGGCTAGCTTTGATGGCTTGGAAATTGAATCCTCAATATTGAAGAAGAAAGGGGTTTTCTTCTGGTGTGGTGGCTACTATGCTCTGTGCCTGCAAGCCTATTTCTTCCAAGATCTACCATCATGCCTGGTCGACTTTTCTATCTTGGTGTGCTGATCTGCCCACGCTCCTCCGTGGGACCTTAACTTGGTTTTGGGCGTTCTTCATCACCCTCCCTTTGAGTCCTTGGATACTATTCCTCTACGCCTGTTGACGTGGAAAATGGCCTTTCTGCCCTGACCTCACCTCTGACAAGGAGAGGGAACTCCACTTGATGGAAGTGGTGCTTTGTCAAGTTTTATGTACATTGCACTGAGTCTATCAGGCAATCTGACTCGCTGTTCGTCATTCCTGAGGGTCCCAGGCCAGGAAGACCTGCATCCAAAGTGACTATTGCATCCTGGATCAAGTCCACTATTCGTAAGGCTTATGAGCCGCGGAAGAAGTTTGTTCCCTTTCGGGTCACGGCTCATTCTACTAGATCTCTTGGGGCTTCTTGGGCTTACAAGAATGAGGCCTCCGCTGCTCAGTTGTGCAAGGCTGCCACTTGGTCGTCTCTACACACCTTTTTGAAGCACTACCGTGTTGATGTTCTGGCATTGGCTGACGCCGGTTTTGGGAGGAAGATCCTGGAGGCAGTCTTGCCTGTCTAGGATCTTCTTCAGTTCTTTGGTGCTTCCTTCTCTTTTGAGCCCTGTTGGCTCTAGTTCAGTGTGCTGTGTAACAGTTCCTGGGGTGTTACCTCGGTTCAGTGTCCGTTGACACTTCATTGTTTTGCTGGGCTATCTCTGATCTGATGGTTCATATCTGTTCTGGTGACTTTGGGGGCCTTTCGCCTGGTCCTTGTCTTCCCTCATCTGGGAAACTCAATTGTTGGACATCCCAAAGTTACCAGTAAACTGTATTGGATGACAGAGAAAAGAGGATTTTAGTCTTATCTGTTGAAATCCTTTTCTCTTAGTCCATACAGGTTACTGGTCTCCCAACCTGTCAAGGGACCATGCTTGGCTCTCCTTTGGCAGATTGTATGGGTCCTTCGGGGTCATGATCAGTGTCTCAAATTTTTATGTAGCTGGATAGCTGCAGCCAAGGAGGGAAGGTAGGCTCCACCCCTGCAATCAATTCTAGAATTGTTCCTGCCTACTTAAAGGGGCGGATCATCTACCCAAAGTTACCAGTAACCTGTATGGACTAAGAGAAAAGGATTTAACAGGTAAGACTAAAATCCTCTTTTTAGTTACTGAAGAGAGAGCATCCATAAAGAACTCCACCCCCAAGCTATCAAAAGAACTGTTATGGCATGGAAACTGAACTATTGTATTTTCTGGGATGACATCACTGCAGTCTGTCCGTTTACATGCACAGACAAAGGGATTACCGGATACCCTATTTGTTTATGTAATGTGGTTGCAGGGGCCAGTTCACCGCTCTCTGACATTCACTTTCTGGAGCTGCACAGAAATTGAGTGTCTCTCACTTTGTTCCTCTTCCGGAAAACCTATGATCCCTGTCTCTCCCAGTGAATTGGCTGAAGCTGCATAGGACTAAAGGGAAAGGAAGTGGGGTGGGGGGTGGGAATATGCTGTCTCTCATTAAACTGGTTTTAAGACTAAATTATAATGAATGGGTTGTAATCTCAAGGGATCCATCTCATTACATGTGAACTGGCTAGAACTGCTGTATTAGTGCAGAGCAGATGATCCCCCTCTAAATGAAACTCTCTAGAATAGACTGGAGAGTAGGGATCTTGTTGATACCCCTCATTCCAGTTAATAACAAAGTATCCAGGCTAGGTTTTGGCAACACGTGGGCCTCCAACTGGCAAGGGATGATATGAATAGCTGTCCTAAACTGCTGCAGGGCCCCAGGTTATCCGCCACTGGTTTAAGTACTGGGAGGGGAGGTGTTGTGAAGGGGTATTAGAGGGACCAGGGAGTATTTTTTTTAGCATGGCATGCAATGCAATTAGCACAAATCTTAAGCAAATGACTGTTTATTTCTTTTACTAAATAAAATTGGCTAATAGAGCATGGGTGATTTTGAAAGCTCTTTCATATAGATATATTTATTAATATGTTCTTCTGTATACATACCTCTGTTTTCATGTCCTGCTTCCTTTTTTTTAATTGTTGCTGCCTCTCTTAATGCTTGTTACCACACAATAAGGCTGAAATACTGAGAGGAATTAATAGATTCTGGAGAAGACCAACTGCACTGGACTAGACAAACATTGCCATTAATTGAAATGTGGTTTTTAACACCCTAAATGCTATAGAGATCTCCAGCGCATTATGAAGCATTGCATTTGGAGAGTGGGGCCTCTTGTATTCAAAGGTTAAAAGCTTCATTAAAATCTATGGGTATATTGTCTCCTGTGGTGACGTTTGTACAAAAAAATGAGCCAGTTCTTCCGATTCCCATATTTTTTTTCACCTGTGGGTTCTACATCATTTAAAATGTGTATATATACCTATGCTGAATTTTCATTACTTTACTTTAAAGTTTACCTTTCGGACATAAAGTAATGCATTAACAGTGTTAACCTGTAATCACTGTTATAGAACTGTGGCCTGATTCAGCAAGCTAAAGTAAAGCAATTCTGGAATAGGGGACAAATGACAATTCTCCAGATTCCTATTGTTTTAAATGGGTGTTTAACCCTTTGATTGGCAAAGGGGGTACGCAACGCATTGCTGGTATATATCACCTATTTAAAGCAGCAGGAAACATGATACATTATTGGTGATGGGCCATAGCTAAATGACACATGGAATTATAATTCAAGGTTTGATCTTTCTTGAACATAGCCAAGTGATTTGAAATGGTTTGTCTGCAGGTAACGAACACTGGGACTTATGAATATAGACAAATGGGAGGAATTTTTGGGCAAATCAAATGCACATAGGCGACATGAAAATTCTCACTGATTGCAGTGGAGCTTTTAACTCTAACACTTTGCATGCCAGAGAGTTATCCAACGCGTTGCAATGAAATGTGTTGGATAGCTTTCTGGCACTCAAGAGTGTTACATTTTCAACACCTCTTGTGATCTTGGGGACAGTATTTTGTCTACATTTACAATTGAGATGCCTCTTACCATATTTTATTATGGTGACTTTAGAGGTGGGTGACAATGAATCTGCTCAGCTGATGGCAATGAGAGTTAAAAAAAACAGCTACTCTTCCCACCTCTTTTCTAATAATTGGCAGCACTGGGATTAATGCCTTGTATCATCTGAAATGCATGTTCTCTATAACAGTCCCGCAATATCTCTGCTTAAAGGGAAACTGTGCCTCAGGAATAAGTGATGCTCATTTTGATTAAAGGGAGAGTAATGTCAGGAAAAAAAAGTATTAACCATATGGTAGATACAATTAAAAGAGAGTACTTGCGCTTATTTGTATCTCTCAAACCGTGATGATTTGAGAGATATAGGAAAATAAGGTTCTTAGCTCCCTCCCCTTTCTGGTTGATGAGCTGTAAAGCTGTCAGAAGCAGATTGACTAGACGTGGCTCTTCAACAGCTCCGATATAACAATATCTAAAGATAAATACTTCATTGGAATGGTCTACAACATGTGCTTGCAAACCAGGCACATATTATAGACCATTCCGATGAATTATTTTTAGGTATCGCTATGTCAGCGCTGCTGAAGAGCCACTGTCTGATTCAGGAACCAGAATCTGCTTCTGACAGTTTCACAGATCGTCAACCAGAAAGGGGAGGGATCAGAGAACTTTATTTTCCTATATCTCTCAAACCATAATGGATTGAGAGATACAATTAAAAGAGAGTACTTGCACTTATTTGTATCTACCATATAGTTAATACTTTTTTTCTGACATTACTATCCCTTTAAACTCTTATACACAAAAGAGGTGTGCAACACATTGCTTTCAATGTGTTGCACCTGCCTGATCCTCAAGGGGTTAATAAGGAGCCCTTAAAACAGCAGCCAGGAATACTATCTGCACTTGCCTGTATTTGCTGCTCCCTGTTTTATATGTATTTATATCACATCTTCTCTCAATAAACAGTGGGCTTTAACTGTTTCAATGAGGTTAGCCATAGAGAGAATCCATCTCATAGCTTTTTAAGATCATGTAAACATTCTCAAAATAATAACTATGAGAAAGATTTACCTGGCTGCTGTATGAATGACACATTCCTAAGCAAGCACTTCTGTTAAACAAGAGCCATTTATGCCAACGGTACATTTCCTCTTTAATACAAACCACTATTGCGGGTGTTCACCTATTTCCTGTCCACCCCTGTGTTTGTTTGTATCTGTCTTTCTCCTTAACAGCAGCTGCTCAGTCTAATGATGCAGAGCAATTTGATATGATCATACTAATTTGGGCTCCCTCTTAATTTTTAATTGAAAACATGTCCAGCACTTTAATTGTCATTAAAAATAGCTTGGGGTCAGGGTCAGTTCAGATTATAGTGTATATGCATAATATATATAATATATTATATAAAATATGCATATGCACCCCATAAAGCTTATTCTGACTGGCAGTTTGATCCCCATCTGGGATCTTTATCTATCTATATAACTCTAGCCAAGAAATGCACTGAAAGAGAAGTTGCATTTTAATTCAGTTATATCACAGTCCAGTACACCCCAGCACATAATGGCAGATCGTGCGTTCAAAGTGGCTGATGTACTAACAGGAACTGGAGAAAACCAAATGCACCGTAGGGACAATGTAATGTCCCCAAATTCCCTCGTTAGTAGTAAATTGGCCTCAGGAAGTAATACTAGTTATCATAGAATAATATAAAAAAAAAATATATATATAGGTGATTCAAAGTGTTAACAAGACAATCTCCTTTTTTGACTTTACATATTGGGCAAGTGCATAATTAAAGTGCCTCTACTTTTAAAAATATACTCAAAAAAATAATAGCTGGCACTAACCTATATCTCTCCCCCCGCCACTCCTATCAATATTACTGCCATGTGGCAATTGGCTGGTGTAAGAGCAAATTCCCCCACAACCAACAGATTTTATATGTATATAGATAACAAATATACACTCAGTTGGTTTGATGGTTGGGAGCAACATACACCATCCTCCTATATGGTAGGCAACATACGTTGCTTTGTCAAGATCAAATAACATTAACAATTCCATTGAAACCTCTATTAAGACTCCATTGCAATTTTTATTTGTTCACTATTGTGCAGTTGGGTTTCACCAGAATGACTACATCAGCCGATATTGAGAGATGAAATAGAATATCCATAAATTTCCACCTTATTTGATGAATAAGAAAATGGTTCCTCTTCTGTGTCTAATTGTGAGTGCTGATCACCAATAATCATGTAGAGAAAAAAAAAACTGTAGCACTTAACGCGTTTACAGACTAATGTAAGTGGTGATGTTTCAGCAGAATATTACTGGGCAAAAATGTACCCATAGCTTTTCCTTTTTTTTTATTAATTAAAATTGATTTCCTTTAACTTGTTTTGTTGTAATCAATAGCACTTGCATTTGATATGACCAGTGGCGTGGCAATGTAAGCAGCCATTGATTTTGTAACAAGACTGTTCTGGTGTAGGCAGTCGCATCACAGTGTAGTTAGTATAAGTTCTAAATTTGTTATACATTTGTTATCCATTATTCACCTCTGCAGTTACAGAACTATAAACCCATAAGTTTTAGTGATCATAAAAGCAGAACCCACTACTGTGAATATGAAACCTTGGAAAAATGAATTTCTTTAAAGTAGAATGAAAACCTTCTAAAACCTAGGTGGTTTTGAAGGATCTATCAAAATCCCTATATTTGTCCGCCTTTTATTTAGAGTGAATATTTTGAGTTATTTAGCTTTATCCGTTTATGACCGTTCTGGATAGCAGTCCAGATACTAACATCTCACACTGCTGTCATTCTCTCTTGCTACTCCCTGCCAGCCACTATTAGGTTACATACATAAACTAACGGTCATGCAGATCCTGACAACATGAATGCTTCCACTGAGGTGATAATGTGGAGAGGGGACAGTTGCACTTTAAAGTGGAACTATCTCTCCAAATAAAGTGCCTCCCAAATAATTATTCTGCATAATACTAGTATTTCTATGCTTATCGCTATATGGATAAGTCCAGTGTTATTAAGAAATCCTACTTGATCTGAGACTAACAGGCAGGCTTCCTGCTGTACTGGCATCTGTGTGCCTGCACCATCAGTCACTTCCTGTACCTTAAGGTACAATGCAACTCCCCTTCACCAATCCAGAAGGAGTCTGGGACGGACAGCACATGGCACACAGATGTCTCTAAGGCAAAGATGTTTGCGCTGATACCTGCCTGTTTGTTTTGGATCAAGTAGGATTTCTTAATAACTCTGGACTTGTTCTGGATAATACTACTATTTCTATGCATATATGAATAATTATTTGAGGGGCACTTTATTTGTAGGGATAGTTCCACTTCAAGAAGCCTTTGAGACTGAGGTTTCTTATGCTTTTCTGTTTGCCATCAGCTCAACAAGAGCTATTCTCCATTGGAGTGCCAGAGGGCTGTCCATTGCATGGTGAAGCAATGCATTGGTCACCACTCTGGCAACGAGTACAACAGGGTGATAACTGTAACTGCCATCTCACATTACTGAGCAGTTGCTCTTTAAATACGTATCTTCATAGAGCGTCTAGCTGTTTCTTGGCATAATTGACTAAAGATCACTGTGTGACAAGAATCTGAATTTTTATGAACTGATCTGCAGTTGGATCACTGTATGAATACTAACTCTCCTTAATATACATAGTAACCTAGTAATATAGGTGATGAGGCTAAAAAAAGACGTGCCCATTAAGTCCAGCCCATGCCAAATCACCCCTGTTGATCCAGAAGAAGGGAGAAAAAAACATAACTTTAAAGCCATTTCCAATTTAAACCCCAAGTGGTAAAAAAAAATTCCTTCTTGACTCTAAATGGCAGTCAGATATTTCCTTAGATCAACAACCTATCTGCATTGAAGCCATCTGTCATAATTCTCAATATTGTTCTATGCTAGTTAGGTATCCTTTGCTTTTTTTGAAAGACGTTAAGTTATCTGCAAGCACAACATCCTGAGGCAAATAATTCTATAGCTTTACCACCCTTACTGTAAAAAAAGCCCTGCCTTTGCGTTAGTTAAAAGCACCTTTCCTCTAGTCTTAATGGATTATCTCTCGTTCTTAGCTCATCTCTTTGAGTAAATAATTAATTGGAGGGTTTTTTGTATTGACCCTGAATATATTTGTAAATGGTAATAATATCACGCCTTAGATGTCTCTTCTCTAATGTAAACAAACCCCGTTTGGCTACTCTGGTCCTCCAATCCCTTTATCAGTTTTGTTACGTGTCTCTGCACTTTTTCGAGTTCAGTAATTTATTTAAGAACTGCTGCTCAAAACTGTACTCCATATTCTAGATGAGGCCTTACCAAGGATTTATATACAGGTCGAATTATAGTTGCATCTTGTGCCTCTGTACCCCTTTTTATGCAGGATAGTACCCTATTTGCTCTTGCAGCAGCTGGCTGACTGCACACACTGCTGTGAAGTCCATCATCTACCAGTACTCCTAAATCTTCCTCTAATGAGGATTCCCCAAGTTGTTCCCCATGTAAGTGTAAATTAGTGACCCTATCATATGTAAGAGGATGAGGATATCAAAATGTCAGACTGTGTTAGCTATGTCAGTTTGCAGGATCTACTTTGAACCTTCTGGTTTCTGAATAAGTATTGACTGCATTTAATTCTGTGAACTTTTACTTCACACTTGCAGAGAGGTGGCTGTGTGCTTCACGTAACCAATAGAATCCATTGGTTTACAGGGCTGTATTCCATTGCAGGTCATTCATGTTATGACTGTTTTTGTCCCACAGGTTCCCATTGAATCCATTGGGGGAACTTTTAGATAAAACTATTGTGATAAATAATGCCCTTATTAAGCCACAGTTGATACATGTTGTGTCCAATTTATCATGCTAAAGTAATGCTATTCTGGAGCAAATCAGTTGCATCATGGGTGTATAAAGAAAATCATGCAAGTTCTAATTGATTTAAATAGGATGTTTAACTCCTTGAATGCTAAAGAGGTTAAACACCCCAATTAAATCAGTAACTTCTCACAGCTCCCCCCTGGTTCAGTTGAACTGTTCCAGAATTGCACCACTTTTGCATAATGAATTAGGACAAATGTTACAACAGATTCTTCTATCCGTGTTCCAGCATCAGGTTATGGTTTTAGGTGATTTGTGTGTTAGACTTTATGTACCATTAGGTCCAGCATTGCACAACAGTATGCAGGTCTAATGCCTTTCACTGCCAAAGAGACAAGTAACACTGGCTCCACTCTGGTAATGAAGGGATTAAAATAAGCTATATGTGAATTAACTGTATGTTCTTTTAACAGTTTCTACAGTGTTAATAAATCATGCTAAAAACAGAGAAGGGCACACCCACACAATGAGCCAAATGCCTGGATCCAGATAACATTTATTTGTGTAAGACAAGAGAGAAGGGCGACTCACAATACTTGGATCCAGATAACACTGATTTTGTTTTAAAATCGGCAACAAGGGCACACTCACATAATTGGCTAAATGTCTGGATCCAGATAAGTGATTAGTGTAGAACTAGAGACTAAGGCACACTCACACGAGTAGCTAAATGCCTGGATCTACGTACTCTTTGTGTAAAAGTAGTGAAAAGGGCTTCTCACTAAGACCGGATTTACATCCCACAAGTCCCTAGGCAAGGCACTTTAGGTACCCTTAGCTCCACCCATAGCCACACCCAACACACAGCCCCACCCCTACTACCATTCCATATTTCCTGGAACAGAAAATACCTTTGGATTATAACAAGTAAGAACATAAAGAAAAGCTTTAACCCCTTGGTTCCTAGACAGACCTCCAAAGCATTGCTTCAATTCATTGGAGATCTCTCTAGCATCCAATGGGTTAAATAGAATCTAAAGGGTAATCTTGAGAAAGGCTGCAGTGGTAGCCGAAACATTGATTCCAATAAAATATATCTTCATTTGAACCATCACAAAAGATCATGTGAGTGCCGTCTTTCTCCATGTACTGTATGTATCAATCTCTCTTTTTTTGATGTGCACCCAGGTCATATTGTTTTTTCTAAAGTGTGTGCATTCCAACCCAAATGTTCAAGAATATAAAGGGGGTGTGAAACTCTGGCCACACCTGCAATTGAAAATGTGGGCGTGGTCAGCAGAGCTGATGCGCCATTAAAAATGTGGAGCTTTAGGCAGTTGCCTACTCTGCCTATTGGGAAATCCGGCCCTGCGTCTCACACATTTAGCTAAATGCCTCGACTGGATCCAGGCAGACTCACACAATTGGATATGCACCTGGATTGAGAACACTGATTTTGTGCTGAAACAGGGAGAAGAGCGCACTCACAAAAGCTGCTAGATGCCTAGATCCAGGTAACAGTGATTTGTGTAAAAGTAGAGAAGGGTGTCTCACACAATTAGCTAAATGCCTGGATCCAGATAACACTGACTTGTGTAAAAATAGAAAGAAATACCACAATTCCAGTTCTTGTGAAGTTCTTGTTGAAGACATCATCCCCAACCGTCAGATGGACAATTGTCTCATTTAATGCCATCTTAAAGGTGCAAGGTTTTACAGAAATGTTGACCAATCTTTGTTTCTGCAATAGAATTGCCATTTCTTTACCAGGCACATGCTTGCAATATCTTTTTATTCTCTATAATATGTATAATTGCCCCCCCCCCCGTACCCCTTCTGATGATGCTCCTTTGTCATCACATGGCTGGAGATGCTCTTCTATGCTCTGTTGTTTGTAGTGAATTTCCTCCTGGCTGTTTAGACTGGAGACACCTTTGGAATATTGTACATTATCAGATGCCTTTGAAATGAATGTAATGCCAGTTGCTGACTATATTTTTTGTCTTACTCAGAGTACCATACATCCTGTAGATTCCATCTACCAGCCTAGTCCTTTGGAGCCTACCGTGATCCGCACCATGCCAACGCAAACTGTCCCAATGCCAGGTACAGTAACCAGTCTGTACCAGCTATGCCTGTTGGGAACTGCAGATCATTTACAAAGGACATCGATTTCCTATTTTTTTTTTCTTTGCTTGTGATGCAGATAGTGATGTATTTAGGCTTTCTGCTGTGAGCTAGACTCAACCAACTGCACCCCCCCACACACACTTACTAAAACTTTTCCACACCCTCAATTTGTCTGGCCGCTTCCATAGGCCATGCCCCTTCCCTTAAAGACACAGAAGAAATGTACGTAACTAGAATTCAAGGGGCTGTAAGAAAGAGGACATTTTCAACATTTGGGTGTGTTGACTGTAGGAAAGGTGTCTGAGGATGTTGTAAGTCATGAGCCTCAAATATGTAATTGTGTCTATATCCATTTCTGTCAAGAAATGCACTGTGTGTTCAATCTGCCCAATTTGCTGCCTTTGCCAATCTTCCATCCTAGGCCTAAGGCTAAATACATCACTGGATGCAGAAGTATGTTGTCATGTTTCAGTAGCTGGTTTTGTATTGCATATGTTCTACCACTGAAGACTGTTTTCCTTTAGAATCGGTCCAGGGTGTTAAAGGAGAGCCTCGCCCGTCTTCCTTAGCTGTTGGGCCAGTTGTAACAACTCTTGGAAATCATCAGACTCCGACTCCCAATAGCACTGGTGCGTCCACTGACACCTACACCATGTATTGCATTGTGTCCTTTTTTGTTGAAATGTACAGTGACTCTTTCCCAGGACCATCTTGCTGCCATTGTCAAACCACCACCCCTCTTCTGACCGGTATCCTTTTGAAAGGTCGCATGCAAAAGAGCGTGCAACCATAGTAAAACTTTAACCATGTCGCCTGAATGAAAATGGCGACTTTACAATCTCGTGGTAAATGACACACTGCATTAAGATCATTAACCTTTTGAGTGCCAGAGAGATATTCCATGCATTGCTAAGTACTTCTCTGGTACTCAGAGGGTTAAATGAAACCCCCTGCATCAAGAGCATACATTAGTATTTGGGTTTTTTTCTTCTTGTTCCTACAAAAATATAATAAAATAAAAACCTGTGCTATCATGAACCCAATTACCCCTCTGGCACAATTCCTTCTCCCTGGCTTTGGTTAGTCTCAGACTCTCATCCTGGGGGCCTAACTCGTCCTCCCGCAGGAGGCATGGAATACAGTGGCTGGGAGGTGAAGTGTCTGTATAATCATTCGAGGCGACCATTCACTAGGCTACATGGCAATCTCGCACTGTAATTCACCGCAAGATCCTCATGTCTCCATTTTTATACACGCGACATGGTTAAATTGGTCGCAGACTCTTTTGTGGGCGACCTTTCGAAAGTGAACCCTTATGACCCTGACCCCCAAGTATATCTACTTGCTTAGGATATAAAATGTCCTTTGCTTATAGTATTAAAAACAAAAAACAAACCTTAACTCGTTTGATACGTGGAGGCATTTCTAGCATCCAGCTGACTAGTACCCAAGTATGTAGTCTGGTAAATTAGTTACCATAAACCAGGAGCGGGTGTTGAGTGTGCCATGTACTTGGTTGTATTTGTCATGCCAACAACTTTGCATGTAGGCACAGGCATCACCGCTGAAACACCACTCGCAGTTAGGAGTCGTAAGCCATTGCCTAATGGAAAATCCAGTCCTGCCCTTTCTTAGCCACTGTTTTGGTTAGTACAGGTACAGTGTTTGACACTGTTCACCTTTAAAAGGTCGCGCAGTCACATAGTCAAAGATCACATACCCACATACAAGCCCCATAAGAAGGATCATTACAGGTGTGCATTTATTATGAGGCCATCCAGTCCTCTTTATCCCCCCCAACCCGACTATGCTTGTGTGATGTTGGATGAGGTTTTAAGCATGATGGGACTTGTATGCTGGTATGCGATTTTTGACTATGCGACATGAGTCTCATGCTGTCATGCAGTGTGAGATTCTCATGTCGCTATGGTTGGCGACATGCTTAACATGTTATTTGGTCACACGCTCTTTTGCATGCAACCTTTTAAAAGGATATCATCTGACACAGGGGACAAATAAAAATATCCCTTTGATTTAAATGGGGCTTTTACCCTCTTAGGGAGTGAAGACTTGGCTTTCACTGAACAGAACTATGAAAATGCATCATCACACACACTTTTATTGAAAATATTGTTTTTTTTATGTAAATAATGTCTTTGGGTCAATGCAAGATATTAAATCCACAGGAGCTAACCCTTTGCATGCTAGACAGGTCTCAAACTACGTCACATTTTAACATTACTTTTCTGCAGCACAGATCGTATTGTATATTTTTATTTATATAGTGCCAACCAGTGTACCTGTCACTTTACAGTTTACATTTAATATAGAAGAGGTACAATAAGTGCAGTGATTATAGAGACAATCATAAGGGGAGTACTACGTGAGTATACATTAGGATAAAAGGTCCCTGCTCTGTAGAGCTTACAATATACTTATAGGATGGGTGACATGCAGATACGAGCTGGTAGAGGACGAAGTGCAGTTCTTGACATATGAAATAATGTTTCCATATTACACTGTTGCTATATTTAAAAGGTGCTCTTTTAGCTAATATTTAAAGTTGTTGATGGTTGAGGCTTGGTGAATACTGGGTGGTAGGGTGTTCCAGAGGTAGGGGGCAGCAAGTGAGAAAGCCTTCGGTCATGAAGCAGCGATAGTAGTTAAAGGGACAGAGAGTCATCCACCATGCGTGGTGCGTATAACTTGGGCTTGGAAGGTAACAAATGGAACTGTGACATGTTTCTTTGATACTACACAATACATTTGTCTGTATACATTTATTTTACTGTTTACTCTTGCTTCAGTATGCAGAATGTGAAAGAGAAGCAGTTTTGGAACAAATCAGCTGCACTCTGGGGACACATTCTCCTTTAGTTCACCCCATATTTAGATCAATGGGAATTGTCATTTCTTCTGTGTCCCTATCATGGCGATAGAGACTAATGGGGTGTGTCAGCGCCCCCCAGCTGGCGTAGGACCAAGTTTAAATTATAAAAGGAGCCTTCCCGCTCCTCCCGTCAGTCTTTTTTGTCCTACACAGCTGGGGTAGTGACTGTACTCAGTCATCGCCTACCTGAAAGTTTTTTTTTTTTTTTCTTCCTTTGGCCGCATTTCTGCTGCCTGAAGCCGGGAGAGGGTCACGCTTCTTCCGAAGAGCTTGCCGCAGGCTGAGACGGCAAGCTGCATGGAGTCCCAGCAGGCGCCTTGAGTCTCCCCGGCTTCGGGTGAGATTCGGCGCATCCAGCAGGAAGTGACATCATGGCGGGCCCAGGAAAAGGACCGATCCGGTGGCAGGCTACCTCCTACCGACAATCCTTCCCCTACAATGAATCGCTTGCTGCAGTGGGGGGAAAGGTAAGGGCTGTATGCCACCCTCTATTTAATCTTGTCTGGTAATCATTGTGGGGAGGGCCTATGCGTTCCAGAGTGGAACGCACGCCCAGGGCCTACTATATTTAAAAGGCCAACTTGGTGTTAACTCTCTTATGGAGTGTTTGAGTCTATGTATTGTTTTATTGTTTTATTCTATCAATAAAAGCTAAGTTTTATGGTGAAATATGTCTTCCACCTCCAAGAATTTACCTGTTAAGGAAAAGGAGAAGGAGAAAGACAAGGCTATTTCTGATAAAGATGAGAAAACTTCTCATAAAGTTAAGTCATGTCTAGGATGTGATAATCTATTATCCACAGAAGAGTCTTCAAAGCTGTGTCCAGATTGTCTAAAGAAGGCGGCTAATACAGATGTTCCATCCCAATTTCAAGATTTTTTAACATGGATGAAGGATTCTATGCAACAAACCTTATCCTCCTTGCAGGCCCCTTCCATTTCCAAAAAAAGGCCTAGACTAGAGGATCCTGGAGAAGGTACATCCTCTATGCATATTGAAGCAGACGATTCCAGCCTTTTTGAAGATTTATCTGAGTATTCATCAGAAGAGGAAGGAGAAATTCAAGATGAAGATGAAGGGTCTTTCAATATTGAAAAAATGGAGCCTTTATTAAAAAAACCTACGAAAAACTCTAGGCCTGACAGAAGAAGCCATCAAGCATGGGGTTTTGGACACAGCATTCTTAGGTAAAAAGAAAGAAACCCCAGTGTTTCCCATTCATCATTCTGTATCTGACTTGGTGAAAATGGAATGGAAAAAAGGGGACAAGAGAATAACCGAATCAAAAAGATTTCACAGAATGTATCCCTTCAAGGAAGAGGAAGCTTCAGCCTGGAAAACACCTCCAAAAGTAGATGCTCCTATTGCACAACTAACAAAGAAGACCACCTTGCCGATGGAAGACGGCTCCTCATTAAAAGATCCTATGGACAGGAGGTTAGAAGCTACCCTAAGAAAACAATTCTCTGTCCTAGGACAGAGTATAAAAGCAGCAACAGCCTTAACATGTGTATCCAGAACAATAAGAATATGGCTGTCAGAGCTGGAACAAAAAATTGAATCATCTGTTTCCAGGTCCAAATTGATGAAAGAAGTAGCATTCATTAAAGAAGCAATGGGATACTCTTGTGACGCTTCCTGGGAAGTAATCAGGTTAGCGGCCAGATCTTCTTCCTTGTCCATTACAGCCAGAAGGGCCTTGTGGTTAAGAACATGGGGAGCTGACCCGTCTTCAAAAAATAAGCTGGTGTCGTTACCTTTTACGGGATCCACATTATTTGGAGAACAACTAGAAGAAATAATTAAAAAGGTAACGGGGGGAAAGAGTTCTTTTCTTCCGCAAGATAGAAAGAGGAAAACTTCTCCTTCAACAGCAAATAGAAGGTCCTTTCGAGATCCAAAGCGCTTCCAAACATCAAGACAGTATGATCAGAGAAAAAGTGGTTATGGTCAGACCTCAAGAGGTTCATTTAAGAAGACAGGAGCAAAAAGTGGACAATTCAAGAAGGAAACCTCATGAAGTTCAAACTACCCTGCCTCTAATTCCAGTCGGCGGTCGCCTGGAAAGCTTCCTACAAGCCTGGAAGAATCTAGCTGTTCCAGACAAGTGGGCAATTCAAATATTAGAGACAGGGTATTTTCTGGAATTCGGCCGCATTCCCCAAGGAAATGTTTTCAGAACTTCAAGAATGCCAAGAGATCCCATGGCGGCAAGAGGTCTAGAGAACTCAGTTCAAAACCTTGCCCTCAACAAAGTAATAGAACCTGTTCCTCCACAGGAGAAAGGAGGCTTCTACTCGGTGATCTTTGCAGTTCCAAAGACATCAGGGGGGTTCAGAATTATTTTGGATCTAAAAACATTGAACACAAGCATAAAGACAAGATCCTTCAAGATGGAAAGTACGTCATCAGTAATCCAGACGATTCATCCAGCATCCTTCCTAACAACAGTGGATCTCAAAGAGGCTTACTATCACATCAAGATAGCACCAGTCCATCGCAAATTTCTGAGATTTTGTTTCATGGCACAACACTGGCAGTTCAGAGCGCTGCCATTTGGTCTCTCGTCAGCCCCAAGGATTTTTTCAAAGATCCTTGCGGTAGCTTTGGAGCCCCTGAGGAGGAGGGGAATAACTATTATCCCATACCTAGACGACCTCCTCATTATGTCTCTATCCAAAGATCGATCAGAGATGGATACCCAGGAAACCTTGTTCCATCTACAGAAGCTGGGTTGGATAATCAACATTCAAAAAAGCCAAATTCATCCATCTCCGCACCTGGATTTTCTGGGCATGACCTTCGACACCATAATCAATCAAGTGACATTATCCTCATCAAGGATAAAGGGAATAATCAACAGAATCAAGTCCTTCAGGAAACAGAAGGTACACACTGCCCACGAATATATGAGAATTCTGGGAATAATGAACTCTGCGATACAAGTAGTACCATGGGCCAGAAGTCATATGAGGCCTCTCCAAAGGTTGTTCCTAGCTCACTGGAACAAGGACTCGGAGAACACTTCGCAAAGAATCCTGTTGACTCCACGGGTAAAAACAGAACTACTTTGGTGGACAGACTGAAGAAACCTGGGGAAAGGAACTTCCCTACAGGACTTAATTTGGCAAAAGGTATCAACAGACGCAAGCCTGACAGGATGGGGAGGTTGCTGGAACAACATCTCCATTCAGGGGACATGGTCTCAGCAGGAAAAAACTCTTCACATAAATGTCCTGGAACTCAGAGCTATCTATCTGTCTCTAAAGAGCCTGAGGAAGTTTGTCAAAAACAAACCAGTCCAGATCCTGTCAGACAGCATGGTGGCAGTTCTTTACATAAAAAACCAAGGAGGGACAAAGAGCAAAGCTCTGATCTTAGAATCCCAGAAGATATTGGGATGGGCAGAAAAGAACTTAGTGGCCCTGTCAGCCACTCACATAGCAGGTGTCTTGAATCTCCAAGCAGACTACCTGAGTCGAAACAAAATGGAGCCAGGGGAATGGTCCCTCAACCCAGAGATCTACAACCAGATTGTCAGCAAATGGGGAAATCCAGTGATAGATCTCATGGCAACTTGGGAAAACAAGAAATGCAACACCTTCTTTTCCAGGACAAGACATCCAAAAGCTCAAGGGATAGATGCCATGGCTCACCCCTGGAACTTCCCTCTAGCATACATTTTTCCACCAACCCCAATGATACCGAGGGTTCTAAGAAAGATCAGAATCGAGAAGGCAAATGTCATCCTAATAGCTCCGGAGTGGCCAAGAAGAGTCTGGTTCTCAGAATTAATCAATCTGGCGATAGAGGATCCATGGCCACTTCCAAACCGGCCAGACCTCCTGTCCCAAGGTCCAGTATTTCACCAAAACCCAGCCTTTTTGAAACTGATGGCCTGGAGGCCGAGAGGAACTCATTAAGAACAAAAGGACTCTCAGACGCAGTCATAAATACAATAGCAGAGGGAAGAAAAAAGTCCACCTCCAGAATATACTGCAGGGTTTGGAAAGTTTTTTCAGCATGGTGTATATCTGAAAAAATAAAAAGATCCTGTATAAGAACATCACATATTCTGAATTTCCTTCAGCAGGGTTTTGAAAAAGGATTAAAACCATCCACATTAAAAGTGCATGTTTCAGCATTATCAGCTTTTCTGGCAAAACAGTTTGCAGAAGACCACCTAGTAAAAAGGTACCTAAAAGCCATAACTAAAGTTAGGCCTAGAATAAGAAAGGTTATTCCTCCATGGGATTTGAATATGGTGCTTGATCAGCTATCTTCATCTCCAAAATTTGAACCTCTAGAAGAAATATCTTTAAGAATGCTTACTATAAACAGCCTTCTTAACTGCTATAACATCTGCAAGAAGAGTTTCAGAAATTCAAGCATTATCCTCTAAATCACCCTACACGGTGTTCCATCAAGATAAGATAGTCTTAAGAACCAAGCCTTCTTTTAGGTCAAAAGTGGTATCCGAATTTCATCTGAACCAGGACATCATTTTACCCTCATTTTGTCCTAATCCAAAAGGGGAAAAAGAGAAAACGTTGCATAATCTGGATTTGGTGAGGTGTGTTTCTATTTACCTTAATAGAACAGAACCCTTCAGGAAGACAGATTCCCTTTTTGTCCACTTCCAATGAAAATATAAAGGATCCTCAGCCTCAAAATCCTCCTTGTCTAGATGGATAACTCAATGCATAAGGGTATCTTATCTGGAAGCAGGAAAAATCCCTCCTAAGATCCTGAAAGCCCATTCTACCCGAGCGGTAGCCACCTCCTGGGCATCAAGAGCCTCTGCTTCTCCCGAAGAAATCTGTAGAGCAGCCACCTGGTCCTCTATCTCCACGTTTATAAAGCACTATCAAATAGATGTACATTCCTCAGCAGAGGCAAAATTCGGAAGAAAGGTCCTTGAAACAGCCATACAGACCGGTCCGGTAAGAAGGTGATATCCTTTCTTTCTCTATTACATAAGTCATATGTATAGGCAGACTGATAGGGACAGTTTTGTTTTTTTCCCACCCATTGGTTTATTACTGCTTGGGTATGTCCCCATTAGTCTCTATCGCCATGATAGGGACACAGAAGAAAGGGAGAAATTTTTCTTACCGATATTTACTTTTCTTCTGTGTCCCTCCATGGCGCCCCTGCCCTCTATTTAACATCTCTATTTATGTTTTTTTAGCTTTGACAAATGATGACTGACGGGAGGAGCGGGAAGGCTCCTTTTATAATTTAAACTTGGTCCTACGCCAGCTGGGGGGCGCTGACACACCCCATTAGTCTTTATCGCCATGGAGGGACACAGAAGAAAAGGAAATATCGGTAAGAAAAATTTCTCCCTTTCCCACCCTATGATACGATTGGTTGCTCCAGCGTTGCTCAGGTTTTTGTTTTTTTGTTTTCTGTATAAGGTATTAAGGCCCATATGTATAAAAAGCAGACTGGAATTATTCTGGTGTAAACCAACTGCGATATAGGGGACAAATAAAAATTCCTGTTAAATTAAATTGGGCTTTTAACCCCTTGAATGCCACAGAGGTCTCCAATGCATTGTGAAGCAATGCAATGTAGACCTCTGGCATTCAAGGTGTTAAAAAGCTCTGTTCAGCTTCTTGGGAATTTGGGGATTATTCATCACCTATAGTGCATTTGGTTTACACCAGAATAACTCCCGTTTGCTTTTATAAATATGGGCCTTAGTATCTGATTAAAGGGATAGTAATGTTTCACAAAAAAGCAGCTCCAATTAATCTTCAAGTGGAACTTTCGTCACATTACATATTACAGTAGCGATATGCATAGACGTACTTGTATTTTCAAGAATAATTGCTGCATTAGTGAAAAATAGAACTTTTTATGCATACAGGCACCGGCAGGGATCTTGCAGTAGGTGCTCTCTGAGCCTGCGTGGTCAGTCCCTTCTTGTGCCTTAAGGTAACCAGGCATTCACCTCCCCAGTTGTGGAGTTGAAGGGGACAGACAGCGCAGACTCGGAGATGCCGTCTCTGCAAGATACCTGCGCTGTTCCCCGCTGCCTGTCTGCCTAAAGTTCTATTTTCACTAATGCCACAATTATACTTGAAAATACAAGTACGTCTATGCATATCGCTTTTGTAATTTTGATTTGGGGCTCAATATTAATGTGATGAAAGTATCACTTTCATAATATTTGAGCCATGGAGTTTTATTTCAGTACTGCCGGAATTGTAGTTCAAGAGTAACTGAATGATAAACTATCCCCTTCCTTCCCCTTAACACTGCTCACCTCAAAGAAGCAAGACTGTCTGGATTGCAGAGAGGGACAATCTTCAATGAGCACAAGGAAAAACCTGTCAAGGGGGGCAGGGTTTTCCTTATGCTCACAGTATGAAGATTATCCCTTTCTGAGAGCTATTTAGTCCTGGAACCAGATTCTACATCTGGGGGGGGGTGGCTTACACTAGGTAAAAGGGGTGGGAGGGGGATACTTTATCATTCAATTACTCTTGAACTACAACTCTGACAGTATTGAAATAATACTGTCCATGGCCCAAATACTATGAAGATCAATTGGAGCTGCTGTTTATGTGAAACATTACAATCCATTTAATACTCGGATTCATTATCCTCAAGAATTAGGATTTGTTACTGCTGTACTGTAAAAATGAAATGGTGGACCTTAAAATACCTGCCATTGTAAAATTAAATTACTTCTTTGTTTACAACTTACATCAATCCTTCTGTTTCACAATTTAGGAAGTGGGCAATCTGCTCCAAGCAGTAGTTTAACCTCCCCCAGCCATGTCAACATGTCTCCTAACACGGTCCCAGATTTCTCCTACTCCAGCAGTGAGGACGAGTTCTATGATGCAGATGAGTTTTATCAGAACAGCTCCTCACCTAAGCGCTGTATTGAGTAAGTATTCATCATGTTATCACCCTATAGGAGAGTGTGCAAGCCATTTTAATGATGAGCATACCTGGGAACTTTTATTTGAGGAGTCCCTGGAGGGGATAGGAGTTTACCTGCAAGTGGTGGCAGTGCTTTTGGGGGGGCATCACACAAGTGGGAGGAACTGGGTGGAGAAGGAGGAGAAGTAGGAGGAACTGGGTGGGAAGGAGCAAACGTGGGCCTCTGTCCCATAGACCCGGTACTGCATTCTCAAAACCAGAGTCTCCGGGGCAAATCTAGAGAGTTCCCAGGTATGATAATGACATAAGGAAAGGGCAAGTAATAGGCAATATTAAAAGAAGTAACACCTGTTAATAACTGCCTGCTTACCTTACTTTGTTCAGAGAATCCTAGTGGTCCTATGAATTTTGCCCTTTTGTGTTTTGTAGGAGAGAATATCTCTTCAGTCAGCTCTGGATGTCATGTCCATGAGTCAGTCATGACAGTTGCTGTCCATAATCCTTCTAGAGGGGTGCAAAGCATCTTGTGAACAAATGCATTCCGCCTCCCTCTGGTCCTTAACCCTTTGAGTGCCAGAGGGGTACGCAAAGCAATCTGTAGCTTTCCGGGGATTAACAGTCTCATTTAAATCAATGGGTTTTTGTTTATCCCCTATGGTTATTGGTTTTCTTCAGAAGTGCACCTCTGTCTGAATATGGCCAAACTAATCCATTGCACCATTATAAAAATATAAAGTGCAGTTGGCAAGTTCTCATCACATCTGCTTAGTTAAAAGAATAGTAATGTTTAAATTTACATGTAGCTCAGAACGTTCATCATATGTAGTATTACTGCTGTTCCTGTAACAACATATTGAAGTTGATCCCTCCTGTCCCTTTTCTCAACATAAGCATTATTTGTCCCAGATCTGACAGTGGATCACAACGAGGGATAGGGTTTTCCTTATGCTGAAAGAGGGAAGATTGCCCCTCTTTGCGATCTGTCTGGTCCCAGGACCAGTTTTTAGATCTATGGGGAGGTGGCTTGCTATTGGAGAAAGGGGAGGGATCAACTTCAACATATTATTACAGTGTAACTAGCACATTTTGAAGAGTAAGAGGATCGCTCAGCAGTATTATTACATATAATGAATGTTGTATGTGTAAAATTAAACATTACTAACCCTTTAAAAGGATACTAATGTCTAATAATAACTTTGTTGTTTTGTACATATGAGAAAAATATGTGGCGCAAATCCTTTGTTTTAAGAGATTTTTGGATGTAAAGTTTCCTCCCCCCCTCCCCTTCTCCTGACATTAGTGCTCTTCTGACAGCAGGAGATCCTGTTCCTGGGACCAGCCGGCGGCTCTGCAGCAGAGCCCGAAATAACGATATTGGAAAATAATTACTTCATTGGAAAGGTCTGCAAAGTGTGCCTGGTTGGCAAGCTCACTTTGCAGACCATTCCAATGAAGTAGTTCTTAAATATCGCTATTTTGCCTCTGCTGAAGATCTTCCATGGGTCAGCTGACTTGAATCTCCTGTCTGCTTTACAGCTGACATCAGGAGAGGGGGAACTTTGGATGTGAATATCTCTCAAACCATAAAGAATTTGCTCCACATAATTTATTTATTTTTTTTAATCTAGAAAACATAAAGTTGTTATTATTGGACATTAGTGTCCCTTTAATAAAATAGATAACATATTTTAATGCCAGCAATGTCTCCCAACACATTACTTTGCAGTGCTTTAAGACATCTTTAACATTCCTGGGGTTAGAGTGGAACTGGAACTTTGTAACAAGTGATATTGAACTTTCTCGGTTACCTGTATGTGTGAGCCATTTCTTATATCGAACAGTAGTTTGAGATATTTTTTTTTTTTTTTTAAATACTAACTGATTTTGAAAGAGCTTTTGAAACAGAAGTTGTATTTTTGATGTGAATTATTAGCTGTGTGTCAGTAAATACATCATGAAATCATGGAAATGATGTATTCTCTATCATGAGTGGTGGGTAATTGATGAGTGGTCGTTAAAGAAATTGATCACTTGTGTACAAGTCTGTGTCAGCTGTGACTCGTTCTGCACTATCCAGGCTGCTGTCAACACATCTGTCACAAATTCCCAGCAGTAAAGTGGGACTGCAATAGACAACAGTAGAAGGATGAGATTGCTTTAGGAGATGGAAGTCATTAAACAACCATTTTAAACCTAGAGACATAAATATATTTATATTGTTTTTAGTATGTCTTACTTACATTAAAAATCTCTAGAACATCTTGGAAGAGTGGTTTCTCAGCTACAGTTTGCTACAAATGCATCATCCAAGGTAAATGTGATTTCTCCATCATCCTGTGGGGGACATGGGACCAAGTTATTAACTTTACCTTTTGGAGGCAGGGCACTTTAAGAAAAGCCTCTGTTGTAGGCAGTCTCATAGGTGATAATTAGCTCCACCCAGGGGTGGATTGTCTTATTGGGTGATCAGGCATCCCCTGGTGGGCTACCCAGTCCTGGGCCGGTGAGATCAGATGAGCTCACCTCTCCAGCGCACATTATTGTGCATGTGAAGAAGAGACCACTCACCGGAGCCAGTGCAGCAGGGGTGATTGTGTCCTCTGATTGGGATCTGTCTTCCCACCCCCAAGGATGACTTGACTTGCATTGCTCATGCACTGGACACATATTGCAGGCAGAGCAGAGTTAGGTAAGTCATCCTTGGGGGAGGGACAATTGCCAATCAGAGGACACATTCTTCCCTTCTGCACAGGCTGTGGTAGTGATCTCTGCCTCACATGCACCACAGTGCGACCTGGAAAGGTGAGATCATATGGTTCCTAAATACCTAATAGTTTAATTTTGCATTACTTAATTCAGATTATCCAACTGTAAGCATTCCTAAAGAGACATAAATTATGTTCTGTTAACCCACTATGCTATATGAGGTATAAACAGTTATTAACCATTTGATTGCCAGATAGGCTTACATCAATGTTTTATTTTGTGATTAACCCACTGAATTCCACATAAGTGCACAGGAATTTGTATTTGATCAACCTCTTGCATGCTAGAGAGGCATAATTCATCAGTAATTGACCTCTTGTATGCCAAAAAGGTGAATAAAGGTGGTAATTATGCCTCTTTAGCACACAGTGGGTTAATCAGTGATGTACACATTTCTGTGCCGTGTGCTGTGCACATATGAAGTGTTCGCGGGTTAATTACAAAACACATTGCTGTACACACCTCTTACATATAAGGGGTTATAACTGATAATTTCTCTATAGAATACGGTGGGTTAAGGGGTTAATAAAGGACAGTGGGTTAATAAGAGTGTATAATACAGTGAAGTTAAAGCATGCTTAAACTGTTATTTAGGACCAGAAGCTTTGCCTGCTCATGTGCTGCCAAGTGTGCTTTAGGTAGAAAGAGACAGGGGGTAATAGGCTGGGGCAGGGAGACAGAGTGGGGAAAAGAGTTGAGAGTTTCTAGAGTGTTATTTAACCCTCTCATTGCTAGAGTGGTGCACAGTGCATTGCTGAGCAATGCATTTTGTGCACCTCTGGCATCTGAAGTGTTAATATATACAAACAGAATGGAATTCCAGCTGGTGGGCCAGTTTAAAAAAAAATTGCCTGGGCTAGTATTGCACCACAGTCCGCCCTGGCAACGCCCCTTAATTTAAAAGTGTCTTTGCTGTGGAGGAAGCCCAGGCAATCTCTGAGATTATTGTAATTCCTTGTTTATTTAATTTATTTATGTCTGAAATATGGATATGATGATAATGTACAGCTTAAGGCCACTGCTCTGGAGACAATACTGGTCAGCTTTGAGCCTTGGCTCCATTATTCCCTTCTTGCTTCCTGCAGCCTGGGATTGGAAGTAGATGCCCACAGTCACACACTATTGAGTAACTGGCATCCATTTTAAGTGTATAATGGTTGTAATGATTGCCATTAGTTACTGCAGTCGATCCCAGTTTATACGGAGGGCTTTTTATACTTGTATATTTGTTACCCCCGATACTAATGATGTCACCAGTTCACTGTAAATCAATGTATTTATGTCCTCCCTGTTATTCATGGAGTGTAGCTAAAAATCGAGAAAAATAGGGTGAGGTCCACCAGTCTGAGTTAGTTACTAGCCACCTACTGTTAATTCTAAGTACCATGTTGGTGTGCAACAACACATTGCTTTGAAAGTTGTGAGCACCCCTCTGGTTTCTAATGGATTATGGGTGGCCTTTTGCTTAAAGTTTGGTGGGGAAATGTCCATGTTTTTGAATCATTTAGGTTTAAAACTAGCATTTTGCAGTACTTTTAACTAGAAGTGGGTAATGTTTTTTTGTGAAAATGCTCAGAGCAGAGTTTAATGCACACCACTGTCATGAATAAAAAGCACAGTGCATTTTCCTAAACTCTTATTACATTCTGTGCTTTAGAGCACTCATGGGGCTAATGTGCGTATTGTGCTGAATTTGGATTGGTGGAATACAGGCACTAAAAGGGCTTTTGTGTTCCACAAATGGAAGGTCCCATCCTATTTAATTCTGCATAAACTCCTCCTATAATGATGTAATCGGCTTCCATTGCGCACTGAGATGAGCAGTGTTTATTTTTTTATTTATTTATTTGCAAAAACAAGATTTTAGCCAAGCAGCACTAAAGGAAGGGTAGATCTGTTTTTGTTGTGGAGATAACTGGGAAACCTGAGCACAATTGTGACAACGGACTTGTACAATAATGACATTTTCTTTACAAGATAGAAAAGCATAATTAAAGGGATAGTAATGTTTCACAAAAAAAGGAGCTCTTATTAATCTTATTTGGGCCATGGAGAGCATCATTTCAATACTGTCAGAGTTGTAGTTCAAGAGTAATTGAATGATGAAGTATCCCCCTCCCGCCCCTTTTACCTAGTGTAAGCCACCTCCCCTCAGATGTGGAATCTGGTCTCTTGAACAGACAGCTCACAGCAAGGGACAATCTTCTTACTGTGAGCATAAGGGAAAACCCTTCCTCCTTGACAGATTTTTCCTTATGATCACTGAAGATTGTCCCTCTCTGTGATCCATCAGGACAGTCTTGCCTCTCTGAGGTGAGCAGTGTTACATCAGTAAAAGGGGCAGGAGGAGGAGACTTTATCATTCAATTATTCTTGAAGTACAATGCTGACTGTATTGAAATAAAGCTCTCCACTGCCCAAATACTGTGAAGATTAATCAGAGCTGTTTTTTTGTGAAACTTTACTATCCTTTTAAAACTTGATAAAGTGCACAAACCGCTAAATTGGTAAATTAATTTATTTATTTAAGATTTATGTATTAAAACAAAAAAAGAGCAAACTGAGATTGAGTGAACCAAAACTGTATACAGTTTTTTAATTTTATCTATCAAGATGATAAAACATGACTGTTTGATTTAATACATTTTTGGTCAAGCCGCTAAAGCATATGTAATAATAATAAAAAAAAAAAAAAAAAAAAAAAAAAAAAAGAGGACATTAAACCTCAAAAAACAAGCTATCAACAGATTTATCATGCTTTTGTGTGGTTGAGTGAAAATAATGTAGGCTTTAACATAATTGTGTGTGTTTTTATAATTTTTTTTCTTATCAGTTTGCAATATATCATCACTACTGCAGACACAAGAAACTATTCAGTATAACAAAATCCATATTACAAGTTAAAATCAGGGGCGGGACAGAATGGATTTGCGCAGCACAATAGAATAAGCTTTGATTGCTAACAGGAACAAATTGTGTTCATGCCAGCTTTCCATTAGCTGATATCTATAATTATGGTGTTAGGATACAGAATGCCACTGAACTCAAGAGCTTGTCTGTGCTCAGAATATAGAATTTATTTATTTATAACCCTTTAAGGACCAAAGGTTGCATAATGTGTTGCACATCCTCCGTGATTAGACATATAAATCTCCCCACGTCATCACGATATATGTACGTTTAAAGAAAAACAACAAAAAAAATTGTTTTATTTCAAGGCGTTTTTGAGATATCAGTATTATAGTTTATTATGTAATGTGTACTATACACCTGTTGTAGTTTGAGTGGTGAGATATATATATATATATATATATATATATATATATAATGTGTGTAATCACTTGAGACTGTTACAGTAGAGTTCTGTGCATATTGTGCTGGTTTACTTTTTGCTACTGGTTCCTCCTTTGGGTGTTTTACAGGAGGAGAATGTAGAGGTGTCTGGGAGTCTGTTGTGTGCCCGGATTTCTTTCCTGCCTTCGTGTTTACCATAGATCTCTTTATTTATTTATTTATATATATAATATATTTTATCTATTATCTATTTTTTTATATTTAAGGTTTTCCAATTTGTGGCAAGAGATCAGCGCTAGACCAGTATTGTTGATTACTTGGTTTGGTTAAGGAGAGGTTGGATCCTTTTGGGTCTTTAAAGCTGCAAGATCACATCACCAGTCGGATTCCTGTAGTGCAGTGTTGGACACAGAATTATAATTGCAATACCTCTGCGGCTCCACTTAGTGTGGCTTCTTTTAGGAAATCTGATTCACTTGTCATCCCTGTCAGCCCTCGTGCAGTTCAGGCTGTGTCTAAGGTGATAGTGGCTTCTTTGTTTAAGGCGACCGTTCACCAGGCATAGGATCTCAAAAAGGAGCCTGTGACCTTTCTGGTTACAGCACATTTGAAGAGATCAGTTGGAGCATCCTGTTCTTACAAGAATCAAGACTCCTGTGAGCAGCCATGTAAGGCAGCAGTGTGGCTGTCCCTTCGTGCTCTTGTCATGCGCTACCCTGTTTTTATATGCTGGCTTTAACTGAAACCAGTTTGGGCTGGAAAGTCCTACTTGTCTGTATAGGTGTTATTCCTGACGTGTTTAGCCAGTACTGGTTTGTTGCTGGTCTTCGATTTCTTTTGTTAGTGTCCATTGATACCTGTGGTTCACGTTGTATCAGTTAATTTCTGTTGGAACTGGTCTGTGTTTGGAGGGGTTTTCTTTCCCTCCCTGGAATGTTTGTAGATGCTTTGGTATGTCCCTGCAGTTTCTGTGTTTTACATAGGATGTAAGGGAAAGGGGGATTTTTGTGTACTTACCAATAAATCCTTTTCTCTATGCTCTGTGTCTGTCTATATATTTGCCTGTCTGTCCATCCTCTATTGATAATCTATGTAATCTGTCTAATCTGAAATGGATTTGAGTTGTGCTCTCCATTCTGTAGGTCTTTTTTGTGTGTGTATGTGATTGACAGATTACTGTAACACATAACGTCACTGGTTCTGTTGCCCCAATTTAAAAAAGTAGAAAAATCAAATTTTTTTTTTTAATTTATTTATTTTTTTTGTCGGGTGCAGGGGTGGGGGATTTGTTTTGTGCCTGTAAACATTGACATTGCAGCGTAAAATTCTTGATACAATAAAGTGAATTTATGCACCTTGATACATGATACTTAATACATGAGAGAGCTGGTATTAATGGGTACAGTATACACATCAAGCATGCCAAATCTTTAGTGCAATACTCCCTTTAGTTAAATGGGATTATGTGCCTGACTAATATGCAGCAAAACTGGCACAGATTAAGGGCCATATGCACAAAGGTGGAGCAAGTCTGGGGCATACCAACTTCTTCATAGTGTGTGTGCGTGTTTGTGGGGGGGGGGGTACACACATTACAATGCAATGTATTGTATACCTCTCTGACATTCAAAGGGTTAAGAGCATGTGCAATACAAATTACTACTATTCAACTATGTAATCTAACAGGGACCACAGATCATCTAACCCTGTGCAGCTATTTAATATAACAGGGGTCACAGTTCATCTAACCCTATGTAACTATGTAATCTAACAGGGGCCACAGATAATCTAACCCTGTGCAGCTATTTAATATAACAGGGGTCACAGTTCATCTAACCCTATGTAACTATGTAATCTAACAGGGGCCACAGATAATCTAACCCTGTGCAGCTATTTAATATAACAGGGGTCACAGGTCATCTAACCCTATGTAATCTAACAGGGGCCACAAGCCATCTAACCCTATTCAACTATGTAGTCTAACAGGGGCCACAGGTCATCTAACCATATTCAACTAAGTATTCTAACAGGGGCCACAGGTCATCTAACCCTATACATCTGTGATTTTTAAATGTGAATGTTTCTTGTTCTGTGATTGCATTTACATCTCTTTGTTTTTCCTTTTGCTGCAAGACTTCTGTCTAGTTGGTAAGGCTTGGCTTAACACACACAATAACCTGACAATATGCTGGACTCTACAGGTGTCCTTTCCTCTTTGTAATGATGTGGGGTTTTTTTGTATGTTTTATAATTAATCATGCATTCTCTATTTTAATATTATGGATATGTAGGAATGTGTCCAGCAGCATTCATGCAGTTAGTTTTATAGTCTAATTATAGCATTTAAACAGACAAAGGGATAAAGGGGACACAAATAGAGTGCCTCAAAATACTACAAAATAACACTTGAATTATAATAAAATATATAAATATACAAATGGTCCAGTATAATTCAGAAAATATAATAATCAGTCTGTAAATGTAACAGATATCCATGTAATCTCCCATCCTTAGCATGTACATAAAGATAACAAGTAGAGTGGTAAATGCTCACTGTTAGGTGTGTGTCTCTTAGAGTCCTCTCCTATCTGTGTTTAGAATGAAAAAGGTATATGGATCTTTTAAGGCATCCAAGTGGGCAGTTAATAGTCTGTACTTGATCACTGTGAGTGTTCCAGTAATTGTCCCCTCCTGTCCATGGGTATATAGCTGTAACTCCAATCTTGAGACTGGTAAGAGAGCAGAGGTACTATTATCCCGTTAATCAATTTGTATAGTACATGCGCTGGCAGAGAGCTTTAGGGCTTAGTCTGTTTATATAAACATTAAAAGTCCTAAAGCTCTCTGCCTGCACGTGTACTGTACAAATTGATTAATGGGATAATCGTACCTCTGCGCACTTACCAGTCTTTCAAGAGTGCCTACATCTGTATGCTCTGCATGATCAGGAGAGGACAATTACTGGGACACTCAATGATCAAGTACAAATTATCCTTTGCTTCTTTGGATGTCTTAAAAGATCCATATACTTTGTTTCATTCTAAAACTTAGACTGGGAAGGACTCAATAAGAGACACACACCTATTGAATAGTGAGAACTTGCCTTCCTACTTGTTATCTTTATATACATGCTAAGTACAGGAGATTACTTGGATATCTGTTAAATTTACGTACTGATTATATTTTCTGGATTGCACTGGACTATTCGTATATTTATATTTCTCTGTCGTCCAATACAGGTTACTGGTAACTTTGGGTAGGTGATCCGCCCCTTTATGTATGTATGTATGTATCTTTTTATTTATAGCGCCATACATGTACACAGTGTTGTAGGCAGGAACAATTCTAGAATTGTATGCAGGGGGTAGAGCCTTCCTTCCCTTCTTGGCTGCAACTAGCCAACCAGCTCCAGTAAGATTTGTTCCTTGGTGAAGACACAGGCAAGAGAACAGTTCTGCTATAGTTTAGCTCATTTTTTTATTTTTCTGTTGGATATGAAATACCACCATTAGGCAGATTACCATAACTGACAATGCCCTTACATGTGGCTAGCTCAGTAACCAGGTGTTTTTTGTGGACCTTAAGCCCTGGGGGGAAAATCTTGGGTTCAAGTTCTTTCCTCAGGAGTTTCCCACCGATGCTTCTTCTTAATACATGGTAGTCTGAAGACAGAAGAGGTAGCTCACCAGGTCGCCCACAGGGTTTCTGCTGTTCTGGCTGAAGATCCAGTTCCAGCCAAGAAGCTGTCCTCTCTAGTAGGGAAATTCATCTCCACCATCGAAGCGGTCCCATTTGCCATGGCTCACACCAGGGAACTGCAGTGGTTTGTGATCCAGGTGTGCAGGTGTCAGCCGGACCTTTTGAACACATCCGTATCCCTTCCTCTTCATGTGGAATGGAGTTTGTTGTGGTGGTTCGACCTCTCCTATCTGCTGAAGGGTAAGTCCTTCCTGGTATCCTTCTGGACCACTGTGACGATGGATGCCAGCCTCTCCGGCAGGGGAGCGGTCCTGGGTCGCCTGAGTGCCCAGGGTCTGTGGTCTCCTGAGGAATCTCTCCTTCCCATCAACGTATTGGAGCTTCGGGTGATATTTCACGCCCTTCGTCATTGGACGCCCCAGCTGAAAGACTGCCTAGTCCGTGTACAGTCTGACAACGCCATGACCGTGGCTGACATCAACAAACAGGGCGGAAGAAGTCATCTCGCCGCTTGGTTAGAGGTCAAGGCTATTTTGTCCTGGGCAGAAGAACACGTTCCTGCCATATCCGCAGTGCACATTCGTGGCATAGACAACGTCATGGCGGACTTCCTCAGTCGACACACAGTGGACAGCGGAGAGTGGAAACTGCACCCAGAGGTGTTTACCCTCATTGTTCAGAAGTGGGGCCTTCCTTGCATCGACCTGATGGCGACAAGACACAACCGGAAGGTTCCGAGGTTCTTCTCTCGCTGGAGGGATCCTCTAGCTATAGCTGTGGATGCCATGTCCATTCCTTGGTTATTTCCTCTGGTTTACATCTTTCCTCCCCTCCCCATGTTGCACAGGGCGTTGCGGAAATTGAGACTGGAATGCTGTCCAATCATTCTGATTGCTCCGTACTGGCCTCGACAGGCTTTGTTTAGGGAGCTTCTGGATCTGTCAGTGGCCGAGCCATTCTAGCTCCCTTGCTGTCCGTATCTTCTACAGGGTTACCTGTGGAAGGAGGATGTTCATCCTCTAGCTTTGACGGCTTGGAAATTGATCCTCCATATTGAAGAGTGGTTTTTCTTCTGGTGTGGTGGCTACTGTGATCAGTGCCTGCAAACCTGTTTCTTCCAAGATCTACCATAGTGTCTGGTCGACCTTCCTATCTTGGTCTGCTAACAAGGACCTGTCTCAGGAATTTGATCTGACTACGGTCCTGGATATTTTGCAGGACGGTGTGGATAAGCGCCTCAGTGTGAGTTCCCTAAAAGTTCAGACGTCTGCTTTCTCTGTTTTCTTTCAGAAGCGCATTGCCATCCTTCCTGATGTCAAGGTTTTCTTCCAGGGCGTTGCTCATACTCGTCCTGCCTTAAAGATTCCTGCTCCGCTGTGGGATCTTAACTTGGTTCTGGGCATTCTTCAGCTCCCTCCCTTTGAGTTTTTGGCTACCATTCCTTTACACATGTTAACGTGGAAAATGGCCTTTCTCCCAGCGATTGTCTCCGTTCGCCGTGTTGCGGAGTTACGTGCTCTGTCCTGTAAACCACCCTTTTTGGTGTTTTTCAAGGACAAGGCGGTGCTTCTCACTTCTCAGGCATTTGTCCCAAAGGTGGTTTCGGAGTTCCACATCAATCAGGAGATTGTGGTACCTTTTTTCTGCCCTGACCCCACCTCTGACAAGGAGAGGGATCTCCATTTGTTAGATGTGGTGCGTTGTCTCAAGTTTTATGTACATTGCACAGAGTCTATCAGGCAATCTGATGCGCTGTTTGTCATTCCTGAGGGTCCCAGGGCAAGAAGACCTGCTTTTTGGATCAAGTCCACCATTCATAAGGCCTATGAGCTAAGGAAGAAGCCTGTTCCCTTTCGGGTCACAGCTTATTCTACAAAATCTATTGGAGCTTCTTGGGCTTACAAGAATCAGGCCTCTGCTGATCAGTTGTGCAAAGCTGCCACTTGGTCGTCTGTGCACACCTTTTTGAAGCACTACATTGTTGATGTGCTGGCATCGGCTGACGCCAGGTTTGGGAGTAAGATCCTGGAGGCAGTCTTGCCTGTCTAGGATCTTCTTCGCTTCTTGGTGCTTCCTTCATCTTTGAGCCCTGTTGGTTCTAGCTCAGTGTGCTGTGTAACAGTTTTGGGGTGTTGTTACCCCTGTTCAGTGTCCGTTGACACTTCATTGTTTTGTTGGGCTATCTGTGATCTGATGGTTCATATCTGTTCTGGTGACTTTGGGGGCCTTGCCTTACTTCCCGCCTCTGGGAAACTCAGTGGTTGTACATCCCAAAGTTACCAGTAACCTGACAACAGAGAAAAGAGGATTTTAGTCTTACCTGTTAAATCCTTTTCTCTTAGTCCATACAGGTTACTGGTCTCCCACCCTGTCAAGGGACCATGCTTGGCTCTCTTGCATACAATTTTAGTATTGTTCCTGCCCACTTAAAGGGGTGGATCGCCTACCCAAAGTTACCAGTAACCTGTATGGACTAAGAGAAAAGAATTTAACAGGTAAGACTAAAATACTCTTATTTTAAGTTATATGGTAATTCAAGTGTTTTGTAGGCGCACTCTATTTGCGGCTACTTTTGTTCTTTTAGAATTTTGGGGAGCTTGATATCACACTCTAGCCTTATAGATTGTATCTGCCTAATTATTTCTGTATGTTAGGGTCATTTTATGGCTTTAATCAGAATGGATCTCTGTTCAATATGTATGTGGTGTAGATGTCCCTCCATATTTTACATATTGATCCATTTATATTGTCTTGTACAGAAGGGAAAGAGCACCATTTTCTTTTTTGCTTTCTTTTTTTTTCTTTTTCTTTATACAAAAAGGGATATTATAGAGTAAAACTGAAAAATGCTACAGGGTTCGTACTGCTGAGTAAACCAAGGTTACCGTCACTGCTGAAATGCTTTATAGAAAAGTTTCTGCAGCTCAAACCTGCATGTTTTCGAGGGGTTTAATAGCTCCATGGCCTGAAATGCAAGTGGTGCTCTTGTAGCAGTCTATGGAGGGTTATTGTCACTAACATTAGCTTTCCATATACTGCTGTAGCAACTGCGTTTTCATAACATTTCAGGCCATGGAAATATTGCAGTCCAAAAATGCAAGTTTGAGCTGCAATAACTTTCGAATGGAGAGTACTCTTGTATTCAGAATGATAAATCCTGCCATATAGATTTTATACCATATTTAAATAATGTTATCCCTTTAAACCTTTGAGTGCCAGAGAGCCATCTATTGCAAGTTGGTAGGAGAGAACAAACCTGGGAGATTGTTTGATGCCATCTGCATTACTGGAAGTGGTTGGTTCTGTCAGAATTAATACATGGTGCAATGTGCACAAAGAAAAGGTGAAGCAAAATTGCGCTTAGGAAACAAATATTACCAGCATTTCCATTAATGGGTCTTTTAACTCCTTGCTTTTAAACCCCCCCCCCCCCCAGTGCATAGAGAATTCTTTAGCGGTTAAGTGGCCCGTTTAAATAAATGGGAAATTTAATTGTTCCCTGTGGTGCAGTTGGCTTGCTTCAGAATTATTCCACTTTTTTTGTACATATAGCCCAGTGTATAATAGTAAAGTGGTGCTAAGATGGAAGAAAAAAAGACATATATCAAGAACAATAAGCAGCATGGGAAAGCACCCTACTCCTAGAGGTGTGAACAAAAGAATATGTATAAAAGTGAGAACCCTAGGGCTAATGTATCAATAAGGACCTCCTGTTTACTAAAATGCAATGATTTATTGATGTATCAATAAGGACATCCAAGTTACAGATATAATAGTGCTAGGGTTTTTCCTTTTATATAAAGCCCAGTGTGTTCACTGTGACAGAGCCAGTCACTTTCTGTAAATCAGATATCCATAAGACTATTCCACGGCTGTTCCTGGTCCAGTGTATGTGTGGCACAGTATGTGTTTTCTGATTTATCCAGTCATTTTCTATAACACAGATGGCTATGAGTAATCTCCCAGGTTTGTTAGGAGTCAGCTAGGATTTCTTGAAACTATTGCAAAGCTGCATGTATAGATTAATAAATTAAATGCACATTAAAATTTAGGAGCCAGAAGTAAAGTTTTAGGAGCTCGGACTCTCTGGGTGGTGGTGGTGGTTGTTTTCGACTCCTGGCTTGCAGTACTTTCCAGTTGTTCTATGTTTGTTCGTCTCTTGTTTTTATGTACAAGTTAGTGTTTCCACATGATATTTGTACGCATTTGAGTGCATGACATATCACCTCCCATTTTCAAGACCTTTTGAGGTGCTTCAGTTTTGTTTGCGGAAGACGCGTGGTTCTGCAGCTGTTTCTGTATTACAGCCTCCATCATCCTCAGACAGATAGTGGTCACCTGAAAATGATGGAGAGTATAGTCCAACAACTGCTGGAGGGCTGTAGACTTCCCATCCTACTCTAGATACAAAAAGCAGGCTACCAACTGCTGACTTGTGTGATTGTGAGTTAGGGAAGCTGCTGTCTGGATGAACTGCACATATAGTCAGATGCACAACACAAATGCATTGCTTGTTAGACCTCTTCCGCATTTAAGGGGATTAATAAAAGGAAAAATCCCAGCAGACAAAGGAGCCTAGGCTCCTAAAATCTTTCTTCTGGCCCTTGTTGGCTGTTTATTATATATCTGTATTCATTGACTTGCAACACCGACACCTAACCCTATGAGTGCCAGGGAGATATTCAGTGCAGTAGATGCCTTTCTGGCACTCAAAAGGTTACAACTACTAGATGGCAGCCGAAAAATTCTGTCTGGAGACTAAAATGTATATTTTTTTTCTACACCTAGGTTAAATGTCCCATTTAAATATATGGAAGCTTTTAGAATGTTCATTTGCCTACTTATGACTAACTTTAGAGTAGCCCTTTCTTTGTACATACAGTATAGAGGCTCCTAGTCTCACCACCTAATAAGTGGCTGTGATCTTTAGTCTTGGGCTCATTCTGTGAGTAGGCCGTATGCCATATCTCATTATGCTGTCTATTTTTTTTTTTTTCTTTTTTAAAGCTCCTCAGAGTCTGCGGCAGCCTTAACGCACAGCAGTACAGGGACCAGTCTGAAGAGACCAGACACTACGGAATCGTTCAACTCTTCCATGTCCAATGGAACAAATGAAGCAGGTAGGTCAATAAAATACCTTATCCATCATGAACATCTGCATCCTGATAATCTGGCACAAACCAAGTATATCCCAGAACAGTCTTGCATGTCCAGCTATATGGGGTGGTAAATTCTAAACGCCATTTTGTTTCTTTGAAAACATTTTTTTCACTCTGCTTATTTTAAATGGATAAATATGTTTATTTATGTAGAGCCACGAGTGTGTAGGCAGCACCTTACAGTTTAAGGGTTTAGACAATACGGCATTACAAGGTGTTTGCAAAGTGAAATCCTGAAAGTAGGGTCCCTGCTGAAAAGCTTACAGTCTACAGTGACATTGAGTACACAAGGGTTAAAGGGATAGTAATGTCTTAATTATATAAAAAGCAGTATTGTAGACCATAAAATAAGAAATCCATCGATGCAATTCATATCTTTCAAACCTTTATAGTTTGAGAGAGAGAGAGCATTCTAATGATGTCAGCTGTAAAGTGACAGAAGGAGATCCGTGTCGGCCGACACGAGGAAGCTCTTCATCAGAGCTGCAAAAGAGCGATTTAGAAAGAAATACTTCTTTGGAACAGTCTAAATAGCATGCTTGCAAACCAAGCACACTTTGTAGACCGTTCCAGTGAAGTATTTTTTTTAAATTAAGCTATTTTGGCTCTGCTGAAGAGCTGCCTGTCGGTCCCCAAACCAGGAACTCCTGCTGTCAGCTTGCAGCTAACTTCAGGAGAAGGGGAGGAGAGGGGAACTTTAGAACGCTCTCTCTCTCAAACCATAAAGGTCTGAGAGATAGGAATTGCATTGATGTTTTTTTTTATTTTTTATTTTATGGTTTACAATATTACTTTTTATATAATTAAGACATTACTATCCCTTTAAGTGCGGAATACAGTGCTAGAGTGCTGTCCGGGATAGGGAAAACCTAAATAAAGTAAGTAATTTGTAAGCTCCTTGGATGTATGAAGTCACTGTACTCTAAATTGCTGAAAATTTGAGGGTGTGTGTGATTTTAAGCGAAACTAGAAGTTTGTGAGAGAAATGCAGTCATGCAGACTAAAAGGTTAACATTCCGCAGGTAAGGAATGAGAGAAATGTATTTGATAGCAAAAACAGATGTAGATACTAAAGGGGATGAGAGAAGAATGTTGTTGGCTGATCAAGCTCTTTAATGAGAGAAGAAATATCTGGCTTTTGTTAGGCAGCCATTGAAGAGGTTGGAGGGTGAAGGACAGGGACAAAACTAGATGACAGGTAACTTGTACGACAGCGTTTTTCATGGATTGAAGTGTACGGAGTTGGGAGGCAGGACCAAAGAGAAGAAGGTTGTAGTAGTCCATGTGTGATAGGATGAGTTCTTGTGTAAGAATTTTAGTTGTGGAGGAACTGAGGAGAGGATGGATTGTTGCGATATTACTCAACAAAAAGCAGCAGGATTCGACAATGGCGTTAATATGAGGAAAGAATGAGAGAGCAGTGTCAATTGTCACCTCAAAGCACCGTGCTTCTTATACTGGATTTATGGTAGTGCCATTTACTGTCATCTGGAAGGACACTATTGGGCCAGGTCTAGGTGGGATGAAGATTAGCTCTGATTTAGACATTTTGCATTGGAGGTGCCTTTGAGCCATCCAGTCTTAGAAGATTGAGGGGGCAATCTGTGACTTTAGATTCAATATCAGGAGTTTGTTGAGGTGCAGATACCTAAAGCTAGGTGTCATCTGCATAGAGCTGATATTTGAGTCTGAATGAGTTAATACATTCACCAAGTGTTATTGTGCATAGAGAGAACAGAACCTTGAGGAACACCAAGAGAAGTGGCAATGGAGAAACTGAAGGATTGGATAGTTGGATAAGAGGACAGCCAGTTCAGTGTAAAGTTACATATACCTAAGGCGTAAAGAATTTGGAAGAGGTGAATATGATCAACAGTGCAAAAAAACAGCGAAGAGATCAAACAGGATAAGTATTGTATAGTGATTTGGCAATGTGTAGTTCATTGACCACACTTGTGAAGCAGTTTCTGTGAAGAGAGCAGTGTGAAAGCCAGATTGTAATGGGTCCAGCAGGTTGTGTGTGTTTAGCTTACAACCATCTATTTGAGTTTCTTGAGGTTCCAAGAGGTTTAGAGGCAAAAGGCAGGAGCAAAACAGGGCGATAGGTAAAGGGTAGTGTTGTCCTGTCAGGAGTATTATTATTTTTGTGAGTAGGTGTAATCTATGAATGTTTGAAGTCATCTGGAAAATTATCAGAGGCAAAGGAGGAGTTTAAAATCTATAAAGATATGGGGATTAGTGTAGTGGGGGGGGGACTGGATGAGGTGAGAGGGAACTGGATCAAGTGTACATGAAGAGGAGGAAAGCAAGTAAGTAATTTCCTCCTCCTGCATGTCAGGAGTGGGAAGGATAGGAGGGTGTTTACAAGGGAGGGGGGTTACCACATGGACACTATTTTTTTTTTTTTTTTTAAAGAAGATGGCAAAAGTCTTTGTAGTTGTGTAGAACTTGGCAGGGAGACAGATGAAGGGCGGAGTAGGGACTCCAAGGTAGGGAAGAAACTTTCCAGCATAGCCCCTCACAAATGCATTTGCACTTATTTTGGTAGTATGTATTAATGTATCGTTCTTTGTGGCTTTCTTTTCCTTTAATGATGTGTACTTGCTTTATATCCGGTATTTTTATTTTCTATCCTCTGTTAGTGGTGTGAGCACTCTAGCTGCAGTCTGCAAAGAGCCTGTGTTTCATGTTTTTACCCTCAAAAGCTCATCAGACCTCTAGGGCTGTTTTCACAAATGAAGAGTAGCAATTCTGGAGCATGTCATCTGCACCATAGACAGGGAAATGAGACTTCCTTTAATTTAAATCTCTTTTACCATCTTGAATGCTAGGTCTCTGAGGGCCAGAGATCTGTGCAACTCCTTAATGTGTTGTGCACCTCTTTGGTCCACAAGGGGTTAAGGACCAAAATATATGCAATACATTGAAGGAATGAGTTGCAACAGCCTTCTGGTGTTTATAAAGTTTTAAAGGAGCAGTAAACATTTTTATATTAGGAAAAATATATTGAACTTTTGAAAATTAAAAATAAAAAAACTTGTCCTTTAAGCCACTTAGTTCTTATGATCCTTTGAATATGCAATGAGGAATTTTATTCGTATTGGAAAGCAGCGTGTTGCACACCCCTCTGCTCCTTTAAAGGGTTAAGTAGAGGTTTCTTAAAGGGGAAATAAATAGTTACTACAGATCTATTCAAATCTTGCAATCCTTTATTTTCCTTTAAAGAGATATAGTAATGTCAAAATAAAAACCTACATGGGATTGTTTAACGTCATTTCATATAATGCATTTTGCTTTTGTAATGTCTGTATCTTTGTATTGTTTATGAAACCAGAGTCGCACATTTCACCCTCCCTCCCCTTTCCATCACTTTATTCACAGAACACTGAGATCTGAAAGCCGTCTCAGACAGATCACAGTGAGGGAAAAATATTGTTGTCAAGGGGAGCAGGGTTTTCCTTATACTGACACACACACACAATATTGTCCCTCATTGCTATACATCCGATAAAGTGACCGGCTTTCAGATCTTGGTGAACTGTGAATGACATGATGATAAGAGACGGGGGGGGGGGGGACTTTGAGTCTATTTTCAAGAACAATACAAAGATACAGACGAAAGATACTATGCATTATATAAAATTACATTTAACAATCCCATTACATTTAACAATCCCATTACATTACTATCACTTTAAGAAAACTCTCCAGTGCTGAGTTGCACACTACTAATATTAGAAGTGAACATAAAGCATTACTATTCCTTTAAGACTGCTGCAGCTCCCAGTACATTGACAGACTTGTTGCCTTTTCCTTCTTAGATCAGTTTGACACCCATGATGACCGTGATGATGACGGCGAGGGAGAGTCTGTGGAAGAGCACAAAAGTGTCATCATGCATCTTCTGTCCCAGGTCCGTCTGGGAATGGACCTTACTAAGGTAGGACACGGATCCTGTTGTCACTTTGAGAGTGGGAGCCGTGGGTTACATTGAGACAGTGCTACAGAAACCTTGCCTTCACTTGTTATACATCGCGGGACCTCTGGCAGTGAAAGGGTTGTATCCAGGAAGGCAGGGGCATTCATAGTCATTGGGTGAGGGGGCTGAAGCTATTACTTCTCATACTTAAAGTAATAGTAATGTTTCACAAAAAAGCACCTCTGATTAGTCTTTATAGTATTTTGGCCATGGAGAGTGTTATTGCAGGACTGTCAGAGTTGTAGTTCAAGAGTAAATGAATGATAAAATATCCCCCTCCCACCCTGTTTACCTATTTTAAGCCGTCTCTCCTCAGATGTGGAATCTGGTCTCTTGACCAGACAGCTCACAGCTAGGAACAGTCTTCTTACTGTGAGCATAAGGAAAACCCTGTCCCCCGGACAGGTTTTTCCCCTTATGCTCACTGAAGATTGTCCCTCTCTGCAATCCATCCTCCGAAGTGACCAGTATTACATCAGTAAAAGGGGCAGGGGGATACTTTATCATTCAGTTACTCCTGAACTGTGACTTGGACAGTATTGAAATAACACTCTCCATGGCCCAAATACTATTAAGATTAATCGGAGTTGCTTTTTTTGTGAAGCTTTACTATCCCTTTAAGCCTTTAAGGTTCAAACTGGTGTGCAGTACATTGCAAAACAGTGTGTTGCACACCCCTCTGGTTCTTTAAAGGGTTAAATCCCCTGGTCTTGTTTATAGCTTTAGGAATGAAATGTTGGTAAACTCCCTACTAATATTATTGTAATTGGAATGCATGGTGCACTGGTAATGTTTATTTTGCCATAGTCCTGTTTGTGTTGGGGTTTTGTATGTGTCTGTATGTGTTTATGCTGTTTGGTTTTTGGATGGGGGGTGGGTGCTACCAACTGCCCTACAGGAAGGATTACTTATCCCCTTGGATTTTAGAAAACTGTGCAGAAAATTGCTTCACAATGCATTGGAGACATCTCCATTATCCCAGCATTAACTAGAACCAGTCTGAACTAGGGTACAAACTGCAGGATGTGTGTACATGATGTTGCTCCTTATACTGGGTTAATACACAGTATAAGGAGCAAGATCATGAACACACATCCTGCAGTTTGTACCCTAGTTGGATACCTCGCGGGCACTCAGTGTTAAGATTTGGATGCTAAACATGTCTGCCAGCACATTGCAAAGCATTACACTGGAGAAGGGTGAATTGTAATTGTGCTTTAAACTAACAGCATCATAAGATAAAAGCATTCATTGTGCTTAATGTAACCCTTTGATTTCCAGAGAAGTATACAACACATTGTGAAGCAATGCTTTGGTTAAATCTCTGGCTTACAGGGTTAATTAACAAAGTCTCATTGTGGTGAAATTGATCCAAATAATTTTACAAAGTAATTCATGCTTTTATAGACACTGGGGTAAAGTTGAGCAATTCTGGAGCAGACCAGCTGCACCACAGGGGACATGAAAACTGGCTTTTTAAAAGAAAAGGATTCACAATGCATTGAAGGCCCCTGTGGCACTCAAGGAGTTGAAAACGTTATTAAAATCAATGTGAATTTGGTGGATTTGTATTTGTCCCCTATGGTGCAGTTGGTTTGCCCCAGAATCGCTCTTCTTCACCTTGCTGAGTACAACCATAATTATTATAAATATCTGACACAATTTCTCTATTTTAACCCTTCTGGTGATACTGGTCTATAATGATGTTTAGCATTCATGTTAAGTTCGCCCCCTTTGTTACTAGAGGGCCCAGTATTGCTGGCCTCCTCTTTGCAGGGAAAGATGAGAAAATGGTTGACAAACGTAATTCCAGACTGCTATTGACAGGTTCCTTTTGGTTGCCTCCTTTCAGGTTGTGCTTCCCACCTTCATTCTAGAGAGGAGATCGCTCCTGGAAATGTACGCCGATTTCTTTGCACACCCAGACCTTTTTGTAAGGTATGACTCTGCACTTTCCAATAACTGATAACGCTGCCTGTTCACATTTTTCTAAGGTTTGATATTGGCCTGTTAAAGGCAAAATAACAGTATATTGGTGTTGAACATATAATTTCCAGGTTAGTGGTCGCTTCTCTTTTTTTTCAGTAAACAGCCCTAACAAGACAGTGGGCCTTGTGTTTTTAGAGGAAAATGGAGAACTTCTGGACCAGGCTGACTTTGCTAATGGAAAAATAAAAACTTTCCATGAAGTTTGAGTATATAAACCTTGAATGGTAGAGAGAGATACAGTGCTTTGCAAACAAATATTTTGAAAGCAGAACTTTCACTCAAGTGCCCCCCAAATCAGTATTCGTATACCGATACGCATATCAATACTAGTATTATCCTCAATAAGTCCGGCGTTATTGAGAAAGCCAACTTGTTCCGAGACTCACAGGCAGGCATCTTTCTGTAGCACATCTTTCAATCTGCAACGTCGGTCCCTTCCTGTACCTTAAGGTACAATGCAACTCCCATTCACCAATCCTAGAGGAGGCCGGGATGGACAGCGCAGACTCGCAGATACCTCTTCGGCAAGATGTCTGCGCTGATGCCCGCCTGTGAGTCTCGGGACAAGTTGGATTTCTCAATAATGCCGGACTTATTCAGGATAATACTAGTATTGTTATGCGTAATGCTATGTGAATAATGATTTGTGGGGACACTTTAATTTGAATGAAAGTTCTGCTTGAAGATCTTTATTACTTAAAAGGATAGTAATACTTAAAAATTACTAATCCCAATATTGTAGTAATAAAAAAAAAAATTGCCCCTAGTGACATTTCTCAAACCTTTATGGTTTGAGAGAGATTCACTTGCAAAGTTCCCCCCTCCCTCCCCTTTCCCTGAAGTCAGCGTTGTAGCTGACTGCAGGGGAAGCCTGTCCTACGACCATCCTGCGGCTCTGCAGCAGTGCAGAGTTTGCGTTAATAAAAAATAAATCATTCACTTAAAAGGTCTTCTATGTGTGCTTGCAAACCAAGCACACATAGAGACCTTTTAAGTGAATTATTTATTTTTTTTATTAACTTGAGAAATGCATATGTCCAGGGTAATTGCAATTTAAATTTGTTGTTTTACATTAACTGTGCCCACTAGCAGTCAGATTCCAATTAGTTATTCTTTACCTGACAAAACAGTTCTCCATAGAATGTGATAGAAACTGAGCCATGCTATTATGAATTTCAACTTTCAGGAAGTAATCACACTGTAATGCAATTTGAACTGTTACCACATTTGATTAAAATAACTGACAGCAGTGGGGGTGCCCTTGTGTAACTCTGCAGGAAACGCCCTAAACCATATACATTTTTAGTAAAAAAAAAAAAAAAAAAAAGTTTACTGCTCGTTTATTTCAATTAGGATGCAAAACATTGGATAACTGTATAATTATAAGAAATGCAAACCCCCCCCCCCCCCCCGTGTGTTAGATGGCTAGTGTACAATCTAAAAGAAAGCTGCAACCAAATAATAGTTACAGATAAAAAACATTCAGCTGTATTATTACATCAAAAGCAAACCTGCTAAAAGTACTTTGGCAGAACAGACTGACTCTGAGTCCAGGATTTCCAACATCCTCTTCTAATTCTGAATAAGCATTGAAGACATGAAATGCGTTGATTAGGTTGGCAATCCAGGGCTGAGAATTACTCTGCTCTGCTCAGGGTCTTTAGCCTTTTTAATTTTAATAAAGCTGGATGATTTTTATTCATACTAGTCACTTCTCTTTATTTGATGGTGCAGCTTTTCTTTTTGTTTGTGTGGAGGTTTTTTTGTCTGCGTCTAGTTTACCCCAGAATTGCACGACCTGTCCTTAGAACATGCTTCTTATTGTGGCCTAAATTGTCTGCATTAATTTTTAACATGAGAAACAAAACACATGTCTGTGCAACTGTATCTACCTCTCAGGAAATGATGGGGGCAGAAATGTTGCATGTTTGTGTGTGTTAGCACCCAAGGGGTTAGTCTTCAAATGACATGGACCTTTCTTTTCCTTCCAGCATCGGTGACCAGAAAGATCCCAAAGACAGGATGGTGCAGGTGGTTAAGTGGTATCTCTCTGCATTCCACGCTGGCAGAAAAGGATCAGTCGCAAAGAAGCCTTATAACCCCATCCTGGGGGAAGTCTTCCAGTGCCACTGGGCACTACCAGGCCTTGAAAATGAAGAAAACCCAGTGAGTCCCCACACAAAGCCAGGGAATATGAATCAGGGCAGACTGATTTTTCCTAACACTACAGATGTATTGCTAATGCTTCTGGAGGTTTTAAAGAGGACTATGCCATAGGAATAGGTTGATCTTAATTTAACACAGCAACTTAACTAGATAAGTGTTATTTATACATCAGTCATTTGTATCTATTTTTTGCATCATATCTGAAGTTTCTTATATATATATATATATAGATCTCTATGAAGTGCCTCTAGATCGCACCTCATAAAAAAATAGGCTTCCTTATACCTGAAGGCCTCATAAGGGACCCTAGTTATCAGACTGAAACACACTGAAACTGAGCTAAACCGTAAACAGAACAGACTGATGCCTACCGTGGTAAGTCATGTTAATAAATTATGAGCCACTTATACTTGGGGTATAATTCCCTTTTAATTCTTGTGTATACAAGCTGCACAGAGTGGCTCATCACTATAGTCCTTTCCGTGGCAATTCCAGATGCCACATTAGTGTGGGCAGGAGCTGGTATTCAGCTTGCGTAAAGACAAAGATATTTGACACAAGGAAGAGGAAAGTACAACTAATGGGTGTATTCAGAAGCTAAAGAGGTGCCGCTGTGGAGCCATACCAACTGCAATGTGGGGAGCAAATAAAATGTCCCAAATCCCCATTGATTTAAAATGTGGCTTTTAGCCCCTTGAATGCTAGTGAGGTCTCCAGTGAATTGTGAAGTAAAGCATTTGAGACCACTAACCTTTGAGTTTAAAAACTCTATATAAACAAATTGGGATTATTTTTGGTCCTCCTGTGGTGCAACTGAATTGCTCTAGATTTGCACTTCATGTAAACAGCCAAACTTATAGTGGTTGATCATCTTTGAGTCTCCAGTGGTTGGGGATTACAACCCCCATCATACCCAGCGAGCCACTGGCTGATTGGATGATGTGCGGTATAGTCTTTAACAGCTGCAGAACCAACGGTTTCTTAGGCCTTTCCTAGATTAATGTGAATATTTCTCAGCTAACCTGTGAGGAGGGTGTGCACATTACAGAGCAGTGTGCTTGGCAATCAGAGAATGAAACCCCTTGAGAGATTTGCAGTTCTGGGTTTGGGGTACTTGCACTGGAGATGTTGAACCACTGTATTTGCTGTTTATTGTCCCTTATGACCTTCTACTTATCTCCATGTTTTGTGAGCAGGAGCCAGTTTCTGAAGGACCAGTTCCGTGGGCTTCCAAAAACAATGTGACGTTTGTGTCTGAGCAGGTCTCTCATCACCCACCAAGTAAGTATATAGGTGTATTGGGCCATAGAAGCAGAAGCAGTACAGTCTTGGAGCAAGCCAACTGCACCATAGAGATCAGATAGAAATTCACCAGATCCGCACTGATTTACATTGGGCTTTTTAATCGACAATAACACCTACAAAACACAGTTTGTAATTTTGATAGCTTTCCAAATAATGTGTATGTTGTAGTATCCATTTTTTTTTAATTTAGAAAAATTTGTTTTTGAATTATGTAGATTTATACATAGAATAACTTAACCCTTTTGCCACAATGCCCCAGTGGGTCCAGCAAAAGTTTAATCCCTTGACTGCTTCAGATGTCTCCAACACATTGCTCTGTAATGACATTTAAAGGAGTAGTAAACCTTAAAAAAAAAAAAAAAAATTGCATCATTGATGGATGTATGGACTATGGGGTAAAGAGCTCCTCCAACCAGGAGGAAGGGCACTTTAAACTCAGACTCCTCCTACTTCCTGTCCTTTTTACCATTACCAGCATAAACTGTCAGTTTTTTGTTTGACCTTAGGAGGTACAGTGCTATTTGGTTGTAAGGAAATGCTTCTTTTCATTTTTACCTTTTTTATCTAATATTTTATTTGATTTAATTCTCTTTTTTTTTTTTTTTTTTTTTTTTTATACATCTAGGGAGTCCTGGCTTGGTTAGGACTAATCTCTAGGGACATAGAGCTCTGTCTCCATGTCCTTCAGTTCCTTGTGGACTGAGCGGACAAGGGACCAAGCAATATGTATTTATTATCTCTTTTCCTTGTGGTTGAAGGGATGCAGATCGATCCTTTGACTATTCCTTAAATTTCCTGGGAATGTATAAGACTGTAAGCCATAACCTTCTAACACCTGGATTGACAATGACTTCTGATTCTTGTCTTTGAAGCAACATTAACCCTTGCTTTAAGGTATTCGCATCAGAGGCAGCTAAGACTATGCTGACCTTTTTACTGTTATCTTGTACATATATGTGGAGGCCGGCCTGTATATATGTATGTGAATATATACAGACTGGTGCGTATGCTCTGCTGATTTTATTGTATTTTTTTTTTTTCCCTCCCTTTTACACCTTGGTTCTTTATATGCGTGTTCACTCTTTTCCTAGTTCAGCTGACTGTTCATTTTTATATATTATGTCATCTAGGCATGAAGTAACACGTATTGACAAGTAGCCCTATGTAAGTATCTAGGTTATAGGTGCCTATGTACCAATGTTCTATACATCTCGTTAAGAGGGTGTGTGGTGTTGTCTTATGTACAAGTACCAGAGTGTTTCCTTCCAAGTTTTTTAAGCTTTTGTATAATTTCCATACTTTTATGTCTTTGGGCACATGGTTGAGTCCTCTCGACAAACATGTTGGCCAGTTTAAATACTGTATAAGATTTGGCCTCTTTAGCAGCTAATGAACATTTTTTTCCTGTATATTCCAGTAAGTCTCAGGATAGATTGCTGTCAGTAAAAAAAAAAAAAAAAAAAAAAAAAAAAAAATCTGAACTCTGTCCACTTTAATGTCCAAATTTCGGCTTTATTTATGCTTTTCCTGTGGAAAATTGATGGGACTTCTGAGAATCAAATGTTCTTCAGAGAGTAACTCCTAATTACTCTGTACAAGGATCCTACATCTCCCTGGGACTTGAAACTAGACTTGGAAGTACTTCAGTCTTCTGCTTTTGAACTTATGTCTTCTGCTTCCCACATGCATAAGATACATAAGACAAAATTCTCAGAACAGAGTGCATTATCCTGCTTTCCTCACTTAGTTTTCCATCCACATAAGGTGGAAATATGGTCCGTTGCCAGTTTTTCCTCCTTGTGTTCCAATCCTTGCAGTCAAAAGAATGAAGTACTTCATTCTCTGGTCTTAGACAGCCTGGGGAGCTTAATGGTTGGTCCCCCTGTCAAGGGACCATGCTTGGCGCTCCTGTGGCAGAACGTGGGGGTCCTTTCGGGTTCATGCTCACAGGAGTCTTCCTTTACCTTCTTACTACCTAGTCAATAGTTAGTCTGCAAATCTGACTGGTTGGGGATTGGCTAGCTGCATGCTAAGGAGAGGAGGTAGGCTCCACCCAGCAGTCACTTCTCAGAATTGTCCCTGCCTATTAAAGGGGCTGATCGCCCCAAAGTTACCAGTAACCTTTATGGACTAAGAGAAAAGGATTTAACAGGTAAGACTAAAATCCTATTTTCTCTTAGTCTATTGAGAGATGCAGATGCAACCCAGATGAGGTACAACCCTGAGAAAATTAGTATGGGCCAGGATGCCGTGCAGTATCTTTCTTTCTCTGTCCTCTGTTTCATTCCTTTCCTTGCAAGAGGAAATAGACAGTTGGTTTGTGCTGGTAGCTTAGAGTGCCCTGCTTCCTGGTGGAAGGAGCACTGTACGCCATGGTTCCTGTATCCCTCAATTGACTAAGTTCAAAGGATTTATCAGTAAGTAAAAATGATTTTTTTTTTTTTTTTTTTTTTTTTTTTTTTTTAATATCTTGAAGGGCTTTTATTGTTGATTAAAACAAGGTTAGTTCAGTGTTATTACCCTTTAATCTGTGTGGCTCAATTCTAATAGGGCCATTAAAACAGCCGTTAGGGCCTACAAAAGTGCTGACTGGAAAACATAACTATTTTCCAGAGATATTCGATTAGTTGCCCAGCTGAATCAGCAACAAGCGTAGGCTGCACAAATCTGACTTGCGGCCTAATGCACTTCACATCTTTCTGTTCCCACAACTCGTGCTAAATAGCGTGAGGAAAGGAAACTAGCTAACGCCTGATGTTTGACCTAGTGTCAAAGTCGACTGTGATCTAGTTTTACAATTCCCCCCCCAAAGAAAATACTAACACTAAGAGTACCCCTGCTAGACCTAACATTTACGGTTAAAGGTGAAAATTCACATAAGAAAACGTTTTTACCAGTTGTTTAACCAATTAAGTAGTATTAGTAAATGTGCTTTTTTTAAAAAAAAAAAAAAAAATTTAACATACTTTTATAGATTTTTTTTTTAACCTCCAAGTTATGAACTTCTGCATAATGCGGCACGGTGTATCTGCGGCACAGCTCTCAGGACTTCCCAGCACTATTTCATTCTCCTCCCTCCCAGCTGCCCCAGGCAGTGTGTTCACACTTCAACTTCAGTGTGGTGTAAACGGCTCCTATCATTACAGCAAGCTCCAGTTAGCATTATACTGAAGTTGCAACCTCAGTATAATGCTAACTGGAGCTGTTCACACCACACCGAAGTAAAGCGTGAATGAGATTCCTGGGGCAGTTGGGAAGGAGGTGGGAGGAGAATGAAATGGTGCTGGGAAGTCCTGAGAGCTGTGCTTCAGATACACCGTGCCGCATTGTGGAAGTGCATAACTTGGAGGTTAAAGATCTTTAAAAGTACATTACAAAAAAAAAAGTGTGTCTTCTAATACTACTTAAATGGTTAAGCAACAGGTAAACACTCTTATGTGAATGTACACACACACACACACACACACACACACACACACACACACACACACACACACACACACACACACACACTAACACTTTCCTAGTCTCCTTCTATACGCACTCATTTATCACTTCGTGATGTTAGAGGTCAAACGGTGTCCTTGACTCCCCTGATCCTCCTTCTTCCTCAAAACCAGAATCTGAGACTTAAAACTATTACCCAGATGCCAATGTCTCTAATATTAATATAAAAAAAGTTTTGGGGACTCTTCTACTGGGTTTTGTAGCCACAGAATAAACTGTAGAAGAAGCATCCCCTTAACGCATGTTAACAGCACAGCATACAACAGAATGGCAAATGGTATGTTTTGCCCCACTGGTTTCTGTGGGGGCTAACCTAGAAACAAACATGCGCTTGTAACTCTCTGTAGTTGTTCACAACACCGTTATCTGAGTGACAGAGTGTTATCCCTGTGACTAAAAACTGCCGCCAACATTTTTATTTCACAACCAGAGAGAATACAGTAGAGCCACTGGTGTTTACCTACTATACAAGTGGTTTTCTGACCATTATTCAGTCTGTGGGAGAGGCAAGTCCATAGAAGGTATAGTAAGAGCTCCGGCATTTTGTGGCTGTTTGAGTGGTTATAACGTGTGACAAAAGCAACTGCCAGCAGTGGCAGTACCCATGATTTATCCCCCCAATAATAGGCTTTACTGCAGAGGTGTGCGACATACTCCTCTGGTCTCCACAGGGTTAACATGTTAATGTGTGGTCCTTTTGAGGTAACTGGAGTGTTGATGTTTTTCTAGTTGCCTATTACAGGCTTTTCTGTATATTTACATATTGAAAGTGTGTGCCACTTGCTCTATATGTGTATTTAAACCAGGCTGTGGAGCAGCTGTTTGTAAAAACAGCAGAAGGGGCTTGTTTGTGCTGATTCATTCATATGCTACTTTATTTGCAATATGCTAGTGGACTGTGAACTACATCACTCTTGTTCTTGTCAGTGACATATTATTGCAGTAGCTTTCTTCAGACTCCAGCTCCGTACTGCTGGTTAAAGTGTTTTCTTGATGAATTGATTCGTTTTTTGTGCTGATCAGTCAGATTCCATTGGCCAGTACAGAAAAGCAAATTGGAATGATTACCTACCAAGTCTTTGGGCCTTGTGTATAAAAGACAAGTGGAACAATACTGGGGCAATATGCTGGAGACCTCTCTAACATTCAAGGGTATGAAAACTATGTCAGTTGGAATTTTGGAAATTTAATTTGTTCTGCCTAGTACCTTAGATGTCTTGCTTCCAGTGTTTCCTCTTTGACCATTTTTTTTTCTCATGACCTAGTGCTAGCAGCTCTGGGATGCGGTGACTGGTGACACTAGGTTCTTTGGTGCTGGCCTGATATACTGTGCTGCTGAGCATAGTCTTCTGTTACACTGCCCTCGCACTGCAGTCCAAACTCTTACCACTCATTAAAAACATGAGTGAGACCACCCTAAGATATTCTTCTGTGGAGGGCAGTTTATGAGAGACCCCCAACCTAATGTCGTTGGTCAGTTGCAGTATATATCTGCCAGGCCAAGCATTTTGAATAGTAAAATGTCATTCTGAATAAGTGATCGGGCTCATAAAAAGGTGTAGAGAGGCTGGTCCTGTCGCAACTTCCCTCCCCCCCACCATGACCCCTGCATACATGATAACAGTTCTTCTTCCTCACAAATGTTTTCTCTTAAGTTTCAGCCTTTTATGCCGAATGTTACAACAAAAGAATACAGTTCAATGCTCACATTTGGACCAAGTCCAAATTCTTGGGGATGTCTATCGGAGTTCATAATATTGGGCAAGGTAATAACCTTTTATTTATCTATTAAACTATTTATCAGAGCCATGTTTTGTTAGTCGTTTACCATTTATATCCACGTTTCTCAACCATGTTGCTCAAGTACTCCTAACAGTGAAGTTTTCCTGGTAGGTTTCCTTGCCTGAGCACAGGTAAACTAATCTAAATGTACTAGTCACTAATTACATGCCTGCGTCCAGTCAGGGAAATTGGATAATCTGCGTTGTTCTGAGTACTTGCAGAACGTTGATGAGAAATTCATGTTTTACAGATCTCTGAAATTTAGCAAAAGGAAAATTTGCTCGTACTGTAGTAATTTATCCAAACTGCAAAATATACCACATTTTGGTTTGGATTACTTTGCAGTTGATAACTTTATGCAGTGTTTTATCTACAGATCTCTCCATACACTTCAGTGGAAATGTTTTCTGTTTGTTTTGGTGGATTACAAAAAAGTGATAGCACTTTGATGCAGAGCATTTATAGTTTTGCTATGCAACTCTCTCCCTTCTCTACACAGTAATACACTTTATTCTTCTGTACGTTTGTACTCCGTTCTTCACAAAGAATTTTTCAGTCCCACTGATGAACTGGTGCAAACGTACAATCTAAGGTTTAGTGTCAGAGGTACAGGGAGATGAAGTGACTTCGCTAAGGTTGCAAGAAACTAACATAGGAATTGAAGCAGTTTCTCCCTGTATCACAACCCATATGTTGACTTGAGTCTGTTATCCAGCTGAGACAGTTTATATATAAGGAGCCAAAGAGAGGATGAGATTACTGTTTTCACTTGGGACATGAACCTCTGGCTCACATCTGTACTTTGTTTATATGACAGGTTGCGTGTCCTGCCTGGATTATGATGAGCATTATATCCTAACCTTCCCCAATGGCTATGGGAGGTGAGTCCTGATTGTATTCTAAAAATACCAGCCCAAGAGTGCACATTATTAAGTAAACAAATACTTAACCCTTTGATTTCCAGATGGGTGTCCAATTCATTGTGTAGCAATGAGATAAACACCCTTTTTAGCAATCAGAGTGTTAAAAGAAACTCCACTTTTGCCTTTAAAAAAAAAAAAAAAAAATCAAGACAACCCCTTCTAGTTGCAGTGCAGAGTGGACTTGACCCCAGTTCTTGCCAGGATCTGATTAAATCGCTACGAAATTGTCTTAGTTTTTGTTTGCAACCACTGCATTTACATGTCATAGGTATTTGATGGTATTCACTCTACTTGTTTGTTCAGATCCATCCTGACGGTGCCTTGGGTGGAGCTCGGGGGAGAGTGTAACATTAATTGTTCCAAAACTGGCTACAGCGCCACCATCACGTTCCACACCAAACCTTTCTATGGGGGCAAGAAGCACAGAATCACAGCAGAAATATAGTAAGTGTGCAGTGGGTAGTACAGATGTTAAAGGCGTAGTGCCTCCTAGTCGAAAAAATAAAAACAACCAATTATTGATCAATACAGCATTTGGGAGCATAACCATGACACTACTAAGTGGTCCCACATAGTTTTAAAGTAGAACTGTTTTTTGATATTTTTACAATTATCTGAATTTCTCCAGGGCTTCTAAATTCAGCTGGCTTCCTTTCTTTCTGAACTTTTCTCCTTTTTTTTAATCTTCCCACTGATAAACTAAAGGCAACCCAGTAAATGAAATGTTAATGAGAAGCATGAGCTGAGAGGCCTGGGTGGGATTTGAATAGCAGACATCACCAGGAGAAGAGATTAAGGTCAAATGCTAACCTAGTTTTTATAGCAGCATAAAAGGCATGATTTTAATATATTATGTGAATAAGAGATGTCAGTGGAAAAAAAAAATAAATCCTCTTTTATTTTTTTTCCTCTTAACATGCTATTGTATTTATCTGTTTGGTCATAGAAGGCTCTGCCCCTTTAAATGAAAATTGATGCTGAAATACCAGCTGCTCTTCTAAAAATAGAGCATGTTTAACATACTTCCATCATATGGCATAATACATTTACACATGATATTGCATATAGTGTATTTCAGCATGTTTGGTTCAACTGTTTTCCTTGCACATCTCACTTCCTGTTTCATGCAATAGAATTTCATGACCAGGAAGTGAGTTGTTCAAATGTAAATTGTGGGAGTAATAGTACAAGCAATTTAATGTACAACTCTGTCAAAATGTGGACACTTACCTATAAATCTGAATGTTACATCCTATTCTTTTATAAGAAAGCAGCCTATGTCTTGGCCTATATTATGCACATTTCCATTGATTTAAATGGGGCTTCTAACACCTTGAATTCTAGGTCTCACACACATAGCTTCAAAATGCTTTGTATACTTTTCTGACATAATTCAAGGGACTAAAGGCGAATGCAAGAAACGTGCACAATTTCTATTTACAATGTAATTTTGAGGAAAATTATTAGCGCCAACATGTTACTGAATTGCACTTTTTTCTGAATTAGCGTATGTTTATCTTGGTTTTTAGCAAATGCATATCAAAAAGTGGTAGTGACGCAAATGTCCACAATTTTGAAACTAGACTAGCAATCGCACCTAATTCAGCAAAGTGGTTAGCACATATTTTACTGTGGCACTCAAAGGGTTAATTTAGGTGCATGTTTTATTCAGTATCAAGATGTCTGTATGTCTTTTGCATCAAAACTTGACAAATCACAAATAGCACATACATTTATGGCTTTGAAAAGACATTGCATGCTCCACTTTCTTGCAATCTGCCCTAAAAGTACTAAACTTGTGTTTCTGCCCAGTATTGTAATTGGCTTGTCCCAGAGTGACTCCACTTCTGTACACATGGCCCTTTAAGGTGTGTGTATCAATTTATCACTAAAAGTTTGCTGATTATTGGAATAAGTTCTCTAATGGCAACTGTGAAACTCCCATATGTATATTATTTTACATAGAAATATTCAGACTGTGAATTGTTTAGGTGCATGTGTATAAATGTGCTGTTAATCAGTATATCATTGCATTTACAGCTGGCTTGGCTGTTTGTGATTGCTTTTAGTTAAAGGGATAGTAATACTTAATATGTAAAAAAAAAAAAAAAAAAAAGTGGTACTCTCACTGCTGAAAGGTGTTTTATTCAAAAGTTATTACAGCTCAATTTTTTTTTTTTTTTTTGTGCAATATCACAGTGGCCTGAAATTGTACAGTGGCGCTGTTGTTACACCATCCTATGGACAGCTCTGGTCTGTAGACCATAAATCTCCATAGGATGGTGTAGCAATAGCGCCACTGGACAATTTCAGGCCTCTATGATATTGACCCTAAAAAATTCAACTTTGAGCTGTAATAACCTTTGAATAAAACTCCTTTCAGCAGTGGGAGAACCCTTTTTCTACTCAGGGGAATAAACCTTACAACGTATTTTTTTTACGTTTTAAGTATTACTGTCCCTTTAAATCTTTTTGTACGTTCCCTATTTCTCCACTACGTCTTGTAATACATCTGTTGTATGAGTCACTAATTTTACTTTTCTTTCACTATTTTCTATCTGTGTGCAGACCTTTGAAGGAGACCTAACTGCTGATAACTCCTCCCCCCCCCCCTTACCATATTATGACAAGAAAATCCTATTGGCCCTATGAATTTTGCCCTTATGACTGTTCAACAGATGACCTCTTCAGTCATTCCTGGAGGTCGTGTCCTTGGAGGCGGGTATAACAGTTGCTGTCAGTTTATTTCAGACTGAAACAGGCAGAGTTCATAAGATTGCTTAACCTTTTAAAGTGGAACTTTCATGTAAATTACATTGCCCCAGAATATATTACTAACCTCACGATATGCAAAGTTATACTATCCATAAGCTCAATAAGTCCTTGGTATTTCAGTAACAACTCATAATCTGTAGGCATTGGGCTGCACAGAGCTTTCAGGAGAAGCTCTGTGCGGTCAGTCCCTTTCGGTGCCTTAAGGCACCAAGGAACGTCACCACCAGTGCTGACAGTGAACAGGACAGACAACGCATGTCTGCGTTGTCTGTCCTCTGGTTCTTGCCAAAGATGAGATGTTACTGAAATACAGACTCATTGAGCTTAAGGATAGTATAACTTTGAATATCTCTAGGTTAGTAATATATTCTGGTGTAAAGTCATTTACATGAAAGTTTCACTTTAAAGAACCCCACACCCCAATGTCTTTTTAATGGTTAAGATTACCATGTGACCTGGGTGCAGTTTGTGTCCTGCTGTTCTCCTAGCAGCAGTCGTTTCTGCCTCCATGGACTTCTCATCCTGTCAGTGCTGGATGCCATCACTTGCACAAATGCTTATGGGCAAAAATCAGAAGCAGGTAGGATTATCCAACATGTGTGAGTGTTTGTGTAGGTTAGTATGTAGGAGGGTGTTGGTTCTCCTTTTGTTACTGCTTATGTGACCCACTTAGAGAGAGTATATATATATATATATATATATATATATATAATAATATAAATATATATAATAAAATAGTGTGTGTGTGTGTATATAATCATCATTTTGTGTTTTTCTTCTTGCAGTCCCCCAAATGACAAGAAATCATTCTTCTCAGTAGAAGGAGAGTGGAACGGAACTATGTATGCAAAATCTACAAATGGGGTAATGAAAGCAATCTAACTGCCTGTAGAATTTTCTTCTAGTAAAAATGTTGGTTTATTAAAGTGGAACTTTCTACTTAATTCAAGTTTGCATATTTGAAAACTGCATTAAAAGCCCTATATGTCCTGTTATCCAAAAGCCCAACAGATGTATAGGCGATATTCACACTTTTATTTCTGGGAAAAGTGATAGTGAACATTTCCTGGTACTGCACAGAGCTTCATCAGCATATGAAACGTCATTGAAACCTTCAGCAGCATACTACACATCACTGAAAAGCCTTCTTTAGCATATGAAGAGTCACTGACTAGCTTAAAGCGGAACGATCACCTAGATTCAAACTTTTCTAGTGAGTTTTAATAGTTAACCGAAGATTAGAGCTGGGTGTATTTTTAAAAAAAAAAATTGCTTACAAGTGCACATATTAGCCCATCATAATCAGGCACTTCTGCATTCTGTGGGACTGAATGTCTCGCTTGACTTCCCATCTGCCCCAGGGAGCGCGTTCACACTCCCCTTCAAAGCTGGGTTTCGGTGCTGTAGCGTTACAGCAAACTCAGTGTATAATGCTACTGAGATTGCAACTCCAGTAGCATTGTACACAGAGTTTGCTGTAACCCTACAGCACCGAAACCCAGCTTCGAAGGGGAGTGTGAACGCGCTCCCTGGGGCAGATGGGAAGTCAAGCGAGACATTCAGTCCCACAGAACACGGACGTGCCTGATTTTGATGGGCTAATAGCTGCACTTGTAAGCAATTAAAAAAAAAAAAAAAAAATACACTCAGCTCTAATCTTCAGTTAACTATTAAAACCCACTATAAAAGTTTGAATTTAGGTGACAGTTCTGCTTTAAAGAGATAACATATCTTGATAAATTTAAGCTTCAATCATACTTTTTCAACAAAGCAGAGCATTATTACAATTCTACAATCTGTCTAGTTCGTGTGTAATGAAATTTTAAAGTGTCTCTCTCCTGCCCCTTTTACAGATGTAACTCTATCTACCCACAGATCTGAAATCCTGTCAGCGGACAGTCTTCTGGCTTTAAAGGGATAGTAATACTTAATATGTATAAAAAAAATATGTTGTAGGGTTTATCCCCCTGAGTAAAACAAGAGTACTCCCACTGCTGAAAGGTGTTTCATTCAAAAGTTATTAATTTTCAAAGTTGGATTTTTTAGGTGGAATATCACAGTGGCCTGAAATTGTACAGTGGCGCTGTTGCTACACGATCCTATGGACAGCTCTGGTCCCGGGACCATAAATCTCCATAGGATGGTGTAGCAACAGCGCCACTGTACAATTTCAGGCCACTGTGATATTGCACCTAAAAAATTCAACTTTGAAAATTAATAACTTTTGAATAAAACACCTTTCAGCAGTGGGAGTACTCTTGTTTTACTCAGGGGGATAAACCCTACAACATATTTTTTTTTACATTTTAAGTATTACTATCCCTTTAAGTATAAGGAAAACAGTGCCCCTTTATGAAGGAGGGCAGGTTTTTCCTTATGCTGACAGAAGATTGTCCCACTTAATGACCGATGACGGTCCTGTACGCCTCTCTGCCATCCTAGAATACAATGCGACTTAAAAAAAAAAAAAAAAAAAAAAAGTTGTGGTCCTTAACGGTAGCCCCAGATCTGGGTTTAGAATGGTTTTGTCCCCTATTGTAAAATTGGTTTGCCTGATAGTTTCTCAGCACCTCCTTGGTACATAATTTCTGTGTCTTAGTCCAATGGTTCTCACTCCTATCGTCAGGACCCACTAACAAGCAAGACGTGAGGATTTTGAGCACAGGAGAGTTAATCAGAATGCTATGCCTCTGAATATATTGTATGTCCTACATCCAGGAAAACCCAGTCTTGGCTTGTTGGTGGGTACATCATGGCAAACTTGTTAATTATTGACATTCTCCTGAGCTACATCTGGCTTACATTTGTACAGTTCTTCTAGCCACCTTGTCTTGTAGGTGTTGTGGTCCCAGAAAGAAGAATATTAGCTTTTTTAATAGATCACCTTGCAGTCGCATAGTCTTCTGGAGCTGAGGTCGTTAGTAACCTGATCTGCAGTCCAGTAATAAGACACCTGTTTTAGAAATGTTGTAGCCTTTATGTTAATATGGTCAGTAGTGGTATGTGCAGTCGTTCTGTTTGTGGCCACATTTCTTTCATGTTCGTATATGGTTTCTCTCCCTTAGGAGAATACAGTATTTATAGATACCAAGAAAATGCCTACAGTGAAGAAAAAGGTCCGCAAGTTGGAAGATCAGGTAGAATATGAATCTCGGAGGTGAGTAAATGAATACCCTGTGATTGCCAGAGTGGTGTTGCTCATCCCCTTTTGCTACTCAAAGGGTTAAAAATCCATATTTAATTAAATTCTTTCCATACTGCAATTTTAACCCCTATCTGTCCTGATTTGCTCATCACTGAATGATTAATTTCCTACTAATGCAGGCTTTGGCTCTCCCGCTATTACAACTCCTAGGGAATTACGCACGAAGGTGTGACAAAGAGACAATAACTTCTCCCATGATATCACTTATCCAATTCCTATGTTGTTCTGTGGAACCAACGCACTAAGATCTCTCCAGCTTGAGAAATCCTCTTTAACATCTCTTTATCTCACCTTTCTGTATGTCTCCACCATTATCCCCAACCATCCGATGGCTGGCTGAAAATGATAAGATTTGCAATCTTCAAATGAAATAATTTAAATCGGTAGTTTTACTCCCTTAAATGTTAGAGAAGTCTCTATCGTTGCCTCTATGGGAATTTGTAGTTGTTCCCTATGATATAGTTGGTTGGGCCCAGTATATCTAGACTTTTTTCTGTGCATGTGTCCCAATGTACATAAAGCTTAAACTAGGAATTGAATTGAAACTAGTGTTAAGTGGGTGAGCAATCCAATCTTAACAAAATATATTTACTAGAATAGGTTCTATAGTACCATGAAGGAACACATGTTTTTTCCCATTTCTGGTTTGTATAAACTTCCCATAGAATTTATTTATCCTCTTATGGTTTTTCACTAAAATTCTTCTTCCGGTCTAGTCCTGGAACTGGCAACTTACAATCATGCATGACCAATCTATGAAATGTTGGGCTCCAGAATGCACAAGTGAATTCATACAAGGGTGATGAATAGCAGTGCTAGATAAAAACTGTAGGGGGTGACAGAGGGCAGCAGGTTATTTTCTTTGGGTTCGCTTTGAAAATGTCGCTGTTTGGCGCACAACGGCACATTAAAAAATGTTGTGTTGAAAACTGCGATATCAGAATGCCGCCTGCATGAAAATAGCAACATTCTGATATCTCAAGCTAGAACATTGTGTGGTTCTCTCACCGCTTGGCCAATGCTGAATTAACCCCTTGAGTGCCCCGTTCTGTGCTCTTTTAGCAATAGTAAAAACGGTGGTAAAAAAATATTCTATTCTGTAGGCATGAAGGAGGACAGGGAGACAATGGCCACATGCCTTCACAATTTCGAGCCGATCCTGCCACTTGATCTCTATACTCGCATCCAGGATAGATGATCTTTATAATTGTGGATGGAGATGCACCATCTGTATCAGAGGATCCTGTGTCCTGTCATTTTCTCATGACCTGTAATGGAGAAAAGGACAGGACACAGGATCCTCTGATACAGATGCTGCACCTTTGTCCACAATTCTCAAGATCCTCTTTCGTGGACACAAGTATAGTGATCAAATGGCAGGATCTGCTCCAAATTGCAAAGGTATGTGGCCATGGTCTCCCTGTCCTCCCTCATGACTACATAATCCATTTTGTTCCATCTGTTTTTATTATTGCTAAAAGAGCACTGAATGGGTTAATGCTATTGCTAAAAGAGCAGTCAAGGGGTTAATGCAGCATTAGCTGAGCAGTGTGAGAACCACGCAATATTCTGGCATGTGATATCAGAATATCACTATTTTCTTGCAGTCTGCATTGTGATAGCGCTGTTTTCATCAACATTTTTAATGCAATGTTGTGCACCCAATAGAGGGTGACCTTTTCAAAGGATACCTTTTCTGTGCAGTGATTTATTTTTTTCCGCTGTACAACTAAATATCCTTTTGCTCCAAATTCTTATAGGTTGTGGAAAGATGTGACCTATAACTTGAAAATCAAAGATATTGATGCAGCAACTGAGGCAAAGCACCGTTTGGAAGAGAGGCAGAGAGCAGAAGCAAGGGAGCGCAAGGAGAAGGAGACACAGTGGGAAACCAGGGTAAGACTTGATGCCATGGAAAGTTAGACTATCTAGGGCAAATATTCAGTCCTTTTGCGTCACTGGCTTTATGAATTCCAATTTAGACCCTGTGTAGCTCTTTTTGAAAATGTTGCATTTTCTAGCTACAGTTATGGTCACATTTATTGGCACCCTTGAATATTTTGTACACCTTGAACAATATCTAAAAAAAATATATGGAAATGTACCTACATTGTTTTATCAGAGTATGGGATTTCCAAAGGAATTCAACAAAAAAATGCCTTTTCAACTGACATGTAGTGATTTCACAGAACAAGCATAAAATATGACCTGGACAGCATTAAAGGGCACCCTATTTCGTTGCATACTTGGCAACAATGACACCCTCCAAACGTTTCTTGTAGCCGTCTATAAGCTTCTCACACCTGTCTGCTGGCAGTTTCTCCTACTCATCAACTGCAGTTTGTTCAAGCTTTTGAATGTTTGCAGGATTACTTTTCCAACTGGCAGATTTCAGCTCTTTCCAAAGGTTTTCAGTCTGATTGAGATCGGGACTCATTGATGGGCAGTCAAAAACAGTACAGTTTTTTTCCTTTTCAACCATTCGTTTGTGGTTTTGGATGTATGTTTTGGATTATTGGTCTGCTGGAGGACCAATGATCTTCAATCCATACCTAGTTCTGGACAATGGGTAGCACATTTCTCTGTAAAATGCCTTGGCAATTCCCTGTTTCATGATTCCCTTAAGGACTCCATTACCAGAGGCAGCAAAGCAGCACCACTGCATTAGATCATCCGCCATATTTAACTGCAGGTAGGGTGTTCTTTTCCTTATAAGATTCATTTTGTTGCATATGAATGAATGTTTATTTATATAGCGCCACAAGTGTACGCAGCGCTTTACAATTTCAGGGTTTAAACAATACAGGGTTACAGGTGCTTTGTAGAGTGAAACATTGGGTGCGAGGTCCCTGCCCGAAAGCTTATCACTGGTGTGCATTGCAATTTTCCCAGAATTATTGTAGTTTCATTAGGTAGATCAAAGATCAGTCATGCCTTTTTGTCTTGCTTTCAGCAGTGAGGTTCTCCCATAAAGCCCTTCTTGGTTTAGTTGGGAGGCGTATGGGTTGAATCCATCACTCCAGATTGCTCCAGGTCTGCCTTAAGCTATGTGGATGTCTTACATGGTGGTTTTTTTTTTTTTTTTCCCCCAACGTTCGCATCCAACCTTTGAAGTCTTCTCTGATCAATTTTCCTCTTGTCACCATGTCCAGAGTTCTTGATAGTTCCATGAGCAGCAACCACCTTCTTTTCAAACGGATTTGAATTCTTGGCAGTGTTTCCATTCATATACTTTTTCCTCCAATTTATTTTTTTTTGTTATTGTTGTATCCTGTGCTGTTCTGTATCAAAATTATGAGTGTATATAGACCAAAGCTGTTTAACTACACACTTTGTTTCTGGAGATGTTGTACATGATATACAAAATATTCAAGGGTACCAATAATGTTGACCATAAATGTATTTGGTAGTAGGTTTAGCATGTTGTTGTTGCATTAGAACACTGCTTGAACCTTGAAGTGCCAGTGGATTTGCAATGCAGTGTTAATTTAGCCTGAGGGGACTGTAGCAGGACCTGAAATGACACAAGATATAACCAAGGAACTGGGTAGTAAATTCAAAAATTCAGCTGGTCTTCAGCATTAAAGTTGAAAGAGGGAGATGCTAGAATCTTGGGTATGTATTTTTTTTTTTTTTCCCCTCCTAAAAAAAAAAAAATATCGGGTATAATTTACAGGTGCATATTATAAAAGAGATGTTAGGGTTATTTACTCACCGCTGCCATGTTGGGTGTGCTACAGCGGTATAGTGTATGGGCCTGGCCAGCTGTTTCCTATGCCATACCACTGAATTGGGGTCACCACATAAGCCAGTATTACAGACATACAGCTGCTACAATAAAAAATAAAATAAAAACTCCAACCTCGTGGGTGGACATCGGGACACCTCCTAATATGCCAATAGCACTGAGGAATCAATAGATGCAACACATGTGAGCATCAGGACTCCCCTGCATCCACTACTACCTGAACTTCTGGATAGGAGTGGGAAGGGTTGGGGAAAGACTCCTAGTCACTGGTGACATGTCTGATGTCACGTATGGAAAAAAAAAAATGTTTTTGCTGCTCCAGAAAGCTGACTGACCCCAGTGGACTATATCTTCCAGGACAATAGATGAAGGAAAATCACATATACCTTTAGAAGCCGACAAAACTGGGAAAATATTTATTCCTCTGTGTGCAAACAGGAGACTCCCTAAAAATCTCCACTATCATAAAAGTCCAGAATCAAATGTTGTTTTCACTAAAGCACAGCATATATAGTAACAATAATAAACACTAGTAGTAAAAACATTATTATTACAGACTTGAGCTGTTAATGAACCCTGAATTTGATCTGTGATTTGTTTAGAATGTAAACTAAGCTTTGGTGCAAACAAAATTTTGTTCTGGACATGTCTGTTACCAGTTATGTGAGAGACTTTCCCCAAGCCTGCCCACTCCTACCCTGAAGTTTGGGTTGGAGAGGAAGCGGGGAAGCCATGCTGCTCCCCTATGTTGACTTTGTTGAGCTCCCAGCATATTGATTGAGTGATCAGTCGCTGGGGGGACATCGGTAGGGGTCCTAATCCCACCCACAAAGTCTGAGTACAAAATAAAGTAAATAAAAAAAACTAAATGAATGTATTAAAAAATAAAAAAGTGTGTCACAAGGGTTGCCCAGTGAGTTGCTTTACAATGCATTAGACACCCCTCTGTGACTTATCCACAGCCTTCTGATTCCCCGTTATTCCCCACATACACTTTATTTTTACTCTACTGCCCACTGGTAGACACACATGCCAATAAAATAGATAGGTTGCTACAATTGTCCAGTTAAATACACAGTAACAATCACCAGGTCATATGATCTTGCGGATCCAGGGCAGCTCCCGTCAACCTCAGCCAGGTTTCAGCAGATTAGAAGACACAGGATGGGAGTGCTCAACAGATCCACAAAGATGCAACAGCCAGTCATTTGAAGTAAAAAGATCAGCATTTATTCGTAATCCTAATAAAACAATCTCCATATAGGAACATCAAAGATGATACACGGCTGCCAGAAACACGTCTCACCTTACGCGTTTTTGTGACAGTCATTATGACTCTATTATGATTATGAATAAATGCTGATCTTTTTACGTCAGATGACTGGCTGTTGCATCACTGTGGATCTGTTGAGCTCTCCCATCCTGTGTCTTCTAGTCCACTGGTAGAAACAGATCCCCACATTCTCTGAGCCTCCAGCCTTGTTCCACTGCTGGCTGGTAGTCACATATCCCTACACTGTCAGAACCCCAAGGCAGTTTACACAGATCCCCACGTATACTGTCCAAACCCCCCTTCCTCCCAGGGGTTCTTCTGCCCCCACAAATCCCTGCATATACACTCTTACCCTCCAGCCTTGGTCCACTGGTAGTTATGAACACACATATACACCAGCCTTTTCCACTGTTAGCCATGACCTTGATACCCAATATGGTATGTTAAACGATACCAATAAGTTACCTTTTTTCTTGAGCTGGCATTAAATACGATACTTAAATCTTTCAACACAATGGAATTTTGCATCTTTGAAGTAATTTAAAAAAAAGTGTGTATTTTTCCTATTGCACCACATTCTGGAATAGGGGAAATAATGTGAGTGACCCCTTATTTGATAAAGGTGAATGTCTGCTTTCCAGAATGGCTTGCCTTACTGACCTTCTCTTTGCACCTGTAATGGATGTAAATATTTTAGTGCAGGCTGGTCATTTAAAAAAGAAAAGTGGAAGTTGTTAGTTTTGTGCTTCTGGCACTCGTGCAATATGTCAGCCCATACCAATGGGGTACCATTTCACTTGAGTTGGTAGAAAGTACTGAATACAGTAGGAAATTCTATGGTTTGCACACCAGATTAGGGGTAGAAGGGCAAGTGATCCCTTATCTGATGCAGTGGGAAATATACTTTCAGGAAATTTGGTTTTATGTAGCTATTCAGCTGTTTAGGGTAGTTTTACCATGTAACAAATGTAATGTGGATTTTAGTTCATGCAGGCCATGCATGTAGGTAAAATTACATATATTTAGTATTTTTGCACTCAGGACTCTTAAAAATAATTGAATGTTTTACAACAAAGGTTTTGGATAGATGCCCTGCAAAGCTGAATTTGTTGTGGGGGGGGAAATAGTATGTAGTTTTCCATATATAACTGGAAATTTACCAATGGGAATTGCGCCTGCACAGACCCCTAATTACCAGGAGCGCAAAATGATATTTTAAACTAATTTTGAACTAAAATGCACATTCCATTTGTTACATGGTAAAACTACTCTAAACAGCTGAATGCCTGTATAAGGCTGTATATCTACAGAAAGAAGTTATCCCATTGCACCAAATGAGGGGACATTGCCTTTCTACCCCTATCCTGGGGTGCACAAATGTTTCCAGAATGTAGCGCTAAAGGAAAAAATTGGATTTTTTTTTTTACTTATATTTTTAATGATTGTAATCACTAGCCACTACTATAAGAAAAATTCCATCCTGTTGGTATGAGTTGACATACTGTAGTGGTGCCAGAAGAACAAAAGTAATGAAGAAAAGATAGATAAAGCATCCAATTTTGAAAAGTAGACAACTAGCCATGTAATATGAGGGCCCACTGGTCTTTCTATCTGTCAGTGTGCACACCTATTTCAAGAATGTGGTTCTATAGGGGGAAAAAAAACAACAAACTTTATTTTTATACATCAATCACTAATCTACCAGGTGGTGGTAGACCAAGGCTGGGGGTCCATGCTTATGGAGGATCTGTAACTACCAGTGTGCACTGGGATCAGTTTATGTCCCCCACAAGCACTATTTGATTCCCAGTCTGATTCCAGTGCACACTGCAACAAGGTGGTGGGGAATGTGACTGCCAGTGGGCTGTGGAGCTAGGCTTGGTGGGGTGGCTTGTGTTAGGTGGTTTGTTTGTGTGTGTTTGTGTGTGTGTGTGTGTGTGTGTGTGTGTGTGTGTGTGTGTGTGTGTGTGTGTGTGTGTGTGTGTGTGTGTGTGTGTGTATGTGTGTGTATGTATGGGGGGGGGGGGGGTTGGAGACAGTGTGCATGCCACAGTAGTGTCAATTGCATTGCATTTTGACGCAATGCTTTGTACTCCTCTCTGGTCCTCAAGTTACTTTAAATTAAGACTGTATCCGAGTCTGATTAATTTATATTGTGGCCCTACTACTGTACTATATAGTATGTACTGATCTCCATGGATGTCGGACAGTACAGTATAGGTGATTCAGTGAGCCAGTCAATTTAAGTGATCCACTTGTGCTCAAGAATGTGCATTGCTGTGTAAGTTCTTGAAGACCAGAGTTGAGTCATATCCTGATTTGTATTGTGGGGGTAATTGTTTGTTTTGTTTTTTTTTAAATCCTCATCTTTAGCTATTCCACGAGGATGGAGAGTGCTGGGTGTACGATGAGCCCCTGCTGAAAAGAGAACCCACACTTAAGCATTAAGGGGCATAGAAAAGTGGTGGTCACCTTTTTATTACAATGAATAAAATCGGTCTGAAGCCAAGAAATGAAGCAATCAAAAATTCCAGATGAGCATACTCTTCCTGCGGTGCTGAGATTCTCCCTTTCACTGCAGAGGTTCCTAACTCAGGGATACTGGACTTCTACAGAGACAGACAATTCAAGCTGGGCACCATGCCTGTGTTCCACACCTTTATGATTTAACGGCCCTGTGCATTTATGCCAAGTAGAGGTTAAGAAAAGTATTAGTCTGAGCAAGTGTGTAAGGTGCGTTATGGTTCCTATTCTAAAGCACAGGAACACACAACCTTGCTCATCACTTCACTTTGCTACATTGATTACAGGACTTAAAATTGTAATTAGATATTAAAATACACTTTGAATTGTATATACAGTCTGAATTTGGCATTTTAATTGAATTCTGGAAATTGTATTACTTGGAAACTTTTGGTGTTCTGCCCTTTATGGAAACCATTTTAGACCTTGATCTCTAACCATATCTGGTCCATACCACATACCTTATCGCTTCATATATAACTCCAACCTACGCTCACATTTGTATTTATTTATTTCCTAATAAAAGTTAGAGCAAATTATTTTATTAGATATGCATTTATGATTTGCAATTAAATTCTAATATTCCAAACATTCTTTTGTGAGTAAATATATTTTTATAATGCACAGCATTGCTTGGGAAAGGGAGATATAGTGTATTGTCTACCCACAGATTCACTGTATGCCTCCTAAGCTTTCTCTGACTTATAGTCAGTCACATCTAACTTGACATCTGTGATAGGGAAGGTGTTTGAAGGGTTGCTAATGGAATATATTCAAGAATTCTGCTGGAACAGGAATATCATTAGCAGGAGCCAACATGGCTTTGTGAAAGACAGATCTTGTCAAACTAACTTGATCGCATTTTATGAAAAAGTGAGTAAAAATATAGATGCGGGAGAGGCGGTTGACGTGATCTATTTGAACTTTGGCAAGGCATTTGATACGGTTCCACACATACAAATTGAATGAAATAGGCCTAGGGGAAAACTTTTGTGTGTGGATTGGAAATTGGCTGAAAGACAGAATGCAAAGAGTGGTAGTAAATGGCAAGTTCTCCAATTGGATAAGCATAAGTGGAGTACTTCATGGATCTGTCCTGGGTCATCTTCTTTTTAATTTGTTTATTAATGACCTCCCAGAGGACATAGGGAGCCATGTATCAGTGTTTGCCGATGACACAAAATTAAGTAAGGTAATAAAGTCTGAACTGGATGTGTCTTCATTACAAGAGGATTTGGACAAATTGAGTAACTGGGCAGGCAAATGAGATTTAATATAGACAAGTGTAAAGTTATGCATTTTGGTTATAATAATAAAAATGCAACATATAATTTAAATGGTGATTCTCTGGGGAAATCTACAAATGAAAAGGATTTGGGAGTAATGGTAGACAATAGACTTAGCAGTAGCATGCAGTGGCAGCTGCAAAGGCCAATAAGGCATGTATTAAAAGGAGTATTGACTCAAGGGAGGAAGATATTATTATGCCTCTTTACAGGTCCATGGTAAGACCCCACCTAGAATATGCTGTTCAATTCTGGGTGCCCTGTCTGAAAAAGGACATTATGGAACTAGAGAGAGTGCAGAAGAGGGGGTTACAAAACTAGTTAGGGGAATGGAAAGTATTAGTTATGAAGAAAGGCTACAAAAGTTAAACTTGTACACACTAGAGAAACAGTGTCTTAGAGGGGAAATGATAACATTATATAAATATGTTCAGGTCCCATACAAAGAGCTCTCCAAAGACCTGTTCATTAACAGAATAGTACAAAGGACAAGGGGTCACCCGCTTAGACTTGAGGAAAGGAGATTTAATCTACAACAGCGGAAGGGTTTCTTTATAGTAAGGACAATAAAGGTATGAAATTCACTGCCTGAGGAGGTGGTGCTATCGAATACATTAGATGCCTTTAAAAAGGGCCTGGATACTTATTTAAAAGAGCAGAACATAGAGGGCTATGTACGTTAGTATTGGGATTAATATATAGTTAGGGCTTGTTGATCCAAGGAGAAATCTGATTGCTATTTGGAATCAAGAAGGAATTTTTTTTCCCCCATTCAAAGCAGAATTTGAAATTGCTAAATTGAGGGGGGGGGGGGGGGTTTGCCACCTTTTGGATCAACGATGGTAAATAGGAAAAGGGTTGAACTAGATGGACGCAAGTCTTTTTTTCAACCTAAATTACTATGTTACATAGCTCACCCTTTCCTCATCTCAGTAGCTTGGAATGTTCAAGCATCAGGACACAGCAAGCTGCAGTAATGACTGGGAGCAAGCAGGGGTGCTTTACTAGTCATTGGAGAACACTAAGACAGGACTCCTGCAATAGGGGTGGCCACATTCTGGGATTAAAACAGTTTCATGGGCTATAAAGACAAAAGTAGAGCAATTCTAGGGCAAACCAGCTGCTACATGTGGGGCATATAAAAAGTTATCGTGATTTTAAATGTGGTTTTCAACCCTTTGAATGCTATAGAGGTCTTGAACACATTCCTTTTTAATGCATATGACACCACAACCGCATTCTAGGGTTAAAAGCACCATTTAAAACACTAGTTATTTTTATTTATTGTCCATGGTGCAGCTGTTTTGCCCAGAATTGAACCGCTTCTGACTTTCTGTACCAGGGGTGGGTGGGTGGGTGTGTGTGTGTGTGTGTGTGTGTATATATATAATATATATATATAATATATATATATATTATACACATATTCTCCTCTGACTGTGGCTATATAGGTAATATATAATATATTTATTACTAGTGTAAAAGCCCATGTACACGGGCCAAGGTCCGGATCCCTTTGAGTGCCAGAGGGGTACGAATGGAATTGCTTTGCAATGCATTGCGTACCCCCTCTGGCGCACAAGGGGTTAAGCGGCCGCTACCACACTGCTTCATGCGATGTAGTCTTGCATCCCCTTGCTCACGCGATGCAATCATACGCAGTAGAGACTGTCCAAACGCGCGTAGTGTCTACTGCGCATGACGGATTCTGACAAACATCCTAACGATTTACAATCCTATATAATAATTTGCGAAATCGTGTGTAACGCCGCGACATGTGCAGTAGACACTGCTGCGCGTGCTGCAGTCATGCGCAGTAGAGACTGCCCACGCCGCGGCTGATACAGAGCTGGGCACTCCGAAGAAGCGTCCAGCTCTGTATCAGCCGTGGCACGGGCAGTCTCTACTGCGCGTGACTGCCCCGCGACCGGGTGGCAGTGGCACTGTGGCCCATGTAACAGGCTGTTCGGATAAAACCATAGTCAGGGGAGGGTTACAGGTGGCAGTGACAACAGGGGGAGAAGTAACTGTACAATAGTGGTGAAAACATTTTTCATTTTCTCATAAAAATTGGCTATAAGTATGTATAAAAGTTTGTGCACATGAAAACCCTTCTTTGCGCTAACAGTTTTACGGCATAGCAAAAAGGAAGAATGTCAGACTTGTAACTCTTTGCCCGCCGTGGTGTCCTTTATGTAATCACACTACTGTCATTATGTAAATTATAAGTAGAACATGTCACAATTCTGGAAGAAACACTGCAGAAAAGTCACAATTAGAGGTTGTTGTTTTTTTTTTTTCTTTTACCCTATGAGCACCGGAGTGGTTCTCAACTAATAGCTAAGCAATTAATTTGGCACTCCACCCCCCCCCTCCCTGGAACTCAATGGGTTAAGCTTAGTATGTTTGCATGCATTGTACATAGTATAATCTAGTGCAAAAAGCACACTGAACCCATTTTTTCTGTTTTATAGGTGTATATAAAATGTATTTTTGTATTTGTCTCCCTGCTGACTACAAGCACGTCCCAGTAGAGTGGGTATATATAATAAATGGAGGAGGGCAGCACCAGTGGGACATTGAAGAAAAACTTTTATATCAATAAGGCAAACAAATGTACAACGTTTCAGTCCTACATGGACCGAAACGTCGACCATTTGTTTGCCTTATTGATATAATTGTTTTTCTGCCCTCCTCCATTTTTTGGTATCCTTTTGAAACTGCATTAAACATGTCACCGTCTTGACAAGAACGATATTGGAATCTTTTTATCTGGATTTCACTCCAGGCTGGTGGTGTAATTTTTGCCTTCTGCTCTTCCTGTCGTTCAATACCAGAGACTAATTATTCCAGAGCATGCATGCCTCTCTCGTGCTCAAAGGCTTAACAATAGGGTGGAAGTAAATTTACTATGAAAATGTGCAATGCTTACGACAGTGACATCAGAATCTCGTCCATTTGATGCGGGCAAGATTCTGATATAGCTCTTTTCACAAAGGCAACATGTTTAATGCGCTGTTTTGTACATCGCCCAATAGTGGGAGATGTTTTGACAGTAAGCCCATTTTTTGTATCCATTAATCTCCAATGGGGATTGTACACCTGGGCCTTTGCCAGAAGAAGTGAGTGCTTCCAACCCCCTCTCTCTATTATTATTATATATATTTGCATAATATTTTTTGGAGTGACTCCTTACTTTCATGCCCCCCTGGGGTTAGAGGATGATTATTGCTCTCAAAACATACAGATGTATTTCAACTAGGCTTAAAATCTTATTAAAATCATATTAGTAGATTTGCGTTAAAAGCAGTAGAGCTCTTCTGCACAGTAAGCCCTGGTCGTGAGATGCACTAAAGCGGGATACAGTAGAGATTACTTCTCCAGTGATATAATATCTCCAGTTCCTATGTGGTTATATGGAGCCGAAGCACTAATATTTCTTCAGCTTTGGATCTCTTAGTGTATAGACTCTATAGAATAAGGTAGGTAAAGGGGAAGTGATATCACTGGAGAAGTCCTCTCCTCTTTATCACCTTGCATGTTCTGTGAGGTCATCTTAGCCTGCCAGCCCCAGAAAATACTATGATTGCAATCCGTTTGCAGAGAACATCTACTTACAAACTGATAATTGCCACTTCACACTGATCTACCTATGCCACACTGCCCCTCATTGCTTTCCTGCCAGTTAAATGTATCAGAAGAACTACTGTAGGAGGCCACACTCAAAGCACTGAAGACTTAGAGACACTTTGAGATAGATAGATATATATATATATATATATATATATATGCCCCAATGTGTACTAATACAAAAATAAATGTGACTGGTTTGTGCTTAGTTATTAAACAAAATGACAATTGTAAAAGAAAAAAAAAGACTCACGAGACATATAAAGTGAACTCCCAGAAAACGCTCTAAGTCCCTTAAAGCCATATCAATATACCGCACAAAAGATTTATCACCAAAACAGCAAAGGCAGTCATTCACAAACTAGCGAATAACCTTCAGGGACAATACATGGACATTTCTCATTATAAAATGGGATATTATTAATGTTACTTTACAAGCATAACACAAATTCTCTATTATTAAAGAACTTTTTATTCCGATAATTTGTGAAACATTTTGACATGTTGAAACATATGTCTGTGTGTTTATTTGCATCAAGTTTCTGGGATCCTCTTTATTTGCTGAAAAAAGGTACAATTTACTTATCAATATTTTCTTTTCCTCTGTATCCCTTCCACATAATGCATAGTGGGTATTGTCTTCGCCTCTCAGCTGTGTAGGACCAGTCCGTTTGGGTATTTAAGGAAGCCACAAACTAGGTGTGATACTTTAGTATATTCTCAGTTACATTTTTGAGCTTAGAAAAGTAAAGGGCAAGGTATGCTGTAGAAGGGACACAGAAGAAAGTAAAATCGCCAAGTACATTTTTCCTGTTTCATCTGTGTCCCTTACAAATGGCAGTGCCTAGTGGGACATACCAATGCAGTGTCCCTGGGGAGGGAAGTTATTATCAGTGTATTCAATATGAGCATTTATAATAGGAACATTCTTACCAATCCGGTTGGGATCACTGCCTGAAGGTCTCCCAGACTTTGCTTCTGCTGACGTTTGAACATCCAGGTGATCATGTCTAATGTTGGTAGATACTAAAGACCAGGTTGCTAACTTACATAGGTCTTTTACAGAAGCTTGAACTTTTGCTGCCCAAGAGGTGACATTGGCTCTGGTTGAGTGGGTGCTTATGGTTCTTTGTTGCACGGCTCCTGACTCTGCATTTGCTAATCTAATATATTCTGATATCCAGCTAGAGATGGATGCCTTTAAGGCAGCTGTACCCTTGAATTTTCCATGGAAGTGGACAAACAATGCTTCTGATTATCTAAACTCCTGAGTTCTGCCTAGATAACAGTATATGCATTTGACTAAATCAAGATTATGGAAACTTTTCCTTCTCATTTCTTGGGTTTGGACAGAAGTAAGGTAAAACAATTTTCTCTGTCGTCCAATACAGGTTACTGGTAACTATGGGTAGGCGATCTGCCCCTTTAAGTAGGCAGGAACAATTCTAGAATTGTATGCAGGGGGTTGAGCCTACCTTCCCTCCTTGGCTGCAGCTAACCAACCAGCTCCAGAAAGATTTGAGACACTATTGACTAGATAGATAGTGGAAGGGAAAGAAGGCTCCTGTGAGCATGACCCCGAAGGACCCTCACAGTCAGCCACAGGAGAGCCAAGCATGGTCTCTTGACAGGGTGGGAGACCAGTAACCTGTATGTACTAAGAGAAAAGGATTTAACAGGTAAGACTAAAATCCTCTTCTCTGTCATCCAATACAGGTTACTGGTAACTCTGGGATGTCAAACCATTGAGTTTCCCAGAGGAAGAAAGTAAGGCCTGGACCAGGCGGAAGGCTCCCAAAGTCAGCAGAACAGATTTAAACCATCAGATCAGAGATAACCCAACAAAACAAATGAAGTGTCAACGGACACTGAACAGGGGTTACACAGCACACTGAACTAGATCCAACAGGGCTCAAAAGTGAAGGAAGCACCAAGAATGAAGAAAATCCTAGACAGGCAAGACTGCCTCCAGGATTTTCCTCCCAAAGCTGGCATCAGCCGATGCCAATACATCAGCACGGTAATGCTTGGAAAAGGTGTGCACAGATGACCAGGTGGCAGCCTTGCACAACTGATCAGCAGAGGCCTTATTCTTGTAAGCCCAAGAGGCCCCAATAGATCTAGTAGAATGAGCCGTGACCCTGGAACGGACAGGCTTCTTCCTCTGCTCATCAACGCAATGAGTAACATACCCCTCTGGTACTCAAAGGGTTAAGCCCCATGTCATACCTCTTTTATAATAATTGGGGATATGATTTTCTTTGCACCAATTACAAAAGGATTTACAGATCCTGCAATATATCTTTATAGTTGAAGATTTTCTTCCTGTGAGAATGGTGTTCTATTACTGGTCTTATAAGTCCTCTAAGTGACACTGCTCTCCTTTCAGCTGCCGAGCCTTCAATTTGTTATGTAACAGTGGCCCTTGTATGAACAGAACCTGCCTCAAAGGCAGTAGAAGGCGGGTCTATCAACCTCTTTACTAGGACCACAAACCACACACTCCTTGGTCACCCTTGGGCTATCATTATGACATTTGCTTTGTCCCTTCATTTTCTTTCAACTTCTGCCATCATTGGTATAGGAGGAAAAATGTATTATAGTTGATTGTTCCAGTTGAACCTCAGTGCTTCTTGCCCCAGAGGCTTTGGAACCTTCCATCTTTAAAAGTATGCTTTGCATTTGGTTCCAGGTTCAGAGACCATTTCTCCTGGCCTAGGTAGAATCGACTTAGGAAGTCTGCTTGTTTTTGTTCTTCATTCCATGAAAATGAACTGCTGGAATTAAGTTTTCCACTTAAACCCACTCTTGACAGTCTAGTGTCTGAAAAGGGAAAGCTACTGCCAAGAAGCCTTTAGTCTCTAAGATGTTTGGAAAGTTGTACCCATTCTCTGATGTGGCACTAGCTCAAATGGCTCATCCACCCAAGGTGGACTCCCCAGTCTCCAGACTTTCTAAGTCCGCTGCTTTACCTGTGGCAGACTCTTCAGTCCTCAAGGACTGGACTGACAGGAAACTTGAGACATCCCTGGAGACCATCTTTGCTATAGCTGGTACTTTGTTGTGCCTGGCATTTGCTGCTGCTTGGGTAAACAAGGCCCCTTTAAAGTAGGCAGGAACAATTTTAGAAATGACTGCAGGGGGTGGGGCCTACCTTCCCTCCTTGGCTGCAGCTAGCCAGCCAGCTCAACAAAGATTTGAGATACTAACTATAACTAGATAGTGGAAGGAAAGACTCCTATGAGCTCACCCCCAGAAGGGCCCCCACAGTCTGCCACAGGAGATACAAGCATGGTCTTTTGACAGGGTGGGAGACCAGTAACTTGTATGGACTAAGAGAAAAGGATTTAACAGGCAAGACTAAAATCCTCTTTTTTTCTGTCTTCCAATAAAGGTTGCTGGTAACTTTGGGATGTCCAACCATTGAGAGTTTCCCAGAGGTGGGAAGTAAGGGAACGCCCCCGAAGTCACAAGAGCAGATATGAACCATCAGATCAGAGATAGCCCAACAAAACAATGACGTGGCAGTGGACACTGAACAGGGGTAACATCCCCCCAAACGTTTACACAGCACACTGAACTACAGCCAACAGGGCTCAAGTGAAGGAAGCACCAAGAACCAAAGAAGATCCTCGACAGGCAAGACTGCCTCCAGGATTCTCCTCCCAAAGCTGACATCAGCTAATGCCAACACAACATGGTAGTGCTTCGAAAAGGTGTACAGACAACCAGGTGGCAGCCTTGCACAGCTGATCAGCAGAGGCCTGATTCTTGTAAGTCCAAGAGGCCCCAAAAGATCGAGTAGAATGAGCCGTGACCCTGAAAAGGACAGGCTTCTTCCTCAGCTCGTAAGCCTTACGAATAGTGGACTTGATCCAAGAAGCAATAGTCGCTTTGGATGCAGGTCTTCCTGCCCTGGGACCCTCAGGAATGATGAACAGTGCGTCTGATTGCCTGATAGACTCAGTGCGATGTACATAAAACTTGAGACAACGCACCACATCTAACAAGTGGAGATCCCTCTCCTTGTCAGAGGTGGGGTCAGGGAAGAACGAGGGCACCACAATCTCCTGATTGATGTGGAACTCTGAAACCACCTTGGGGCAGAACTCCTGAGAGTTCTCCTTGTCCTTGTAAAAAAACAAAAATGGTGGTCTACAGGACACGGCATGCAACTCCACAACACGGCGAACAGACACGATCGCCAGGAGAAAGGCCATTTTCCACCTCAGAAGGCGTAGAGGAATAGTAGCCAAGGATTCAAAGGGAGGGTGCTGAAGAACACCCAGAACCAGATTAAGATCCCACTGAGGAGCAGGAGCCTTCAAAACAGGGCAAGTATGAGCAACGCCCCGGAAAAACACCTTGACATCAGGAAGGATAGCAATGCTCCTCTGAAAGAAAACAGAGCAGAAGTCTGAACCTTAAGGGAACGCAAACGGAGGCCCTTATCCTCGCCATCTTACAAGAAGGCCAAGACCATGGGCAGATCAAATTCCTGAGACAAGTCCCTATCGGCACACAAGATAGGAAGGTTGACTAGACACGATGGCAGGCCTTTGAGGAAACTGGCTTTCGAGCACTAAGGATGGTAGCCACCACACCGGAAGAAAAACCTTTCTTCAATATTAAGGATTCAGTTTCCAAGCCGTCAAAGCTAGACTATGAACGTCCTCTTTCCACAGGTAACCCTGGAGGAGAAGATCCGGACTAGAGGGGAGTTGGAACGGCTCCACCAATGACGGATCCAGAAGCTCCGGAAACCAAACTTGTAGAGGCCAGTACGGAGCAACCAGAATGACTGGCCATCGACCCAGACTCAATTTCCGTAACACCCTGTGCAACATAGGAAGGGGAGGGAAGATGTAAGCCAGAGGAAATAACCAAGGAATGAACATGGCCAAAGCTAGATGATCCCTCCAGCGAGAGCAGAACCTTGTAACCTTCTGGTTGTGTCTTGTAGCCATCAGGTCGATGCAAGGAAGACCCAACTTCTGAACAATGAGGTTGAACACCTCTGGGTGCAGTTCCCACTCTCCTCTGTCCACTGTGTGTCGACTGAGGAAGTCCGCCATAACGTTGTCTACGCTTGGAATGTGCACTGCAGATATGGCAGGAACAGGTTCTTCTGCCCAGGACAAAATAGCCTTGACCTCTAAACAAGAGGTGAGACTTCTTGTTCCGCCCTGCTTGTTGATGTAAGCCACAGTCGTGGTGTTGTCGGACTGAACCTGGACTGGGCATTCTTCTAGCTGGGGCGTCCAGTGATGAAGGGCATGAAATATCGCCCGAAGTTCCAGTACATCGATGGGGAGGAGAGATTCCGCCGGAGACCACCGTCCTTGAGCACTCAGGCGACCCAGGACTGCTCCCCAGCCGGAGAGGCTGGCATCTGTTGTCATCGTGGCCCAGAAGGATGTTGGGAAGGACTTGCCCTTCAGGAGATTGGAGAGGTCGAGCCACCACGACAAACTCAGTTACACATGAAGAGAGAAGGATATTTATGTCTGCAGAAGGTCCAGCTGACCCTTACATACCTAGATCACAAACCGCTGGAGCTCCCTGGTGTGAGCCATGACAAAGGGGACTGCTTCCATGGTGGAGCTGAATTTCCCCACCAGAGAGGATAGCTTCTTGGCTGGAACTGGATCTTGAACTAGAACAGCCTAAACCCTGTGTGCGATCTGGTGAGCCACATCCTCCATGAGAAACACCATGCTCTGCTGAGTGTCGAAGAGAAGGCCCAGGAAGACCAGACGCTGGGATGGGACAAGATCCGACTTGTCCAAGTTGATGATCCATCCATGATGGGTGAGCGTGAATGCAGTCCTGAACCTGCTGACAAAGAAGTTCCACAGAGGGGGGCTTTCAGAAGCAGGTCGTCCATGTATGGAGTAACTCTGATGCTGTCCCGGTGGAGGATGGACACAGTTGAAGACCTGAGGCGCTGTAGTCAGACCAAAAGGAAGAGCTGAAACTGAAAATGTCCTTGGTCGCAGGCAAATCTGAGATACTGCCGGCTCTCTGGATGAATGGCGATATGTAAATACACATCCTGAAGGTCCAGAGAAGCAAGAAATTCCCCCGGAACCATAGCAGCAATCACCGTCCTTAGGGACTCCTGGTGATCATGAGACCGGATCACAAAGGAATTGAGATCCTTCAAGTCCAAAACTGGACGACAACCGCCGTCCTTCTTGGACACTACGAAGAGGTTTGAGTAAAAACCCATAACTCTGTCCTGAACTGGAACAGGTTCCAGAACATCCTTGTCCAAAAGAGACTGAATAGAGCAGTTGAAGAGACTGCTTTTTTCCATGCCCTACTTGAAAAAAAACCCATGGGTCCACCACTGAATCCTCCCAAATGATGTGATAGTGATGAGGACAACCACCCACAGCTGAATGGGGACCCAGGTTCGGCGAGTCATGCCGAAGAAGTCTTGGAAGCCTTGGGCTTGGAGGAGTCCTTGGGCTTCCATGGCTGTTTGGGCTTGGAGGAGGCACGTGGAGCTGAGGGAACCACCTGGTTCGCCGGATGTGTCTCAGTCTGAAAGGGACAAAAAAACCTGTTACGCTTGAGAGGAGGTTTCTTCCTGGGGACCAAGGACAGATGAGTACTGTTACCCCCAGTGGCCTCACTGATCAGATCCTTAAGATCTGGCCCAAATAAGGATGTATCGTGAAAAGGCAAGGACAGCAAGGCTCTCTTAGAAGCGGTGTCAGCAGCCCAGATCTTGAGCGAAAGAGCTTGTCTGGCAACCGCAGACATGGTGGAAACCCTTGCCACCAGACGGACAGCATCAAATAAGGCAGCAGAAACATAGTGCTGGGCCTCAGATATGTTGGCAAGAAGCCACAACATATCCGAAGATTAATCACCCTGACGTAGAGCTAGGGTGAATTGTTCAGTCCAGACCACAATGGCCTGGTTCACCCATGCCGCAGCGGATGCTGGACACATGGCAGTACCAAAAATGGACTTGAGGGAAAACTTAAGCTTCTTGTCAGTCCAGTCCTTCAGAGAGGACGCATTAGAAACTGGTAAGGTGGTAGACTTAGTCTTGAGACAGGAGCATCCACTGTAGGGGGATGAATCCACTGAGCAAGCGCTGCCTCAGAAAAAGGATAAAGCTTAGCAAACTTCTTGGAGGCAGAAGGCTTTCCGTCCGGAGATTTCCACTCATCAGCCACTAGACAATCCAGAGTGGGGTTAGGTGGAAAACAAGTATGGGGCTTTATAGGCTCCTGGAATACTTAAGAGGGATCTGAGGAAACCTCCTGAACCGGTGGAATGTTTAGCATGTTTAAGATGGCCCTGATCAGGCCCTCAGCCAAGGGTTCTTGATCAACTTCAAAGGGATCCCCAAAAAATTGAGGAGCCCACAGCAGAACATTACTCAACATGTGAATACACGAACAGTTCCTCTTCAGAGGAATCTGAAATGTCAGGCACTCCTTGCGGTTTGGGCAGGGAAGATCTGACTGAGGAAGGGGTCTGCCAGGAATGGAAGACCCCCTGTAACTGGGATGGAAAGAGTTGCAACGTAGACCTGAGGTCCCTGGTAGCAGCCTTGAACTCTTGCACCCAAACTGGATCTAATGCATGGTTGGAGGTCCCTGGGATAGACTCAGGAACATCAGAACATGCTGGGCATAAATGACCGAGAATTCTCTAGGCAACCCTGTATGACATGAGGAGCAATGCGGGATACAGAGACCCCAACATCCTTAGTCTTAGGCCTGGCCCCAAGCTGCAACGGAGTGGACATTCTCAGTGTCAACAACGTTCAGAATAATTAATCACCCAGTTTACAGTGTGTAAGATTAAAATTGTACCCCAGAAATCGGTAAAATACACTTATCTGGCAGGCAAAGGGTTAATCTGCAAAGGAGAGAAGGCTAGTCCAAGCCCTGCGTAGGATACTCGTTCTGTAAAGCTCACAAGATGGCTGCCGCGGTGAGAGCCAATCAGAAACGAGCGCGCAAAGCAATCGCTCATGGGAAATTAGTTTTCCCCAGAAAAAGTACCCCAACAGTGCCAGAAGCCCCCTGACCCCACCCAAAATACTTGCAATGTGAACCGGATGATAGAGCAAGGTCAGACAATTAAAATGAGCCATCTCTGAAGTCGCTAGGTTAAGCGGTTGCAGAGATATATCCCAAACTGTACAGTCCCATACAAGTGAATGGAGCAATGGCGTATATGCGGGAAAGCGCGCCGGAACTCAATTTTGTCAGAGTTACAACTGAGAAATAAAAATACATGAAACTCACTAGAACATGTAATCATACCCAGAAAACACTGAACCCGGTAGGGAAAATGCCAATAACCACCCCAAAAGATGCCAACCAGCAGTTAAAGGGTTAATTTACCACAAGTTGCGCCAAACACTGACAGACATAACAGAAAGACCCAGTGAGTGCAGGAGTGTGCAATAAGAACTCCCAGGAATAACCTCTGTGCGGAGGGGCACTGCAGCACTCAAAGGGTTGCTCACCTTTCCTACAGATCTTCTGTCTTCAGATTGCCATGTAGTAAGAAGTAACCTCAGTGGGTAACTCCTGGGGAAGCACTTGGAATCAAGATTTTCCCCCTCAAGGCTTAAGGTCCACAAAAAGCACCTGGATACTGAGCTAGCCACATCTAAGGGCATTGTCAGTTATGGTAATGGTGGTATTCCGTATCTAACAGAAAAATAAAAGTTTCTAAAACTATAGCAGAACTGTTCTCTTGCCTGTGTTATCTTCACCAAGGAACAAATCTTTCTGGAGCTGGTTGGCTAGCTGCAGCCAAGGAGGGAAGGTAGGCTCCACCCCCTGCAGTCATTTCTAGAATTGTTCCTGCCTACTTAAAGGGGCAGATCGCCTACCCAAAGCTACCAGTAACCTGTACTGGACGACAGAGAAATAAGCCTTATGTCTAGAACTGCTAAAAACTTAGACACATTGTGGTGATGATGTATCCAAGGGACTCCAGTTTGAACCTTGGTGTATGAACACATTTCTTGAGCCTTCCAGTCTAAGATAGAATTGATGGTGTACTGAAGGAGGATGGTGGGTAACAGGTTCGCACAAAATCCATTGTACTGCTGGTACCAGAGTCTATTACCATCAGCTTAAAGGGATAGTAATACTTTGTTTTAACTTTATTTTATTTTGGAGGCATTAAAAAAAACATGAAGAACGATATAAGTCTTATCTCTCAAACCTTTATGGTTTAAGAGATATTCACAAGCAAAGTCTCCCCTCCCGCCCCTTTTTCCTAGTGCAAGCCATCTCTTCTCAGATGTGAATCTGGTTGTAAGACCAGACAGATAACAGCAGGGGACACTCTTCTTTGTATGAAAACAATGAAAGCCCTTCCCCCCCTTGACAAGTTTTTCAGCTTTTTCCCTTATCTTAATTGAAGATTGTCCCTCTCTGCAGTCTACATGGGCACCTTCCCTTCTGATTTGGCTGAACAGGGGGGGGGGGGGATACTTTGCTTGTGAATATCTCTTAAACCATAAAGGTTTGAGAGATAAGACTTATATCGTTCATGTTTTTTTAATGCCTACAAAATAAAATAAAGATAAAATGAAGTATTACTATCCCTTTAATTAAGTACATAACATGTTGGCCTTTGCAAAGTCACCTGGACTCCTGGACACGCAGGACAATAGATCTACAAATTAGATTCTGCATTGCATGTTGATCAGTTAAAGAACCCATGGGTTTGAAACTAACAGAGTAAATGTCTCCAAGAAAGAATGGCAGCCTCTCTGGAAGGCAGAGTCTTGCCAAAGAGGCGTGCCTGCCTTCTAGTCAAGCTTCTTGGCTGGCCACAATGACTTAGTTTGGCCCCACTCCAAAATGTGCCTGTCTGGGATGAAATAGTATGGTATTTTTGCCACCTGCAGTTCCAGACCAAACAGGGCTCTCCCAAGGAATGGCAATTAAATAAGAGTGTGAAGACAAAAGAAGAAGACAACGCTTCTGGTGCAGTATTGTGTGTATGCAGGTATATTCACCACCCTTCACCTCTTTAAAAAAAAAATATACTCACAAAATACTTGGTCAGTGCAACACTTATATGTTCACTGACAGTTGTACTCAGGGGATATTCTTTCAACACTGTCCCCCATGCAGTGGTACTTTCTCAGAGAAGTTCTCTATCGGGATCAGGGCTGCTCCTCACATCAACTCGAAAGAAGTAGATGTACAAAAAGAACACAAACAGTAGGGCGCCCAATTGTGCCTGTTATCCCAATACCATCACTTTTAAGTATAAATAAATGATTATATTCACAAATGGAGTTGTTACTCGGGGGCTTATACTCACAAATAACAGAATGCGCTAGCAGAGAATATACCTATCTCTGCTCAGGTCTCCTTGTATATTGAAGTCAGGAGCTGTGCTGTAGTCTGTTTCAAAAAAGATTTTTAATGCAAACAACAATAAATTTTACAGATAAAGCATGCTCTGCCTAGCTACCTTCTCAACTGTCTGCCTCAAAATCTAAAACTAACTACAGCACATAGAGTTTAAATACCCCTCCCTTTGAGAAAGTAGCTAGGGAGCTACGAAACGTTACGCAGAGCCAACAAGTTTGGTTTTAAAAAATCTTTTGTTTTTTATTATTTTAATGCTCGGCAGAGCATGCTTTATATATTGGTGTGTTCTTAAAACCAAGCAAAATGTTTGTACCACCTCTGTACAGAAGAGAGAAGCAGAGCTCCCTGTACAGTTTTAAGAGGAGACCACTATACAAAAAGTCAGGTAATGCCAGTATGCTCTGTAGGTAAGCAAATCCTAAAATAATAGTAATTACAGCTTGGGTTGGGGCTAGAGACTTGCTCAGTTTAGAAATACTGGATTTCACCCTGGACATTATGACTGGAAAAGGAGAATAAAACAAAAAATAAAACATTTTTTATCTATGTTGTATGATTCACAACATTCTGTTTCCATTGTCACAAGGAGAGGAAAAACGGAAATTCCTCCTGTTGCTTCAGAACGTAGGAAAGTCCAGCCAGCATAAAGGAAGGTAAGTCTTACCTCATACCCACAAGCAACTAGAATATACTTACCTCTCCTGTTACATTGCTCCAATAAAACCAGGCCTGTAGCTCTTACATCCTAATAAGTCCCATGGTACAGATTAGGTAAAAACAACAGGTTCACAGAGTATCAAAGGACCTGGCCAAAAGGCAAAGAAAGTGACATATATGGAGAAAATAACATGGGGGGGAGAGGTGTTATGGAGCGTCTTCCCCATATAAAACAAAGATCCTACAACTTTAGGCAGAACACTCAAAACTGAAGGTTGTGGCTGCTACTGGGAGTCTCCTCCTCCAGAGATATCTGTTAGCCAGTATCCTAGTTGTAGCAACTCATCATAGTTCCTGTGTTCCTCCATAGATGAGAAAGGAATACAAAATCACATTTTATATAAACAGGTCTTTTAATCCCTTGAGTGTTTGAGACCTCTGGAGTAGCCAAAAAAAGGCCCCATTTAAATTTATGGGACTATATTTGACCCTTACAATGTAGTTGGTTTGCCCCCCAATTGTTTCTCTTTCGTGCATAAGGTTCATGGTCTTTTTATTAAGTGGATGAAGTAATTGAACATTCTCGGGAGTTTAACTGAATTCAACTAGTGCAACTGTATAATTGTATTTCAAATACAGACACCTGCGTAATAAGCCACTCATTACTGACTTGCAATCTTGAACAGCTCTTCTCAAAGCTCAGAAAGCCTGGCAGTTATCTGGATCAGATGCCCAGTTTATAAGGAAAATATATGTAATCCGTGATGCAAAAAGTGCCTCATGTAATTAAAAGTGAAATGGTCATCAACAGATTGATATTTACTTTATTTATATAATACTATATGTACTACCAGAATTTATGAATTAGTCATACTGTAGTAACAGTAATAGGCAAATATTTGGCTTTCCAACTGTTGGAACTGATGGGCCTTCTAGCCAGCACCTGGGTAGCCAAGGGATGACCACCACAGGAAGACGGCTATATACCTGTCAATACCGAGGGTTATGGGTACAGCTAACTAACCAATCCACATGCAATTAGACTTTCCTAACTTGCTGTGTGCACACATCCTATATAATAATTCGCTAAACCGCGTGTAACGCCGCTACATGCGCAGTAGACACTGCTGCGCGTGCTGTAGTCATGTGCAGAAGAGACTGCCCGCGCCACGGCTGATACAGAGCTGGGTGCTCCGAAGGATCGCCAGCTCTGTATCAGCCGTGGCGCGGGCATTCTCTAGTGCGCGTGACTGCCCCGCGACTGGGTGGCTGTGACACTGTGGCCCATGTAACGGGCTGTTCAACTAGTGTACATATAAAAAAACTCTTGGATTTCCATAACCAGCTTGGAGCTTTATCTCAAGATATTTTTTTTCCCCCAAAAAGAGAGTAATTTTCCTCACCTTATGTGGGCAGCAGGCGGGCTTCAAGGTCACATAATGCTAAGATGAATGAGAAGAACCTGTGTGCACAAGCTACATAAAACAGAGTTTTGGCCAAACGTTTGTAGTACGCTGGTCCAAACTGCCCTTTTTTGTATGGAGAATATCACCATAATACAGCCATTTGTCAAATTGCAGTTTCTAGGGGCAGAATGCTTTGTATAATAATCTCTCTGACTTGATCCTTATCTGCTGCTGCAGTAAATTACTGTAATCCCTTAAAGACCAAAGCGTTACACACCCCTCTGGTCCTTAAAGGGTTAAACTCCTGTTTAGAACGTCTTGCACTTAATTTGTTGCCATGAAGTTTGCATATGTACATTTGTTTCTTATCCATGGTCACTGAAATATTAACAGCTTCATACTTTATGATCCGTTGACCCTTTGAGAGGTACCCAACACATTGCATTGGAGTGTGGTAGAGTATCCAACACACTGTGCTACAATGTGGTATATACTTCTCTGGCACTCAAACTGTTTTGTTTATGGAGGATGTCACTTTGCTCTCTGCAAATGAAGCTCCATTTCACCCTATGCTTAATTTACATAAAGGTCAGGAGGCTGGTGATGTCACTATTCAGAAATATGTATTTCACATTACATGTCCAGTTTTTGTTGTTTGCAAGTGTCAATTTCCTTCAACTTTGCTATTAAAAAGATACTAAAGCCAGGTACATTTTCTTTTTCCCCAAGTTTTGAATGATGAGGATTTTTTTTTATTAAGATATTACTCCCTGAAATACAGAAAATATTTTAAAATACTTCCCCTCTCATCACTTGAAGTCATAAAATGAGTGAAACTCAGCAGCACTTGTGTCTTGGACAGTAAAAAGCAACACAGTTATCTATACCATTCATACCCAAACCTGCCCTTAGGGACCACTAACAGGCCAGGGGGTGCACTAAGGTATGATAAAGTGGAGAACATGTCTCCTGTGAGATAAACACTTTCCAATTCCTCTGTTATTCTATGGATCCAGTGCGCTAAGATTTCTGCAACTTGAGAGATGTTATTGCATATGCGCAGTAGAAGAACATAAGACTTGGAGAGTTTGTAACTCAAGAGAAGGGATGTCCTCATTATCACACCTTCGTGCATAAACACCCAAGTCTTTAGGATGGGGTAGTCAATTGCTGGACCTTCAGCTGTTGAAGACTACAACTCCCATCATCTCCAGCAGCAGTTTTGGGAATAATAGGAGTTGTCTCCAACAGCTGGAGTGTCAACGTCCGCCTACCCCCTGACAAAGTCACGGCCAGGACATGGTTCCCGAGAACCACTGAGCTGCACTACCTAAAATGTAACAGCCTGTACTAATATGCTGCTATACCCAATCAATGCCAAACGGAGCAGAGCTGCATTGTGCTACATGCCCCTTTTGGAAAAATTGGGTAAAGTCCTATGATTAAGATATGCCTGCCCAGCAGCTTATTGGCAAACCAAGATACCCTATGTGCTACATCTATGAAACCTCTAAACTAAAATAAGTACAAAGAAAACATCAATCAGAGGTACATGTAGAACTTTGTGCATAGTAATGCATTAAAAATGCACAAGAATCATGTTGCTTTTAACCCTTAAGGCCAGAAAGGTCTCAAATGCATTGTGATTCTGTAGGACATAATAAAACAAAGTCCGCTCTTCTCTGTATAGTTAATTTGATGATGATTTAATCCTTTGCGTGTCAGAGGTATCCAAGCACTGCTTTGCAATGCATTGGACAGTTCTCTGCTCACTCAAATGGTTACTCACCAGGTCATAATAGTGACTTTACATATTTTATTTGTGCATAATATGTGTAGTCAAATTGATTAGTCTTTTATAAATCTTTAATACAGTTATGTCCCTGACTGGGATCACTTTGAATAGGCTAACAAAGCTTTCTAGAGGATTGTGAAAGACGAGAGAGTGCAGCAATGTACACTGTAAAATGGCAGTGCAATCATTTAGAAACGCCTGCATTATAGCACACAGGTAAATCAGAGCTGCAGGGAGACTAGCAAAGCTGTATAAATATCACTGTTCTCACAATCTCCGTGTAAACTGAAATTCAACTAGCTCTCTGCAAAGTCCATCTGGAGGTTGACAATAGTTTTAAAACTGGAATTTTGCCAATATTTTTAGTGTCTTGGTGTCCAAATTGCCCTTTTGTGTGGGGAATATCCCTGTAATTGCATATGACGGGCATCTGGCAAACTGCAGCTTGTAGGGGAAGACTCTACTTTGTATGAGAATTTCCCTATGATAGACTGGGAATGGCAAATGTATCACTACTCACAAAAACATGGATTCAAAATGCTCAACTCCTGTATGGAGCCTCTATCAATCCTTTGAATAACATAGGAGCAATCACTTGTTGGAAATTGTTCTCACCCATTAGTGCACCCCCAGACTATTCCAGTCTATACAGCAGTGATGCTTGGCTCCAGTGATCAGGACACGCCAACAGGTCAGGCTTTAACCCTTTGAGTGCCGGAGGAGTACGCAACATATTGCTTTGCAATATGTTTCGGACTCCTCTGGCACTAAAAGGGTTAAGGATATCCCTAATTAAGCACAAGTAGCACAATCCAAATGACAGCAACTCATTACCCACCTGTGAGCAAGCAGCAATGTATTGATAAATGTGACCTGTTGGCGTATTCAGAGGACTAACGTGAATAATCACTGCTATACAGTCTGCTATTTACAAGTCACCAATTTTCAGTTCCAGTCTTAGGGGCACACCAACAGGCCAGGGTTTTCAAGATGCACCTAATTAGGCACAGGCAGCTCAATTGCAATTACTGAGCACTGGTTACTCACCTAAGATTAACAGGAATATTCTGAAAACTTTCACTGTTGCTGTGACCCAGAGACCAACTTTGGGAAACATTGTGTGTACTTTAAAGCTCTAATCAGAATGGAGACATAAAGTGCAAAAATGTCCTTTAAAAACACCCTGGAAAACAAAACTGCATAAGTCCTATCATATATCACAGAATACTAAGTGTTGAGGAGGGGGTGTCCTGCCTCCACTTCTCTGCTGCAATGTTATTTAATGATTTTGTGTAACGGAAGCAACTTCAACAAAGCGGTAAATTTGCAGATGTCAGTAATTTGCACAGTGCCAGCCATCAGCGGAGAAGGGGGAAGGAAAGTCAGACTTGTGATGTTTCCATAGGAAGACTCTGGTTCTCCAGCTAGTACAGAAGGTGTAACATCAGACTCTTTCTCACCAAATCCAACCACCTGCCAAGAAGAAAGGATTAGGTATATTCCATGTAGAAATACTGGAAGTTACAGCAGTGACAACGCAGAAACCATGGCTGCATTCCTCATAATACAAAATATGGAAAACCCCTGCCTTGTGGATGCCGCACCGGGCAATGGTTGCTCTTCAGATTTTATTTGGATACAACTTTAATCAACCTCAGCTGGCCAGTGGAGAAGGGAACTATAGTCCAACCATAGCCGGAGAGTCACTGTTGCCCAGCCCTGTGATTAAATGCTGTAAAATGCATGAAACAAACAGAAAGACTTTCTGTTGGCACATGTATCACACTTTTAACACTTTAGGGACCAGAAAGGTGTGCAATGCACAGCTTTGAGTACCTCTCTGCCACTCAAAGGGTTAAAGAGTTCATGTACTTTATGTAACAGTTTGCGCCACAACTGAGCAGACCACATTCCTGGGCATCCACATGCCTGTGTAGAGATTTGAGAACCTGGAATAATTCTGTGGCAAATCATATGCACTGTAGAGGAAGAGAGTATTGAAGTGGGGCTCTTAAACCCCATGAATGCCAGACAGGTCTCCAGCTTCCTGAGAAGCAATGCATTGGAGACCTATTTAGCATTCATGGGGTTAAACGTTTAATTTAACTCAATGGGAGGATTTATTTGTTCCTTATAGTGCAGTTGGTCTTCCCCAGAATTGCTGCACTTGTGTGTTCGTGCTTAGGTCTCCGATACAGGTACATCAGTCAAGTTGCACAACTGTACACAGAATGGATAGGTCTTAATCCTTTGAGTGCTTTTGCAATGAATTCCGTACCCCTCTGGCACACTATTAACACTATTTCTTGAGTACTGTGGGAGTTACTGGCACAGAGCTGAAAGCTACAGCAAAATAAATACATCTCACTCACATGCACACTGAGAACCTTCCTGTCAGAACCTCTGTGAGCCTGGAACCAAGTGACCATGTCGGTCTTAGAAAAGGTCTTCAGGGCATCAACCTGAAAGGCAATGAATCATGTTAATTACACAGATGGGTAACCTAGCACTCTCCAGATGATGTTACATTACAACTCTTCAGCCAAGGATGATGAGATCTGCAGTAGTTACTGAAGCCTCAGATTGCCCACCCTTACTTTACAATCAGAAACAGAGCAATGTAGTTTCAAGTTAAAAGTATAAGTTACCGCTAGTCTCAAGTAAACAAAGAATGCAATAAAAGTGAAGCAGACTGGAAATCTGAAACAACTATGGCTTCTTCGTGTTAAGGAAAACTGTTCAGTACCTCTATGGCACTCAAAGGGTTAAATTGTGGCCACCACTAGGAACACATATCTAGATGCAAATTACCAAATTTCAGATAATCCTCAAAGTAGCAGCAAAAGGCAGTCAGCACTACATCATTACTCCCAGTGCTGGGAAGTAGGTAACCCTTTGTGTGCCAGACAGTTATACAATAATACCCTTCGGCATACAAAAAAAGGAACCATTTAGCAAAAAAAAAATATATATATATTTTGCATGGAGCAAGATACAAACTGAGAATTTAATTTTAATTTAAAATGAAGTTTATGAGAGTCAGGTTGCCCATATGCAGGAGTTTGTATACACATAAGGATTCAGTCTGTTTATACCTCACGCTCCCAACGGTCAAACAGATACTGTTGTGTTAACACTTCGTTCCAGTTCCTGTCCACTTCCTCACCCAGATGGGTATCTTCACATTCCTTCAGCTTTATCAAAGCTTTTACCTGAAAAAAGAAAAAAAACATTGTTCACAGGCTGTGCAAAAGGACAAGCTTTTACAGGGCGTGTCTGGTCATCGTAACTGAACACACAGAAGATAATCTACTATAAAGAACTGGAGTAATTTTGGGTCAAACCAACAGCACCATAGGGATCAAATAAAGTCCTACTGATTTAAAGGTCCTTACTCCACTGAATGCTAGAGAGGTCTCTAGTGCACGCTAGAGCCCCCCCCCCAGCATTTAAGGGGTTAAATGTCCCATTTAAATCACCGGGAATGTTAGTTTGTCCCCTATAGTGCAGATGGTTTTCCCTAGTTATTACAGTTCCTTAAAGAGAGAGTAATTTGTGCATATTAAGGTAAGGATGATTGTTCAATACACTTTATAAGGAAGTGTACCTTTCTAAGCGTCCATAACATGGTAGTCTTCATGCAATTTTATTTTAAAATTCCTCCTCCCTCCCCTATTCACTTTGTCACGCAGATTCACCTCAGAGCAGAAAGCCTGTCTGGACGGATCGTGACGAGGGACAATCTTGTGTAGGAGCACAAGGAAAAACCTCCGCTCTGTCGTCAAGAGGACCAGGATTTTCCTTATACGGATACACACACAATATTGTTCCTCTTGTGATCTGTCAGGACAAGCGACCAGCTTTCAGATCTGACGGAAGGCAGTGTGATGTAGGGAAAGGGGCAGGAGGGAGACACTTTAAAATAAAATAACAGAAAGACTACAATGTTACGGACACATAGAGAGGTACACTTCATATTTTTTAAAACTATACCGAATATGCACGTTACTATTTCTTGATGGTACATCAGCCTCATACTGAGTAACCTTTATCTTAAATTCACTAGATGGAGGAGAGTGCCAGGAATCTTCAGTTCACTGAAGTTCTGTCTGACACCTAAGGGTAAGTGGACCACTAAACCTTTGGTATAAACAAACGTCATATGACTGTTCTTGTTGAGTTAAAGAAAGATACTCACGCTGCTGGAAGAAGCTTCATTCAAAAGTTATAACAGCTTAAAATATTTTAAATCTGTTAGCAAGAGCCTACTGGTGTCCAGAAGGCAATCTTTTATGTACTCTGTGCAAGACTCGAGTCTGGCTATTGCTTTCTATGGCAGTAAAAAGGAAAAACTCCAGCACGTTCACAGAAAATTACAGTTTAGTTAAATAAAAGCAAATATGAGCTGGAATAACTGTTGAATGATACATCTATGTTTTGTCAGCAGTAAAAGAATACATATATATTATTATATATTAAATATATTCACATACACACACTATTTTGTCTACCCCCTTATATATGATAATGAAAAATTAATCTGCAATGTATTGCAGATGTCTTCAGTATCCAAGGGGGTAAAAATGTAACAATGCAGATAGAATTGTTGGACTGTAGCAATACTTAAAGTAATAGAAACCCTACACACTTTGTCCCTGACAATTAGCTGCCTGGGTCTGTTTGCAGTGAGCTTTCTGACAGGAAAACATGAAAGCAGGTCCAGTGATTAAATGTAAAAAGAAACCATGTAAAATAGAAAGAACACAGATCATTTGGTGCTGTAGCAAGTGTAGTAATGTAGATCTGCTTTGATGGGCACTGACAACAATTCTGGAAACTGACATCTAGTTCACGGTCAAGGACAGAAGTAAAACAAAATATAAACAATTTGAATGATCATATTATGCACTTGGAGAATACCTAAAGTAAAAATAAAGAGTTACAATTATTCTAAAGAAATATCCCCATTATATGACAGCACATGACTTACAGTGTATATATATTCCAAAACACAATTATATATAGGAAAAGTGAAGCAATTCTGGGACAAACCAGCTGCACTATAGCGAACAAATACAAACTCCCATTGGTTTGTATGGGGCTTTTTAACCATCTGAGTACCAGAGTATCCCATTGCAACCCATTGAGTAAGATCATTCTTGCATTCAAGAGATTAAAAGCACAGATATCAAATGTAATTTGGGGAATTTGTATTAGTTCTCTATGGGCCGTATGTTCAAAGGGATAACGACAAAAAATTGTTGTATGAAAGATAAAAATAAGTAATTCAATGCATGAACGACACATTTTCTATAGAGTATACGACAAAAAACTAGTAATGTCCGTTGTGTACAACACAACTCCAGAATTGACGGGCAAAGGGGCGTGGCTAAACTATTCTCCAGTGTCGTACAGAGGAAAAGAAAATTTGTCGTAACCAACAACAAAAAAATGTCTTTCAAAAGACAAAATTTGTACGTTAAGAAAAAAGTGGAGGGAATGTGTTCTGAATGTGAGAATTTTTGTCTTTTGTTAAGACATTTTTGTCGTTAGTTAAGACATTTTTAAAGACATTTTTGTTGTTAAGACATTTTTTAAGACATTTTTGTCTTTAGTTAAGACATTTTTTTGTCGTTCCATACGACAATTTCAGTCAGGATAAACACCATATTTCCAATCACAACCGACATTCTCTGAAAATATTAATGATCCCAACGACACCTTACTTTGAAAAGTCGATACAAAACGACAAAAGATATTTTACTACTTCTATAAACATATGGCCCTATGGTGCACTTGGGTTTCACTAGAATTGCCTTAATTTTGTCTTTATACATACGCCCCATATGTATTAAAGCAATTGAGTTATTCTGGGGTAAACCAACTGTACCACAGGGAACAAATAGAAAATCCTAAATCCACACGTGCTTGAAAATAAAATGTTAACCCCTTGAATGCCAGAGAGGTCTACAATGCATTGCTTCAAATTGTATTGAGACCTCCCTGGCATTCAAGGGTTTAAAACTTCAATTTACTTTAACAGGAAATGTGTATTTATCCCATATGGTGAAGCTGAATAACTTCAGAATAACTACAATTTGCTTTTATAAATATGGGCCATTGTTTTTTTAGATGAGTGCAGCTACAGACTCTTAGGTTTTCCAGTCAGAAATGTTAGAATTGTAGCCAAGCACCTGACCAATGTGCATATGTCCTGGTTTGTGGTCTTGTCTGTAGGGAGAGTCTGAGGAAGACTGAACACAAGCAATCAGTGGACACGGTTCAATTCAGACAAATGTGAAATCCCCACTATACCATCCATCATGAACAACCACAAGTCCCACTGTGTATAATACTCATATGCCCAGCTTTAAGCCAACGACTACATTACCTGCGTTTTGAAAGCTTCATCGGTCAAGTTCTCCATTTTTTCCCCAAAACAAGTTAGAAATTCTTCTATTTTCTGATCAACCACCTCGGAGCTGTGGAAGGAGAATGAAAAAGATGAAGCAATACTAATCTCTGTTTACATAAACAGACAGTAATGCCTTGCTCTGCCCTTAACCCCATAAGTGTCAGAAGGGAGACCAGCACACTGCTAACTATCTTTTACAAGGCTACTTTAAAGGGTCTTATGTATAAAGGGTAGTGGAGCAATGTTGGGGCAAACCACATGCACTAGAAGAGGGGACATAAAAGCCAAATTAAATCAGTGGGATTTTTAACACCAAGTACAGAGGTCTCCAAAACATTGCAAAGGAATGTGTTGGATGGCACAAGGATTTAAGGGGTTAATGCCCCAGATAAAATCTATGTGAATGTGGTGAATTTTCATTTTTCCTTACAGTGCATTTGATTAGCCCAGAACTGATCCACTTCTCCTTCATACACAAGACCAATTGTGCCCCCCTCCCACCCTCCTTCTGGCTTGGTACAATTACAGGCATGCTGCTGCACTTCCTCTCCCCACACCTCTCTAGATAAATAGCCCTCCTGCAGAGTCAGCACTATTGCTCTGGACTACAGATAAGTTTAGTGACAATCTTTTAAATGTATCAGATCAATACAGCTAATGGAATCTGGACTTTCCACAGGATATACACTCTGCACTCACTGGAGACATTATGTACCAAAAACGTGGCCGGACACTACAATTGCAATCGGCTAAAGGGACTTCTGGCGTTCTGGGCATTACATGTTCTCTTGCTTAACCCTATGGGTGCTAAAATGACTACTACATTGAGAAGCAATGCACTGAATACACCTCTAGCATCCAAGGGTTTAAATACTTGTCATTTTGGAAGTAGTACAAACTGCTTCATTTTTCCTCTTTTGCTGTAGAGCATCATCTGCCGATTCTTACAGTCAATAGTCTGACTTGTTTCTATTGGTGCAGGGGACTCTCTGCCTACATTATATTATGGCCTGATCAGCTTTCTCTAACTTCATGGGAGTTCACATTGGTCTTATTAGTAATTGTTTGGAAGCCCATTACCAGCACACTGCAGCAATAGCGAGCACAGTGTCCTGTCACACAGTCAGCCTGATGTACCAAGATGAACTGAACACTCAAGGACAAATAAAAATGGCCACATTTAAATGGGGCACTTAAACCCCTGAATGCTAGAGGTCACAGATGCATAGCTTTGAAGTGTGTCTGAGACCTTTCAGGCATTCAAGGATTTAAATGCCCCATTTAAATCAGTGGGTCTTTAGGGAGTTTTCATTTCTACCATATTGTGCAGCTGGTCAGCTTCAAAGGAACTCCTAGTTCTTTTTAGTACAACAGCTTTAGTGCCATCATATTCTGCAGTGCCACTGGCATTACAAACCACCCACTGATTTCTCTGATCTGCTCATCATTAATGTTCCAGAAAAGTAAACAGTCCACAAGTTGTGAAAGAATCACAAACAAACAAACAACAAAAACACACACATTTAGGTTTTTCCTATTAGTATGGTCAATGTGTTGGAAACATCAGCGCACACACTTTATATGGGGGTTGTAAAAGAGTACAGTTAAAGTGTTAGAAATGTCCCAGAAAAAAATCTTTATAATTTTGTAGTGCTTAAAAAGTTCAACTATATGTAACAAATCCTATCCTCTCAAAACGCTATGGTTTGAGAGATATTCCTATTCAAAGTTTCCCCCTCCCTCCCCTTTCCCTGACGTCAGCGCTATGTCCTAGAATGGCCCATATCCTGGACCTCAATCCTATAGGCCACAAGATCAGAAAGGACATGAGTGGGAGTGCTGCATTTTTTTATTGTTAATGACTGTGAATAACAGCTTACATAGTGTGGTACTTCAGTATACAATATAGAATCAGTTTGATTGTGGTGAGAATTTATCACGTGAATCACACCTTGTAACAAATAATCAAAAAGAAAAATATTGTGGATATCTAGAACATATGCTGGAAAGTTGCCCCAACCAATAAAGAGACCCACAGAAAGATATCAGTACAGTGCTTATGGTGGAGTAAATCACTTACATGAGTGCCATTTGTAGTTAAGATTAAGCTAAAATGGAACTTGTACTGAGTAACATATCAATATAGGTAACACAACCCATAAGTGACAATTAAAATGTACATGCTTTGAGGATAACCTCCTTCCTCGCCACCTGCATTAAAGTGGATTTATCACCTTAAAGGGATAGTAATACTTTAATATTACTATTGCCCATATTGTAGATATTTGAAAAAAAAAAAAATGAATGGACCCCAGGTTCATCTGTCAAACCTTTATGGTTTGAGAGATAACAGAACGCAAAGTTCCCCCCTCCCTCCCCCTTCCCTGAAGTCAGCGTTGTACTGACAGCAGGGATATCCGGTCTGACTTTCATCAGGCGGCTCTGCAGCAGAGCTGTGATCACATTAGTGAAAAATTATTTCACTGAAACGGTCTTCTACGTGTGCTTGCAAACCAAGCACATGTAGAAGACCATTTCATTGAAATAATTCTTTTTTACTAACGCAATCTCGGCTCAGCTGCAGAGCCGCAAGCCTGTCGTACGACAGACTTCCCCTGCATTCAGTACAACACCGGCTTCAGGGAAGGGGGAGGGGGGAACTTTGCGTTCGGTTATCTCTCAAACCATAAAGGTTTGACAGATGAACCTGGGGTCCATTCATTTTTTTTTTTTCAAATATCTACAATATGGGCAATAGTAATATTAAAGTATTACTATCCCTTTAAGGTGATAAATCCACTTTAATGCAGGTGGCGAGGAAGGAGGTTATCCTCAAAGCATGTACATTTTAATTGTCACTTATGGGTTGTGTTACCTATATTGATATGTTACTCAGTACAAGTTCCATTTTAGCTTAATCTTAACTACAAATGGCACTCATGTAAGTGATTTACTCCACCATAAGCACTGTACTGATATCTTTCTGTGGGTCTCTTTATTGGTTGGGGCAACTTTCCAGCATATGTTCTAGATATCCACAATATTTTTCTTTTTGATTATTTGTTAGAGATGAACCTGGGGGCTATTAAAAGAGGATTTTATTCTTACCTGTTAAATCCTTTTCTCTTAGTCCATACAGGTTACTGGTAACTTTGGGTAGGCGATCCGCCCCTTTAAGTAGGCAGAAAAAATTCTAGAAATGACTGCAGGGGGTTGAGCCTACCTTCCCTCCTTGGCTACAGCTAGCCAACCAGCTCCAGAAAGATCTGAGACACTAACTATGACTAGATAGTGGAAGGAAAGAAGGCTCCTGTGAGTGTGACCCCGAAGGACCCCCACAGTCTGCCACAGGAGAGCCAAGCATGGTGGGAGACCAGTAACCTGTATGGACTAATAGAAAAAGATTTAACAGGTAAGACTAAAATCCTCTTTTATCTGTCATCCAATACAGGTTACTGGTAAATCTGGGATGTCCAACCATTGAGTTTCCCAGAGGTGGGAAGGAAGGCAAGGACCAGGTGCAAGGCCCTCAAAGTCACCAGAGCAGACATGAACCATCAGATCAGAGACAGCCCAACAAAACAATGAAGTGTCAACGGACACTAAACAGGGGTAACAACACCCCAAACTGTAACACAGCACACTGAACTAGAGCTAACAGGGCTCAAAAGTGAAGGAAGCACCAAGAATCAAAGAAGATCCTAGACAGGCAAGACTGCCTCCAGGATTTTCCTCCCAAAGCTGGCAACAGCCAATGCCAACACATCAACATGGTAGTGCTTCGAAAAGGTGTGACAGATGACCAGGTGGCAGCCTTACACAACTGATCAGCAGAGGCCTGATTCTTGTAAGCCCAAGAGGCCCCAATAGATCGAGTAGAATGAGCAGTGACCCTGAAAAGGACAGGCTTCTTCCTCAGCTCGTAAGCCTTACAAATAGTGGACTTGATCCAAGAAGCAATAGTCACTTTGGATGCAGGTCTTCCTGCCCTGGGACCCTCAAGAATGACAAACAGTACATCTGATTACCTGATAGACTCAGTGAGATGTAGATAAAACTTGAGACAACGCACCACGTCTAACAAGTGGAGATCCCTCTCCTTGTCAGAGGTGGGGTCAAGGCAGAACAAGGGCACCACAATCTCCTGCTTGATGTGGAACTCCAAAACCACCTTGGGAAGGAACTCCTGAGAGGTGCAGAGCACCACCTTGTCCTTGTGAAACACAAAAAATGGTGGACTACAGGACAGAGCATGCAACTCTGCGACATGGCAAACAGACACGATCGCCAGGAGAAAGGCCATTCTCCACATCAGAAGGCGTAGAGGAATACTAGCCAAGGACTCAAAGGGAGGGTGCTGAAGAACACCCAGAACCAGATTAAGATCCCTGCTGAGGAGCAGGAGCCTTAAAGACAGGGCGAATATAAGCAATGCCCTAGAAAAACACCTTGACATCAGGAAGGATAGCAATGCGCCTCTGAAAGAAAACAGAGAGAGCAGAAGTCTGAACCTGAAGAAAACTCAAATGGAAGCCCTTATCCACACCATCCTGCAAGAAGGCCAAGACTGTGGGCAGATCAAATTCCTGAGACAACTCCCTATCGGCACACCAAGATAGGAAGGTCGACCAGACATGATGGTAGGTCTTTGAGGAAACTGGCTTGCGAGCACTAAGCACGGTAGCCACCAAACCGGAAGAAAAACCTTTCTTCTTCAATATTGAGGATTCAATTTCCAAGCCGTCAAAGCTAGACGATGAACGTCCTCTTTCCACAGGTAACCCTGGAGGAGAAGATACGGACGAGAGGGGAGTCGGAACGGCTCCGCCACTGACAGATCCAGAAGCTCCGGGAACCAAACTTGTCGAGGCCAGTACAGAGCAACCAGAATGACTGGACATCGCTCCAGTCTCAATTTCCGTAACACACTGTGCAACATAGGAAGGGGAGGGAAGATGTAAGCCAGAGGAAATAACCAAGGAATTGAAATGGCATCCACTGCCAAAGCTAGGGGATCCCTCCAGCGAGAGCAGAACCTTGGAACCTTTCGGTTCTGTCTTGTTGCCATCAGGTCGATGCAAGGAAGACCCCACTTATGAACAATGAGGTTGAACACCTCTGGGTGCAGTTCCCAATCTCCGCTGTCCACGTGTGTCGACTGAGGAAGTCTGCCATGACGTTGTCTACGCCTGGCATGTGCACTGCGTATATGGCAGGAACGTGTTCTTCTGCCCAGGACAAAATAGCCTTGACCTCTATAACCAAGCGGCGAGACTTCTTGTTCCACCCTGCTTGTTGATGTAAGCCACAGCCGTGGCGTTGTCGGACTGAACCTGGACTGGGCATTCTTCCAGCTGGGGCGTCCAGTGACGAAGGGCATGAAATATCGACCAAAGTTACAATACATTGATGGGAAGGAGAGATTCCTCTGGAGACCACCATCCCTGAGCACTCAGGCGACACAGGACTGCTCCCCAGCCGGAGAGGCTGGCATCCGTCGTCACCGTGGTCCAGAAGGATATCAGGAAGGACTTGCCCTTCAGGAGATTGGAGATGTGGAGCAACCACGACAAACTCCATTCCACGTGAAGGAGGGATACTGACATCTGCAGAAGGTCCAGCTGACCCTTGCATACCTGGATCACAAACCGCTGGAGCTCCCTGGTGTGAGCCATGGCAAAGGGGACTGCTTCCATGGTGGAGATGAATTTCCCCACCGGAATGGATAGCTTCTTGGTTGGAACTGGATCTTGAGTTAGAACAGCCGAAACCCTGTGTGCGATCTGGTGAGCCACTTCCTCCGTGAGAAACACCATGCTCTGCTGAGTGTAGAAGAGAAGGCCCAGAAAGACCAGACGCTGGTACAGGACAAGATCTGACTTGTCCAAGTTGATGACCCACCCATGACGGGTGAGAGCTTGAATGCAGTCCTGAACCTGCTGACGAAAAAGTTCAGCAGAGGGGGCTTTCAGAAGCAGGTAGTCCATGTATGAGTAAAAACCCATACCTCTGTCCTGAACTGGTAAAGGTTCCAGAACATCCATGTCCAGAAGAGACTGGATAACGCCATTGAAAAGATGGTGTTTTTCCACACCCTGGGGCGTATGAGAGGGGGAAAAAAGGGAAAAGGAGGAAGAGAGGCGAAAGGGATCCTGTACCCTTCCAACACTACTTGTAAAACCCACGTGTCCACTACTGAATCCTCCCAAATGCTGTGATAGTGTTGAAGACTACCACCCACAGCTGAATGGGGACCCGGGTTCGGCGAGTCATGCCGGAGAAGTCTTGGAAGTCTTGGGCTTGGAGGAGACCTTGGGCTTCCATTACTGTTTGGGCTTGGAGGAGGCACATGGAGCTGAGGGAACCGCCTGGTTCGCCGGATGTGTCTCAGTCTGAAAGGGACAAAAAAAAAACCTGTTACACTTGAGAGGAGGTTTCTTCCTGGGGACCAAGGGCACACGAGTACTCTTACACCCAGTGACCTCCCTGATCAGATCCTTAAGATCTGGCCCAAATAAGGATGTACCCTGAAAAGGCAAGGACAGCAAGGCTTTCTTTGAAGCAGTGTCAGCAGCCCAGACCTTGAGTCAAAGACCTTGTCTGGCAACCACAGACATAGTGAAAACCCTTGCCACCAGATGGATACCATCAAATAAGGCAGCAGAAACACAGTGCTGGGCCTCAGATATGTTGGCACGAAGCCGCAACATATCCGAAGATGAATCACCCAGACGTACAACTAGGGCGAGTTGTTCAGTCCAGACCAAAATGGCCTGGTTAACCCATGCATGGATGCATGGCTGTACCAGCAGTGGCAAAAATGGACTTGAGGGAAACCTCAAGCTTCTTGTCAGTCCAGTCCCACAGAGAGGACGCTTTAGGAACTGGTAAGGCAGTAGACTTAGATAGCCTTGAGACAGGAGCGTCCACCTTAGGGGGATGAACCCATTGAGTAAATGCCGCCTCAGAAAAGGGGTAAAGCTTAACAAACTTCTTGGAGACAGAGGGCCTTCTGTCCAGAGATTTCCACTCATCAGCCCCTAGGCAGTCCAAAGTGGGGTTAGGTGGAAAACAAGTATGGAGCTTTATAGGCTCCTGGAATACATCAGAGGGATCTGGGGAAACCTCCTGAACTGGGGGAATGTTAACATGTTTAAGAAGGCCCTGATCAGGCCCTCAGCCGAGGATTCTGGATCAACCTCAAAAGGATCCCCAAAAAATTGAGAGGAGCCCACAGCAGAACATTCCTCAACATCTGAATCCAGCAACAGTTCCTCTTCTGAGGAATCTGAAATGTCAGGTACGCCTTGCGGTTTGGGCAGGGAAGATCTGACTGAAGGAAGGGGTCTACCAGGAATGGAAGACCCCCTGTAACTGGGATGGAAAGAGTTGCAACATAGACCTGAGGTCCCTGGTAGCAGCCTTAAACTCTTGCACCCAAACTGGCTCTAATGCATGGCTGGAGGTCCCTGGGATAGACTCAGGGACATCAGAACATGCTGGGCATAAATGACCTGAGAATCCTCTAGGCAACCCTGCATGACATAATTAACAATGCACAATGGAGGATACAGAGACCCCAGCGTCCTTAGTCTTAGGCCTGGCCCCAAGCTCCAACGGAGTAGACATTCTCACAGTGTCAACAACGTTCAGAATAATGAATCACCAATTTACAGTGTGTAAGATTAAAATTTCACCCCACAAATCGCTAAAATACACTTATCTGGCAGGTGAAGGGTTAATCTACAAAGGAGAGAAGGAGAGTTCAAGCTCTGCGTAGGATACTCGTTCTGTAAAGCTCACAAGATGGCTGCCGCAGCGGGAGCCAATCAGAAACGAGTGCGTGAAGCAAACACTCATGGGAAATGTAGTTTTCCCAGAAAAAGTACCCCAACAGTGCCCGAAGACCCCTGAGCCCTCCAACACACTTGCAATGTGAAATGGATGTTAGAGCAAGATCAGACAATTAAAATGAGCCATCTCTGAAGTCGCTAGGTTGAGCGGTTGCAGAGATACAGTCCCACATAAGTGAATGGAGCAATGGCATCTATGAGGTAAAGCACGCGGAACTCAATTTTGTCAAAGTTACAACTGATAAATAAAAATACATGAAACATCATTAGAACATGTAATCAGACCCAGAAAACACTAAAGCCAGTAGGGAAAGTGCCAATAACCACCCCAAAAGATGCCAACCAGCAGTTAAAGGGTTAAATTACCACATAAAGTTGCTCCGAACACGGACAGACATAACAGAAAGACCCAGTGAGTGCAGGAATGTGCAATAAGAACTCCCAGGAATAACCCCTGTGCGGAGTGGCACTGTGGAACATGTGGACCTGCAGCACTTAAAGGGTTGCTCACCTTTCCTGCAGATCTTCTGTTTTCAGATTACCATGTAGTAAGAATTAACCTCAGTGGGTAACTCCTGGGGAAGAACTTGGAATCAAGATTTTCCCCCTCAGGGCTTAAGGTCCACAAAAAGCACCTGGATTCTGAGCTAGCCACATCTAAGGGCATTGTCAGTTATGGTAATCCGCTTAAGGGTGGTATTCCATATCCAACAGAAAAATAAAAAAAATTCTAAAATTATAGCAGAACTGTTCTCTTGCCTGTGTTATCTTCACCAAGGAACAAATCCTTCTGGAGCTGGTTGGCTAGCTGCAGCCAAGGAGGGAAGGTAGGCTCCATCCCCTGCAGTTATTTCTAGAATTGTTCCTGCCTACTTAAAGGGATAGTAATGTTTCTATTTCTAGAATTGCTCCTGCCTACTTAAAGGGATAGTAATGTTTCATAATAAAAGCAGCTCTAAGTAATCATAGTATTTAGACTTTGGAGAGTGTTATTTCAATTCTGTCAGAGCTGTAGTTCAAGAGTAATTCAATGACAAAATATTCCCCTCCCTCCCCTTTTACTGATGTAACACTGCTCAGCCAGAGCAGAAGGGAGGTGCCCAGGTAGATTGCAGAGAGGGACAACCTTCGATTAAGATAAGGGAAAAGCCTGAAAAACTTGTCAAGGGGGGCAGGGCCTTCATTGTTGTCATAGGAAGAAGACTGTCCCCTGCTGTTATCTGTCTGGTCTATGGACTGCATTCCACATCTGAGAAGAGATGGCTTACGCTAGGTAAAAGGGGCGGGAGGGGAACTTTGCTTGTGAATATCTCTCAAACCATAAAGGTTTGAGAGATAAGACTTATATCGTTCTTCATGTTTTTTTTAATGCCTACAAAATAAAATAAAGATAAAACGAAGTATTACTATCCCTTTAAAGGGGCAGATCGCAAATATCTACAATACGGGGAATAGTAATAATAAAGTATTACTATCCCTTTAATTCAAGTTTGCATATTTGAAAACTACATTAAAAACCATGTGTCATGTTAACCAAAAGGCCAGCAAACATACAGTTCAGGAGATAGTCACACTTCTTTCATATTCTAATGTATACTAATTATGGCACAGTGCTGCATGAGTGATGTTTTCATATGCTAATTAAGTAACTCACTTATGTTGCATATGCTAATGAAGCCTTTTCAATGATGTGTCATAAGCTAACAGAGGTTTCAATGAGCTTGTGCAGTACCAGGAAGTGTTTAGTTTCACTTTGTCCAAATATAAAAGTGTAAATGTCTCCTAAACTATACATCTGCTGGTCTTTTGGTTAACATGAAATATATATACATTTTTTAATGCAGATTTCAAATATGGAAATTTGAATTAAGGTGATTGATCCACTTTAAAACAAAACAGAGCAGAGGGATGCAGTTCATCTACTTTCTAACCTACTATGAACAAATCATTTCTCACACTATTTAGCGTGAGTTCTTGGAACAAAAACCCACGATGAACACTGGGCCAAAATGTCTGGTTCTTTGTCCCAATGCTCCTCATGGTTGTTGTTGGCAGGGAAATGCTATTCCTATGGTAACAATGTATGTGTGCGCACCATTCAGAATCCATTTTTGCCCTACCAACAGTTTTACTGGAGAATATTGAATCAAGCCCTAATTCAGAAAGTGGTAAATATATCAAACTGTTGATTTTTGTTATTTTAATTGAATATTCATTTTTGTGTTGTGTTAGTGTGGTAAGGGTGGGGTTCAAAACCTCATCCTTTCTCCACCCCCACCCCCCCCCAGAAGTTGTACAAGTGATTGATTGTAGTTTGAGGTGAATGTGTTTTTGGCTGTTTGCTGGGTTGAAACTGGTGGCTTTCTGCTATATAATGCAGAGGGAGAGTAAATAATTAAATGTGTGACTCTTGCCCAATGTCCAAGTGCAGCAGTGAGGTGAATGCTGGGAATTTAAATAGCAGGACGATTCAAATACAGGGGATTACACAGAGAAACAAACATTTATTAACTTAATTGTGCATATTTTTTTTTTCTTGCCTGCCTTTTAACTTGTGGTAACGGGCATACTATGAGAGCATGACTCTTAGATTTACTCAATGCACAAGCTGCCATATGTTTGCACAACTGAAACAATACTGCTGTATTTGAAAAGAAAAGTAAATTTTTTTCCTCCTTCCAAGAGGCACTTTGACTTTAAGAAGGGTAATTAATGCTGCACACCTTTGTGAAACAGCTTGTGGTCCAGTAGTACTGTTTTACATGGGTGATTTCTGCCTCTCTGAACTCTCCAAAATGCAGCATGCCACAACTTGGATGCGCTCATGAGTTGGGTACATCCATGTTCCAGCATACTGATCTATATGGAAGCCTGTGGGGCACTGTGCAGATTTTAGAGGATACAATGCAGTTCTACAGTCCATGTTATGCTGAGAACCTGCAAGGTTACAGTGAAGGGTTGACCTACTGATCACATGATAATACACAAACCGCATTGGCGAGTTGTCCCTATGTAGTTTTTGAATTCATATTCATTACCTCGCAGAACATTGAATACTTTTGCTGTTGTGACTATCAAAAACACATCATCACTGCTGTGTGTAGGTCTACTCACTGGAATTTAGTTGCTTGTGATTCCACTGTGACGGAAAATCCCAGAATGCCAGAGGTGTTTCTGTATGTGGGATACACATGATACCTATGGAGATAGTAATAAAGATCTGTTTATCCCTGACCCAAGAAGTTAGATCTGATTATGCATGAGTTCTTACTAGGCTTCACCAAACTGTAAACAGAAACAACTAATACTGCACTTCAAGAGATCAAATGCATGAAAATAAAACATGTAGATATACTTGACTGCTGCTTTAGGGAACCTACCTAGGTGAATAATTCTGTTACATTAAATAAGGTATACTTATTCATTAACCCCATGAGTGCCAGAGGGGTGTGCACCACATTGTGAAGCATAGGGATTTTTATTTGTTCCCTATGGTTTATTCTGTTTGCTTCAGGACTGTTTCCCTTGCCTCTTAATGCATACAACCCTCTGGCAACAGACTGCTAAATATATACCAGGGAATACTAACATCTAAGTTAAAAGTGGCATGCCACAGGGTTAAGTCCTGGCCACAATACTTTTTAATTTGTTTAATAATAATAAAGATAGAAGTGGGAACTGAAAGCAGTGTCTCAGTCTTTGCTGATGACACAAAACTAAATACAAACAGAGCAGGATGTTATTTTTCTGTGCAGAAAGAATTGTATAAACTGAGTGAATGGGCAGAAAAGTGGCAGATGAGGTTTAATATAGATAAACGTATGGTTACACATCTGGGTTACAGAAATAAACTGGTTACATATACACTAAATAGGAAACTACTTTGGGAATTCTCATTAGAGAAAGATTTAAGTGTACTGATAGAAGATAGACCAGGGGATCTCAACCCATGCCCCCTGTGGCCACTAACAGGCCAGGACTTAGGAATTCCCCTCCCTGCTAGAGCACAAGTGTGTTAATCAGAGGCTCATTCACATTGATTAACTTACCTGTGCTTTCACAAGGAAATCCTCAAATCTTGGTCTGTTAGTGGCCACTGAGGGCATGGGTTGAGAACCACTGAGATAGACTTTACAGCAGTGTGCAGTCACCCAGCTGCTGCAAGAGTCATAGTGTACTATTCTTCATAAAATGGAGTGTAAATGCAGAAAATGGGATTAATATTCTTCCTCTGGCTAGAATGTGTACTACAATTATTGGCACCAGTTCTTAAAAAATAGGATTTTAGTCTTACCTGTTAAATCCTTTTCTCTTAGTCCTTACAGGTTACTGGTAACTTTGGGTAGGCGATCAGTCCCTTTAATAGGCAGGAACAATTCTGAGAAGTGACTGCTGGGTGGAGCCTATCTCCTCTCCTTAGCTAGCAGCTACCCAATCCCCAACCAGTAAGATTTGCAGACTAACTATTGACTAGGTAGTAAGAAGGTAAAGGAAGACTCCTGTGAGCATGAACCCAAAAGGACACCCACGTTCTGCAGCAGGAGAGCCAAGCATGGTCCCTTGACAGGGATACAGTAACCTGTATGGACTAAGAGAAAAGAATTTAACAGGTAAGACTAAAATCCTATTTTCTCTGTTGTCCAGTACAGGTTACTGATAACTCTGGGATGTCCAACCATTAAGTTCCCCAGGACGGAAAGAAAGGCAAGGACCAAGCGCAGGCCCCCAAAGTCACCAGAGCACAATTGAACCTACAGGTCATAAAAAGCTCAACACTAACCGCAAACTGTCAACGGACACTGAACAGGGGTAAAACAAACCCCATGAACTGTTGCACAGCACACTGAACTACAGCCAAAAGGGCTCAAAATTGAAAGAGTACTGAGAGACTAAAGAGATCCTGGACAGGCAAAGCCGCCTCCAGGATTTTCCTCCCAAAACTGGCATCAGCCGATGCCAGCACACCCACATGACAGTTTTTAGAAAACGTGTGCACAGATGACCAAGTGGTCGCCTTGCACAACTGATCATCTGAGGCCTGGTTCTTGTAAGCCCAAGAAGCCCTAATAGACCTCGCAGAATGAGCCGTGAACCAGAAGGGAGCAGGCTCCTTCCGAAGTTTGTAAGCCTTACGAATTGTGGACTTGATCCAAGAAGCGATGGTAACCTTGGATGCAGGCTTCCCTGCCCTAGGACCCTCAGGAATGACAAAAAGAATGTCAGACTGCCTCAAGGACTCACTACGATGCACAGAGAACTTAAGACAATGCACAACATCCATCCGATGAAGATCCCTCTCTTTGTCAGAAGTAGGGTTAGGACAGAAGGAAAGGGACCAAAATCTCCTGATTAATGTTGAACTCAGACACCACCTGCAGGAGAAACTCTTGTGAGCACCTTGTCCTTGTGAAAGACCAAAAAGGGTGGTCTACAAGACAGGTCATGCAGCTCCGCAACTTGGTGAACAGAAACAATCGCCAGGAGAAATTACATCTTCCATGTCAGCATACATAGAGGAATGGTAGCCAAAGACTCAAAAGCAGGATGCTGAAGTACTCCCAAGACCAGGTTAAGATCCCACAGAGGAGCAGGGGACAAAAACATCGGGTGGGTATGAGCAACCCCCTGGAAGAAAACTTTGACATCAGGAATGATAGCAAGATGCCTCTCAAAGAAAACAGACAGCGCAGAAGTCTGAACCTTGAGAGAACTCAGACTGAGACCCTATCCACACCATCCTGGAGGAAGGAAAGCACTGTATGAAGGTCAAAATCCTGAGACAGGTCTTTGTCAGCACACCAAGACAGAAAAGTAGACCAAACTCAATGGTAGGCTTTAGAGGAAACAGACCTACAGGCACTAGGCATAGTAGCCACCACACCAGAAGAAAATCCTTTCTTCAAAATTGAGGATTCAATCTCCATGCCGTCAAAGCCAGACAATGAACGTCTTCCTTCCAGAGGTAACCCTGTAGAAGAGGGTCCGGAGCTCCGGAAACCAAGCCTGTCGGGGCCAGTACGGAGCAATCAGAATGAACGGAAGCTGATACTGGAGCGCTGCCCAAGAACTCTGTTCAACAGGGGAACAGGAAGAAAGATGCAAGCCAGAGGAAACATCCACAGGACTGACAAGGCATTCACTGCCAGAGCCATGGGATCGCCCAGCAAGAGCAGAATGTTGGCACCTTCCTTTTGTGTCTGGTTGCCATCAGGCCGATGCATGGAAGACCCCACTGCTGGATGCAGCTCCCACTCTCCGCTGTCCACTGTGTGTCGACTGAGGAAATCTGCCAGAACGTTGTCTACACCAGGAATATGAACTGCGGAAATGGCAGGGACATGCTCCTCTGTTCAAGATAAAATAGCCTTGACCTCCAGCCAAGCTGCGAGACTTCTTGTGCCGCCTTGCTTGTTGATGTAGGCTACTGCTGTGGCTTTGTCTGACTGTACCCTGACTGGGCAAATTATGTAGTTATGTAGGGCATGAAATACCGCCCGAAGCTCCAAGACGCTTATGGGAAGGAGAGATTCCTCCTGAGACCATCAGCCCTGAACACTCAAGTGCCCAAGCACCACTCCCCATCTGAAAAGGCTGGCATCCGTCATCACTGTGGTCCAGAAGGGCACCAGGAAAGGGTCTGCTTTTCAGGAGATTGTTCAGATTGAGCCACCACGAGAGGCTCTGGCTCCAGAAGAGGGAGAGATAGGGATCTTTCCAGTGTAAACCGTGGCAAACAGAACTGCTTCTATGGTGGAAATGAACTTTCCCACCAAGGATGACAACTTCTTGGCTGGAACCGGATCCTGAAACAGGATAGCCCGGACCTTCAGTGCTATCTGATGAGCCACTTCGTCCGTGAGAAATACCATTCCTCTCTAAGTGTCGAAGAGGAGGCCCAGAAAGACCATCCTCTGGGAAGGAACTAGGTCTGACTTGTCCAAGCTGATGATCCACCCGTGATGGGAGAGAGCATGAATGCAGTCCTGCACCTGCTAGTGAAGGAGTTCCGGAGAAGATGCCTTCAGAAGGAAGTCGTCCATATACGGAGTCACCCTGATGCCGTTCCGATGTTGGATGGAGATCAATGCTGCCAGGACTCTGTTGAAGACTTGAGGAGCCGTGGTCAGGCCAAAGGGGGGGGCAGAAAACTGGAAATGCCCTCGGTCACAGTCAAAGTGGAGATACTGCCGACTCTTTGGATGAATGGTGATGTGCAGATAGGCATCCTGAAGATCCAAAGAGGCCAGATATTCCCCAGGAGACATGGCCGCTATCACTGTGCAAAGAGACTCCTGGCAGTATTGGGACCTAACCACAAAGGAGTTGAGATCCTTCAGATCCAAAATGGGACGACAGCCCCTGTCTTTCTTGGAAACCACAAAGAGGTTGGAGTAGAATTCCAAGCCCCTCTCCTGAGGGGGAACTGGATCCAGGACCACCTTGTCCAGGAGGGCCTGTATGGCTTCCTCCAAAAATGCAGAGCTTTTCTGCTCCCAGGGACAACGAGAGGCAAAGGTCCTGGGAGGAGGAAAAGAGTTGAAGGAAATCCTGCATCCCATAGCCACCACCTGTAAAACCCACGGGTCCGCCACAGAGGCCGGTCAAGCCGAGAGGTAGTGGCATAAGCGGCCACCTACCTGCAGGTGGGGAGCCGGGTTCATCGAGTCATGCAGAAGGAGGTTTGGAAGCCTTGGGCTTCGGAGGATTTGGACCTCCATTGCTGCTTAGGCTTGGATGAGTAGCGTGGAGCCTGAGGGACCGTCTAGGTCGCTTGGCACGAGTCTGCTTGAAAGGGCCGAAAAAGCAGATTCCTTTTGACAGGAGCCTTCTTCCACAGGACCACTGGCAGGTGAGTACTCTTCCCTCCAGTGGCCTCGTTGATGAGATCCTTGAGGTCAGGCCCAAACAGGGAGGAGCCCTGAAAAGGCAAAGACAGGAGAGCCTTCTTAGAGGCCATGTCAGCAGACCAAATCTTGAGCCAAAGAGCACGCCCTGGCTACCATGCGTACAGCGTCAAACAGGGCAGCAGAGACATAATGCTGAGCCTCAGCAATATTAGCGGGAGTACACCAACAATTCCCCCCTCAGAGGAGTCAGACACATCAGGTACACCCGGCGGTTTAGGCAGGGAAGATCTGATAGGGGCGGGGGTCTGCCAAAACACCCACAAAATAGTGTTGTATGATAAATGGACCCCAGAAATGCTAAATAGGACTTATCTGGTAGGCAAAGGGTTAAACTGTGGAGGAGAGAAGGAGAGTCCAAGCCCTGCGTAGGATACTCGATCTGTGAACACACAAAAATGGCTGCCGCGACGGGAGACAATCGGAAACGAGCACGCGAAATGTAGTTTCGCTGAGAGAGTACCCCAACAGTGCCCGAAGCCCCCTAAAGCCCCCAACATCCCCAGAACATAGACCAGATGACAGAGCAAGGGCAAACACAGAAAATAAGCCATCGCTACGAGGAACGGTTGCAGAGATATGTCCCAAACTGTAAAGTCCCATAGAAGTGAATGGAACAATGGAGTCTATGTGGTAAATGAGCGCCTTTAACAAAGTTAACGAGGTGAATACCAAAATGTAAAACCACTCAAAAGCGCACTAGAATTAAACAGTAGACCCAACAAACACTGGTCCCAGTAGGGAAAGTGTCCAAAGCCCCCTAAAAGTGTGGTAACCAGCAGCAAAAGGGTTAAGTTACCTCAGAAACTTGCTCCAAACACCTCACAGACATACAGAATAAACCCAATGAGTGCATGAGTATGTAATAGGCACTCCAAATGAGACCCCTGTGTGGAGGGGAAGCATGGGACATGTGGACCACAGCACTCAAAGGGTGCTCACCTTTTTCAGCAGATCTTCTGTCATCAGATTACCATATATCAAGAAGAAGCCTCAGTGGGCAACTCCTGGGGAAAGAACTTGCAGTCAAGATTTTCCTCCCTGGGCTTAGGTCCACAAAATCACCTGGTAAACTGAGCTATCCACATTTGGGTGATGGGAATTGTCAGTGCTTGTAATCCGCCTAATGGTGGTATCCCATATCTAACAGAAAAATAATAAAAAACCTAAAACTATAGCAGAACTGTTCTCTTGCTTGTGTCTTGAATAAGGAGCAAATCTTACTGGTTGGGGATTGGCTAGCTGCAAGCTAAGGAGAGGAGGTAGGCTCCACCCAGCAGTCACTTCTCAGAATTGTTCCTGCCTATTAAAGGGGCTGATCGCCTACCCAAAGTCACCAGTAACCTGTATTGGACGACAGAGAAAATACATTTTTGAAAAACAAAACAAAAACAAAACCCTGATAAAGGGTTTGGAGGATCTGAGTTATAAAGGGAGACTAGCCACAATGGGTTTGTTTACATTAGAGAAGGGATGTTTAAAAGGTGATATGATTACCATATTCAGGGGCAATACAAAGGGTTGAGCAAAAAACAAGTTCACCCATTAAGACTAGAGGAAAATGTGCTTTCGATTAAAACAAAAAGGCAGGGATGTTCTACTGTAAGGGTAGTAAAATTATAACATTATTTGCCTCAGGATACGATGTCTGCAGATACTGTAGTCGCTTTAAAAAGAGTAATGTATAACTTTCTAGCTCAATGGGAAATGGCTTTAATAGTTTTTTTTTTCCTTCCTCTTGATCAACAGGGGTGATGGGGCATGGCCTGAACTTGATGGATGCATGCCTTTTTTTCAGCCTCTTCAACTATGTTATGTTACATGTAATTATATGTTCAGTGCATTAATGAACACACTGTGCATTAGATATTCATTATAGGTTACACAGAGGAATTTATACCAAGGGACTTTTTTCTTGAGACTTAAGTCAGAGAGCAGGTAGCTTTGAATTATAATTATAAGGCACAATGATGTGCAGTGAATGGCGGCCCCCATGTGAAGCAAGCAGCATTACTATATGCACAATGCCAATGGTTGATATTCATGATGCATTACCTGTAAACCAATACATGTTTCTACTGCAATCTCTTACCCCAGAGTTTGCTTTGTCCTCAAAAAGTCAAAACACGGCTCATCCATGTGCATCTGAAAAATACATAAATCTCACTTACAAACACCAACAATATGAGGGGTATTTATTACATTGCTAAGCCATGGCTTGCACACCTATATGACAGCACCTAAAAGTTTAAAAGTTGAATTAAAAACAACTTATTGTATTTTAGCCTGTGAAAATAGTTGGATTGCCATGAAAGATGGGGTATGATGTGAACATAAAATGGGAGTCTAGTGAACTTATCATTAAATCCTTTTCTCTTTAGTCCATATGGAACGCAGGACTGCCATCCTACCTGTTGTCCCTTCCCTGGGGAGAGGAGTCCTCCTGGGTTCTTAGTCTAGGGGTTTTCCCCTTTTCTTCTTGCTTTGCTTCTCTTTTTTCTGTGGTTCTGGTTCACACTTGAAACTAAGATTTTGAAGGCTGGGGTTGAGCTGGAGGAGGAGAAGGAAGTCTTCTCACCAAAGTCACTGCCTTTTGGAAGTCCCCTGCCTTCCCTCAGCTCAACCCCATGGTTCTTGTGTTCTGTATGGACTACAGAGAAAAGGAATTAAAAGTGAGTTCGCTAAAATCCTATTTGAAATACAGCAACCATGGGAATATACAGTAATGTGCAAAAGTTTTAAGGAGGTGTGAAAAAATGCTGTAAAGGAAGAATGCTTTCAAAAGTGGATATGTTAATAGTTTAAAGTCATCAGTTTACAAAATGCATAGTGAGTGAACAGAAGAAAACTCTAAATCAAATCAATATCTGGTGTGACCACCCTCTGCCTTCAAAACAGCATTGATTCTTCTAGGTAGACTTGCACACAGTTTCTTAAGGAACTCAACAGGTAGGTTGTTCCAAACAAGTTGGAGAACTAACCGCAGGTCTTCTGTGGATTGCTTCTCTCTCTTCATGTAATCCAAGAGAGACTCAGTGTTGAGATCGGGGGGGGGTCATACCATCACTTCCATGATTCCTTGTCCTTCTTTACACTGAAGATAGTTCTTAATGACTTTGGCTGTATGTTTTGGGTCATTATCATCCTGCAAAATAAATTTAGGACTAATCACATGCTTCCCTGATGGTAATGCATGAAGGATAAGTATCTGACTGTACTTTTCAACAATGAGGAGACCATAAATTCTGACCAAATCCCCAACTCCATTTGCAGAAATGCAGCACCAAACGTCCAAGGAACCGCAATCATGCTTTACTGTTGCCCTCACACACTCATTCTTGTACCACTCTCAAGCCCTTCTGTGAAAAAAACTGCTTCTGCTACAGAAAAATATTTCAAATGTTGACTCATCAGTCCAGAGCATCTGCTGCCATTTTATTGCACCCCAATTCCTGTTTTCATGCATAGTTGAGTCGCTTGGTCTTTTTTTCCCACATCGAAGGTATGGCTTTTTTTTGCCGCAAGTCTTCCATGAAGATCACTTCTGACCAGACTTCTCTGGACAGTAGATGGGTGTACCAGGGTCCCACTGTTTTCCCACTGTTTTCTGCCAATTCTGAGCTGATGCCACTGCCGGACATCTTTCAATTGCGAAGGGAAGTAAACATGATGTGTCTTATCTGTATCACGGTGCCCGTGATTCCTCTGGCGACATTGCTATGTCCGGTTTACTTCCTGCCTGTTGTTTATTGGCTGCTGGGGCCTATCTCCACCCAGTTCTAACCCTTAAATACCCAGCCCTGTCATTTCATGAGCGCCCTTTCGTGGTGTTCCAGTCGTTAGCGCTTGTTCCTGACTTCCTGTGTATGAACCGGACTGCCTGACTACTCTGCCTGTTTTGTTCCTGCCTCTGTGTACCGACCCGGATTGGCTGAAGTTCCTGCTCTGTTCACCGACCTGGCTTGGCTGACGTTCCTGCTCCGTGTACCGAACCGGCTTGGCTGACGTTCCTGCTCTGTGTACTGACCAGGCTTGGCTGACGTTCCTGCTCTGTGTACCGACCCCGGTACTGCTGTCAGTCCCATCTGTGTCCTGTCTGGAGGGCTTTCTTCCTGTGCCTGCTTACTGTCTGCCTAGACAATTCCTTTGGTTGCTACGGCAGCGCTGCTATACTGTGACCCAGTCTCCACTCCTATGCGCTATTGTGATCTGTACACTTTGGTGTTTGGATCTGTTGGGTTAGCACCCCGGTACGCTTGACCTGTCCACCACTTACCTCCGAGGTTGGTTTAATCTCTGGGTGCCTTGGTTAGGCTCCACGGCTTGAGAGTTCATTTAACCCCTTGCGGGTTGGTGCTGTTGCACTTTAGGGTCAAAGTCATTATCTGTCACTGGTGGGTGGTACACCGTGATAGTCTGCTGCTCAGTTACCCTCAGATGGTCCTGGCAGTCTGAGAATACCCTTCTTCATACTGCTTGGCAGTTGCGTGTGCCTATACGTTGGGCAGACCCTCTGTCGTTGCGATCAGAACCCTACAGTCCTGTGTCTCCGATTGGGTTGGTTAGGGTCTCTGTCCGTTTGTCTCTTGTCCAGGGCCTTCGATTGTCTCCGCTTGCCTAGTCTCTCTGGACTACCCTAGGTATTGGGGATAGTAGTGGCCTCCTACTCCGCCACCTCATTTGTGGCTTGCCTTATCCTGGGTTCACTCTCCGCGTGGAGAGTCTCTGCTGACCTTTGTACTACTAGGGCCTGCTGGCATCCCTTGGCCTAGTAGTTTCCTCTGCTCCTCTGTCTCATCAAGGATTCACACGAACTGTTAACCTGACCTGTGTCAGTATTGTATCATTTGTATCTACTGGACCCACGTGGGTTACCTTACTTCTTGTATTATTAATAAACTGTGTCTTACCATAACCTCCCGAGTCTGTGTGTCAATAAAACCGTTACAGTCTGCTGCACTAAGTTTCCTTGGCTGACCACTGTTTCTATGGTCCTCAACGTTGCCTGTTTCTTTGTGCTTTTTAAAAAGAGTTTGGACAGCACATCTGGAAACCACTGTCTGCCTTGAAATTTCTGCCTGGTACACACCTTGCTGATGCAGTATGAGCTACCTTGTGTCTTGTAGCTGTTCTCAGTCTTGCCATGGTGTATGACTTTTGACATTAAACTGACTTCAGCAACCTCACTTTTTTTTTTTTTTTTTTTTTTAAAGCGGAGTTTGGCTGTTCCTCACCCAGTTTTACTCTTCTTACACAGCTGTTTCTGTTTTACTTAATGATTGTGTTTCAACCCATATATTAAATTGATGCTTGTTAGCACCTGTTTGGTATAATTGTTTAATCATACACCTGACTATATGCCTCCAAAATCCCTGACTGTGTAAGTGTACCTAGAAGAACTGATGAGGTTTTGAAGGCAAAGGGTGATCACACCAAATATTGATTTTATTTGGATTTTAATTTTGCTCACTATTCATTTTGTTAATTGATAAAAATAAACAATTACCGCATATTTTGAAAGCATTCTTACTTTACAGTATTTTTTTCACACCTGCCTAAAACTTCTGCACAGTACCGTATATCAAAACATCCCAAAGATTTCAGGGAGGGAAAATCTTGCTGTACATATAGACTACATACAGTATTCAACAATGCTAAACTGGATCTCTGTAACCTCGGCGGTCTACGGACACCTGAAGTATCACAGCAAACAAAACACACAAGAGCCAACTGGTCTCAAACTACTGAACAAAATGTCATCAGACAAGCAATACTGCCTGAAGGACCTTCTGGCCAAAACACTGACACAGTAGTGTTAAATATGTTCAAGGAAAACCACATAGCAGTCTTGGTTAACTATTCAGCAAGAGCCTGGTTTTTGTAGGCTCAGGAAGCACCCAAAATATCGTGTGGAATGAGCTGTGAATTTAAAAGGAACAAGTCTCTTCTTGATCACAAACACCAGATGTATGGTAGCCTTGATCCACTTTGGATTTTGCCTGACCTGACCTAAGACCCTTAATAAAGGCAAAGAGGTAATCAGCCTTGTGGAAAGGCAGAGTATGTTGCACAAAATACTTAAAGCATCTCACCACATCCAACAGGTGAAGATCCTTTACCTCTCTGGTGGATGGGTCAGGGCAAAAGACAAGATATTCTCCTGATTGATATGGAAATCTGAAACAACCTAGGGTAAAAACTCCTGATAGGTAAAAAGTACCCCTTGTCCAGATGAAAAGTCAGGAAAGGAGGTTTATAAGACAGAACTTGCAACTCAGCAACCCTCCATGCAGTGAATATTGCCAAATGGAAAGCCATTTGAGTTTCAAAAAACGCAAAGAGACAGATGAAAGAAGTTCAAAGGAAGATTAATGAAGGACACTCGAGGTCAAGTTGAGGTCCCATGGAGGCATGGGATCTCTGAAGGAAGGGAAGACTTGAACCACCCCTTGTATGAAAGGCTTAAAGTCCAGAAGGATGTCAATGAGTTTCTGAAAGAGTACAGAAAGAGTCAAGATCTGCACCTTAATAGAGCTCAGACTAAGACCCTTGTTTTTACCATCTTGTAGAAAGTTTACAACTGTGGGAAGGTCAAAGGTCTGAGCAGACATTTTTGTCAGGACACCACTGGTAGAAGATGGACCAAATTCTATGGTATGGTTTAGAACAGACAGGCTTCCTAGCCTGTGCCATGGTCAAGATTACCTCATCTGAGAATCCTCTCAATTTTAGGATGGTGGATTCAAGAGCTATGCTGTCAAAAGCTAGTCTCTCCAAATCCTGGTACCAGATGGGGCCCTGAAGAAGGAAAATTGGTCTTGGCAGAAGGTGGAATGGCACCTGGATGGACAGGTTGAGAAGGTCCGCAAACCAGGACTGGCAAAGTCAGAATGGAGCAATCAGGATGACTGGAGCTTTCTCCATCCTGATTTTCAAAATTACTCTGGGAATGAGGGTAATCAGAGCAAAAATACAGGACAGATGGAAGTCCTATGGAATGGATATCACATGCCTCAGAAGGGCCAAGGCCATCAGATCTATTGCTGGAAGACCCCAGTGCTGAACACATATGTCATGACCAGGTTCCAACTCTGGAATCATGAAGGGGTGTCCCTGAGTTATATGAAAGATGAAATCGCAAAGCAGATCCTCCAGCGTCTGAGGAGTGAGGGTCATGGAGTGACACAGATGAACATGCAGTCAAGACCATTTTCTAAGGATGTTAATTTGCAACTTCCTCATGTAGAACAGAGCATAAGAGACTGCTTCCAGGGCAGACACAGGCATCTCAGAACTCTCCTGTTCCTTTATTGTTGAAGAGGGACAGACCTGTGCCCACAACACGTAATGACTCTGAATCTCGTTCTCTGGTAAGAAGTCCCTGGAGGGTGCCGGACTTCATTCCCAGAAAGACCAGGATATGTGATGGGATTGGAGAAGCCTTCTTTAAGCTGAGAATCCATGAGTGTTGTATAAGAATGCGGGAGCACTCTTGGATATGGAGAGCCAAGATGTCTTCTGAAGGAGCATTGATAGTGAAATCATTCAAATATGGAGTCAGAGAAATGCCTTGGGAATGGCTGTAAACAGCCAAAGCTGGCAGCCGCCGTCCTTCTTGAGAACTACAAAAAGTTTAGAATAAAAACCTGAAAAAGTGTTCTTGGACTGGGACCAGTACTAGAACCTGCTTGTACAGAAGAGATGAGATGGTACCTGTAAAGAGATAAGCTTGCACTGGGTCCAAAAGAACGTTTGGTAAAAAGCAATGAGATGGAAGGAACTTGAAATATACATGGTACTCTTCCAAAACTACCAGCAAAACCCACCGGTCCATCTCAGACACTTAGGCATCTAAAAAAAGGAGGAGACAACCCCCTAACAGGCAATGATAAACCAGGACTTTGCGAGCCACAAGAGGCTGGCTTGTCAGGCTTTGATTTTGTAGGAGATTAATTGTTTTCACAAGTGTGTCTGGACTTTGTGGCAGGGCACATTTGGAAGATCTGAGAGGCTTGAACCCACTGCTCCCTGGATTGGCAGGGGGGACAAAATCCACACTCCATCCTCACCAGAAAAGGCCATTTAGAAGATATCGGTGGTAAGAGGGTACTTTTGCCACTAGTGGTGTCACTACTGATCTGTTTTAGGTCAGGCCCAAACAAGGTCTTACCCTCAAATGGCAAGGAAACTAGTAATTTCTCGAAAGATCGGTCTGCAGACCAAATCTTTAACCACAATGTGCTGAGCACAGTAACAGAGAAGGCGGAGGACTTTCCAGAGACCCCTGCTGCATCAAAAGGGCTTCAGTAAAGTACACATTCAATTCCAAAAGGTCATCAAGCATAATTAAAAGGTCTTCCCTAGGAAACTCAGGTCAAAACCCTGATTGTGAGAAAAAGCGTGATCAGGGAAGAAGAATGACAACTCTGACCTTATAGCATGAATCGGTGCAGAGATATGTATCACAGTTTTCCCCATGAAATACTATGAAGCAAAAGATGGCTCCTGTTCTTAAAGTGGGCCATGCACCAAAATCAAGTTTTTACAAAATAATCTAAGAAGTTCCAGAACCCCCTGAGTACACTAGAGGAAGGGAAATAATACATTGTACAGTGATTCTGGTGAATCTAGAAAAATAAATAACCAGTGAAACAGCTATAAGTGTACTGAAAGGTTAAGTTTAAACTTAATGCAGCCATCTCTGCTACTTGTATATTTGAGGGGAAGAGAGAGCGAGAGAGGGAGGAGTGCCTAAATACCACACAGAGTGTGGAAATGAGAGAAGTGGGTCATAGTATTGTGCGATGGCTTTCAAAGGGTTATTCAATGGTTTATCTTCACGCTCCCATCTGAAAGAAGAATAATCTCAGAGATATTTAGCTACAAGGAACAGCAAAAAAAATCAACCTCCAAAGGAAAATGGTTCTTAGAAACTCCTGTGGACTGGACTATCCAAATCCAGGGAAGCGATGATGGGAGCTCACCTAATGGGGGATTACACAAAAATACAATAACATAAAATCTAAGAATTGCCACTGCATCACCATATACTTCACAGCGCACTTGAATCTAGGAGTTTGAAGGCAGAAGTTGAGCTGGAGGAGGAGGGAATCACCACCCCAAAGACCTTGTCTTTTTCAAGTGCCCTGCCCTCCTGGAGGGCTGAGCTCAACTCCGATGGTTCCTGTGTTACATTTTGGACGTATGATTGAATAAATTATAATAGCAGATTGGGATAAATGTGCCTTTCACTTTATGCCTCCAGCTGCCTCCCTACTAACTAAAGTGGAACAATCCTTCCATAACTCAAATGAACAAGGACACTTCCTAATAAACCCGTAACTGTGTTAATCTGAGCAGAAATTCCCAATAAACACAAATCAGTTCTTGACTTACTGGCTCTCAAACCTGTATTTTTAATTAGTACTGGACATCATGTCCATGTAGGCAGAGATGATATTTTGTTGCCAAACACCAGGACCCCAAAGAGATCACATTAAAGTCTTTCATTCTTCCCAATATGGCTTCAGTGGGAGGGTTTGGGAGCCTGAAGCACTGATAAAAGAATCAAGTCTACCTCCATGTAATGGATATTGAGTAGTAATTACAGCTACAGTCTGGAGAACAAATCCACACAATTGGCTCATAGTGGTCAGTAGGAGTATTCACACAGATTCAGGTGAAAGGGTGGGTTATAATTAGGAGGTGTTCATGTTTGGTTAGTGTGGTGAATAATGCAATAGACCACATTTTCAAGTGCTGGTTATCATCAATTTGTATTAAAGGGATAGTAATGTTTCACAATAAAAGCACCTCCAATTAATCTTCATAGTATTTGGGCCATGGAGAGTGTTATTTCAATACTGTCAGAGTTGTACTTCAAGAGTAATTGAATGCTAAAGTATCCCCTTCCCGCCCCTTCTACTGATGTAATAATGCTCACCTCAAAGCAGCAAGGGACAATCTTCATTTAGCACAAGGAAAAACATATCAAGGGGGGCAGGGTTTTCATTGTTCTCACTATAAGAAGATTGTCCCTTGTTGTGAGCTGTCTGGTCCCAGGACAAGATTCCACATCTGAGGGGAGGTGGCTTACACTAGGTAAGAGGGGTGGGAGGGGGACACTTTATAATTCCATTTGTACTACAACTCTGACAGTACTGAAATAACACTCTCTATGGCCCGAATACTATGAAGATTAATTGGAGCTGATGTTTTTGTGAACATTACTATCCATTTAAGAACATTTATGCTGTAAGGATTTTCCAGATAAGTGAAACAAGGGTTTTCTTACTGCTGGGCAGTGACTTTGTTCAAAATTTATATATTAACCCTTTGAGTGCTAGGGGGACTCCAACATGCTGAAAAGGAATGCATTGTACACTCCTCTAGCACTTAGAGAGTTAATATAAAAGTTTGGAACAAATGCAAAAAGAAATTGGAGCTCTATAGAGAAAACCATATGCAAAGAGGACAAATAAAAAAATCCCAATACTCCCTTTGTTTTAACCTCTTGAGGACCGGCCACGAGGTCAGCAGTTAAGGACCACAGGGGCATTTTTTTGGTGAATCGATTCAGGAGTCCCCGAACGGCTTGCAGCCACGCTGGGACCCCTGAATTCCATGACGTGCAAGGACTCTCATGGGTCTTTAACGGAAGTTTTCCCATGATGGTCCTGACACGTCATGGGTCCTTAAGGGGTTAAATGAGGCTTACAACACCATGAATGCTAGAAAGATCTCCAACACATTGTGAAACAATTCACTGGATACCTCTCTGGGAAATCAAGGGGTTAAAAGTCCAATCAATGGGAATGTTTGTCCCTTGGAGTACAAATGGTTTGGTGCATCAGTCTCTCTGTGTCTGTACTTGTACTTTGATTGGTTTACTGTAATCAAACTCACCACAAGCAGCTCCATCAATGTACACTCTCGTAAATTCTTGGCACCAGACTGCAAAGCAAAGATATAGTGGTGACTAATGATACAGATATATTATTGCATACAAAATATCAAGGAACTCATTAAGCATATTCATTTATGTTCACATTTCCAGTAGTCAGAGTTGTAGAGGGTCATCTCCTTAACCCCTAGAGTGCCAGAGGGGTATGTAATGCTTTGCAAACCCCTCTGATCCTTAAAAGGGATGGTACGGCTATAGCAGATATATAATTAAACCCCTTTGAAATGGTTTGGAAAAGTCTCTAGTCTGTTGGAGAATGTCAAAGGAAAAAAAAAAGACAGCCTTTCTTCATGGATCTATGGGTCCATATTATAAGAGCTGGTCCCCATGCTTAACTTATGTGTCCTCCACTAATCCTACACCTGACTATTTATCCTTGGGAATTCATCCCTGCTGCTAAAGGAATCAGGGTGCCCTACCCTTTCTCATTTGTTCCCCATAATCTGTTCCCATTTATTATCCTATTTTCTCAACCCACAGTAAACAAACATAACAATTCTGTATGTGTGTTCCTCCGACTACTGACATTGCTGTAACAATTCTGTAAAACACATGGATATTCATGTTCTATGCTCCATCCATACTCTTGCAGTGCAACACTACATTTTCTGGTGGCTATGAATGCTTTCATATCTCTTCTTCATTTTTTAATTTTTTTTTTTTTTTTTTTTGAGTTCAATAAAATAAAATTTCAATCACCACACACTGGTTTTGAAGTAGCAAATATTTTAAATGTACTGTCAGATCTACATGACTGCACCTCTCAAGGCTGAGAAAGTAATATTGTTACCCTCTTCCAGATTTAAATATCAGGCCCCCCAAGGAAAAGCAAATGAGGTACATTTAGCCCTTCCAAGACTCCACCCCCAGCCCTGACCATGTTAACCTAGAAAAAAACTAATTCAAAAACCTTGGATGCTAGAAAGGCAGCCAACATGATGGAGACATTAAAGGTATCTGATAAACATGATACTTTGGGACTTCAAGTAAGTACATTGATAAGGAGTACAGATAATTGACAAATCATGTTATGTTGTTTGCATGTTAGAAGTGGTGAATCAACGATTGAATGTAAGAGGCCATTACCATACTTTGATATTTGGTATCACTCTAATTATGCAATACGACCTATACTATTGTTCTCGCCCTCTATTGCTTACACCCCTCCATTTGGCTATATTTAGCTTCCTCACCTCCTTACTATTACCCACAATTTTTTTGTAGCTTTGAGAATACAGACTGATTTTTATATTCAATTAAGAACTATATTGAACTACCACCACTTTTTGAGCTCCTATTCTGTATAATTTTCTTATTCTTTATTTTACATTATTTATTCCTACAATTGTTTTTAATAATAAATGTAATTTTTTTATCCATACTACACTTAGGGAATGTTGCATTGTTCAACCCCTCCCCTGTTTTGCTGTAATTACCACGAGAAGCAGTAGTTAACTCTAGTTGGCGCTATATAAATAAAGAATAATAATAATAATATAACTACCTACAAATACACCTAGTTTGTAAAAATGCACTCAGGTATCCACCTATATAATGTCCCTACCTAGTTCCCTTTTATTTACATTATACTGTCATTTAGAATGAGGTTTGCATACTTGTCTCCAATACAAAACTCTGCAATGTGCTGTGGACATCCATACTACCCATGGAGTTAGTACTGCCAACTAGTACTGTCAATGCTTTAGTCATAAAGAGGCCAACAGTAGCATAGACATTAACATTTTATTATTTCTATGAGGTGATCTTGCATGGTGCAGAACCACATGCTAACTAAGCTCTGTGCTTCACTGGGAGAGGTCCCATGCAGAAATACAGGAGTATGGGAAGAAATAATACTTTTATTTCTGAACAGTCTCTCTCTCTATGTAGCGCGAAATGACAAAACTTCGTGCTGCACTGAAAGGGTATGGAAATCACATGGCAATAGGAAGTATCTTCCTAAATAGCAAAGAGCTCAAAACAATGGCTCTGTGTCTGCTGCACTTATTTCCCACAATACACCTGCTCAAACAGCAAACAGAACAGTCTCAGAGCAGCACTCTGTTGCCCTCTTCAGGCCTTTGACATGACGGCTTCCTGCTGCTTGGAAAATAGATTAGGGATATTTGCCATCTGCTGTGATACCAACCATACGCTAGAAGTGAGAGAGCTTTATCTGCATGCAGTAATGCACCAAGTGAGATTACCATCCAAAAAAATATATATATTTAAGATCAGGGCAGCCAATTGAGAGGAAACAAAACAAAAAAGGATACCCTAGAAATAAGTAGCTCTGTAATGGATACATCAGTCACTTTGCATCTGACTTCTCTTATAATCCATTGCTAGGCACGTTCAGTTTATAATCAAATAGTGAATAAATACAGCCAGTGTAAACAATATCCCCAAATCACAGAGGATATGGTTCACAATATCCATGTCCAGGATGGGCATAGTATTAAAGGGATATAACAGAATTTTATATTGCATAAACAAACATCTTTCCCCCATCCCTTATAAACATACAACACCACAGACAGATAGACACACACACCTCTGCAGGCAATGCATCCCCTCCATGTCATGATCCCCCTTACACGATTAAGAGCCCATCCCAACTGCCGGACCAATAGAATTATTCCAGCTCCCTATACTGCCCCTGCACCCAGTGGCCCCAGATCTTGTGAAATTTGGATAGGGCTCCTCAGTGCACATATATATGTATGCTTTGGTTAACTAGGTTAATCCAATTTTTGTGCACTGGGTGAGTAGTAGACATCCATGCCATAGCCACAAACTCTTGCCAGCACCAGCAATTCAAAAATTATGCATTTAGAATATATAGAATAACTACTGTACAGGAGAATGGATAATATGAATAATTTTGGTATAAGAGGAGCACATCTTATACAACATGCACTGCCTAGCTTCTCAATTTTTTGTAATCTCACAGGTGTGCAGCATATCGTTAGTTGAAATAACTGGTGTCTAGAATGTGTAGCCACTGCATGGGGGCTTGCTTACCGGTTTCAAATTGTCTTTAAGAAAGTTTACATGGGAAGGAGCAATTTCATTCCAATGTATGTAAAATATTTTTCCAATATCAAAGACTGCTGTACCATTTGTAAGGTGTGTGCTACTATGTCTACAGGCATCAGTAACAATGGATTCCAAATTATGAAAAAAGACAAAAGCACATCAGAGGAAGGTGCAAATTTAGCGCCGAAACACGTAGAGCTATATATTTTTCAAATCACTATATCTGATGACCGGTCTGACAGCCTGACTTCTGCAGTAGGAGGAGAAACATGAGCCCCAGAAAAGTGACTCCTTTGGCTTCGAGAAAAGACTACGATCAAGGACTAGCCAACTGTTGATCTCACGGATCCACCACTGAACACAGCTCACAGCAGAACACACCAGCGGGGAACAGTGGCTCAGATACCAGAGGAGAGGATCAAACACTCTTCCATGAAGAGGGGCTGGACAGTGGAGATCAAGTTAAGGGGCCATCTATCTTCTTTGATTTTATGTACTCCTAGCTTCTGATCAATACCTATAGATTGCCATTTTACGTACGGCTACTTTGCTGCCATTGTTGATCAGACTGTTACCCAGACACTTTGTCCATAAGTGATTCTGAGGACAACTGATATAGATTCATCTTTTTACTTCTGATCTATTTTCTTACTTTTTGACTTTCACACTTGATGTTTATATTCAGATGTTTTAGCCGATTTGCACACCATATATGCTATTTATTTGACTTGATTTTATGTGATCATTGTAGGACTTTTGATTATTTTTATTTGTAGATTTATTTGCTCCAATTTATTATAGCTTTTTATGATTGACTAATATTTTACTGTATCTACTACATCACTTAGAGGGTCCATTCTTTTGCGCTTCCCCCTCCCTTTCCAACTGTTTGTGTGTTGGAGCCCCAAAACAGATTTCTGAAGCTGCTGCAAGCATGATCTGGCTTATTTACGCATTTCCTGCCTATAAGTGACACCTCCAACTAGCCCCCACAACTGGACTGCTGAGAGACCATCATGGGTGTATTTGTACCAGTGACTTGGCAGACCCATTTCCAAGCAATGAGCAAGTTACTGTGTTAACCCAGTTTACAAGCATAGCTCCATTTTAAAACAGGGTGGATAAAAATTGATGATCCCTGAGTGTGAGTTCCCTGGTGTGAGCCATGGCAAACGGGACTGCTTCTATGGTGGAAATAAACTATCCCACTAGAGAGAACAGCATCTTGGCTGGAACTGGATCGTGAGCCAGAACAGCAGAAACCCTGAGGGCAGTCTCGTCCTAAGGCTCCCAAGACACAGTTGAAGGCTTGAGGCGCTGTAGTCAGACCAAAGGGAAGGGCTGAAAACTGAAAGTGCCCTTGGTCGCAGGCAAATCTGAGATACTGATGACTCTCTGGATAAATGGCAATGTGTAGGTACTCGTCCAGATGATCTAGAGAGACAAGGAATTCCCCCAGGGACATAGCAGCAATCACTGTCCTAAGGGACTCCTGGTGATAATGAGTCTTGATCACAAAGGAATTGAGATCCTTCAAATCCAAAATGGGACGACAGCCACCATCCTTCTTGGAGACCACAAAGAGGTTTGAGTAAAAACTCGTACCTCTGTCCTGAACTGGAACAGATTGCAGAACATCCTTGTCCAGAAGAGCCTGGTGGTGCCATTGAACAGACGGTGTTTCTCTATGCCTTGGGGCGCATGAGAGAGAAAAAAAAACGAAAAGGGAGGAAGAGAGGTGAAAGGGATCCTGTACCCTTCTGCCACCACCTGCAAAATCCACTGGTCCGCCACTGAATCCTCCCAGACGCTGTGAAAGTGACACAGAAGGCCACCCACAGCCGAGTGGGGACCTGGGTTCGGCAAGTCATGCCGAAGAAGGCTTGGAAGGCTTAGTCTTGGAGGAGACCTTGGGCTTCCATTGTTGTTTGGGCTTGTAGGAGGAACACGGAGCTGAGGGAACAGTCTGGTTCACAGGGCCATGTCTCAGCCTGAAAGGAACAAAAAAGCAGATTACGCTTGATGGGCGTCTTCTTCCTGGAGACCATAGGCAGAAGGGTACTCTTGCCCCCTGTGTCCTCACTAATCAGATCCTTAAGATCTGGCCCAAACAAAGAGGTACCTTGAAAAGGCAACGAGAGCAAAGCTTTCTTGGAAGCAGTGTCAGCAGACCAGATCTTGAGACCTCAAGCGGACCTCAAGTTTCTTGCGTCCGCTCTGAAAGACTGGACTGACATCAGCAACTGACAAGTCAGTGTACTTAGATAACCTGGAGACAGGTGCATCCACTTTGGGTGGATGAACCCACTGAGCAAGCGCCGCCTCAGAGAAGGGGTAAAACTTGGCAAACTTCTGGGAAACAGAAGGTTTCCTGTCCGAAGACTTCCACTCATCAGACACAAGGTGGTCAAGAGTGGGGTTAGGTGGAAAACAAGTATGGGGCCTCTTAGGCTCCTGAAATACATCAGAGACATCTGAAGAAACTTCTTGAACTAAGGGAATGTTTAGGGTGTTTAAGACAGCCCTGATTAGGCCCTCAGCCGAGGGATCAAGATCAGCCTCAAAAGGGTCCCCAAAAAACTGAGAGGAGCACACAGCAAAACATTCCTCAACATCTGAATCCACCAACAGTTCCTCCTCAGAGGAATCTGATACATCAGGTACTCCCTGCGGTTTCGGCAGGGAAGATCTGACAGAAGTAGGGGTCTGCCAGGAGTGGAAGACCCCCTGTAACTGGGATGGAAAGAGTTGCAATGTAGACTGGAGGTCTCTGGTAGCAGTCTTGAACTCTTGCACCCAAACTGGATCTAACGCATGGCTAGAGGTCCCTCGGGGAGACTCAGGGACAGCAGAACATGCTGGGCATAAATGACCTGAGAATTCTCTAGGTAACCCTGAAGGACATGAGGAGCAATGTGCAATAGGGGGGACAGAGACCCCAGCATCCTTAGTTTTAGGCCTGGCCCCAAGCGCCAACGGATTAGACATTCTCACAGTGTCAAAACTTTTAAAGTATAAGGAATCACCCAAATACAGTGTGTAAGAAATCCTCAGAAATCTCTAAAATGCACTTATCTGGCAGGCAAAAGGTTAATCTGCAGAGGAGAGAAGAAGAGTCCAAGCCCTGCGTAAGATACTCGTTCAGGAAAAAGGCACAAAGTGGCTGTCATGGCAGGAGCCAATCAGAAACAAGCGCTCTAAGCAAGCGCTCATGGGAAATGTAGTTTTTCCAGACAAAGTACCCCAACAGTGCTCGAAGCCCCCTAAGCCCAACAACACACATAAAATGTTAACCGGATAACAGAGAAAGGGCAGACAAATAAAATGAGCCATCTCTGAAGTCGCTATGACGAGCGGTTGCAGAGATATGTCCCAAACTGTACAGTCCCATAGAACTGAATGGAGCAATGGCGTCTATGTGGTAAAAGTGCGCCTTAAAGGCATGGAACACAAATTTTGCAAAGTTGTAACTATGAATTAATTTAGCATCAATCACCACTAGAACATGTCACCAGACCCAATAAACACTGAACCCAGTAGGGAAAGTGCCAACAACACCCCCAAAACATGCAAAACCAGCAGCTAAAGGGTTACGTTGCCACAGAAACTTGCTCCAAAACACCCAACAGACATACAGATAAACCCAATGAGTGCAGGAGTGTGCAATAGGAACTCCAAAGGAAAACTGTGCTGAGGGGCACTGTGGGACATGTGGACCTGCAGAACTCAAAGGGTTGCTCACCTTTCCTGCAGATCTTCTGTCTTCAGATTACCATGTATTAAGAAGAAGCCTCAGTGGGCAACTCCTGGGGAAAAATCTTGAACCCAAGATTTTCCCCCCAGGGCTTAAGGGCCACAAAAAGCACTTGGATACTGAGTTAGCCACATCTAAGGGCATTGTCAGTTATGGTAATTCACCTAATGGTGGTATTCCATTTCTAACAGAAAAATAAAAATTAGCTAAAACTATAGCAGAACTGTTCTCTTGCCTGTATCTTCATCCAAGGAACAAATCTTACTGTAGCTGATTGGCTAGCTGCAGCCAAGGAGGGAAGGTAGACTCCACATCCTGCATTCACTTCTAGAATTGTTCCTGCTTACTTAAAGGGGCGGCTCACCTACCCAAAGTTACCATTAACCTGTATTGGACAACAGAGAAAAAAAGAACTGCCATTTAAAAACTAGAAAATGCTTTGGTCAATTTTGACGCCCATTCTACGTTTGATGTAAAGCAAAGCTAAAGGTTACATTTCTGTGTTTTTTTTTTCTTCAACCTGACCAACTTTTTAAGGTTAGTCAAAGACTGGCCTAGTGAGGAGGCCACAACTCATGACTCTTTAGGTAAACAAGACCTTACCTGATAATATACAGTAACCTCAGAATTGGAGTCTCCTTTATTCAGTGATTGCACTTTGCACAAGTGGTGAGCACTCGGTAACTCGACAACCTGGAACTGCACAGGGGCAGGGGACTCCAAAGGAAGGAACTGGAGCTTTCTAATAAAGGAGAAAGCACACGTGCATAGATAAACAAATTTGTCATAATGCTGTCAATAAAGTTGCAGGGGAATGGTCCCACATGCACAGCTAACACACACAAACACACACATACACACACAGCACAGTATCCAGAGCAGCACAAGTGCATTACCAGAGCCACCCCCTTTGTCTCTGTAATTCTACCTGCCACTCTCTCTGTCTCAACGAGACCAGTGACGGTCACAGCATGTCACATATTTTTTACTTACATCGCTCTACCGGGAGCGCTTTAAGTAAAAAAACAAAACAAAACAAAACAAAACAAAAAAAAAAAAACAGAGGCCTAAAATTGACCACTCCAAGACTGGAGCTGTCTCTCTCAGGCCTCAAAGCAACTCCTCGGTATGCGCAACAGGTCACATGTACCGGCGTGTCAGCAAGGATCAAAGCAGTCCTTAAGGGAAGGTAACTTCCCTGGACCACTGGTCCTTAAGGGGTTAAGGGTACATTTAGCAATTCTGAAAAAACAAACTCACCTGACAACACAGTTGAGGAACTCTACAGATTCCTGCAGGAGGGAAAACCCAAAACGAAACACAGATTATTAAACAGATCTTACTGGAGGATGTTAGTCGAGAAAAAGCAAGCTATTTTTTTAATTGGCTATCAGACTGTACAGCAGGTTGAGAACAAGATACAAGCTGCTGGAGAACACTGTCTCCTGTATTGTACTGTCATACAAAATGCACAGATAGAAAAACACAGAGTCACTCTATTACAACAATATATTCTGTTCTCAGGTAGCCATCATTTAGATACCAGAGGTCCTGGTGTTTGCATCTTGTAGACAGAACAACTTTCCTCTTTCCCATTTTTCACCTACATTTTCTTGAGTTAGAACATCCATTATATTAGATGTTCAGGTATTCATTTTGTCACACCATGTTATGAATTGATGACTACTTTGCACCCGCATTTTCCTCCTCTCCAGTTTCTCAGCTTGCAAGCGTATGCTGTGACATGTCGCTTAGAAATCCCAACCAAAAACAGGAGAGAGACATGTTTGTGTGTGTATGCAGTTAAAAAATAAAATAAAATAAAACTAAAACTTAGCCAGAACTTAGGGTTACTTTCTTGCTAACTGAAAAATCATCTAATTCCACTACTCAATACAGGATCACTATATGTAATCTATTTGTCTCTGGTAGGGCTGGTAGCTCTGCTTCTGTCTACAATGGGACAACATACATATGCAGTGCTGTAATACTCACCTTGCTGGTGAAGTTTCCTTGCACCAAACCCTCAGCATACAATTTGGCCTTAAACATTTGTACAAAGGAGAGCAGCTGGTCTAAGCTCACTCCCTTAATCAAGGTCTTGTATTTCTCGATCATGGACCAGCGTTTATGTTCCAAGATCACGAGTCGCACATCCCTAAATGGTAAGAAAGTTCAAACAATTTCCAGTTATCAGCAGCTTCCTACAGGCCACTAGAAGCCATATTGAATTAACAAAAACACAAAAGAGTGAAATTCCGCAGCAAACCAAATGCAACAGAGAGAAAAAAAAAAAGAAAACTAAAGTTCAAAATTAATTTAAGTGGTTCTTTTAACCCTATGAATGCCAGAGAAGTCTCCAATGAAATGCCATCACAATGACTTAAATGGGTCTAACACCTTGAAAACTAGAGATGTCTCCAATACATTGAAAAACGAATGCATTTGAGACAGCTCTAGAATTCAAGGGGTTTAAGTCAATAGGAATTTTTTATTTGTTCCCTACAATGCAACTTATTTGCTACAGAATTGCTCCACTTTTTGTTTATACACAAGCCCCATTATGGCAGTTTTGGGATTTTATTTTAACACACATGTACATATGCACAGTAGTTTTCAATGTGCTTCCTGTTCAAAGGGGTCTTAAAGGGACAGTAATGTCCCAGAAAAAATCTTTATAGTTTTGTAGTGCTTAAAAAAAATTAAACTGTATGCAACAAATCCCATCTCTCAAAACGCTATGGTTTGAGAGATATTCACATTGAAAGTTTCCCGTTTCCTGTTGTCAGCTGTAAAATTGACAGCAGGAGATCCGTGTCGGCCGACACAAGAAGGCTCTACAGCAGAACCAAAATTGCATTATTTAAAACAAATTACTTCAATGGAATGGTCTGCAAAGTGTGCTTGCAAACCAGGCGCACTTTGTAGACCTTTCCAATGAAGTAATTATTTTGAAATAACGCAATCGGTTGGTCCCTGGACAGGATTCCCCTGTCATCAGCGAAAGGGGAGGGGACTTTAGTGTAGAATATCTCTCAAACCATAGCGGTTTGAGAGATTTGGTTTGTTGCATATAGATTAATTTTTTAAGAACTAGAATACTATAAAGTTTTTTTCTGGGACATTACAGTCCCTTTAAAGTGTTAGTAATGTCTAAAAACTTTTTTGCATTTAGAAGAGCTTAAAAAGCTGATCTAGATGCAAAAAAATGTATCTCTCAAACCGCTATGGTTTAAGAGATACAGGCGTTTAAAGTTTGATTTCTCCTACTGACAGCTGTAAAGCTGTCAGCAGGAGATCCGTGTCGGTCGACACGCTGGCGCTTGAGAAGTGCCGGGATCTCGTTACTTACATGGAATCCCTTCATTGGAATGGTCTAAAACATGTTCCTAGTGTTCAGGCACACGTTTTAGACCATTCCAGTGAAGGGATTCCGTGTAAGTAACGAGATCCCGGCACTTCTCAAGCACCAGCGTGTCGACCGACACGGATCTCCTGCTGACAGCTTTACAGCTGTCAGTAGGAGAAATCAAAACTTTAAACGCCCGTATCTCTTAAACCATAGCGGTTTGAGAGATACATTTTTTTGCATTTAGATCAGCTTTTTAAGCTCTTATAAATGCAAAAAAGTTTTTTTCAGACATTACTAACACTTTAAAGGGATAGAAATGTCAATTAGATAAAAAGTAATACTATAGAGCATAAAATAAGAAATCCATCAATGCAATTCCTATCTCTCAAACCATTGTGGTTTGAGAGATAGAGGGTTCTAAAGTTCCCCACTCCCTGATGTCAGCTGTAAAAGTGACAGTAGGAGATCTGTGTCGGCCAACTCAAGGAGGCTCTTCAGCAGAGCCGAAATAGGTGATTTAAAAAGAAATACTTCTTTGGAACAGTGTGCTTACAAACCACTTTGTAGTGTGTTTCAATGGAGTATTTCTTTTTAAATCGTGCTATTGTGGCTCTGCTGAAGAGCTGCATGTTAGTCCCTGGAAAAGGAACTACTGCTGTCAGCTTACAGCTGACATCAGGAGAAGGGGAGGGAGAGGGGAACTTTAAAACGCTCTCTCTCAAAACCATGAAGATATGAGAGATAGGAATTGCATCAATGGATTTTTATTTTATGGTCCACAATATTACTTTTTATATAATTAAGACATTTCTATCCCTTTAAGGATTTGGAGTGCAGGCTTATCCACCAGTGTCCTGCATCAGTAGAGGACAGAGAAAGACGAGATTATCTCTCCAGTGTGATACATTCTACAGGCTATGTTATTTGACTAAGCCAATGCACTAAGAACTTTTCAACTTGGGAGATTTTAATGCATAGTCTTCATAGACTAACATAGGGAAAGGAGAATTTTTCACACGAGAGGTTATTACCGCTTGATCATCCCTTAGTGCATTTTCACCAAGGAGGAGTCTGGAGCAAACTAACTGTACTTACAAGCTTTTTAGGAACAATTAAAGTCTCATCTGTATACATGGAATGCTCGCTTCACAGTTACCGGATCTAGACTCCGACAATAACCAAAATTACACACACTACTCACTTTCCCAATTTCTCTGGTTTGATGAGAATATTGAAATAGGTTTTTTTAAGCTGTTCTGTTATCATCTCAAACACATCAGGAGAAGAAGTGAAGTCTGCCAGGTGGTCAATGATCAGTTCAAAAAGAAGCTGCACAAAGAGGAGGAAAAGGGACTGTGAGCATAAACTACACTTATATTATTAATCCTTTAAGGGCTAGAGGAGTGTGCATTGCACACAGCAATTCACTGCACACCCCCTCTTGTCATTAAAGCATTAACAACTGTTCTTTTATTTTCTGGTACACAAGATACAAAACATAACATATTATTTACTGAACAGTTTACTTTAAGATATATATTTTGGTTAATTGAGAAACCCAATCAATCCTGTAGTCCAATAATTTCATCATCGCTGCAGCCCAAGTACAGTCAGCCTGCCTCTGCCCACTCCCTGTAGGTTAATCTGCCCCTGCCAATACAGGTCTCAGTTTTATTGTACTCACAGGCAGTTTGTGGTTAAACCCTTTCACTCTGATAACTAGTCCATGTTCTCCAGCCACCAATTTGTACTCCAGCTGTGCAACATCTGCCTCGTATGCTGGCTCGGCAAGAATGTGAGCCAGGATATTAACAAAGACATCAAACAGAACAAGACTAGAAAGAAAAAAATAAATAAAGGTGTCAGTTCCAGCACTCAGGCATCTCTAATCCCATTCTCAGGTTATCTCTAAAGACAGGTTCACATGTGCAACTTTAATGCAGATTTTCTAGTGCCTGTATAAAAACGCATGAGTTAGGTAACACTGAGGCTGATGTACTAAGAATAAATGGGGGGCTATGCACTAAGGTGTGATGAAGAAGTGATGAAGAAGAGATAACTTCTCTAGTAATATCACTTCTCCAGTTCCAATGTTATTCTATGAAGCCTATGCACTAAGATATCTGGAGAGATGACCTCACTAGAGAACTTATCTCTGGTTTATCACACCTTAGTACATCTCTCCCCTGGAGTAATTCTGCAGTTGGTTTGCTCAAGAATAACTCAATTCTTCTCTTTAGATCAGCCTTTGACTGTCTATCAGACAGTCTGAATCAATTGATGCAACTTTGGCCTGACATCTCATTAACACACCAACAGATATGTAGTATAGGTTACAATGGAATTGTGCAAATATCAGGGGTAGCTTTGTTTACAGGGCAGGTTTGACCAGCCACAACTCACGTGTAAATACAAAAAAAATACATAAAACATATGAAAAAATGCAACCATACGATATCACTGCAGCAAAGTTTTAATTGCTTCTTTAATTGAGCAAATGTGTAGTAACTGGTGGCAGTACGTTTTCAGGCAAGTGAACAGAACCTCTTTAGACTAGTTATTCTGGACTCAAGCTCTTCGGTAGGTCAAAAGATCATGGGTTACTAATGTCCTATGATAACTTTATGCTGTGTTGTAGATTTAAAAAAAAAATAAAATTATGTGGAGCAAGTCCCATCACGCAAACCTTTATGGTTTGAGATATATTCACCGCTAAAGTTCCCCCTCCCTCCCCTTCTCCTGACGTCAGCGCTCTACTGATAGCAGGAGATCCCGGTCCTGGGACCAGCTGGCGGCTCTTCAGCAGAGCCAAAATAGTGTTATTTAAAAAACAATTACTTCATTGGAACAGTCTACTCTATTTTGCAAGCACACTTTATAGACCGTTACAATGAAGTAATTCTTTTTAAATATCGCTATTTTGGCTCTGCTGAAGAGCTGCCTCAAGTCGGCTGACACGGATCTTCTTCTCTCTGCTTTACAGCTGACATCGGGGGGGGGGGGGGGGGAGAACTTTAAAGTGTTCTATCTCTCAAACCATAAAGGTCTGAGAGATGGGATTTGCTCCACATAATGTTATGCTGTGCTGTAGATTTAAAAAGAGGATTTTAGTCTTACCTGTTAAATCCTTGTCTCTTAGTCCATACAGGTTACTGGTAACTAAGTAGGCAGGAACAATTCTAGAATTGATTGCAGGGAATGGAGCCTACCTTTCCACCTTGGCTGCAGCTAGCCAACCAGCTCCAGAAAGATTTGAGACATCAACTATTGACTAGATAGTAAAAGGGAAAGAAGACTCCTGTGAGCATGACCCCGAAGGATCCCCACAGTCTGCCACAGGAGAGCCAAGCATGGTCCCTTGACAGGGTGAGAGACCAGTACCCTGTATGGACTAAGAGAAAAGGATTTAACAGGTAAGACTAAAATCCTCTTTTCTCTGTCATCCAATACAAGTTACTGGTAACTCTGGGATGTTAAACCATTGAGTTTCCCAGGGGCGGGAAGTAAGGCAAGGACCAGGCACAAGGCCCCCAAAGTCACCAGGGTGGATATGAACCATCAGATCAGAGATAGTCCAACAAAACAATGAAGTGTCAGCGGACACTGAACATGGGTAACACCCCAGGAACTGTTACACAGCATACTGAAATAGAGACAACAGGGCTCAAAAGAGAAGGAAGCACCAGGAACCAATGGAAATCCTAGACAGGCAAGACTGCCGCCAGGATTTTCCTCCCAAAGCTGGCACCAGCCGATGCCAGCACATCAACACGGTAGTACTTCGAAAAGGTGTGCAGAGACGTCCAAGTGGCCACCTTGCATAACTGATCAGCAGAGGACTGATTCTTGTAAGCCAAAGAGGTCCCAATAGATCATGTAGAATAAGCCGTGACCCTGAAAGGGACAGACTTCTTCCTTAGCTCATAAGCCTTACAAATAGTGGATTTGATCCAAGAAGCAATAGTCACTTTGGATGCAGGTCTTCCTGCCCTAGAACCCTCAGAAATGACGAACATCGCGTCTGATTTCCTGACAGACTCAGTGCGATGTACATAAAACTTGAGACAACGCACCACATCTAACAAGTGGAGATCCCTCTCCTTGTCAGAGGTGGGGTCCGGGCAGAAAGAGGGCACTACAATCTCCTGATTGATGTGGAACTCAGAGACCACCATCTAGAGAAACTCTTGAAAAGTGCGAAGCACCGCCTTGTCCTTGTGAAACACCAAATAGGGTGGTTTTCAAGACAGAGCATGTAACTCCGCGACACAGCAGACACAATCGACAGGAGGAAAGCCATTTTCCACGTCAAGAGGCGCAGAGGAATAGTAGGCAAAGACTCAAATGGGGGGTGCTGAAGGACACCCAGAACCAAGTTAAGATCCCACTGAGGAGCAGGAACCTTAAAGGCAGGACGAGCATGAGCAACGCCCTGGAAGAAAACCTTGACATCAGGAAGGATGGTAATGTGGCTCTAAAAACAGAAAGCGCAGAAGTCTGAACCTTAAGGGAACTCAAACTGAGGCCCTTATCCACACCATCCTGCAAGAAGGCCAGGACCATAGGCAGATCAGAATACTGAGACAGGTCCTTGTCAGCACACAAAGACAGAAAGGTCGACCAGACACGATGGTAGATCTTGGAAGAAACAGGTTTGCGGGCACTGAGAATAGTAGCCACCACACCAGAAGAGAACCCTTTCTTCGTTAATATTGAGGATAGAATTTCCAGGCCGTCAAAGCTAGCCGATGAACATCCTCCTTCCACAGGTAACCCTGTAGAAGAAGGTCCGGACGGTAAGGTAGCCGGAATGGCTCCGCCACTGACAGATCCAGCAACTCTGTAAACCAAGCTTGATGAGGCCAGTACGGAGCAATCAGAATGACTGTACAGCGTTCCAGTCGTAATATCCGTAACACCCTGTGCAACATTGGGAGGGGAGGAAAGATGTAAGCCGGAGGGAATAACCAAGGAATGGACATCACATCTACTGCCAGAGCCAGAGGGTCTCACCACTGAGAGCAGAACCTCGGTACCTTCCTGTTGTGTCTTGTCACCATCAGGTTGATGTAAGAAGGACCCCATTTCTGAACAATGAGGTTGAACACCTCTGGGTGTAGCTCCCACTCTCCGCTGTCCACTGTGTGTCGACTGAGGAAGTCCGTCATGACGTTGTCTACACCAGGAATGTGCACTGCAGATATAGCAGGAACGTGTTCTTCCGCCCAGGACAAAATAGCCTTGACCTCTAACCAAGCGGCAAGACTTCTTGTGCCGCCTCGCTTGCTGATGTAAGCCATGGCTGTGGCGTTGTCGGACTCCACTTGGACTGGACAGTCTTCCAACTGAGATGTCCAATGTCAAAGGGCATGAAATATACCCGAAGCTCCAATACGCTGATTGGAAGGAGGGATTCCTCCGGAAACCACCACCCAAGAGCTCAAGTGACACAGGACCGCTCCCCAGCCTGAGAGGCTGGCATCCGTCGTCACCTTGGTCCAGAAGGGTACCAGGAAGGACTTGCCAATAACCACCCCAAAGATGCCAACCAGCAGTTAAAGGTTTAATTTACCACATAAAGTTGCTCCAAACACTGACAGACATAACAGAAAGACCCAGTGAGTGAAGGAGTGTGCAATAAGAACTCCCAGGAATAACCCTTGTGCGGAGGGGCACTGTGGGACAAGTTTTTGGTGCATAGACTGCCTCCTCTTCTTCCAGCTCAATCCCCCACCTTCTCCAGATTCATGAGTGACAAGTGCCACAGGAAAAATAAAGAATCTAATTGGTAAGATGAAAAGGATGCTCCTAAGACAAAGGTCCTAAGAGGACTCCTCTCCCAGGGAAGGAAGCAATGGTAGGTTTTTCTCTGGGTGAGAGTCCTGGGTTCCATATATATATATATATATATATATATATATATATATATATATATATATATATATATATATATATATATATATATAAAAAAAAATAATAATAATAATAATAATAATTTACATTCAGTTCACTAATCCAGTTTTCTATCATCCAACATAGAATGCAGGAACCATGGGGTACCAAAGCATCCCAAAGATTCCAGGGAGGGAAAGGGAAAACTTACTCTGCCCCCAGCATACCAGCATTCCATAGGGTTAAACCGGATATGTTTAACAGTATGTGTCAACAGACACTGAACTAGCACAGCAAACCAAACAAAAGCCAACAGGGCTCAAACTACTGAACAACAACTGGACAGTAGATGAAAAGAAAAAAAGAACCAACAGACAGGCAAAACTGCCTGAAGGACCTTCCAACCAAAGCTGGCCTCATCTGAGGCCAGGGCATTGACACCGACACTGTAGTGTTTGGGAAAAGTGTGCAAGGAGGACCATGTTGCACCCTTACACAGCTGTTCATCTGAGACTAACAGATCTGGTGGAGTGTGCTGTGATCTTGAAAGGAACAGGTTACTTCCTAATCACATATGTTTGGCGTATGGTAGCCTTAATTGGATGCTGTTTGACCAGCCCTACGTCCCTCAGGGATGACAAAAAGGAAGTCAATCTTTGCGAAAAAACTGCAATGCACAACATCCAAGAGCTTGAGATCCCTCCCTTGTTTGGATGAACAGTCAAGTCAAAAAGGCACAATGATCTTCTGATTGGTGTGAAACCTGAGACAGCCTTGGGTTAAAACTCATTTGAGCTACAAAGTACCACCTTGTCCTGGTGGAAAGCCAGGAAAGGAAGTTTGCAAGACAGAGCTTGCAAATCAGTCACTCTGCTAACACATACAATGGTCAAAAAGGTAAGCCATTTTGAGCGTCAGAGGAAGCAATGGAATAGAGGTCTGAGGTTCAAGGGAGGGCCGCTGGAGGACACTTAAGATCATACTGAGATTCCAGTGGCGTGGGGTCCCAGAATGAAGGCAAGGTAGGTACCCCCCCCCCCCCCCGTGAAGGAAAATCTTAACATTCGGTATAATGGCAATATGTCTCTGAAAGAGAAAAGACAAGGCTAAGATCTTTATGTTAATGGGGCTCAGACACAGTCCTCTGTTGCCACCATCAGGAAGGAATGTTAAAGGTTTGAGAACACATTCTTCTCAGTACACCATCAGCGAAATATGGACCAGACTATGGTGCACCTTAGATGAGGCAGGTTTCCTGGCTTGGATCACGGCAGAGATTACTTCATCAGAGAAGCTCTTTCTTCTCAGAAAGGTGGCCTCAAGAGCCATGCTGTCAAAGCCAGCTTCTCCACATCCTTGTACCACTGAAGCAGGAGGTCCAGTCTCAGTTGTAGGCAGAGCGCATACTAAATGGACCAGTTGATCAGGTCTGCAAACCAGGCCTGCTGGGGACAGAAAGGCCGAAACATGGGCTTCCACCCACAGAAAGTTCACTTCCTTTCATTCTGTTTCACTGTGGGTTACTCCCATGCAATTACATGGGACCAGTGTAAAAGCCAAGTGAACATCTCGGAGTTCCAGAATGTTGATGGACAAGAGACTCTCCTCCCTGACCACGGCCCTGGGTACCCAGGTTCGCACTCCATCCTCTCAAACTGGCATCTGTCGTCAAGAGGTTCCAATCCAGAATCACAAAGGATCTCCCCTAAGTCAGGTGTGGAAGATTAAGCCACCAGCGAAGGACCTCCTCGTGTAGATAGGGTAATTTAATGAGAGATGTTCTCGCTGTCGTGACCATGTCCTGAGAAAGTCCCATGGAAGTTACCCTGTATGGAAAGAAGCATAGGGGACTGCTTGCAGGGCAGACACCAGACAACCCAGGACTCATATGTAGCAACTTACTGTGGCCACTCCAGGGCCCATAACACATCTTAAGACAGGAGCTGGATCTTCTCTGTGAGGAACACCCTCCCGCCCGGAGGGTGCTGAATCCCCCCAGACACACCAGTACCTGTGATGGGATGTTAGAAGACTTCAAGTTGAGGATACAGCTGTAATGCATAAGGATGCGGGAGCTCTCTTGGATATGAAAAGCAAAGATTTCTTCTGAAGGAGCCTTTATCAGCAGACCGTCCAAATATAGCGTCAGAGAAATGCCTTGAGAGCGGCTCTTGAGGCCACCATTCTGAAAAGAAAGAGCTTCTCTGATGAAGTCATCTCTGCCATGATCTTTGTGAAGATTCTGGGTTCCAAAGGCAGGCCATAAGGCATAGCAGTGAACTGGTAGTGACTGTATGCAAAAGCAAAATACTCGTTGCACATCGCTGCACCTTGAAGAGTGTAGAAACCACATATCGGTTGAGACATTTCAGTTCCAAATTAGGACAGAAGTTGCTGTCCTTCAAAAAGGTTGGAAGCAAAACCAGAAAAGTGATCTTGGTCTGGGACCAGTACCAGTACCTGCTTTTTTAGAGTTAAAATGGTGTGTGTGAACAGACACTCTTGCGCTTTGTCCACTGAACCCTTTGACAAAAGGGAGGAAGGGACTTGAAATTTATGTGGTACCCTTCTAATACCACCCGCAAAAAACTCACTATGGAGGACGTCCAGGCATCTCATAAAAGACGGAGATGACCCCTCCTACAGGTAATAGACCAGGATTCTGCAAGTCACATGGAGGCTGACTTGTCAGACTTAGACTTTGCTGAAGATCTTGTGCTGCCAAGTCTGTCTCAGCTTTGCGGTAAGGTGCAATTGGGAGACTTGAGGGATATGCACCCTCTGCACCCTGGATTGGCAGGGGAAGGAAACCCATGAGTCTTGCTCGCCAGAAAGGACCATTTTGCAGGGATGTGACAGAGTGCTTTTTTGCACCAGCTGTGTCGCTAGTGATCTGCTTCAGGTCAGACCTGAGCAAAGCCTTGCCTTGCAACAGTGACTTCTTAGAAGATTGGTCTGTGGACCAAATTTTGAGCCACAGTGTGTAGAATGCTTAAACAAAAGCAGCGGAGGATTTGCCTGAGAATCTAGCCACATCAAACTGGGTTTCAGTAATATAGGCACTAGCTTTCATAATGTTAGCGAGCAGAATAAGCATATCTCTAGAGATATCAGAATGTATAATGTCAGAGAGCTGTCCTCCCCACACAGCAATAGTGCGCTATTCACCTAAGCAGAGGCAAGAATAGGCCTCCACGCCACCCCAGTAGCAAAATTGGCTGTAAGAAGGAAATCCAGGCACTTATCAGTTGGTCCTTCAGAGCAGCAGGATCTGCAAGGTAAAAGGCTGTGTTTTCAGCCAGGTGTGAAATATGGGGGAGGGGGGGGGGTCAACAGCTGGGGCAGAAGCCCATTGTGCATTGCCTTAGCCGTAAAGGGATACAGCTTAGAGTGCTGGGGAAGCCCCTGAATACTTAAGTCTTGGATTTCCCTATATGCATACCTGGGAACTTTCAGTTGAGGGCTACCCGGAGGGTAGTCCTCTGTTCACCAGGGGGTGAAAAAAATGACGCTAATCGCGTCAAAAAGGGGCGGGGCTTGCCGCGAGTGGGGGGGGCTTAACCCTTTGAGTGCCAGAGTGGTACGGAATGCATTGCAAAGCAATGCATTCCTTACTACTCTGGAACTCAGAGGGCTAGGGACTGAGTATCAGCAGGAGAAAAAGCGGATGTGGCAGAGTTTCAATAGAAACTCTCCACATCCGGAGGAATCAGCCTCTGCCCCGGAGACCCGGTAAAGCTCTGTCAGAACCGGAGTCTCCGGGGCAAATCCGGAGAGTTCCCAGGTATGCCTATATGCCCCTTGAGGTCAGACATCTGCAGGACAAAAAGTGTCTAAAACTAGATATAACGGACCTATGGTTTGTTATGACTGCATCTGTTAATACAGGTAACAGATGCTGGATCCCTGTTTTAAGAAAATTATTTGGACTACAATTTTATTGGGCCTACAGAAGTTTTATAGTATTTTTGTATTATGACCTTATTGTCTCCAAATGTGTGCATCTCACTGTCCATGTTTGATTAGATTTTACTTCCCTAATCCCTTTACCTCTGTTGTACATTCACCATTGTTGTCTGTGTGATGAGATTAGCCTGATGCTGTAGTTTTCTATAGAACCTACTTCCATTGTGCTGTGTGTTAATTGTATTCATCTGTTCCTGTCCTACTGCATGACACATTCTCCTTCCCCCTGGCTTTATAAACCATGGTCAGTTCCAGGTAAGTTCCAGGAATGGTCTAAAGAGTCCCCTTTGAGTCCCTTTCCTCAGATCCTCACGACTTGGCCTGGCACGGCTACTCCTTTGTAGCCACATCATGAGGGGCCCGACATGATGGCCAGGGGCTACACAGAGTTCCTGGGTTCCGTTACACTAGATAAAATTAGTTTAAAGTATCCTCAGTTTAATGCAAAGCCCCATAAAGATACCAAAAGTAGTTATCTGGTACGCAAAGAGTTAAACTGGAGAAGAGAGCAGAAGAATAAGCCTCTGAAAAGAAGAGGATTTAGTCTTACCTGTTAAATCCTTTTCTCTTAGTCTATATAGGTTACTGGTAACTTTGACAAACTGCTGAGTCACTCCCTGTCAGCTAGAATCATCAGGAATTCGATATACAGTAAATTCACTTCATGATCATTTTAACTTTTATAACTTTTGAATAAAACAACTGACTGTTTTACATAGCAGGAAAAGCTCTGTAACATAGATCAGGGCTTAAAATTTGAAGTCCTTTGCTACTAACCAGACCTGAAAAGTTACTCGCCACTGCAAGTCATAACATACCCACCAGGGCTGAATTTCTACTTACCAGGGCTAAATTTTCACTCACCATTGGCCAGTGGCGAGTGAAAATTTTGAGCCCTGACATAGGTTTTCATTAAAAATTTTTACTGCTCTTTTAAATGATAAAATCTGCTAATCACCAATGCAGATGACCATAGGTTGTCCAGAACAACACCCTTATTCAGGTACGTTTCATCTGCTTGGAACACATTTTCTATTTGAACTTTATATTTATTTCATGTTAGGTGGGTCTTTTTCCTCAGGGGAGGGAAACATGGAAACTTCCCAGCTGTTGTTGGATTACAACTCCCCTCAACTTGTCGGTGGACAGCTGAGGATGAATAGAATTGTAAAACAGTTTAACCCTTTGAGAGCCAGAGGCGTATGCAATGCATACCCCCCAAAGGGTTAAGGGTTGTATGTTGCCTACCCCTTCCTTGTGACTTATTTTCAAGAACCAGATGTTGATCACACATTAACTGGAGATGGGCATCTAATTACAGATGTGTTAGTGCAAGGAAATTGTTATACACATATTAAATGAGTAGTGCACAACATAGATCAATTACACAAAACAAACACTTACTTTTCAGGTGACTGCTGTATCAAGGGGGATATCAGATGGAAACGAATATAAGCTGTAAGAGAACATCTGGTTACAGTAAACTGAATATCAAAAGCATTTCAGGTATTTAAACAAATGGAGCAAAAGTGAATATTTGAAGTCTATGGACAGGAATATTTGGCAGTTTCTTGGATGTACTTAAGAGGACTTTGGGCAAAATCAAAAGAGCAGCAGTTCTGGAGGAAACCAAATGCATCATAGTGGACAAAATATTCCCATTTATTGAAATAGGGCTTGTTAGCATTCAAGGGATTGGAAAACGTCACTTTCCACCATAATGCAGTTGTTTTGCTTTAGAACTGCATCTATAAAGCTTCCTGAATACAGCCTTTAGCACTTGCAAGTGTCCTGTCCTGCCCTCCTCTTACCTTTAGGAATCTTGAACTTGTTATCTTTCTTGTACCATAAACTGCCCAGCTCAGTGCTCAATATTTTCTCTGGATACTCTGTGTCTGGACAGTCTGAGGTCTTCAGATTAAAATCAGAGGCTTGTGGAAGTGGAAGATCAGATATACATTAAAATTCAAGGACACCATCAAAAACCTAAAATAAGAGAGTCTATAGGTCAATTACCAATGAACTTGTTTTCAGCAGGGAGATGGAGATCTGGGTTTAATGCAAAGTCTGTACTCCAGAGGTCTTTCCATTTTGCATCGATATCTATGGACATAAGACAATGCAGAGGATAACGAAGCAAGATCTTAGTTACTTGCAGGACACTGGGTACTGCCTTGTGGTATTCATATTGTTAGTCTTTTAGAGCAGTAGTGAACAACTTGTGTCTTTCCAACAACTGTGATGATGGGACATTTAAAGCAGAACTACCACCGCTAAGCAACTTTGTTTTTAATAATTCCCTATCTAGCGACTAGCTGCTTAGTAGCGCTAGTCACCAGAATTATTACCTGGTTATGGACAAATATGCATTCATCCTCGGCTGACAGGCAGGACGGAGCGTGGACATCTTGCCCTAGTGACGTCTGCGCACCTGCGCTATCAGTCCCAGATAGCTGTAGGAGGCATTGCTAGGAGCCATTCGGCTCCGGAAGGGAGAGAATTATTAGAAACAAAGTTGCTTAGTGGTGGTAGTTCCGCTTTAATGCAACAACTGCAGAGCCACATTTTGTCCAGCTCCACTCAGAAGCTCAAAATTTACCTTCTGTGCTGTACTGGGTCCCAAACCACTTCTCCTTTAGGTCACACTTCCCTTCATTAGCTGGAGACAGAATAAGCAGATTTGCTTTCTGAGGTGTAAGACTGTTCAGTGCCTCTGCAATCACCTAGAGGTACAGAAGGAGAATCCAATATCAAGCTTTACTGTACTACCTAGATCATTATGTGGCATATATATCAACATGGCCCTAAAACTTCACAAATCATCGGAATACAAAATGTTTTAACATCAATAAACATCTCATAACGTCATTAATAACTAGTTGAGACTGGTAAATGTCTAAGGACATAGGTTATCTAATAAGTCATTAAAAAAGTCACTATTCAGCAGTTTATTGTGAACTAGTTGAAGAGCCCGTTACACAGGCCACAGTGCCACTGCCAGGTGGTCGCGGGGCAGTCATGCGCAGTAGAGACTGCCCGCGCCACGGCTGATATAGAGCTGAGCTCTGTATCAGCCACGCCGCGGGCAGTCTCTACTGCATATGACTGCAGCACACCCAGCAGTCTCGACTGCGCATGATTGCATCATCACATACGTTTTATCAAATTATTATATAGGATATGACTGCCCTAACGCAGAGACATTCTTTGGCAAACCAACTGCACCATGTGAGAAAAGTTTTTTTTTTTTCTTATACTTAATGATAAATCATTTTCTCTTACTCTGATGGGGGACACAGGGACCATGAAGCTAAATATGTCTCCACCAGGAGGCAGGGCACTTTAAACTGAAGACAACAAACACCCCTCTCCAGTACTACTTTACCCTTGATGTTCCACCTACCATTCAGAGTACATATCAAATTACAACTACAAAGAAAACCAATAAATGGAGGGGGCACCCCACACCGCAATTCTAGCTGAAGCCAAGGCTGGAGTGAAAATTGTGGACTAATTGACAAAATTAATTAAATCTAGATTATTATTATGAACAGGGAGGTGTAGAACACCTGTCAAACACATGGGCCAAAGCTGTGACATCTGAAGAAAAACACACGACACACATAATAATGGAGTCTGTAAAATTAAACACACAAAAATAGGTCTTCAGATGGTGGTGAATCCCTGTAGGGAAGAGAAGAGACAGGAGTTGCAACATTAATTTTAGTTAGCTGTGTAGGTAGTAAAATAGTTGTCTCCCAACTTCATAGAAGGAATCTGTATGATGTAAACAAGGGGTGGGGGACATGAGGCCCTCCTGCTACAGCAGACCAACTCCCACTTGCTGGCTGGGGAAGATGGAAATTGTAGTCTGGAACAGCAAGATGACCTCAGGTTGCCTTCCCCTGATCTGAACAATGATCTATGGACAGCACCACTCACCTCTGGGTTGTACTCAAAGAGAAGCTGGTCTCCGGTCAGAAAATCTTCTCTGGGGAACAGCTGCATGTTTTCACAGATATTCTCCACATATTCAATAGGGTCAGTCTACCAAATGTAAAAAAAAATGATTAACAGTTAACTTCAATTTTTAGCCATAGAGATCATATTTGTACATCATTATAAGGGGATTATTGTGCACTTACCAATAAATCATTTTCTCTTAGCCCATGTGGAACACAGGACGCATGGGTAAATAAGCCTCTGGCCAGTGTGTGTGTGTGTGTGGGGGGGGGGCACGGCAGCTGCCTAAAAGAGCTCTTTGGAGCCTGGGACTTGACCTCTACTCCATTTTACCCCCACAGACATGTTCATTTTAAAGTATATCAAAGACTGAAAAAAGAAAAGAGGCAGGAAGGTGGTCACCTGAGAGACCAAAAGGTACCCCTGCCCAGAACTCAAACAGCAAGTTTTTCTCCATGAGGAAAACCCTGTGTTCCACATGAAACAAGAGAAAGGATTTAATCAATGGTACATAAAAATCCCTTTTTCTCTTTTGCCCAATGTGGAAACCGGACCCAAGGGGCTATATCAAAGCTATCCACCAAGATTCCAATGAGGGAAAGAAAAAACCTTCAAAACAAAAAAACATTTCCAACAGATAAGAACTGGAATGAACACAAACCTCAGGTGTCAACAGTAACCCACACACTTACCAAGTAACACCACAAAAGGTTACTAGAACAACAGACAAAGTTACCTACAAAGGTACAACTGTCTGAAGTACCTTCCATCCAAAAGTGGCCTCAGCCAAAGCCACAACAGACTCTGCAGTATTTAGCAAACATGTTGCCACCTTAAACAACTGCTCTAGAGAGGCATGGTTCTTGTAGGCCAAGGAAGCAGCCATAGGGTTTGGTTGAATGCACATAACTCTAAGAGCCACACCTTTTTCCTAAGGACGTACGCATGGCAAATAGTTGTCTTCAGTCAAGAGGCCATCACATTGGACCTAGCTTGACCCACACAAGGGCCATCAGGAATAATGAAAGGTGTCAGATTTTTGGAAAGGTGCTGTGAGATGAATGGAATACTTGAGGCACCTAACTACATCCAAACAGTAAAGCTCATTCCAGGCAAAGAAAGGAGGACAATATCCTGGTTAACATGAAACACAGAAACAACCTCTGGGAGAAACCCTACAGGAGTTTGCAAGCTCCCTATCTGAATTTTTTAGTTAGTTATTTTTTTTAATCATAAGGAGGGGGGTAAGATTTACATGATAAAACCTTTAGTTTGGCTACATGCCAAACAGACACAATCCCAAGCAGGAAAGGTGTATTAGGAGTCAAGACCCAAAGAAAAACAGAAGACAGACTGAAAAGGAGCTTTCTGAAGTACTTCCAAGACCAAGTTCAAGTCCCGTGCAGGAGTGGGATCACAAAAGATTTAGTAGGCATGAGACACACCCTCAACAAAGGTTTACACATCTGGCAATATGTGACATAGAAGTACAGATAGAGCAGAAATCTGACCCGTAAAAGATCTAAGACTAAACCATTGCGGGTGACATAGGCCATTGCTGTTGCATTGTCATACTGAATCCACACCAGCAGACCTTGGTGGAGAGGAGACCAATGCAGCAGAGATAAGTGAATTGCCTGGAGCTCCAACACATTGATGGACAGAAGAGTCTCACTTTTGAGCAAAAGGCCCTAACCCATCCAAGAGCCAAAGGTTGCTCCCCAACCTGTCAGTCTGTAATCCATCGTGATTGTCACCCAAATTCAGAATGACCACTGGCTGTCCCAAAGACAGATGAGACACCTGAAGATATGACTTCATCTGATAGGGGAGAGAGACATGACATTTGAGAGATGGCGCTGCTGTCTGGACAAATTCCTGGAAATCTCCAGCTGCAGTTTCCAGCTGTGGAATTCTGCAGAAAGACCCACCCCCTGAAGAGTGTTGAATCTCATACCAAGAATGAGAAGGACATGACATGGAACCATAGAGGATTTCTTCAAAATCGACAAAAACCGTGTTGGTCAGGAATGGACAAGTAAGACTGAATCTGAAGGAGCCTTTAACAAAAGACTGTCTAGATATGGAGTAAGAAAAACCCTGGAGAACGAATATAGGCAGCCAAGACCTTTTTAAAAATCCACAGAGAAGATGCTAGCAAAAAAGGGTGGGGAAACGAAAATTACAATCTTGAAAGGTGAAGTGAAAGAATCGCTGATGATCTTCATGGATGAAGTGAATAGAAGCGTCCTTAATGCTAGGGGAACAAGAAACTCCCCTGAACATATTGTGGGGTGTGAGGTAGACCAAAGACTTCATCTTGAACTGGCGGTATGCACAAGATGGTTGAGACACTTCAAGTGCAAAATAGGATGACAGCAGCCGTCATTTTTGGAAACTATGAAAATATTTGAATACTAGTTGAAGAACCAGTGTACACGGGCCACAATGCCACCCAGAAACGGCCGCGGTGCAGTCATGCACAGTAGAGACTGCCCGCACAGAGGCTGATAAAGAGCGGGTGCTCCGAATTCAGACCGTAGCCCTTTCTGCACGCTGTGAATTTGGAGTACTCTCTGTACAATTCGGAGCTCCCCTCTATGTTACCAGCCACGGTGCGGGCAGTCTGTACTGCACATGACTGCAGGGCGTACAGCTGACTGTACTGTGCATGACAGCTTCTGACAAACATACATTTAGTGAATTATTATATATGATAATCCTAAAATATAATTTTGCCATTGTACAAATCATTTGCAAGACCTCACCTTGAATATGCAGTGAAGATTTGGGCACCAGTTCTGAATATGTATATTCTAGAACTGGAGAGAGTACAGCGAAGAGCAACAAAATTAGTTATAGGAATGGATGACTTGATGTATGAGGAACGACCAGACACACTTGGTTTATGTAGACTAGAATAAAAGAGACAGCTAAGAGGAGAGCTTGTCACAATGTACAAGAATATGAGAGGTCAATACAAGGATCTCTCTGGTGAGCTATTCATTCCAAGGACCGAGCAAACACCCCTTGAGATTAGAGGAAAGAAGGTTTCTCCACAAAATTCAACTTAAGGAGAGAATGCAGGCGCTTATCTGTAATGTTTCACAAAAACAGCAGCTCCAGTTATTCTTCATAGTATTTAGGTCATGGAGAGTGCTATTTCAATAAGGTCAGAGTTGTTGTTCAATAGTTACTGAATGATAAAGTGTCCCCCTCCCACCCCTTTTTACCTAGTGTAAGCCAACTCCCCTCAGATATGGAATCTGGTCCTGGGACCACACGATCACAGCAAGGGACAAGCTTCTTACTGTCAGCATAAGGAAAACCCTGCTCCCCCACCCCCCTTGACAGGTTTTTCCTTATGCGCACTGAAGATTGTCCGGATGGATTGCAGAGAGGGACAGTCTTGCTGCTCTGATGTGACCAGTGTTACATCAGTAAAAGGGGTGGGAGGGGGATATTTTATCATTCAATTACTCTTGAACTACAACTGTGACATAATTGAAATAACACTCTCCATGGCCCAAATACTAGGAAGATTAATTCGAGCTGCTTTTATTGTGAAACATTACTATCCATTTAAGCACTCCAGCATTAGAAAGTGGTAATGCTGTGCGCTTAGACCGACAAGAAACCAGAGGGTAGGTTCACAACTGCAATAGGGCATCATGAAAGAAGGGATATAACAGAAAATTCTGGGAATTAAAAGTTTCTCCATTAGAGGATTTCCATTCCTCTAAGGAATGAGTTTAAATTGCAAGCTCTGTTTTGCTCCTCTTAAATTTAGAGACCAGGGTGACCAAAAACACTCTGCAGGTGACCCATGTTATTCCTCAAATAAATCCCCAGGAGTAAAGAATGAATCAAAACTGCAACGATCAGTTATCCCTTCCTCTGGGGAATCTCCATCCAAGGAAGAATCTGCCTCACAGAATGACAGTGGTCTTACTGGGGGGATAGAAGGATCCCTGCAATTGTTTCCATTATGTTCAGGCACAGCCAGGAGACAGCCAAATAAGCAACACAGGTCAGAAATATAATGGAAAAAACGCATATGAATGAAAGGTGTAAAAACTGCGTGGCGGGAGGGTTTAGCCTTGTGTATCACACATTGCGGGCACAAGGTATAGGAAAGGCATAAGACCTCCCCTTTCTCTTCCCTGAAGCCCGGGGGGGGGGGGGCCTTTGTTGAACAGAACAGTGGATCTCCAGCTGTTTGATCAATTCACTGCTCCAGCAGCGGGGTGGACTCCTAAGAACAAAAGAATAGAAGTAACATCCTTCTCTTACCCACTGAAGTCCACTCGATGCAGCAGACACCTTTTTGTTGCTGCCAATGCACCATCCAATGTGGCCAACCCAAGTGCCCATTTTTTAAGTGTCTCTGGCCCATAAAGGATTAACCAAAATTATGTATATTTAATAAAAGTAATAAAAGAGGTCACCTTCGAAGGTGAATGTGAAAGGAAATGCGGCTGACAGAAACAAAGAACTGAGTGCAGAACTACCAATTTTACCACAAACTTCAGAATGAGGCTGTTAGACAGACAGGGGCATACTCACAGAACCTGTACACTCAAACTGCAATCCACTTCAGTCTCCTGTACACAATAAACAAAAGAAAGACTAAAAAAAAAAAAAAAAAAAAAAAAAAAGATAAGGAAAAAGCCATTCTCTAGCACATCCTTAAAAGGTCTGCACCCTGTTCTGTAGCCATCAAGGAGGCCAGGGATAGAATCGCGCCTAATAGCGGATTGTAGCTTAAGAAAACAAACAAGGCTAGCTAAGAGAATATTTGCCCTGACAGTCTACACTGAGGTTACATGTAAAACTCGGCATGTCTGAAGGTGGTAAAGTGGAGTAGGAAGGGAGTCTATGCCTCAAGGGAGCTGTTTTAGGCAAATGCCCTGCCATCCTGACCAGAGGATACTTCACCTATGGTTCCTGTGTTCCACAGTGGATGAAAGAAATAGTAATAAAAACACAAAAACTGTCATAGAAAAGAAAGCAAAAAGTAAAAGCAAAGACAGATGTGATGATGAATACTAGCTGCCACATGAAATACAAATGTATTTTTAACTGGACTAGGCCTTATTTGCTAGGACAAAGAATAAGTGAAGAGGTAGGAAAACAAGTAACCTATACAGGTAACCTCGAAAACACAAACAGTGCACAATCACATTGATCAAGACAGGGATGAATCCCAGGTGCCTACAATCCCAGGTTCATGAAATGTTACTTATACCTTCTACAGTTGTACAGTCACACTTTAACGCAATACTAAATCTATAAGATTTTTATGGATTTACCCATCCCTAGCCCAAACTGAACCATAAGAAAACCGATTTTAAGGCCATACCCACTTAAAATTAACCCAAATTTCTGTCCTCCTATATTCCCCAGTCCTTATCACAATGTACAAGTATATGAGAGGTCAATACAAGGATCTCTCTGGTGAGCTATTCATTCCAGGGTCTGACCAAATAACCAGGTGACACCCCTTGAGATTACAGGAAAGTAGGTGTCAACTTCAGCAGAGGAAAGGGGTTTTTTTTTTTTTACAGTAAGGTCTGTTAAATTATGGAATTCCTTGCACAAGGATGTGGTTATGGCAGATACAGTGGATACATTTAAGAGCAGATTAGGATACCTTTCTTTCAAAAGGGAACATATGGGGTTATACTGTGTATTAGTAGGCAAATCAGGAAGGTCTGAAAAAAGACTAACTTATTTGGTAGCAGGAAAGCTATATAATAATAATGTCACTGGATTATGAGGCAAAGGCTGAACTTGATGGACTTGTGTCTTTTTTCAACATAATTTAATGTTACTATGTTACCCCCCCAATGTCTTTCGCTTTTTAGTCTGTCCCCCTTTACCCACTCCCCCTCCCCAATAACAGTTGCTCTTGTCTACAGTTTTCGCCACAGACAGTGCCACCTCTGTTCCCACCCTACCACTGACACACCAGTCTCTATCAGCACCATTCCAATGACAGGTAACCATACCTGCTCCTGATAACGAAACTCATTTGCCTCAATTTTCTGAATTTCTCTGAAGATCCTGAAATACAATAAAGTAACATTTAGCAGTAGTTATCACTCCAGAGAAAGCAGATACTGCTTATGGTGTAGTGCATTACCTTTCCTGAGGTCCCATGTTCTGCAGCATTTTCAAATACTGAAACACAATGTGTATAATCTAGAGAGAAATACAAGGAAATATACATTAAAACATGCACAACCTAAACAGAAACATAATGAGAAAATATGCTAAAACTCACGATGTCTAATGCGTTAAGAGGAAGTAGTGCAAATAAATGAAAACAAGTGCACAATAGAGGAGAAATTAAAAACAATTAACATTGATTTAAATGGAACTGTTAACCCTTTGTATGCTACAGACATCTAAAATGCATTGGTGCACAAGTCATTAGATATCGCTCTAGCATTCAAAAAAGTCCCATTTAAATCACTGCACAGAAAAGCGTGCATGTGCTACAGTGACCATACCCTGTAGCGCAGCCATTAGAATTGAAGGCCAACATCAGTGGAGCTGTGCCTGGAATATTCATGCATTCAACAGACAGTTCCTTAAGAGACATTTCTTTACATAACTTGTTAGGGAGAGGACACACTGTGAGTACATACCTCATAGAAATGTTCATAGCCTGCATCTGTTAGTGTGATAGATATGCTAAACACAGAGTATGTTGTGTTCTGTTCGAAGCCAGTCTCACTATTCCCTCCAAACAGAGCCAGGGCCCAGCACCTAAAAGTAGGAAGCACAGGATCCTTCAATCAGAAGCAGCACATGGGCCTGTGCAAAATACAGTACATTCTGAACAAATGAGCAACATTCTATATAACAGAAATGTGCCAAACATGCCTACCTACATAGTTTTATGCAAAGTTTCAGCATGTCAAGAACATGAGCAATTATCAGGCAAACCAACTGCACCATAGGGGACAAGCGAAAACTCACATGGATTTAAGATAGGCTTTTATCTCCCTTGATTGCTAAAGGTCAGCAATGCATTGCACCTCCATGCATTGGAGACCTCTCTAACATTCAAAGAATTAAAAGTCCCTTTTAAATCAATGGGAATTTGGTTAATTGCTCTTTGTTCTCTATGTTTGCCTCATAATTACTCCATTACTCTCAATACTTTTTCATACAAGGATGCACCTAGTCCAAGCTAAACCTCCAGTCATCGCTCGCCTTTACCTATACTTTTTCTGATTCAAGCTCTCAAATTTCTCCTCTTCTATACAGAGCTCCTTGATAATATATGATCTGTTTTAGAATTGATATTACATTTCTATACCAAAAGCACAAAAAATGGCATAAGTGTTTTTGTTATGGGTTCAGGGTTATCACTTCTTTCACTTCTGCTTATCAATTTTCCTGCAAAGACTGCTGCTTAGTCCCGTGGGCTATTGGAAGCACCCTCCACACAAGTGCGTAACCCAGGCGAAACAATACAAAACGAAGAAACAGCGCAAGGGATCCCTCTAAATGTTATCTGAGTAATTATACAGTCAATTCTTTTCCCCTCCCTTCCAAATGGGTACTCACTTTTTCTAGAGGCTACTTCCGCCTCTAGGTCGTAGGCCTCTACTGGGTCTGACTTCCAGTACTGGTCACTCCCCACGGCAACTCCTCTCAGTCCTCCTCTCTTAGCCTCTTACCTCTCCCTCGTATCCTTCTTAGATGCTACCATAGTAGTCAATGGATATCCTTATTCAGGGGGACACTTCTTTACTTTAGGCTTGGACTATAAAAATTGCACATGGATATAACCTTGTTTTCAAATATTTATTTTAAAGAAAGAATAAATACATAACTAATAGAATAAACAACATATGATTAAAAAAATAAAATAGACACTGTTGAGTCTCAACACCCTACACATTTCAAATACTCTATTTCCTCAGTGGTATCATCCGTTCACCTTGAAGTTCAAAACCCTTTATGGAAAATATCTACTTACTTAGTTTGCACAACATCCCGGTGTGAGCCATCGTACCAACTTCCATTTCCTCCTAAGTCTATGCTTCTGGTTCGCTCAGGTGACCTTTGGTCATGCGTTCCAAGCCTCACTCTGAAATTACTCTCATCTCAGTGGATCGCTTCTACCCATGCGTGCCAAGTATCACTTTGCTTCCTTCCTCTCGTTCACTATCCTTCTACATTATCTCCTTTTTATTTAACATGCCAAACAAAAATCCTATATATTCCGTCCATCAACTTTTATACATCTAAATCATTCTTTTTAGTATCTAACTAAAATAAATTATTATTCTTGTAAATTTCTGTCTACTTAATACAATGTGCTATGGTAAGAACATCCCATCTCATCCAAGGCCCTTCCCTCTCATCTCTGTCTCCCTTCACCTGTGCTTAAAATGTACATATCAATACAAAACACACATATTATATATCTATATATATCTCCTATATAATAATTCGCTAGGCTGTTTATCAGAAGCCGTCATGTGCAGTAGAGACTGCGCACATTCGGAAGTCTCTACTGCACATGATCGCATTGCGTAGGTGAGATATTTGTGTGTGTGTGTATATATATATATATATATATATATATATATATATATATATATATATATATATATATATACACACACACACATACATACACATATTATATATATATATATATATATATATATATATATATATATATACATATACACACACACACACACATATTATATACACACATATATATATATATATATATATATATATATATATATATATATATACACATATACACACACACACATATTATATACACATATATATATATATATATATATATATATATATATATATATATACACACACACACACACACACACACACACACACACACACACACACACACACACACACACACACACACACACACACACACACACACACACACACACAGTAAATGAATAAAAGGAGAAAAAGTAAATAAGAGGGAGGGTGTGATGCACCTATGCTATATTCTTCTTGCTCATTTATATATCTACACATCTACAGGGAGGGAAAAAATATTTGATCCCCTGCTGATTTTGGAAGTTTGCCCACTAACAAAGAAATGATCAGTCTATAATTTTAATGGTAGGTTTATTTGAACAGTGAGAGACAGAATAACAAAACACTCTTGAAAAACGTATTTTAAAAAAAAAGTTATAAATTGATTTGCATTTTACTGAGTGAAATAAGTATTTGACCCCCTATCAATCACAAAGATTTCTGGCTCCCAGGTGTATTTTATATAGGTAACAAGCTGAGATTAGGAGCACTCTCTCCTAAAAGAATGATTTAGATGTATAAAAGTTGATGGAAGGAATATACAGGATTTTTGTTTGTCTTTTTATATAAAAAAAGGAGATAATGTAGAATGATAGAGAACGAGAGGAAGGAAGCAAAGTGATACTTGGCACACATGGGTAGAAGCGATCCACTGAGATGAGAAGAGTAATTTCAGAGGGAGGCTTGGAATGCATGACCAAAGCTCGCCCGAGCGAACCAGAAGTGTAGACTTAGGAGGAAACGGAAGTTGGTACGATGGCTCACACCGGGACGTTGTGCAAACTGAGTAAGTAGATCTTTTCCATAAAGGGTTTTGAACTTCAGGGTGAACAGATGATACCCCTGATGAAGTGATAGAGTATCACAAAACACATAGTGTGTTGAGAATCAACATTAGTGGCTATTATTTTATTTCTTGAATCTTATGTTGTTTATACTATTAGTTGTGTATTTATTCTTTTTTAAAATAATTATTTGAGAACAAGGTTATATCCGCTTGCAATTATTATAGTCCAAGCCTAAAGTAAAGAAATGCCCCCCGAATAAGGATATCCACTGACTACTACAGTAGCACCTAAGAAGGATACGAGGGAGAGGTAAGAGGCTAAGAGAGAAGGACTCTGAGGAGTTGCCGCGGGGAGTGACCAGTACTGGAGGTCAGATCCAGCAGAGGCCCACGACCTAGAGGCGGAAGTAGCCTCTACAAAAAGTGAGCACCCATTTGGAAGGGAGGGGAAAGGAATTGACTGTATAATTATTCAGATTACCTTTAGAGGGATCCCTTGCGCTGACCCTTCTTTTTGTATTGACTTGCCTTTACCTCCCTAACAGCATAACTGGTTTTTATTGTGTACGAGACTTATCATTTCTCTCTCTTACTGACATGCAACAATATAAACAAACACTTAGAAGAGCAATACAGGGTCCATATAAGGTCCAGTAAAATGTGAGGCTGTGCCACAAGAGCTATTGAAGTTCTTCCATAACTCTAAATGCTCCAGTATGCCTTGGGGATCACAGTCATTTTGTGTTTCCAGGAAATACTTGAAAATGAGAGAATTCAACGTTTTTTCCCTGGTAAAACATTTTCTAAATAAATAAAGACTTGATGAAGTCAGCACTGAGTGAGACTCATGGGAGACTGGTCTCCTCAGTATTGAAGCCCATTCAGCAGATTTGCCAACAAGTGACTCCTGAGCTGAATACAGAGGACAGCAATCTCCTCTCAGCGCTGAGCATGACACTCTTATAACCCACTAAACAGCAAGACTTACTGAATGGCAATGGAGATGTTTAGCGCTATCGGATTGCCACTTACATAGCTCATGTGGTACAGTCTAGCATTTAAAAGGGACTTGCATGGACCTTATACTGCCCCTTTAAAAGGTCCCCAAACTAGGTAATAAAAAAAAAAAAAAAAATAGGAAAGTGGTTTTTTGAAAATAGCAAGACAGTAGAAAGAAATAGGACCGCACGTTTGTTGTTGCTACCTCTCTTCTCATACATGACCAATTTGGCCAGTCCAATATGGTCATGCTAGTCTGAAAACCCCCTGTCCGATTTCATGCAGATTGCGGTGTTTGATCTGTTTATAGGCCTATACCTGGTCACTCAGCCATAAACAGTAATAAACAGGCAATCTTAATTTGATCGCCAGAGAGGCGCACACCTATCTGGTCTATAAAAGGTTGTAACTGAGTAATCAAAATGTCTGCATTTAGGCCTGTGGATGTATGGGGGGGTGATGCAGGCAATCTGATTGATGGTCATTGTGTTCGAATAGCTTTACAGTAAAAAAAAAAAAAAAAAAAAAAAGTGAAAATATAAAGTAAGGTTAGATTCCTGATGCAGACAGCCCAAGTCACAGAGAAAGGAGATAATAGGATATGGATCATATGCAATGACTTCAAAAACATACAACATAAACAGAGATGTGCTGTTTTGACACAAATGGATTATGGGCCCTTTTCATCAAGTTAAACAGGTGCAATTCTAAAGAAAACTGAAAGCACCATAGATAGTAAATGAAAAACAGTAGATCGTTTTCTAGCATTCAATGGGTTAAAAGACCCATTACAATAAATGGAAGTAGGAACGTGCATTTGCTTTGCTCCAGTCCTGCACTTTTTAGCTTGATGAATAAGAACCTATATTGTAGTCTCCCCCCCCCCCCCCGCCTCCATCAGACTGGTCTCTAGCCCTTCAAATCCCATGTTAGATCTCCTTCTGACAACCAGGTGATGTTCAGTTCTCCTCCCCTGACCAGCGCAGGGCTAATTAACTTACTTTTTGCGGAGCAGGGATAGGATGCTGCCTTTGCCCTCATGTCCAATTAACCAAGAGATATAATGAAGAGGCTTCACTCTAAGAAAGATACAAAGTAATCAATTTTGAGTTTGGGGAAAAACGGAGTGGAAGCAACTAAACAGGAAAGAAACCACAGCCTACAAACAAATAGGTCCTTAGAACACAGTATAACCTTAGAAAGTAGTATAGTAGGGTGGATGAATGATTTCTACAACTCTGCGTTAACCCTGCCTATAGTGAATACTCACTTGTAATACTGTTCCTGAGGTGGCAGAGCCCATGTTATGGTTAATGCGTGAACCTTCTTAATGGGTACAACTGAAAAATAGCAGGAGACAAACAAGTTACTAAATGTCAGGAGCACAAAATACTAATTGCAATAGTGTTTATCAGCATTACTTCACAATGCATTGTGCACCACTATAGTCAAAAGGCTAAGTTAGTCATATCTTTGTGGACCAGATTAAAATTTCTTCTTAACCCCTTAACGTCCATGGTCCTGGGAAGTAACCGTCCCTTAAGGACCACTTTTAAGTTTCCGATGTGCTGGTACACGTGACCTGTGACGCACATCGGCATGCCACGCTGGGGATCGAGAGAGAGCGCTCCAGTCTTGAGCGGCCAATTTCACTCCCCGTTTTTACTTACGGGGCTCCCAGCAGAGCCCTGTAAGTAAAATGTACGTGACATGCTATGACCGTCACTGGTCCTTAACGCAAAAACCCTGTGACAGTCATAGCACGGCACGCGGTCGTTAAGGGGTTAAACCCACAAGATATTTTGTGTATACAAAACATATATAAACTGAGGCCCACACAGACCCTCATGATTGTGCATGATATTGAAGTATTAGTCTACTTCCTGTTTAGGTGCTACATTGCACAACTAGGGGACAGATTTTTTTTTTTATAATCCTTTGAGTGCCAGAAGTATACGCTTTGCAATGCGTTGCGTACCCCTCTGGCACTCAAAGGGTTAAGACAGTTTTAAATGGAAAAAATGCACCAGGAACTGGATGGTGGTAGAGCATGTCCACAAGTGCATCTAGGTTGCAAAGAGTTTGAGCAACATAGAGGCTGATGTGCTAAGAGGTGGTGAAATAAGAATGGAGTAAATCAATTGCACCATATGGGACAAATTAACAATCTTATTTATTTAAATGGAGCCTTTAACCCAATGGATGCTAAAGAGAGGTCTCTAACACACTGAAAAGAATGTGAGGCAGGAATGAGCAACAGGAGGCCCTTGACCTTGTGCCAGGCTACAATTTCCATCATTAGTTGGTAGGCAGAGGATGATGAGAGTTGTGGTTGGCAGCAGCTGGAGGGCCTCACATTACCCACCACTGATTTAACCCCTTGATTGCCAGAGGGGTACTCAACGCATTGCAAAGCACTCTGCCACTCATGGCGTTAAGGTGTAAAAGACCCATTTAAAATTAATGGCAATTTGGGGGAATTTGTATTTGTTTCCAATGGTGCAGTTGGCTTACTACAGATTTACTGTAATTCTTAGCACATCAATTTCATGTGCTCAGTCTGAAAATAAAATATGATTTTAGTAACATTACAGTTAAATCCTTCTCTCCAATATGGAACACCAGAACCATGGGGGTTGTGTTCCCTCCTCCAGAGGGCAGAGCACCTCAATAACCAGACAGGGTCTTTTGGGCAGAGACTCTGTCCTCTTTCTCCCGCTCAGTCCTTGCTTCTAACCCAAATTTATGTGTAAACAGTATCACCAGAAGTGGGAAGAACAGGAATACAGTAAGATGTATGTATCTTTATTTATATAGTGCAGTACATGTACACAGCGCTGTAAGAAGCTGTAACAGTACAAATACAAAAATACATAACTTGGTTAAGAACATCAAGCTAAAGTGCAATCATTGCATTATTTGGGGGGAAAACTGCGGCAAAGGGAATCATACACTGTGTCAGAATAGCTCATCATATAAAAAAAAAATAAAAGACCTAAAGATGGGACCTATGTATATCTTTGTAGATAGAATTAAATTATTTGTAAGTGGAATGATCTTCCTCTTTTTACAACTGTGTATTTTGTGTGTTCCTCTGGTCAGTCTTTGTACACCATTCGTTAACTATACAAATAGGTGATGAATTTAGCTGGCCTCAGAACAATAGAAGAAACCAGGTGTATAGGGCCAGTGAATCTTGATTAAAGTTTATGTCGATTCCAAAAACACTCTTCCCCAGGATTACAGTTTCACCTTGGCCTGAGTAAAACAAACAGAAGGAAGCTTGGATATCAGGTCAGGAATAATCTACATACCTAAATATATTCTTGACACTCACGATATAGCCATACTCAAAATCCAGTCTAATCTATTGTGGTGTATCTCACTGAAATAGATTAGACTGGAATTATCTTTAGCAGGATTGGTTCCAGATAAAAAGTTCTCACCGATGAAATATATGTGTGCAACTGCCAGGAATATTGGATGTGTAGGTTATTATAAGTGCAAGTACAAGGTGTCGTGAAGGAAGTGCAGAATGATTCTGATGTGACTCTCCGTTTGTACAAGGAAGATATTGTTACAGAGATGCCTCCTTGAGCAGGTGGGTAAGAGGGAAGGAAATAAAGACAGGTTTTTTTCCCCTCAAGACGGGAGTCCTGTGTACCATATGGACTAAAGAAAGAAGGATTTAACAGTAAGTTCACTAAAATATGGAACACAGGAACCATGGAGATATACCAAACCATCCCAAAGATTCCAGGGATGGAAAAGAGGGGCGGGGGGGCAGACCCTCCACATAGGATACCAGTATTCCACAGGACTAAACTGGATATATGTAACCTCAGGTGTCAAGAGACACCAATCTATCATAGTAAACAAACCAAACAACAGCCAAATGGGCTCAAACTAATGAAAGTAATGTTGCAGTAGAAGGGGGGGGGGCATTTCTGCCAAAAGGACCTTCTGGCCAAAGCTCACCTCATATGAGGGCAAAACATTGCCAAGGTAATGTTTAGGAAATGTGTGCATAGAGGACCATCTAGCAGCCTTGCACAGCTGTTCTTTATAGGCCTGGTTCTTGAAGGTCCAGGAAACACCATCAGACCTGGTAGAGTGCACACAATGACTTTAAAAGGAACGGGTATATTCCTAATCATATATGCCCGACATGTGCGTGTTAGTCCAAGAAGCAATATTAATGGGGATCTCTCACCTTGTTCAACATTGACTTCCTCTTGTAGCTTAATTTTGTTGAAGCAGTAATTCTTTGCTTTTTTATTTTTAACCATGTAGTTGCTGAGATAAAAGCTTTTAAAAGTTATCCTTGTGATATCAGCTGCTCTAAGGCTGCAGGTACTGCTCCGGCTCGCAGCCTGTCAATCTTGCTCGTTTGCTCTCCCCTTGTCGTGGCTCTCCTCCTATGATGACAGAGGAGAACTGCGTATGACCTGGACAGCTCTTGTGCATAAGCACATCCAGGTCAATGTGTATGCATAATTCAGAGGCAAGTGGACAGGCACTAAATTTTAAAGAACAGTGTGCATGAACACGCTCCACCTATGTAGTACCCACAGCCTGAGAGCAGCTGAAGTCAAGCGGACAACTTTAAAAGCTTTTCTCTCATCAACTACATGGTTAAAAAATAAAAAAAAATAAAAAAAACACACAAAAGAATTACTGTTTCAACAACATTAAGCTACAAAAGGAAGTCAATGTTGAACAAGGTGAGAGATCCCCTTTACCTTTGGAAGCCGCCTGACCCGCCCTAAGACCTTCAAGGATAACAAGGAATCATCCTTGCGGAAAGGTTGTTTAAGATACAAATAACCCTTAAAAGGATAGTAATGTCACAAATACAGCAGCTCCAATTAATCTTCATAGTATTTGATCCATAGAGAGTGTTATTTCAGTACTGTCAGAGTTCTAGTTCAAGAGTAATTGAATGATACATTTTCCTCCTCCCGCACCTTTTACCTAGTGTAACCCACCTCCCTTCAGATGTGGAATCCGGTCTCTTGACCAGACAACTTGCAGCAAGGGACAATCTTCTTACTGTGAGAACAATGAAAGCCCTGCCCCCACTGACAGGTTTTTCCCTTATGTTAATTGAAGATTGTCCCCTCTCTGCAATCCACTTGGACACCACCTTTCTGTTCTGAGGTGAGCAGTATTGCATCAGTAAAAGGGGTGGGAGGGGGATACTTTATCATTCAAGTACTCGAGTATAGCTCTGACAGTATTAAAATAACACTCTCCCTGGCCCAAATACTATGAAGATTAACTGGAGCTGCTTTTATTATGAAACATTACTATCCCTTTAAGGCATCTCCCCACATTCAACAGTTGAAGATCCTTGTCTTGTTTTGAGGAAGGGTCAGGACAAAAAGGCAGAATGATCTCCAGATTCATATGAAAATCTGAGACAATCTTGAGCAAAAACTCTTGAGAAGTACAGAGTACTTCCTTGTCCTGATGAAATACCAGGAAAGGAGGTTTACATGACAGGACTTATAACTCAGCAACCCTCCGAATGGAGACTGTGGCAAAGAGGAGATCCATTTTCAGCATCAAAAAACATGTGGAAACCAAGGAAAGAAGTTCAAAAGGCGGTATCTGAAGGACGCTCAGGACTAAGTTAAAGCAGAACTACCATCCATCTTAAACTTTGTGGCAAATAATTACCCATCTTGCAACTAGCTGCTCAGTAGTGCTACTCGCCAGAATAATTACCTGGTTAATGAGAATTATACCCAGCTCTGAGGCTGACAGGCAGTAAAGAGCGCATACATCTTTCCATAGTGAAGTCTGTGCGCCTGCGCAGTCAGTCCCTTTTGGAGACGAACGGCTCCTAGCAACGCCTCCTAGAGCCGGCTGGGACGGACAGCACAGGCGTCACTATGGAAAGATGTCTGCGCTCTTTATTGCCCGTCAGCCCCGGAGCAGGGTATAATTCTCATTAACCAGGTAATTATTCTGGCAAATAGCACTACTGAGCAGCTAGTCGCCAGATTGGTAATTATTTGCCACAAAGTTTAACATGGGTGGTAGTTCCACTTTAAGATCCCACGGGGGTGTGAGATCCCTGCAGGAAGGGAAGGAATAAGCCACTCCTTGAACAAAAGGTCTTGAGATCTGGAAGAATAGCAATACGCCTCAGGAAGAGGATTAAAAGGGCAGAGATCTGTACCTTAACAGAGCTCAGACTAAGCCCCTTGTTCAGTCCATCTTGTAAAAGGCCAGAACCATAGGAAGATCAAAAGTCTGGGCAGACATCTTTGTCAGCACACCACTGATGGAAGATGGGCCATATCCCATGGTATGCTTTGGAAGAGACAGGCTTCCTAGCCTGGACCATGGTGGAAATTATGATGGAAGTTTCATGGAATGGACATCATATTCCTCACAAATGCCAAGGGATCCTTTGCCTTTGTGAACAGAAGGACTTTCCTGTTCTCGTTAGAGGCCATCAGATCCACAGCTTGAAGACCCAAACACTGGACTATCTGTTCAAACACATCCTGGTTCAGTTCACTGTCGCTTGGACACACATCTTGACGAAGGAAAAAGTCCACAAACACGTTTTTCTACTTCTGGTATATGGACTGCTGAGATAGCTGGAACTTGAGTTTCTGCCCAGTGAAAGAAAGCTCTTGCACCTCCTTCCGGGCTCACTTGCTTCAAGTTCCTTCTTGGTGGTTGATGTAAGCCACCGCCATAGAGTTGTCCAACTTAATCTGTACTGGTACCCCAGTCAATACTCGAGAGCTGTGAAGGTGTGCCAGATGGATGGCATGGATCTCCAGGATGCTGACTGACAGGAGACTCTCCTCACTGGTCCACTGTCCCTGGGCTGTTGTCAGGGGACCCATGGTTACACACCAGCCTCTCAGCTTGACATCTGTCATTCCAGGATGGAATCTGGTAACATCAAAGGCCCATTCCTGAGTAAGAGGATGTAGCCACCAATGTATCCTATTACGGGGGAGAGCATCATGGAGTGAGACAGGTGAGAACACTGTAGGGACCAGTTTCTGAGCATGTCCAGTTGTAGTTCTCGCACTTGTGGAACAGAGCATAAGGGACCACTTCTAGAACAGACAATAATCATCCCAGGATCCTCATGTAAGCCTTATTGTCTCAGAGGGCCATTCTAGAGCCTGCAGCACTTCCTGGAACAAGATCTGGAACTAGGTCCTCTGGTAGGAACACACTTCCTCGAATGGTGCAAACTTCCTCCCAATAAAGAAAAAGACCTAGGATGGGATCAGAGAGACTTCATAATATATGTATCGCCAACATTTCTATGAAGGAGCCTTGATCAGAGAATCGTCCAGAGTTAGAGATGCCTTGGTTGTAGGATGTATGCCTCTAAAGCTGCCATGATATTCATGAATATTCTGGGAGCTTAGGCCAGGCTGAAGGGCAGTGTAGTGAACTGGTAATGACTGCATGTGAAAGCAAACTGAAGGAAACATTTGTTGTTTGGATGCATTGGGATGTGCAGGTAGGTGTGCTTAAGGGCCAGAGAAGCCAGGAACTGTCACTGAGATGACAGCACACACAGAATTCATCTTGAAGTGCATAGCAACCGCTTAATGGTTGAGGCATTTCAAATCCACAATAAATTGATCCTTCTTGGAAAATACAAAAAGGTTGAAATAAAAACCTGAAAAGTGCTCTTGGGCTAGAACTGGAACCAGCACCTGCTTGTCCAACAGAGAAGAAACGGCATCTATAAAGAAACACTCTCTCTCTGGGTCCCAAGGAACACTTGATAAAAGGAAATGATGAGGAGGAAGGGACTTAAAATCTATGCAGTATCCTTCTGAAACACACAGAACCCACTAGACCATTATGGAAGATGCCCATGTATCTTGAAAAAGGTACGTACAGGCAAGAACTGACCAGGACTCTGCAAGTGCAGAATGGCTTGTCAGCCTTGGGGTTTGAAGCAGACTTCTTGTTCTGCAAGTCTTTTTGAGCTTTGAGGTGGGGAGCGCCTGGGAGACCTGAGGGGCTTGAATCCTGTGCACCTAGAACTGACAAGGGGAACAAAGTCCATGCACCTTACCTGAAAAAAGGGAAAGCTTAGAAGAAATCTGGGGCAGGATAGTACTTTTGCCTCTAGTGGCATCACTAATGACCTTGCTTAGGTTAGGTCCAAACAGATTCTTACCAACAAAGGGCAGAGAGACCAGTGATTTCTTACAAAATTGGTCCGCAGACCAAAGCTTTAACCACAAGGTGCAGCAACAGACAGGGTTGAGGCCTTACCATAAAATCTGGCAACATCAAAGGAAGCTTCAGAAAGATATGCATTAGCTTCCAAGATATTGGCACTCATAATCAAGTCTTCTTAGGGACATCAAAGTGAACAGCTTCAGAAAGCTGCTCACCCTAGACAGCTATAGCCATATTACCCCAGGCAGAAACAAAAATGGGCCTTAGAGCTGCCATTGTGGCTGCAAACTTAGTCTTTAGAAGGGAGTCAAGGGCATTTGTCGGTCTAATCATTAAGACCAGTAACATTTGCCAATGGAAGAGCTGTGTTTTTGGCAAAGCATGATTGGGGGCTGGGGGTAAAGCCCATTGCATTAGCCATAAAGTGGTAAAGTTTAGAGAGAAGACTTTTGCTTAGTGGATGGATGAGGAAATGGGTTTTGACCAAAGTGGCTCTTGATTAGTCCTGGATGGCCCCGGGAGTGTAGTAGGGGCCACAGGGACCAAGAATATTCCCTTGGAAGCCCAGACTTCTCATAAGGTCAGCCTCCACAGGGAAATGATCCAAGAATAAAACTCTTGTGAAATGGACAATCCAACTCCAGGTAAGCCAGTGACGGTAGTCCACCAGACTGCCTATTCAGGGATTATACACCCTTAAATCCAATGTAAAGTAATTAAGTAGACCTAACGAGAGGAAAAAAAAAAAAAAAAAGAGAAGTGTTACCTGCATCCTCTTATTGTCGCAAAGCAAATGAATGTAGGTTAGAGGAGAGGGTTCAGCTGGAAGAAGAGGTGAACTCCCTGCCCAAAAGACACCATTTTTGGTTTTATTTGGGGGTGCGGTTAAGTGCCCTGTCTCTGGAGGAGAAGGGAGCTCAACACCATAGTTCCTGTGTTCCATAATGGATGTAAAATAAATACTTTTAGATATCACAACAGGAACTTCAAAAGCACAATATTAACAAAATAATCCAATGAAAGCATACTACTGCAGGAAATAGACATCCCAGAGAACAAAGGCTAATTGTCAGATCTTCTATACAAAATTATCACTTATCTGCTTTTACATGTTGCTGTGCATAGTGCTTTGACAGGTTTTACATTTATCTTTTGATTTTGTTCATGAGAATGACAAGTAGTACACATTTGCATATCCTCTCCTTTAACCCCTTAAGGACTGGGGAATCCGCACCGCGACCCGACTGAACGACCACGAAGCAATTTTTTTTATTGCTCCGTTGCGTTCCGGACTCCCCGAACGGCGTGCAGCCGCGGGGGGAGCCCAGAATTCGATGACTGTCATAGTACGTCATCGGTCGTTAAGTCAAATCGACCCTTGAAGTACTATGACTGTCAACGTTCGTTAAGGGGTTAAAGGGATAGTAATACTTAAGCATTACTAACCCCTACAGCAAAGTACTACTTAAAAAAAAAAAAAAAAAAAAAAAACATATTGCCCCCAGTGTAATCTCTCAAACCTTTATGGTTTGAGAGATGAACACTTCTCAAGTTGCCCTCTCCCTCCCCCTTCCCCATAGTCAGCATTCTAGCTGACTCAGGGAAATCTGGTCAGAGATCATCAGGCGGCTCTGCAGCAGAGTCGCGATCGCGTTAACTAAAAAAAAAAAAATTTCACTAAAACGGTCTTCTACGTGTGCTTGCAAATCAAGCACACAAAGAAGATCATTTCAGTGAAAGTTTTCTTTTTTAGTAATGCGATCCGGCTGTGCTGGAGAGCCACCTGAAAGTCGTACGACTCTCTTCCTTTCAGTCAGCTAGAATGCTGACTACGGGGAAGGGGGAGGGAAAGGGCAACTTTAGAATCGTTCATCTCTCAAACCATAAAGGTTTGAGAGATGACACTGGGGGCAATACGTTTTTTTTTTAAGTAGTACTTTGCTGTAGGGATTAGTAATACTTAAATATTACTATCCTTTTAAGATATGCATGAAGCATCTCCTTTGGCGAGAACACAATTCTTAGAACATATAAGTTGTATACACCAATTTAGGGACATAAAAGAGACATGCAGTTGATCAGTTGCATGTAATACATTCCTGTAAACACATTTCATCCAGCAACCTTGCCATTGTGGATGCTGTGTTCTGTCTGTGAATGGATACTGAAGTAATAAAGTGGAAGTATGTATAGTACAATGAAACAAGATTCATTACCTCGGTACAGAGAATTGAAAGCAGGGGTGTTGAAAGGTTCAGTCAGGTGACTAAAGTCAGGTTTACGTAATCCACTTGGAGGGAAAAAAAAATACTGTAAGTTACATTTTTTAAAAAGTAGAGCAAAATAAATTACTTTTTTTACAGTCTGAGTTTAATATCATTCTGAAGAGCTCTAATCTCAGTAGTTCCTAAACCTAACACTGAATACTAGCAGAGCCCAATACATAAGCTTTGCAATGAGCTGGACACCCAAGTGGCACTCAAGAGGTTAAAGAGGATTCAACACCTTTCCAAAGGCATCCACTCAGTGGAAATTTCCATCTTGAGAGGATCTGTAAAACTAACCCTCTGCATTAATTTCTAAAATCAATCTAATAAAGCAGCCTAACAAACTGGAGAGAGACGACTTCTGGATAGGAGTGTATTTAATTATGTAAGAGTTATCACATAGGTCAGAGAACAAACGGCAGAAAAAAAACTGCACAATTGCCATTTACAACTTACTTTTGGTAGATAAAGGATTAATGCCAAAATGGTACTAAACATGCATTTTTTTAGGCTAAAATGTCTACTGTTTTGCTAGAGGATTAGTGATTGCATCTAATTCAGCAATGAAGTTAGCACACATTTTCATCAGTCTGGCTAAATTTGCTGTTAATTTAGGAGCATGTCCTATTCAGCATCAAGACGTCAGTATGTTTCATTCATCAAAATGCGCCTTTCAGAAAAAGCGAGTGTTCCACTTTCTTGCATTCTGCAGAGATTACATTCCCAAATTACTAAGTAAAAAATCTCAAACTATTTAATTGGTTGAAAATTAAAATGCACAAGGCATAGGCAGTTTGAATAAACACATTTAATAAGTCTGTAATACTAATAAAACTGTAGATGACAGGTCCACTTTAACCACTTCAACTGCCTCTGTAAAGCATGGGAGACTCTACTTAAATTCCAATAATGTGACTAACAAAATTGTCTGGAAGGATTGTTTTTCCTTTCTATATTCCACTAGCAAATGCCTATGGTTCTAAAACACCAAAATGTAATGTTTTTTATGTGTAGGCCTTCCTATAAAAAGAACTGAAAAATCAAAAGGGCAATTTTCTCAGTATTTTCATTTCAAATACACGGACATCCTTGGAATTCTATATTTGGTTAGGTAGCAAGAGACCTTTGGAGTAAAATGGTACCCAGTTGGTATGAGAGGACATAAATGATAGAGTCCACAGTCAGTTTTCTTGCTTACCCTTTAATATGACTTACCTGCTTTTAAACATTTGTAACAACTACAGATAAAAAGAAAAAAAGAAAGACAGGCATACCACAGACAAGGTATACCATTTTAGAAAGTAGACAGTTAGGTACATATGAGGGATTGCGTGCCTTTCTGCACCTAAGCTAGAATGCATATACGTTTCTGGACATATGGGAGAACATACAAACATTTTATATGGGGTAGTGGGGAAAGAGTTTAAGAAATGTGCTTTTCCAATGGGTTATAAGATGCAAAATGTTGGGTGACCACCTTATCACCTAACATGCATACATTTCCATCCTCTCCCCCTGTCCTTTACAGCTGCCCTTGCATTTCCTGGCTGTCCAGCAGAGCTCCCTTCACATGTAATGACATAACCACTGGGCGCCAATTGGAAGGATCATGGGATCTGAGACCAACACAGTTACAAGTCTCTTTCCCCATATTTAAATAATTTGGTGGCCTTCTGCAGGCGATGTGACAGGAAAAATTCTTAGGAGGGTATGCTGCATGATCCCATGACATCCTTACAAAAGTGGTTAAGTTGTTGCAAAGCACAGACAAGATTTAAAGTGAACCTGTCACCCTAAGACAAAGTTTTTTTTTTTAAAACACAGAATTTAAGTTTGCCTGTATATTGTACTAGTCATTTGTAAAACGAAGTTTTCATTTTTTTGAGAAATTAGCCTTTATGTTTTGGTGGCACTTTATGCTACTGCTCACTGTGCCATTAAAAATACCCCAGTTTGCGGGCTCTGCCTAGATTCATTCATAACACAGAGTGTAGTAATATTTGCCCATATACAAAGTTCCACAACATCATCAACAAAGGTTCATTTCTCAAAAACAAATTTATATTACAAGCAAACACACTGCATGACATACAGGCAGCTTTTACTTCTCTATAAAAACTATCACTTATAAATCCTGTTGCAGTAAGGGCACAAACTCATCCTAGTGCTGTTTATTCAATCTGAAAGCCAAGAGCTATGTCAGGCCAGGGAGGTTCTATTACAAAAACTTCTAATAACAGGGAGGATCAGTAAATCATAATTTCCTTTTAAGACAGGCAACCTGAGTTTTTCCCATCTATTTTAAGACTACAACTCACATTCATACTCAGTTGTTTACAAGCAGAGTATGGTGGGGGTTGCAGTCCAAAAACAGATTGGTATTTGTAGTGACTGGAGAGAGATGGGCCTCATCTCAACACACGCATTCTACACATTAGGACATTTGGTGTAACAATATGCTAGCAAACTTACTTATTTGGTACCTTGATGAAAATCTCTCGCACCCATTCTTCTAATGTATCCAAAGTTTCTACAGAGAACAAAAAAAATCTGTAAGATGCCAAAATCGGCAACAGCTTTCCCATACAATAAGCCACACCCCTATAAACTGAGTGACTGTGCTTTATACAGTTGCCAGCGCCGTACCTTTGGACTGAACAGCAAGGGTCATGTAGTGGGCAGAGTAGTACATCCTGTAGAACTCTTTCAGTCTAGCATGGGTATCGATATTCTTCTCCTTGGGATCATGTTTCAGAGTCTGAGCATTTCCTGCAAGGAGGAAAAAAAGATGCAGCAGGCAGACAGATTATGATGGAACCCTGTCACTCAAATTCTGTTAAAGGCACACCAACATATAAAAAGTGACCCCCATCACCTCTTTGGTATAAATGAAACATCATGGAGCCTCCTAATGTGTTTGGGGGGGGGGGGGTGCTTCATGCACCAGAAAGAGACCCCTGCTAGAACCTCCATGCATGTTCATGGAAGAAGCCATCTTCCCTGTTTATAGGGCTCTCCATTTGCAAGATGTTCATCATTAAATCCACAGCTAGCTCATACTGGTGCTGGAAGTATGAAAGGATGTCTCTTACTAATCTTCCGGAAGTAGTTGTACATGTGGTGCCACGCTTTGTGTGGTAAAAAGAAGTACCAGTGGGGGTGTCGCTCTGGTGCATGGAGATACCCAGAACACATTAAGAGGCTCCATAACGGCTCACTTATCAATAAGGTACAGGATTATAATTTATATAGGTGTTATTGTTTTTATTTAGGACTACACTGTCTGTTATTTGTGCAGATGACATCTTTGGTCTTTTAATACTTTTGATCTCACAGTTGTCCATGTCCCTCATAGAGAATAAATACATTTGACCTAAAATGTGCTATGCTACAGAAATTATTTGATTAGATTTTTATTTGGTTTATTTGAACTACATGATTTGTCATTCCCCAGTGACAATGACACACAAAGAGGTGAAAAGGGAACAATTTTTGCAGTTATAGAATAGAGGAGCACTCATTTAATGACCTCGTTGAGCTCTATGTTCAAAAGAAGTGGAATAATTTGGGGGCAAAAGAACAGCATCATAGGGTACATGACTGTCAAAGGAGTATCCACCAAATAGAGTCTCTAGCACTCAAGGGGTTAATGCACAACATACTGTGATGTACGAATTCCAGGCTCAAACTCAGCAAAGATCAAACTTGGCAAATAGAAAATTAAGATCCACTTCCAACATTGCATCCAAACTTAAGATACTTACCCCAGAAGAACTTGCTCATAGGGTGTCCTGGCTTAGCCAAGCTCCCAAACAGCATTTCCTTGCGATTGGAGTCTGATGGCCTGGCAATCTGGTATTCTGGAATGTTACAAGGTAGAGTATCTTTTACTTAAGAACCAAAAAGGTAATAAAGTAAAACAGGTTCATCCACATTGCCTTACTTACCACTGTCCACTGCCTCTACCTCCCTGTCAATAGCATCACTGACCATCAGTGGAGAGATGAAGAACTGAGCCCACCTGGCCAGACAGACAGAACAGTGACTTTTAGCTTTAAAATACCAACATATAAAACAGGGTTAAAGAAAAAAAAAAAAAAAAATCAATAGAGCTATAAAAACACAATGCTCATATTTGCATTAGATGTAGTGATAACCCAATTCTGAAAATTTGCCTACTTTGCCATATCCTGAGAGCAGCAGCAAATGGTGCATTTCAAATAACGTAGGTATCTCAAATTATTCAAAACAGATACATCTCCCTATTAAAGATGAACAAGCAAAATTTTTGTCTTAGCCCTTTATCAGAAATATATATGAAAGACAATTTACTGCACAGAATCTCAAACAAAACTAGTATGTTACTCCCAATTGGCAACACCTTATAAAATGTATAATTGCAGTTTTCATAAAAACAATTAGAACCATACAAATAAACATTACATGGCAGAGTCACCTATCTCAACAGCTAAAAAGTCATGTAAAAAAATTTATATATTTCATGAAAGGAGGAAAAACAAAAAAAACAAAACAAAAAAAAAAATTCTGCACATAATCTGACAAACTGTACAACTAACAAAAGCATATTCCAAGCAGGAAACCGTAAATACATGTTTACTTATTACGGACAAAATCGTATATTAGCAGACGGATACCTGAAGGAGCGCTCTGGGGGGAGTCTAAGTTGGATTGGAGACATCAGAAGAAAACAAGAGAAGGGAGATATACAGAGACCTGCACTGGGGGTGATCCAGTGAATGTTGTGAAACTGTGAGGCGAGTCTTGTTCCTCTTCTACAAGTGAGTAGAAAATTCTACAAGTGGGCATATGGTGATGGTTCATCATTGATATCAGCAGTCTGCACTTATAGCGTGTAGGTTTGCAGGCACTGAGCATAGTAGCCACCACCCCAGAAGAAAAACCTTTCTTCCTAAAAATTGAGGATTCAAATTCCAAGCCGTCAAGGCAAGGTAACCCTGTAAAAGAAGATCCGGACGGCAAGGAAGCCAGAATGGCTCCGCCACTGACAGATCCAGAAGCTCCGGAAACCAAGCCTGTCAAGGCCAGTATGGAGCAATCAGAATGACTGGACAATGCTCTAGTCGTAATTTCCATAACACCCTGTGAAACAATGGGAGGGGAGGAAAAATGTAGGCCAGAGGGAATAACCAAGGAATGGACGTTGCATTCAATGAATTTCCCCACTAGAAAGGACAGCTTCTTGGCTGGAACTGGATCTTGAGCCAGAACCACGGAAACCCTGTGGGCTATCTGGTGAGCTACCTCGTCCGTGAGAAACACCATGTTCTTCCGAGTGTTGAAGAGAAGGCCCAGGAAGACCAGATGCTGGGATGGGACAAGATCTGACTTGTCTAAGTTGATGATCCACCCATGATGGGTGAGAGCATGAATGCATTGCTGAACCTGCTGATGCAGAAAGGGCTCTCAGAAGCAGGTCATCCATGTATGGAGTAACTCTGATGCTGTTCCTTTGGAAGATGGACACTAAGGCTCCCAGGACACAGCTGAAGACCTGAGGAGCTGTCGTCAGACCAAATGGAAGAGCTGAACCGAAAATGTCCCCGGTCGCAGGCAAATCGGAGGTACTCCCAGCTCTCTGGATGAATGGCAATGTGTAAGTACGCGTCCTAAAGATCCAGAGATGCAAGGAATTCCCCCGAGGATATGGCAATCACCGTGCGTAGAGACTTCTGGTGATAATGAGTCTGGATCACAAAGGAATGGAGATCCTTTAAATCCAGAATGGGACGACAGCCGCCATCCTCCTGGGAGACCACAAAGAGGTTTGAGTAAGAACCCATACCTCTGTCCTGAACTGGAACCGGCCCTAGAATGCCCTTGTCCAGAAAAGCTTGAACAGCGCCCATGAACAGACGTTTCTCTGCGCCCTGAGGCGTATGAGAAGGAAAGATACGAAAGGGATCCTATACCTTTCCGTCACCACCTGTAAAACCCATGGGTCCATCACAGAATCCTCCCAAATGATGTGATAGTGACGCAGACGACCACCGACAGCAGAGTGTGGACCCGGGTTCGGTGAGTCATGCCAAAAAAGGCTTGGAGGAGGTACGCGGAGCTGAGGGAACCATCTGGATTGCCAGACATGTCTCATTCTGAAAGGAACGAAAATACCGGTTACACTTAAGCGGTGTTTTTCTTCCTAGGAACCAAGGGTAGAAGTGTATTCTTACCCTCTGCGGCCTCACTGATCAGATCTTTGAGATTTGGCCCAAACAAAGAAGTGCCTTGAAAAGGCAAGGAGAACAATGCTTTCTTGGAAGCAGTGTCAGCAGACCAGATCTTGAGTCAAAGAGCCCATCTGGCCACCACAGACATGGTGGAAACCCTAGCCACCAAACTTGGCATCAAATAAGGCAGCAGAACCATAGTGCTGTGCCCCAGAAATGTTGGCAAGAAGGCTCAAAATATCTGAAGTAGAAGCACCCTGACGTACAGCCAGGGTGAGCTGTTCAGTCCAAACCGCAATGGCCTGGTTTACCCATGCTGCAGAGAACGCGGGATGCATGGCCGAGCCAGCAGTGGCAAAGATGGACTTGATGGAGACCAAGTTTCTTGTCAGTCCAGTCCTTTAGAGCAGACGCATCAGATACTGGCAGGGCAGTAGACTTTGATAGCCTGGAGATAGGAGCATCCACCTTAGGAGGATGAACCCACTGATCAAGCGAGGCCTCAGAAAAGGGATAAAGTTTAGCACATTTTTGGAGACAGTCCAGAGATTTCCATTCTTCAGACCCAAGGCGATCAAGAGTGGGGGGTTAGGTGGAAAGCAAGTAAAGGGCTTTTTAGGCTTCTGAAATACATCAGAAGGGTCAGAAGGAACCTCCTGCACCAAGGGAATGTTTAAGGTATTTAAAACAGCCCTGATCAGGCCCTCAGCCGAGGGCTCAGGATCAGCCTCAAAAGGGTCCCCAAAAAACTGAGGAGCACCGCAGAACATTCCTCAACATCTGAATCCACCAGCAGCAGTTCCTCCTCAGAGGAATCTGAAACATCAAGTACTGAGGTTTTGGAAGGGAGACTTGATGGAGGAGGGGGACTGCCAAGAATGAGAGACCCCCTGTAACTGGGATGGAAAGAGTTGCAATGTAGACCTAAGGTCCCTAGTAGCAGCCTTGAACTCTTGCACCCAAACTGGCTCTAATACATGGCTGGAGGTCCCTGGAATACTCTCAGGGACATCAGAACATGCTGGGCATAAATGACCTGAGAATTCTCTAGGTAACCCTGAATGACAGGAAGAGCAATGTGCAGTGGGGGATACAGAGACCCCAGCATCCTTAGTCCTAGGTCTGGCCCCAAGCTCCAGCGGAATAGACATTCTCACAGTGTCAAATAACCTTACTGTAGAAGAAGTCACCCAATTACAGTGTGTAGGATTAAAGTTTCACCCCAGAAATAGCTAAAATAAACTTATCTGGCAGGTGAAGGGTTAATCAGTAGAGGAGAGGAGGAGAGTCCAAGCCCTGCATAGGATACTCGTTCTGGAAATAGCACAAAATGGCCGCTGCAGCAGGAGCCAATCAGAAACGAGCGCACAAAGCAAGTGCTCTTGGGAAATGTAATTTTCCCAGAAAAGTACACCAAACAGTGCCCGAAGCCCCCTGAGCCCCCCAACACATTAGAAACATGAACCGGATGATAGAGCAAGGGCAGACAATTAAAATGAGCCATCTCTGAAGTCGCTAGGTTAAACGATTGCAGATATATATCCCAAACAGTACAGTCCCATAGAAGTGAATGGAGAAATGGCGCATAAGCGGTAAAGCGCGCCGGAACTCAAATTTTACAAAATTGAGAGTGTAAAACTAAAAGACATGAAACATCACTAGGACATGTTAGGATACCAAAAAAACACTGAACCAGTAGGAAACATGTTAGAAACCCCCCCAAAAAGATGACAAACGAGCAGCTAAAGTGTTAATTACCACATAAACCTGCTCCAAAAACCCAACAGACATACAGATAGACCCTGTGAGTACAGGAGTGTGCAATAGGAACTCCAAATGAAAACCCCCTGTGCGGAGGGGCACTGTGGGACAAGTGGACCTGCAGCACTCAAAGGGTTGCTCACCTTTCCTGCAGATCTTCTGTCTTCAAATTACCATATTTAAAGAAGCAACCTCGGTGGGCGACTCCTGAGGAAAGAACTTGTAGCCAAGATTTCCCCCCCAGGGCTTAAGGTCCACAAAAAGCACCTCATCACTGAGCTAGCCATATCTAAGGCCATTGTCAGTTATGGTAATCCGCCTAATGGTGGCATTCCATATCTAACAGAAAAATAATAAAGTTTCTAAAACTATAGCAGAACTGTTCTCTTGCCGGTTGTCTTCACCAAGGAACAAATCTTTCTGTAGCTGGTTTGCTAGCTGCAGCCAAGGAGGGAAGGTAGGCTCCACCCTCTGCAATGAATTCTAGAATTGTTCCTGCCTACTTAAAGAAGCAGATTGCCTACCCAGAGTTACCAGTAACCTGTATTGGTTGACAGAGAAAGTGTGTGCGTGGGGGACCATAACTACCTTGCGGATATATATCTCACTAAAAATTTTGATAGGCAATCTGAGATTACATTTTTGCAAATGTACACAAGCTAGCAACAAGGAAACTAACCTACAGGGCTAGCCAACTATTGAAACTGATGAAGCAGAAAAACAAAAACACTAAAATTGCATATATCTGAGTGACTGACAGCTTACAATCAAGATGGGAACATGAATTTACAGTTCTTCACGACATTCAGCAAGTTAATGTCTGATCATTGACATGGGATCTGGAAAAATGATTAGGAATTATATTTTTTAATTTAATTTTAAACAGGAAAAAAAAAAATTATTCCAGCTCCCTTCCAAACTGAGAACTATGTCGTCTGCTTCAGGCTGACTCCAGAAGCACCAATCCACCTCCAGATTGGCTACTACAATCCTGCACAAGCTACAGTTCTGTTCGCTTTGCTCTTAGGGGAAAAAAAAAAAAAAAACGCCCTTAACCCTTTAAAGTGTTAGCAATGTCCACAAAAGTTTTTGCATTTAGAGGAGCTTAAAAAGCTGAGCTAAATGCAAGAAAACCGTATCTCTCAAACCGCTATGGTTTAAGAGATACAGGCATTTAAAGTTTGATCTCTCCTACTGACAGCTGTAAAGCAGTCAGCAGGAGATTCGTGTCGGCCGACACGGAGGCGCTTGAGAAGTGCTACAATCTCGTTATTTACCACGAATCCCTTCATTGGAATGGTCTAAAACGCGTGCCTGGTTTTCAAGCACTCGTTTTAGACCATTCCAATGAAGGCTTTGTGGTAAATAACGACATCGTGGCACTTCTCAAGCGCCTCCATGTCGACCGACACGAATCTCCTGCTGACCGCTTTACAGCTGTCAGTAGGAGAGAACAAATTTTAAACGCCCGTATCACTTAAACCATAGCGGTTTGAGAGATACGTTTTTTTGCATTTAGCTCAGCTTTTTAAGCTCTTCTAAATGCAAAAAACTTTTTTGTGGACATTACTAACACTTTAAAGTGGACCTGTAATCTTGAATAAAGTATGCATAATTGAAAAATACGTTAAAAACTGCCTATGTCTCCATCATGTTAGCCAAAAGACCACTGGATGTGGGAGATGCTCTGGTTTGCTCAATACAAGTGTTCAGCACAATCACCAAGAATGTATCTCAGAGATGGGCACAATGAAGACAATGAATATTGAACATAACAGTTACCTGTCCAAGGCTTCCTTGAAATGCTTTCTCTGGACATCAAACTGGAAAATGGTACGCTCACAGTCTGTAGAGGCATTGTCACTGCCTCCATGTTTCTTCAGGAAGGCATCAAAGCCATTCTCATCTGGATACTTCTCGCTCCCCATGAATACCACTGTAAAGACAATGGGCTGTGAAAGCAGAGCAGTGAATGCAGCATTCCCCCTCTTGAACAGCCGTTATCCTCCTGCCAACATATTGATGTTTTCATGGCTCTTTATTGGGATATTAGAGCAAAAGTATACAAACTTAACCCTTTGAGTGCCAGAGGGGTACATAATGCATTGCTTTGCAATGCGTTGCATCCCCCTCTGGCACTCATAAGGGTAAATTTGTAATACTGCAAACTCAAATAGTAATATCAAAGTACTGATTTCATAAAACCTTGAGGTTTAGAGGGGTCGATAACCCACTGCAAAGTAATGATCTGCACAGCCCTCTGTGCTTAAAGTGCTTAAAGGGTTACACAGTGGTGTATACATGATCTAGTCTCCAAATGGTAATGACCAATACATTAAGGGTACGTAACCCTTTGAGTGCCAGAGAGGTACACAATGCACTGCAAAGCAATGCATTGCGTACCCCTTTGGCAATCGAAGGGTTAAAATACTTAAGATGATTTGAAGCTATTCTAGAGCTTACTGGAACACCAATGCTTAAATAAATGGGCTATACACATTTAAATATCATATACTCTATGACAGCATCTGTAGAAATCAAATGTTACATCCCTATGATCTAATACAAAACTTGGATTTCTAATACATCTGCAGACTATTCTATGGACACAATCTAATTTTGTTTGCTCGATTTTTAATGAAAGACAAGACCTAATCAGTTAATTTGTTGCGGATACTATCCACTGCTCTTTTATCTTGGACACGTTTATAGACAATAGTGGACCACCACATCTGGGAGACCTTATCAAGGGTGTATTGTGCAATGTGTTAATGCAAGTCTTCCCCCAAGCATGTACAAATTATTTAAAAGGAACACTAACATCTAAACCTGAAACTGCATTTTCACCATCAAACGGGAGATTGGGTGTAGCAGTAGCCCATGGCCAAGACATGTAAGTCTGGCCCAGGGGTAAATTGCTCCCCTGCATCAAAGGCCAGCCCTTACCTGTGTATGTAACTAACGGTCCGGTGATTATACATTGTATTTAAATGATAATAAAATGATTATGTTTTATAAGTATACTAGCTGAACAGCCCGTTACACGGGCCACAGTGCCTCAGGCAGCCGGTCGCGGGCAGTCACACACGGTGGAGACTGTCCGTGCCTCGGCTGATACAGAGCTGGACGCTCCTTCGGAGCGCCCAGCTCTGTATCAGCCGCGGCGCGAGCAGTCTCCACTGTGTGACTGCCGCACGCGCAGCAGTATCTACTGCGCATGTCAGGCGTTACACACAACTTGGCGAATTATTATATAGGATAATGATTTACTGTTTTTATTTTCCTTACAATATTTATACTACTAGATTTTGGAGATACTGTGCCAGTTTGTTAGGGCTAAGATGTCTCTCCTGGATATTATATAAATTAGACACTGCAAGAGTATACAAACTGGTAAATAAATCAACCACCATAACTCAGTAGCAGGTGTTTGGTGTATAGGCATTGGAAATGTTGAGGCCACGCCCACAGTTCTGTGGGGGTCGCCTGGAAAAGTCCCAGTTTGAAACCCCCAGACATTTGCCTACTCTAATAGAAAATCTAGTCCTGATTGCATAAATTACATGCATTATTTTGGGGGGGACTTGCCAGGATAGGGGAGTGGGGAATGGGGAATGGGCTCCTTTGATTAAATTATTTGTGACATTACAGACATCCACAGTGACCTTAGCAATATATCAAGCAGCTGCATAACCTCTTGGAGAACAGCAGTATCACTCTCCAATCTCTGTCATTAAGCTGCACCCCATTACAACTACCAGAGCACATATATCATTTATTCCCTGCTAGGGATAATTTAATTGTAGTCCTGAAAAGTTGCCGGGCCTAGGGACAGCTCAGACCTACTGTAGACTTCAGTGCAATGCAATCCTCTTCAGTAATTGTTCTCAACCCTGTCCTGGGGTGTCTAACAGGCCATGTCTTTAGGATTTCCCTACTTGAGCACAGCTGAGTTAACCAGAGTTTACATCATTTAATTAAATCACCTTTGCACAAGCAGGAAAATCCTACAGACAAGGCCTGTTAGGAGTCCTGAGGATAGAATTAGGATCCAATGGTCTGTGGTGGGTCGGTATGAACTAAATACAGACCTGAAATTGGTAAATACAAGCAGCTGTCAGTACAATGCATGATATAAATCGAAAGAGTGAAGAAAGAAATAGAGAGGGGAGAGAGAGTTAGTTACGGTGTGTGTAGGACTCATTTTAAACAACTTAAATTATACAGATTAACCCCTTGAATGCTAGAGAGGTCTCTCTAGATTCCATGGGGTTAAAGTCCACTTATTCCTGTAGTTGTCTTAATAAATACACCACCTGTATGACAAAAGAAGGAGAACATGGATTGAAAGCTCTGCTCACAAGAGATGCTACAGCAACTGAGAACTTTCTATATCCCAAGATGTCTAAGACTAGAGGCTCAGAAGGTTTTCCAGCCCTGCTTAGAAATACAATACAAGTGTGAATGTTCCAGATTGCCTTGTATCTGGGCCAATGAGATTTTACTCACCAATGAAAAAAGACCCTGGATTAAATACAAGATCCACAGCTTTAAAATCCAAGCAAGCCAACCTGATCAAACAACCATTTACACAGTTTCTCCACTAGGGGTACTGTTGGGAAAGAAGCAGAATCAGTTGTACAAACTCCGTTTGTTTGTTTTTTTGGAGGGGGGTGAGACCTACAGCAATTCAGGCACATTTCCTTCCCCTCCAAGTCCACAAGAGCCTGGGATGGACAATGTCTGACTGCTAGATAGACCCTATCGACTTTTAGGGAGTCAACAGAGAGACAGCTGGAACCAGGCTCCCCACTGCAAGTTTATTAAGGTACTAGGTAACTTGATATGAATCTATTCTCATTACATAGCTCTGTGTATTTACATACCTCATCTATTGCTTTTCTACTCCAGTCCTCATTTGTATTGAGATAATTGTAGGAATCTGCAGACCTTTGAATCAGAATAACTGCTCTCACTTAACTTTATAACAATTGAGTGTCCGAGTGGTGTGCATTCAAAACGTTAAAACCAGATTGGTGTACAACGCATTTATAAGCATTTCTGGCACACCCCTTTAATTCAATAAAGTGTTACTCCCAAGCCCGTAGCACACAGAGTACGTAGAATTCGGAGAAAATATATGTTTACATCTATTACATATCCTTGGATGCTAGGTAGGTGCCCATAAAATATACTTGGCTTAAACAATAGACAGGGGTTTGAGCCTGGAGTGGACAGGGTTAAATGTTTTGCTTACCGCTATGTAACAAACATTTTTTCTGTGCATTCTCAGTACTAACCCCAAGACAGCTCCTCACAGACCAGACCGGCACACTGTACTCTTCTTCTTTGCCTCTCTCACTGGCTTGACGTTAACCATCCAATCATTATCCAATGAAACTCTGAGACACTGCCTGGAGGCAGCATCCAGTGTTTCTATTGGATATGAATGAAAACAGTGAATTATACACTTCTCACTGTGCAGTCCATGCTGCGTAATGGTAATTCTATCATATTTATGCTCTTTCATGCATCATATTTGGCTCTGCTGCGTGGCTCACTGGCATTTGGGCTTTATAATTCTTGAACTGCATGTTGGAAAATGTGACGTTCGGCCTCTGTGATACTGACAATCATTGATTTATTTTTCACAGTGCACCACCTCCACCGGGCCACTGCAGTCAGTGGTCCTGCGGCCCGGGGGGCAATTTCCCCCCTGCCCCCCAGCCCAGCCCGCCCCTGATGGCGACTATGTTTTGGGTTTGTTTTTTGTTTGTTTTTTTTACAAAAGGAGATGGTAAGGAGGGGACAAGTCCTTGCGATTTTGACAGGAGTGGCCACTCCTATCAAAATCACACCTCGGGGTGTGTCAGGCACGGCCGTAGAATTTGTGGTCATATATATTTATCTATCATTAAATATTGGTATTTTTGACTTTTGAAAACCGTGAGTGCACAGCTTCTTGCATATTCATTTTTTCTGTGGCACCTGGTAACAAATATCCATTTCAGTGTGAGTGCATATCCTTGCAGAAATATTATATTTTATATATATATATATATATATATATATATATATATATATATATATATATAATCATGCGTTCCAGTTCATTTGTGTGTGTTCCTTTAAATAAATAGGTTTTATTTATTTTTTAACCCTGTGAATGCAATAGAAGTATTCAAATCTTTCCTTTGTAATGCAAGGATATTTCTTTAGAATTTAGTGATAAAGCAGATAAGAAAATTAAGGTGGTAGACAGCAACAGGAAGGGCTCGCAATGTTCTGCATCCAGAGGTGGAAAGCATAGCTAGAAGGGAGTCTGCACACCATCACAGGGGTTGAGGAGGTAAAGAAGGTCAGCAAGTTACTATCCTCGCACAGATGCTGGGTCATCAGAGGATCCCCCACCCCCACCTGGAAAGGCAGCACATGAAGAGGCCAGAGAGGTAAAACAAATGTCCATCCAGCTGGGTAGGACAAAATAAACTAAAGAAGACTCCAAGAGGACACCTTTTAAAGATTCTGATAGGTCCTACCCAGCTGGAGGTAAGATGTCCAACGAGGAAGACCCTGAATCAGAGGCCACAGAAACCTGAAGAGTCTCTAATATCGCTCTGAGTGGCAATTGTCTTCCTCATAGGTATCAAAGGACCAAGAGTAATCCATATCCTCCCCAACAGTGTTAACTTCCTCCAACCATCTGAGAATGGCCCCTAAAGACAGAAGCAATGTGTCTGACAGGTGTTATGGGGTGCCAAGAATGGAGGACCCCTTAATTAGAAGATGGGACAGAAGCAACCGAATATATCATAGTCTTAACCCAAAGTGGCTTTTGTTCAGCTGTGGATTGCCGTGTGGGGGTAGTAGGGGCCACAGTACAAGAGGGCACAGGGTGTCTGAATATTTCCATGGAAGCCTAGTTTGTAATTAGGTACAGTATGCTAAAGGTGCAAAAGGGACCCCTGAATCCTTAGGCTTGGATTTCCCCATGTGTCCCTCAGGATTTGACATGTTAAGAGAAAACCAGTCAAAAATAAGACAAAGTAGCCCATAGTAGTAGAAAAGTATAAAACGATGCAGAAAAATACCCAAAAGGGTACTTAACCGACTGCAAGGGGGTTAAACTGGCAAGAGAGAGAAGTGACCAGCTTCGGCATAGCCTATGCAGTTAGAGAGTAAAATGGCTTCCAAAGCTTTTCTGAACAACTGACCAAATTCTCTGGAAACAGATCTAGGGAACTTACTGTCAGGGACATAATAGGGGAAAAATACAAAGCATAGTCAATTTGAATTTACAGGATTATGCACTTGCAGAGTACATGAAGTAAAAAAAAAAGGGTTACCTTCCCTTTAAGTGCGGAACGTCTAATTTTGGAAAGATAAAATCATGAAAGTATATGGTACATAAACAGAAGTTTAAAAGGTAGACTATGTTTAGGACTAAATGGCTATTAATTTGTTTGCCAGGAGGTCTTACATAGACAGTATTCTTTCATAAGTAGTCTGGAATATTTACTATGTTTTTAGCATTAGGCATCTGCAGCTGCTGGCATTCTAACAGTTCTGCTTTATGAAGGATTCCTGCCAAGGATGTTAACATCATGTTTAACAAATGAAGACCACTTTTGCCCCTGTAGGTATCATTTCCCTGTAACAGGTCAAACACTTACTGTGCTCCAAGAAGTGTGCTAATCCTGGCAGGTCATCTGGGTCACTGAAACTTCCTATTCCAATGCACAAAGCGGCAGCAGACTGCAGGGAGAGAGAGAGAATTGGCATATCACATGTCTGCAAACCACTCAGGGTGGGCATTAACAAAGAAAAACAATAAAAGATATTAAAATTATATACAAAGCCAAATGTATTTTTTTAAAGTTAAAGTGTGAATACCAGTTGAAGTTTTTTGTGCTTTGACCCTGCAGAAAGCACACTCAAGTAATTAGTGCCACAGGTACAATTAACTTCAAAATGTTGCTCGCATGAACAATCTGCATGGTGCGGATAAAGTATGCTGAAACATATCAGCGTTCTGCTCTTAACACAAGGAAGTTGGAGCATGATGCAACAGCCTGCACTCACACCTGACTGTAGTCACTGGACTGTACGCAGAAATGACAGACTGAGGCCTGTTTTTTCTATTTCTGCAATGTCTGAGTGGTGAAAACAGTGCTGATCTACAGTAGCCTGTGAACAAACCCTAAATGTTATTTGGAAAGTTAAGAGTATGAAAAGACAAAACAGAGAGGGGAAGCAATAGTTTTGAATGATAATGGATAAGCAACAATAAAATGGTACTAGTATTTGCCAGTTATGAACAGTCTGGGAATAGTGGAGCAAAGCATGTTCCCACTAAGGCTGCGGATATAGAGTATCGTAATTAAATCAGCCTTCCACTGATCAGTCATAGAAAACTAAAAGAGCTACCAGCAAGTGGATATAAAGATATTAAAATAACAAATACACTGTTTCATCATGAGCACAGTGATACGCCAATCCAAGCAGCCTCCATTTAAAACTAGTTCTCAATTAATACAGGCAATGAGAGGATGATGAACATCAAGCCTAAGCAGGGACAAGCTTGGATTCCACTATCCCCAGTCCATGCATATTGCTGGTTAATTAAATATTCAAACGGCCAGCATAGTAAACGCGTGTGCAATTTCAATGTTTACTACTCATCCATTATCTATAAAACCTACTGCACTATTCGTCACCCTGCTCTTTAGTGTCTTCTTACTGTAAATCCATGCCTGGACAATTGTGATGTGAAGGAGAGCAGACAACTACACAGGAGTCACTGGATTCAAGTCTGAATGAGGGTACTACATGCCTCACAAGCCCGTTTCCTCTGTCTCTTATAATGTTCTACTTTTTTATCAGTTTTCATTATTCATCATTCCACAAGTCACTGAGATAATTCAACAGGGATCACACACTTTGTTTTCTTTTCATTAAAGTGTACGTTATAGCATTTTGTGTATGAAGATGTTGGACCTGAACAAATTCTAGACAAGTTCACCTCTTGATCCAGGTAATACTTGCATTAAATAAAAGTAAAAATGAAGCAATTCTGAAGCATTCCAAAACACCACAGAGAAAAAAAAATTCTAAACGATTTAACACCTAACAACGGTAAATTTTGAAATTGCTTTCAAAAATCACTTATATGTTGCATTAACCATTTTTTATTTAGAAAATTAGTTTGAGTTAGTCAGCTGTATAGCTTAAGTTATATGTTATTAGCATAATGAAGGCATGTCATGCAGGCACTCCCCTACATTAGAACTACATTTCCTCACATACTCACAGACCCTGCTAAGCAATGCATTTCCAACCTCTACTAGCACTGAAAAACAGCAGTGTCAGTGAGTGGAAGAAGTAAAGTAAGGCTAAGCCAGTAAGTACATGCACAGCATGCCTTATTGAGCATAATTTATAACCCTAAATAACTGAAAAACTATTTTGTATATTAGCCTTTTTTTTTTATTTAGAAAAAGTGATTTTAGCTGATGGTGTCCATTTAAATGGGGCTTCTAACCACTTGAATATGCTGAAGAATTATCTAGCATTCATGTGTTTAAAGTCCCATTTAACCACTTCACTGCTAAGGACGTAGACATCCATGTCCCCCAGCAAATAGCATAAAGTGGATGTATCAAATAAGCACAACATCCTCTAAATAGTTAAGTGATACATCCAATAGCATTAAAACGTTATTATTTGTTTTTAAGATTCTGTTTGTTTTAAAAGTGACTTACAAAAGTATCTGCTGCAGCCACTTCCGGGTGACTTCAGTTCTCCGCGGTTACAGAGCTCTGCCTCTGCTCCCCTCCCTCCTCCGATGACAGGGGCATCTGTCAGTAAACTGGAGCAATCTCATTGGCAGAGATCGATATCTAGCCAATGAGACCGCTCCAGCTTACTGACAGAAGCCTCCATCATCAGAGGAAGGAGGAGAGCAGAGACAGAGCATCGGGCTGCAGTCTATACGGAAGTGGCTGCAGCCCAGGCTTTTATAAGTCACTTTTAAACCAAACGGAATCTTAAAAACAAATAACGTTTTAATGCTATTGTACGTATCACCTATTTAGAGGACGTTGTGCATATGTGATCCATCCACTTTAAAACTGTTAAAGTCATGGACAGTCATGTCCTCAAGACAGCTGAGACTTACCTGTCTTCATTCCCTACAGGAGAGCCCTCCATACTTGTGCACAATAATTTATGCAATGCCCTTCACCATTCGACCATCAAGTATTTTTTGTTTTATGTAACCAAACCAGGGTGGTCTTTTTAAGGGCCTAGACCTCAGCCCCCCCTACTCCAAAAACAGTCAATGTATTGAAAGAGCGGAATCTCAAAGAGGGTACATGGTGTATTATAAGATCAGGTAATGTAGCAATTACCCAACATAATAACACAGTACAAAAGTGCTGAAAGAGGGTGGGGGAGGAAGAAGAATATAAAGTGCACTGATCTCTGCCACCGTTGCACCTACAAACTTGGGTCTACTCTTTTGCAAACAAGGGTAGACTTCAACATATTCATACCAGGTGATCTCTGATCAACCAACAAACAAATTGCTCTGAGGGTGAGCATAGGAAGTCTTCTAAATAGCCCTCCTATTCCTCTATAGTCCATCCTTTTATATAAAATGGAGAATTTCCCTTTTCATTCAATGATATGCTTTAAAGGGATAGTAATGTTTCATAATAAAAGCCGCTCTAATCATCACAGTATTTGGGCCTTGGAGAGTCTTATTTAAATTCTGTCAGAGTTGTAGTTCAAGAGTAATTGAATAATAAAAGTATCCCCCTTCCTCCCCTTTTACTGATATAACTGCTCAGCTCAAAGCGTCAGGGTGTGTCCAGGTAGATTGCAGAGAGGGACAATCTTCAATTAAGATAAGGGAAAAAGCTGAAAAACCTGTCAAGGGGGGGGGCAGGGTTTTCATTGTTCTCACAGTAAGAAGATTGTTACTTGCTGTGAGCAGTATAGTCTATGGACCAGATTCCACATCTGAGGACAGGGGGCTTACACTGGGTAAAAGGGGTGGGGGGATACTTTATCATTCAATTACTCTTGAACTACAACTCAGACAGTATTGAAATAACACTTTCTATGATTCAACTACTATGAAGATTAATTGGAGCTGCTGTTTTTGTGAAACATTACTTTCCCTCAATGTGAGAGAGAGAGAGAGAGAGAGAGAGAGAGAGAGAGAGTGTGAGAGAGAGAGAGAGAGAGAGTGTGAGAGTGTGTGCCTCCAGCCCACTCACACACTAGGACAGGTGTACAAACATCAGGAAGAAGAAAGGCCCCTATTTTAGGTGATGGTACTCAAAAAAATACTTACGATGGGCAATCAACTGATCACCTAGCAAACTAACTTACATATTCATATTAGCTGGGAGACTAGAGTGTGGTTTACACGATTTTGTGGTTGCGGCATCCCTCTATAGTAAGTCAATTCATACTAATTGGATACCATTTTTATCAGGCTGCCAGTAGGTACAGAGTACAGAAGGAAATTAAAAACAGTTTTCCAAGACATTAGTATCTTTGAAGTTTCCAGAATATTCATGCCATACCTGACTGAGTTCAGTTCTTCACTCATGAAGTGAGAAAAGGTGAAATTTACTCACTGACATTTTGTTTTCCTCTGTGTCCTTCCACGGCAATATTGTGGGTTTTGACTCCTCCTCTATGCAGGTAGCACCAATAACTTTACTTAAGCGTCAAGCTCTGCTCTCGGTCCTCAGTTATATGTATATCCAAGCTGGAACAAGAAAGTGCGTCAGTAAGGTATACAATAATAATTTCCAACCTCAATAGACAGAGCAATAGCATAGAAACGATACTTGTATCAGACCAAAGGGTGAGGTGCCCTGGAAGGACACAGAGGAAAACAAAATATCGGTGAGTAAATTTCACCTTTTCCTCTGTCCAATCCACAGCAATACTGTGGGACTTACCAGAGCAGTATCCCTAGGGATGGGATAACCTTTGTAAATTAGACAGGGGTGGCTGCTTGCAGCACCTTCATGCCAAAACTGGCATCCTCAAAGGCCTGGATGTCAAGACTGTAGTGTCTAATAAACATGGATACCAAAGACCAAGTAGCTGCCATGCAGATCTCCTCAGAGGAAGCTACTGCTTTTAACGCCCAGGAAGACGCCACTGCTCTGGTGGAATGAGCTTTGAGTTCAGAAGGAGGTACTTTATCTGCTGATTGGTAAGCCAAACTAACGCAGTCTCCAGTCCATCGAGCTATGGATGCCTTGGATGCTGCAGTACCTTTGAATTTTCCACAGAACTGCACAAATAATGCATCGGTTTTTCTGAAAGTTTCTGATCTCTATACATAGATCTGTAAACATCTGTGTAGATCAAGGTTCTTTAGCTGAACATCCGGATTCTGAAGGGAATCCGGTGGAAAAGTAGGGAGGACAATCTCCTGGCTTAAATGAAAGCTAGAAACCACCTTGGGTCTAAAAGAAGATTTTGGTCATCAAAATAATTTATCATGATGAAATACCAAATAGGGTGATCTGTATAACAGGGCTTGTAACTCACTCTTCTGGCAGAGGTGACTGCTGTCAACAGGACTGTCTTTAAGGGGAGGTGTTTGAGAGACACTTGTTCCAAGGGTTCGAAGAAAAGATGTGCACAGAGTTGTTGTAAAACCAGATTTAGATCCCATGAGGGATAAGCTCCCTAATTGTAGGTTTAATCTTTGTGACTGCTGACATAGCTACGGATGATATACTGTTCTGCGAACGGATATGCGAGAATAGCTGTTAGTGAAGATAGTTGTACTTTCAGGGATGCTGGTTTCAATCCCTTATGGAATCCCTCCTGTAGAAATTCTAGGATTGTCTCTGGAAAAATATTCTGTTCAGGTTTTTGATACACACCACGTGTTGAAAATGGACCAAACTCTATAATAAATGTGAGAAGAAGGTTGTTTCCTTTCCTGCAGTATTGTATTGATTATTGGGTCAGTTAATCCTGTACCTCTCAAAGAGCTCTGTTCAGCTTCCAGGCCATTAGGCTCAAGAAAGCTGGATTCGGATGGTGAATAGGTCCGTGGGATAAGAGGTCTGGCACATCTGGAAGCTTTATTGGAGTTGAACTGAGAGTTGTTTGAGATCTGTGTACCAATAACTTTCTGGGCCAATTTGGGGCGATCAGAATTACTTTGGCTTGATCCCTTCTTATCTTACTCACTACTTCCATAATCAAAGGAAGGCGAGGGAAGACATATGCTAGTGAGAAGTTCTACTCTTTCTGAAGAGCGTCCTATACTAGCGCTTGTGGGGTCTTCCATCTGGACATGAACCTGCTGCATTGTGTGTTTGCTGGTGTGGCCATGAGATCTATTACTGGAACACCCAGGATTGCTGTGATCTCCCTGAAGACTTCTTTCTTCAGTGACCATTCTCCTGGGTCTGATTCCTGCTGAGGAAATCTGCCTCTGTGTTTTATTTTCCTGATACATTTGCAGCTTTAAAGCCAGTAGATGATGTTCCAACCAATACAATATCTGAAGGGCTATTTGATTGAGCTGGGGGCTTCTTGTTCCATCCTGATTTAGTAAGTAGCTGACTGTTGTGGTGTTGTCTGATCTTATTAAGACAGCTGTTTTCTGTAGTGGAGGATGGAGTGACCTTAACATCTTCCAAACTGCCAGAAGTTCAAGCTGTTTATGTGTAACCATTATTCTTTGGCTGGCCAAAGGCCCTGGACAGATTTCTGTTTTCAAACTCCACCCCAGCCCTGAAGGCTGGCATCTGTTATTACAATCTCCCATTGAGGCTCCAGTCTCCCTTTCTGAATGTTCTCCAGTGTGCCCCACCATCCTAACTCTTTCCTTGTTGATAGAAAGAGTGGTATCTGTAATGAGAAATTGAATGGATCCTTCTTGAGGAAGTAATTTTCTTGTGTTAGCCGTCCATGAGACCTGGCCAAAGGAACAAGCTGTTGGGCGGATGTTAGGTTTCCCAAGAGTTTTGCAAATGCTCTTGCCGTCTGGACTTTTGATTTTCTGAAGCTTTTGACTGCTTGTAGGATTCTGTTTTGTCTGTGTTGACAGGGTCACCACTGATTGAGCTGTGTTTATTCTGACACAAAAGGAAGATGACTGACTGGGTGGGAGACAGTTGACTTTTGTTCAAGTTGATAATCCACCCTAAATTAGAAGCTCCAGACATGTCTGAGTGTTGCTTGTCTCCTGCTTCTGGATGTCTGTGATTGGGAGCATGTTGTCTAAGTAAGGTACTATCCAGATGCCTTTTGATCTTAATGGAGCCATGGCTATGGTGAGGATTTTTGTGAAGGTCCGTGGAGATGAGGCCAGTCCGAAGGGCAGAACCTTGTATTGATAGTGACCCTTCCTCACCCCCAAATGTGAAATCTCAGAAATAGACAATGAACTTTAACGGAACATGGTAATAGGCGTCTTGGAGATCGATTCTTATCAGAAAAGATTGAGGTTGAATTAGTTTTAGTATTGAAGACATGGTTTCTATCTTGAATCTCTTGATGTGTAGAAAATAATTCACTCTTCTGAGGTTCAATATAAGTCGAAGTTCCCCTGACGGCTTGGAAAACATAAAAGATTCGAACAGGTTCCTCTGAACCTCTGAGTCTGTGGGACCTCTTCTGTGACCCCCTTCAGTAGAAGATTCTGTATTTCTCTCTTCATTTGTGGAACCATTCTTCTGTGCCTGATCTTTGATGTCTAGAAAGAAGAATACTGAGGGGGCAGTCTGAAATTCCAGCACATACCCTCTCTCTAATATCTGGGTTACCCAATGATCCAAAAAAAATTGGAGAGAGATTTACCCAGAATGCATCCTGTCTGCCCCCAACTGGAATTAGGGTCCTGCTGGCTTCATTGTGTGTTGTGTTGAAAATTTGCTTTCTGCTGGAAATCTCTCCGGTTTCCAGGGTGGATGTTCTGTGCAGAGCTTCTCTTCCTCTGATCATATGAATATCTTGGCCTGTACAGTCTTGCTTCATGAAAGGACTGGCACCTGAACTTTGCCGATCTTGGAGAGGATGTTCTTTGGCGACGTTCCTGGGGGAAGAAATGGGCTTTTCCCACCTGATGATTTCTTTATAATTTCTTCCAATTGGTCCCCAAATAATTTAACTCCTGTATAAGGTAAGGAGACCAATCTATTTTTAGAGGATGCTTCAGCCTCTCATGCTTTAATCCAAAGGGCTCTACGTGCAGTGATACCAAATGCAGAAGATCTAGCCATCAACCTGATGTTATCCAATGAGGCATAACATGAACAGTTTACAGCATCTTTGATAGTAGAGACTTCTTTCAATAACCGAGATAGTGACACAGAAGAATCACTTTTTTCCTCAAGGTCTGTTAGTCAGAGACGCAATGTGTGGGACATACAGGCCATAGCTGTTGCAGATTTGAGATTGTGGCCTATAGTAGCATACTGTTTTTTAAGGGCGCTATCAGCTGTTTTGTCCATAGAATCTCACAACGTTGTTCCATCTTCCATCAGGATTGTAGTTCTTCGCAAAATTTGGGCTACCTCCACATCAACTTTTGGGAGGTTGACCCATGCAGAAATCTCTTCCTCAGGGAACGGGTATATTCTTTGGAATCGTCCTGACATGGCAGATCTTTTATCACCCTGCTTCCATTCATTCCGTATGATATCTTGAATGGAACTGTGTACTGGAAACTGAGGGGATGTCTTTTTGTAGCCAATAAAAGCTGCATTCATCACATTAAGGTCTTTTTGAGTGTCAGAGAGAGACAAAGTTTTGTGCATGATTTTAATCAGGCCTTCTACCTTGTCAACACTAAAATTACCTGCCTCCTCTGTAATTTCTCCCTCTTCCGCTGAAGAAAGGGCTGATTCTAGGTCAATCGTACTTTCTTCCTCCTCTTCATCCCTAGTTCGTGCCTAGAGGGTCATTCATCTGGATCTGAGGCCCCCTGGTATTTTCTTGTGGACTCCTGTAAGGCAGAAAACGTTTTCTGCATGGATGAACGCATCCACCCTAGGAAATCTTGAAATGAAGAAGGAATAACGTCCCCTGCAGCTTTTCTGAGACATTCTGTGCAGAACTTAGATTCTCTTTAGAGTCAGGAATAGCCTTGGGTTTGTCTGACTTCTGATCCTTAGGGGTAGACATTGCGCCAGAAAATACTACACCACAAAATTAGACAACTGAATAAGTATAAGCAGTAGAACACTTACAGTTTCCATCCCCTGCTGCTCCTTTATGTTCCTGCATGCCTGCGCAGCCACCTGGTCCTGTTTTCCTCGTGTGAGGTTCACCATTGGAATGCACACCGACTGACTTCCGGTTTGGGTCCTATGAGGTGACACGTCATCTGCCCGCGCTTCCTCTAGCGATGGGAACAGAACGCCGACCGACACTGCAGCAGCAAGGCAGAATGGGGATCCGGATTCATGTGACCCAGGCCGATGATGGGTATGCGATCCGCTAGTTAACCAGGCATTTTGGGACATAATGTGGTTAGCGTTCAAGGCTAGCCACATGGGTAAAATAACAAAGAATTTTTCTCCACACGATGGAGAGGCTTTTGCCTCCGTCCTGCAGCTGTGGTAGGACCAAATAACTGAGGACAGAGAGCAGAGCTGACACTGAAACATAGGTTATATGATCTTTAATTAATAAAGGAGGAAACTGTCACCCCCATGCTAGGGGGGTGTCATGAGGGGTCATGATACCCCTCTTGAGGTCTGAAGTACTTTTTTAATACAAATTACATATATAAGAAAAAAATCATTGTTACACATAAATTAAATATTTCATTACATTTTCACAAAAATTACATATAATAAAAACAAACACTTTTTTTTTTTAATACATATACAGTTTGCCTATTAACCCTACGAGTACCAGAGGGGTAGCAAACACATTACAATACCTCTCTGGTACTCAAAGAGTTAATCTTGCAAAACAAAATACAAGGGCATGTCGAATATAATAGGAAAAGAAAAAAGTTGGATAAAAATTGTGAAAGAAAGTCATGGGAGCACTGTAGTCGACTTTTTTTTGGGGGGGGTTTAAAACATTGGATGTACAATATTTGCTGAATTAATATGGTGAAAGAAAACACTAAGTTGGATTTGGAAGGGGAAGGGTTAATTGTCGACTATGAACAATATTTGTCAGATTAACGTGGTGAAAGAAAGCACTGCAAGTCGACTTTTAAAAGGGGGGTTAATATGTCGAGGGGGGGCACTCTGTTGGATTTTGTTATGTAGAGAACACATCTAACACTGAACTTGATGTTTCTGTTGTCAAATGTAAGCTTATTTCCTTGGACTTTGACATTTTGCTCGTTTTTTGTAGGCGGTAGTCAGAAAAAAGCAGACAGCGCCAGTTTTATTACTACTTTGAAAAGTGCTGTCTACGCCAGTTTTGTTTTACTGTGGTTCTGCAACAGAATACCGACGTAACACGTCTGCAAAATTTGCGCTACTTGTTTTTCTTGTAACGCCGGTTTTAGCGCGGGTAATAGAATCGAGCCCCAAGTGCATTATATAACATTCGTGAATATTAACCCTTTGAGTACCAGAGGGATACAAAACATGTTGCAAAGCAATGCATTCCATACCCCTCTGGCACTCAAAGGATTAAAATGCAGCTGCCACACTCTTGTACATTCTTTTAGTGTACTAAGATTGCCTTCTCTGTCGCAGACCATTGTATTATCTGCAAAAAGGCATATCTTACCTTGAAGACGTTTTGTAATAATCAGTAATAAAATTATTTTTGAAATTTGGCCCCAACACAGATCCCTGAGCTACCCCAATAGTAACATAACCTTCTCCATTAAGTACCACCCTCCGTCTCCTGTCTCAGGATTTGCCTTACCCATTCAACTATTTTTATATCCAGACCCAAACACTGCAATGTATTAAAGCGGAACTAACACCGCTAACAAACGCTGGCTGTAATAATTCCCTATCTGGCGACTAGCTGCTTAGTAGCGCTAGTCGCCAGAATTATTACCTCTTCATGAAGAAATCTGAAGTGATCCTCGGCTGACAGGCAGGACGGAGCACAGACATCTTGCCCTAGTGACGTCCGCGCACCTGCGCTGTCAGTCCCTTCCGGAGCCAAATAGCTCCTAGCAACGCCTCCTACAGCAGTCTGAGACTGACAGCGCAGGCACGCGGACATCACTAGGGCAAGATGTCCGCACTCCGTCCTGCCTGTCAGCGGAGGATCACTTCAAATTTCTTCATGAAGAGGTAATAATTCTGGCGACTAGCGCTACTAAGCAGCTAGTCGCCAGATAGGGAATTATTACAGCCAACGTTTGTTAGCGGTGTTCGTTCCGCGTTAATTGTTCTTCTGTGAGGGACAGTGCCAAATGCCTTACTGAAATCCAGATAAGCTATATCTACTGTTCCCTCACTGATCTATTATTTTACTTAACCAGTCCAAAAAAACATTTATGAGGTTAGACAATATCTCCATGTATTAAACCTATGTTATTTAGGATTTGCAAGCATTTAAATTCTGATAGTTTTTTTCCATCAAATTCCCTTTAACCCTTTGAATACTAGAGAGATGCCTAACGCAATGAAAAGTGAGTCACTGGAGACCAATATTCATTTAGATCACGGAGAATGGTCCTTTCTCCCCCATGATACATTTAGTTTGCTCCAAAATAAAACCGCTTTACCTTATCAAGTATGACCTCAAGACTCTCCAATTTGTAAAGGAGGTTCCATAGAATAACATAGAAAGAGGAGAAAGTTCTCATCACTCATGACTCTCACCTTTATGTCACCTTAGTGCATAACCCTGCAGGAATTCAGAGGCTGAGCGCACAAAGCAAATGGTGATGGGTATACGAGGCAAGCAGACATTCTACAGCAGACCTGAATAACCAGAAATTTTATGTCCAGGGGATTATAAACATGCCAAGCTACTGGCAGGGATGGCCACCTTCATGGCACCAACCAGGAATGTGCCTCTACACTTGTGACCGCTTTCAAAATCCAGTAAGTTATTTTAGGTTATAGGGTTAATTTAAATCTTACCCTTGAGGGCCAAACCTGGACACCTCTGCTCTAGGAGGTTTACAGGTCACAGGATACCTCATGGTGGAATCAACAGATATTAGGTCAAGAATGTCTTAAAGGGACAGTAACTCAAAATATTGAAATATATTATAGTGCATGGGTATCCTTGTTGCTAGAGCAGTTTTATTCTAAAGTTACTGCAACTCAAATGTGCATTTTTTCCCACTCATAAGATTAAACCTAGCAGTATATTATAAATATTCTTTACTCAGCAAGACCTGGTGCTGAAAAGTTAAAACTGAGTGTTAGGGCCATATTCAATAAAACCAACTGCAACACAGAACACATTAAAGGGATGGTAATACTTAAAAATTACTATCCCCCATGTTGTAGCCAGTACAAAACGGAGTTAAATGAGACCAGTGGTATTTGAGAGATCTGCTTTCAAAGTTCCCTCTCCCCTGACATCAGCATTCTAGCTGACAGCAAGGGAATACGGTCCCGGCGGAGGCTCTGCAGCAGAGCAGAGATTGCGTTAATAAAAAATAAATTCTTAACTTAAAAGATCTACTACGTGTGCTTGCTAACCAAGCACACATAGAAGACTTTAGTAAAGGATTTATTTTTTATTAACGCGTTCTTGGTTCTGCTGCAGAGCCGCTGGCTGATCCCAGGAGAGGATCCCCTGCTCTCTGCTAGAACGCTGACGTCAGGGGAAAAGCCAAAAAGAGGGAACTTTGAAAGCGGATATCTCTCAAACCATAAAGGTTTGAGAGATGCTGCTGGTCTCATGTAACTCCGTTTTTTACTGGCTACAACATGGGGGATAGTAATTGTTAAGTATTACTATCCCTTTAAAAAGTTCCCTCTAATATAAATAGGGATTTTAGCCCTGGAGTCCTTGAGACATGTCCAACTAGAATTCAAGGTGTTAACCCTTTGATTGCCAGAGGAGTATGCAGTGCATTACGCACCCCTCTGGCACTCAAAAGGTTAAAAGACTTAAATAAATGGGAATGTTTCTTTCCTTAAAGTGTTAGTAATGTATGAAAAAAACTTTTTTGCATTTAGAAGAGCTTAAGAAGCTAGGCACACGTTTTAGACCATTCCAATGAAGGGATTCCGTGTAAGTAACGAGATTCCAGCACCTCTCAAGCGCCAGCGTGTCGACCGACACGGATCTCCTGCTGACAGCTTTACAGCTGTCAGTAGGAGAAATCAAACTTTAAACGCCCGTATCTCTTAAACCATAGCGGTTTAAGAGATACGTTTTTTTGCATTTAGATCAGCTTTTTAAGCTCTTCTAAATGCAAAAAAGTTTTTTTTTAGACATTACTAACACTTTAAATACAGTTTGCTTACCCTGAGATTGCTCCTATTTTATTCCATGCATATGAATCTTCATTTTTTTTCTTCCAATCAGCTGTAGGCATTTTTGTTTTGTTTTATTCAAATGTAGAAGACAATACCCAGTCTAGGTGCATGATCACCCTCTCATTCACCCCTCTACATCATGGTGTTTCTATCTCGCCCCTTCATACCAGCTTCTCTGTGCAGTTCTTCTTATTTCCTGTGTGCGAGCTGTCTGACTCCTCATCTTCACCCTCTCTCGAATCCTCTTCACTCTCATCTTCACTTTCATCTTCTGATCCAGACTCCTCATCATCATCATCATCATCCTCCTCATCATCATCATCATCTTCATCATCATCTTCACTGTCATCTTCACCCTCCTCATCTGAGGAATCAGAGTGGCCCGGTCCAACAGATGTTAAGTCAGAAATGAGTAAGACTCTCAGTCCATTCTCCAGCACAATAAATCTAGAATAAAACAGTAGATTGAAAAAGGATTCATGAACAGCAGCAGATATAACATCTAAACTCCTATCACAACAGGACAAAAGCAAGACGAACAAAAATTATGGGCCAAACTAATTGTCCCATAGGGACCTAAAATTCCAAAGAGAGCCCCATTGATTTAAAAGAGGGGCTTTAACCATATGAATGATAGATGTCTCCTCTCTAGCATTTATGTGATTAAACCACTGATTCTCAGCCAGAGTGCTAACGAACTTTGCTGTGCCTTGTACCACTCTTTTTTCTATGAAGACTTTGAAAAAAAATGTGAGTATTTAGTTTCAAAAGTATATTTATGGAAATGAGTGTGTAGTGTACAATATGCTAATTTCTGTTATTAAGACAGACAAAGTGGAATACATATGACAACTTATGCTGGCATGGGAGGAACTTGATTGACAAGTATTTTTTCTCCCTCATTAACTATGTTACATTTGCAAGAGCCTCCAAAATGCCCTTTATGTTAGACACTGAGTTTAACCCCTTAAGGACTGGCCGTGCACACACAGTGCGGTCACTTAAGGACCAGGGATTTTTTTTTTTCCACTATCCGATTCTGGTCTCCCCGAACGGCATGCAGCCGCGTGGGGGACCAGGACCATCATTGGTCCTTAACTGAAAACAAGCCATGATGGTCCTTAAGGGGTTAAAATAATAGTTTGAGTTATTTACCCTTAACATACCTCCCAAGTGTCCCTCTTTAGGAGACACAGTGTCTCTCTGAGACACACATTCCTCTGTACTTCTTTCCCACCCTGGTGTGCCTCTTTTTAGGAGATCAGTTTATGTGGTGTGTGTGTATATAAATTTATCACATTGCTCCACGGCAATAAAACTCACATTAATGTTTGTTTAAATATCAGTATGTGTGTTTATAAATTAGTCTGTGTAAATAAAATACTTTTTCTAAGTCCATTTTTTCAGTTACATAAGGAGCTACCAATCTGTCATAAAGTAAAAAAACATTCTGGCTAATGCTCCATTAACAAGCCACGCTCCTGCAACACCTCTTAAAACAAAAGTGTCCCTGTTTGGCCATTTGAAATGGCCTTAAAGTGTTAGTAATGTCCCATCATTTTTTTTATATAATATATATATATATATATATATATATATATATAATATATATAGTTTTGTAGAGGGTAAAAAAAAAAAAAAAAAAAAAAGAATCTCATTGCCACAAACCACATCTCTCAAACTGCTATGGTTTGAGAGATAATCCCAATTAAAGTTCCCCCTTACCTCCCCTTCTCCTGATGTCAGGGTCTAGCTGACAGCAGGTGTTCCCAGTATGGGGACCAGCCAGAGGCTCTGCAGCAGAGCCGAAATCCCGTTATTAGAAAATAACTACTTCGTGTGAACAGTCTACAAAGAAGTTTGTAAACCAGACACACTTTGTAGACCTTTCCAATGAAGTAATTATTTTCTAATAAAAGGGATTTCAGCTCTGCTGCAGAGACTCTGTCTGGTCCCCCTACTGGGATCTCCTGCTGTCAGCTAGACGCTGAGAGAAGGGGAGGGAATGTCTCTTAAACCATAGCAGTTTGAATGATGGGGTTAGTGGCAATGAGATTCTTTTTTTACCCTCTATAAATCCATAAGAAATGTTTATGGGACATTACTAACACTTTAATTATTTGCCATTTGATGCAAGTATGACAATTCTGGATGGGACAACCATGTGGTAAATACTAATAGCCTATGCTACTCTCCTTCCCAGCTGCCATTCCATCATTTACTTCTTTCCTACCTCTAAAGTAGTTATTTTAGTAACAGAACAAAGGGGGATTCATAAGACATCTATCTACTGTAAGACGATAAAAAAAAACTAGATTTTAACCCTTTAAGTGTCAAAACATAAGGACGTGGCAGACGGCAGGGAACGTAGAGTAGTTTAGAATATTTGTATTAGACACATAACTGTGCCAGACAGAACTGTCCAACATGCATCAACAGACAAGCAAACGAAGCTGAATATCTCAAACTATCATTTTAAACAATTATGACTAACATACACGACCATTAAGCACTTTCAAACAAGCCTGTCGTAAGGTGTTATTTTATAGGTGTTCATATTTTTAAAGTAAAACTATTAGCGTGAATGAAATTTCCAGATTACATAGTAACCCTTTCCTTTCAGTGCCAGAGGGTCAGCCTCCTAGCACTAAAGGGGTTAAGTGCCATTTCTGGAAACTGGGATTAACGGGTTAACGCTTCATTTCATTCATTTTGGCTTTGTAATTGCTCTTCTCGGATAGTTAGTTTACTTCAGAATTGATCAACGTTTCAGTGCATATTTACCCTAATTGTTTAACGACGGAATACCGACCTGTACTTCTTGGGGTCACTAGGAGACTTGATGATATCTGTATCCTCAACTATCTCTGTAGGATCTGGCTGCCCCCGACCCCCGGTGTTATCGCAGCGAGAGGTAAGACAAGCGCTGGCAGCTTTATGAGGATTTTTAGCAGGCATGACTCTGAGCTGTCTCTGTGTTTAACTCTCTCCGCCAGCCGGTACTCCAAGGCCACACCACGCACAGCTACAGAGTGAGTGAAAAATCAATCAGCCAATCGAACAGTACCCCAAGCGCACGTGGTCACCCGGAGCCAGCAATAAGTTCCCGTGAGCTGTGGGGGCGGATTTCTTCATATGGCCTGTAAGAGGGATGGTTGTTGCAGTGAGTCGCCGGTTAAAACAGGAAGTGGATGTGTTGGTAGTGTTGAATTAATTGCTAGTGATGGTGCATTTCTCCCTGTCTTCGAGAGGCTATGGTTTTAAGTTAAGACGTTATTAATGGTTGACTGGAGCTCTTAATCGTATTATTGTTTTGGATTATATTTTTAGGCGGCTCGTGTTTGAAGAATCTTATTGCTTTATGTACGGGTGTAATACTGTGCTGACATCCTATATTCTAATGCCAGATATAAATTCGTAGGTGGGTCAGACCTCAGAGACATTTTGGAACTTTTCAACTCCCGTGATGTACAAATACTACAACTGGAGCACTGTGCCGACACCGGAATTCGCATCTCACCATTCTGGAAATCCACGTTACCAAATGTCTATATAATTCTTACCCGTGTATTTTCCTGGTTGTTATATCTGCTTCTTGTCACCTTGTTTTAGCATGTAAAAAGCCACACTTCTCCAGAACCACAACGTATGGTAGTTCTTACCACACGATTATTGTTTTGTTTCACCTGCGAACAGGACTTACGTTTTCTTTTAATTCCTGTCTGGAGTGTTCTGCAGTTAGCCTTTTTATTGGTAGTCATTTTAAATTGTTATATGAATGGAGAAACCGACATATATTTTAAGTGTGCATAGTGTTCTTTGTTAGCAAGAACTTCAAAACTGCAAGTACGGGCTTTATTTCAAAATTATGGTGCATATAGTTAAAAGAAAAGTGGATCAATTCTAGGGAAATCCAGCTGTACAATGGGAGACAGACATTATCACCTGAAATGGGCCTTTTAGCTGCTTGGATTCTAGTGACGTCTCTATTATATTGTTTAGACTATGCTGCAGACCTCTACCGTTCAATGAGTTAAAATTTCCATTAAAATAATTGGAAACTGAGTCTTTTCCCCCATGTAGTGCTGTTGATTTGCCCCAAACTGCTCTACTTTGTTTAGAAACATGACTCTCCTTTCTGAGTTTAGCCATTTATCGTGTACATACTCTCCTTTGGGGATATGCATGAAGAGGAGATGACTAATGAATGAGATCAAGTCTCCAGATCAGGGAAACACACACTCACGCCACAGCATTTATTTATCAACACTTAATATCTTGTAACACCACCTCTCAGCCATCCAAGCCTGAGAAGCTACTTCAAATAAACCACATATAACTACTTTTCTCTGCCAGGAGTTACCATGCTTTAAACCAATAAAATATTTTGCCCCTCCATGCTTCAACTTCGTTCATTATCTGAAGCTGCTCTCCTCAGGTGCCTCTATTTATCTCTTCTCCTTCCTGCCCTAGCAATCCCCTTGTGGTGGGGATGGGGGGGGGACAACAGAACCTCAACATTCATTCTCTTCTTTAAAGAGGCAAATGACCCCCAGCTCCATGAGGGTCGCTCATTAGTCTCTTGCTGTATGGAAGTTGGATGGTCGACTTCTTAATTCTAACACTATAATTAAAATAGTACACCAAGAATGGTGGTAAGGCCACAGCATTTATTTATTTGTGGTTGGGGCTTACGGTGTTAAGTGATTAAGTTAGCAAATGTAGTGGCATCGATCCTGAAGGGGCCAGCCTGATTAGAGGGCTGGCTTAGGGTATGATATGTCTAGAGGAGAAACGAAAATTGTAAGGGTGGGATTTGAGGAGAGAACAAATCAATATGCCTCAGTGTGGATGTGGCTGAAGGGGGTATTTAAGCCCCTGCTGCCCCTCCCGTAAATACAGGTGCAGCCTGTAAACTCGCGGTCGGGGTTTACAGTATGAAGTTAGGAAACAGTGGCATAACCTAGGTCCCTGAGAACATAGGATTAATGCCGAAGCAGCCGGCCCGATTAGGGGCCAAAAAGGAGATGAGACCGAAATTGGTGCAAGACTTTATTTTTAGCATAGTTAATCCGTTAAGGATTAGAGGGCTAGATGAACTTTGCTTTGAGGGTCAGGAATGTAGCGGGAGAAGCAGGGGGATTTCCAACACCCTAGCCTTTGAATTATGTGTGGTGGAACATTATTGCGTGAGGCTGCTGAAGCAGCACCAATACGGAATGAGTGGCCTGAGATGTATTGAGGGTCGACACCTAACTGGGAAAGGATGGACCTGATCATCTTAATGAAGGATAATGTGGATAGTCGACCATTCGAGGTTGGAACGAGAGGACTGTCTGCAGGGTTATTAGCCAACAGGTTGGAAAGACATAGAAGGTCTGAGTAAGGACACCATTGGTTATGTGTTGGATAGAAGAGAATGAGAGCCCCTGCTCAAGCCTGGTCAGTCTTGGATTGGGACAGGTAGAGTTTAAAGTGGTCTGAATGGAGATGAAGATCCTGCTCTTTCAGAAAAGGCAAAGAGGTAGAGGAGTCCAGAAATTTGCCAGGTCTTAAAAAGCCATAAAAGCCTAGGCTGATGGTGGCCAGGAGGATACAGCTGGTGTCAGGATCAAAAGGGTTAGCGAAGATTGCATTGTATAGCTGTCTAAATAAGGAACCACTGATTGGCAACGGGTTCTGGGAGGAGGAGGGTGGGATATCTTCATCAGACCTTTTAGAAACAACTTCACTTGGTAGGATGATCGTATGGATGACTGGGAGGGCTGGAGAAATGCTAGGTAGTACCTGATGCCTGCTAGATGTAACTTAATGGTGAAGGGGGATAGACCTAGTGATTGGGGGCAATGAGCAGGAAAAGCATCATACTAGTGTCAGCTGATGGAAAGCTGGAGTGTCTGTCGGACGTCAGTTGGCTGGGATCGGTCTGAAAAATTCTTGCAGATTAAAGCGGGAGAGAGAGTCAGCAGCTTTATTGGAAGCCCCAGCAATAAATGAGCTGTGGATGGAGAATTTGTGGCATAAGGATAACCATGTTAATTGCGGATTAAGAGCATGATGGAGGGGGCGCTACCTTTGTTCAGAATGAGTGAGGTGGCTAGATTGTCAGTTTGGAACGTAACTGTTTGGCCAGACCAGTGTTGACCCCAGATGACGGCAGAGCTCAAATAGGGTTGATGTGGTGAAGAATTGAGGAAGCTGGTGAACTTCTGGGGGCCAGGATTCCAAAAACCATTCGGAACACAAAATGGCTCCATAGCCAAATGCTGCTGCGGTATTGGAAAAGATTACTGGTAATGAGGAGAGGGGGAGTGGGAAGAGCGAGCAGCCATTCCAGTGGCTGAAGAAGCTGAATCACATGGCTGTCAGGTTTTGTTGACTCACTGATGAATATAGATGAAGAGGTCTCCTCTGTGGCTGACAAAAGACTGGAGTTCTCTCCTAGAGCAGAATGTTTTATTGGAGACCAGGGAAGTGGCTGGACCTAAAATTTTGTGTGCTGCTAATGGGATATTGAGATCTTGAAAAAGGCAGGTGAAACTGGACATTTGGAAGCTAGTGGGTTTTATCAGTAAGAAATTGTCCATGTAATGTAATACCATGGGGCACTTGCAATGACTGAGGAGTAGCCAGGTTAGGGATTCGGCAAAATAGTAGTGGTTTCGCCACCTAATTCATTGGAGATACCACAGAGAGGGGTACATGGGATGTATTTTAAAGGCATCGTCAATGTCTATCGTTGAAAGCCAGCAATTTTTGCCTGCCTGTCGAATAAGTGAAATGGCATTCTTGATACTATGGTACTCCAAGGAATGCTCTTCGGAGGGGATGAGGGAGTTTATGCTGGGGACACGGGAGGAGTGAGGGAGGAGAAATCTATGATTAGTAGCTTCTTAAGGTAGAACTTCTTTGTGGCAATACCTATTGGGTTAGTATGTCTGATGAAGTTCTTGCTCAGTTCTTTGGCTAGTATTATGTTCTGCAAGGGCAGATTGGATGTTGGGGCACTCTACAGATTGAGATGGATAGACGGTGATGCCTGTAAGGAACCGCTCTTGGAACCCTGAAATGCTGTAAGGAGACAGGGCATGGTAGGGTAACTGGACAGAGGCTGTACGTGTGACTGGTAGGATGGGCATACTGAGGTCTTGAGACCAGTAAAATACCTGCAAAAGAGCTGGTGGTCTAGAGAGTTGCAGTCGGACACAAATCTGAACTGATCCAGAGTGGATGCTGCCTTGGCTGAGAATGCCCTATGATAATCATAGAAGGTAAATCCTCCATAACGGTAGGTTTGAGCTACAAGCCGCTAAAGGTATTGATCTAGCTCTTGCCTCCTGGAAGGAAATGATGAAAGCAAGATGTCACTAAAGATGCTAAAGGCCGAGACAAATTTGGGTATGGTGAGTATTTTGGAGAGCTGTGGATCTTTAGATTTGACGGACACGTCTCCACAGTTTACCGTGCGGTTCTCTGCCATGTCTTGGATAGCAATCAACAGGGACACCAGGTTGACATCCTTCCCCTCCAGGATATCTTTGTGGATGTGTGCAGGGGTAATTTTCAGTCTGGGGGCCAGAGCAGAATTACCTTGAATGGGTGATTGAGTTTGAGACAGTGCTGGCTGAATTGGGGAGCAAGAGCTGCTCTCAATGGTGATGATCTTGGATTGCTTGTCTTCCATGGCAGATCACATGTTGGTAAGAAGCTGAGTGCTATGAACCAACTGGGCTGAATGGTCAGGTGGCAGAGGGGGCTGGATGGGGGAAGGTGGAGGATCAGAGACCGGGGAGGTAGAGAGGCCTTGGGGGTGGAAGAGGAGGAAGAGTTCTGGCTGATAAGTAAAGAATATGTATGCGAGACAATTCTGCTGGGATTTTGGGAATAGTCCATTGACAGTATGATGATTTGCAGTTCCTAGAAGTAGATGGATGTTCTTCCTGAGGAGTTTCGTGTTCCGAAGGTGCTTGCGGGGAGTCGCCTTCCATGTTATGACTTGAAAACACCAGGATTAGCAGGGAGGGGGCAAGGGCGAATAAGGGGGTGGCTTGAAGGCGAAACATACTGCACATCTTGTGTAGCTGACCTAGGCAGAACAAGTGAGAAAGGTGTGACTCCCCTGACCCCGATGAGCCCGAGGAGAAATATTATCTGAGGAGGCTGAGTCGGGGTGGCGGACAACTGACCTTGATCTTGCTGGTGCAAGAGAGGTTTTCCCTGCAGGGTTGACATCCAGACTGGCTAGTTCACCATCAGGTCAGAGATGGATATTGATGCCAGGGGAGGTAAGGAGATAGTGAAGAGTAGACTGCTGGATGTGTTTGGGTGAGACTAGTGCTGACACCATAAGGTAGGTGGTACATAGAACCTCTGATGGTAGGAACGGTGATGGACTATGGAACTGACTTGACCTTCACTTGCTGGCCTCAGGATTAGGGAAGGGATACCTTGGACCTCTGAAAGGAGGTAAGGTGCTAGACTGCCGTAAATGAATGGATAAAACACGGGCGAGATAAAAAGGTGTTTTATTTCACATGACCACATTTCTGAGAGATTTTTTTAACCTCTGACTGGAGGTAGATTGCCTTACTACAAACGACATCCACTTCTACTGCGGGAGCAGGAAGCTAGGAAAGGATGAGAGAGACCTAAACAATTGACTGGAACAGAGGTGGGGGGGATGCAAAATTGACGGTATGACGAATTGACGAGAAGGACAAATTTCCTGAGGATATGACGATACTCAGAGAGGCTATGGAAGAAAATTAATTGACTGAACCTACCTGGTAACCGTAGAACAAGACTGAACTGTAATGACAAAAGGAAAAGTTATATATAATATATAATTTATTATTATGGAAGCTAAAATAGGAATGGAGTAAATTACCTGGATAAAAAAAGCTGGAGAGCTGCATTGGAGGACTTAGGGGGGCAGAAGAGGGGGTCTATGGAAGCCTGGGGAGACAATAGGAGTGAAGGCTTGTGGTGAACTAGAAGAATGTAAAGCTTAGCAGGAAAAGAAAAAAAAAGGGGGGGGAGCTACCTGAGTACTTCAGGGAGGACTGAGCCCCCTGACATAGCAGAAACTGGAGCTGAACAAAATAAGGAAGGGCAGACAGGGGAATTATTAGAATTCCTATGATAAGGTTACTAGAGCAAATACTTAAAGGGATAGTATTGCCATTTTTTTTTTTTTTTTTTTTACAAACATTAATGTTGTAGGCATTAAAAAAATAAAACTAAATGCCCCCAGTCCCATGTCTCAAACCTTTATGGTTTGAGACCTATTCGGGACCAAAGTTCCCCCCTCCCTCAGCGCTCTAGCTGACTGCAGAGGAATCCAGTCCCTGGACAAGCGGAGAGCCGAAATCGCGTTACTGAAAAATAAATCCTTCACTGGAACAGTGGTTTGCAAGCACACTTTGTAGACCATTCCAGTGAAGGATTTCTTTTTCAAAACTGCAATCTCTGCTCTACTGAAGAGCCTCCTACGGTCCCGGGACTGGATCCCCTGCCGACAGCTAGAGCGCAGACGTCAGGGAAATGGGAGGGAGGAGGGAACTTTGGTCCCAAATATCTCTAAAACCATAAAGGTTTGAGAGATGGGACTGGGGGCATTTAGTTTTATTTTTTAATGCCTACAAGATTAATGTTTGTAAAATAAATAAATAAAAAGGAATGGCAATACTATCCCTCTAAATTGTTTGTAAGTAGTTTTGCTGAATACATACCGGACTGGGCAAACTAGATGAATACGGATCCCTTGCTGAAGCTGGAGAAGATCTTATGGCCTGTTAAGGTATAAGTAGGGAAAGTTGGGAGGAAAATAAAAAAGGGGGGTAGTAAAACTTCTTGCAACACTTCTTATGAAGTAAGATATAGCTTAATAGGAAGGAAGGGGGGCAACTGTAGTGCCCCTAAGCAGGAGAGTGCTTCTTACGTACCTGACTAGAAATGCATATTCTTACCCTAAGGCTTAAGCAGTTCTAAGATGACAACTTATGCCTGAGTGTTGCAAATAGACAGATGCTTGTAAGAATTAGAACTATGAGCTTAGAGGAACAATTTAGAGACCATTGTGGCTTATATGTACCTAAATTACATGCTGTGGTCACTATTCCTCTTGGCAATGTATAGGAGAGAAAAGGGGGGCGACGGAGTGGTTAGAGCAAATGGATCTACTGGAACTTCTAGACAGGCAGAGAAGACATACTCTGGATTCAAGCAAGAATTGTATTGTAATATGCCTAAGAGATAGCCAATTGCTCTGTGACTGAGCCTTTTATACCAATGAGTTCCTTGTTGCTGGGTAGCTACTACAAAACAGGTATGGTTGGAAACTGGGAATAGACAGATTATTGTTGATGCAGTTCGAACCCAGTGTTGATTAATGAAAACACCTATAAAATATGTACAGGTGCTTGCAGAAAACATGTTAGACTCCACCTGCTGAATAGGTGGTTCTCTCTGGGCAGCAAGACAGCCTCCTGAAGCATGTTGCATCTGCCAGCTTCCCTGGGTGAGCTTGCTGCACAATGTGGGTTTCCATCCACTTGGACACTGACTCCTCTTCCTGCCTTCTAGATGTTGGCAGGGTGACATTACAGTCTTGAAGCCATGAGCTGTCTCCACACTCCAGTGCTCTCCTCCTCAGCTCTCCAATCAATTCCTCAATGCTGCTCATCTTGACAAAAAACTGTGCTCTTCTGACTGAACTGCTCTGACACTGAAGCTGCTCTCCTCAGGTTCCTCTATTTATCCCTTCTCCTTCCTGTCCTAGCAATACTTGTCTTGAGGCACCTTTGCCTCACCAATCACCCTGCAGGGCAGGAAGGACAAGAGAATATCTGCTACCTCCACATTAATTCTATTCTTTAAAGAAACTAGTGTCCCCCAACTCCATGAGAGTCGCTCATTATCCTCTCGCTCTCTGTACATTTGTTGTCCTATGCAGCATATGCACTAAGATATCTCATGTAGAAGAGATCTTCGTGCATAGGATCCACAGAATAACAGGAACCACAGAAGTATCACTGGAGATTTATTATCTCTTTATCACACCTTGGTGCGTAACCCCCCTTCTCTCTCTAGTTCTAGTCCATTGTACCATTAGATGAGATCAGAGGGCCAAATTTTATGTAACTTTATCTAACTTCTATATAGCAGTTCTGTGGATGTACTGTGATACTTTCTACAGCAGCTGTAGAAACAGTTATGTATATAGCAGTTTATTGGATGCTGTGGATACTTTGTATAGCAAGTCTATAAAATACCATGTTATGCACAGTAGGAACTTTGTGGCTATACTGGCACAGTATTACAGGTCTATACATACTATAATGCTTAAAAGCAAGATAGTTTCTTTGAGCCAGTTCATTGAACACAAACACTTGCTTAGTCAATTAACCCCTTAAGGACCAAGGATGTACATATACTTCATGGGGAAAATATGCATTAAGAACCCATGATGTCCTGAAATTCAGGGGTCTCCACCCGACTGCATGCCATTCTGGGACCTCTGATTCCATTATAAAAAAAATATATATATATATGCTAAGTGTCGGCCACGTGGTTGGTCCCTAGCACCTTAACCTCCTAAGGATCGGGAAAATCTGAGGTGGATTTCACTTAAGGACCAGAGCAATTTTGACTTTTTTTTTTTTTTTTATTATTATTTCTTTTTATTTTCATCTTTTTGACACTTACAAAACATAAAAATATCACATTACAATGTCATATATTCCACAACACTTTAACCAAATCAAAGCCATCTTCCCTCATACATTCTACCACCTCACATAAAAACAGTGCGGATATTAGGTTTAAACCTGACCCCACTCGATCAGGATGGGGGGGAATCAAAGCAAAGAGATTCACGAGGACCATTACCAAACCAGCTGCTTCCATTTGTCCCACATCTTATCATATACCCCCAGAATATTACAATCAGACTTTTTATAAAAATGTTTTTCTGAAAGCAATTGAAACTCTATTTGCTGTTTTATCTCCTCCGAAGAGGGGACTATCTGTTTTCTCCAATACCTAGCCAAACACATCTTAATTCCTACCAAAATGTGTACCATCAAACATCTATTAACTTTCCCCACAGTCGACATACCCATGTGAAACAAAAAAGTCTGAGGTAACAATGCATAATTAGAACCAGACAATTGTTCGAATATACGTCTCGTTCCAACCTTTATGCACCGTAGCTCAGAGCATTCCCACCAAATGTGTATCTGTGTGCCCGCCACCCTCTGGCAGCGCCAACAATAAGCTGACAATCCAGGATGGTACCTAGCTAATCTAACCGGGACCAAGTACCATCTGTGAAGCAGTTTATAATATTGTTCACACAGTAATACAATGAACCACCCGTCTCGTAAATACCGCTGCTCTGTACCAATCCTGAATTGGAAATGACGAACCCAGGTCCTCCTCCCAGCGTAGCACAGCCAGAGTTTTACCTGGAGTCTCCATTCCCCTCATAGCTCTTTTTAACCCAGAAACTATATTTTTATTCCATTGTTGCCGAAAAAGGGCAATTTCCAACTCTGATTCAACCCCCTTATTTTTACTGAGGAATGCTTTTATTCTTAAGTAAACAAACAATTCTGCCACAGGCAATTCGTAATTGCACTGTAATTCTGCAAATGTTAATAGTTTACCTTCAGAATAAAGATCCGATACCTCCTTTATTCCGCACAATTCCCACTTAATAAGACTCATATTATCCATATATATAGGCAAAACTGCAATTGGAGTTAATCCTGTAACCACTTTTGTTGAACTTACCATCCCCTTTTTCATTCTAAATTTATAGTACCACCTCACCAGTTTAAAAATAATTTGGTTTTTAATCTTCAACAATGCAAAGTAGTTCTGATCCAACCATATGAAACAGAAGGGGTCATATCCCCTACTCTGTGCCTTCTCAAAATTAACCCATCCCAAATTTTTTCCTCTTTTCACACTCCAACTCAGTATATGCGAGAGCATACACGCCTCATGCATCTTACTCAAATCCGGATAATCTAAACCATGATGTTTTGTGCTTCGTCTCAACACTTTCCCTGATATCCTAGATTTCTTAGTACCCCAAACATACCTAACTAAAATATTTTCCAATTCCCTGATAATAACCGGAGGAACTGGTATCGGAATTGTTCTAAACAAGAACAAGATTTTTGGCACCATATACGATTTCACTACATTAATACGTCCCAGCCAAGATATCTCCAAACCCTTCCATCGCGTAATATATTCTTTAATATCATCCACTAGCTCTGAATAATTTACAACTAGAGTTTCATGCAAATTCAAACCTATTTTAATTCCCAAGTATTTAATTGTTCTATTTGACCAGACCATATCAACACTTCCCCTCATAACATGGATAGCCTCATTCGTCATAAAAAAGGGAAGTAACTGTGTCTTATTTGCATTCAACTTATAATTGGAGAACTCACTATACCTATCTATTAATTCGAGCACCAATGGAACCGATTTCATCGGGGCCGAAAGTGATAGCAAAACATCATCTGCATATAATGACACCCGATGATCCTGCAGACCTACTATAATCCCATCTATATCCCTAGATTGTCTTAACATAGCTGCTAAGGGCTCGATCGAAAGAACATATAACAATGGGGCCAGGGGACAACCCTGTCTAGTCCCATTCCGAATTTCAAAGGTGTCAGACCCGATATTAAGGCCCACAATCCTGGCCCTAGGAATCGTATAAAGTGCCAATGTATGATCTACAAATTTGCCCACTATCCCAAATGCCCGCAGAGTTCTGCTCAAAAACCTCCAACTTACTCTATCGAAGGCTTTTTCTGGGTCTAAAGCCATCAAAACCGACGGAGTTTGCCTCCGATATATCTCGTCTACAATGTTCAGAACTCTGCGAGCATTATCCTCTCCAGCTCTCCCTACTACAAACCCCGCCTGGTCCGGATGTACCAACTCAGGTAATACAACATTAAGCCTCTGTGCCAAAATCTTGGAATATATTTTCACATCCGAATTAATAAGCGATATTGGCCTATAACTTGTCACCATCTCCGGATCTTTCCCCTCTTTTAATATTGGGATAATGTCTACCTCCAACATTTCTGCTGGTATAGGCTCTACCCCTACCATTTTATTATAAACTCGTTCCAACAAGGGAAGAATTATTGGATATAATACCTCATAGAAACTTAATGTAAAACCATCCGGACCAGGAGATTTACCCTTCTTTGAAGCTTTAATAGCATCAACAATCTCTACCCCTGTAATAGAATTATTCAGTTCCTCCAGTTTTTCAGGTGGCACATTCGGTAATTTCAAACCTTTCAAAAACTCGTCTATTTCCCCCTCAGTCTTTCCTTCATCTGTCAAATTATATAAAGATTCATAGTAGGATCTAAAAGCATTCCCTATCTGTTTAGGTGACAAACATATTCTTCCATTCCACTTTATTTGTTTTATTCTATTTTTCTGATTTAAATATTTCAATTTTCTAGTCATTTCCCTACCAACCCTATTATTATTGTAATACCATTTTTGTTTTAATCTATCATACATCCTGGAAGCATTATATCTAATTTTCTCCTGAATTAAATCATGCAATCGTAAAATCTCCTGACTTAAAATCCTAGAAGGACCTTCTTTATTCTTCCTTTCCTATTTTGCTAACTCAATATATAAATCGTTCAAAGGTTTACCCTGTAGGCTCTTGATGTATGCGCCCTGTTTAATTAAACACCCTCTCGCATAACATTTTAACGAGCACCACAGAGTGAAATCGGAAACCTCCCCATTATCATTATCCTCCAAAAATTTCCCAATCTCTTCCACCAGTCCTTCCTTGATCTCTTCCCTATCTAATAAATTATCATTTAATCTCCACTTATATCTCTTATCATAGGAGGGATTATCTTTTATAAGCATTGTAACTGATGCATGATCCGACCATCCTATGCTACCTATCTTTGAAGCCATACATGCTTCTACAGATATCGAATCCAACAGAAATAAGTCTATTCTAGAGTATGATGCATGAGGGAAGGAATAAAAAGTAAAGTCTCGCTCTTCTGGATGATGAATTCTCCATATGTCAAACAAGTTATACCTACAAACAAAGGAAGAGAAAGCCTCTGATGTCGCCCGCAACCCACGAGCCGAAGATTTCGCTCCATCAGAAAATTTCTTATCCAATTCACAACTCAAAACCGAATTAAAATCTCCTCCCATCACGCGGCAACCCTTCCCAAACCGTTCTACATCCTCCATCAAAGTTTCCAAAAAAGAAATTAAATGATCTGAAGGGGCATAAACATTTACCAGTGTAAACTCAACGTCATTGATTTTACACACTAGTATAATATATCTTCCCTTTTTGTCAGACTCATGGTAAATGTATTCAAATTTCACTCGTGATGTAATTATTATCGCCACCCCTCTCTTTTTTTTGTCAGGAAGGGATGCCGCGTAGATGTTGGGAAACCTATTAAATTTCCATAACTGTTTATCAGATAACCTCCAATGGGTTTCCTGTACAAACGCGACATCTGAGGCCTCTCTTAACATCAAATCATATAAACACATTCTTTTAAATGGTGAATTAAGCCCTCGTGAGTTAATAGTCACAAATTTCAGAGGCATCTATCCCCAATCTCCTCCCTCCTTCAACCCCCCAATTAACCCAGCTCCGCTCTGGAAACATAAAACTATCACTACACTCTTCACTCTCATTCTATCACTCATCCTATCGCTATCTAGAGGCCTATCAAAAAACCCCATCGTATGCGAAAAAAAAAATCCCTGTATCCACCAAGGATCCTTGAGCCTCCCCGCTCTGGAGCTATTTTCTATATATCCTCCCTATCCTTTTCCCATTTTTCTTTCTTTTTCTCCTTTCTTTTCCACTTTCCTTTCCCCTCTTCTTCTCTTCTCTTCCTTCATCCCACCTTCCCCATTTATGAACCTCAATGCACACTTATATATATTATTTACACTTATTTGTCCCCACACCCTCCTATAACTATCTTACCCAAGACTCCCCCCTTCTCTTTAATTCCAAATTCGTTTATCTAATATGCGGATATCTCAACCCCTATGTGAATTCCACTTAACTCATGTGTCACTAATAACTCAAGTATACTCATACACCAATGTGAAAAAACCTTAGTATCTTCAAAAATTATCCACTGTACTACCGCTTCTGTGATACTACTTCATAAACAAAACCAATTTTACTTCGCTTACTACTTATTCCATTTATATCCCACCACTACCAGATCCAACCACTACTCCCCTGGTTCCCCTTATCTTCACCTCCATTTATAATATGCGGATATCACCGTCTCTCTGAAAAAAAAAAAAAAAAAAAAAAAAAAAAATTTTAAACCTACATAGCTCAACTCTGATCTTTCCACAATCCCCAGGCCTCCAATTTCAATCTTGCCTGAGCAGGGCTCTGGCAGGAGTGAACGGTATCCCTATAAACTATTATCAATTTCACTGGGAACCCCCATCTATAACTGATATTATTCTGTCGCAGACATGCAGTAACTTCCTTATACGTTCTTCTAACAACTCTTGTCCCAACAGAAATATCAGGATAGATCTGCAACAACTTATACTTCTCATTATCCTGAGATTGTAGTCTGAATTTTTTCACAAAAAGATCTTTAACTCTAAGATTACAAAAACGGACTAAAATGTCTCGAGAACCAGCAATAATATTTGGTAGCTTAGGCAGTCTATAGACCTTCTCGATTGGAGCCCCTCCAATCGTTACTGGGTCCAAATAAGACTTCAAAAGTTCCAAAACAAAGTCCTCCAGATTTTCAACCTGGTCTGAGACCCCTCTAATTCTGATGTTATTTCTCCTTGCCGAGTCTTCCATGTCATTTACTTTAAGCTCCAAATTATTCAGTTTACTTTCCAAGACAACGTTCTTATTCACTAGATCTTCATTCATCTTTGTAAGTTGCTGAACCTCCTCCAACATATTCTTGCGGATTTGAGATATATCCTCCTTAAGAGCACTTAGATTATTATCCAAATCCAACTTTATCTTCAAATACAGGTTATCCAAAGCAAGCTGCAATTGAACAGGGGATATAACCCCAGGAGATTCCCATCCACTAGTTTCCAATACTTGTCCCAGCGATTGTCTATTTGTATTATTTCCTCTCTCATGATCCTTAGCCTGGGCGTTAGGAGAATAATAGGTATTAATAGGGTGGGATATTGATCTATCGGCCAAGTCTTTTTCTTGCTTTTTACTTTTATCAGTTTTGGGCGACATAATATGCTAAGAAGAGGCGAATATATTAGCGAATATATTAGTCCGAAGAGACAAACTGTTAGTTACCTTGTAACATAACCAGTGCTGCCCTGTTCATCTCTCGCCCTCGCCTCTGCTCTCTCCTCCTCTTTTAACCCCACAAGAGAGAGAGCGTGGATAACTCTTCGGCAATCTTATGCCAACAATATTATATCAAGTGGTTCATAATAACATGTCAATGTACTCACAGCACCACCTTCTTGTCATAACCACGTTTCAATGCCTCCTCTCTTTTGCCCGGGACGGGATTATCAATGTACCAGCAAATCGCATCTTTCCAGACTTAGCTGTGTACATCCTCTCTTTTGTCCGGAACCAGGATCAAGGATCTACCTTGGGCGTCTTCGCGGCTGGCCTACCTCCCAGGCTCCTGCCACGCTAGAGCAGAGTGGCCGCTCCGCTCGCCTCAAAGGTCCGGTCGGACTCTCAAGCCCGTTCACCCCCTCCTCCACTCCGGACGATGCTCCGTCCACTACTCCCGGGTCCGAGAGCAAACATCCACGGTCGCCCAAACAGCTTCGCAGCAGCGTTCGGCGTCCTACGCTCCAGAGGGGGATCCGCCCCCTGACACACTTCCTGCTCACATCACTTCCTCCTCCCAGAGCAATTTTGACTTTGACTGTCTTTGTTCAACCATATTTTCTCTTTAATTCCTTTAATACACCCACACAAATTATATACTGTGTTTTTAAGCACAAGTAGGGCTTTCTTTTCATACCACAATTATATGACTATCTCATCGTTTAATTTGATTAAAATAGAAAAAGAGGTAAAAAAAAATGTTTTGCTTACATTTTCCTGTCAGGATTTGTATACTATTTGTTCATTACAAAAAATACCCCTAAATATATTAATTTGCTTCTCCTGAATATAAGAGTACCCCATATGCATAGTATTTCAATCCCTTTCTTACATTTATAAGATAAATATTACAAGATGGACACCATTATTTTCTACCTGTAATTTTTCAACAATTGGCATGTGAGCCTCATAGCTTAGTTGACGGTGTCAGAACCCCAAAAGGTCCCACAAAGGTATGTTTCTGACAAAGACTCTCTAAGTCTTTGTCTTCCTAGCGTTATTAGCAATCCATAGTTTTCTCCAAAAAAGCGTTCTAAGAGCACAATCTTTATACTAAATCTCTACCTGATGACGTCTTGCCCCTTGAATCCGTTCTGTGCATGACCGCTATGGAGCCATTCAGCCCCATTGTACCTCCCTCCGTCTTGCCCATCATTTGTACGTCATTGTCCTCAGCACCACGTGACCATGACGTATGAGTGATGGGAAAGACGGAGGGAGGTACAATGGAGCCAAGTGGCTCCATAGCGGTCATGTGCAGAACGGATTCAAGGGACAAGACGTCATCAGGTAGAGATTTATTATAAAGATTGTGCTCTTACAACACTTTTTTGGGAGAAAACTATGGATTGCTAATAACGCTAGGAAGACAAAGACTTAGTACTTTGTGTTGGGGTGGTAGTTCCACTTTAACTGCCAGCAGCTCTTGTTGGCACAAAGCTGAAGACGTCCCGGTTTTTAGTTTTTTAGCTACAAGTTCTTTGGGTATCTCCCTGCAATTTCGTAAAACAGTGCCACAGGCCACGGTGTTAAAATTTAAAAGTGGCTTAAATAAAAGGCGACAGGGTATTATCACTAAAATGCAAAATATTTTTGTATCTAGTCCTGGTCATTGTTTTGGAGAATATAGGAGTATCAGATATGGTTTTTTTTCTCCACTATGATTTAATACTTTTTTTTTTTTTTTAACTATTCCCTTTGTCATTGTTTGGGCCCAGAATTTCTTGAATTCTAAAAGGTCTGTGGGATGTTTCTTCTTTTTGAAAACTAACGCTGATGGGTTGGCAGCAATATATTGGGCTGCATATAAATTGGTTTATGACATGATTTCCCCCAAAATTTATTCTCCCAAAAATAAATAAATAAATAAAACGGAACATGGGTAAATCCTGCCACATCCACTTGAATTCCAGGGTTGCCTGTGAATTCAGGAATTTGTAGGCATAAATTGGCTGCTGATACCCATTCATCAGCAGGAGTGGCAGTACTTGTGGCAGGTCTTGGGGCAGCTCTATGGAAAGGTCTTTGGGCAGCTCTTGGGGCAGCTGTTGGAGCAGTGCATCTTTTTTTCACAGAAGGCCCAGTATCATGACTACTAGAGCTGCTCTCTTTCGCCGAAAACTGAGTGATGTCGAAGTCTGACGCAGTGTCTGTGGCTTCTGAGTCAGACGCCAATAAGGAATACACCTCTTCTAAATTGTACCTCTGCTGCATTGTATACACCTACTCTAAACTAAATAAATTACTAACTTCTATACCTAACTCTCACCCCAAACAGTCACTATTCTTATGATATTTGTATTTTTTTTCCCTATGCTACTCCTAAACCTAAATCTATCCCTAAGCCTTATCCTAACCCACGTATTCCCTGAACCTACCCAGCCCAACTACCTATCTAAACTAGCTTAGAACACAAACTCAATTTTTAAATAAAATAAGGTTTTTTTTCCTTTTTTTTCCCTACGCTACTCCTAAACCTAAATCTATCCCTAAGCCTTATCCTAACCCACATATTCCTTGAACTTACCTAACCCAGTTCAACTACCTATCTAAACTATGATTTTCTTCTTAAAATCTTTTAAAAAAAAAAAAAAAATGTTAAATAAAATCCATATTTTTTTTTTTTTCTACTCTACCCCAAACCTATTTCTAACACTAAACCTACCCAACTACCTAGCTAAACTTACCTACCTAACCCTAAAATATTCTAAACACTGGAACAAGATGTGTCTCTGTCTATCTCCACCTCAGAAGTGTGTAAGATGGCGGGAGGCAGAGAGATGTGACAGGGACAGTATTTGTAAATACTGTCCCTGTCATTCTGCTTTTGCAACATGTGATTCGCTAATCAAGAGAATTGCATGTTGCTACATTGCGTTCACTGGCTGAAACCAAGTGCCCCGGTATTGGACCACTTAGTAACGTCCAGCCTGCGCTCTGTCATCGCTCCGTGCGGCGGTGGGAGATTTTAACTCATGACGGTCCAGGACCGTCATGGGTCCTTAACGTGATTCTCCCCATGGCAGTCCTGGACAGTCACACAATTCATAGCATTGTGTGATAATGTTAAATAATCTCAAAAAACTGTGGTTAATTCTCCAAGATGTTTGGAACAAACGACCTGCTCTGTTTCTTAAAAAAAAAAAAAAAAAAAAAAAAAAACTGTGTGCAAGTGTATCTAGAAGAATCAATGCATCTCATCTGACAGTGGTCCACATTCAAAGGAAGGTTGACATCCTTGCAGACTTTCTGAGCAGAACCCAGGTGGATCAGAGTTCATGGGCCTTGAACTGGGTAACCTTTGGTCTGTTCAAAAATGTTGTCTTCCAACAATCTCATGGCATCTCCTTCGAACCAGGTTTCAAGATCATACAGCAGAACCTTTTGTCCAGAAGCCCTGGGGACAGATGCTTTGTCTCACTCATGGTCCCACAAGAAGTGCTACATTCTTCCCCCATTTCCTTTGATTCCAAGAGTGCTGGAAAAGATCAGGAGAGGCAAGGAGGAAGTGCTGGCAATCGTTCTGATCTAACAGACCGTGGTTTCCAGCCTTTAAAATTATAGCAGTTCAGAAACCTAGGACCCTACCTGTCAGGAACTATCTCCTGTCCCAGGGACCCATTCTTTATCTGGCTGTCCACAAGCTTCACCTTGCGGTCTGGAGATTGAATGGCAAGCTTAAGCCTGTCAAGGACTCTGCCCTGGCCAGTTTCTTCTTGTTGAAAGCCAGGAAGAATTCAACCTCTTACTCCTAACTCCTATTACAGAATCTGGTCTTTGTTTTGCCACTGGGCAACTGACAGAAACTTGAATCCAGAAGATATTACAGCTCCAGTACTTATTGAGTTCCTCACAGATGAGGGTTTGAGTTCCATCACCTTGAAAGTTCATGTTTCTGGTCTTTCTGCCCCTACATAATATAAATGGGCTTCCCATGACTTGGATGTTTCTTCAAAGCCTGTTACAGCCTCCAATTAGATCATTATGTCCATCTTGGGACTAACCATTAGCTCTGGATGTCTTTTCAAAAAGTCCTTTTGAAACATTGGATTCCAGAACCTTGGGTATGATGTCCTTGAAGGTTATGCTTCTGGTCATGGTTACATCTGCCAGAAGAGTATCATAGCTACAGGCACTTTCCAATGAAGAGCCCTTCCTAAGATTTTCTTCACACCAGGTAATCCTTAGACCAGTGCCTGAGTTTTTGCTGAAAGTGTTTTTGGATTTTTACCTGGCACATGGCATTGTTCTTCCTGCTTTTATTCGATCCCAAGAGGGAGGAGAGGATCCTGTATGGGCCAGCTTAGACATGGATGCCTGAAGATCTATATTGCAAGGTCGGCACCCTTCAGGAAAACTACCAGGCTGTTTGTCATTCCTACTGGTTTCCGGAAAGGGGAGGTGGAGTCCAAACCCACCATCAGTCATTGGATTGTTTCCGTTAACTCCAAGATGTACATGCACATGGGCATTCCGGTTTATGAGGATCTTAAGGCACATTTGTCTAGAGCAATTTCCACCTCCTGGGCTTGGCACAAGATATTTGCAGAGCGACTGCCTGGTCATCCAGTGCTACTTTTATCCAACATCATCAAGCATTATAGGCTGGACATTAGGTCCTGTAACAAAGTCCTTTTTTTGGTTTTAGTTTCTAGAGCCTCTACCTCGTAGTATTTTCAATAAAAGTTTTGATGGTGTTTTAAGTCTATTTTGCCTGCCCTTTGCTGACGTATTGCTTTGGTACTACCAGTTGGTGAGGGCTGCCATGATGACCATGGAAAAAGGAAAATTATATCAGCTTACTCTTTCCTTTCCTGGTCAGTATTCATGGCAGCACTCACCAGTCCCTCCTTTTTTTTTTTTTTTTTCTTTCGTGCTTTGGACTAGGCTAAACAACAAGACTAAATGGGAGGAGATGGAGTGAATTAATTTATTAGCTTGAGGAAGTTTCCTGCTCCATGCGCTGGGAAGGAGTTTAACCATTTGAGTGCTATCAGGAATACTGACCGGGAAAGGAAAACAACGGTAAGTTTATATAATTTTCCTTTATTTCCAAGAATCTCACCCTCTCTCCCGCTCTAATTTTTTTTAATTAAATTCCGTTTTCTATTATGGTCACCAGATGGTGCTATTTCTTTCTGTGGAAAGCTTTAGCCCAAGACTACAAGTCCTCCCAGTGACTAATAGACAAAAAATTCAGTTTAGCCCTATGGTTAACATTTGGTGCTGTTACAAAGGTCTTGCTGTAATAACATTTTATATGAAACCTCACCCAGCAGGAAAAGCCCTGTTATAGCTAGCCCTGTTCCAATGGTTCCCAAACCTCTTCAAATGATGTCTCACTTCTGTTTTCACCAAACCCTGATGCCCCTCTCCATTTTTTATTAAAATAATTGTATCTCTCTTTGCATGTGTATTTTTGCATTGTATCTCTTTGCGTGTGTATATTATATGTGTATTCATTGCCCAGGGAGGTGGTTATGGCAGATACAATGGATACATTTAAGAGAAGATTAGATACATTTCTTTCAAAAGGGAACATACAGAGTTATACTGTTTATCAGTAGGCTGATCAGGAAGGTCTGATAAAGACTAATTTAATTGGTAGCAGGAAAGCTATAAAATTCTCAGTTACTGGGGTATGAGGCGAAGGTTGAACTTGATGGATTTGTGTCTTTTTTCAACCTAATTTACTATGTTATTTATTTGCAAGGCATTTTGAATAAACCTATTCATTATTCATCCTTTTCTTTGCCACAGCTATTTCTGCATACTTCAGGGCTCAAAATTTCCACTAGCCAATGGTGAGTGAAAATTTAGCCCTGGCGAGTAGAAATTCAGCCCTGGTGGGTATGTTTTGGCTTGCAATGGTGAGTAACTTTTCAGGTCTGGCTATTAGCAAAGGACTTCAAATTTTAAGCCCTGACTTGTATATATCTGCTCCCTAGTGTGAGTACGAAAATGGTAGATGCTGTTCTTTGAACCAACTTTCCCATATCACATTTTTATACTATGGATACTGTTATGTTGCATGGAAAAACAGAAGTTTGGGAATGAAAAACAAAACTTCACTCTCACTGGAATTTACTCCTGCTCTCCAGTTTGGGAGCTACTGATATATATGGAAGAAAGGAGAAAAAATAGCAGCATATACATTCAGTGACTCTCTATAGCAACATAAAGAGGTGAAACTGGCACACTATTTGGAGAAATAAATTGCAACGCTATACAAAATGTCCCAGGCTGCCACAGTCAGCACATAGTGTTCTGAACTTGAGAGATGGAGAAATAAATGGAGAGTTGGAAGATGGGAGCCAGATTGAGGGGTGGGAAGATTTGCTGGAGTGAGGAGATTAACTGCTGAAAGAGCTTAGTTTAATCAAACCTGATTAGACAGAAATGTCAATCACCAAAAAACAGCATAGGAGAGGAATAACAAGGAGAACTTGTGTATAACATAGAGAGAATATATGGATAAAAGGTGCATTAAAAGAGCAAAACAAGTTCTCCTCTCTCCCTGTGTACCAATAAAAAAAAAAAGCAAAATAGGAAAAAAAAAACAGGGGCTCATGCAGAAAACTAAAGAGGCACAATTCTGGGACAAACCAACTGCACCATAACTGGAATACAGTGCCACTTAAAAAAACAAAAATACATTTAGATCAGTGTGGATTGTGTCCAAAATGCACTTTTTAAATAATGCACTTTAAGGGACAGTTTGATGAACTAGGCCACGTGTTCAAAAGAACATGGAGGAAATCTAGGGCAAACTAATTCTACTACAAACATGTAAAAAAACATTGGATTTAAATGGGGATTTAAAACCCTAGCTATCAAGGTCTCCCCTGCAGTGAAGTTGGTTTGCCCCGGAATGCCTCCACTTTGCTTTTGAATATATAGCTCATTGACTATGCATCTCCTTTCCCGATAATAAGTGCCACCAAGCGACCAGAATAGAAAATTTGTTTTAATTAAAAACAAAAATTTGGGGGAGATGCACTAAGGCACAATAAAGAGGTGATAAAATGGAGATAACTTCTCCAGTGATAAGTGATATCACTTCTCCAATCCCTATGATATTCTATGAAGTCTATGCACTAAGATTAATGGGGGGGATTCACTAAGCGGTGATAAAGAGGAGATAAAGTGGATATGACCTCCAGTTTATCGCTTCTCCAGTTCCTTTGTTATTCCATGGAGCCTATGCACTAAGAGTTTGTCTGTGAGAGCCTGTGTGAGTGCCTGGGTGTGAGTGGGTGCATGATGGAGAGGAGGGAAGGGGAGAGCAGCAGAAGAGGAGGAAGGAGAGCAGGGCATCCTCGGTCAGGGTAGGAGTGGGAGGTCAGGTGTTGTTAGGCGGAAGGGGATCCAGCCTAGAAGAGGCACACAGAGGACAGGGACAGAACTGTCAGTGGGATGAGGGGTACATGTCAGGGTGCACATACTCAGGGGCAGTGCAGGCAGGACATTCCAGCCACAGCTCCGACACCTCACAGGCTGGAGCTGAGGAGGAGAGGCTGAGGGATCCTTATTACAGTTATGAGGAGAACAGGGCCCTTGTCCAGGCTATCTTGGAGAGGAAGAGCATCCTCTTCCCAAGGGAGAGGGTCCTTTGCCTGCCTGCTAGGAGAAAGGAAAAAAAGAAGAACACAAAGGGTGCCCCAATAGTGCCCGTTAACTTTTAGGCACCAATCTAAATGATAATAAGAATGGTAGTCACATTTAAGAGTGGCTGGTCAATGGCATACGTCAAAACCAGCAGAATGGCATGCAGAGAATTTATACCTATCCCAGCTCCGGTCACTTCAGTGACTGCAAAAAAACACACAAAAAGGCGCTCCTAGTGGAATATCTTCAAATTGAATATCCCCTTTCCCTTGGATCAAGTTATACTCACACTTTCTAGTGTCCAGTGGAATATTAGGCTGGTGGGATTTATTTGACTGTCCCCACAACAGTACACTGGAAATCTTAGTCTTCAAAGATGAATTGGGCTGCTCCTCATAATCATCCAGCCAAATCCTTAGAAGTATATAGAAGGAAAAAAAGAAAAACACAGAGGGAGCCCCAATAGTGCCCATTAACGTTTAGATACCAATCTAAATGATAATAAGAATGGTACTCACATTTAGGAGTGGCTGGTCAATGGCATACGTCAAAACCAGCAGAATGGCATGCAGGGAATTTATACCTGTCCCAGCTCAGGTCACTTCAGTGGGTTCTTGAAGTTCTCTAAAAGGATCTCCAAACGATTCTCAGAGGGTTCCAAAAGCAAACAAACAGCTGCTCCAGACTAAGTCTTCCAATAAAATGTATTAACAAATAAAATATATATATAATAATTAAAATCAAAAAAGCCAATTGTGAGGCTAAAATAACGTTAAACGGCACACAGGCTGTTTTTTCAAATTAAATGGCTTGAATAACAAAGGATTGGTGCCTAAAAGTTAACAGGTACTATTGGTGAGCCCTCTGTGTTTTTCTTCTATATACTTCTAAGTCTTTGGCTGGATGATTATGAAGAGCAGCCCAATTCATCTTTGAAGACCAAGATTTCTGGTGTACTGTTGTGGAGACAGACTAATAAATCCCACCAGCCCGATATTCCAGTGGGCACATAAGTGCTGCACTGGACACTAGAAAGTGTGAGTATAACTTGATCCAAGGGAAAGGGGATATTCAATCTGAAGATATTACACTAGGAGCACCTTTTTGTGTTTTTTTTTTTTTTTTTTTTTTTTTGCTGGTAGGAGAAAGGCCACCTGGAGTCAAGTCTGCAGCAGAGTCAATGCAGTGTCCACCTGCAGCTAGACCATGGAGTCTATCAAAAAGCGATTGGGAGACTGCAAGAGAGGGGTGAAGAACAAGATGGGGGATGTTGCCCTGCACGCCCGAGGCACCGGAGGTAATCCCCCTGCCCACATCACCTTCAACAGCTGGGAATAGATGCTGAGGCAGAACCTGTCAGCCACGGCTGTTGAGGGGGTCCCTGGAGGATCGGACACCGGGGAAGAAAGCAGCCTCCACACTACTGGTAAGTAAATCATCACATAACCACACACTACATCAACCAACACAACCTTTACACACAGTCACACCTCAACACATGGTCATTATTGATCCACACAACTGCACCAACACAGCACCCTGAGGGTTCAAACAAGGACAACAAAAGCCCAAATGGGTAGGTTCAACCAGGCCCAATCCTGTCCAAGTTTAACCCTCTTGTTGCTGTACTGATCAAACACAACACACAAACCATGCTTCCCAAAACGTTGTCTGTTAAAGATCAATAATGTTCCTCCACAATGTCACCCATGTACCCACAGGGAAGTCAGCACATAACCCCTTGAGTGCTGGAGGGATACTCAACGCTTCACTCCACAATGCATTGGCAACCCCTCCCACACTCAAAGGGTTAACCAACAACAAAGACAAGTTGACAGGGTTACAATTAAATGCTCCACAGGGACATTCACTAAGCGGTGATAAACAGATGATGAAGTGGAGGTAACCATTCCATATCATCACTTCTCCAGTGTTAGTCTATGGAGACAATTCAATAACATGTTTCATGTTATTGAGATCTCAATGCATAGACTCCATAGAAAAACATAGGAAATGGAGAAATGATATCACTGGAGAAGTCATCATCTCCACTTCAGCTCCATGTCATCAACCCTTCAACACCGCTCAGTGAATCTCAATAAAGATGGATCAGGTCACACATCGCAGTGCCACTGAGTGTATGTGCAACACACAGGCCTCAACATAACCAACACTGTTGAATTAAATGATAACAAAGTAGATTCAATGTACTGTTAAGCAAATGTATTTTGAAGAGTGGGAATGGCAAGGAGGGGAATTGGTGTGGGTTGAGGACATAGTGTTGTTGTTCCCTAGGCCTATGTGTTGTGTATGCAATCATTTGCTCTCATTTGACCTGTCATATAATACATTTGGTTGTCACATGGATACTCAGGAGTGGTGATTGCAGGGATGGATGTTAGTCCATCCACTATTGTCAGGACACATATGTGAACCAAACAACAACTACTGTGGTTTGCTCACCAACAGGCCATGATTGAGGGATATCTCTGATTAAGCACGGCTGGATCACTCAAAAAGATGGAGCTACCAATCAACACAACAGCAGGACTTAATCAAAGATATCCATCACTACTGACTTGTTTGGTGGCCTTGAGGACTGAACTTGGACAGACCTCATGTACAGGATCCTGTCAAGTTCATCACAATGCAATGCATTGGAAACTATTAGGACACTCAGAGATTCACATGTCAATGACAACATCTTGCATTCATTCTGTCATTGCTTACATTACTAATCAAACCATGTCATTTCCCTGCACAGCAGGAGGGCATGGAGGAGGAGGCAGACTCTTCATCCAGTGAGTTCCCACTTATGGAGCAAGACGAGGGGAACAGGAGGTGGTCGCCATCCCCACCAGCTGCACCAGCTTCCCCAGCTCCATCAGCTGCATCGGCTCCACCAGCTGCACCCGAATACAGGTATCTACCCACCTCCTATAGTGAGTGGATGCATTAGGAGAGGTGGATGCAGCCATCCACCTTTGGACATTATTACACAGCACCAGCACCAACACCACCAGGAAGGCACTGGATGCCAGGAACAGTGCCCACACCTCAGTATGGGACATATGGTACTGCCACCAGACAACAGCTGCCGTCCTGGATGGCTCCCCCGCACAGCCCCAGGTATGACCCAAGGTGGGAGGGTCTCAGCTACCAGTGGCCACAGTATGACCCGTGGCCACTGGATTATGAACATCTGGGGAGCCCCAGCAGCCCCAACAACAGGAGGACTTCACACCACCACCACATCCACAACAGGAGGGCTAGCTCAGAATCCCTGGATGTGGTGGAGACACAGCCATTGTCTGGATTGGCATCTGCTGGGACACAGACCCAGGAGCAGCCATCCTCAGCAGCAGCCTCCCCACCAGCAGCAGCCTCCGCTTCCCTAGCAGCAGCCTCACCAGAACAACAGAAGGAGGATGTAGGTGAGCCAGCAACACCAGGCACATCCTCCTCCAGCCATCCAGAGGCGGCAGCTCAGGGAATCCTGGAGGGCAAACAAATACCTCTGGAGGTTGCAATAAGATTCTCGGAGGAACAGAGGTACCCTTCATGCCCTGGAGGCACAACACACCACGCTGACCCTGAGATGACCAGTACAGACCTGGCATGATGGATATAATAATAATAATAACTAGTATTTATATAGCGCCTTTCTCCCAGTGGGACTCAAAGCGCTTTCAGCGCACGCTCTCGGAATTAACCAAATCGGCAGCTGAAATAATAGATGTTATTATTACCCAATTAATGGTACTCATTTATCGACCTCGGAAGGACGAAAGGTTGAGTTGACCCTGCTGGGATTCGAACCTGCAACCTTGCGGTTGGAATAGGCTCCATAGTCAGGGACTTTACCACTGAGCTATGCTGCTGGTGGAGCTCAGGGAACCCAACCACAGAGAAAACCTGCAAATGGAGAGGGAGCAGCATTCTACAGAGGGGTCCACTGCAACCACCTCCCCCCTCCAGTGTGACCCCTGCACCAACAGCAAGAATAATAAGGGTGACCAAGCAGATAAACAGGGCACCCACTTCTGGTATCCAATCAAAAGTCCCCCACAAAAAAACAAATAAAGTGCCCAACATTTTATTTTCCCCAAAAAATAAAAAAGCACTTCAGCATTTTACTCCTGTATGAGAAGGTTTGTGGTTACTGATGGGTTAAAGCAAAGATGTGTCCAATGCATTGCAAAAAAAAAAAAAAAACTGCTGTTCAGGTTACTTGGTTGTAGAGTGTTTTAACATGTGTTAGAAAACACACTACATACAACGTTGTCCAATCCCAACTTGCAATCCACCATTGGAGCCAAACAACATGACCGTGTTGTATGGCCATGTTGTAGGTTGAATTTGAACAACTGACACCGACCCTTTAACATAACAGGTGCCACACTGTAAATATTAAGTTGCATCAATTGTTGTGATTTATAGGGGTTATCCAAACAGCTATTTGACTTAGCTGAGTAACAGGCAAGATAGAACATCCAGCCAAACAGGCTGTGATTTACACTCTGATCGTGAAACTAACAGCACACACATTGAAATGTTAGGTTGTTGATATTGGGTTCAGTGTTGTGTTTGGATAGAAGTAACACATGCTATAGCCATTATTGTGGTCAATTGATAAGAGCAAGCATGAACAACATTGGGGGTTATCCAGTAAGGTGTGTTAATAAGAACAAAATATATACACACACTAGTTGAACAGCCAGTGTACACAGGCCACAGTGGCAGGTAGCAATGGCCGCGGTGCAGTCATGCACAGTAGAGACTTCCCGCGGCGGATAATGGACCAGGGTGCTCTGAATTCAGACCGTAGTCCTCTCTGCGTACCGACTATGGTCTGAATTCGGAGCTCCCCACTGCATTATCAGCTGCGGTACAGGCAGTCTGTTCTGTGCATGACTGCAGCGTGCGCAGCCATCTATACTGCGCATGACATCATCTGACAAACATACATTAGCGAATTATTATATAGGATATATAGCACTCCAAAACTGTTATAAAAAAAAAAGAATCCTATATAATAATTCGCTAGGATGTTTGTCAGAAGCCGTCATGCACAGTAGAGACTGCCCGAACGCACAGAATGCTGGGAGGTGTAGGAATGCTGGAAGCATTCTATGCTTTCGGGCAGTCTCTACAGTGCATGACTGCGTCGGCGGCACGACGCAGAGCAGGACCAACCTCTTAACCCTTTGAGTACCAGAGGGGTACGCAACACATAGCAAGGCAATGCATTGCGTACCCCCTGGCACTCAAAGGGTTAACATCACCCGGACCTTGGCCCATGTACATGGGCTTTTACACTAGTCGTTAATAAATAATAAGAACCTTGTGCAGAAAGAGACCAAATTCTATATTAAAAGTCCAACCATTAGACAGTCTCTAGGTTGCAGCTATCGTTCGTGCTGTCCTTAGTAGCACCCTTCGCTTGACGCAAATCTTTGTAGAAACAAAAAAGAACAAGCGCAGACCATCTGAGAGCAGTTTTTAAAGATGGTAATAAACGTGAATAATGAATCTACTTACAAGATATATTCTTGTAAGTGGAGCACATAAAGATCATCACAACAGTCAATGGACGTAAGAATTTGATAGAAGTGGTCAGCAGTATCAAAATGTTGTATTCAGACACTAGTATGCCCAAGGTGATGCTATAGGGGATCCTTAATGAGACACACAAACATATGCCATCTAAGAGTATATCTGTAAAGATACTATGTTGCCCAGCAGAACTCCCCCTTTGTTGGACAAACTCACCAGATATTAACTTGAGCCGTTACGTGTCTGTTGTTGCCGAAACTTAAATATGAATATTAATCCGTTAATATTAATATACAATAATTAAGTAATAAATTACAACATTAATATTTGTTACATTTTTTAGTATTATGGTCGAATATGTGGCTAGAAAATACACGAAACATTGTAATATTGTATGTCAATTTAATATTATAAATTATAGCAAGTAACAAGCTATAACATTATGATAGCAGTAACAATGAAAAAATGAACAAACAATGAACAAACTGCAACATATAACTTACAAATGTCCCCAGCCCTTGGCTGGGGCTAAGGAGAGAGAGAGAGCTGATGGTCTAAATCCTAGGTACAGTCAAGAGAGGAAGCCCTGAATCTTTATTACCTCTGCTTTTTATTCCCAGTGGAATGTTTTATGGGAGGTAACTTCCCTAAAATATGCAGGCCTATGATGTCACTGCTAGGAGCACATGGCCTACACACTGTCCCTAATAGACCCTCCAAAGTGTTAACATTATTATGCTTTATTTATGACATAAATCATTAATTACTAATCAATACAGTGTCTAAAGCCTGACCTGGCTTAACATGCGGTAATCAGCCACAGCAATGAAGTATTGAAAAGTCTGAATAGTTTATTGATAATTCCCTACGCATTTTGTAAGCTTTAACTTCATAAGGGGATAGCTTAATGATGATGTACATTAAAGCTTACGAAATGCATAGGGAATCCTATATAGTAATTCACTAGAAAGTTTGTAATAACGCAGTCATGCACAATAGAGACTGCTGTGCGTGCTACAGTCATGCTCCTTCGGAGCGCCCCACTCTGTATCAGTCTCATCACGGGCAGTCTCTACTGAGCATAACTGCACTGTGACCGTCTGGCACTGTATCAGCCGCAGATTGTGCAGTCTCTACTGTGCATGACTGCCCCGCGACCGGCTGGCAGTGGCACTGTGGCCCGTGTAATGGACTCTTCAACTAGTTATCAATAAAGTATTCAGACTTTTCGATACTTCATTCTTGTGGCTGATTGCTGATAACAGTATGTTAAGCCAGGTCGGGCTTTAGACACGTAATGGCTCAAGTTAATATCTGGCGCGTTTGTCCAACAAAGGGGGAGTTCTGCTGGGCAACACAGTATCTTTAGAGATATACTCTTAGATGGTATATGTTTGTGTGTCTCATTAAGGATCCCCTATAGCATCATCTTAGGTGAACTAGTGTGTGGATACAACATTTTGATATTCCTGACCACTTTTATCAAATTCTTACGTCCAGTGACTGTTTAGATGATCTCTATGTGCTCCACTTACAAGAATATACCTTGTAAGCAGATTCATTATTTGCTTTTATTACCAACTTTAAAGACTGCTTTCAGATGGTCTTCTCTTGTTCTTCTTTGTTTCTTCAGTAATGTGTTGATAAGTTTGAAACTGACTTCTCCAGTGATATCACTTCTCCAGTTAGTCTGTTTGTCAGTGGAGCCTATGTACTGTGATATGTCAAACTTGAGCAATATCAGAACATTGGTTACATTGACCAACTATTGCAGTTCCCAGGAATAAACCAGAAGTCAGTACGGTAAAGTAAAACAATCCTTTATTAGAATAATAACAGTAATGCATGTAAACAGATAACACACGGTGATCAAAGAGGCAAACACTGTATCAGAAATAGTAGTCCGCCAATAGATCCACCACACTGTCCGAGACTAGGCCTCAGCCCACTGGAGCCTCGAGGTAATTCGGAACGCCCAAAGGACTAGCACTGACTCAGCCTGCAGTCAGTCTAGGAGTCTGACAGAGCCCCAGGTCCACTCTAGGATGGGTGTCTATGGAGCTGGGACCAACCCACAGAGGAAACAGACAGAGCCCCCTAGTCAGCACCAGAAAGGATAGACAAGCTGGGTCATACACTGAGCGGGTAGTCAGCCAGAGCCACAGGTTTGCACCAGATAGGATATCCACTAAAGCACTGGTATGCTGGAAGTGCAGTGGACAGAGCCACAAGTCTACACCAGAGTGGGTAGTCAGACAAGCCAGGTCATACACGGAGCATGCAGTCAGCCAGAGCCACAGGTTTTCACCAGAAAGGATGTCTAAGCCAAATCAGAAAGCACAAGGAGAATGGTCAGACAGAGCCCCAGGTCAACACCAGAATGGATGGACAGACAGGCCAGGTCATACACAGTTCAGGTAGTCAGCCAGAGCCACAGGTCCACACCAGATTGGGTGTCCATTACACAATGGGAGCAGGCAAAAGAGTAGTCAGACACAGCCACAGATCAGCAACTGAGTAAGGACTGAGCCCTTTAAACACCTCCTCAGGAAGTAGGTAGGAGGAGCAGCTCAGAGGGAGGAAGTAGGTAGGAGGCCTGCTGCATGCTTGAAGCCTCGCGCATGCAGATGATGCTGGAACCAAGGTAAGCTGTAACACCAACATAGGAACTGTGGACATGAGATCACTTGGGAAGTTATGTCCCCTGTATCACCTCTTTATCACTCACAACACACCTTAGCGTATCACTGCCATTGTATTCTTGCATGAATACATCACAAAGTCCACTCATGGTCAAACAACCAGTTGTAAGAAAGTCAAATTGATCAAATATGACTTATAACGGGTTTGTGTCTGTGAAGATGTGCGTGTGTGTGTTTATGTATATGTCTGTGTATGCATATTTGTCTATATCTATATGGATATAAATATATGTATATATAGCTATAGATACATGTGTATAGATATCTGTATTATGGTTTAAGAATATACAGTTGGAATTATGTTTCCTTAATTAAGAATCCAGGGCAATGTCAACTTTCAACAGGAGAACAAACCATTGAATCAATAAAAGGGGCTTCAAAGGGTTTGACGGGATGCATTCCTTAGTTGAGCATTTGAGAACTCAAAGGAAGGTCTCTCCTAGTTAAATATAAAAGGCGTGAGGACAGATGTCCAAACTGTCTTTTGTTTGTAAAGAAAGAGTTCAGATAAGAAAACAAATGTTTCACATCTAATAAACCTTTTCCTAGAGCCTTCCCCCATCACTACCATCTCTTTGATGCCACCATGAAATTGCAGGTGGGTGTGGTGAGAAAAGGTCAGTTAAGATACATTTTTTAAGCCAGTTGACTAGATCTCACCAGACGTAACTGATAGCAAATGGTGGTGAGCAGTACAGCAGTCCTGATACCTAACCGGAAGACCCTTTCTTCAGAATTCTGATGTGAGCCCAGCAGAGGAGCAGACAAGAAACCAAGATTAGTGCTGGAGGATGTGAGGAGATTGTCATCATAATATGTACTGGTATCCAATTTCATTCCATCTTTTCCAATTCTGTGACTCATAATATTGTTTTATTCATGTATATACCATCCAAACTGTAACAATATTTTGATTTTATACATAATATAATCATTTTTATTATTATCACTTGTTTGTGTGTTTTCTTAGTCACATCTTCCCAAAAGAATAATTGTATCCTTGGTTACAGAATTTCTTTAACATTGAACTCCTGTGATTAAGGCCATGCCTTCCTATGTATGAGGGATACTCAAGCCATGAATGACTATGGCTCCACATTGAGATATGTCTAATCCAACAAGTAATTTTACAGACACATATTGAATAGTGATGGTTCTCTTTTAATGTGTCAAACATTAAATTAAAACATATATGTGTTTGCATATTACCAATATGCATTGAACACTTGTTTGAGCACCCAAAAGGTTCATATAAACTAAAAAAGATTCTGTAGAAACATAACTGGTCATGTGTTGTCCACAAGATATTGTAACTCTGAGGATGAGCATTCTTACTGTACAGGTTTGATACCCGGATGTTAGGAAACACATATATTTAGGTCTTCTGTGGATATGTCAATGTTCCAGTAGAGGTTGCTGTGAGCATCAGGTTAACATTGCATCATCAACACAAGCACTTAAAAGCATCAAGGGGTGAGCTTCATGGAAGTGCTGTCAAGGCATCAGTAGAGTCAGATGGACAATCCTCTATTCCAGGATGGGTCATGTTATAGATACCTGTGGGACAGGATGACAGGATTTGTAACAGCAACCTCTAACTGATTTCCTGCTACACCATCATTATCCCATTAATCTTTGGCATTACAGGGAATTACACAAATCACTGCTTTATAATGTGTTGTCTACTCGTCTGTAACCATTATGAGGGAAACAAGGGGATGTCAACCAGCCATATGGTTATGTGCACGGGACATAAATCAGCACATCACCAATTCTTTCATTAGAGCTCCATGAAACACAGGATTTTGGGGGCATACTGTATTGCTCCTCCTTAGTTATCCAGACATCTGAATCTTATTTTTAGGAGGCCGAAAGTGCGTTCAATGGCATTCCTCACATGAACCTCATTGTAGCTCTCCCAGGCATCTGTTTGAGGATTTCCGACTGGTGTGAGGAGCCAGGATTTACAGCCATATCCTGAATCACCTGTGGAAAGTGAGTGACATGGTGAGACAGGGAACACATGTTGTGTGGATGATGTATGAAATGGACGTACTACCTGTGAGTCATGAGCATGATAAGCAGTGTTTTGTGTACACCTGTGTCTGTGGTATGATTTTGTATTGTTAACTCACCCACAAGCCATCCCCCAGTACACGTTCCATTCTTGAAGTCTCTGTGTACAGATGAGTGTTGGAGGATATAGGAATCAGGAATACATGCTATTTTGCACATACACTGGTGATCCTCATGTTGGAGTCACATACCATCTGCACGTTCATGGAGTGGAAGTTCTTCCTGTTGATAAAGAGATGTCCCTCATGTGTTGGAGCTTTGAAATGTACATGTATGCAAGATCTCATGTGTGCAATCTATAGCACCCATGACCCTAAGCATGCCTTCCCATGTGTAAAAGTCCTGTTTTACATGTGTCCACTACATATCGTTTGTGGGACAGTGGATCTACCTACTGGCTTTGCTTTTGAGGGCTGGCAACACCTGAGCCAGTACCTTGGAAAATGTGGTCTGTGACATGCCTGATGCTTAACTTTCTGTGGACTGGAAAGCCCACTTTCCATAAAATGTATTGCACACATGAGTTTCTGCAAGCCAGATAGGGCATGGTTGTGGATGTATATAGGATCGACCCATTTTTTGATGACCTCAGCTGGGGAGCATCCTGTTGCAGGAGCTGGGGAGCTTCCTGTTGTGGCAGCTGAGGAGCATCCTGTTGTGGCAGCTGGGGAGCATCCTGTTGTGGAAGCTGGGGAGCATCCTGTTGTGGCAGCTGGGGAGTATCCTGTTGCAGCAGCTGGGGAGCGGCAGGCAGATGTTGTCCTCCCGGTGGGGATGGGCTCCTGTGTGGCTCTTCAGCTAGAACCTCCTCACTTGCAACAGGTGAAGGCTGTTGACCAGGTGTGCTTGGGAGTTGCTGGTGTTCCCTAGTCCTCGCACACCTTATCTGCAGCCTTCACATCAATAAGTATGCAAACATACTTGTTCTCTCTGTCTCTCTCCCTGAGTGCTTTTTGTACAGTTAAGTGTTTGCCGGTGTGTTTGTTGTTTAAAATCTGCTGTGTTCTGATTGCTATGTCGCTGTCATGTGCCAGCGTGACGTTGGGGGTGCAGGTTGTGTCTTGATCAGCTGGTTGCACAGATGAACTTGGTTTGTATTGACAGGTATACGTGTTGAGTGTTAACCCCCATAGTTCTGTGCTATATTGTGATGACTTGTGTTGGTCTGCTCTTTGAAGATCTTGTCCCTGTGGTGTTGCTAGGCTTTTGTGTTCTGTCCGAAAGTTATTTGTGGGGCATGGGCATTCTTTGTGTGTTATCTTGGCTTTGCAGGGGGTTAATGCTGCCATTGGCGTACTTGTTCTATATGTTGTGTGGACTGCTGTTTCTCTGGTTTATTTTGTGTGATGGTTGTTTTTTTTTTTTTTTTTTGCCTGTATGTGTTTTACACCCAGCAAAACTAGGTCTTAACTTTTGCCCGTTAAACGTATCAGTTCATTGTTCGCTAGCAGCACCATACTCCTTTAAATGGCTTTGGAGAGCCTTGTTCCATAGGTCTCAATGGACGTAAGATTAGCATCCGTAATGATTTTAGAACTGCTGTTAACTGTTCATGAGACGGCCCTTTAAATGGCTTACTGTACTTACAAAACACCCGTCAGTTGTTTTTTGTTTTTTTGTGTCGGCTGCCTTTAAATATAGTCAGTTATCTCCACTTTATCACACCTTAGTGACTCTCACCCAGTTGTGTTGTAAAAATTTTAATTAAAAATTTCCCAGTAGTGTGGCTTCTCTTATTTTATACTGAACAGTAAAAAAGTAATGAAAAAACAAACTTTACTGTTCCTTTTTAACCTGTTATAATTGTCTGGGGTCAGGATAGGCCTTCAGACATTAAAGGGATAGTAATGTTTCAAAATAAAAGCAGCTCCAATTAATCTTCATAGTATTTGGGACATGGAGAGAGTTAATTCAATATTGTCAGAGTTGTAGTTCAAAAGTAATTGAATGATAAAGTATCCCCCTCCCGCCCCCTCCCCTCAGATGTGGAATCTGGTCTTAAGACCAGACAGCTCACAGCTTTTGCTGTGAGTAGAATGAAAACCCTGCCCTCTTGACAGATTTTTTGTTATGCTAATTGAAGATTGTACCTCTCTGCATGCCATCTGGACACCACCCTGCTGCTCTGAGGTGAGCAGTGTTACATCAGTAAAGGGGGCGGGAGGGAGATATTTTATCATTCAATTACTCTTGAGCTACGACTCTGATAGTACCGAAATAACACTCTCCATGGCCAAAATACTATGAAGATTAATTGGCGCTCCCTTTATTTTGAAAGATTACTATCTCTTTAAGATTCCAAAATAAGTCTATAACACAGGCAGTAGTTAAATAACAAACAACAATTTTATTGTAAGCCACCTTAACATGGAAATATTTATTTACATTTCTACTGTGACTTTAAAAATGGAACCTACATAAATATAGAGATAATTATATATACACAGATTTGATTATAGGAAAAGAAAATATTCAGAACCAAGATTTGAGATTTCAGAACCAAAACTAATCCTAACTCACAGTGTCACAATTAAACATAAGTAACACACTTTAGTCAGGGTTGGTCAATAACTACACAGTTATTTTTGGACTACATTTTCAATCATCTTTATCTGATGACAGGATCTGAAGTCCAATGAGAGATGAAGGGCCACATGTTGCTCACAACTAAGTAACTTCTGTCATGCAATTACAGAGCAGGACTAATCTTTCAATTTTCCCCAAGTAATAGCTTACGGGTAAGCCAATTGTTGGACCTGCAGCTCTTGGCACTACAGCTCCCATCATCCCTCATTATCCCCCCCCAGCCAACAGCTAGAGGTCCAACAACTGACTTCCTTTCTGTGAACAGAACATGCATATGCTGATAGAAGTTTCCTCTCAGAAAACCAAGCCTAAATCATGCCATTATAAAATCCCTTTTTTTCCTATATATGGGAAGAAGCTATAAGGTTTGATGTGAGATGGTTTCCATTCCCCTACAGGCAGCTGGAGTTGTCTGAATTTTACCACATCTGGACAGTCACATGAACTGTAAAATAGCCTGGACTCTGAGCAGAGCCACGTAGCCTGGCATCAGCAGGAACACTGTTGCTGTATGGGAGGAACAGAGTCAGTAAAACGCATGTTTTTCCCTCCACTACCCGAGGAGTTCTCTGTATCCAGGCTCTCCGACATCTTGTTGCAAATTATATCCACCAGGCGCTCAAACACTTGCTTTACATGGATATTCTCCTTGGCACTAGCTTCGAAAAATTCAAAACCTGCAATAAACCGAGATATATGTATAAATAAATGAATGATCTAAGACACAATCTTTGGACCTCAAGCTGTTGGGAACTACAACTCCCATCATCCCCAGCATCTTGATGTCCAAAGATTAACCAACCAGGATCTAATATAAACACAATAATTGGTATTTGTGCTGTAGCTTTTTGTGTGTGTTTGTGTGTGTGTGTGTTCGTGTGCTATTTTCTATGTCTGTAGATTAAAATAGGAACGGACCCCACAAAAAACTATAGCACCCATAGAAGAGCAATAACTCAATATGTATAAATATGCAGATGTATAAACATACATAGATAAATACATAAAAGGATGAAACATCAATAATGATAGTAAGGTATATGGCCAAGTTAACTGCATTGTAAAAAAGGTAATAATCTTGTTTGATTTTCTAGTCTACTTTAAATAACTGTAACAGAGCCTGGAGTATAATTTATGGCCCTTTGGGTTCCACAGAGGTATCCAATACATTGTTTGCAGAGTGGTGGATGCCTCTTTGGTATTTGAAGGAGTTAGGTGTTAAAGTATATATCTGAATTTTAAAGTCATGTATTGGTCATTCAGCCTTCATTCTTACTATGCCTGAAGAAGAGACCTAGTTGTCTTGAAAGCTTGTATTCAAAGCCACTCAGTTATCCAGTAAAGGTATCATTTTTACTCCACAGTCTCCTGCCTCTTCTATGGCTAACATGGTACCATGCTTTACCCATATTAGTCCTACAAGATCAGAGAGTGGATGAGATGATGGTGATGCTAATTAAATAAATTAGTGAAATGGAAAAATGAAATTAATAGATGGAACTGTCCTAATCCTTAGCCTTCAGCTAAATTAGACAAGGCCTTGTCCGCTAGATGCAATATACTGGAGTGATATAAATTGCAAAAAAGGAAAACAGGGCAAAAATGTAAGTTAAGTATATTTATTGAACAAACAACATGATATAATATCGCCACCCCCCAATGGTAACGCACTCACATTTGGTCCATCTTGGGCTTAAGGAGCCTTTGGGGTCTTTCCCCTTACAGCCAATGATTTGTGTCCACCACAATATGCTTTCTGAGTCACTCTCTCTGGTTTTGTCACTTTCTGTGGCTGGCCCCTCCATTGCCCCCTGTGAGAACCTGCCCCTGTCTCAATCTACTGTCTTCTCCCATATATATACCACCTTAATGGCATTCTTGAAACACGAGGAACATCTTAGTGACGCTTTTCAGAAAATATTCCCCAAAGGAGATAAAAAGAGAGAAACTGCTCAAGCGAAGTATTACACCAGAACATAGTAAAGCTGGAGAGACAGAACCAAAAAGGACATTGCAGTGGGCACAGATTGCTGGCTGTAATAGGAAGGGACCCCCAAAGCACCTTAAGCCCAAGCCCAATAAATTTACTAAACTTAGATTTTGTCCTGTTTTCTTTTATGTGCACTTTTTATCTTTCTACTTTGTATGTAGATGTTTGCATGCATTTTATATAGAGAAATATTGAGGCTGAGGTTCTATGAAAGCAGAGAAAATCTGGACAACTTAAACAGTAACATTTCAAAGCCAGCCAACTTTTGGAAGGTTATTAAAAACCTCTACAACCCTCCTAATCATTCTCACCCATTAACTATAACCGTAGACAAAGAAACAATACAGTGCCCCATAGCCATAGCCAATGCATTTAACAGCTACTTTGTTGGATGTGCCACCACCCTAATTACAAAAAACAAAGATAACTTGGAAGTTCAGCCATCTACAGAACACTCACTGGCACCTGTTGCCCGGTCCAGTTATGAAAATGAATTCAATTTCATGCCAATAAATGAAAGCAAAATATATGATCACCTCCTCAACCCAAAAATGAAATCCCAATCTAACACTGACAAACTAACAGCAATGCTATTAAAGCTCAGTGCCATGGTAATGGCCAAACCGATTGCATCTTTAATTAATGCCTCTTTGGCAACAGGGTATATGCCCAAATCCTGGAAGATGGCTAGAGTTGTGCCTATATACAAAAGCAGGGATAAAATGTAGTATCAAACTACAGACCAGTATCCCTACTTCCCACTTTATCCAAAATCCTAGAGAAATGTGTACACATGCAACTGAATAACTATTACCAACAGACCAGTTTTTTCACCCCACTTCAATCAGGCTTTCGACCAAATCACTCAACAGTCACAGCCCTCCTAAAAGTAACCAACGATATCCAGACGGGCATGGAAAATGGTGACCTCACAGGAGCCATTTTCCTAGATTTTGCCAAGGCCTTTGACACAGTAGACCATAATATTCTTATAAACAAACTACAAAGATAAGGACTGGGTAATAATTGTCTAAACTGGTTCTAATCCTATTTATCAGACAGAATGCAGTATGTGTCGGCTGCCGGCAATGACTCCCTTCCACTCAAAGTAACAAGTGGAGTTCCTCAAGGCTCCATTCTTGGCCCTCTTCTATTTTATCTTTTTATAAATGATCTGCCCAAGGTTTGCAAATCATCTTCAGTACACATGTATGCAGACGACACCATACTCTATGCTAAAAACTCAAACATATCACGCCTTGAAGCCATATTACAACATGATTTCTATGAAGTTGAAATATGGATAGCAAGGAACAAACTGTTCTTAAACACAGACAAAACTGTCACAATGATATATGGCAAAAAGCACAAACTGCTTAATCTCGGCAATACCCACCTATCCATTGTAACGGAATCTAATCGTAAATTGGCCCCAGAGGACTCCTACAAATATCTTGGTATGTAACTTGACCCCAACCTCACTTTTGGTCTTCATATTGACAAATTAATCTCTAAGCTTTATTCCAAAATCAGTACTCTTTTTAGACACAAATCATGTTTAAGTCCCTTGGTTAGAAAACGTATTGTGCAACAGATGTTGCTGCCTGTCATAGACTATGGTGATGTAGTTTATGCTCCAGCACCAGAAATCCATCTTAGTAAACTTGACACCCTGTATAATTCAATATGCCACTTTAGCCTCCAATGTAAATACACTACTCATCGCTGTGATATGCTAAAAGAACTAAATTGGTTAACACTCAAATCTAGACGTACCCTTCACCTTTCTTGTTTAGTACACAACCAATTTTCTGGAAAACTACCAGACTGCCTGAGCAGTATGCTCACTCCTGCTCTCCATACTAACTATAACCTCCTCTCCACTGCTAACAACTCGCTACGTATACCACAATACAATAAAGAAGCAGGAAGATCTGCCTTCTCCTTCAGAGCTGCAAAGGCCTGGAACAATCTGCCTGAAATAATCAAATCTGCTCCCAGACTAAAATCCTTAAGAGTAAATTCTTCTTTATATCTAAAAACAGAGTGTAAGTAATTTTAATATTCCATATGTATGTATATTCATATGTGTATGTATATATAATAACATGTAATATATAATGTTTCTCAATTTGTGTAAATGTGCAACCCTTTACTGAAAACTATTCAGGACATACTTCAAAACGAGAGAAATCTCAATGTATTCTTCCTGGAAAAACATTTTCTAAATAAAAAAATAAATAAAGGGCCATTTTGAGAGACAGCATTTTCAAAGATATAGATTTAAAAGGCATTTAGGGCCAAATTCAGTTCCAAAGAGCAACATAAACAATCTCTCTACGACTAAGGAGAGAGGGCCGACTTCAGGAACCTTCTGACCAGATGATGAGTAGCAATGAGCTGCCCCAAAAAAAAGGTATGCCACTTGTACTGTGAGACTACTGGAACTGAGGCCTTTTGAAAAACCATCGTCCAGAAAATCTGAGTGATGGAATGGAAGGTTTTTAAAGATCCACTGCATATTCTTTATAGCAAAATGAAAATCTTGTCAAAGAACGGTTATGTTCTGCTCAAGTACTTATATTTCTGTATATGAGGAGAATCAATCACACCTTCTAATTATAACTGGCTGTTCAACAGCTGGGCCTCAGGAACCATGCACAAAGCTTCAGACTGTGCACATGACTTGGCAGAACTGGATGGTGCAGTAGGAGGTCTTCTCTTAAGGGAAGCATCATGTCACGGTTACCCAGGAATAATTCAGGAGTCAGTACGGTATATAGTTAATTCACCTTTATTCAAAATAAGATAAATATATATGTATATCCGACAATGGAAACAAGAAGGTGCAGAGGGTAGAACGATGAGCCAGCAACAACTATCAGTAATAGTAGGCTGCCCAGAAGAGCCCTCACTGCTAGATATTAGGCTTAGGCCAATGGTAGTCTCAGCTGGAACCCGGAACTGGAACGGGAACTGGAGAACTCCTACCAGGAACTAACTAGGGAGATACCACTGACTCACACCTGCAGTCAGTATGAGTAGAGCTAATCTCCCCAATGGAAGGCAATGAGGAGGATACCTGACTCATGCCTGCAGTTGGTATAGATGGCAGTCAACCAGAGCCACAGGTCTGCACCAGATAGATTGCCACAATAAGGATGCAACACAGAGGGGATAGTCAGAGAGAGCCACAGGTCAGCACCAGGTTGGATGGTCAGACAAGCTAGGTCATACACGGAGATCAAGAGACAACACTAACAAACTGCACAGGACAACAACCTAAGGGTGACTGGACTGACAGTCCATCGCCCTTTTAACTACCCACAGAAAGTAGCAGGGAGGATTCTCAAGTTGCCACAGGTATAAAGGTCTCTGCGTCATTCCCACTGACGTGTGCCTGAAAGTGATGCAACGGATTGGAGGATGCTTCATATTCTGTGACATTCTGAACCACTGTGACATATAGTGAAAGGACACGGTCAGCAGCGGGAGGTACCTGACGCGACCAGGACGCAAGCAACAAGAGACACTAGAAGTAATGCCTGAGCGCCTCTCCTGCAACTGGTACCTCAGCAGCGCCCAGCCAGATGACGCTGGAACTAACGAAAGAGCTGTGACACATCACCAGCTCTTCCTGTGGCATGGTCATCAGAAGCACAAAGCCAGGAGGGCACTATGAAATTTGTGTTGGTTTTCTCCTGATAGATCTTCCTGAAAAGCATTCAGAATAAGTCTCAATGGCAGGGAGATAATAGAGGCGAAAGTGCAACGTCTGTACCACAACATCCACTGTCACAGGATGATACTGAGGAAATAGAGAGAAATAGAGGGGTACCTTTGTGTTCTGTCTTGTGGCCATCAAATCGATCTAAGGCAACCCCCATTTTTTCCATGAATGTCAGAAAAACCTGTGGATGAAGAGACCATTCATCTAGATAGGCAGTCTTCCGACTCATAGAGTCTGCCCAAGAGTTAATCTTTCCTGGGATATGAACTGCTGTCAGGGATTTAAAGTTGTTCTCTGTCCATTGAAGAATCAACTAAAACAGCTGTAGAAGAGAAGAAATCTTTGTACTTCCTTTTCAGTCTAGATAACACGCAGCTGTGAAATTTCCCAACTCAAAAGCGTAAAACAGAATGCAAACGTTAATGAGGGGCCCCTATACCTGACCCCCAATTATGCTCCACCCATAAAAACAAATGAACACTAAGAAGAGTAAGAATGCTTTTAGACTAGTGTCTCTTACAACATGGAGTGATTCATAGCATTCCAGATAACGGACTACAACAACATCTAAAAATGAACACGCATTGGGTCATATACACTGAAATATCATGAACATCATGCTAGAATCGAACATTTCTCAATTTGTTCTCTATGGCATAGAATCCAGTCTTACATATACTCTGAGGGAGCAGCCATTACTGCCCTTTTTATTGCTCCAAATGATTGTCAATTGATCCTCAAGGGGTAAACCAAATACCAAAATTATTATGCATCCATTTATTATCCCTTTGTATTCTAGAGTTGTCTTTAGGAGACATCTCTAACATCCAATTAGGTTAATACAGAAAAGCGTCATTTTACACATTACCACCTTCCTGTAGACCTAAGTATCGAACAAGCTGAAAGCATCTGCAGCACTCAAGAAGTTAAAGGAACAGCAGCATCTAAACATGAACATGAGGTGATATATGCTTACCCCTTTGTGTGCAAGAGGGATTTCAAAATATTTTCTACTTAGATGAACAGGCAAATATTATAGCCTGGCAGGAGATGAGGATGAATGAGGAGAATACAGAGTTAGGGATGAGGCAGAAATTGACAGAAGGAATACTCACTAACACACTCATTCATACACTAGAATTTATGAATCTGAGCCTGTGACCTGCTCTCCCCCCTGCAACCCCAACAAATGCCAGTGGTACCTCCTCTACAATAGGATACATTAAAATATAGTACTATATAGAATAATACTGGGTTATAGAATAATTTAGTAGGGTAAAAAAAAGCTAGTACAGATATACTCATACTTGTGTAAAGCTAAAGCAAGCAAGTATTAAATCAAGGCATCAGTGAAATCACACAAGTGCAGCATATAGTAATATCAGCAGGTAAAAGTGCTCGCACAAATGTACTCTTACTTTCAAATGAGAAAATATGAGCCTTAACCCTTTGAGTGCCTTAACCCTTTGACTGCCATTTATTTGCTTTTTCTTGTAACCCAGGTAAAGCTCATCTGCTATGGCCCATGGATTATCTTCCTCCTTAAAGTCAAGGAAAAATTAGATGCTCATGACAGGCCTTGTCCGAATGCTCCTTTGAGCTTCAATCAGTATCTAAAAATTTCCTGAGTCTCTTTTAGGATGATACATTTTCTGTGGAAACCGATGGGACTGAAACACTTGCCATCTCCTCTCCCACTATATGAGATCTCCAACTCTCCATAGCTATAGAGAAGATAAACCAAAAAAGCCATTTCAGAAGGCATACTGGATAGAAGATGTTGAGGGATCTGAGAAACTGTAGGACAGTTCATATTCAATAGATAGGAGGTACAAATATTTTTCTGGTAACTATCCTCCATAGGAGCAGACAGAGGAAGGCATAGGACCAGACATAGCAAGCAGGCAGAGAAAAACAGGCAATCCATCTAAAAAAAGAGGAAGACACCAGGGAATAGGAACAACCTTTTAAAAATTAAGAATAAAAAGAGACCCTGGAACAAATAAGATGCTTACAGTTTCAGAAGAGATAAAGCACTGGAACTGACTTGACGGGGTAAACTTGCAGAAAGATCAAAAGAAGGCTGCCTGCCTCAGTCCTAAGTTCTTTAAATGTCTGTCATGACCAGCAGTGCACTCACAGAGATTTCCTGTCTATAGAAGGCACAGACCAGAAGTGCCCTAATTCAGAAGGTGTGTTCAACAGTGGAAAGTATTGGAAGCCCACTACCTGGCAATGCCACGCGCACTCACAGATAGGAGACAGTTGCTGACACTCAACGTATCGGAGACCCAGTAGGGTACCATGAAATTCCGACAAGGGGAGCACAACACGGGGATGACTAAAGCAAACTAGTGTGTCTCCTTTCCAGAACCAGCCACAATGGCACTACTCTGGATCCAACAGAGGTACCCAGTTGGGCCCTCCAAAATAATAAACAAGGATGCAATCCATCCTAAAGAGGACAGGTAAAACACTGGGGATGTTGGGGAGGGAGGTCCTTTTATAGTTTTAACTGTTTTACTAGGTAGATGGAGCTCTCTTAGTGTGTTACAAGGGAATCTTGAAGGAAACTTCAATTATGATCAGAAGAATGTGAAAGGTTTATTAAAAGAGCAGTAATAAACTGCACAGTCTGCCATGTTTGTACACTCCTGATACATTTAGGGGTACATTTGGCAGGAAGTGACATATTGTTAGTGTCACTTAGCTGTTGGAACCCTAGGATACCCGTACCTAAGGAGAAGGGAGGCTAGGGAAAGCAGAATAGAGATTGAGGCTAGACAACATAGGAGTCTTGTTTTAATGTCCTTGCAGCAGCCTTAGCTGTAGTAAAGGTACTGGCCCCAGTTGGACCGGGGACCAGGATGAACACTCCACAGACTTGTAATCAGGAGGAAGGTATTGGACATATGATGGACCCCCAATATGCAGAAGTTAAGAATAAAGGGCTGCAGGGTAGAAAGCCTAGAGGGTATATGACCAACCTGACTGCTTAACTATAGTAGAAGCTAACCAGGTAGAGGATATAATTCAGCTGAAGAAACAGAGTATTTAAAACTGCACCAATAAAGAGAAAGGTACAAAAAGGTGCAGAGGAACTGGTAGTAGAAATAATGGGCCCAGTATCTCACGGCCCGAACCCTGACCCAATATAGCTGTACTGAGAGAAAATAAGAGCCAGGGAACTAGTATAGAAAAGGCAGTACCAGACGGCAGCAGAAATATTACAGATAACACACTCCTAAGAATAAGGAGTGGTGCTTCAGTCCTGTACCAGCAGGCCATCTATCTACCGCAAGGTCTGAATGACTGGAAAGCAACAAAATGGATATAATGTTGCAGTCTAATCAGTTGTAGTGTCAAGGACCAAGGAGCAAAAGAGTGGTGCTCCAGCCCTAGACCCTCAGGCCGTCTATCTACGGCAAGGTCTGGGCAAATGTTTGAAGACAAGGGATATAATGTTGCAGCCTGATCAGCTGTAGTGTAAGTGAATAAGCAGAAAAAGAAGTGGCGCTCCAGCCCTAGACTCACAGGCCTTATATCTATGGCAAAGTCTGGGCAAATGCTGAAGACTAAGATACAATGTTGCAGCCTGATCGGCTAATGTAGCACTGCTAAGAGGCAAGGAGAGGTGCTCTAGTCAGACCCGCAGGTCGCTTCACTATGGCCACGTCTGCGCTGACTATCCTGAGCGGAAAGAAAGAAAAAACAATATTACAGACGAATCGGCGGACGAGGTATGCTTCCCCGCAATAAGTGGTGGTCCAGCTATAGCTGCTTCTGGCCAGAGTAAGGAGAGGATCTTCACAACAGAGATCTTTGCTGCAAGAGGGAACTCTGGACAATAGGGACCAAGGAAAAAAAAGGAAGGAGTCAGGACACTCAACGCAGGAGGCTAAGCCTGCAGAGAAAACACAGATAACCACGGCTTCCCTAAGTCACCAGATAGAGAGAGAAAGAGCAGACAGCAGGAGCGAACTGAAAGAGAAGTCCAAGGCCAAGCCGGTTTGGTAATGGGAAAACAGAGACAAATGTGTTGTATTGTCATGAGATACTGAGAAATCATTAAGGAGCTTAACCAGGAGAGTCTTTATTCAGAACTAGCTTATTACAACTGCCTACTTCCTGTCCTGCAACTACATCCTCCTCTAGGTCACATGACAGGATTTAAGGTAGACAAACACATTAACTATTTAAGGTAGAACATTAACATTATAACATAAACATTATAACATAAATAACATTACTGTAGTCTCAAAGCAAATTACATATCATTACATCTTCCCCCTAATGTGACACAAAGTCCTTCCATATTTTTGGTTTCAGTTTGCAACCATACCTGGAGTAGGTGTGCCTTGAGTCAACAGGAGTATTTGGAGAATCCTTTCCAATTGGAACCGCAGTAGTTGCATATGAGAAATCCACTGTGTCAGTATTATTTGGTTCATTGTTGCAAGCAGCATGCAAGTCAAGATCTTCTTCATTTGAATTGCATGTGGTCGAACTTGTAAAGTTAGGCCGTAGATGCCATCTGTTTCATCTGAGTTCCTGATCCTGATGATTCTGAATCACAAATGACCTCGGGGATTCAGATACCCGTACAATATGAGCAGGTCCCCATGTCTTTCCATGGGTCCTATGTCTCACAGCTTGTCCTAATGTAAGTGGTGTGAGAGATTTGGCTGTTTTGTTGTAATATTGCTTTTGTTTTGAAACATTCTTGTCTTGTTGAGCTGCTACACACTCTCGTGCAAAACTCTGTGGCTGAAGTTTCTTTGGAGAAATGGGCACTGTGGTTCTCAGTGTCCTGCCCATAAGTAGCTGTACAGGAGAACATAAACCTTTCAGTGGTGTTGTGCGATAGTTCAGCAGACCCAAATGTACATCTTGCCCAGATGACTGCGCTTTCAATAGAATGGATTTAGCTATGCCTACATATTTTTCAGCCAATCCGTTAGCCTGTGGTAGATATGGACTAATGGGTTTATGCTTGATGCCCTATTCCCAGAGGAAGGTTTGAAACTCAGCACTGGAATACTGTGGACCATTGTCTGAGACGAGATCCACACACACACACATACACCATGCCTAGCGAGTATTGATTTGAAAGCCAATACAATAGTGGATGATTTCAGATCCTTCAGTTGTACTATTTCAAAGTATTTGCTGTAATAGTCAACAATGATCAGGTAGTTGTTCTCTTCATTATGGAAAATATCTGTGGCTAGTCTCTGCCATGCACGAGAAGGGATACTCCAAGGGATAAGTGGTTCTTTTATGTTATGTGAAATTCACTGCAGGTATCACAAACTTTCACAAACCTCTCAATGTCAGAGTCCATATTAGGCCAGTACACCAATTCATGTGCACATCGTTTGCACAGAGCAATATTTAAGTGTCCTTGGTGAATTTGTTCCAAAACTAGCTTCTGTTGACTTTAAAGAATAAGAATACGTTCAGCCATAAAGATGATGCCCTCGTTATTCGACAACTCATGTCTCACAGGCCAGAATACCTGTAGTTCTAATGGCAGTTTCTTGCGTTTCTCAGGCCAGCCATTGCACATGACTCTACAGTTTTTCTAGTTGTTTGTCTTGTATTGTTTCCTGTCGTATTGTTTCCAGTCTGACATCTGATACTGATACATGACCCAAGACCGCATGCACTTGTTCCTCCAGATCAAGTTCCTCCCGTGCTTCATGTCCTGCTGGAAAAACTCTGGACAGTGTGTCTGCCAATGGGATTTCCTTCCCAGTTTCATTACCATTCTTTATAAGCACTGAGGAACTGAGTAGGGTGGCTTCAGCATTAAATGTTCTAAAGGCTTGTGGTCAGTTTCCAATAATAGTGGACGTCCATAGATATATTGATGAAATTTTTCACACCGGTTCACAATGGCTAGCATTTCCTTTTCAGTTTGGTCATAATTGGATTGAGCTTTTGTGAGTGCTCGTGAGGCATAGGCCACTGGGTGACCTCTTTGTATCAGTACTGCACCCAACCCATATTAGGAAGCATCTACTTGAAGGACCGTGTCGCTGTTCACATCAAAACATTTCAAAATTGGCCCAGGCTGTTTACTGATTGTTGCCTTTACTTTCTCATATGTTTTTTTGCATATTTGTATCCCAAGACTAGCATGCATTCTTCTGCAGCAGAGCTCGTACGGGTGCTGTTTGCTGAGCTAAGCCCTGTGAGAATTTTGACAGATAGTTGAAAATACCCAGTGCTGTTTCTAGCTCTTTCCTGGAGGTTGGTGCTTGCATTTTAGTAATTGCTTGTATTTTGTTGGGATCAGGTTTCAAACCTTTTTTACTGATGATGTGACCAAAGTAGCTTACCTCCTCAATGCCAGTCTGAAGTTTGTTTGGATTTAGAGATTTAGAGATGCCGCTGGTGGCATTTTATTCCGTTTTACAAGGGCTTCAACATAAGGGATAGTAATTTTGAAGTATTACTATCCCTTTAAGGTAGAACTTAACATTATAACATAAAACATTATAACATAAATAACATGACTTTAGTCACAAAACAAATTACATATCATTAAAGTATCTAGGGGCTAAATGGAAGAACAGTCAAGTGGAAGCCAGGGTCATAACCAAATATACAGTGCAGTACAAAGGGGGATATCCAGAGACGTGTCAGAATTGCAGGCAATGTCAGAAACAAATGACAAATCAAGGTGACAGCATGAATCACAAAGTTTGAAAAACAGGCGTCAGAGTCAGGGAGTGGCACCCCTATAAACCCCCAGTAGTGAATCACTGGTCCTGGAGGATCAGGTGGTAGGTAGGAGGTGTAACATATATATTGGTATATAGAAATGTCTGTGGCAAAGAAAAAGCTGTGTAACACATACACACATTATTAATAAATACACAAGCAGTTAAATGTATATTTATTTTTAAAAAAAGAAGGGGGGCATCAGGGTTTGGTGAACCAAAATGGGGCATTATGTAAAAACATTTAAGAACCACTGGCCCATACTTTTTTATATTTTTTGTTCATCATCCTCTATTTTTTGTACTTATGTCCCTGACAATGAGCAACCTGGATCTGTTTCCAGAGAACTTTTGTCAGTGGCTATAAAATAAGGGCTAATGGTACAATATAAAAAAGATAAAAATGTAAAAACCATAGCATACAGAGATCTCACTGCAGTGGAGATATTGTTAAAATGTATCACTGTCCTGTTTTTTTGTTTGTTTGTTTTTTAACTTTCTTTTCTTGTTTGAAAAAGAAACATAATACACTTGAGTGAAAAGTCCAATAGTAACAGTTACGTAGAACTTGACAAAATCAAACAATCAATTCATGGCAATTTTGTTGTCTGCAGACATACTGAGAAATGAAAAATGTACAAACAATGGGCTGCCATTACAATAATATCAGAGCTCATGAAAGCTCATAACAAGGCAATTTGTCGATTGTACAACAAGTATTGTTGCTGTTCAAGCAATAAATCTGAACTAAAAAGAAAATAAAACCATACAGCCTATGAGGCAAGTTACCAGGCCACTGCTCCACATCTCTTCCCAACACTCCGCCCTGCCCCAGCCCCAGGGTCTCTTCTAAAACTGGGTAATAAACTATAAGAAAATCAATTAGTATGATCAGCACCTAATACTATTGATTATGATGAAGATCCTCTGCTGCCTTCAAAGATGTATAAAGAAAACAGAGCTATAAATCATCTTGGAATTTTTTGAGAATACTATCAAAGGGTTTCCAAATTTTCATAAATTTTGCCCCTTCAAGTTCCTTATCCCAAACTGACAGAGCCCAATACATCCTAGTAAACTGTATAGTTTTATACTTCCAAGTGTTAAAACATGGTGAGGTAAAAGTCCAATTTGTAAAAATAAATTCAACATTATCAAGATATCACTCAGATATTTACTGTATTCCGGAATAGGAACAGAAGCAGTATTAATGCATAGAAGAAACCCAGAGGCATTAAGCAATAAAATTATGGGACAACTGTTGTTAACAAACTTCGATACTTTGTTCCAGACTGCCTGAATGTGAATACAGTGCCAGAAATTGTGAAGGGCGTCTGCACCCTTTGTTTCACATTTGGTGTCAGTGGCTATTATAGTTGTGAGTGCTATATGTGGTGTAACGTAAGCAATATGTAAAAGCCTGTATAAATTCATGAAAGTAGGAAGAAGGGGAACTTTTAAGCTGTTTGATCAAATTTTCAAATACAATTTCTACGCTAATATCTGATATGTCTGCTATCCATTTATGAAAGCCGCCCCCAGTAATCATGTCCTGAGCATAGAATTTTATTTATAAGCGACATTGAAAATTTTGTTCTGGATGCATCTTTAATGTAGAAATCTAAGGGATTATTATCAGTCTGACCAGTGGAAGAAGTTGTGTAACATGTTTAATTTGTAGATATAAAAAGGATCTATTTGGAAGGGATACTGAATCTAATTTGTAAATCCAGAAAATATTTCATGTCTAAGTGGCTTCCTTAAATTACCTACTATCTATCCCTTTTTTCACTTAATAAATCTAGGATCCTCATTACCTCCTTGAATGGAAGGATTTCAGTGTATTGGAAGAAAGACAGAGACATGTTTATTTTGAAATAAAGATTCATGGGTATATTGCCATACTTACTATTAGTGGATTTGAGAGACAAGAAAATGGGATTGCTGATTTGGCTATATAAAGTAAGGATTGTAAATCAATGTTAGGCATAAAGTTCTGGTCTCTCTCCCAGTCCATGTATATATGCGTATGATTGATCCAGTCTCTTGCGTATATAAGGAAACTTGCCATATTGTAACATTTCATTTTTGGGAGGTTGAACCCTCCACTGGTTTTAGTTTGCTGCAGATTCGTTATACCACACCTTTTGAATGTTTGTTGTTCCATATGAACTGATGCAATTTCTTATAAGCTTAAAGGGATAGTAATGTTTCACAAAAAAATCAGCTCCAATTAATCTTCATAGTATTTGAGCCACAGAGAGTGTTATTTCAGTACTGTCAGAGTTATAGTTCAAGAGTAATTGAATGATAAAGTATCCCCCTCCTGCCGCTTTTACCTAGTGTAAGCCACCTCCCCTCAGATGCGGAATCTGGACAGCTCGTAGCAAGGGACAATCTTCTTGCTGTGAGCATAAGAAAAACCCTGCCCCCCCTTGACGGGTTTTTCAGGTTTTTCCCTATGCTCACTGAAGAGTGTAAATAGTTTGCTGCTCTACTGCGGCTGTTCTGTCAATTAACCTAGTGTCTAGATTACCTCTAGAAGAAGGGTAGGCAATCTTTGGCTCTTAAGGTGTTGAAGACTGGGTACTCACATCATCCCCAGCCAACAGCTGTAGAGCCAAAGGTTTCCTACCTGAGCTCTAAAATGTGATCACAAACCAAGCTGATCTAATTGTGAATTTGCACCAGAAGGGCCGCACTCTAAAGTGATAAATCCTGCTTGGGGTACACACGCATCCCCTAGGCTGATTGTTTGATATCCCTGCTCTGTGGTCTGAATTCCAATGTAGACACTGATTTGAACACTGGTTTTATCTACAAATTCCACAATAGAACTCAGTGGGAATCTGTGAGATAAAACCAGTGATAAAAGGTTGGTAAGGGGTGGAGAGTTGTGGTCCCCAGCAGCTGAGGGCCCAACCGTTGACAGCACATGCTGTAAAGGACTTATGGGGCCTGAAAAGATTGTGCTTTTTAATCACACAAGAAAATGGGCAGACATGATGGGTCACTTGGTTATCTGCCATCAAAATCTATTTTCCTGTGTACCTATTTACCACCTGCAATGGATTTATGGCCTATATTAGTTAAGGTTGTTTATGATGCTAAGACATTTCAAGGGTAGCCAACCCTGGTCCTTAAGAGCTACAAATGGAGCATGTTTTCAGGATATCCCGGAATGAGCACAGGCAGAATGATTAAAGTAACTTGGTCACCAATCAGTTCATGGATGCTACAGCTGGGATATCCTGAAAACATGTAAATGTTGGTAGCTCCTGAGGACCAGGTTTGGTTATCTCTTCATTAGACAGTGAGGCTGCCATGGATGGTACCTGCAACTGGGTTCTAGTGGAAGTTAGATCTCACCATCTTTACTTAACCTTTAAGGTCCAGAGTAGTGTGAAACACATTGCTTTGTAATGTGTTGGGCACATTTGTCCTTAAAGTGCTAAAGTGGAAAGGTTCAGATTTTCTTTTTCTTTACTAAAGTGTAAAGGGATGGAAATGCAAAAGAATAATATAGACAGACATACAACCATAGACAAACTTTCTCTAATATATATTTTTCGAGGGATTAGAGCGCCTTGATTTGATAACAAGAGCAGCCCTGCTGTGTATCCAGTCACTCATCTGTACTACAATGTAGACTGATGACTAGGGTCTTCTATAGAGCAGAGGTACAATGCAAACAATCAGCTGGAACAGGAGACAAAGAGTATCCCTGTATTTAGCTGACTGTGTACATTGAATGTGCTTCACAAAGCCATCAGCTGTCATTGTCATCTAGTGCTGATCTGTGCTGCAGGATGAGAGAACACCGTACCTGCACTGTCAAAACTCAGATCTTCCCTCTCTTTCCTAAATTCCCATGCACAATTAACCCATGGGTGGCATCCAATGACAAAATTATCAGGTGTTACATGGCATATCTAGTATTCATTTCCCACACATTTTTAGAAATGAAAGAGACCATAAAAAGAGCCATATTCAGGAAGCTAAAGTAGAGCAATTCTGGAAAACCAACAGCACCATAGGGGACAGAACAAATTACCAAAATTTCCACTGTTTTAATCCCTTAAGGACCGGGAAAATCTGAGGTGGATTTCACTTAAGGACCGGAGCAATTCTGACCTTTTGACTATGTCTTTGTTCAACAGTGTTTTCCCTCTAAGTCTTTTATTCCACCCCCATAAATTATATACTGTTTTTTTAAGCACAAATAGGGCTTTCATTTGATACCCTATGTATATGGATAACCCACCATTTACTTTATTAAAATTTTTTAAAAAAAGGTAAAAAAATGTAAAAAAACCCTACAATTTTAGTTTTTTTTCTTGGGATCAATTGGGCACAAAGGGTTACATTTTTATGGAGACTGCATGAAAGGTATGACCGGTCAGTCATACCTATAAAATACGCAGTTTAAAGTGGCCACTGTCCCCCCTGGGTGAAAATCCCCATGTCGCTTTTTTGACACTTTTTTTTCCCTGGCATTTGGTGGTGTATGTAAGTGTATTACATAGCTCCACAACAATCAAACTTTCACTTTTGTTTAATTAGATTATTTTTTTTTAAATAAAATATTTTTGTAAAAAAAAAAAAAAAAAAAAGTGTTGTGTTTAAAAAAAAAAAAAAAAAAAAAAGTATTATTGCAGGTCAGAAATTGACCTGCATTTAGCAAGCCTTTGGCACCAGCAGCGAAGGGGTTAATACCCCTACCTGCTGTATTTTATTTCACCACTAGGTGTCTCCTGTCTACTTCTGTCTCCCTTACTTTCATAGCAACGGAGACAGAGGCAGACGTGACAGGCAAAGACAGCATGCTTTCTCTGCTGCCTCTGTCTGTCACTATGCCGGTACATGTGATCGCTGCTACGGCGATCACATGAACTGGCAAGGGCAAGAAGGGCTGAGACTGAACGCCCCAGTCTCGGAGCGCTCAGTCTCAGCCTGGCATTAATGATAGCAGCGTGCACAGAGGCACGCTGCTATCATTTTAGACATGACGGTCCTGGTACATCATTGGTCCTTAACTCAAATCCAGGCATGACGTGCCAGGGCCGTCAAGGGTCCTTAAGGGGTTAAACTGGGCATTTACCCGTTGAATGCAAGAGAGGTCTCCAACACATTATGAAACTAACCTAAAATTCAATGGGTTAAAAGCCCCATTTAAGTAATTGGGAATTTGTATTTAGTCCTAAAGGTGCAGGTGGTTTGCTCAGGAACTGACCTGAATATAACATTAATGGTCTCTAAGGTGGGCATTCTTCATACAACAGTCTTATATATCTAGTTATAGAAATCTTTTCATTATATCATCAGTTGCCTGTATTTACTGAGTTCCATTTTAGTTCTCAGCTCCTCACAATAGGGTTCAATAGTCTGAATGAGAATCCCTATAGCATGGGCATCCTATTTGCAGCCTGCCTGACCCCAGTGATTCGTAAGAGAATATATACCTAATTAACTAGCACACATAAGCTATTAGGCCTGTAAGTCCTAATCCTCTGCTTGCCAGTAGAGCAAAGTTCACTAACTTGATCAATAAGTAAATTAATCTATATTTTGGAGTAGCTAACAGGCTATACGTCAGCTTAATTAGCAATATAAAAAAAATGTGGCCCTCACACTTATAGCTTTCTGGTCGTGTGGTCCAAAACTGAAATAACTTGGATGCCCCTGTCCTGTAGCAAAAAGCACAATCCATGGTTCTTTAGACCACATCAGAACCTGTATAATCACTGTCCAACTATAGACTACAACAGATTTCCAATGCAAAAGAAATATATAGAACACTCTCTGAACTCGTATTTCATGAAAAAGTGTACTTTTTTAATGAAAGGTCAACATTTCTGTGCTCACTTATCAAGACAAGTGAAAGGTGACTAAACCCAACATAATATACCCTACACATCTATAAAGGTACCAAATGCAAACAGAAAATAGTGTCTGGAATGTCATACTGACGTCAGTGGTATAGCCCTCTCACCATGAATTCCTTATGTAACACAAACAACCCAAAAATATAGTATAGCACATATTTCCTTAAGGTACCAAATACAGCTCCAATGTTATAATACTTGCAGAGCATTGAAACTGATGTACAAAGTGATTAAAGGGACCCATATACAAAACCCGCAATTGGTGGCTCAATACCCACAATAATTTGATTTATCAATTACCACACTGAGCTGAAACAATGTTGCATTGTACTGGTATACCAATTCATATCAAATTACTACTAGGAAAACATATATAAGAGAAATATTTTGGACCAAACTCAAAATGTCCATTGTAAATAATCTGGAAGAGGTGGAAGACTAACTTGTGGGGATGCCATGATCTTTACACAGATCTCCAACGGAGAGTCTCCCAGCATCCGTTCTTATGGTATCATCTTGAACAAAGGAGAATACAATCAAGGCAAAAAAAACAACACAAATGCACCCTGTTCCAAATTATTATGCAAATGATATTTAAGTGTCACAAAGATTAAATATTTTGTTTTTCAGTTTAACTCATGGATGGCATTGTGTCTCAGGGCTCTTTTGATCACTGAAAACAATCTCGGACACCTGTGATAATTAGATTGCCAGGAGAGCCCAATTTAAGGAAAAACTACTAAAGGTGGGTGTTCCACATTATTAAGCAGAGCACCATTTTCAAGCAATATGGGGAAGAAAAAGGATCTCTCTGCTGCCGAAAAGAGTGAAATAGTTCAATGCCTTGGACGAGGTATGAAAACATTAGATATTTCACGAAAACTTAAGCGTGATCATCGCACTATTAAGAGATTTGTGGCTGATTCAGAGCACAGACGGGTTCGTGCAGATAAAGGCACATTGAGGAAGATTTCTGCCAGATCCATGCATCGGATCAAGAGAGCAGTTGCTAAAATACCATTACATATCAGCAAACAGATATTTGAAGCTGCTGGTGCCTCTAGAGTCCCACGGACATCAAGGTGTAGAGTCCTCCACAGTCTTGCAACTGTGCATAAACCTTCTATTCGGCCACCACTAACCAATGCTCACAAGTAGAAACGGCTGCATTGGGCAGAAAAATACATGAAGACTAATTTTCAAACAGTCTTGTTCACTGATGAGTGCCGTGCAACCCTGGATGGTCCAGATGGATGGAGTAGTGGATGGTTGGTGGACGGCCACCCTGTTCCAACAAGGCTGTGACATCAGCAAGGCGGTGGTGGAGTCATGTTTTGGGCCAGAATCATGGGAAGAGAGCTGGTCGGCCCCTTTAGGGTCCCCCAAGGTGTAAAGATGACCTCTGCAAAGTATGTGGAGTTTCTGACTGACCACTTTCATCCCTGGTACAGAAGGAAGAACTATGCTTTCCGTAATAAAATCATCTTCATGCATGACAATGCACCATCTCATGCTGCAAAGAATACCTCTGTATCAATGGCTGCTATGGGGATAAAAGGAGAGAAAGTCATGGTGTGGCCTCCATCCTCCCCTGACCTCAATCCTATTGAGAACCTTTGGAGCATCCTCTAGCAAAAGATCTATGAGGGTGGGAGACAGTTTACATCCAAACAGCAGCTCTGGGAGGCTATTCTGACATCTTGCAAACAAATTCAAGCAGAAACTGTCCAAAAACTCACAAGTTCAATGGATGCAAGACTTGTGAAGCTGCTATCAAATAAGGGGTCCTATGCTGAAATGTAACGTGATCTGTTAAAATGTTTAAAAAGTTAAAATGTTGTTAAAAGTTTGATTGAAATAGCTTTTGATTTCAGCAAATATGCTGCAAATACAACAAATGACAATTTTCAGTTCTTTACAACCTATAAAGTTTTTTGAAACTTACTGTGCGTAATAATTTGGAACAGTGCATTTTATGTTTAAAAAAAATACTGTTATCATTAGGAGGTTTGTTCAATACAATTTGAATTGTACTCTTAATAGTTGAAAACATGAGAATTATGCTGACTGTTATTTATATCAATTATTTAGGTAAATGAGAAAAATATCATTTGCATAATAATTTGGAACAGGGTGTAAAGAGGAAAAAGATATACACTAACAAAAAATAAGGGTTGAGTATAAACTATATGGAGTTTGCTATGGTTGTGTGGTTTCAGTTTGAGTGGAGTTTGGAATCAAGTCCATCCCAAACAAAGGACCAGGGTACATGACAAGACCATATGGTTCTTCATAAAAGGGAATATTAAGACAAAAAGAGAACTTCGGGCAGAACATCTTTGAGGGTGTAGAAAGAAGAAACATGCCTGACAGCCACAAGCTGAAATAGTCAGCGGAGGCTACAGGATTTCTCCATCTCTTCGCATACTATCAACAGAGTAGAAATTTCTCCTCCAGCACAGTGCAACATTTATAAATATCAAAATGAAATGAAACTTAGGATCTACTGAAATGAACAAAAAGCTTTATGAATTGTGGAAGGGGGGGGGGTAACAGATGAGGCAACAGATCTTTTCCATCACATAGCACAGCACACACAGCACCATGCATTATACAAACCTAGAAAAACTATGTAGTACTTAAACTCAGACGTCAAGTGCTCTGGGGTGCCTGATACAGAGTAATGTTATGCCCCATGCACCTCCTAAGTGCACAAAGAATGAATTGGGTAACATCAATAGAGGGATAAATCACACATATAGTGCCCATAGCAATATCATAAAATACATGTTAAATAGGAGGTAATCCTCTTAACATAGTGAAAGTGGGCACCAGCTGGCACAGAAAGCAATAGGGAGAGAGTGTTGATTGGACCATGTCACACTCTGCACTGTCCTCTATCAGTCCACACGTTCTCCATGAACCCCCAGGGAGGATTCAGGAATCCCTATTGTGTGTAAATGGGTGCAGGGGCCATGCAAAATGTTCAAGGTATATGTACAAAGAGATGTGGGGAATCCATCTTTGCGAGCTCCTGCTAAGTTTTTGTCACGGTTTGTTATGACTCTCAGACACAAGTTTTAGGTAAAAAAAATCTATTTTATTGAAATAATAAAATGATCACTAGGATGGCATCACATACATATATAAATCATGATAAATAGTACAGACAAAATGCAGACTCTACCGGTCCTGTCAATATACCGGACAGGACAGTCTGAGATATATATATATTAGGCTCTACCGGCCTTGCCAATACCGGGTAAGGCAACCTGCAGATGGAATAGCATAACGGTTCTACCGGCCTTACCAAATTACCGGGCAAGGCAGCCCCATAAAGTACACAGTGTAGGCTCTACCGGCCCTGCCAATACCGGGTAAGGCAACCTCAGATGGAATGTGGCAAAAGGTTCTACCGGCCTTACCAATACCGGGCAGGGCAGCCCAGAGATAGTAATAGCAGTCGGATGATAATGTCAGATTGACAGAATCGTAAGCAACCCAGTGTACGCACACTGAGACCAACAGGGGAATTGTATAGCCGCGAGGCTTAGGAGCAAACCAATGTCCTCACACTGGAGTAACAAATGAATCATAAAAGCTGCAAGGCTTAGGAGCAAACCAGCGTCCGCACGCTGGGACCAACACTGAATCGTATAGCCGATAGGCTTTGGAGCAAACCAGTGTCCGCACACTGGGGTAACAAGTAAATCATATAGCCGCACGGCTTTGGAGCAAACCAGTGTCCGCACACTGGGGTAACAAGTGAATCATGTAGCCGCAAGGCTTTGGAGCAAACCAGCGTCCGCACGCTGGGACCAACACTGAATCATATAGCCGATAGGCTTTGGAGCAAACCAGCATCCGCACACTGGAGTAACAAGCGAATCGTATAGCCGCAAGGCTTTGGAGCAAACCAGCGTCCGCACGCTGGGACCAACACTGAATCGTATAGCCGATAGGCTTTGGAGCAAACCAGTGTCCGCACACTGGAGTAACAAGCGAATCGTATAGCCGCAAGGCTTAGGAGCAAACCAGCGTCCGCTTGCTGGGACCAACACTGAATCGTCTAGCCGATAGGCTTAGGAGCAAACCAGTGTCCGCACACTGGAGTAACAAGCGAATCGTATAGCCGCAAGGCTTTGGAGCAAACCAGCGTCCGCACGCTGGGACTAACAAGCAATGTCGCCGACGCGACCAGACAGAAGGTCGCCAGGATACAGGCGATGAGATGACAGGAACCAGCAACGATCAGTCAGGTCAGGAAACAGCAGAGAAGAAGTTCAGCAGGAACTGCATCACCAGAGACTAGGCCGGAACCAGGACTGGAACAACTCAGCAAGCAGGAGGCACTGGAACAGTTGAGATCAGGAACTCAGGAACACTGGAACAGAGGCCCAGCTATCACTGGACATAGTGATAGCAAAAAGGTCAGAAACAACACGAAAGGGCCATCAAAGGGTGCCCAATCCAGGTTTAAATAGGCAATATGAGGCGGGCTATATGCAGACAGCCAATAGAAGCCCCCTACTGGTGACAGACAAGGAAATGCAGCAATCACGGGCACCGTGATAGTTTTGGAGTACCCTTGGTAAAAAGATATTTCTGCTCCCAGTATCTGTCATGTCTTCCTTCCCGTCGTTGCCTCGGCGGGCTCTGCTGCTTTTCCTTCTCTTCCGGGTTTCGGTCGGCGCATCACCACGTCATCTTTTACCCGCACTTCTGGGTTTGGGCCTGCAATAGCCATGCTCCGCTTCTGTGCGACGCGCGATTATAGCGTTCCTGACCCTGCATCTTGTGCCTTCTAGCCCAGACCTGCTTCCTGCTCTACGGTCTCCTGAATCTCCCCGCCTGTCTCCTCTTGTGCCTGCCATTTCTTCCAGCATCTCCTGGCCCAGCTTAGACCTGCTTGCCTTCCTGCCATTGCTGTCCTGACCCTGCATCTGCCAGTCTCCACTTGTGCCTTCCTGAGGGGTCTTGTAGTTTCTGTTGCAGTTCCTGGCCTGTCCCTGGCTTCCTCTCTTACTGCTACCTAGTTTCCCTGCTAATCTCCTAGGCCTTCTCTTATTCCTCTATTCTTATTGTTGCAGTCCATTCTCCCCTTCAGGGTATCTTGCTTCAGCCAGCACTTCCCTTCCCTGCCTCACCTGCCCTGGGACCTGCTCCTGGTTCCCTGGCCTCCTGCTCTGGTATTCCCACCTCTGACTGTGCTCAACCTGCACGCTGCCCTACCAAACTATGCACTTACCTTTGCTGAGTCCTTCTTGTTCTTCGTGTTGGAAATAGACCTTCCCTGGGGTTGGTGGTGGATGTCCTCACTGTAGTGCGTTCTCCTGGGCCTTCTTCGGCTCAACCGAAGGGGGTCATCTGGCTTCACGGCCAGCACCTTTACATGGCCTTGGCCGCAGCACAACGCACTACAGAGGGCCTGCAAACACCAGCCACGCTCCCCACCGACGCACTCAAGCCTTCACTCCACAGCCCTTGTTGGAGGAGTCACTGTATCCCTGATAACTCATTCTACAGTTGGTAGAGTATTAGGTTGGTAGAGCTTGAGTCCCAGGGGATCCTGACAGTATCACCCTATCTACTTCTCAAGTCTACAAATCTGGACATCATGTCCCTCAATTGGGATTCATATTCTGTTTCGTCTGAGTTGTTCCTAATGACTCACAACATTTGGGAATGGGGAATGCTACACTTCATATGCTCAGGGTGGCAGAATGATTGCAACAAGAAGGTGTTCCTGTCAGCATTCATCCAGTAATTAGTAGTATGTAGTTTATGGTTTTGCACCAAATCAATAAGGTCCAAAAATTAAGATATTTTGTGTGCTGCAATGAGACATGAATCTGATAGGAGAGTCCAACACATTTAAGGCCAGGACAAAAGTGTTAAAATATGTTTCATCAACTCTCCATAACAGATTCAAATGTTGGAAATGGCTGCTTTTTTCTGCCAACATCAATTTTTCCAGCACAGTAAGCTATGCAAATGTCTGTGCTGTGACAAAATACTGGCAAAAAAAAGAGCCATCGTGTGTTAACGTTAAGAGGTGTTTTCATCCATTGAAAATGATGAAAACACTGTAAGTAGCAATTCAAATGTCTGTGTTAGCCATGAAAAGCCGATAAGGGATTCAAATTATAGCAGGAAAGTTAAGACCTCCTTTTTTTTTTAATTGAGTCCCTTGTCGTCTTTTTAAACAGCCGATGCAGAAACTAGAAGGAAATCAAAGGGTAAATAAAAAACCTAAGTCCTCAATGGATGTATTCAATACATCCAAAGTATGAAAAATGTGTCATATATTAGTAGAATTAACCCTATGAGTGCCATTGGGGTATAATTACCCCGCCGGCATTCATAGGGTTAACCCGACTAAGTAAAACAACATCCCGTTAAAAGTAACACTTACCATTAATCCTAGTGTCCAGCAGAGTCCTCAGCTTCCTGGTCATCTTCTGTCCTTCTTTCTTCTCTTCTATCTTCTCTTGCTGTAAAAAACAAAGAAGTATTAGTCCAAAGTATAAATATCCTGCACACTAATACATAGTTTAACCCCTCGAGTGCCAGAGGGGTACGTAACGCATTGCAAAACAATGAGTTGCTTACTTCTCTGGGGCTCAAAGGGTTAAAGAATGCAGTAGTGTGACGGGTTGGTAAAATATAAATGCCCTCATGCACAGTAAATGTTTCAAAGTTATGCCAACAAAATCGTATTCCCATAAGTAAACATGCCAAAATTATACTTAGCATTAATATTTGTAATAGCTGTCTCTGCCTCTGTGTGCAGCCGCTGAGGCGGAGGTGGAGACAGAATCATGCTCCACCCCCCCCTCTCATGTCCATGGGCCGATGCCCGCTCCACTCTGAGGGAATTAGAATTGAGACTGCCCTTGTATATGGGCAGTCTTACTTCTAATTCTCTCACAGCCATTGGCTGGTATATGCTTACACACCTTCCAGCCAATCAGTTTAAAGCACAGCCACTCAAAGCTGAATGGCTGTGATAGATTTAGAAGTAAGACTGCCCATATATAAGGGCAGTCTCAATTCTAATTCCCTCAGAGCGGAGGGGCATCTGCCTGTGGACATGAGGAGGGGGGGGGCATGATTCTGTCTCTGCCAGTGCCTCAGCGGCCACTCACGGAGGCAAAGACAGCTATTACAAATATTAATGCTAAGTATAATTTTGGCATGTATACTTATGGGAATACGATTTTGTTGACATAACTTCGAAACATTTACTGTGCATGGGGGCATTTATATTTTACCAACCCGTCACACTACTGCATACTTTAACTCTTTGAGCCCCAGAGAGTTATGCAACACATTGCTTTGCAATGCGTTGCGTATCCCTCTGGCACTCAAGGGATTAAACTATGTATTAGTGTGCAGGATATTTATGCTTTGGACTAATACTTGTTTGTTTGTTTTCTACAGCAAGACGACAGAAGATAGAAGAGAAGAAATAATATAGAAGAGAAGAAAGAATGGAGATAGAAGGAGACAGACAGTGGATGACAGGTAAGTGTAACACAGATTAGGTGACAACTGGTGCTTGACATTATGTCAGGCACCGATCGTTAGTGTTTTTTCCTTTGAAGTTCCCAAAACTGCCAGTATTTAGCGGTGTTTTGGGAAATTAACGCACAAAATGGACGTTTGGCCACAAGATCAGTTTTGTGGCTTAAAGTCCATTGAGCTTAATGCCAGTATGACATTTGAATACTGACCAAGATATTTTATTTTGTTGGTCGGTATCCATTTTGCCCTATAGGCATTTTTTTTTTTTTAATTTAAATTTTTATTGAATTAAATATTGCAATACAATAGAACTTATCAACAATAGACTGCTTAATACATCATCAATATTGTCCTGGAATAAGCAAAACAATGCAATTCTCTTATACGTTTTAATAATAAAGCAAATAAAGAAAAGCAATGATTGTTCATAAAATACGGACACTAGTCAAAGATGTGATTGATAATAAGCATAACCATTACTAAGAGAGAAAAACAGAAATAAAAGGGGAGAAAAAAGACAAAGGAGGATTTAAGAAAAGAAGAACAGGGTTAAAAGATGTTTAAGCAGAGCATAAAAAGCAAGACAGGTGGTCCAAGCAGAGAAGCAGCAACTCAGTGGAACCAGAATTTAAGAGTCCACAAATGTCAACCATCGTTCATATCTGTTTTAGAATAGCAAGAAAGAGCCATTAGAATTGTGGTATAATTTTACAAAGCTCAAAAAAAATGTGAATGTGCACTTTCCAATCCTGGATATTAGGGGAGACAGCATACTTCCAGTGAGCAGGAATACATGTCCTAGCAGCAGAGACCAAAATGAGCCAGAGTGTCAGTGAAGAAATGGGTGGGGTAGGGATGTCATCAGGAAGGAGTGTAAGGAGTAAGACCTGAGGGGAGCTGGGAAGGTGAATGCCAGATAAGATCAGGAGATGAACTGCCACATTGGCCCAGAATTTCATTAAAGCTGAGCAGGACCACCACACATGAATCAGACAGCCTTCCTCCAACCTGCTTCTCCATCAAAGAGGGGAGGAACCTGGGAAAATTCTTGCACGTTTGTCAGGGGTGCGATACCAGCACATTAGGATTTTATAATTAAGTTCTTGCATAATTACATTAGAGAGGAGCCTATTATGTAGCTGAAAGGCATGTTCCTAGGAAATCAGAGGAATGTCTACATGTAAGTCAGCACTCCACGCATCTCTTTGAGGTAAAGGGAGAGCGGATGTAGGGGTCACAAAAAACTGGAACATCTCTGAGAGCCGATGCCTTTTAGCGGAGGGAAGCACAAGAATGTGCTCAAATGCAGAGAGAGGACGAGGAGAAAATGGACCATCCCGCAAAGATAAAATGAAGTGCTTAACCTGGCAATATCTCCAGAAGTCAGTAGAAGGTAGTTGGTGAGAGTTACAAAGATCACAAAAAGGTGGGAGTGTGCCATCAGGGAGAAGATGATCCAAGTCCACCAAGCCACTCCTAATCCAATGAGAAAAGACAGAACTGGTTAGACCAGACATAAGGGAGAAGGGGCCAGGGCAAGGCGGAGCGAAGAATTACAAGATCTCCAAGTATTTAGTAGATAGGGAATAACGGGGTCACTCCTAACAGCAAGTGGGATGGACGAACTAGAGGACCAGAGTAATTGCAGAGGATTAATCCTCCCCAACAAGAGGCAAGATGAAATAGGCAAGCAGAGCTCACGAATCGATGATAAGGCTATCATTTTGTAATATGTCAGCAAACTGGTAAGGCCTAAACCACCAGTTTTGGCTGGTCGATAAAGAATAGCTGTTCCCAGGCGGGGAGGTTTATGGTTCCAGATATAATTATTGAGCAGAGATTGTAAGCGTCTAACTTGATGTGCTGGAATCTGGAGCGGCAGAGACCGAAAAATAAACAACATTTTTGGGAGAATGATCATTTTGATTAAGTTGATTTTGCCAAACCAGGATATAAAAATATGAGACCAGGAGCGAATGTCAGGTTGAACAGTGGTAATGAAGGCTGATAGACAGTGGAGGATACCTGACGGGTAAGTATAATCCCTAAATATTTTATAAAGTCAGGTTTCCACTGGAAAGGGTAACTTTCCAATAGACGTGACCTGGAAGCATCCAAAACAGTCAAATTTAGAATTTCTGATTTATCGTAGTTTAGTTTGTAGAAGGAAAGCAAACCGTATTCCTCAAGTAAGTCTACAAGAGGAGGGAAGGCCCATTCCGGGGAAGTGATTAAAAGCAGGACGTTGTCAGCATAGCTGGCAACTTTAAACTCCCTACCCACTATTGTGACGCTCGGGATAGAGTCTGAAAGCCTAAGAGAGGAGAGGAGCGGTTCCAAAGAGAGAATAAAGAGGGGAGAGGGGGCAACCCTGACGGGTCGTGTTCGTGATATTAAACAGATGTGAAAGGGTTCCATTGGCCCTGACTTGTACAGAGGGGGAAACATACATAGAAAAGACGGAGGAGATAAAGCAGTCTCCCAAGCCAAAATGATGGTTCGTCTCCTCCATGAAGCGCCACCTAACCCTATCAAAGGCCTTCTCTGCATCTAGGGATAGAAGTAGAGAAGGAAGTGGTGAATTGGTAGAACGAAGAATCAGGGAAAGCGTTTTAATTATGATATCTCTGGTCGCTCGACCAGGCATGAATCCAGCCTGATCAAGGCCCACCAAATGATGTAACAAAGGTTTTATCACGGTGCCCGTGATCTCACGTTCCGTCGACATTGTTATTTCCTGCCTATTTCCTGCTGGGTTCTTATTGGCCACTGGGTTCTGCTCCGCCCAGTGTTTGCCTTTTTAAACTCAGTCCTGTCTAATCTTTGATGCCCTTTCGTGGTGTTCCTGACGTGAAACCTAATATAAAATTTATAATACTTACATGGTGAAGACAATCTGTCAAACAGGGAGCCAGATGAACTCCCTTACCTCCCAAGTCCTGTAAAAAAGTGGAAAATGCCCCAGGCTTCTCACAGTCTCAGTGAACCCATTAACACCCTAGGGCACAGGACCTAGGGCATTCATCGTTTCTTCCGAGAGGTATAGGCCACCAAATGTCATCTGAGACGCTGTTTTTTTTCTAGATGAGGAGTTGGTGGACGATCTGATGCCTTTGGGGGAGATGGCAAGGCAATAGCCAGAGATTCACAGAAGGAAGAGATTTCTTCGGGCCTGTAAGGAAAGCCCCACTTGTACCTTATTGACAAAGTCCGCATATGATCCGATAATGGTTTGAGCTGGCGCTGTAAAAATAGCTTGTGCGAGGATAAGTCCTGAAATACTTTCACGTGCACTCCATCGTATGAAATATATTCTTTATTTTGGTATGCTTCAATGATCGCTTCCCTGTCAGCAAAATAGTGGCACTGACATATAATGTCCCAGGGTGGGTCACCAGCTAAGCCCCTAGGTTTCAAGGCCCTGTGTGCTCGATCCAGTAAAATCTGATAATTCCGGCCTAGAACATGGGTAAAGAAAAATTGTAAGAAGGAGGCCAAATCCTTTTGTCCGGTGGATTCTGGAACATTACGCAGTCTTATTACGTCTCCCCCGATTGTCCATATCATCCAGTCTCAGTTCAAGCCGTTCAATAGTATCCCTCTGTTCAGAGATAATCTGTTCAAAAACCCAAAGATGATCCGAAAGTTACGTTTGGGCCTCTTCCATTTGGTCAAGGCAGTAAGACAAGTGTTGGAAGTCATGGCGTAAGTCCCCAAACTCATTGCGTAGGGCCTCCAGGGCAGACATGGGTACCATTTCAGGCATAGGCAGGGACACGCCCATACCAGTTGCGATCTCCATATTAGCAGATCTACAGGCGGCTTATCGCTGTCTGTACCATCCTTGGAGGGATCAGACATGCATGGTGGCGTGTGGCGGGAAGACAGTTTAAGAAAGGATGCTATTTGTCCTGACATAGTCCACTCCTTTTTATTAGGTTTCCCTCGTCTCTTGTGAGTCATGAAGTACACAGAAGTCCCTCTCTGCTATTTTGACTGGATTGAAGGAAAAAATAAAGCTGTAGTGTGCAGAAAAGCTCGGCTTGTCCCCAGAGCTCCACTAACAGGCAGCCATCTTGTTCTGCGGCAAGCTCTGCCCCCGCCCTACCGGCATTTTTAACTCCAACATTTGGATCTAGCCCGGTGTCTGAAAATGGGCTCGGAATGTTGTTAATCTTATTGGCATCCATAAATAAATTTACAAATGAGGGAGTAACATTCGATCCCATTGAAGTTCCTATAATTTGTAAACAGAAACTATGTTCAAATTATTACACTTAAGACACAATTAAAGTAATTGTATAAGAAATTCAACTGGTGGTCTCATAGGGTCATCAGAATCTGTAAGGACCTGCCTAACTATATCAGTGTCCAAATCCATAGGAATCACTGTATTCAAGGAATTAACATCCATGGTAGCTAGTATATCAAAATCAGGCAATGTTAAATCTTTAGTTTTGTTAATGAATTCAGAAGTGTCCCTGATACAACATGACATTCTTTGCACTAGTGGTTGAATGCAGAAATCAAGGAAACTGGCAATTGGTAGTAAAACAGAATTCCTTGCTGAGACCACAGGGTGCCTTGGTGGATGAGAGAGACTTTTATACATCTTTAGTATTATATACAAGATAGGGCAGAAGGGTGTTTTATTCGTTAAAAATATAATGTTGTCTCAGTTATCCAGTTACCTAATAGGGCCTCAGATAGGATATGAATCTTTTTCTTAAAAATAAAAGCTGGACCCAAATAATGCAATAATTATTACAAACTGACCCAAAATTTCATCTCAGTAATACTGATAATTAAGCACACCAATTACGCCCCCTTTATCAGCAGGCCTAATAACAAAATGGGGGTTAGAAGGTAAAATTTTAATAGTGATAAGCTGTGGTTCAAATCAACCTCCTCTTCTAAGACTAGCATAAAAGATTTGATAGCCTTATGTGTATTGGGCGGGTCAAAACTTGATTTAGTTTTGAATGGTACAATGACATTAGAGGAAGCCCTAAAGTGCTCCCTATTAAATCTGTACATGTCAGTCTGTATTTTAAGGGGCGCATATCTGTTCATGGGTACTAAAGAAAATCCTTTGGTTAGTACACTAGTTTTAGCTGGTCTGAGAGAGTAATTACTGAGAGTAAATGCTATGTTCTTTGACAGGAGATGGGGAGTGGGGTTGTGGTAATGGTGTTTGCACCCCCCAGCACCCTTGGTGGTGTTTGGGACCTGGTGTTTACCTCTAAACAATCTTGTGATTTTGAAGTGGATGGGGCTACAGGAGCAGAAAGAACAGACTATTCACTATACACTATCTGGTGTACTGGTGGTGACTGTGAGTATTGAGCTACTGATTGCCGGCTATGTATAAGGGTCCATTTTATTACTTTGGCACCTTGAAGAAGTATGTTCTATACTATATTTTTTACTTATTTGTGTTAAATAATGAATTCATGGTGGGAGGGCTGTACCAGTTATGTCAGTATGACGTTGCATACACTATTTGCTGTTTGCATTTAGTGCCTTTTCATGTGATGTAGGACATATTTTATGGGTTTTTGTCACCTTTCACTTGTCTTGATAAAGATGCAATTGACCACCGAAAGTTGACCTGTAATTAGAATGTTATACTTTTTTATGAACTACAAGTTCAATAAGTGCTGTTTTGTGCTTTTGCTACTCACTTCTTTGATTTACTGACACCCTGGCATTTGAAAGAGTGTGGACACTGTGTATGAAGGATGCATATCTAGGAATGTCCTTCTTATTTGGGGAACACCAAAAGATTCCTATTTAATGAAGGTAGATAAATCACAGTGACTGATCCACTGATTACCCACAGGTGATCACGCAGAGATACCTTGGTATGCCTCAAGTATTGGAGTTGAGAATTGATGGGTTAAGCAAACAGCCCTTTATTCCTGTACGTACTGTTCACCTTTCATGTGGGTTCAGATACTATATTATTGAACCTTACACGTCATTAAAATCCTCCTCTGACATCCTCTAAGATGGAACATTTATGTTTCTCCAGTGGTGTACTTTATTTATTTTTTTAAAAAGAATGGCTGTCCATATACACTCAGAACTTAACTGGAACTGTACAGCATCTTGGTTGGAAACCAAAATTATAACAAACATTAGACAGACCTGATGTTTTGCCCTTTTCCTTTAAATAAGCTTCCTAAGCCCTTAAGGACCAGAGAAGTCTGCAACACATTGCTTCACAATGCATTGCGACCCCTCCTGTCCTCGATGAGTTAAAATTCTGTTAACTCAATGGATGCTATAGAGGTTTCAATGCATTAGAGACCTGTCTAGCATCCAAGGGATTAATCAATAAAGCAAACAAGAGGATTTATCAATTTGACTGCTAGAAGTGTGTGCAATGCAGTGTCCAAATCTCTGGTACCCAAAAGTAGAAAAAGTTAGCTTCTGCTACTTCTAGTAAACAATGTTCCCATTTAGGACTTCTAAAGAGAGGATCCTTCAAGCAAGAAGAGTCCTGTGTAGTTACGGTAGGGCAGAATAGTTGAGGTCCTTTAGTTGTGATGGGTTTGGGGGGTATAAGTAATTATAAGTAATAGTGGTCAAGCCTGACTGCCTCCTTTTAGGAGCTGCACAGCATGAAAAACATATCTGAGTCAATACCATGCAGTTGGTATACCTCCAACACCCCCAAAAACCACTGTATTTTTATGTGCTACCCCTGTCCTCAGATGTCCTACAATGAGAAACAGCTGCTGGCGCTCATCTGCATCAAGTTGCATTCTGACAGGGGTGACTAGCTCCATGCCCTTTTGAAATCTCCATGCCCTTTTGAAAGCTCAGTCCCCCACTGCCCTTTCGGATCCTGGTGTTCTAGTTCCTCTGCTGTGGCACATGGTGGAGGATCATAGATTGCCTAGCCAGAAAGTGCAGTGTCTGGCTAGCCTGAGCCCCAGCCCTATGCCTTCTTGCCAACCTGAACGCGTAGAGGCACATGAAGTTTTACAGTAGGACCTGTCCTTTCAATCTGGCTCCCCCTCACTTCAATGTCCCACATCAGGATGATGGCAACAGGCATAGCAATGCCACAGCAGGCAACTGAAGCTATGATTGTGTTGAGGGTGGTATTGGTGAGGGCCTGAAAAGGCCTCGCTTGATAATATAGTTTCTCCATGGGGAGAGGTGGCTAATGGAGCAAGTTTAAACTAGAGAGAGGTCACTTAGGAGATCAAAGAATGCACAGGAAACGGAGTGCCCCAGCAGAAAGCAGGTGAAGGTCTGGGCTGCAAGGCCCTCAAGGGAATGCACTTTTGACAGTGGAACCAAACATGCCAGTTTGAGAGTGTTTCTAATACATCAGAAATAAGAGAAAAGTGTGTAGTGGCAGTGTGTAGTGAAGCTGTGGTGAAAAGGAGAGCGTCTGTACAATGAGATGGGTATTGGAAGGGATGCTACTGTATTGCATTTATTGGGTACTGCCAGTAGGTCACATGGTGCTACAGAGCAGTACCATACCAGAACCTGTGCAAGGACTATGGGGCATATTAATGAAGCCATGCAGAAGGGATTTTCAGGCAAGGGGCTGTGGTGAGTCAAACCACTGCTGCTGGGAATGAGTATCCAGCACTGTGATTATGGATATGGGGCATCACCATGCTAGCTCCTTCCACAATCATCCTTTTTGCAGTCCAGAACAGGACAAAGGGTGTCACCACTCTGCCAGTTAAGGAAGTGCTGAAGGGCATCACCACTCCAGTGAAAGGGAATCTTCTGTGAGGCACATTCATGCCAGCAATGCAGATGATGCCACAGGGAACCTCCACACTGGCACTTTACTGCGTGGTCTTCACTGGCCAATGAGCATCAGCATTTGTACAATGATACTTTTTATGAAACATCCTTTAGTGAGAGGGACTGGTATAGTACAAGAAGTTTAGGCTATGTTATCTTTCTCTTGACTCAGCCATGCTAGAACTGCTTCATCAGGTGCTACGGACGTCTGCAGGAGATCCAGAAGTAGGTCCACTTCCTTGCAGCCCAGAGGTGAGAGACCCAGCTCGCCCACAAAATTATGGCCCTGTGAGCTTGACATCAGTAGTGGGAAAGCTATAAGAAGGGTTATTAACTGATGGTATTCAGGATTATGTGATGACCAATAATATTAGTAGGAGCCAGTATGGTTTTATGATCAAGTCAGACTAATTTACTTGCATTTTATGAAAGGGTAGGAAGAAAACTGGACATGGGTATTTCTGTCGATATAGTACACTTAGATTTTGCAAAACACCTTTTATACTGACAGCAGGTTACTGCATAAATTAAAAGGTTTGGGAGATATCTATACATGGATAGAAATCTAGTTAAATGGTAAATGGCAGTTGTAAATGGAAGCTTTTAAAATGTTTCTAAATTTGTAAGTATGGGAGCCATAGGGGTTAGGCCTGGGCTTAATGCTTTTTAACTTGTTTAGTAATGATCTAGAAGTGAGTTTTGAAAGTAATGTCTCAATCTTTGCTGATGACCTTATGCTGTGTAAGGAAATACATACAGAGCATGATATTTCTCTGCAGAAAGATTTGGATTAACTGAGTGAATTGGTGGATAATTGTCAGATTAGATTTAATATAGATAAATGTAAGGTCATGCATTTGGGTAGCATAAAGCAAACAATGTACATATACACCAGAGATCACAGTAGTGTGCAATGTCACTCAATGTAACATTCACAGGGTTGCACTCCGAAAAGTAAATCATTGATCCCAATAAAAGTTGAAACTTTATTTCTTCACAATAAAAAACATCAACACATGTTTAAGACGGACATCAGAATATGGTGACCCAGTGGACAGAAAACACACTACTACATCGTCTTATGCATTTCGCGCCACGGGCGCTTAATCATAGTACATAGTCACTCAGCCACTGCAAAAGCCAATAGGGCACTATTCTATATAAAAATAGGTATAGATGCACAGGATGTGAATATTATTCTACCTCTATATAAATCCTTGGTAACGTCTCATCTAGAATATGAAGTAAAGTTTTGGGCATTAGTTGTGAAAAAAGTCATTACTGAACCTGGAACAAATGCAGAGACGTGCACCAAAACTGATAACGGGACTAGAGGATCTGTGTTATAAAGAGAGACAAGCCAAACTGGGTTTGTTTATATTAGAGAAGAGATGTCTAAGGTGTGAAATGATTAATATACTGGCGGTCAATACAAATTCCTATCTAGGAACTATTTATTCAAAGATCTGAACAAAAAACAAGAGGTCATTCATTAAGACTAGATGAAAGGTGCATTTGACTAAAACAAAGGTAGGATTTGTTTTGTTTTTTTACAGTAAGGGCAGTAAAGTTATAGAATTATTTGCCTCTGAATGCTGCGATTGCAGATACTGTAGTTGTAGCAATCTAGCAATCTAGTTTTAACAGTTGGTTTCAAAGCAGATAGGATTTTGATCCAGTGAAAGTTCTGATGCCATTTGGAGTCAGAAAGGATTTTATTCCAATAAAGACCCAGCTGGGTCTTTATTGGAAATGACTAAGCATGATGAACACATGCGTTTTTTCTGCCTTATCAACTATGTTACTATTCTCCTGAAATTGTACACACACCTTACTGCAATCTTACACATGATTAACAGCAATCTCAAACACACCATACAGCAATCTTACACATGGCTTAATGCAATTTCACACATGGCTTACTGCAGTTTACAAATAGGTAACTGCAATCTTGCCATCTGTTTACCTCAATATTTCACATGCCTTACTGCAGTCTGACATCAGCTTACTGCATTCTTACACATCTTACTGTACTCTTATACACATATTACTGTAGTCTTATGCATGGTTTACTGCGCACTTACACACAGCTTACTGCAATCTCACACAGTTTACTGCAATCTTACACATGACTTAATTCAGTCTCACACACTGCTTACTGCAATTTTACAAACAGGTAACTGCAATATTACGTTCTGCTTATTGCAATATTTTACATACCTTACTGCAGTCTGACATCAGCTTACTGCAATCTCACACATGCCTTACTGTACTCATCTACACAGATTACTGTATCCTTACACATGGTTTACTGCACACTTACACACGGCTTACTGCAATCTCTCACATTCCTTCCTGCCCTCTTTCACCTAGCTTATTGCAGGGGTGGGCAGTATGAGGCCCTCCATCTGCTGCTGGACTATATCTCCCATCATCACCATGGAGTTACAGTCTGCCAACAGCTGGACTCCTGGTTTACTGCAATCTTACACACAGCTTACTGCAATCTTACAATTCACTCTGACACATCCACACTTTTTTAAAGTCTAAACTCCATTTAAATTACACTTGTACGGTAAGTTTCACTATGTCTTTTTATGTAATAATTTCATAATGTAATGTTCTACATCAGGGGTAGTCGGTCTTGTGACCTTCAGCTGTAAGCCACTACAGCTTTAATAAATACCAAACCAGCCAGAGGCAGGTTGGGGGTGATGGGTGCTGTAGACCCCAGCAGCTGGAGGTAAAATGATTGACTACCCTGTTCTACATGTTAAAAGTACTGAAACAAATTCAAGACATGGACCAAGAGACCGTGATTGCCTCTATTTGGGAACCCTATTCGAATGCAGTCTTCCCTCCTGCAGTAATGCTGGCTGCCAGCAGAGGGTGTGGTAGTATAACACATACCTAACTGGTCAGCGAGATGCTTTCCCTTCTCTGGCGCAATGATCCTCTCATCTTCCATGTCACACTTATTTCCCACCAAAATGACCTGTGCGTTGTCCCAAGAATATGTTTTAATCTGGGTGGCCCTGAAAGAAGACATACAAGTAGAGAGTGAAACCAGGTGGCAATTATATTTTAGGAATAAGTGGCTCTTAATTTAAGAGATGAATTAATTCACCTAGATAGATAAACATCCGTAAGATATTTCTGTCTTTCATTACATCTGCAGTTTCCTGTAAAAACTGATCTCTCGTGAAGTCTGCCTCTAAACTGCAACTCCTCACAGCAAAGAGGATTGTTTCAAACCTGAATGGATCATAAGGGGGGCACGTTTTTATCAGCTTTTATTAGAGTGTTAATGAAAACAACTAGCAGTGCAATGCAATAGATATTAAATGCTCAAAAATAAGCTATACAGAATTCTCTGGATGGGTATCATGTCATGCTGGGAGGGGAATCATGCCAAGGGGAGGGTTATAACTGGTTTGTGGTTTTAGCCATGGGAGGTCACATAGGAGGTATTGGATGGGAAGCAGAATAAGTGAGCCATTCACAGACAAGCATGAGCCAGAGTAGCATCTGCGTGTGCATGTGTGTGTTGACAGGAGCATTCAAGCCAAGTGCTGTCCCAGAAGGAGTAAACCTTGTATTGTCGACCTACCATCAGGGATGAAGGAATCAAGGAGCTAGTGTCAGAGCTCCAGAATGCTGCAGTAGCGGATAGAGGCCTCTGGTTAAGGGAACATCTGACATACCTCCAACAGTTGCAAGAGAGGTACTGTGGGTCAGAGCAGCCAGTGCAGAGTAAAAAAGCTCAGTCTTCAGATGGATTAAGCCTTTGTGATAGAAAGAAAAGGATGAAAAACAGGAGACCTCTGGAGCCTCTGATGGTGGTGTGCCTACACCTACTGGGAGCACTAGTGTCAGGTGAGCGAGGGTGGTGCAGACAAGTTCTGAGCCACTCTGCATGGAAAGCAATGCAGTGCAGACAAGCAGCAGGGTCTGGAGGACTGGGACCCACAGGGCTAGACTTACCACGTGTAATTTAATGAGTTGGGGTATAGCTTACATGGGATCTTCTGGTGTTTCTGGACACCTTCTCCTTTCTTCATCTGGGGCCAGTTCTGTTGGTGCTTCTGGGGACCTTCCTGTGTCTGACACATCAGGGCCTCTGTCAACTTATGCAGGGGACACAAAAGTCACAAGCAGCAGCCTAATAGCAGCCTCTCCCCCTGCCCATGCATTTCATGCACTGGGGGTAAGCTTGGGTTGCTGGACAGGTCATGCTGGTGGCATGGCGGATTTGTCTAATTCATCATTACTGTTTCAGGTTGTCCAAGAGTGATGCCACACTTAGGATCTGGTCAGATGGCTCCTCAACATTCAAAATCTACTGCAGATTCCCAAAGCTGGCCAGTTTGATGCCACACCTTACCCTCAGAAAGTTGGCCACAAAGGTTTGGGGGTAGACGCTGTGCTTAAGCAGTTGCTGGATTCCTTTAATAACGGTTTTTCCAGGCCAGTTTCTTGGGGGGGGGGGGTACAATCAGTGCAGCTTTGGTTGGGGTTGGATGACCTTAGGGTCTTGGAGTAATGGGAAAATGCAGATGATAGCTGGGTGCCTGTGAGGTCAACAGATTTCAGGTTGTCAGTGTGGGTGTGATTCATCCAGTGTTGAGGGTACAGCAGGCTGTTTGGCCAATGAGGCTGCCCTTGGCACTGGTGCTCTTCTTCCAAGGAGGGGCTCTGCCCATATAAATGGAGTTGTGGGTGTCAAGTCTGCTTTGCTTATATCCTTTGTTGGTGCTGGTGTACCTGCAAAGGAGGGGCATATTCTGGATGCACTGGTGTTCCTGACACATTTTATGAGGCTTCTTACCTTTACTGGACAGACTCTTGGCCCAGCACATAAAACAAGGGGTTAAGGAAAAATTGGCATAATAACTACTTCAAGATTTCCTAGTTGCTGACTGTGGAGGATGATAATGATGGGAATGATAAGAGAAAAAGGCAAGGAAGATGCGTCAGAAGATAACTGAGGTCTTTGCTCCTTCTCTGTTTTGGCCAACAGTTGCAAGGTTTCCCCAACACTGCGCTGTGTTGTTTTGCTATTAAGGCACTTTCTGCAGTGAATGCCACATTTACACAAGGTTGTCTATGATGAAAAATTTCAATAGGACATGGTGGTTTAATCCAGAATGCAGTGGGATCAATCAGACATTGGGTTGTGACTTTCCATAATGATTCTCCCTGTGTTGATTCAGGGGTGCATGGCATCGTTTCAGTCTGGCACTAGGAGTGTTAGGCTGTTCACTACTACTGGCACCAATCATACCAACAACCAGCTGTTGCTGACAGTACAACAAATGGTTTTGTAAATGGGAGCAGAGCTGTGAGTACCTCCATGAATGCTTCAAATACAGGGGTGCTCAATCTCTGCCCATATTTTTCAAAAAAAGGAAGATCGGTGACAGGGTTGGCCACATTGGGAGTAAAGCAGATGACTCTGGTCAGTTCTGTCAAATTGCAGCTGTGACTGGAAATGTACAGTGTTAGGAAGGCAGCCAGGCTCTTGGAAGATGGATTTAACAAGGGATTTTAGATACCTTTACAGAAAAAATAAATGGGTCAGTTAACGGTGACCTTTGTTGAGCAGTGGAACATCATCATATGGTACCAGACAAGCTTGTTAAGGAGGTGTCCTTGTGTCTGCAGATGAACATGAAGAATTTGTCTCTGATAAAATTCTGGATTCATGCTTCTCCAAAGGCACCCTTCAATACAGAGTGAACCAGAGGTGTGTTGCTAGGTTTCATGTTCTGATGTCCATGTTTCTGTACTGAAGAGACTGCTTCATTTTAAATGTTCCTCTGAGTCATGTTTAGGACCCCCAGAGGATGTGCATGGATTGGGGGGGGGTGTTAGTGGAGAATTCGATCCAGGAAGTCTTGTCCTGTCACTATTTACAGCTCTGCCTGTTTACCTGGACAAACCCTGTCCACTTATACACGTTCAACTAATACATCTGATCCTGTACTTTGGGTGCAGTATTCACAGGTATGGGATGGATGGGCCTCACAGATGACATTGGTTGAATTCTGTCAGATGATGCCATCTTTATATTGTCTTATGGATGATTAGATCATGGGCAGACCAGGGCCTTTCACCTTTGGCCATTAATAAGAGGATGACAGGTCCGGTTTAATTTAATAGGCTGGAGGGATGTTACAAAGCAGTTCCTGGTTAAAATAGCTCTCCAGGGTTTAAGACCAGGATCTGTATCCAAGGATAAGCTTAGACCTGTGTCCTTTCAGTTGTGTTCCAATGGAAGTTTTACCTATTGCGTGTGCCTCCAATTATGAGACTTGTTGTAGGAATCTAATCCAGGAAGTCCTGCTCTGCTTGCTATTGTTCGCAGCACTGCCTCTTTACCTGGACACTCCATTTACCCCTGCCCATCACATAAAACATACTATATTACACATAGAATTAAACGTTTTACATATTAAATGTTTTACACATATACAGACAAGGTTTGCAGCCGCATACCTTGCCTATTAACCCTTTGAGTACCAGAGGGGTAGGAAACACTTTGCTAAGCAATGCCGTAGTACATCTCTGGTACTCAAAGGGTTAAGTGTCGAATGAAGGCCAGTTTCTGTTGAATATATGGCATTTCCTGTACAATGAAGAGGTGAAAGTTGCAATAAAGGGGTGAAAGTAGAATGGAGTTAGTATGTTGAATCTATGTAAAATGTTGACATACTAAGTGTGGGGGGAATATGTAGAAGGGGGGAACATTGTGGAGTGCTTGGTGTACTAGTTTAGTTTATTTTAACCCTTTGAATGAAACAGGGGTGAGCAATGCAAATCCCTATGGCATTCAATGATGCCCTTGGTGCTGAAAGCCTTCTCTTTATTCCCATACTGTAAGAAAGCACAGTGAATGCTGTTCAGAATTGTTGTAGTGCTGGTGATATGTGAAGGGAGGAGATCCCTTCCACACTGACAACACTTTGAAAATCCTGTATGCTAATAGGGACCTTCTCCAACCATCCCCTTCCATCCAACAATTTTGGTGAATATGTTGATGTGTGTGCAGATCGAATTGTCGGAGTGATTAGAAGACACTGACAAGATCATTCCAACACCACATCCACTTTTAGTGCATCTAGGCCCTAATGTTTTATTAGAAGATAGCACTACTCTAAGGGACCCTATGGATAAAAGAGAAACTAAAAAGCAGTTTTCTACTATTAGTCAGAATATTAAATCTGCTACAACAATGGGCTGTGTATTTCATACCCTCAGGATATGGTTAACAGAGTTGTAAGAAAATATTGAATGCTCTGTCTGAAGATCCAGGCTGTTGAGAGAAGGGGTGTTCATCCAGGAGGCTTTCAATTTATTTTGTGGTGCCTCAGTAGAGCACATCAGTCCTTTCAATTATGGCTAGAAGGGATTTATAGATAAAGTCATCCTCCAAAAATAAACCAATATTTGCTGTTATTATGTTGTTCGGGCATCATCTAGAAGAAATTATTCAAAGATATTCAGGAATGAAAAGCTTTCTGCCACAAGAAAGAAGGAATTGATGTGCTTCTCCCTTTAGATCCCTGTGTGCTTACCTTGGTTTCAGCGTCATCTGCAGGCACGAGGCTTCAAGCATGCAGCAGGCCTCTGTTTTATGTGTTTTCTTCCTGCAGTCTCCTCCTACCTACTTCCTCCCTCTGAGCTGCTCCTCCTACCTACTTCCTGAGGAGATGTTTAAAGGGCTGACTGAGTCCTGACTCAGTTGCCCTTGCGTTGTTGTACAATACAGTTCTGTTTCCCTTGGGCTCTGTGTATGACCTGGCTTGTCTGACCATCCATTCTGGTGCTGACCTGTGGCTTTGGCTGACTACCTGAACTGTGTATGACCCGGCCTGTCTGTCCATCCATTCTGGTGTTGACCTGTGGCTCTGTCTGACCATCCTCCTTGTGCGTTCCCATTGGCTTAGACATCCTTTCTGGTGCAAACCTGTGGCTCTGGCTGACTACCCACTCCATGTATGACCTGACTTGTCTGACTACCCACTCTGGTGTTGACTTGGGGCTCTGTCCATTGCGCTTCCAGCATACCAACGCTTCAGTAGATATCCTATCTGGTGCAAACCTGTGGCTCTGGCTGACTACCCGCTCCGTGTATGACCCGGCTTGTCTGACTATCCTTTCTGGTGCTGACTAGGAGGCTCTGTCTGTTTCCTCCGTGTGCTGGTCCCCGCTCCACAGACACCCATCCTAGTGCGGACCTGGGGCTCTGTCAGACTCCAAGACTGACTGCAGGCTGAGTCAGTGCTAGTCCTTTTGGGCGTTCTGAATTACCTCGAGGCTCCAGAGGGCTGATGCCTAGTCTCCAACAGTGTGGTGGATCTATTGGCGGACTGCTATTTCTGATACAGTGCTTGCCTCTTTGATCACCCTCTGTGTATTATCTGTTTACGGGCACTCCTGGTATTATTCTATAAAAGGTTGTTTTACTTTACAGTATGGACTCCTGGTTTATTCCTGGGAACAGTGACACTGTGCTACTGATTGAGGAAATCATCTATGAAACAATTTTTTCTGAAAGCAAGATGTTAAAAGCCAGGAAGATTGTTTGTACAAAAAAAGCATGGCGCTGGCCAGAGCAGCAAAGGAGAATCCAGAAAATGTTTTCCTAATACAGCACAATTCACGAGTTACCACTGATCAAAGGCAGTCCCCATCTGCAGTTTCAGTAGGAGGCAGGCTACAACACTTCAAATCTGTTCAGTCAGTTGGTTACATCACATTATGGAGAAGGGGAGTCCTTTGGATTCTGTCCCCAAGAGAAACAGCTTTAGAAATGCTGTGGTAACCTGACTGTGTCTCAAGAAGGAAATGTTAACGTGGTTCAAGATCTTTGGCCAGTCAGGTGATAGAGGAGGTCGCAAACAACCAGAGAATATATTTGATTTGTGAGGAATAACATTTATTCTAGATCTAAAATGGCTTAGCTCTTTTACAAAGACAAAGAAATTCAAAATGGAAACAATAATATCTGCTATAAAGGCAGTTCTTCCTCTGGCTTTCCTGAGCACAAAAGATTTCAAGGATGTGTACCATCATATTTTGGTGAGACACACTTACATGACATTCCTCAGGTTTGCCATGATGGGAAAACATTTTGATAATAGAAGAAGCAGAAAAAAAGATTTTGGTAAAGCACGAGAACCTGCATAGAATATTTGTCAACCCTGGGATGGTTGATCAGTATGGAAAAGTCAATTGATTCCTTTCCAGAATAAGAAATTCCTAGGGGCAGAGTTCAATAAAGCCATAGGAAAAGTTTTTCTTTCAGAAGACAGAAGATTGGGACTGCGAGACAAAATGATAGATTTTCTCAAAAGACAGGATCACAAGGCTTTGGAATTCTCAAAACTCCTGTGAAATTTATCATAAGCCATTCAGATTGTACCTTGTGTGATATCTCATATCAGAAAAACTATCAAAAAGTTTAGAAGAAACATTTGACTTGGTTGGTGGTTGTTTGCTTCGCAGTGATATATCATAGAGGAGAATGCTAGAAGATCTAGAATGTGAGATTCTTACAATAGATGGCAGCAGGAACAGTTGTCTTTGGATACAAAATTCATGTTCTTTGGTCAAGGGAAGTAACTCTCCATATAAATACGTTGGAGCTAAAAGCTGTTTGAAGATGCCTGAGGTTTTCTAAACACAACCTTAGGAGAAAAACAGTCTTGATCAGGTTAGACAATATGCTAACTGTAATGTATATATTTAATCAGGAAGGCACGAGAAGTCAAACACTCCACAAGCAGGTAGCTCAGATTCTTTTATGGAAAAAAAATAATATGTTGGTTCTGTCAGCAACCCGTTTTTCAGGGGGTTCTGAACAAGGACACTGATTTTCTCAGCAGGACATTTCTGGAGCCTGGGGAATGGACCCTGAATATAAACATATCCAGGGACATAACCTAAAACTGGGGTTTTCCGACAATGGGCCTAATGGCATCGGCAGTGAACAAGTGCAGCCTCTTCTTCTGCAGATGGAAAGAGAAAGCAGTGATGGGACAGAATGCCTGCAGAGTAAAGTGGTCTTTTTCCTTGGCATTTGTATTTCCTCCAATGTAAATGTAATTTTAATAGCTCCAGCATGGCTGAGAAGAATGAGGATTTCAGACCGTATAATAATGACAGTAATTACTCCAGTTCTTCTTCCAGTCATCAAGTATCTATTATCTCAGGGCCCAATTCTCTATCCAAACCCAGCCTTCTTGAAATTAATGGCTTGGGGGCTTAATGGAGCTTTTTGATATCAAGAGGTTTATCTAAAACTGTTTCTGACAGTATCATAGCAGGAAGAAGAGCTTTATATTTATTCCAAAATATATCACCGAATCTGATCTATCTTCCAGAATGATGAAAAAGAATATTTTTTCTAGACAGCATCTATGATTAGGCATATTGCTGGATTTTCTTCAGGAAGGATTTCAAAAGGGATTGAAACTGTAATCAATTAAAGTAGGGCTCAAAATTTCCACTCGCCACTAGCCAATGGCGAGTGAAAATTTAGCCCTGGCGAGTATAAATTCAGCCCTGGTGGGATTTGGCTTGCAGTGGCGAGTAACTTTGAAGGTCTGGCTAGTAGCAAAGGACTTAAATTATAAACCCTGAATTAAAGCATAGTTATCTGCTCTGTCTGAGATTCTAGCTACTCCCTTCTCAAATGACTATTTTGTTTAGAGATATATCAAGGCTATCTCTAATAGTTGGTTTAATTTTTGGGACCTTGTGCCTTCATGGAATTTAAATCTCATCCTTCAGCAGTTTTCATCTAGTTCAGATTTTGAACCATGTACAGGATGCTTCATTAAGAAATCTTACCCTTAAAATTGTATTCTTAACAGTGATTACTTCTGCTAGGATGGTGAGTGAGGTTCAAGTTCTTTCTTGTATACCTCCATACCTGGTTGTGCATCAAGACAACATTTGTAAGGACAAAACCATCTTTTAGGTCTAAGGTGGATTCAAACTTTAATGTCAATCAAGAGATTGTGTTACCGTCATTTTGTCCTAATAAAAAAAAAATGACAGAAGAAATACCCTTATCTGGATCTGTTTATTTGGACAATACCAAATCCTACACGCTATTTATACATTTCACTGGAAAATATAAAGGAACAGAGGCATCAAGAGCTTCCATTGACAGATGGATAAGGATTTGCACAGTTCAAGCCTATGAATCAACCAGAGGCATAACTATAAGCCTCCTGGCCTTGGTACAAGAAGTGCCACGGGCCCTCCCCACCAGATTGGCCCCCCTCGACCACATTGTATCCCTCCACAATGCCCCCATTTCCTACCTCATACCTGGACCTCCTGCGCGGTCCTGTTAGTAATGCAGAGAACTGGGAGATGATGTCATCTCCCAGCGCTCTGCATTACTAGAGCGCCAGTGGAAGATTGCGGGCACCAGGCGGAGGGGTCGCAGGGGGAGGCCGGGCCCCTGGAGTGCACAGGCCCGGTCGCAGGTGTGACCCCTACAGTTACGCCACTGGAATCAACATCGTGGAACAGAAGAAGGTTCAACTTCACAATACTCTTCCCAAATTTAAGAACATTTGAGATCTTACTGCTTTTAACTCTATACCCTAAAACAGGTAATGTGTCCCTAAAATGTAACCTTTGATTACTTTTTTCAACACTTATTATCTTATTACCAGCTTTTAATGATTTAACAGTCTTTTATGTACATGGGGTAGATGCACTAAAGTGTAATAAAGAGGTGATAAAGCAGACATGACATCTCCAGTGATATCACTTTTACAGTCCTATGTTATTCTATGGAGCCAATGCATCAAGATTTCTTCAGTTTTGGAGATCTTACTGCATAGGCTCCATAGAATAACATAGGAACTGGAGAAGTGATATCACTGAAGAAGTCATCTCCGCTTTATCACATCTTTATCACTCCTTAGTGCATAACCCCTAATGAGTTCTAGTGCCAACTGTTATGTGTCTGGTTGAATCTGTCCTCTGTGTTGTACTCCTTTTTTTCTCTCTACATTCCATTCCCCCTCCCTCTACAGTGCTGTATCCCTTCCCTCTCCCTTCTTTTTTTCTCCCGATTTGTATCTGAAAATTAAAGTTTTTAAAAAAAAACTATTAAAACAATCTAATTAAAATTAAAAGGTCAATACAACAGTTAGAATAACCACTGCTCATTTAGAGAAATACTTAAATGGACATGCATACCAGTCTTGCACAGCATTATAGGAATCCTCATTGGTGATGTCATACATCAGAATGAAGCCCATTGCACCTCTGTAATAAGCAGTAGTGATGGTTCTGTAACGCTCCTGTCCAGCTGTGTCCTGTGCAGAGAGACAGGAGGGAGGTGAATTGGATCACTGGCAATATCACACTTTATAAAATATGACTGAACAATCTATGGCCCTCCAGCTGTTAAGAGCTGTAATTCCTACCATAGCCAGCCAGCCACTGGCTGGCTAGAAATGATAGCAGTTGTAGTTCACAACAGCTGGAGGCCCTCAAGTTGCCCATCTGACATAAATAAATAATTAAACTGGACCTCTCGTTATAAATTTAATTAAAAAATGTTTGTTGTGCTAGCCTTTTGTTTGTAATATAAATATTTTTTGATAAGGCCATCCTTATTTGATGGAGACACAATGTGGCAATATTACCACACGCTGTGCTATAAATGAATTTAGGCAGAGCTTATGCACAGTGGAGTGGACACCTAATAGAACAGTGAGTGGTAAGCATTTCTTTGAACAGAACTAATTAGCACACTATGGTGGGAATTATCATAATTTACTAAATTGTTCCACCAAAATTTCTCAAAAACAATTTGACCGAAAAATGGCTAGTACAGCATATAGCCAGATTTTCATCATCTGCTAACTAAACTTGTTTTATGGGAACAGGTCCACATTATTATTATTAACAACCATAAGTGCATACATGAAGTGTCATGTTACATAATATTGTTTGACAGTTAATCCACTGATATATAAGTAGAGATGTTACTATTCTTAATTTAAGTAAATATTAAATAAAGGTTTATTAAATGGTCAATAAAATGGCTGTAACTATGTGTCTCTATGCCAAATCATTATTGTCACGGAAACCACCGGGCCCATGGCTCCTGGAAGGGCCTGGGGGTCAGCCCCCTTCCTACAGACTATGGGCTCTACTCCTGAGGAAGCTCCTTTCCCCGCTTCCCAGTCCCCTCGTGGGTCTAAGTCACCCTGTGCGTCTTGGGGGCACAGGGTGCCACAGTAAAAGGACTGCCCTTGGACTGGTTGGGGGGAAAAAAACCCTGGATTGTGTTGCATGTGTGCCGTGGATTTGCCCTACACTATCCCCAAGTCCCTTCCCCTGTCCGGGGGGTGAGTGTCCCCCTTCCTCTGTGTGATCAGATGGAGTCATATAGGACACCTGCGGGGGGAATCAGCACAGGAACATGTGGTGACATTCACCTCCAGGACTATAACATTTGAAATATTGCTCATTGTATTGTATATTGTGTGGTATAATGTAATAGCATGTGTGTGTGGTGTTATACTATAAGTTCTATAAACGGATTTGTCAGTGTGGAGCCAGAATTCAGAGAAAATAAAGGAAGCGCAGCACTCTGGCTTGCATACAGTATACTCCATGTCTGTGTAACTTGTGCTAAGGAATGATTGGAATGTTGATTGACTCCTGCTGTGCTTCCTTGACCAATCAGGGGAGGTTATTATGGTCCAGTGAAAATGACCCTTTTTAAAGCCCTAATTTGTATTCTTATCATGATAAGGGTTCCCCTGATTGGTCAAGCGTAGCAACGCTGTCCCAATCCCTAGTTTACATTCTGATCTTGATAAGCGTCTCTGGAATTGTATATAATCAGTGTGTTTCATTCAATAAAGAGGTCTTCTTATTCTAACCCTTATACTGGTCATGCCTGGTGCTTGGGGTTAACTGCGATATTCCAGAGGAGCAGCCTTGCTCAGGATTGAAGGAAGCAGCGACTGACGGGGACACACAGACGGGGTGTCCACTGGTACCGTCACAGTTATATTGCTCCTTTAAAATTAATCTGTAATTAAAGAAACAGTAAGCTTTCTTAAAGGAGCAGTAAACTTTTTTTTAATGAAAATACAGGTTACTGGTAACTTTGGGTAGGCGATCAGCCCCTTTAAGTAGGCAGGAACAATTCTGAGAGGTGACTACAGGGTAGAGCCTACATCCTTTCCTTAGCTTGCAGCTAGCCAATCCCCATCCAGTAAGATTTGTTCCTCGATCAAGACACAAGGCAAGAGAACAGTTCTGTTTAGTTTTAGCTTTTTTTTAATTATTTTTCTGTTAGATATGGGATACCACCATTAGGAAGATTACCATCACTGACAATTCTTATCACCCAAATGTGGATAGCTCGTTTTACCAGGTGGTTTTGTGGACCTAAGTCCTGGGGGGGAATCTTGGCTGCAAATTCTTTCCCCAGGAGTTGCCCACTGAGGCGTCTTCTTGATATATGGTAATCTGAAGACAGAAGATCTGCTGAAAAAGGTGAGCACCCTTTGAGTGCTGAGGTCCACATGTCCCACGTTTCCGCTCCGCACAGGGGTCTCATTTTGAGTTCCTATTACATACTCATGCACTCATTGGGTTTATCTGTATGTCTGTGAGGTGTTTGGAGCAAGTTTCTGTGGTAACTTAACCCTTTTGCTGCTGGCTAGCATCTTTTGGGGGTGTTGTGGGCATTTTCCCTACTGGGACCAGTGTTTATTAGGTCTACTGACTTGTTCTAGTGGGCTTTTGAGTAGTTTTACATTTTGGTATTCACCTTTTTAACTTTGTGCTCCGCGCCTTTAAGGCACGTGCTTACCGCATAGACGTCATTGCTCCATTCAGTTCTATGGGACTTTACAGTTTGGGACATAGCTCTGCAACTGCTCCACGTAGCGAGGTCAGAGATGGCTCATTTGGTTGGTCTGCCCTTGCTCTGTTATCCGGTCAATGTTCTGGGCATGTTGGGGAGCTCAGGGGGCTTCGGGCACTGTTGGGTTACTTTTTCAGTGAAACTACAATTCCCAGTGCTCGCTTTGTGTACTCGCTTCTGATTGGCTCCCACCACGGCAGCCATTTTGTGCCTTTGCTGATCGAGTATCCTATGCATGGCTTGTACTCTCCTTTCTTCAGTGGTTTAACCCTTCGCCTACCAGATAAGTCTATTTTAGCGTTTCTGGGGTGATTTTAATTATCATACACACTTCTTTGTGGGTGTTTCTGATACTTTGACTTTGGCTCTGTGAGAATGTCTACTCCGTTAGACCTTGGGGCTAGGCCTAAGACTAAAGATACTGGGGTGTCTGTGTCCCCCATTGCTCACTGCTCCTCATGTCACTCAGGCTTACCTAGAGAAAACTGCCCAGCATGTGCTGCTGCCCCTGAATCCCCTGCAGGGGCCTCCAGCCATGCACCAGTTTGGATGCAAGAGTTTAAGGCTACTACCAGGGACCTCCGGTCCACCTTACAACTCCTTCCATCCACTTTGCAGTGGGTGTTCCACTCATGGCAGGCCCCCAACCCTATCAGATGTACCCTGCCTAAGCAACCGGGTGTACCTGATGTGCCTGATTCCTCTGACGAGGAATTATTGGTGGATTCTGATGATGAAGACCGTTCCCCTTCCTCTCAGCTTTTTGAGGATCCCTTTGAGCCTGATCCTGTTCCCTCAGCTGAGGGCCTGATCAGGGCTGTGTTGAACACCCTGAACATTCCCTTGGTACAGGAGGTTTCTTCTGATCCCTCCAATATGTTTCAGGAGCCTGTTAGGCCCCATACTGGTTTTCCACCTAAACCCACCCTTGACCGGTTGTCTGAGGAGTGGAAGTTTCCAGACAGGAAACCGAGTGTCTCTAGGAAATTTCCTAAGCTTTATCCGTTCTCTGAAGTGGCCCTAGCTCAGTAGGTTCATCCCCCAAAGTGGATGCCCCTGTCTCCAGGCTTTCTAAGTCCACTGCCTTGCCTATGGCTGATGCATCTGCCATGAAATACTGGACTGACAAGAAGCTTGAGACCCCTCTCAAGGCCATTTTTGCGAAGGCTGGTTCTGCCCTATGCCCCGCATTTGCTGCGGCATGGGTGAATAGAGCTGTGGCTGTTTGGACTGAACAGCTCACTTCAGCTGTCCGTCAGGGAGCTCCTACTACTTACATGTTGCGGCTTCTTGCCAACATCTCTGAGGATCAGCATTATGTTTCTGCTGCTCTGTTTGACGCTGTGCGCATGGTAGCCAGGGCATCAACTATGTCTGTGGTAGCCAGATGGGCTCTTTGGCTCAAGATCTGGTCTGCTGACACTGTCTCCAAGAGGGCTCTCCTGTCCTTGTATCATAGTGCCCGTGATTCTTGTGTGACATTCTGACTTCCGGGTTTGTGCTTTGTTGTCTTTTATTGGTGGTAGCTGGCTAGCCCCTCCCAGGGCTAGCCTTTATATAGGCCCTCCTGTCACTAGGCCGGTAGAGCCTCCTCAAGTACCTTGTTGCACCAGATATCAGGCTGCCTTACCCGGTATTCGGTAAGGCCGGTAGAGCCTCCTTAAGTACCTTGTTGCACCAGATATCAGGCTGCCTTACCTGGTATTCGGTAAGGCCGGTAGAACCTCCTCAGTTCCTTGTTGCACCAGATATCAGGCTGCCCTACCCGGTATTTGGTAAGGCCAGTAGAGCCTCCTCAGTTCCTTGTTGTATTAGATATTAGGCTGCCTTACCCGGTATTCGGTAAGGCCGGTAGAGCCTCACTATTGTATTGCTATTTGTATGCCCTGTCCTGTGTCAAACTTTCTTACTGCTGTTTATAGAGTTTGGACCCGTGAGGGGCCTTGTGCACTTTATTTTGCCTAATAAAGCTTTTCTATTTTATCCCACCCAATTGTCTGAGTGTTCAATAAAACCGTGACTCCTTGTCCTTCCAGGGCACCTCACTGTTTGGGCCTGATCTCAAGGATCTGATCAGTGAAGCCACTGGAGGGAAGAATAATCACCTGCCAGTGGTCCAGAGGAAGAAGGCGCCTGTCAAAAGGAATTGGCTTTTTCGTCCCTTTCAGGCTGACTCGTGCCAGGTGACCCAAGTGGTGCCTCAGGCTCCACGTGCCTCATCCAAGCCTAAGCAATAATGGAGGCCTAAGTCCTCTGCTAAGCCCAAGGCTTCCAAACCTTCTTCTGCATGACTTGCCAAATCCGGGTCCCCACCCACAGGTGGGTGGCCGCTTGCACCACTACCTCTCGGCTTGGGAAGCCTCTGTGGCGGACCCGTGGGTTTTGCAGGTGGAAGCTGCAGGGTACAGGATCCCCTTCACCTCCCTTTCTCCTCCCGGCCCTTCTCTTCTCACTCTCTGGGAGCAGAAAAGTGCCGCTTTTTGTGGGAGCCATTCAGGCCCTTCTGGACAAGGTGGTCTTGGAACCAGTTCCTCCTCAAGAAAGAGGGTTGGGATTCTACTCCAGCCTCTTCATGGTTTCCAAGAAGGACGGTGGCTGTCGTCCCATTTTGGATTTGAAGGATCTCAACTCCTTTGTGGTCAAGTCCCAATATCGCCAGGAGTGGCTGTGCACAGTGATAGCTGCCATGACCCCTGCGGAGTGTGTAGCTTCTCTGGATCTTCAGGATGCATATTTGCACATTACCATTCATCCAGAGAGTCTGCAATATCTCCACTTTGCCTGCGACCGGGGGCATTTCCAGTTTTCAGCCCTCCTCTTTGGCCTGACTACGGCTCCTCAAGTCTTCAACAGAGTTCTTGGAGCGTTGATTTCCGTCCTCCATCGGGACGGCATCAGAGCTATCCCGTACATGGACAATCTCCTTCTGAAGGCATCTTCTCCGGAACTCCTTCATCAGCAAGTGCAGGATTGCATTCATGCTCTGTCCCATCATGGGTAGATCATCAATCTGGACAAGTCAAACCTTGTTCTCTCACAGAGGATGGTGTTTCTGGGCCTCCTTTTGGACACCCAGTGAGGGATGGTGTTTCTCACAGACGAAGTGGCTCATCGGATAGCACTGACGGTCCAAGCTGGCCTGTCCCAGGATCCGATTCCAGCCAAGAAGTTGTCATCCCTGGTGGGGAAGTTCATTTCCACCATAGAAGCGGTTCTGTTTGCCATGGCTCATACCAGGGAACTTCAGAGGTTTCTAATCCTGGCATGTAGGGGTCGACCAGATCTGCTGGAGAAGTCCCTATATCTCCCTCTTCATGTGGAGCTGAGCCTCTCGTGGTGGCTCAACTGGAACAATCTCCTGAAAGGCAGGCCATTCCTGGTGCCCTTTCTGGATAACAGTGACGATGGACACCAGCCTCTCCGGATGGTGAACGGTCCTGGGGCACTTGAAAGCTCAGAGCCGGTGGGGCCAGGAGGAATCTCTCCTTCCCATCAATGTCCTGGAGCTTCGGACGATTTTTCATGCCCTGCGACACTGGACACGACAGCTGTAGGATTGCCAGGTCAGGGTACAGTCGGACAATGCCACAGCGGTAGCCTACATCAACAAGCAAGGTGGCACAAGAAGTCTCGCAGCTTGGCTAGAGGTCAAGGCTATTTTGTGATGGGCAGAGGAGTATGTCCCTGCCATTTCCGCAGTTCATATTCCTGGCATAGACAAGGTTCTGGCAGACTTCCTCAGTCGACACACAGTGGACAGCGGAGAGTGGTAACTGCATCAAGAGGTGTTCAACCTCATTGTGCAGTTGTGGGGTCTTCTGTGCATCGACCTGATGGCAACACACAACAGGAAGATTTAAACGTTCTGCTCTCGCTGGGCGGATCCCCTGGCTCTAGCAGTGGATGCCTTGTCAATCCCGTGGAATTTCCCTCTGCCATACAACTCTCCTCCCATTCCCCTGTTGCACAGGGTGATACGGAAACTGCGACTGGAGCGCTACCCAGTCATTCTGATTGCTCCGTACTGGCCTCGGCAGGCTTGGTTTCCAGAGCTTCTGGATCTCTCAGTGGTGGAACCTTTTCGGCTTCCCTCCCGTCCGGATCTTCTTCTACAGGGTTACCTGTGAAAGGAGGAGTTCATCTTCTGGCTTTGAAGGCTTGGAGATTGAATTCTCAATTTTGGAAGAAGAAAGGATTTTCTTTTGGAGTGGTGGCTACTATGCTTAGTGCCCGTAAGCCGGTTTCCTCTAAGGCCTACCATCGAGTTTGGTCTACTTTTCTATCTTGGTGTGCTGATAGGGACCTGTCTCAGGATTTTGATCTTCCTACGGTCTTTTCCCATCCCGTCCCGTGTTTAAGGCTCCCGCTCCTCAGTGGGACCTTAACTTGGTTTTGGGTGTCTTTCAGCTCCCTCCCTTTGAGTCTTTGGCCACTATTCCTCTCCTTCTGCTGACGTGGAAGATGTCTTTTCTCCTGGCGATCGTGTCTGTTCTCCGTGTTGTGGAGCTGCATGCCCTGTCCTGTAGGCCACCCTTTTTGGTGTTTCACAAGGACAAGGAGGTGATTCGCACTTCACAAGAGTTTCTCCCGAAGGTGGTGTCCGAGTTCCACATTAATCAGGAGATTGTGGTTCCTTCTTTCTGCCCTAACCCTACTTCTGACAAGAGAAGGATCTTCACCTGTTGGATGTTGTGTGTTGTCTCAAGTTTTATGTGCATCACACTGAGCCATTGAGGCAGTCTGATACTCTTTTTGTCATTTCTGAGGGTCCCAGTGCAGGGAAGCCTGCTTCCAATGTAAATATTGCTTCTTGGATCAAGTCCACTATTCGTAAGGAGTCACGTCTCATTCTACGAGGTCTACTGGGGCATCTTGGGCCTACAAGAATCAGGCCTCAGCTGATCACTTGTGCAAGGCGGCCACTTCGTAGTCTGTGCATACCTTCTCGAAATACTACCGTGTGGATGTGCTGGCGTTGGCTGATGCTTGTTTTGGGAGGAAGATCCTGGAGGCAGCATTGCCTGTCTAGGATCTCATTAGTCTCTCAGTACTCTTTCACTTTTGAGCCCTGTTGGCTCTAGTTCTGTGTGCTGCATAACAGTTCCTGGGGTCTGTTTTACCCCTGTTCAGTGTCCATTAACACTTTGTTGCTATTGTTGAGCTATTCATGATCTGTAGGTTCATTGGTGCTCTGGTGACTTTGGGGGCCTTCGCCTGGTCCTTGCCTTTCTTCCCGCCCTGGGGAACATAATGGTTGGACATCCCAAAGTTACCAGTAACCTTTATTGGACAACAGAGAAAAGAGGATTTTAGTCTTACCTGTTAAATCCTTTTCTCTTAGTCCATACAGGTTGCTGGTCTCCCACCTTTCAAAGGACCATGCTTGGCTCTCCTGTGGCAGAACGTGGGGGTCCTTTCGGGTTCATGCTCACACGAGTCTTACTAGCTAGCCAATAGTTAGATTTCACATCTTACTGGATGGGGATTGGCTAGCTGCAAGCTAAGGAGAGGAAGTAGGCTCCACCCAGCAGTCACTCCTCAGAATTGTTCTCGCCTACTTAAAGGGGCTGATCGCCTACCCAAAGTTACCAGTAACCTGTATGGACTAAGAGAAAAGGATTTAACAGGTAAGACTAAAATCCTCTTATGTTATAGAGCTTTTTCTGTTGAGTAAAACAAGGGTACTCTAACTGCTGCCCTGAAGAAAAATAATATTGGTCATTGCCATTTAAAACCTTGTAGATACCTTAAGGATGGATGAACTGGCATGAATTTAAAAGCATCGGAAATATCTGATTTGGAAAGCCAACAATGAAAACTGAGAGGCAGTTTCCAATACTAGAAGTCTACCTTGCATATTGGAAACTGTTGAATAAGGTCCATGATGAGGTGGGGGAAATGGTCTAACTGGGACTGGGGTTGTGTGTGAAGATTTGGGAGGGGCGGGAACTGTGGAGGGGGGTGAGAGGAAATGGGGCAGTTCTGCCCTCCTTGCTGATGCTGGATACGATATGTCGTAGCTGAGTCACTTGAACTTGTTTCCACGCGGATGTATGGCTTTTTGTCCACAAGTGTTCCATGAATTCTGTCCAGACTTCTCCTGACAGTAGATGGGTGTACCCAACAGGTAAGTGTTAACGCTATGGGGTATGGGTGAACACCCCTAACCATCTATTTTCTGCCTTAACTGGATACCAAAGTTGGCTGGACCCCACTGCATTTCATCTGGTGCACCACCAGTAGTTCGGTCTCTGCACATAGAGGTAGTATATCCAACATCAAACATTTTGAAGAGACGTGTCCTGCCAATATTCAGTTGTTTAACCCCTTTGATGCTAGAGGAGTCTCCAACACAGTCCAAAGAAATGCAATGGACATGTTTCTAGCAACCAAGGAGTTAATATGACACCCAGGTGGACATATATCCCCCTGAGTGAGGTTAGTTTCACTGCTGAAAGGTGTTTTATTCAAAAGTTATTCCAGCTCAAACTTACATTTTTAGGTGTAGTATCAAAGTGGCCTGAAATTGTACAGTGGTGCTGTAGCTACACCATCATATGGAGATGTGTGGTCAACTGATAAGAGCTGTCAACTGGATGGCGTAGAAACAGCACCACTGTACAATTTCAGGCCACAGATATACTGCATCTAAAAAAATGTAATGTTTTAGCTGTAATATTTTTTGAATAAAACATATTTCAACAGTGGGAGTACCCTTGTTTTACTCAGGGGATAAACCCTACAACATATATTTTTTCACATTTTAAATAGTACTAGTCCTTTAATTATCCAACAGCATCACAAATCAAGAGGTCTGCTGTGGGAAGACTCAATAAAAATAAATTTAATTACCCACTTTCAAACTTTCCAACGTAACAGCTTAAAAGCATCTGTTTCACAAGAACAGATCTGTCCTCTCAGGCAGTATAAAGGTCCCTGTGAATTGTTCTGTAGGTCAGGCCAATCCGTGATGACAAGTCCTTCTGGTAATGGCCTGATACATTTGCTGGGAGTTGAGCAGAATGATTCATACAGATCCAATGATTATGCAGAGCAATTAACTTTCTCAGTAAAATCAGCATTCTCCACTTGAAGGTTACAGCCTCTTTCAGAAACATTTGCATGGCATCAGAATCAGCGTGGCCCAAGACACCAGATGGGTGAACATACTGCAAAGTACAAGCAAGCTGTAGAGTACATAGTGGGACTACAGATCATATGGCTGGGCTACTTCACAGTACAAATCAAACCAAAAGCACACAAGAAGATTACAAACTTGAAGCACTTCAAAGTACAGGGGGCAAGACAGGACTCCTGACATGGACAGTTTATTTTTTAAATCAAGAGCGGTCTCCAACATTCAAGGGGCTAAAGGAATAGCAACACTTCTAATTAATATACTTCCATGCATCTTAACCCATTCAGTGCAAGAACGGTATCCAATGCATCGCTTTGCAATGCGTTGCATACCTGTATGACACTCAAAGGGATAATCAGGGGAGAACATCCTAATGGCCTCCATGACTCAACTATGTGTGAACTGGTCCCCAAATTAATCTTTAATTTGCATCAATAAGAAGTCCATGGAGACAGACATGAATCTTTTGCAGAACTCCAGAACCAAAAGCAGCTCCCACTTTAGCCTTCTAAGTAAAGAAGAGTACCTGTATGGACATGATACATCGTCCTAGTTAGACATTTATTGGGGGGTGGGCAATCCATCCAGAATTCATTTAAAGCAGCCATTAGGATGTCTTAGGATGACAGTTCTAGTTTAAATGGGGCTTTTACCTGATGAAATGCTAGAGAGGTCTCCAACGGATTGTGAAAAAATGCAATGTAGACAACCTATGGTATCCCACTGCACATCAGTGAGTTTTTTTGTCTTCTATGGTGCAGTTTCTTTGCCTCAGAATTGTTCCAGTTCTTATTAATACATCAGACCATTTGTACCCAGTACCCCTGGTAACAGACGCTAAGGAAACCAGGCCCATGTAAGATTGTAGGCCTAACATTTTCTTAAAACAGGGGTACAGCATCTGTTACATGTATCACAGATGCACTTACAGTCCTCAACTTTGGACTATGGTAATGGCCGCAGGTCAACTACAACACATTTAAAGATTCACATTACATTTAACATAGAATGGTAGGCGGCTAGTGAGAAAGCCTCCTACTTTTCAACAAAGGTGGTTGGGAATTCTGAATGCCCGGCCACATTTGTGTACTACAGCTGTATCACGGTGCCTGTGCTATTTCTGGCAACATTCTGTCAGTTTTACTTCCTGCTGCCTTTTATTGGTTGATGTGGCTTTGCCCCGCCCAGTATTTGTCCTTAAATACTGGGCCTTGTCACTTCTCCGGTGCCCTTTCGTGGTGTTTCTGTTGCAAGTGCTTGTTCCAGTTATTCGTGTGATCTCTGTGTATGACCCGGACTGCCTGACTACTCCGCTGTATCCGTTCCTGCTCTGTGTACCGACCCGGACTGCCTGACTACTCTGCTATCTACGTTCCTGCTCTGTGTACCGACCCGGCCCGGCTGACGTTCCTGCTCTGTGTACCGACTTGGGATTGGCTGATGTTCCTGCTCTGTGTACCGACCCGGCCCTGCTGACATTCCTGCTCTGTGTACCGACTCGGATTGGCTGACGTTCCTGCTGTGTGTACCGACCCTGTTTGGGCTACATTGTCTGTGTATCAGGGCCTGCCTGCGGTTCCATCCGGTATCCAGTTTGGGGCTGTCATCTGGGTTCCTCTCTGTCCTCGGACAGAGCCTCTGTTGCCTCATTGCCGCCCAGGCAGTCTAGTCTCAGTAAAACCTGTCACTTACTGTGTCGCGCGGGAAACACTCCGGTGTGATAGATCCATCTGGTTGCACCACGGTACGCTTGACAGTTTTACTGCTGCAAGCTAAGGTTGGTCTTCCTCTGGGCACCTCAGGCTGCTCTCACTATCTGGCAGTCGACATTAGGTCTGAGCGTTCGTTAACCCCTTTGGGGAAGGTGCCATTTTCCACCGGATTTCAGTCATTGCAGTCTCCGTTGGGTGTTCCTCCGGGCATACAGCTGCAGTCCTCTGTTACTGCTATGGCAGTCCACAGCTTGTCCTGGGCCTCCGTTTACTCCTGTGGCATTACTCGTTATTCGGTCACTCTCTGCAGAGTGAGAGTCTTGAGGGCCTCGCGCTATTAGGGCCTGTCAGTCTTCCTGGCCTAATAGTAACCATTTCACTGCTGTCTCGTTTGAGTATCACACAAACTTTTACCTGACCTGTGTCGGTATATTATTGTTGTTGATTTATATATATATTGGACCCGTGTGGGTATTGATTACTGTAACCTGTCCTGTGTCAGTACTATATTGTGTACATATATTACTAGACCCACGAGGGTTATTATTATTCTGTGTTTATTCAATAAAACTGTGTTTTATCTAACCTACTGTGTCTGAGTGTCAAATAAAACCGTTACAGGCTGAGTCTTCCACATACAAGGATGGACAGTCTGTTACACACCTATATAGTCAGATTTGGACTGTGCACAAGGCACAGGTTGGTAGTTTAAAGAGACTAGTCACTATACTGACCAGTTTTATACAAGGTCTCTTTTCATTGTTATTTCCAAGTTCATCAACAAAAGCATGTTCTGGATATAAAAACAGCCCAGGTTATTTTCATTTTGGCCAATAACCTCATGATAAACTTTCAACATGTCATACCCCCCCAATATATTTCACAAAAGAATTAAGTTACACTCATAGCATCTGTGACTGATTCCATTATATGTTTGTGCAAGTCTATTTATATAAGAAACATGTGTGTGTGTTTTGTGGCATTTTCTTGCATTGCACTCTTTAGAGAATGTAATGGTGTTTTTGTGTACTTACCAATACATAATTTTCTCTTAGTCCTTGTGGAACACAAGAAACATGATGTAAAGTATCTTCTTCTAGGACTCAGGGCACTTGCATATTGAGCTCTCTGGAAGAGGAGACTCCATCCTAGCTCCACTTTAGCCCCATCTAGCAGCCTCAGTTTCAACCTATACCCAAGACAGAAGAAAAAGGGAGAAGTAGAACAGGAAGGTGGTCACCGTACCAAAGAACACAAAGGACGCCCCGGCCTGGAACACAAACAACTTGTTTTTCTCTGGGTAGGATGTCCTGTGTTCCACAAAGACGAAGAGAAAAACATGTATCGGTAAGTACACAAAAATCCCCCTTTCCCTTTCATCCGCTGTGGAACACAGGAACCATGGGGATATTCCAACGCTAACCCTCCAGGATTCTTGGAAGGGGAGAGAAAAACCCCTTAAATGCAAACTAGACTCAGAGACAAACCAGAACAAGCATGACAAGTACAAACCTCAGATGTCATCTCACACCGGTACAACAAAACCAAATAACGGCAAAGAGGTTACTTAAAAATAAAGGTAAGAAAGGCTCCTATACAGGCACTATGACATGTAGAACTTTCTAACCAATACTGGCTTCACCCAAAGCCAGGACGTTGAATCTGTAATGTTTGCCAAATGTGCTAAGAGATGATTACGTTGCTACCTTGCACTACAGCTCTGCAATGCATGGTTCTTGTAGGCCCAGGAAGCACCCACCACTCTAGAGCTCTAAAAGGCAGAGGATTTTTCCTAAGAACATAGGATTGATGAATGGTCACCTTGATCCAAGAAGCCAATGTCAACTTAGACATTAATTAGCTCCCACCTGGTCTCACAGGAGAAATGAAAAGTGAGTCTGATATACTGAAAGATTCCATTAAAAAAAAGTAGTATTTTTAGACATCTAATTGCATACATGTGTATGTACACGTGGGGGAGCTCCTGTTCCTGTCTGTTAAACAGAGCTGGACAAAGAGAAGAAATAAACATTTTCTGGATATTATGAAAATCAGAAACCACCTTGGAACGAACTCCAAATGAAGTACTAAGACCCAACATTATCTGCATGAAAAATCATAAAGGGAGTTCTTATAAGATAAAGCCTGCAGTTCAGCCAGGTGCCGAACAGACACAATCACGACCAGGATAGCTGTCTTGAGGGTAAAGCAACAAAGACACAGAAGCTATGGGTACAACAGAATCCTCCTGAAGCACTCCCAGGATCAGATTTAAGTCCCATGGAGGACTAGGATCCCAAAATATGAGGTAGTCATGAGCAAATGACTGTACATCTAGTCTCTACTGTGCATGACTGCACCGCAGCCGTTGCTCGGTGGCACTGTGGCCCATGTACACGCGCTCTTCAACTAGTATTCAGTAAGAGGATAAGAGGTACAGTTCTGTAGCATCAGTATGGTAGAGGAGAAATGAACAAATGAATTATTCTTTATAGATTTTGGGCCATGTAGAGAGCTATTATCATTCTCTACAATGTGTAGTTCCAGAGTAATTGAATTATAAAATATCCCCCTCCCCTGCCCCTTTTACCTAGTACAAGCCGCCTCCCCTCAGATGTGAAATCTGGTCGATTGACCGGACAGCTCTCAGCGAGGAACAATCTTCTGGCTGTGAGCATAAGGAAAACCCTGCCCCCTTGAAGGAGGAGGGCAGGTATTTCCTTATGCTAATGGAAGATTGTCCCTTGCTGCGATCCATCAGGACAGTCTTGCTGTGTAGCTTTACATAGGTAGGGAGACAATTTATGATTCAATCACTCTGGAACTACACATCTTAGAGAATGATAATAAAGCTCTACATGGCCCAAAAACTATAAAGAATCATCGGACCTGCATTTATTTTGAAACAATACTATCCCTTTAAATTGAATTTCACAAGGCATTGGGCATCACTTCTGCATTAAAGAGGATAATAGCAATATTTAGTTCAACAGTAATTTGTATTTGTCCTCTAGCTTGCAGTTTGCTTCCCCCACAAGTATTACACTTTTCTTTTAAACATGAGGCCCTATGAGGTCTTTCCACTTAAAACTAAATTGCCAAACTACAATACCATTCAATCATTTTCATTTCCTCTCCTATAAATATTTAAATGCCTGATATAGGCAGACAGACAAACAGATATGCTTTTGTCCCTTTCAGGATATTTTCATGTGTGAAAATAAAGAATGATGTCCTCCAGTATATCTGGAACATTGCAAGTTTAGTCTAGAATAACTAATAGGAATCAGAGGCTTATCTCGCAGACACACACAGTCCAGAGCGCAGTCGCCTCTCCTGCTATGTATACTGATGAAACACCTCTGAACTAATGGCAATAGCCAGGCTTTCAATTTGTATAAAGTGGATTGCAGTCTTAGTACAAATAAGGATATATTCAGTTTGCTAGTTTTACTAACAGCAGTTTAAAAATAACCGGCTTAAACAGAGGTTTAATTAATCCTTCTTAAAAAACAATCAATTGCATGCAAGTGAAATTTATTTTAACACATTCTTTACCACGTTGTGATTTATATATAAAAAGGCAAATGTGATGCAATTGTAGGGCTAACCAACTTACCATATTTATGGAATTAATTATGGGATGCTAAAGAGACCTCCAGTACATTGCTTTGCAGTGAACTGGAGACCTTGCACATAGAGAAGGGTTAAAATATCCCATAAAATCCAGTGCAAGTTTTAACTTGTTACACATGCAATACATTGGGTTCAACGCTAGCATCCAGTGGTTTAGCATCCAGTTCAGTGATGCTGTGTTGGTGTTGTCATTTGTTATGAATCTTACTATACGGGGCTATGGTGCCATTTTAAATGGAGATTATCATCTTGCATGAATTCACCAAAGTTCAGCATACTGCTTCTTTACTTCGTTCACAAGGGAAAACAGTGAGGGTGCAGCAAGGAAGGTCAGCATAGCACCTATGGGACCACCTGCAGATCTCTAAGGTGAATTATACTGAAGTCTGTGATGCTCATAACTTACAGTGAATGGCTGACTCCAGTTACCTGGCCCTCAGACATACCACTTCTGTGTTGGGAAAGTTGGTGGCACACAGGAAAAATGTGAGTTTATAACATGGACGACAGGAGGACAGAACTGTAGAAGGGGACTGTTACATTCCTGGGATCTATGTGAAATTGCCATTTAGGTTTCACAGTACTCAGTTCTTATTCCCATTAACCATTCATTATATGACTCATTAAGATTCAAGAGTTTATTTCAAAGATAGACACACAAAATATCGGTGTACATTTCCCTTAAAAGCAGGATGATGGGTCTTAGTCTACTTAGTCTAGCTTTTGGTCACTACAGCTCCAATAATCCCCAACCAACACAGCTGGAGGTCCAACAACTGACTAACCCTGGTGTACAAATAGAATGCAGCATATAGTAAAATACAGCACTCAATGGCCTTGTTTGAATATTAATTATTATTATTATAGTTCCAGTCAAAACTGAGCAATATAAATCCAAACAAGTGCTGATCCCTTCATGATGTGTTTTGACATCTACCATATATACATAAACGTGCAATTGCATATATGTGAAAACCTGGTTCAGGAAATCCGGTTGTGTAGTTTTACCTACTCACCTGGATAGATCCCCATGTCCTGAACTTCCTGAAGACATAGCTCAGTGCACACACAACGTGTTATACTGACTCGTTTTCCTGAGCTTTGTATCCTATATTTGTGTATGACCCTTGTTTGGTAAAACACCACTTCTGCATGTCTCCAGACTTGTCCTCACCAAGTGAATAACCTTGATCTATTAAATGACCAGCACCTTCCACCTTCCTTGACCCCTGAATTTTAACGTAACACTTACAGTTTGCAGTCTTGCCTCTATGACCTCAGCCTATTGTAAAACCAAGCTTCTTCACTCACTCTGTGTATCTGTTATTTGACCGCTTGCAGTCAACTATGGTCCCAAACAACTTGAAGTCTGTTCCTGTCTGCCTCTACTCCTGAGCACCTCTCTCGGTTTTTACTGACCACACTCCTTAGTTACCCTACATCGATTAGTAATTTGAAGTGCTATTACTCAAACTTCAGTTCTTTAACATTCCACTTCTTTCAACTATGCTCACTAGAATGTGCATATTGTAGCAGTCCTTCATGCTGTTTTTTGTATCTTCTACTGTATCCAGTCCCATCACCTGCAAAGTCCTGCCACCTAGTAAGTAAAGGCTACTAATCTCTATGCTTTCTTACTATCAGTCCAGTATACCAGTCCTGTTTCCTTTAAGCCACTCAGCATTTTCAAATTACAACATCAGTGGCTGGCCCAGGACTTTGACCCCAGGTTCTCAGGCTGATCCTCTGAATTCTTCCCCTGCCCTGTGGCAGATAGTAAGCATTAAAGTGGACACTGCAATATCTAAATCAAGTCTTTAAGCTCTTTATTTTATTTTAGTTCTTAAGGTTTTCCCTAACAACAAACTAACACTGGGTTTCAGTCTGCCCTAAATTTCTAGTTATTGTTCTTATAGGCTGCCTTTTAGAGGCCTTTAGAAAACGTAAGGAAACTGAAAACTCTTAAGAGCAGACCTACCTAAAATATTTACAACCATTTAAGATGGTCATTTTTAAACTGTTCTAAAGAGTGTGCACTCTCCTTTTGCATGGCATCCTAAATATAATCTACATTATAGGCCATGGGCATCCAAGTTTTTTCAATCGTGGGCCACTTGATCCAAAAGTCGTATGGGGGGGGGGTTGCATTACTTTTTTATAACAATGGTGAGTTATAGCCTGTCAGCTATTCAAAAATATGTATTGATTTGTTTATTGATTAAGTCAATGACAGTACTGATATTTAACAGACATCTATTCTTGAACTGTATGGTACTTGAAGCAGTGGTTCAGTAATACTGGCCTACTAGTTCATCTGTTTTATTTAATAAAGTAAAAAAATTATTTTTTTAAAAATCTAAGGTGGGCCGCACCCTGCAGTCAGGTGGGCCCCACGTTGGACACCAGATTTATAGGGTCTTAAAGACTGCAAGCCTCTGTCAATAAGACTACTTGCATCCACCTCTCCTCTCTGCAGATAATTAATCAACTGATTTAGTCCTTCCTCTGCTTGGCTGTGCTATGTTTGTAGCATTACTGTGCACTGGGCAATGGGGGTACAGTGTAGATTAGCGGACAGGAATGAGTAGAGAGTTTGAGGTGGCAGCTGAGGGGACTGGGCAGGTCATTTGATGTAACAGATTCTTCTCCCACTAAGTGACCCTTGCACCATCCCTGATCGGCTTACAACTTGCTTCATATGACTGCACAGTGTGCAGTGTGCAAGATGCCACTGATCTGACAGCAAATAAGAAACAGCAGAAGTGCTTCACCCTACCCATATGGTGCCTTACAGGCAAAGTAATCAAAACAGGAGAGTGACAGAGCAGATTGTAAATGGCAATCAGAGATATGAAGACCATTTCAGAGACTAGGTTCCTTGCAGGCCAAGTAACAATGACTTACTCTTGATGAGAATAGGCCTGTTTTTTCAATGGGGCCTGCTACTACAGCTCCACCATTCCCCCTGTTAATTATGCTTTAACTAAAAGGTATAATGACCTAACAAGTTTACATTCCTGTAAAACTTACTAGCGCGTTCTCAATCAGTCATTTTATGAGTGGCTTTATTCTTGTACTCTCTCATTTATCAATGATCAAGTATATTGATGCTCCATGCAAGATACCTTTGTTATTGTTATTATTGTTATTCAGTGGAAAAACATGCACACACACATGGAGGCTGATATATATATAGGAAGAATGGCAAAATGTATGGGTTAAAATAACTGGGATCTTCCTTGCATTCAAGGGTCTAATTATTCTGAATGTTTGTCTCCTACTGTGCAGTTGGCTTGTCCCAAAGGTCCTCCTGTTTTCAGTACATCACCCTCACTACAAGTGACAGTGTTTTTCTCACTGAGGTGGATATATTAGGAAGAACTGGAAAAATTCTAGGGCAAACTAACTGCAATATAGGAAGCATATAAAAATTCAGCAAATTCCCCATTATTTAAATGGAGCTTTTATCTCCTTGAATGCTAGAGAGGATTGAAGACCTTTCTAGCATTCTGGGGGTTAAAAGCACCATTCAAGCAAACAGGACTATTTATTTGTCCACTATTATGCAATTAGTTTGCTCCAGAATTCCTCTAGGTCTTTATAGTAAACCTAACTCAAAGTACCTGATATTGTGATCGAAAGCTTAGCAAATGAATCCCTAATCCTCACTAACCTAATAAGTAATCAAACAATTTACTAAACAGAATCATTTCAAGTCAGGAAGACAGGTAATTCTTTCTGAGACGAAAATAAAACAGGTGTTTCATTCTCACGGTTACACTTCAGGATTCTGATTATCACCCCAAATCTTGTATGACATAAAAGGAAAGTTACATCAGAAAAGGTTATATTTCCAGGCAGTCATACAGTGTTCTGAATGCAAATTCCTTTGAGCTGTGATACAGATGCATTCAGTGTTAGAATCTTTAGCAGGAAAATGTATTTATGCACTGAGGAGCTAACCTTTAGCAGTGCGTTGTCAGATTTACCTGTGAAATACAGTGTAATAGAGGGGTAAAAATATTTGGACCACCAGTCGTTCAGAAGTATGACTCCCATCAGAGGTGTAACTAGAAGCCACTGGGCCCTGGTGCACATTTGCCACCTCCACATTACCCCCATTACCCATCTCCACATTTGCCCCCATCGTCCACCTCCACATTGCTCCCATTGGCCACCTCCACACTGCCCCACTGGCCACCTCCACATTGCCCCCACTAGCCATATCCACATCACCTCCAATCTCCACCTCCACATTGCCCCCAATCACCACCTCTACATTGCCCCTACTGACCCCCTAATGTCCACCTCCTACCTCCCTGGTGGTCCAGTGGCTTGGCAGGAGATGTCTGTGCCTCCTTCTGCACAGACCTCTATTAGCAGCTCGAAGCTCCTGCATGGTCCTCTCTTCAGTAATGCAGAACACTGGGAGATGATGTAATCTCCCAACACTCTGCATTACTAGAGTACCGAAAAGGGAGCTCAGCTGCTAGAGGTCTGTGCAGAAGAAGGCACAGACCTCAGCATCTTGTGGGCACCGGGAGGGGGATCTCAGGGGTGGCCGGGCCCATGGAGTGACAGGTGCGACCCCTGCGACTACTATTGTTATGCCACTAACTCCCATCATTCCCAATCAGCCAGCTGCTGGTCAGGGATGATGGGAGTTGTTACCTACAATAGCTGGAAGCTGAAAGTTTGACTACCACAATATAACAAGCTCCATATTTCTCATTATGCTCATTAATCAGATGCCTAGGAAGCCAACATTTGAGGGGTTCCTCAGCTCTGCTGGTTACTCCCACATTCCGAATTGTGGGTGTGGCCAGAACATTGGCAGATCCCATACACAAGACACCTTTTAGTTTATTTATATATCCTTTTCTGGCCATTGTTTAACCCTTTGGATGCTACTGAGGCCTTTCAAGCCGCCGCCTTAAAAGTGGCCTCGTAATGTGTCATATTGACAGTTCTAGCGTATTTGCAAGAATTGTACCAATTTGGAAAATTATGATCAACCTTATAAGCTGCAAACGTTTTTTAGGAAAGTCATGAATCAGAACCAGGAATTTCACCTCCATTGAGGATATGAATAAGATAAAAGTGAAAAAATGTCTGGTTATGAGTCCCTAAAGACTAGCTCATCTGCACTTCACAGCCGGCTCTCAGAGGAACAGCACATGCATCCACATGCATGCAGACTCCTTCCAGAAACAGGAGGGATGCACATAGGTAATAAACTCTGCATCTGGTTCCAGCTTGTTCTGGAAGTCATAATCTCCCTTTCACAAACATAGCCCTCCCTCCCTACTGGCCAGCAGGATTATATAGCCTATTCTATTACTTTGTAGACAACTAACTAAAAACCGTTATCTTTTTTTTTTCCTTATTCTAATTTTTTTTTCCTTTTTCCATTTACAGAAGTTTTTCTGGTGTCTTTCAATACTCATATGCGTTTCCATTTTATGGATTTTTTTAACGTATATTTACCTTTTTTTACTAATTTTATAGTTTTTATCATTTTGTATTTGTGTTTTATGATATGTTGTATATTATATGGTGAATGTAATTGTCTTCAATTGAATACAGAGGAATGTAATCTACACATATATATATAAAAGAAGACTTTGTGCCTGGCAAAACACACCCAGGGGCGGCAGTAAGGAGGAGTTACTGCTCCATTGGGTGATTCAATGGAGGTGTGATTTTTGGCCCGCCCCCACTATCCATCCCGCCCACCACTATCTACGGCAGAAAAAAAAAATGGCTGTCACTCACTCCTACACTACAGACACACACACATGCCCCACACACACTGGCAGACACATACACACATATATACACACTCATACAGAGACACACACACACACGCATGCTGAGCAGCTGAGGATGATGGGAACTATGTTCCAGCTACAGCTGGAAGGCATTGGTCCAAATCTGTATTATGCATCAGGGTTCCCAGCACATAGATACAAGGTTATGGGCTCGCTACAATAAACCACTCATATGCAGCTTCTTCATTCCCTGTCTGTGACCCTGCACAGCCCTGCCAATTACTACAAGGGAGCCGATTTCTAACCAATCAGCAGGCAGGATGTTGAGGAGCTGACTTGCTAGCACAGAGAAGCTGGGAAAGTGGAACAAAGGCAGAGACATGATCAGGCAGTGCAGAGCAGGTCTTCAGCTCAGCTGGTAAATGGCAGAGACATGGGTGTGACTCTATTTATATATTACACAAAGAGAGATAAAGAGAGCAGATTGCTTGTCAGTCTGTGTGTAGAGGTGCCAGTTCCTGCAATCATCTCCATGCTGTACATATAGCTCACTGTATAGCATGTATGACAAACTATTTATATATGGTCTGGCACTGTATAGTATACAGTCTTAATGTGTCTGTGTATAAGGACTGGCACTATACAGTATAGGAGGGACGGTCCCTGTTTGAGACCCAAATCCCTCTGCTCCTCTATTTAGGACATCACACTGTGTAGTGTATATACCAGTGTATCAGATTGCTCCACATCAATAAAACCCACATTAATGTGGGTATAAACTTCTGTATATATCTTATAAATTAGTCTATGTAAAAATACTTTCATCTTCTTCTAAATCATTCACTTACACAAAGAGTAACTTAACCATTTCAATGCCAGAGGGGTATGCAATGCATTGCTTACCCCCTGGCATTGAAAGGGTTAAAAATTCTCTAAAATACACCACCAGCCACACCCCCAGTAACACCACCTAAAACACAAGCGTCCCTCTTTGGCCATTTTAAATTTTGGGAGGTATGTTACTTACACTGCTCACACTGTATGTATGTATGTTCTGCTTTGCATCTGTGTGTCACTGTTTGTGTATGTCAGTGCATGTGTGTGTATTTATGTATGTGTGTTGCATGCGTCTCTGTCTATCACTGTGTGTCCCCCTGTATATGTGTGTTTGCACATGTGTCTGTGTATCACTGTGTGTACATTTCTGACACGTACAGCCTACGCCATATTTCACTATCATAACATTTATAAAAAAAAAACAAACAAAAAAAAACAAACATTCCCTGCATAACATGACAGGCAAAGCCATCCCACATTGCTAGTAGACTATATAATACTGCAGGCCAGTAGGGAGGGCTCTCTTTGAGAAGACTTCGGAAACCCTTAACCCTTTGAGTACCAGAGAGGTAAACAACACATTGCTTTGCAATGTGTTACATATCCCTCTGGCACTCAAAGGGTTAATGCCAGAGCCACAGTTTCTTACTCCCAAGTGTCTATCTTCCATTGCTGGGAGGAGTTTGCCTGCATGGGGAAGCATAAGGTGTTCCTCTCAAAGGCAGCTGTGAATTAGAGCGAAAGTCTTTGGGTTAGCAGCAAGACTCCAAGCACAGAGGACAGTATGTTTGGAAGCCCAGATGGATATCATAAACGGGAACCACTGGAGGATTAATTTTTGATGTGTATTGTACAATCTTGTATTTTGTAAGTGCAACAAGTATAAGCACATTTGGGCAAATTAAAGTGATACACTATGATGGGTGTCTGAGTTGGACTTCTGTATTGCTGTGTATTTCAGAGATCTTTCCATCAAAGAAGATTGAAAGGGACAGTTCTTTTATTGCTCCAGCCACCACTAAACTGTGGAAGTGATTGCTGCATCTTAAATATTTACTGAACCACCATTTATTGCACTATGTTCTTCTTTTCCGGAGGCCACCAACATCACTGACCATTACACAGAAATAGTGAACTAAATGGTCATACATTAGTGAAAATCAGGGGTGGGCAATAATTGTCCCTGACGACCATGTATCAGTTAATCTCTCCAAATAGTGTAGAGCAAATCACTCACTGTCTGACTCGTAATACCCCAACCTGACTAGTAATAGGGAGTGAGATGTGTGTGATGTGGAGGGGGGGGGGGTGTGAAGAACACGGACAGACAGGGAGATTTGTAAGTTACCATGTGTGGGGTGTTGTGATTGAGAGAAGTGTGAGAGAGAGTTGTATGTGTGTTTCTGATAAAAAGTTGTAAGTGAAAATGACATAACTTTAAGAGTGGGCAGTGTAATCTAGCAGAAGATGATGAATTTTGTAGTCCAACAGTAATGAACGGTTTCACATAGCCCACCACTGCATTCATTAACAGCTGTACTGTAGGGGAATAACTTTCTTTGCACCATGATATATTGCAGCATTGTTGCGTGCACAAAGGTGATAAAATATGGCATGCAGAAAAAAAGCACTCTCTAAGCAGCGGTACACGTGTAGATATCGGATATACGACGAAGAACTTGGGCAAAAAAACTGCATCATGGGGGACAAACAAAAATCCTCATTGGTTTAAATGGGGATTTTAGCCCCTTGAATGCTACAGAGTTCTCCAAAGTGAACTCTACTCTTTATTTTTCTTGTTTGTTGTAGAAATGTAGTAATTGTTTGCTATTGTCTGGCACTTAAAGGGTTAAAATCTTGAAAAATTCTGTCTGCTATGGACTGGTGGCTATACACATCAGTGAACAGTTGTAGTCCAACAATGCCTAGAGAGGCATCAGTTGCTCATTAATACATACATCCAATGTAGCTGGTGAGATAGCTCAGCTGGGTAATACAACAGCTTTAAAATCTGTTTGCACCACAGGTTCTAGTCCTGGCAAGATCAACTTAGCCTTTCACCCTTATGAAGTACATACTATTAGTACCCTGGACATACTGAAAAATAAGAGTCAATCATAATGTATCTGTCCTTGTAAATTATTCTCATAAAAATATATATTATCATTAATAAATTGTCTTTATAATAGATTTTTTAAGAGAACTTTTAAGCCCTTGGATGCTAGAGATATCTACTACACAATGCAAAGCAAACAACTCTCACATCCAGAGGCTTTAACACAGTCTGTGTTTAGTATCAAAAACACAGACTGCAGGGTTTATGCTGCTGAGTAAAAGAAGACTACTCCCACTGTGGAGAGATGTTTTATTCAAAAATTATTTCAGCTCAAACTTGCTTTTTTGTGCGCTGTACATCCATGGCCTGAAATTGACCATAAACCTCCACAGGGTGCTGTAACAACAGAACCACTGTACAGTTTAGACCATGAAGGCACTGCACTAAAAAATATACAAATCTGAGCTTAAATAAATTTGGAGTATAACATCTCTCAGCAGAAGTAGCCTTGTTTTACTCAGCAGGATAAACCCTGAAATGTATATCTCTTCAAATATTGTATTACTATCCCTTTAAGCAGAACAATCTGGCACTGCAGAAGTTAAAATAAGTGAATTTAGTTTATATATTGTCTGTTCACTGTTCACTCATATAGTATGGACTATGTTAACTCAATTTGAATATAATAGCTCTATATTTTATCAGAGCAGCACCAATCCATGTCTCCTCTTATCTTGTCAATTAAATGCAAGAATCAATGCAAGATCCTCCCAGAAGCTGTAGAATTCCAGTTAGAAATAGCAGCAAAATGACAGCACCCTTGGGAGCAACAGGCAGGTGAACCCAGTGGAGAATTCATGGAATACTAATGAAAGTGACAGGCTAGTAAACAGGAAAGACAGAGGAGAAGAGGGGGGAATGTAACAGGAGACTGAGAGAATTTGTCTCAAGCTAGTGACAAACAAAAACTGTTCATGATTACGATTGTTGTAGGACTACAATCCCATCATCCTCAATTTCCAGATAGAGGTCCAGATTTACATCTTGTGACCAAGATTGGGTGCAGGTAACCTTTCGTTTTCCAACTGTTGGAGACTACAACTCCCATCATTCTTCACCAACTGACAGCTGGATGGGGAGTATGCAAGTTGTAGTCTTCAACAGCTGGAGAGCCAAAGGCTGCCTGATCCTTGACTAGGTAATTAACCTTTTGCTTCTTCTTTCAGATGATAGTATCATTTTTTTTTAAAGCATGCTATTGTACTATTGACCACTTTGGTGCACTTCACACAGCAATTATTACTCTGCACAATGCACCAAAACACAGCATGCTGCAACTTTTGCTGCATACAAAATACAGCATGCTAGATCTGCACAGAAGTCTATGGGCCACCATGCAGATCATTCACATTGGCCAGGGCTGTCCAAATTCAGTGCTCAAGGGCCACCAACAGGCCAGGATGTAAGGATTTTGGACAGCCCTGACATAGATAATCATGGCATCAGCCAATAATATTTGTCTAAAGTTACACACAAAATGTTTTTTTTCTTTTTCTGATTATGGAACCCAAGCATAACTGTATAGTTTTGTGTTTGTGCACATTATTTCCCTAGACAAATGAGATGTTAGGGATACTCTGAAAATTCCAGACTACGTGATACTTGTGCCTTGATGTGTGAGTGGGTGGATGAGGGGTAGTGTTATTATAAGGTCATATTCAGCAAGCCAAAATAAATGTCATTCTGGAACGGAAATTCCCATTAGTTTAACTGGGACTTTTAACCTCTTGAATGTTAGAAAAGCCTCCATTGCATTGCTTCTCAATTTGTTGGATACATTTCTAGTATTCAAAGGGTTTCAGTGACCATTTAAAACCAATGGGGATATGGGAAATTACCATTTGTCTACTTTAATGCAGTTGATTTGTCCCATAATTACCCCTCTTTAACTTTCTGAATATGGCCCCTAGTTTGGAATACTAGAGTTCAGTATATAATATAGATTTTATTATGACGGTAAGTAAAGTGTTGTTAAGGGAGTAGGGTAAGGATAGGGTTACTGACAAGTCTCTCATGGCAGCTGTCAGGGAAACAGAAGCAATGGGTTCAGTGGCTTTATCAAGAGCTGCTGATAATAAAGAGAGTCAGATAAGGGGCTTTGACGTCAGTCCAGAGAGTGTGACTGCAGCATGTCCCTATCACAGCCCCATCTCTCACTTAATATGATGTATGGGCTTTGAGTCACAGCTAATACTTCGATTCATCTGCACACAAGCCTCTGGAAGCTGCTAGCAGGACTAAAAATAACTCTCGGACATTTATTGAGGCACTTACCCATCTAACAGGTTTTAACCCCATAGGCAACAAATTATAGTGTGTGTGTGTGTGTCTCCAAGTCCCCAAACTAGGCAAAAACCCACAGCAAAATCTAACAGAAAACTGTTTAGTCTGATCATGAAGATATTAGATACTTTATTTATGATGGTTTTATCTAGGTGCTTTAACTCCAAAGCATCCAGAATTCGTCAAGGTCAATTTTAAACTTAGCGAGGCATGGTAATATGTATTACACAGGACTCACTTGAAATTGGGTACCTTGGCGAGGTAAGCAAGCTTAAATATATTTTGGTCAAACTATACAAACAAAAACTAATTCTTTGAAAATGTATTAGCACAGAGGTTTAATATATGCTTAATACAGGGACCACATTTGGGTAATTTGTATGGAGAAACGTAGGTTTGTTTTTCTGTCTTATATATAAGAATATATTTGTTTCCATCACATTTTATGGATAATTGTAGCCAATGGCTCACCTCGCCCACATAATGCAATAAAATAATTGTGTAGACACCTGGGGGATTCTATACTAAGGAGAGAAAAAGATGCGATAAACTCTCTAGAGAGATGCACTCTCCAATTCCTGTGTTATTATGTGGAGAATATACACTACTATCTATACAATGAGGCATCTTAGTGCATAGACTCTATTGAATAACATGAATTAGAGCAGTGATTCTTAGCTCAATTCCTCAAGGAACACTAACAGGTCAGATTTTCTGGATATTCCTAATTTAAAACAGGTAGCTCATGTAATAACTTTTGAACGAAGCAGATTCCAATGGGAGTGTCCTTTCACTCATCTAGAAAAGCTTGACAATATAGGTTTTAATATAAAACTGTATTGCACTTTCAACCCCATGGATACTAGGAAGGCCTCCAGTGCACTACAAAAGCAATGTATTGGAAATAGGAGCAGGGTGATTTAAACATATCGCTAGGCTAATAATAATAATAATAATATTTGGAAGTCTCCTATCGTTATAATCTGTTGATGTAAAGGTTTATTTTGGAGAGACTAAACCTCCCTAAGCCTTTATTATTCTCCTTCTATGGTGTTGGAGACCTCTCTAACATCTAATGGGTTAAAGCAGAACTACCACCGCTAAGCAACTTTGTTTAAAATAATTCCCTATCTGGCGACTAGCTGCTTAGTAGCGCTAGTCGTCAGAATTATTACCTGGTTATGGAGAAATATGCAGTCATCCTCTTCTGACAGGCAGGACGGAGTGCTGACATCTTGCCCTAGTGACGTCCGCCCGCCTGCTCTGTCAGTCCCAAACGGCTGTATGAGACGTTGCTAGGAGCCGTTCGGCTCCGGAAGGGACTGACAGTGCAGACGTGCGGACGTCACTAGGGAAAGATGTCCGCTCTCCGTCCTGCCTGTCGCCGAGGATGAATGCATATTTCTCCATAACCAGGTAATAATTCTGGCGACTAGTGCTACTAAACAGCTAGTCGCCAGATAGGGAATTATTAGAAACAAAGTTGCTTAGCGGTGGTAGTTCCACTTTAATTTGATAAATATTGCACAGCTGTCATAGAATTTCTCTACTTTCGTCTTTATACTTATGTTCCATAATCTGCATTATTTACTTCATAATCCAATTCTCCTTTTTCCGTTTCCATGACATTACAACTTTACGTAAAGTCATTTGTGATCATCTCTTTATATTTAATAGTCCCAAATACTGGAGGAACTTCAGCCTGTGCAGCTTGTGTAAGGCACTGGGGACCAGAGCTGCAGAGGGGCCCACTGGGCTGCCTGCACACTTACCCATTTTCTTTTCTCCCCAACCATCTGCATTGGGACTAAGTTGATATAGTTTAATGATCCAGTATCTTGGTCCTGCAGCATAGCCTATTCTCAGGTGTAACTACTGGTGTTACACATTTCATGCTGAGCCTATGTAAGTAACTATGTTTTTTAAACCTTCATATATTTGGTATATGCGTACTAAAGAAATCTGTGTCATTCTTATGCTTCTTAGTATTGTTATTTACTGTCATAGGTAGGGAATTTGGGGGTAGAGAATAATTGGGCATGGAACATGACTGGGGGTGGGGCATGGGGCCCATTATTAGAGTTTGCAGGGGGGATGCCTGCATTTTGTGTTACGCTTCTGGATTACAGAAATGATTGTCAGCATAGAAAGGGTCAAAGGGATAGTAATACTTTCTTTAGGCATTATTTAATATTGTTCTTATGAAAGAAATAAAGCAAAAGACCTTAGTCTTTTTCTCATCACTTTTATAGTTTTCGTCTAATATCTTTGTAAAGTCCCCCCCTCCCACCACTTTTATCCACATCAGCATTCTAGCTGACTTAGATTCTGGTCCAGGACAGGACGGCTTGCTTGCATAGCCGAAATAGCATGGCATACTAATAGAATCTTCATGAGAATGGTCTACATAGTGTGCCTGCCTCAAACCAGGAACACTTTGTAGAAACTTCTCATGAAGATTCTATTTGTATGCAATGTTATTTCGGCTCTGCAGACGAACCATCTGGACCCGGGGCCAGGATCTAAGTTTGTCAGCTAGCGCACTGATGTGGCTAAAAGGGGCGAGAGGGGGGAACTTTACAAAGCTATTACACAAAAACTATAAAAGTTATGACAAAAACACTAAGGTAATTTGCTTTATTTCTATAAAGGGACAGTAATACTTAAGTATTACTAATCCCTATATTAAAGTCCTATTAAAAATAAAGAGCTGCGATCGTGTTAATAAAAAAAAAAAATGTCACTAAAACGGTCTTCTACGTGTGCTTGCAAACCAAGCACATGTAGAAGACCATTTCAGTGAAAGTTTTTCTTTTTATTAACGTGATTGAGGCTCTGCTGCAGAGCCGCCTGAAAGTCGTACGACTGGCTTCCCTGCAGTCAGCTAGAATGCTGACTACGGGGAAGGGGGAGGGAGAGGGCAACTTTAGGAGCGACCATCTCTCAAACCATAAAGGTTTGAGAGATGACACTGGGGGCAATACATTTATTTTTAATAGGGATTAGTAATACTTAAGTATTACTATCCCTTTAGTGTAAAAGCCGTGTACACAGGGCAAGGTCCGGGTAATGTTAAGAGGCCGGTCCTGCTCTGCGTCCTGCCGCCGACGCAGTCATGCACTGTAGAGACTGCCTGAAAGCACAGAATGCTCCCAGCACAGAACTCCCAGCATTCTGTGCATTCGGGCAGTCTCTACTGCACATGACGGCTTCTGACAAACATCCTAGCAAATCATTATATAGGATTAGAGCAATATTAAATAATATCTAAAGAAAGTATTAGTATCTTTTTAAAAATGAAGGACTAATGCAGCAATCTGTGGCACTAAGCATAAGAAAGAGTGCTTAAGCAACACACACAGTGTGGATATCTCAGAATGTGGGGTTACTCATCCAAATGGGGCAGAATCTCTAAGCGATCCAGCCAGGAATAACAGACTTATTATAAAGTCAACGTCCACAGGGAAAATTGTTCATAAACACCTGTGAACTGGGTAATCCAACTCCAGGGAAGCCACTGATGGAAACCCACCTAATGGAGGATTGTACAGCCCCATATCGAAGGTAAAAAACAATAAAATAACTTAAAAAATAAGAGACGTGTCAGATGCACCTCATCTTCTTGAACACAGAGCATGTGAATCTGGTGGTGGTGGTGGTCTGGGGGGTTGAGCTGAAGGAAGAGATGAGAGTCTCCACTCCAAAGAAGTTCATCTCCATGGTTCCTATGTTCCATATTAGACATAAGAGAAAATACATTATTAAACTGGAAAAAAGGAACATGCAAAAAACTGATAAAGGATTTAGAGGAGCTGAGTTAAAAATAGAATATCCAAACTGGTTTGTGTACATTAGACAAAAGATGTCTAAGGGGTGATTTGATTAGCGTTAACAAATATATATGAGTTCAATACAATTAATTATTTAAAGAAATATTTACTCAAAGAGGTAAGCAAAAAAGGTCATCCATTAACACTAGAGAAAAGGTAATTTTGGCTATAACAAAAGCAGGGATTTTTTTACAGCAAGGGCAGTAAAGTTATAGAATTATTTACCTTGGGATGCTGTGCTTATAGTTACTGTGCTTTCAAAAAAGTAATGGATACCTTTCTAGTTCAGGGCAATATTGAGAATTATGGTTTCAAAGCAGATAAGAGAAATATCTGAATTTCAGTTGGCGTGAGGAAGGATTTTTTGAGTCATGAAGAGGTGATATGGCATTGGCTGAATTTGATGGATGAATGCCTTTTTCAGCCTTATTAAATATGTTTCAATTCTTTGTGCATATGGACCAGAGGGTTATTGTTGGAAATGTGCAGTGCACCCAGGAACTGAGATTGTCATGAGTTTGAAGATTTCTCTCTCTCTCTCTCTCTCTCTCTCTCTCAGAAAGACATCAGTTCAGAACAGTATGAGAACAGTTTAATGAATGGTTCCATGCTGCACACATTAACACATTTACATTAGAGCATTTGAGTGAGAATGTAGTTCCACTCTGTGTGCACTGGCCTAAAACTATCCAAAGTTCAAAGCAGAATAATTCCAACAGCTGGTGTTTGTATGTATCAGCATGCCCTTTTACTTATAGTTATTACCCCACAAAATTGCACATAAATACAGAAAAATAATAACTTAATTTTAACCCACTGGATACAAAACACATGTCCAAAGCATTGCATTGTTATATATTGCAGATACCTCTGCCTGTAAGCCTAATAATTCTTGCCCACTGTGTGATCCCTGAATCCTGTGTGCTGGTGCAGTTTTCAATAGCTACATTTGGGTAAAATTTAGGTCCATTAGCTGAAGAGACATTTCATGCTGACAGAATCTACAATCAGCTCATTATCCTGTCCAGATTTCCAGGCAGCGGCTCCTGCAGATTGAAATTAGTTTCCACTTGGCTGGTCTAGTTATCACGTAGACTACAGGCTCGGTGAGACAGGTGAGCTATAGACACAGATCACTGACTGTTATCCTCTGCCAAGAGATCGTGCAACACTTTGCATCCATTAACCCTACCAGTGTCAAAGAGGGCTACACCAGAATTTATCAATGACGGTCCTCAAACACCACTAACAGTTCATGTTTTCTGAATTTCTCATTTCAGGTTTGTACATTTGTGGTTCTTTCATTCTGATTACTTCACATGTGCTCAGGTAGGGAGACTTAAAAACCTGCACTGTTAGGGACTTGAGGACTGTTGTGAAACTCTAGTTTACTTAGAGCTAATCCAATAAGGTTAGCATTCCTGTAAATTTGTATATAGTTTTCCCTGTGCATCTGCCTCTAGGACTCGATACTATTATTGCCACTAAATCCGTCTTATGAGGCACACGGCAACGAGCGTCGGTCTCAAAAAAAACATATTGTGGCCTAACGTTCTTCACAACTACTAGTTTCCACAACCCACACTAAATAAAGTGGATAGTGGGAACATCAAAGGACACTAGCTAGCACTCGATGTTTGAGAACCAGAAACACATATTCCACCTTTCTTCAAAATTTTTTGAAACTTAGATCAGGACTTTGTTCACTACCAAATCTTGGATTGATCTGTAGAACACTTCCTTTCTTGGATGATTTCACGGAACTTAAATGGCGACACACTTGATTGGAGGAAGCAAGTAGAATCTAGTGTTTTAACCTTTTTCAATCAATGTCACCAGTGAGGAATCGTGTGGTTTTTTTCCATTCTGGTAAAAAATTGTCACCTTCCTCCTATCAGAATGTCAGCCTGGCATCAGAACTGGGTTTTGTTCTGAAACCCATGAGAGTCTGTCTTGGGGGACATGGATCCATGGATGTATATGGCACGTTTGAAGATTTCCTAGGCCTGTAGTTATTCATGAACGTCTTGCATGAGTGAAAAACTGTTTTATGATGGCTAATATCCATGACGGCATATAGTTCCTTGATGAATAGGTAATGGTCTTCGAAAACACATGGTACACAATTTGTTCTTGGAGGACAAATCTGCTGCCTGCTTGACAGACATTCATCATGTTCCATCAGGTTGTTGCTAATGCTGATGTTTTGCAGGAATTCTGACATTCTCCACATAGGAAATCCCCTGTCAGCTTTATTCTTGACATATACTAAATTAGACTTATCATCCTGTAGCTGTGCCAAAGCAGCTATGCTGGGTGTGTAAAAGGTGACTGCAGCCTCAAAGCATTTGAGAAGAGCTATCTGGTATCTCTGAGGTCAGAGCCATACTCCACAGGGATAGTGGTTTTCTTAGAAATTCTGCTACTTGTATGTCATGTTTAGATATCTTGTGCCAGAAGGCTTAATCCTAGGGGTCAGTGGGGAAAACAGATTGTAATTTCTTTGGAAGCGATCACTTCTTCTCAGGAAATCTCCACACCTTTTTAATGATATTAATTATAACCTCATAGACAGGAAAGACTCTCTGCTAGGTTTTATACCCCTTAAACATTATATCTTGTTGGGTCTAACTACAGATGTGTCTTCTAATTCCACAGAGCTTCTTACAGCCTTGACTATCATGTTACTCTTTTCAGATGTTACTATTTTCAGATATATGTGTCCTTTCTTCTGCCTCACTCTGAGAAGCTGACTCTGGTGAGGACTGTATTGGTGGGCTTTGGCTCCTCATACCTGAGAAGGCAGAGAAAACTGGTCTAGCCATGATGTGTGCAGATATACATTTGTCTTAAGACTAGTTTTGGAACAGGAAAGCCTGGAGGATAAATAATCAGGGACTATAGAAACATGCCCAGACAACAGGCAATAACTTCCAATATTCCTGAGTAACTTGAGTGCTACAAGGTTGTTTCTTGTTTAAGCAGCCTCACTTAAAAGCAATGTGATAATGCAGCCCAGTGTGGGAGCCAAGATGGGCATCACAAAGAAGGGGATTATGTCCCTTCCCTGAATCCACCATCCTATAGAAGAAAGTTATATTGGAGTCCAAACTGTGTTATGCCGAGCACCACAAGAAAACAATTAATGGGACATGGACCCTAACCAAACGTAGCCTGTCTGAGAGGGATAGGAATATAAAATGTGGATGACTGGGAGGGACATCTTTTGTTATTTCCTGTCCTGTCTGGGAGGGTGGGGTCTTTCTCTTTGGTGTGTGCTAAAGGTCATAGTAGGAGAATAGTGAAGGCTTGGAACGACTTAGCCTTCCTAAAAGTGGCTTACTCAGTAACATCTTGTATTGGTGGTGGAAACCATTCTATCTCAAAATATTATTATTAGCATCTCCAAACATAAAAGTCATAATACTTCTATGCTACCTGGAGACATGTAGGAAATACCAAAATAGGTTTCAGTCCAGGCTACAATAGCATTATTACAATTATACTTTATTCAGAAGTGTTGTACAATAGGAACTAGACATACGGATACATTAAACAATATAAATAAGGCATAGAAAGCAAAATGATCAGAGGATCCAGCTTATGAGAGCTTACATTACTTTTGAACTACAATTCCCATCTTCCTCAGCTAGCAATTGAACAAGTAGCTAAAATACAATTGGATAGCATAGGGTAGGTTTAAAACACATTCTCAGTTATATATTAAATATACACAAATGAAACAGGTACATTTATATATAAACAAAACAAAAAAACACACTCACTGTATACTGATAAAACAGCAGCAAGCATACTAATGTACACAGACAGCACAGGAGGTTTAGGACTAACTGTGCAATATTGGAGAGTTAGATGCCTGATAAACCCTTCACCTAAACAACTGATTGACTCTAATGCAAGGGTCAGACCGTAATGTCAATCACCAAGCTGTCTGCAGCCTGGATCTGGATCAAGCGTCAGTCTGTAGTTCCCTTACCTCAGTGTATCACCCTGTATATCAAGCTTCTGGAAAGCCTGATATATTGAATTTAATGTCTAAGAAGAGGATCAATTTTCTGAGCAGCGTCCTGTGTCAGTTACATTCCCTGTTACTATGGAAGTTGTACCCTTATGTGTGTGTTGAAAGAAGGAAAGGAAGGCACAACAGGGTATCCTATTGAAATGCCAGCCATTATTTGGCGTCCAACAAAACACTGCATTTAAAATGAAGCCTGCATGAAAAGGGCGACATCAGAATGTTGCCCACATCAAAAGGTCGACATTCTAATGTTACGGGCGTAAGTGTAGCCACCATCTGTGCCTTAACTCTCCAATAATGAATCTTGGCCACATCACAGTCAAGATAATAAGAAGAAAAGGATAGACACAATTCTGGAGTTGTGTCATACACTAAGGACATTACTAGTTTTTTGTCTTATTATATAAACATAAACAGATAGCCTGCGAAGCTCCCTGTGTGCCAAACCGCACATGCGCAGTAGGGTCTTGCAGAATGGGCTGATCCAGAGCGGACAGCTCCTGACAGCTGACAGCCTGTCTGTGCTCCCAGCTCCGGGGCAGCAGCGGAGGAGGCTGGGTGACAAGTGCCTCCGCTGCTGCCCCGGAGCCGGGAGCACAGACAGGCTGTGAGCTGTCCGGAGCTGTCCGCTCCGGATCGGCCCGTGTATACGGGCTTTGTAACTAGCATACTATATAAAATATGCCGTTCATGCATACAATTACTTATTTTTGTCGATCATACAACATGTTTTTTGTCATTATCCCTTTGAACATATGGCCCATAGTGATTTTAACCCTTAGGATTGAAGAAACAATACACTGGAGAAGTCTTTAACATCCAAGTGGTTAAGTGTTGCCAATCAGGGAAAGCATTCAAATCCCCTGATTTTCCATTTTGAAGGCAAGTATTCTGAAGCGGAGATTTGCTTCACCCCTTCAGTGCCAGGCTGGACTGCAAAAGCAGTATAATAAGAAAGATGGTGCTGCTAACCTTACTGGGTGGAAAAGGAGAAGTTATCAATATTTAGTTTCAACTTAACCCTTTGAATGCCAAAGAGGTACTCAACGCATTGCAAAGCAATGCATTGCGTACTCCTCTGGCACTCAAAGGGTTAAAGTGGATTTATCACTTTAAATCAATGATGTCAGTTAAAAATGAAAAGTTTCATTTACATTATGTTTTTATTTTATTTCTAAGATGTATAATTTTCTTTTTTTTCTTTAAAGATGACTTCTCACATTTCCAAGTCCTCCCTTCAGGAGCTTCCATCTTGAAAGAATTTGTGTCTTTATTCCTCCTTATGAATTAATTGCAAACTGAAATGTTTTAGAAGTTTACAAAGAGGGAACAAAGTTCTGGTAAGATTAAAATGCCCAAGTGCTAAATAAGAAATCTCTTAAAATTGTGAACCCTGTTTACAAAACAAAAAGCTCAAATTACAGGTAGTTAAATAGACACATGTAATGAGACTAAAAGCTTTTTAGGTAACAGGTCCACCTTAAGGCATCTCTAGCATTTATGGGGTTAAAAAGATGCACAGCCTTACAGACATGTCATAGTGACGTAAATGCTAGTGAGGACACTGTTATGTTGTCACTTGGTTACAAGCACCCAGGGAATAGGCTCAGTAGGTGATGTTATTGCCTAGCTTCTCAATGGCAGCACAGAGGAACACATTATACAAGCATACTACTAACCCTTACTGTTAATCTTTATTGCTGGGATGTTAGACTCTTCCCACCTTCTTAAAGCCTTATGTTCAAAATGAGAGTGGAGGAATTCTGGGGCCAAGCAACTGTATATAGTTCCCACTGATTTGGTATTTTTAACTATATGAATGCTATTGATGTCTAGCAAAGCAGTGGGCTGGAGACTAGACTTGTGCACGGGCAAAATTTTTGGTAAAATTCGAATTCGGACGAATTTTTTTTTTTTCTAATTCGGATGATCTTAATTTCGGACCGGGCCTATTCGATTCGGACGAAATTCTGATCCATTCCGAATTATTCGGCCGAATTTAACATGGGTTAAATTATAGCAGTGCGCCTCCGTGCACGCTGCTATCATTATTTGCAGACAGGGTGTGCATTTAGAAAAAGATCCATCCCAAAAACGGACATTGTCGTACATTGAAAGTCTGTGCATGTCACCTCTACTCTAGCATGGGATGCCAGTCACAATGCAAACGTCGAACATCGAAAACCCATGCCTGTCATTCAATTTAGCATGTTCGAACATCGAAACCCCATGCCTGTCCTTCAATCTAGCATATGTTTGAACATCGAAACCTCATGCCTGTCATTCAATTTAGCATATGTTCGACATCGAAAACCCATGCCTGTCACATCCTACTCAACATAAGTGGTCGACTCGAACATGGACAAACTACATGTCACATTCTATGTTAGTACATTGGTAAAGATTAAGGTTTCATTTTCTGGCACCAGCCTCCTACCCTACTGTCCCTCTTTAGTACCCAAATTCCTCTCTCTCGTTTTCCTATCCTGATTTCCCCTCATATCAGATAACTCTATGTGTATATACATTGTAGAGTTTCATACTACATCAAGAATAAACATCAATGATTGTAATGTGATAGATGTAATGTGTTAACCCTTTGAGTGCCAAAGTGGTACGCAATGCATTGCAAAGCAATGCGTTGCATACCACTCTGGCATTCAAAGGGTTAAAAAGAAAAATTGAGACATTCTGTTGTGAACAAACTGCAACACAGAAGAGAAATAAAAAAAATGCTTGACATCTATACTGAAGAGGGGTCCACAGCATTGTCTTAGTATAGCAATATCACCGTTTTCCGTGAGTGTGCAATACAGGGCTCTACGATAATTGCTGGGCATTTCCCAATGTCATAATCAGGGGATGATGGGAGTTGTATTCTAACTACTGTTAGGAAACACATAAGTGATGCACATTCATCTCCCACCTAGAAATTATTTACACACGAGGCAACTCCTCCAAGTAATACCTAGCCCCTTTCCAAGTGAAAGGACTTCCAGAAAGGCTTCAGATCTCTTAATGACTCACCTGTTATTGCCAGTCAGCGGGACCCGGAGAGTAGGAGGGGGTGATGCTATGGCTGCACGGCACGGTGCTCTTAGTTGGTCACTTGTCGCAATGTTGAAGCCAGCACCTTCTGGGTGGAGACACCTCACAGCAATCCTGTTCAGGACACATCATGCACTGTTGTGCACTCATACTAGGGATCCCAAATGTTTAGACTCATTTCGTACAGGGGGCACCCTCCTGTATTTGTAAAACCTCTCTAGCAAATCTGGGACGGTAGACCTATTTACTCAAGTCTTGACTTTAGGTGGGCGATAAACAATATAAAATAGGCATAATGTTTCACTATCACATAATTCACGTCACTGAAGCAGCCAGCAGGCATCGCCACTGAGTGAGCATAGGGCTGCCCGGCTGCTGACAGTCACACTGATGGGATGGGACACCCTGCAACACAGAAATGGCGGAAGAGCACAAAATAAACATGCTATGGGACGGTAAATTGCCGCCCCTGTCAAAGTGCCACCTGGGTCCATGGACCCACTGGGACCCATGTAAGGGCCGGCCCTGTATTCGAACAAATACCTAATATTTTTTTATATTTTGCACAGGAACAAATATTACTTGCTCTTGCAGTGGCAATAACTGGAACTAATGCTGGCTGCCTACCTATGCCTAGCCTAATGCTACCTGCCTGCCTACACAACAACTGCACACTCTCTAATCTCTTCTCTCTCTGAGCTCCAACAACCCAATGAGGAAATGCAGGCTGTCTGTCTGTGTGACTGTGTCATTAGTCCAACAGCCATCATGAAACGAAGAAGGCTATTCGAATACAGACAAAAGAGGGAAGTAGTGCATGAAACGGAGAATGGAATTGGACTAGAGACATGGAGGGAAAATTATGGAGGGAAAGTAATTGAGCGCGCACAGGAAGTACAAAAAAGTCCTGGTCAAAAGTAGTCAAAACTTTTGGAAATGTGTCGATTGCCGAAACTTCCGAAAGTTTTGACGAATTTCGGACCTGGGCTGTTCGGAGTCGGATCATTTTTTCCGAATGACCCTTGAGTTTCGGATTGGCCGAATGTCTCCGAATGACCCCATTTTCGACGAAATCCGAATGTCTCCGAATGAATTCGCACATGTCTACTGGAGACCACTCTAACATTCAATGGCTTAGAAGGCCCTCCTAATTCAATGTAGGTTTGGGGAAATGTATTTCACTTATTGTGCACCTAGTTTATTCCCAAACCTCCACTTCTTCATTTGAGAATAAGTATTAGGGAGGAGTGAACTGTTCATTAGCCCTTTGAGTGCCAGAGGTGTACACAATGCATTGCTTTTGTAAAGCCTTGTGTAGCCAGGAGATTCATGCAGGAAACTGCATAACGTTATTGAGATGGGAGGGGCCGAGAAGGAGGAGTAGAGAGGGATTGAGTGGGCATTTTAAGTTTATTTTGTGGGTAAAGGTGGGATGCAGATATGTTATTGATGTGGAGTGAGGGAGAGAAGGGGAGACAGATTGAGGGGAACATTTTAATTGTTGTGGGTAGAGGGAGGGAAAGAGGGTGTGTATTACATACATGCACATTACTTTACCAAAAATCTTGGGTATAAATGTACACCTGTGTAACAGTATTATACATGGGTGCATAATATACCTGTGGTTTTACAGTACCAACACACCTGTTATTTAGGCACACACTCACCTGTCCATACTTGTTCTGTTATTTACACACACTGTTATTTTTTTTATTTTTATTTTTTTTTATAAAGATTGATGTGCTATTACTCATATTTTGATCAACTAGAAAGTCCCACTGTCACCCATTCCCTCTTCCTGTACTCTGCCTTTCTCCTTAACTGAATTTGGGAACAGGTTTGCTGATCTCATGTCAATGCAGCTTTACGTGACAACACAAAGGAAATATACTACATGAGACCAGCAATCCGTACTGAAGGATATCATAAACATTAAGACCTCAGTGTTTCTGACTACAGCTTTCTCAGTCCTGTAAAACTTAAAAACACTACTGATTTTCTTTCTCCAACGCATTTGCTGATATGTGCTATACATTCAATAAGCACTGAGAAATCACAGACCCTACAAACCATAAGAAATGAGCCATGCCCCAGCTTACGATCCATAGGCACTGCACCACCACAGACCTTACAATCCATTGTCACTGAGCCATCTCAAGGCTTACAGTCCATACTTACTGAGCCATCCCAGAGGTTACAATCCACAGGCACTGAACCGCCACATAACTTACAGTCCATAGATGCTGAATCAAATAAATTACAGAACACACGCACTGAGACACCCCAGAATTTTCAATGCATAGGCACTTGGCCATGGCACAGCTTACATTTCAGGGAAACGTCTGGGGTGAGAAAGAGCATGAGTCTGAGGGGGAGAAAGAGCGAGATTTTGACAAGGAGAAAAAGTGAGAGGCTGAAATAGAGAGAGAGTGAGAGTCTGAGAGGGAGTAAAAGCAAGAGTCTGAGAGGGAGAAAGAATGAGGGTATGAGGGGGAGAAAGAGCGAGAGTCTGACAGGGAGAAACAGTAAGAGGCTGAAATGGAGAAAGAGAGAGGGTCTGAGAGTGAGAAAGAATGAGGGTCTGAGAGGAAGAAAGAGTGAGATTCTGAGAGGGAGAAAAAGCGAGAGTCAGCAAGCTACTCGACAATTGGTGGGAAAAAAACAAATGTAAATACTTTAGAACCTGGTAGAGTGACACTGGATACCCTTCAGTCTGCATGTCAGGGGAGGGCTGACCTGGGGGGCTAGTCATATTTATAGGCTGATGGGCTTGCTGCTGGAAATGGAGCTACACTTGTGATACCACTGAGCTTACAACTGAAATGGAGCTACACAACTGATACCACAGAACTATAATCCAAATTGAGCTCCAATAGTAGCATAACCCAATTCCCCTGTAAGCTCTATAGTATCACTAGTGTAGCTTTACTTAAACTGTAAGCTCTATAGTATCAGTACTGAAGCCCCATATCAGTTATAAACTATGTGGTATCACTTGCCTTACTTCACAAAATCACAGCAACAATGTGCCAATTTTAAAACTAACAAAAGGGAGTGGGCTGAGACAGTGGGCTCGAACAATAGTGGAAATGGGCCACTTGACTGTATTTGCCCTCGGGTCACATGTTGCCAGCCCTCCCCTGCTGCTTGTGTGGCAGAAATCTTACCTATTCCCTCTCACAGCCACCCATATGACTGCTGAAGCAAGCGTTGACCCAGTCCAATGGCTCCGCACTGCTTTCTTGTAGTTTAAGGATATATTTGTTAAAGTCTAAAGAGCATGGAGCCAGTGGCTATGTTGTATTAATATATCACAGCTCTGGGCACACCACAGTGAATTAGATTATTAGCATATAGACCATGATGTGTGCACTGAGAGATCCCTGGTGGGCCAGTTTTTCCTATGGATGCTGCTTTTGACACAGGGTTCCCATCCTGCACCACGGGGGTCTCTCTTACACCCCTATATCAGTTTCACGAAATGTTTCAATATAATGTCATGCATAAAGTTGTTCTGTGTAAAAGATACATGATTAGAGAACAGCAGGTACTTGAACAGAAAACTGATTTACCATGTGAGTGCCAGAGGGATGTCCAGTGCAGACAGTACGCTGGCACTCAAAGGGTTAAAGGAATTCCACTGAATACTAAACTTCCACGCACCTTGCTTTGGCTGGAACATTCTAATGGCCATTATGAATTTGTCCTTGCACCATTATTTAAGAGATAACATCTTCAATCAATTCTAGATCCGAAGTCCATGGAAGTGGACATGATTTTTGCTGCAGGATTGATGGACTCAATGTCTGTCCACTGTGGCTCACACTCACTGCTTCAGACTGAAAAGGATAGTAATGTTTTTTTTCTGTTTCTTTAATTTAAAATACTGTAAAATATTAAAGATGTGACCAATGTCATTCACACTTTTTAATACTTATTCGTTTCAGAGTAAATTTGTTTTTTAAAATCCTTCTCTTTCTCTGACATCAGATACTTATATTGAACAGTAGCAGAATGGTTAGCCAACTATTTCTCATGGCAACCCACTCAGATCACACACACCACACAAAGACAGCTGTCTTCATGTGTGTAGCTTTAATTCATCCTGTACACTGACTAAAGCTCAACAGGCATAAAAACTACTCACAGAGATACTGCTGTCTCCGTGTCAGCTAAAACAAGGTGGGTCACCAGGGTGACCGCTGAATCACATTGGGCAGTCCCCTATGTCAGTGAAAGGGGAGGGAGAGGGACTTTAAAAGCTAAATTACTCAAATCCTAGTGAGTTTTAAAGAAAAAAGTGCCAATGGGCACAGTATGAGTTCCTGTGCTCCCACTAGCAACTGTCATGTCCACCTCCACGCACATTACATCCAGGATGGCTTGAAGCTATCATCTACTGACCCAAGAAAAAAGTCACAATTCATTGAGGCCACTATAATTTCATGACCATGTTAAGGTAAATGTAGGGTTATTATTAGGAGATGTTACCATTCCTTTAATACCTCTGTTACTAAAGAGTTCGAAGGTGAATTCCAAATGAAATGGAGAACTCCGCAAACAGGGGGTTAAGGGCAGAGTGCAAAAGTATTGTTCAAAATTGAATTATTCATTTGGATACAAATTGTAATTGGAGTACCTCAAGGTTCACAGTGAACACCACTCTTTATAATGTGCTTATTAATGAGCATGAAGTGGGCATTGCTTTCAGTAGATGGTACTCAATTGTGTAAGGTAATTACTTCCGCGAAGGATGTTTGTTCTCTTCAGTGGGACTTGGATATGACAAATAACAGATGAGATTCAATACTGATAAAAAGAAGGTTACACACATGGATAGTACAAAGAAATCAGATGCTTATGTATGTTATAGGGAATTATTACATTTTATGATCAAACATATCATGCAGCCGGTAACTTTCTGTTAATTACAGATGCCAATTTTCATGCAAGTCTGTGTTTTTAGTTCTTGTATCCCTGCTTGCTTCTATTTACTAATCTTATCTCTCTAGCGTAGGTAACTGCATTAATGAGTCAATGGTGTAGCTCTCTGAGGTCAATGGGGGTATATGGAAAATAGACAGAGGAACATTACCCAACAATCAACTGGATCTGCATTTATACATTATTATTTTTATAGGCAGTTGTCTTTTATAGATCAGCTATGCATCTATTTTATTTGTATATCTGATCTGTATTATAGTATACTGCTAATTGTTTCAGTTTATACTCTGATACACTAGTGACCCAGACCTGCTGTATTCCATTGCTTGTTGGGTATGCACTGAAGGCATGCTTCAGACATCATAATATACAGACTCTAAATCTAAGTATATATTATACTAGCAAAATATAGCATGGTGTTGCCTGCGTATTGTGGCAAAGCACGTGAACCAGAAAATGGCCAGCGACTATAGGCAAATTACTGAATGTTAGTTAAATGTGAAATTGTGTCTGAACTAGCTAAAGGATAGTAACACTTAATATGTAATATATATATATATATATATATATATATATATATATGTAATATATACATATATATATATATATATATATATATATATATAGTAGGTTGTATCCTCCTACACACCTAGATGAGACCTAGTTGTCTTGAAAGCTTTTATCCTAGAACCACTCAGTTAGCCAATAAAGGTATCATTTTTACTCTAATAGTCTCCTGCGTTTTCTGTGGTTAACACTGTGCCAAGCTTTACCCAGGTCTGACTAGGACAGAGGAGAACCGGGCTCATTTAGCAGCCATCCCTCCAGTACCAACCCATAAATTAATCATCATTTTGGGAATTTCTTTCTCTTATGTGTCCTTGTCACTGCAGAAAATGGGTTGTTAGCGCCAGCCGTTCAACTGTATTTGATCAATGAAACCGAAACCTTCCAAAGGAGTGATCCTGCCTGTATAGACTGTCAATCTTGCTATCTGATCCTCTTATTTTGTAACTCTTGGGCTGCTTATATGCCACATGTCCAGGGGCTGCTATCTCAAAGCCCCTGGAGTCAGGCATAGTGCAATAGCCAGAAAACTGATAGAGTCTTCTTCATACATCTTTTCATCATGCCCCCTATCCCCACCTTGCTGTGGATATGGCAAGATCTGGTCCAATCATGCTTGCTATGCGTTTCACTGTTGGACACATCCACATTTCTGCATTGTGTCTTCTCATTCAGACAGCCTTGATCTGTACACATGAATTAAACCTTGTATTGTTTTAGAGAGGAACTGTTTTTCTGGAGGCAGCAGCGTGGTGTGCATTCCATAGTTGGAACATACACTAGAATAAGAGCTTTCGGGCTTACTTAAAAGCGGCACACTATTTTTTCTTTGGTTTTGTAAACCCCATTGTGAATGCTATTAAAAAGATAGGACTCTTCCAATTTTTGTTTTCAGTTATGTCTACCTCACAGAAATCTCACTCAAAGGACCCCTGAGGCTCAGGCAAACAAGGAAAATAAGGGGCCCAAACTCAAGGATTGTGATGGTTGTGACAACAGGTTACCAACTTCATATCCAGCTGTTATGTCAGGATTGCTTAATTAAGGAGGCAGGTCTTGAGATGCCATCTCATTTGAACGGGATAGTAATGTTTCAAAATAAAAGCAGCTCCAATTAATCTTCATAGTATTTGGGCCATGGAGAGTGTTATTTCAGTACTGTCAGAGTTGTAGTTCAAGTGTAATTGAATGATAAAATATCCCCCTACTGCCTCTTTTACTGATGTAACACTGCTCAGTTCAGAGCAGCAGGGTGGTGTCCAAGTGGATTGCAGAGAGTGACAATCTTCAATTAACATAAGGGGAAAAACCTGAAAAAACTGTAAATGGGGGCAGGGTTTTCATTGTTTTCACGGTAAGAAGACTGTCCCTTGCTGCTAGCTGTCTGGTCTTAAGATCAGATTCCACATCTGAGGGGAGGTGGCTTACACTAGGTAAAAGGGTAGGAGGGGGATACTTTATCATTCAATTACTCTTGAACTACAACTCTGAAATAACACTCTCTATGGCTCAAATACTATGAAGATTAATTGGAGCTTCTGTTTTTGTGAAACATTACTATCCCTTAAAGGGAGACATCCCTTAAGGGTGACTTGCATTGAGGGGGCTCTGCCTTCTAAGTGAAGCATTCCAAGTGAATTTGGATCTAAACAGAACTTGAAGCAGGACTTGGTCAAGAGATGGGAAGCAACATCTCACATATCGGTTCTATAAGGAAGGATCAAAAGCACTGACTTCAATAAGGACACTGCAGTCCTCTTAAAGTGCCAGCCTCACAATTCAACACCAGCTCCTGGAGGGTGAACAACACTAAACCAGACTCTGAGCCAAAAACAAATTTTACCATACTTTATTCTATCTTCTTTCTTCTCTTCCATCTGTCTTTTGCTTGTAAAATAAAACAGCATTATTACAAAGCATTAACAATGATATCGTTTAACCCTTTGAGTGGCAGAGGGGTACGCAACGCATTGCAAAGCAATGTGTTGCATACCTCACTGGCAGGGGCAGACTGACCAGTTGGGCATTCTGTCTCGGACCAGGGGCCTCCAACCCAGGGGGGCCTGCGTCCATTTAGAGTGACTCTAGTCTTGACTCCTATCTCTGCAATAAGACCCGGTGGCATGCTGCCATTTAGATGCCCGCCGCTTCCAAGAAAGTGAGACCTTGAGGACGCAAGTATTTGTGGTTAGACTTGCTGCCAGACTTACATTACCGTCTGGCAGCAAGCAAAGCTTCTTTTCAATGAGTCTTGAAGAGAAGCGAGTACTGGTTCCTGCACATGCGTATGTCGTGTAAGCATGCACAGATGCATATTGATGTCATCACTGTCCACAGGGGCACATGATGTCAACCGGAGTAGAGAGGCTCAGAGGATATTGTGTGGGGAGAGCAGAGCGCCCACGGCCTGCAAAGGAGGACACTCTCACTCACTCTCATTCTCAAAAATCCATTCTGGATGAAGGCAGCAGTCAGATAAGAAGGATACAAAAGACCCAGGCAAGCTAGTACCCACTCCCCAGGCTATCCAAGGCAGCCAGTAGTAATACCCTTAACAAGGTTCTTTAATGTGAATGGAGGAGAGTGAACTTAATATAGAAGAAAGGGGAAGGAGCGCAAACAAAGGAGCCATTAAGTATTTAAACATTGTAAATAGGCAAATAACATACAGTATGTATGGATATATATAGGAGGACCATAAAAGGAAAAAAGGAATACCTTTAAAATATTAGACGATAGATAGATAGATAGATAGATAGATAGATAGATAGATAGATAGATAGATAGATAGATAGATATAGATAGATATAGTATTATATTTTATCACGGATTTCTTTTTTCTGTTTATGGTCCTCCTATATTTTGGCCTTAATAATGTATGTTAACTTTATTTTTAAAGTGACTAAACATATATACTGTATGTCAGTTGCCTATTTATCACTTTTAAATACTAACTTTGCACTCCCTCCCCTTCTTCTGTTTTACCTCTAAATAGTAGTAGTACCCCCTGCCCAGGCCATCCAAGTACCCCCCTAGGCCAGTACCCCCCCAGGCCCGCAACAACTCGAAATAATATACACATACACCATGCAGAAATGTAATGCATAAATGCTAAGTAAATTGACTTAGCTTATATCTTCATGTCTCCGCCACTTGGTGTGGCCTAGCCATTGGCTGGGATGTTCTTACGCACGTTCCAGCCAATCAATTTAAAGAATCTGATTGGCTGGATGTGAGTAAGAACATCCCAGCCAATGGCTGTGAGGGAAATGGAAGTGAGACTGCCCATATATAAAGGCAGGCTCACTTCCAATTCCCTCAGTATGCTACGGGCATCGGCCCATTCAGGACTGAGCGCATTCGTGTGGCTCATCTGTGTCTCTGCTGCCTCCGCGGCCACACCAAGAGGAGGAGACATGAAGATATAAGCTAAGTCAGTTTACTTAGCATTTATGCATTACATTTCTGCATGGTGTATATATTACTTTTATGGCATTTTTACATATTTTAGCAATACATGGAGGCATTTAAGTTATGGAATATTCATGGCACAATAATATTGTAACCTTTTGAGTGCCACTCAAAGGGTTAAACGATATCATTGTTAACGCTTTGTAATAATGTTGTTTTATTTTACAGGCAGAAGAGATGGAAAAGAAGAAAAAAGATAGACGAAAGAAGTGAAAACAGAAGGAGAAGAACAGTGGATGACAGGTAAGTGTAAGATGTATGAGTTAACGATTGGTGCTTGGCAGTATGTCAGGCACCAATTGTTAGCTTTTTTTACTGGCAGGTTCCCAATACTGCCGTTATTTAGCGGCGTTTTGGGAACTTAACGCACAAAACGGACATGTGGCCACAAGACCATTTTTGTGGCCTAACGTCCGTTGTGCTTAATGCTGGTAGGACATTTGAATACCGACCAAGACATTTTCTTTTGTCGGTCGGTATCCATTTTGCCCCACCGGCATTTTTAACACCAACATTTGGATTGCGCCCTTAATATCTTACATGTAAGAAGGGTTGAAGTATTTTTGTTTTTAAGGCAATAATAAATTTGTGAGCGATGTATTCATATCAAAGGTCATGTTTTATCTGATCTCTTATTTATATTAAGTAGAGGGTAGTAGATATTTGTGAATTCTGACATTACATCTTAATAAAACATGGACATGTAAGAAAAGAATATGCAGCTTTTCTGCTAATAAATGTGCGCTGTTCCACCTGGCAGACAAAAAGTCAAATTCAGCTTGCTATTTTGGTTCAATTATTACTATTTAATTAAAGCAGAGGCCAGAGGTTTAAACAGAAAATGAACACCTTCTGCCCACGCCAATTGCAAAATTAAAAGATCCATTAATATTCGTGAGTTAAAGGCTCCACTTTCAATCCACAGCAACGATTACAGGCTGGGATAATTGAATATTCCAGGAAAAGATGATAACTCGTGAGATAGGAGCACAGAATGTGCTTATACACAGGAGTGAGGCTGAGCAGGACTCTTACTCAGCAGCACAGTGACATTAACCCATTAAGGGCCAGAGAGCTAAACAAGGTATTATAAAGCACTGTGTTGCACACCACACTGAACTTAAAAAGGATTAAATAAGGACTGTACCCATAGGAATACATTTCTTCTAATATACATGCCTAGGAAGTTGCAAATGAGCTGAGCCTGTGATTTTTTAAATATTAACCCTTAGTTCTTATCCTGCATGCTGTAACAAGAGGATCTGCAGTCTTCAATCATTCATTTAATAATAAAAGGCCAGATGTATGTTTGCTCAATGCAGTCATGTACAGTAGAGACTGCCCAAACTCTGTATGTTTTTTCTGATGCAGTCATGCGCAGTAGACACTGCCCGAACGCACAGAATGCTGGGAGGTGTAGTTCTGAGTGATGCACTCTGGCCCGTGTACACGGGCTTTTAAACTAGTTAACCTATAACTTCTAAAGTGGAGGTTGAGTCTTCTTTATTGTTTTTTAGCAGGTAGCGCTATATTTCAATACTTTTCAAAACAGTTTTGTACTTCAAGCGCTATTTAAACCAAAAGGATCTCCCTCCCGACCCTTTCCCCTGCATCACTCATACCTCAGGCTGGTCCAGATGAAGTGCAGAGAAGGACAATCTTCAGTAAGCATAAGGAAAATCCTGCCCTTCTTCGTCAAGGGGACACTGGATGGGAGTGCTCAACAGTTCCGCCCGATCTCGGGACAGTCAGTCAATTCAATTCAGATAAAAACCATTCTTTATTTCTAAAGTATAAAATACTTCAATGTGAGGTACACAGGAGGACACGATCCGCCTATGTCAGGATCCCCTGGGACTCAAGCTCTACCAACCTGAGAAGGAGTAGTCACAGATACAGCGACTCCTCCAACAAGGGCTGGTGGAGTGAAGGCTTGAGTGCGTCGCTGGGGAGCATGGCTGGTGTTCGCAGGCCCCCTGTAGTGCGTTGTGATGTGGCCAAGGCTGTGTAAAGGTGCTGGCCGGAAGCCAGGTGACCCCCTTCGGTTGAGCTGAAAAAGGCCCAGGAGAACGCACTACAGTGAGGACACCCACCACCAACCCCAGGGAAGGTCTAATTCCAATACAGGACAAAAGGACTCACTAAAGGCAAGTCCAGAGGCAGGTTGGGCACAGGCAGTGGTAGGATTTCCAGAGCAGGAGGCCAGGGAACCGGGAGCAGGTCCCAGGGAAGGAGAGGCAGGGGAGCTGCAAGAGCTGGCAGAAGCAAGATACCCTGAGAGGGAGCTTGGACTGCAACAAAAGAAGAGAAGGCCTAGGAGACTAGCAGGGATACTAGGTGGCTTCAAAGAGGAAGCCTGATACAGGCCAAAGACTGCAACAGAAACTACAAGACCTCACAGGAAGCCACAAGTGAAGACTGGCAGAAGCAGGGTCAGGGCAGCAGAGAGCACCAGACGGTAGGAAGGCAAGAGATGCTGGAAGGCAAGCTGGACAAACAAGGCCTGGAGAGGCAGGGAGATTCGGCAGGCGAAGGTAGACTCAGGAGACCGCAGAACAGGAAGCAGGTCTGGGCAAGAAGGCACAGTGCAACTTGACAGGCACTAGGAACGCTATAATCGAGCGTCACACAGAAGCGGCATGCGGCTATAAAAGACCCAGACCCGGAAGTGTGGTGACGTGCCGACCGGAACCCGAAAGAGAAGGGAAGGCGGCAGAGCCCGCCGTGCAAGTGACGGGAAGGAGGACATGACAGCCTAACGCATTTTGTGAATTAAAATCACTTAATCATAGGCTTCTGCCAACATCAGAACATCCTGATTTTATAGCAACTTCCGTTTCAATCAATCAGATCAAAACATATACAGCTGACGATGTTCTAACTTAAGACTACAGCATTATCGCAATCTGCCCATTCCCCATACAAACAGCTACGAATCCCAAACAGGATCATATGATACAAAGTAGCATGCACGGAAGAGGATATAATGCAGTTCTCCACGTAAGAGTCAAAGTTCTTAAAGGCAAAGTAACAAATACTCATGTGCCTAAAGAACTTCTCATGCTCGATTAAATTAATCAAACCAAAACCTTTCAATACTCCTGAGATAGTGGCCCAAGCATTATAGTAGGAAACATGGTGGACCGCAAGATTTATCCTATACACTAAAAAATACATAAAAATGTATATACATAAACATATAAATCAAACATTTAAATTGAGGAATGAGGAAAACATGTGAACATGGGCACAATGCTATTACATATACACATTTCCTCAGAAACAGACTATATTCTGACTAGACCCAGAAAATCACTATATATCCTATATCATATTGATATTTCAAAGACCTTATGTATATATAATGAAATTATCTTAAAGATATTATAGAGAAGATATTACATTTTACCATATAGCTCACATTCATGAAAATTATATACACCCGTCGGAAACCACAACATCGGTTTTCTACCGGCGAATATAGAGCATTACATCATGTTCTGAGTTAATACTAAACAGGACTTATTGTATCCATTTGACCTCCGCTCTATCTAATGTGTCCTGTAAATCCCCTCCCCTTTCTGAGGGGCAAATCCTTTCTACTCCTTGAAAAGAAAAGAGATATTAAAATCAGAGCACTCTGCAAAGTGTCTAGCCATTGGTTTAGCTACATCTTTTCTATTTATAGAATTAATGTGTTCACTTAAAAGACCAGGGGAGCCCGGAATTCCATGACGGTCCTTAACTGAAAAGAAGCCATGATGGTCCTGGACCGTCATGGGTCCTTAAGGGGTTAATTGTGTGTGTCATACGACCAACATATTGCTTATCATTTCAGGTAGGTCAAGAGATGCACAATAAATGTGGTTCTACAATTTATATATTGTTTTATATTGTAGATCTTACCAGTTGATGTGCTAGAAAAAGTGGCACCCACTTTGACATAAGAGCATGAAATGCATCTCCTGGCTCCACAGCCATACATTACTGTGGTGTTTAACCAGGTTGCCTTTGGCTGGAACGCACTTCTAAATAGGCTGGGGGATAAAATCCCCCCTAAAATAGGGGCTCTCCTACTGACAAATCTGCATCCCTTTTGAACTACTGAATTCAGTCTGGAATCACCCAATAAAATTGGGATATGTTTCTTTATAATATCCCTAATATGGGAAAATTCCAGACTGTAATCCATAACGAACAAAAGGTCTTTAACCTTTGAAGCTTCGTTCATCCAGAGATAACAACTTGTCTATTCGTATTCAAAGCACGTTGACAGGCATGGTCTATGAGATCCGTGGGATAGGCCCATTGTATAAACCTATCCCTCATATCTAGAGACTGTGCCTCAAACTTACATAGCTTTGTACAATTTCTCCACACCCGGAGAAACTGTCCTATGGGGACTCCCCAGATTCCCTGGATAGTATGTCTGGGATGGCAGGATTTGGCATGCAGCAATGAGTTACCCGTGCAGGGTTTCCTGTACATGGTCATCAGTATAGTATCTCTATCCAGAATCAACTTGAGATCCAAGAATGCTATCTGCTTAACCTGGAATTCAAACGTGAACTCCAGATTAAGCTGGCTAGAATTAAGGAACTGGACAAAAGAAACAAAAGAATATCTTGTTCCAACCCAAACAAACAGCAGATCATCAATAAACCTATTGTACATAGAGATATACTGACCATATGGGTTAGAGGTATGATAGATATACATGTCATACCTAGAACCACCCCATGTACAGGTTTGCAAAAGAAGGTGAAAATTTAGCCCCCATTGAGGTGCCACATTGCTGCAAATAAAACACCCCATCATATCTAAAGAAGTTATGTTTTAATAGGTATTCAATGGAAGTCACCAAAAACCACTTGAGATCACTAGAATACGAGCTTTACTTATCCAACTGGTACTTTATAGCTTCCAATCCTTTATCATGAGGTATAGTGGAATAAAGTGACTTAACATCCATTGTCCCCAAATTGAAGACTCCATTATTTTAACATTTTGTAATATTAGTAGCAGATGGCCAGAGTCTCTAATGTAGCTCAGAAGCTTTTCATTTAGAGAGTCTATGCCAGCCACTATGGGCCTTCCTTTGGGTGGGCGTTCTTAGGTAGGTGATGGAATATGGGTACCTTGGGATACTTAACCAGTAAGTGTTCAACTTCCTTCCACCAAGGGAAAAACCCTCCAACAAACTGCACATGATTTTAGAACAGCTTTTAGTCAGGTCCCTGGGCAATACAGAATAAGATGATTTATCCCGTAATTGCCTTAGTGACTCTTGATGGTAAGCCAGTGAATCCAAAACTACAACCCACCCCCCCTTATCTGCGTTCTTAATAACTATTGATTTATCCTGGGACAATTCCAGTACTGCCATACTCTCACTATAGGTAAGGTTATTATATGTGTTGGACCAAGATGTATGTAAACAAATCTCATCATTCAGTCTTCTTAGTTCTTTCTCAATCATAGATTGAAAAGTGTCAATGATGTCTCACGAACCTATTAAGGTGCAAGACCGTGTCCAGAAAGTTAAAGTGCCTCGTAGGTGAGAATCACAAACTCCTGGATAATACTGTCATTTGTGTTTACTGTCATTTCTTGAACAGGTTTATCACCTCCTGCCCCTGCCTTTGGCTCGCCAGGGTCTGCTTTCTCTTCCTCTTGCTTGTGGTACCCTGCCTGATTAGTTTGTATGCTGTTGGGCTCGTGGATTCGGACAAAATTATTTGGGTCGCCTGCTCGATATCCTCCTCGATATCCTAACTGAATGAAGATTGTCCCTGCTCTGATCCATCTGGTCCCATTACCGGATTCCAGATTTGATCAGAGGCAGCCACAAGGGGTGGGAGGGGTGATTCTTTAGGATTCATTAGTGACTGAACTACAAAACTGTAAGTATTGAAGTATAGCACTACATGAAGACTCGACCTCCACTTTATTAGAAGTATTACCATCCCTTTAATATGAGCAGATAATGCAGTAGGAAATACTTGACTCTGAACCAGAGAATTTGGGCTAAAACTTGAGAGTTCCCATGTTTAACTCTCTGAGCATCAGAGGGGTAAGAAATGCACTTAACCCTCTGGCAATCAAAGAGATACAGGGTTCACAAACAGAACTACCTGTGTTTATTTATATACATCTTATCATTATCGCCTTCAGCCTTTGCTGATCCACTGCAGGAGGAAGACCTCCTCAGCAAGCCTCCAACAACTCTGGTCCTGTGCCTTCTGTTGCCACTGTACCATCAAATTTGGTAATTTCATCTACCCATCTCATTTTTGGTCTTCTTCTTGGATGTTTAGTATCGAGTGGAGTCCATTCCATAATTTGTTTGGTCCACTACCATCAGGTCTTCTTACTTTGCGGCCTGCCCATTTCTATTTCAGGCATTTAATTATTTCAATGATGTCATAGACTTTTGTTGCTGACGAATCCATGCACACATTATTTGGTTTCTATTTGTTATGTTTAGAATTTGCTGCTCCATAATTCTCTGTGTAACCTTAAGTTTTTGTATGGCATTGGTATTCAGTGTCCATGTTTCAAAGCCATATGTAAGGAATGGGAGGACACATTGGTCAAAAACCTTTTGCCTGAGGCAGAGTGGTATATTTGTCTTAAAGACTGTACTACTAAGTTTTCAAACGTTTGTTATCCTAATTTTACATATCGCTTAATTTCCACCATGGTGTTTCCATCTGTTGACATTTTCTGTCCATGGTAAACATACTTGCCAACTTCTTCTAGTTCTAGTCCATCTACTGTGATTTCCATTGTTATGATAATTTTGTTAAACATGACTTGGGTCATTTTGGGAGGCATTTTGAAAATAGTTTAGCAAGGGCATTGAATAATGGTTGATCTCCTGCTTACAGCATTTTATTAATAGGATTTTAGTGTTCTTACCTGTTAAATCCTTCTCTCTATAGTCAATATGGAACACAGATGCCATGGGGTTGAATCCTTCCTTCTGGAGGGCAGGACATCTCAAAAGATAGTCTTGTAGGTGGAGACTCCAAGACACTCATCTAGCTCAACCCTCACTCCGCCTATTATCCTGTAAGAATGTGACCGAAGCCACACTAACAAGGTATCATGGTGCCCCATGATTGCCTCTAGCAGATTTGCCATAGAGCGACATTATTCACTTCCTAGCTGTCGCTCTCGCTGAGTCGCTATTCTTATAGGTCACTATGTTGGTGAGGTCATTGCTCCGCCCACCTGTCAGGGTTTTTAAACCTCAGCCTGTGTCATTGCCTTTGCCCTTTCATGGTGTACCTGAGCTTATTGCTGTGTTGGTCCATTACTGTTCCTGTGTATTACCTGACTACATCTGACTACCCGTTCCGGCTCTGACTCCTGTCTATGTCTGATTACCCCTTCCGGCTCTGACTCCTGGCTACGTCTGACTACCCGTTCCGGCTACGACCACTGGCGACGTCTGACTACCCGATCCAGTTCTGACCATTGGCTGCCTCTTGGTTCGCTCTCTGTTGTTGCACTCCTTTGCTATTCCGTGCCCCGGTTTGGTTTCCTTGTCGCCTGTGCCTTCCGCTCTGTGCTCGCTTTTGTTAGCGCTGATTGTCGGTCATTCTGTCTGTTTGACCTCCCGTGGCCGTCCTGGTTTGTGTGTTGCCTTACCTAGCCTCAGTACTGGTTACCAGACTATTGTATACCCTATCGCTAGGGTATTGTTGCGATCCTTTATTCCTGCTGACTGTGTGTGTGTGGGAGTGCTCTGCACTGACCTCACATCTACCTGTGTGAGTCCCAGGGCCATTCAGATCTTGCTCATCTGCCTAGTGAAGGGTGAGGAAAGTGAGTCCGCTGTTCCTCCCTGGTCTCATGAAGGTGTGCCATTCAGCCGTATGCGTGGAGTACTCGCACTGTTATTCCATCTACCTGTGTGAGTACCAGGGCCTTTCCATTGTCGCTCATCTGCCTAGTGAAGGGTGAGGAAAGCAAATTTACTGTTCCTCCCTGGTCTCAAGAAGGTGTGCCATTCATAACGTGTGCGCGGTGTACCCGCACTGTCCTCACATCTACCTGTGTGAGTCCAATGGCCATTCTGTTACTGCTCACCTGCCCGGTGAAGGGTGAGGAAAGTGGGTCCACTGTTCCTCCCTGGTCTCGTGAAGGTGTGTCACTATCTGCTGCCACTTCGTGTCATTACTATTACTACTGTTGTGTCATTTGTTGCCACCAGCCTGTTTCTTCATTTCCTGTCATTATTGTACTTAATAAAGTTTTATCTTAAGTTCATCTGTACTTGTCAGTGTGTTAATTTCCTAGTCACCCCGTGACACAAGGCAAGCAAGAGAAGAAGGAAATCTCCTGTCAGCAAATAGACCCTAAGCGGACTCTGCATACCTTTTGCTGGATGGAAGACCTGTGTGCCATATGGACTATACAGAAAAGGATTTAACAGGTAAGAACACTAAAATCCCATTTTCTTTTAAGTCCAATAAGGAACACAGGTACCATGAGGATATTCCAACACTGATCTTCCAGAGTACCCTGGGTATGAGAGGAATTGGAGGAAAGACATAACCTAGATGGAAGTTCCATGTAATAGACATAGCATACTCCTCAGAGGAGATCCCTAGGATCTGAGGAACACTCTGGGAAACAGGGGCCACATATTTAAAGATAGTGGGGGGCTTCCACGATTGGAGAACCCCCTGAAGGGAGAAAAGGATTTGGGCCACTCAGGACAGAAGCGTTTTCACCCAAGCTGTCTCATATTCAGTGCTGAAGGTGTCCGGTGGAGTAGTAAGGGCGACAGTACAGGAAGGGCAGAGAGATCTGGAATACTCTCTAGGAAGCCCTGTTTGACATGAGGACCAGTAAGCAAGGTGGGTCAGGGACACCCCTGAGTCCTTAATCTTGGATTTACTCCCACAACTCATAGAATCAGACATCCTAAAAACCAGCAGCGAAAGGGTCAACCCTGGAGGCTTCATCAATCATTGCTTCAAAGCACAGAAGTACAGACTCTTAGTAATAAAATTACCCAACATGAGTGCAGGAGTCAACAAGGACTCAGAGACCAACTCTGTAAGGAGAGGCATAGGACTGGGAGAATGTGGACCAAGGCACTCAAAGGGTTACTCACCAGTCTTCTTTCTTCAGGTTACCATTGTAACAGAAATAAACAGAGGCCCAAGAAACTATTGGGAGGGAAAATGTGGCAGCAAGATTCCTTCCACAGGGCTGCAAGGGTCCACACAGCACCTGTACACTGGTCAATCCACTCCAAGGGAAGCCCAGTAATGGTAACCCGCCTAATGGGGGAATTTTGACAGCCCCATATCTACTAGAAAAACAATAAAAAAGCTAAAAACTAAGAGTGTAAGAATATAAAAATTCAGAAGGCCACGAATAGATAAGACTTGGTTATTCTCACAGGTTGAGATGAAGGAGTGGCTGGGTGTCTCCAACTAGAAGACTCTTTTGAGATGTGTCCTTCCCTCCAGAATGAGGGACTCAATCCCATGTGTTCCATATTGTATGTAAGAGAAAGTATCTTTATTAGGTATTGCTGCTTTGCCATTTTTCATATATTTTATTGCAGCTTTTACTTCTCCTACCACAACTTCTGGCACAGCTTCAGCCTTTGGCACTGCATTCATTTGTCCTCATTCATCCTTATAAAGATTTGAATAAGATTTCAGTATTTGTTGTTGAGTTTGTGCTGTTGTGCCATCTTAAAGGTTTAATTCAATCATTGGTTCCTATGTGTAGCCATCTTTCGTTTTGCTTTCTTTAGCCCTTGATTTTCTTCCTGTGTCCTTTTGATGAGCTGGCCATTGAACTTACACTGTTCTTGTTTATGTGCTTCCTTATAGTCTTGCACATTTCTACATCTTCCACCCTGTTATTAATATTACTGTTGTGCTTCATTTCTCATTGTTTTTACATCATGGCAATTGATTGTTTAGGTATTCAGGTTGTTTTTTCTTCTTTTACAGTAGGTGTAAGGGCATGGGCAATGTCTATGATAGTTTCAGTAACTTTCTCAGTGTAGGTTGAAATGTCTGTGTCTGGAAGGTCTTCCAGCCACTGAAGCAATAAGAGTGCTATCTCAAAATTCGTATGATTTTTCATTAGCGGACTAGTGTCGACCTTCACTTTTGTTGACTTGATCATTTTCCATACCTCCAACATTTCAAATTGTCAAAGAGGGACACTTGTGTTTTAAGGAGTGTTGCTGTGGGTGTGGCTGGTGGGCGGGGCATTACCAGTCACTTTTAGGCTATTTCATGACCTATTGATATCTACTTGTGTAACCCAATAAATGACCAAAAGTTTTTTTACTTACACAGACTAATTTATAAACCCATGTAATGAAGATTAATATGAGTTTTATTGCTGTGGAGCAATGTTATACACTTATATATACACCACACAGTCTGATCTCCTAAAAAGAGGGACATCAGGGTGGGAAAGAGGGACAGAGGGATTTGGGTCTAAAAGAGGGACTGTCCCTCCTAAAGACGGACACTTGGGAGGCATGATTTTCTCTCTTTCTCATTCAGTTTTGATTTTTGCTCTCACAAGACGATGGTCACTCTCAAAATTAAAACAATTTAAGACAGAGCAGTCAATGAATATTGTTTTATTATTTGCAATTATGAAGTCGATTTCACTTGTATTACCATTAGGGCTTTTCCGCATCCATGTTGTCTTGGCCTTTTTCCTGTACAATGATTTCATGATGTACAAATTTTTGCTCTCCTGCAAATTTGATCAGTTGGTTGCCTCTATCTTCTCTTTTTCCATTTCCATCTTACCAATTCTCACACTGAAATCTCCCATTATAAATTTGTAGTGGTAATTGTCCTGTTTGTGGAGGCGTAATAAATCATCATGAAATTCTTCAAAGTGCATAAATATGAATGATTTGAAGAGCATAGTGACTGTTTAGTTTGATAGCACAACAAGCAATTCTTTCAAAAATACTTTCTACTTTTACAACTGAGCCTGTCAGTCTTTTGTTAATGAAGAATCCAATTCCTCCACATACTCCAACATTTATTCCTTTATAGTACAACCATTTTTCCATCCTCTAATTTGAATAAAATCTTTGTCTATTATTACGAATCTCACATAAGCTGATGTTAAGCATGAAACAGTACTCCTAGATCGAATGTTAAGTGTTCCACTGTCTAAAGACCAAAGGCATCCTGATAGAACCCGGTAATTCTTAGCACCCTCTGTCACTGAGCTCTTCTTTCCGCTGCAGTAGTTTACAGCCTCTGAGGAATGAAGACAATTCTTTATGTTGGGAAACCATGCTGAGGGAATGGACTATAATGTGCCACACCGATCCAGTGACTGGCAGGTAGGCAGATTTTGGATCGATTAAGTCTGGTGTCTTAGCTTTGATCTGTTCATCCTGGGTGACCCTGCCAGTAGTATATGCTCCCGATGGCATAGTTCTTGGCTTCATTGACATACACAAACCCATCCAAGACGATAAGGCATCCACTCAAGGGAGTGATTTTTTATATATATATATATATATATATATATATATATATATATATATATATATATATATGTGTGTGTGTGTAAGGATGATAGGAAATGCAGTCCAGCAACTCCTGGAGAACCCCGGGTTGCCAACCTCTGTACAAGCATATTGAATATATCTTGCAAGGAGGTGATACACAGCAGAAGACTGTCTAAAGGTTTGTGGGTATGTTTATGCAAACAAGCACTTAACATTGGCAGGGAACAGCCATTGTGGTGATAAGGGTTGTCAGGTATTTATAGGAGGCATGCTATCCCTGCCAATATTTTAGAACATATAAAAGGACAAATTGGAGAAGAGCACAAACAGTCATTGAAGAGTGAGTCACACATTACATAAAAATGATGGATCTGCCTTTGAAATATCACAGGACACACGCAGCGTGCAAACTAAATCACATGCATGGGCATACTATTCTGAATCACTAAAGATAAAATGTTTCACTTGTAGCAGATGAAACTTTGAAAATAAACTGAAATATTTCCTTTGTTACTTTGAAAGGGCTAAGCTTTCATGTTTGTAAATCCTAATAGGCATTTACATGTAGAACTGCAATTACCTTTTCAGAAATACAGGGGGCAGGATTTAGGGACAAGATCTGAGAATCAGCAGAATGGGCAGAAGTCATCAACACCAGTAAAAGGACAAACACCTTGAGTCAAAGGGCCAAACCTTATTCAAAATGCTAACCTCTTATTTATTTTTAAAGGACAAAAATCACATTTTGCCATTTCTGTTTAATTGGGTGCAAAACTATTAAAAAAACAAAAGGACAAAATAGGGCGGCACTGCATAGCCCCATATGTAACTGGTTTCACTTCCTGCAATGCCATCCTCCTAAGACTGCATTTTTTGGGTTTGGGAAACCTGAGATTGTTGCTTATAGAGGTTGTATATTCAACCTTGGTGATTTAAAGTTCAAAGTTCAGTTAATTGTGGAACCAGTATGAGAGATGCATACCCATACCTGGGAACTTCTGAAACAGGGCTACCCGGAGGGTAACCCTGTCAGTGCCCAGGGGGAGGAAAATGACGCGATAAGCGTCATAAAAGGGGCGGGGCTTAGGCGTGGGGGGGCAGGACAAAAAAAAAAAACCTGCAAAATGTATCTAAGAGGGAGGGGAGTGGGAGGAACCGGGCGGGACCACCCGGTGATCCACACATTGCCGGTAAGTCAGTCTTAAATCTGGAGTCTCTGGGGCAAAACCGGAGAGTTCCCAGGTATGTGCATACCTCTTTAGGAGTGGCAGTCCCTTTTTGAGATCCAAATCCCTCTGTCCCTCTTTCCCACCCTGTTGTCCTCCTTTTAGATCAGACTGTGTGGCGTGTATATAAGCGTATCACTTTGCTGCACAGCAGCAAAACTGACATTAATATTTATTTAAACTTCAGTATATGCGACTATAAATTAGACTGTATAAATAAAATAATCCTGCCTTGCTTTAAATCACTTATACATTTAGACAAAGAGGTTTCAATTGGTCATATAATAACTTAAAAATTCTTGATAATGCCCTGCCCACTGGCCACACACCTCCAGCAATACCACCTGAAAAGCAAGTGTCCCTTTTTGGCCATGTGAAATTATGGAAGTTATGGAGGCACAGGAGTTACTTTTTAATCCCAGCTAGCTCTCTATCTCAGAGGTGTTCAAACCTGTGTAAGGCCCTCCAGCAATGCATGTTTTCATGATATTCTCAATTAAGCATAAGCGGGTGTAATTTATTCAGGCAGTCTTCAGCATAACTGAGCCAATAACTGATTCATTTGTGTTCATGTGAAGAGATCCTGAAAATGTGCAGAGTTGGTGAGGACTAAGGTTTCAGCGCCCATGCTCTAGCTTTTCTGCCAGGACATGAAATGCAAATCCAGCTTGCTCCACAGAAGCAAACCTACCAAGACAACAATTGCCCTTAAAGTGGACAGATCACCTTGATTCCAGTGTACATATTTGAAAACCTCATTAAAATTCCCTATGTGTCATGTTAGCCAAAAGACCAGCATATTTACAGTTAATGAGCTATACATACTTAACAGTGAAAATAATGTATACTAATTTTGGTACCTGTGCTGTTTCATATTCTAGTGAAGCTTTTCCAGTGATGTTTAATATGCTAATTATGCTTTTTCATTATGTTAAATATGCAAATGTATGCTTTCAGTGATATTTTATATTCTAATTAAGAGCTGTCTGCACCAGGAGACTTTCACTTTTTCCCAGAAATAAATGGGTGAATATTTCCGAAACAATACATTGGCTGGACTTCTGGCTAATGATACATATGCAGTTTTAATTAAGCTTTCAGATATGTAAAAAAATTCAAGGTGACAGATCCACTTTGAACAAAGCTTTGGCAAATGTTTCCATTGATCTGCAGGGCTGAATGACATCAGAGCTTCACTCAGCACTTATAGGAGATTGCTTTCCTATCCATTCAAGCCCATGTCTTTGAATTAACTGTCAAAGAGCTTCAGGAATACAAAGTGAATTACTGATGTTACTCAGACATACAAATCACTGAAATTTACAAGGCAAACTTAGCGGGAACAGAAGAGTTTTAATCTATGGTCAGGTAACTATATAGTTTTCACTGAATGTTTACTACCTCAATAATACTAAAAAGCAACAGTCTGAGCTATAATGACTTTGGAATTAAGTATTTGTCGGCAGTGGTAGACACAAGTATTATTAGAAAATGTTTACTTGGGTGTTTACATTTGATGAATATGATGGCGCACGTATCTTTATGGTATTCTTTAAAATGTATTCATATTTTCAGCTATCTACATTTCAGTCCCTGAATGAGACGTTTGTCAAGTTACTAACAAGGATTCCACCATTAAAAGGGGAATATACCCTAGGAGTAATTGGCTTTTAATTTGTATAACAGATTAACATAAGAGGGTAAGCTATCCTTCATAGTTATATCGATATCTTTTTTAATTATATCTGTAGTTGGCTCTTTGGCCTCTTTTGAACTCCGTATTTAGGTCGCACCTCTGCACAACAAATAATAGGCTTTAATTGCCTGAGTGGCTCATAGGTGTCACAAGCCTTTATCAGACTGTAATATGAAACAATTAGCAAAAGACTACAAGTGAGATCAAATGCAAATAAAAAAGTATGTATACATGACTAAACACTGCCAAGTTAAGTTATTGCATTAAACAGATATATGGTGCAGTTCCCCAATAAAAAATGTGAATGCTCTACTCTTTCTTTCTCACTCTCTATGGCAAGTGTTTAGGGTGTGGGTTGGGATGGGGAGAGGTTAGTTTGTGGGTCAAGGTAGTATGGCTACAAAAAGAATTGACCTGTCACTCACATACAGTTGTCTCAATGAGCTGCAGTCAAGGGAGCTACAGGAGACAGGGTGGTAATATATTTTCTCCCTAAACACTGTATATTTAGGAACCAGGAGAGGAGGGATATGGGAGACAACACTTGGTACTCCAGTAACAGATGCCATGACATACAACCATACAGGCAAGGAGAGGGAACACTATATAAATGTATGCATTAGCGAAGGTGGGAGACATGAGGGAGAGAAGGGGACCTGCATGTGTGGAAGACATCAGTTATGAGAGTGAAAAACCTGGTGGAGGGAAAACTGGAAGGCGGGAAAAACAGACTGGGAAGAACATATACTAAGAATAACTGAGTAATTCTAGAGCAAACCAGTTGCATATAAGGGACAAATAAAAATTCCCTAAAACGCCAATAATTTTAATGGGGCTTTTAACACCTTGAATACCATAGAACAGTGTTTCTCAATCTTTTTTTGTTCGGGGCACCCCTAACAAGTAATCTAGAACATTCGGGGCACCACTGACATATTTAATGTACTTTATCAAGGGCATAAGAGGGGATACAATACATAAATATACTGTTATTATTAGGTCTTTTAATCATAATAACAAAACAAAACATGTTGTACATAACAATTTCTATAAATCTTTATTTAAAAATCCATTTTTGGTAGTCTTCATAGAAAACATGGGGCACCCTAAGTTGATGTCCATGGCACACCAAAGTGCCACGGCACCCTGGTTGAGAATCACTGCCATAGAAGGTTACAAAATATTGTTTTTAATGCACCAAAGACCTCATTCAAGGTGTTAAAACAATGGGAATATTAGCATGTGGTCTTTTAAATTCCTTGGTTGACTTATTTCAGTACTCCTGATTAAGACCCCCATATACAGTAGTGTTTGAACTATCCGTTAGCTGACCAATGTTTATGATATGTGCACTTGCTTGTTTGGTTAAGTTTCTCCTCCTCTCTTATATTGTTTTCTACTTTCTAGAAAAGATAAGGCTTTCAAACCAGCTGGAATTAGTGGTGTGTCAATTCAATAATTTGTTTCTATGTTTATGTAAAACTGATGAAATCATAGATGTTTGTTGGTGTTTTCAAACGATATAACGGTCTCTACAATACTGTATTTGAAAACAATTGTTAACCCTTTTGAGTGCCAGAGGGGTATCACTGCACACCCCCTCTGGCACTCAAAGGGTTAAAAACTAGTAGAGTGAAAGAGAGGCGAAAGAGATAGGTATTGTTGGGTGGGGGCAGGGAGGAAGGTGAGAGAAGTGTGGGAGGAGGAAGAGAGAGATGATAGAGAAAGGAAAAACATGGGTAACAGGGAGGAAGAGAGACATGGGTAGAGGGGAGAGAAAAACTGATGTGGGTAGATGGAGAGAATGAGGGAAGTGGGTAGAAGGGAGAGAGACTGTAGGACAGACACCCAGCTGGGAAAGTCTCCCTCTGAAAGGGATAGTAATATTTAAAATGTAAACATATATATATTGTAGGGTTTATTCTTTTGAGTAAAATAAGGTACTCCCAATGCTGAGAGGTGTTTTATTCAAACGTTATTACAGCTCAGACTTGATTTTTTTAGGGGCAGTATGTCACTGGGCCTGAAACTGTACAGTGGTGCTGTTGCTACACCATCCTATGGACAGGTCTGGTTGGTTGGCCATACATCTCCATAGGATGGTACGGCAACAGCGCTACTATACAATTTCAGGTCATTGAGATATCACATCTTAAAAAATTCAAGATTGAGCTAGAATCAAAATCCCGGCAGTCTGGCTCGGGCAATGGGGGGTCTGCGTCAGTCCAAATGCCTTCCGCCACCAGCAGAGACAGCAGAGGCGGAGGCATAAGGGGGTAGATATTGGCCACATTTAATATTCAAAGGAGATTTCAAAAACATTATTTTTTTTTAAAGCGAACATGAAGATGCCACCTATTTTAACCCATTGAGCGCCAGAGGGCTACCCCTCCGGTACTCAAAGGGTTAATTGTCGCATCTTTGGGGGGCTAAATATTTTTAATTTACTTCATACACAGCACTAACTGATTTTTTTTTTACATGAATGAAGAGAAGACAAGAAGACAGAAAAGAAGACAGAAGTGAAGAAGACAAGATTAACCCCTTAACGACCAGCGGTCGCGGGGTGAGTGGTCCTTTAAGGACCAGATAGAGAATTTCGGCATGCCGCCCCACGTGACTGATCACGTGGTGCGGCACGCCGAACTGAGGGACTGAAAGAGATCGCTCCGGTTTTGGAGCGATCAAATTCAGTCCCCGGTATTACTCACCGCGTTCCTGCAGTACGTGACGTACCAGGACCGTCACTGGTCCTTAAGTACCGGACCAGCGTGACGGTCCGGGTACGTCACCGGACTCTAAGGGGTTAATGAATATGACGGACATCACAGGTAAGTGTTACATTTCTGACTATTTTCAGCTCACTCAGTGTCAAACAACGAGAGCTGGCTTTTTCTTTCCTTTGCTGTTCCCACAATTCACTAATTAGCGCGAGTTGTGGGAACAAAAGCCAAAACAAGCATTTGGCCAAAATGTGAGTTTTGGCTACCAACGCTCATTGTTCCATATACCTCACCAGCTACAGAATAGCTGAGGTACATGTGTGGGTTTATCGGTCGGTCTTGTTTTTACAATTAACGCGATTTTTACCGGTAGTAATAGTATTGAGACCTTATTCCTATGTAAAGTTCCACTGCAACAAAAACAAAAGAGAAAGAACAAAATAGAGTGTTTTGTTTAAGGCATGGTAGCCTCTCAGGTGCTGCTCAAGTCACGTTTTTCACTTCCATGTGCCATGGCAGAGAGGAAATTTCCATATTCATATCAGACTGGTCCTGCACACAGACAGTCCAGCTCCAAAATGTCAGGCAAATCCTCTCTGCATGAGAGAAACAGCACAATCCCAGACGTACGTTTCGGTCTATGTGGACCTCATCAGTGGGGTGCAGCTGATTCCCTCTAGGCGCGTCTCGGGTTGTGCTGTTTCTCTCGTGCAGAGAGGATTTGCCTGATATTTCGGAGCTGGACTGTCTGTGGGCAGGACCAGTCTGATGTGAATATGGAAATTTCCCCTCTGCAATGGCACATGGAAGTGAAAAACGTGACTTGAGCAGCACCTGAGAGTCTACCATGCCTTGAGCAAAACAGTCTATTTTGTTCTCTCGGCGTGCGTTCGTCACACTCTTTTGTTTTTGTAAGTTCCACTACTGCAAATGATTTTATTCTATTAGATACTACACCCTGCTCCCTGATCAGCTACCACTTGCTTTGTATATGGTATTAATTGGTTTTGGAAACATTTGGAAATCTCCAATGAATTACATCAAGGGCAGGTAACTCCAGTCATCAAGTGCAGCTAAGAGAACAGGTTTTCAGGATATCACAGCTTAATTGCAGGTGGACCAGTGTCTAAATAACCTTAATTCATCCATCAGTAATCAGTTAGGGAAATCCTGAAAATGTACTGTTAGTGGCGCTCACACATACACAATTTTTTCTGGGGTGAAGAGGGGGATCTGTCTTTCACCGGGGACCTCCGCTCCTTACTTATTCCACTGGTACTCCCTGCTCTGTTCTTAAAACATTTAAAAGTTGCATTTAATAAGCAAACAAACTGCTCTTTAGGGGAAAAATAAAACCTACCTAAATTCCCATCAATATTTAACCCCTTGAATGCTAGAGAGATGTCCACAGCTTTGTTTCTCAGTGTGTTGAGACCCAGTTAGCATTCAAGGGATTAAAATCACAGTTAAATAATTGTGAATTGTCATTTCTGTCATACAGGACAGTTGCTTTGCTCCATAACTGCACCTCTTCACCTTCCTGAATGCAGCCATTAGGGCCTTATGCAGAAAGAAAATGATAAGCAATTCCGGAGCAAACCAATGGCACCATACGTGGGGTGATAGAAATCCCCCAAAATCCTATTAAAAGCAATGTGTTTTGTAACCCCTGGCACTCAAAGAGTTAACCCACTGAATGCAAGAGATGTCTCCGACACATTGAGAACAATGTGTTAAGACCTCTCTAGCATTCAAGGGGTTAAAAGTCCTATTGGTTTGCACCACAATTATTTATGTTTCGCTTTCTTGGGGGAGGGCATTTTAGCAGTCAAAGCCTTTCCCATTGTTTTGTAAAGCAGTCGTGTGTCACGTTAAATCTAGATGTGCTCCATATTCCATATAAGGCCTGAAAGAGCCTCTCCCCAACCATAGCTACAACATGTTACCAACAGAAATAAAACAGACTCCTCGAGGTGCTCTCAGTATAAACACTGTTTAAGCATAAGGGATTAGTCACTGTACACTATACAGACAGAGCTGCACATTCTCTGACATTGGTTCTCAATCTCCAATGGAAAGGGTTAAGGTTAAAATGTAGTCTAGATACTTTACTCTTTCTTTAAACTGTTTTTATGAAAAATATATAAATTATAGTAGTTCCCAACCCTCTCCTTGGGGGGAGCTAACAGGCCACATCTTTAGGATTCCCCTGAGTACAACTGAGTTGTACCCCTTAGTGACAAAGGCTTTTTGACGCTTGAGGACAAGAGCAGATTTGTCCTTTTTTAGTATGCCTTTGTTCAACCGTATTTTTCCTGTAATTCATTTAGTGCACTCACAGAAATGATACACCATTTTTTAAGTATAAGTAGGGTTTTATTTTGGTACCACATTTATACGGACAGCCCACCAGTTCATTAAATAAAAATAAAAAAGGAGAGAAAAAAACACAACTGTTTTATAGGTTTACCTGTCATAATTTATGAATTGGTTCATTTTTAATAGGCACTGGATAAAAGGTAGATACAGTCATTCATATCTCTCAATTGTCCCTTTTTAGGGGGGGGGGACTATCTCTCTGAGGTGAAAATCCCTATGTCCCTCATTCTATCCCTGGTGTTCCTCTTTTAGGATATGGTGTGTGTATATGTGTATCAAATTGCTTCACAGTAATAAAACTCCCATTAATGTTTGTTTAAACTTCAGTATATGTGCTGCACACCATTCAGGAAGCCCTGAATCCATTTGTGGCTGGTCCATAAGGGGTTAAATCATTTATTCAGTGACACAAAGAGATGGCAGTAAGTCATCATAATAAATTTTATTTAAAATGCCCCCCAGTGTGCCACTTTCCCCCCTCTAGGGATGTGTATTTTCTTCTTCTCTCTTCCTCAATGTCACTGTGAGGAAGAGAGAGGCAGTGAACACTAACAAAGGCAATGTATAGTATACATTGCCTTTGTCATTGGCTCAACCGGCACATGTGATCACTGTAGCAGCAATCACATGTACTAAGTCTCTGGGGAAAGGCTGAAACTGACTGCACCAGTCCTGGAGTTGTTAGTTGCAGTCTCCCCAGCGTGCTTACAAGTCTATGATGGGCCAGATCCCTCACCCATCTTTAAAGGATGGAAATGTGTGACGGACTTGATTCATCACTCAGCATGAAGAGGTTAACTCACCTACGCACAAGCAGTAAAATCCTAAACACAAGGCCTGTTCAGTACCTCTAAGGAGACGGTTTGGAACCACTGGTCTATGACTCTCCCACAAAGTACATTATAAAAAGGAAGAATGTTTTTGGACACAAGTTTGCATTGTTGCTACCAGTTTGACCGTATCACATAAGAGAGATGCAAAGCTTTAGCACTAAAATAATGTGAAATGTTTGCTGCTATTCTGTACGAGTTTTGTGCTAGGGGTGATCAACCTGTGGCCTCCAGCTTTGGTTTAACTATAACTCCCGTTATCCTTATGTGGTCAATAGCCAGCTGAAGATGATGAACTGTAGTCCAGGAACAGCTAGAGGGCTGCAGGCTGCATAGGAAGCTATAATGACTTTTGCAAACAGATCTACACAAAATGAATTCTAGTTGCATGCTTATGTTTTAGAATCTACTATCTGTAAATCATGTTTTTTCTAGCAGACATCATATAGCTCCACTGAAAGGTAACTAGCATTCCCTAATAGTTTTATAATTATTGCATGTGCTTGTTTTATTTGACAAATTGGACGTGGTCCTAAACCCATCAATGATCTCTATATATCTCAGCCTACATGAGAATATCAAACAAGGGAAGTGTGTTTGTGTTTCCTCACTGAGAAATCCAACAAAGATGCATAGTGCAGGAGCATAGCCAAAGGTGGAACCTGGTAGACATTTCTGTCCTCAGGGTATTCTTTATTCTCCGGCTGGTCCTCTACTTCAACTCCATGGGGCCATGTCTGATCCTCAATCTTGACAAGTTTCTGGCTTCTTTTTGACCTGTCTAAATCTTCTGATGCACTATGTGCATGCACTCCAAAGGTTAATATGCATATGCAGAGTTTTTTTTAATCAAAATTCAAACAATAACAACCACAAGGACCTTGATTAATAACATTTGAGTGGGGAATCTCTCAGATGTGTTTACATTTGTTTTAATACACAGGAAACATCTTACTATATATATATCCTATATAATAATTCGCTAAGTTGTGTGTAACGCCCGACATGCGCACTAGACACAGTTGTGCGTGCGGCAGTCATGCGCAGTACAGACTGCCCACGCCGCGGCTGATACAGTGGCCCGTGTAACGGGCTGTTCAACTAGTTGTATAATAAATCAATAATGTTAGTTTAATGGGAAGTCCCTCTTTAACATCTACGTTGTTAGTTTAGCATAACCTGTCGGGGTTGCTGCCTATTTAGCTGAGAAAGTGCTGTGTCTTCTTGTCTTGCTACTTAAATATGTAGCTTTTCCCACATGGAATCTTTTTAGTAATGGATCAGTAAAGCATAATTTACATGTTTGTGAAATGGCTGCATGGTGTGTTCAGTGCAGAAATCCTTGTTTGCTTGTTGCCCTCCTGGTTTTCAAGACCAATCCATATTCTGCATCTCAAGACTCATAGGCAAGTTACTGATGAACCCAGGTTCATCTGGACAGTACACAAGCAGGACCACACATGCATCTTGGAGAATGGATCAGCCTTGAGGCCATGGCAAGATGAGCAGCTCCATACAGCTGAGTGAATAGAGGGGGGCTGATGCAATCAGGGTATCCTATTGAAATGTCGCCCACTATTCAACGACCATCAAAAGGGCGCATTTAAAATGTTGCCTGAATGAAAAGGCTGACATCAGAATGTCGCCCGGATCAAAAGGGCGACATTCGGATATTGCAGGCTGAGGTGTCACACCATCTGTGCCTTAACTGTATACATGGCCACTATAGAAAAAATGATCTCAGACTGTCTTAACTGTAAGTAAATATTGGTCTTCCATATGGATGATAAGGGACAAAATATATCAGTTTTAACACTTTGAGTGCCAGAGGGGTACGTAACGCATTGCAAGGTAATGTGTTGCGTACCCCTCTGGCAATCAAAGGGTTATATAAACAGCTTGCAGTGGTCACAGAAGAGATACAACAGCTGAAACAGTACATAGAAATACCTGACTACTGTTAACCCTTTCAGTTGTCTGCTTGTCATGTGCTTTCACCTCCGTCTGGCTCTCAGCCTTTTAAATGTGCCCTGTTCTTGGTCACTGAATTGTGGGTAACATTTCAATAGCGAACCCACAATCAGAAACTCTGATTCTTGTAACCACAATTTGGAAACTCCCTTTCCCCTGTTAAATAGGGCACACAGAATACAGTGATGCCAGGTGTGAAAATTCAGCATTATATGTAGATAGGTGTGATAATTCATTATTTTTAAGATAAGATGAATATTCACTTTTAGCATAAGGGGAAAACAGGTGTAGTTAATAACCCCTTGGATGCTAGAGAGCTCTCTAATGTATTGCATAGCAATGTGTTGGAATCTTCTCCAGCATCCAAGAAGTTAAGGGTACCCACTACTTTATGCTTTGCCCAGGACACAACATTGGTTTAAAAATTAGTCTTCCTTCAGCCATTACTTTCTGTTGAACACTGAAAGTGCGAGCATTAGGCCGTGCTTTTCCCAGGAAAGCTGTCACTCACCCATATTTGCAGTTTGACCCTTTTGTCATTTCGATACACAGTCTTCACTTTGAAATCGATCCCCACAGTGCTGACAAAGGCAGATGTGAAGGTATCATCAGCGTATCGGAAAAGGAATGAGGTCTTCCCCACACTGCTATTTCCAATGATCAGTAGTTTGAACATGTAATCAAAGTTCTGGTCAGAAGCATCTTTGAGTCCAAATCTTGTATCTGTGGCAGAGGCCATCTGAAATAAATGCAAGCCGATCATACTTCTGTATAGAATATAACATGATTGTTATGTTTCTGTACTAGTCCTTTTTTAACATGATTGCTGTTTTAGAACCATTTAAAAATTAATTAAAAATTAAACCATTTAATCTAGAATGTGCAATAAGGTGTGATAAAGAGGTGATAATGTGGAGATGACTCCAGTTCCTAAATTATTCTATGGAGCCAATGCACTAAGAGCTCTAAAGTTTGAGACATTTAGTGCATTGGCTGAACAGAATAACATGGGAGTTGGACAGTTCTGAATACTCATCTGTATCACCTGTTTATCACACTTTAGTGCATCTACCCCCTTTGTGTTTCAGACTTTTAAACCATCCAAGAGATTCATATGTGATCCTTTATATGAGAAATCAATGTGACTACATGCAAATATAAAACAGTATTTTTGTGTACTTACCAATAAATGTTTTTATCTTAGTCCACGTGAAACACAAGACCATGGGGTAAAGTATCCACTGGCTAGAAGGGCAAGGCTCTTGCCTTAACCCTCCCACTGCCAACCACATGTGTTGCACTGGCTTGACTCTGTATACCTGCACATCATTTTTAATATGCAGACCTTGTGGCGGGACACCCTCATGATGCCACCCAACTCTCAGCCGATCACTTTGGCAGATCAATACAGGCGATACAGAAGAACAGCATGCTCTCCTGCTTCATTCCTACCCGAATTTCTGGGTAGGAGTGGGTGAATTCAGAGAAAGACCGGCTACATGATCTCCCGTGATGTGAGATCCTGCCCACCCCTACCAGTTCAGGTAGGAGTAGAAACAGGGGAGCATGTGGCTCCCCTACATCACTTGCATTGATCTCCATGCTTTCGACTGGGAGATCAATAGATGGAGGGTGTCAAGAGGGGAACTACCTCCCCTGCAATGAGGTCTAATTTAAGATTACAATTTAAAAAAATAAACAAATACTTGTCTAACACATAGCTTTGCAATGCATTGGACATCCCTGTGGTATACACACTGGCCATACCTCATATGTGTTTCTCTGCAGGACAGGGACAGTCCCTCAGAGCCCTAAATCCCACTTTCCCACACTGGTATCCATCTTTTTAATCATTTGAGTGCAAGAATGGTATCGTACCTCTCTGACACTCACATGGTTAAGACATCAGATTGTGTGATGTGTGTGTGCATATATAAATGTATCACACTGCTCCACAGCCATAAAGCCTACATTCATGTTTGTTTACACTGTAGTATATATGGTTATAAATTAGTCTATATAAATAAAAATACTTTGGCCTTGGTCTAATCACTTATTCTGTTAACAGAGCTGTCAGTAATATCACGGTTCCCGTGATTGCCTGTCACTCTCTGCTGTGGTGTGTTCCTATTGGTAGTACTTGTTATGCCTGCCCAGTATGGCCTTCTTATACCGGGCCTCTGGCACCTGTCAGGTGCCCTTTCGTGGTGTTCCTGTACTAGTGCTTCCGTTGCTGTGTTCCTGCGTTCCTGTGTAACGATTCGGCTTGTCTGACTATTCTTCTGGTTCCTGCTCCGTGTATGACCCGGCCTGGCTGACGTTCCTGCTCCGTGATTGATCCGGCTTGTCTGACGCTCCTGCTCCGTGTATAACCTGGCCTGGATGACGTTCCTGCTCCGTGACTGATCCAGCTTGTCTGACGCTCCTGCTCCGTGTATGACCCGGCCTGGCTGACTTTCCTGCTTGGTATCCAGCTTCCTGTGTTCCGGTTCCAGTGTGACTTCGTCTATGTCGCTTGGCGACATTGTGAACTGTTAGACTTGTGCGTCTTATGCTGACCTCCCACTTGCTGAGCTTGTTGCCTCCATTACAGAGCCTGTCCATTAACACTTGCTGTGCTTGTTGCCTCAGATACTGGGCCATCCGTTAACACTAGCTGAGCTTGTTGCCTCCGTTACCGAGCCTGTCCGCTGACACTTGCAGTACTCGTTGCCTCAGATACTGGGCCATCCGTTAACACTTGCAGAGCTTGTTGCCTCCATTACCGAGCCTGTCCGTTTACACTTGCAGAGCTTGTTGCCTCAGATACCGAGCCTCTCCATTAACACTTGCTGAGCTCACTGCCTTCATTACCGAGCCTGTCTGCTACACTTGCAGAGCAGTGGTGATTTCCGTTACTGTCTACCGAGAGCTCTTGCAATATACACTCTCCATTGGCGCACCAGAAGGGTGCTACTGGCTCTGGTCTTACTCGGCTCTAGCAGTGTTGGGGTATCCGTTTACGCACCACGGGGTGCTACTGGCTCTGGTCCCTTTCAGCTCTGGCAGTGTGGATATCCGTTGACGCACCAAGGGGTGCTGCTGGCTCAGGTTCCATTCAGCTCACGCAGTGTCATTAACCCATTCAGCACCGTAGAGTGCTGTGGCTCTGGTCCCATTCAGCCCACGCAGTGTGGCTATCCCGTTACGCACGGCAGAGTGCCCTTGGCTCTTGTCTTATTTAGCTCTAGCACAAGTGGTTGGTCTTGCATATCGCCAGTCCTTGAGGACTACTGTTTGGACTCACTACTAGGTGCTCTCCACCTTGCACCGCAGTCTCTAGCTGCTCTTGTCCACTACTGGGCATTGTCTATCACACCACATCAGTGACTGATTACTTGCATTGGACTTAACCCTTGCTTTACTCTGTTCCATTGCTTGTACAGTATTGCTCTTTATCCATACTGTGTCTGCTATATTACCATATTGCCTTCAGTTACGTGTAATTACCTATTTCTGCCCTTAGGGGGCCGTGTTCCTCATTTGTTCTCAATAAAACTGTGTTTTATTTTTTACCTCTGGTCTGAGAGTCTGAATAACCGTTACAAGTAAGTCCTAAAATAACCAAAAAATTCTCAATAATTTCAGGACCACCACTCACATCTCCAGAAAACCTACCTAAAACAAAAAAAGTATAACTCTTTGTCCATAAATACCTTTAGTGCCACTTTTAGAGAAACATTTGTGCATACAGGCTAGGGTAGAAAGGGAAGTGACCTCTCATTTTATGCATTGGATTATCTTCTTTCTAAAATGATATGCTTTGTCTACCTTTTCTTCATTTATGTAGTTATTCCAACCATTTTATTACAAGCAAGTCATGTTTGAAAAATATTTACGAAAAATTAGAGGTTGTAGTTGGTTTATTTTTAAGCTTCTGGTACCCCATAAAGTATGTGAACTCATACCAGTGGAGGTATAATTTTTCTCATAAGAGCAATAGCCAATGAATATAGTAGGGAATTTGATATCTTTCAAAGAATTAAAATCACACGGAACTCCATTAAATTGATAGAAGACTTTCTGTCTTGGTCCAAAAACCTTGAGCCATCTGAGGACCCAAGATGGCTCCCCAACATGACAGCCTAGCATTCATGGTGACTATCACCCAAATCATGATGTCTAGTGGGTGCCCCAATTACAGATGTGACCTTTGAAACCAACAATGAAGATCTAAATTTATCCGGTCAACATGATATATGACACAAGAGAGATGATACTGCTGCCTGGCCAAATTTTTGAAAATCTCAAGCTGCTGTTCAAGCATGTGGAATTATACAAAAGGGACTGCCTCCAAAGCAGAGACCATATACCCCAGCACCCTCATGTACTCCTGAACAGTCATGGAAAGTAGAAGACATCTGTCTTATTCTCCAGCAGAAACACTTGCCCCTGGAGAGTGTCAAACTTTGTGCCGAGAAAGAGAAGGACCTGGGACAGAACCAGATAAAAATTTTTGAGATTGAGAACAGAACCGTGATGTTCTAAGATAGACATACAGGTCTGAATATTCTGAGGAAGCTTTTAACAAATGGTCCTCCAAATTGGAGTTAGGGAAATTTGTAGAAAGCGAATGTGAGCAGCTAAGGCTGTCAAGACCTTAGTGATAACCTGTGGAATAGATGCCAGTTAGAAGGGAAGGGTGATGAACTGAAAATGACAGTCATAAAAGGCAAACCTCAGAAAATTCTAATGATCTGCATGGATAGAAATATGAAGATAAGCATACTATATGTCTAGGGAGGCCAAAAACTCCCCTGGACACATAGCAGCGAGTGTAAAAACTCAATCTTGAAATGTGGTATAAGAACAGAAATGTTGAGATGCTTCAAGTTGAGAATAGGAAAGTTGCCACATTCCTTTTGGGGGATTATGAAGAGGTATATATCTACACATACACACACATATACCAGAGAAAAAGCCACTTCTAAAGAAACAACATCTGACTGGACATGATCTCAAGAAGACTGTACAATACCCTTACTAAATCATTCACAAAACCCACTGGTCCACAAAGGCAAGAGACCACATACTGTGGATGCAGATGGTCTCCTATAGCCAGACTCATGTAGAGAAGGAATTGTCAGCTGTGAGCTACAGGACAGGCTTATTGTCCATCCGGACATTTTTGCATTTTGGTGCAGGATATGCCTGGGCCTTACAAGCAGGCACCCTGGGCTCATACCCATACTGGTGGGGGTAATGAAAACCACATGTCTTATGAGGATAAAAAAAAGAACCATTTTAAAGTAACTCGAGGCAAAAAGGCACTCTTTCCCCTAGTGGCATAGCTAGAACGTTCTCCAACTCTGAGATCTTCAGTCACAAAGTACGATGCACAGCAACCACAAAAGCAGAGGCCTTCCCAGCAAACATAGCAATGTCAAAGCCACTTCAGTATATTGGCCTTAAAGATCTTAGAGATGCCCAGAATTATATCTTCTTTAAGCGTGTCAACATGGACAGCCTCCAAAAGCTGATCTACTCAAAAAGCAATGGCACTAGTCAAGCAAGCAACTGCAAAGGTGGGGAGTAAAGCAGCTCCAGAAGTCGAAAAATTAACTTTCAAGAGGGTATGCAGGCACCCATCTGCCTGGTCGCAGCATCTGCAAGTAGCAAATCCGTAAATTTAGGAAGATAAGAGATTAGGGTATCTACCACTGTAGGGTAGCCCACTGAGCCAAACCATCAGAAGAAAGTTTATACAGGAGAGACACATATCTGGGAAGGAAAAGTCTGTCATCAGGCATCTTGTATTCCATCAGAGCACCTGATAGCAGCTTTCCTTTTGCACCTCATAAATATAACAGGAGATGAAGAAGTGAAATCTGAGGCCTCAAAGACCTTCAAAGTCTCCAGAACAGCCGGGATAAGACCCTCTGCAGGGGAACCAGGGTCTTCCTGAAAATAATCCCAAGGAGTGAAAGATGAATGCAAATCTTCATCATCAGTTTCTCCTTCCACAACTGAGGAGTCCTCTACCAGGGTTAAAAGACCCACCTTCAAAGTTGCTATAATGCCTTTTAGGGGGAACAGGGTGGTCCTGCTACCAAGACTCATGGACCCACTGAATAGAGGAAGGTATATTACTCACAGAAGAAATTAAAGCTTTAACCCATCATGTTCCTGTTCAGAAGCATAGGGTCCCAGAAGCTGTGAAAAGTGTACGAGTAGCAGGGCCGGATTTGCCATAAGGCACAGTAGACATCTGCCTACAGGCGCACCCCACAGAGGGGCGCCTGTCACTGAAATCAATTTTTTTTTTTTTAATATATTTATTTACAGCACTCGTGCTGCGCACAGTGGCAGCAGTAACCAGCCGCATAGTAAGATTTGTGCCTTCTTCGGCACAGACCTGTATGTTGTTGCTCCCTCGTTGGCTCTTTAGTAATGCAGAGCGCTGGGACATGACATCATTTCCCAGCGCTCTGCATTATTGAAGAGGAGACCGCGCGGGAGCAAAAGCATACAGGTCTGTGCAGAAGGAGGCACAGACTTTTCCTGCCACTGGACCACCAGGGAGGTAGGAAACGGATACGGGGGTCAATGTGAAGATGATGGGGGAATTGTGGAGGTGATGGGGGCAATGTGAAGGCAAGTTGGAGCTGATGGGGGCAATGTGAGAGCAAGCTGGAGCTGATGGGGGCAATATGGAGGCAAGTTGGCGCTGATGGGGGCAATGTGAGGGCAATATGGTTATGTGGGGGGGTAATGTGGAGATTTGGAACATTGTGTAGATGTCCAGTGGAGATGGCCTTTGGGGGGGGGGCACTTCAGATTTCTGTGCCTACAGGCTCCTGAGATGTAAATCTGGCCCTGACGAGTAGGCCCTCCCCTCTCTATTGCCTGAAGCCTGGGAAAAACTGGGCCTTATGGGAAATATTCAGTTTTCCCTAAAATAATGGAGTGGTAGTTCTCAAGCAGCTGTGCAACAACATAGCCCCTTTAGCAGAGAGGGGGTCCCCATTGCTCAACTGTAAAAAAGGGTAAATAGAATGATCCCCCTTTGACCCACCAAGTCTTCCCCCAGTGGAATAGAAAACACAACTACTGTCTAAGCCCCATCTAATATGGCCATGGCACATGCCTGCTTCTAATGGCACAATGGACCCATAACAAAGATTTACCAAACTGAATTAAATTAAATTCCCCATGGTTCCTGAGTTCCACATTGAATGAAAAAAGAATGGGTGCATTGAAACAATCTATATCTTATATATAGGCATTTCTCGAGTTAAAGCGGAACTACCACCGCACAACATCTTTAGCTTAATTAAGTCCCCATCTGGTGACTAGCTGCTTAGTAGTGCTAGTCGCCAGAATTATTACCTTATTTAATAGATTTAAGCTTTCTTCCATGGGTGACAGGCAGGATGGAGCACAGATATCTTGCCATAGTGACGTCTGCGCGCCTGAAAACTGAAAATTCCCAAAAATCACATTGATTTAAACGGAGTTGTTTACCTTTTAATGCTAGAAACCTCCAGTGTTACTTCACAATGTTTTTGAGACCTCTCTAGTAATCAAGGGTTTAAAAGTTCCATATAACCCCTTAATGATCAAAGATGTGCCAGGACATCACAATTTTTCGGTCTAATGACAGTCCTGGCACATCATGGGTAAAATGATCATGGCACGCCTTGGGGTGCACTGTGATCTTGCCAGGGATGTAACTGATTGGATTAGTCAGTTTTAGCCTTTCCCTGGTGGCTGGGTACATGTGATCTCTGCTACAGAGATCACATGTGCTGGTTGAGCCAATGACAAAGGCAATATTTAGTATACATTGCCTTTGTTATTGTTCGCTGACTCTATCTTCCTCATTGCGATCGTGAGGAAGAGAGAAGTAGATAACAGAGATTCCAACAGGGGAAATGGCCACAATGGGATGCACTTTTGATCAAATTTAAGATGATGGGGACAAAACTAGAGGTAGAACAGGTTTGGTCATTTGATGACCTACTACCACCTCTTTGTGTCACTGAATAAATGATTCAGAGCAAACCCAAAGTATTCTATTTCCACAGCCTAATTTATAAACATATTCTGGAGTTTAAACAAACATTAACGTGAGTTTTATTACTGTGGAGCAATGTGATATACTTATATATGCACCACATAGCATGATCACCTAAAAAAGGGACAAGTTGAGTAGAATTTGTGCTTTTTAATTTTTTCTCTTTTTTATTTTTACCAAATTAAATGGGGGTTATTCATATAAATGTTGCATCAAAATAAAGCACTACTTAAAATGGTATATAATTTGTGTGGGTGAACTACAATAATTAATGCTAAAATATGGTTGAACAAAGGTATACGAAAATGGCCAAAATTGTTCTGGTCCTCTAGTGTAAAAAAGGCCTTGTCCTTGAGGGGTTAAATCAATGGAAAATGTCCTATTGTCTCCTATAGTGTAATTACTCTTCATTGCCTCCTAGATATAGACCATAAACCCCAAATTACCATCTATGTAAAAGAAGATTACATTTAGATTGTTTTAACATACAGAGGAAACCGAACCTTCTGTACGTGTGAAGATTCTCAGGAATGATAGATATATCTATCTAGGATCTGGGTCCAAGCAGTGATGGAATGATGAAGACATTGTGGAAGTATTTTGCACCCACTTGTAATATGAGGAATGTTAGTGAGATATTTCCACCATAATACAATGGCAGGTATTTACTTCCTTGCCTTTGTACAATATTAATCTGTCAGCTCAGTGCTAATCCTGTCTGGTGACTGATCCAGTAAGACTGCAGTTGAAGATAATGAAATACTTAACACTAAAAGGTTTATATTGGAACACACAGAACAGACTGGATGGATCTGTGTCCACCACTACAATACTGTTATCGTAAGTATCCCAACCACATGCATCCATGAATTTGAAGGCCTAGCACATCAGACTGATGAACAAGTTAATATTTTCACTTCACATGGAATGCTATCAGTGAGGCACAAAAAATATCCATAGCACATGAAACTGATAAGAGGACTGGGGCAACACTGGAGCATGCCAGCAGCATCATAGGGGGACAATCAAACATTCCCCAAATTTCAATGATTTTTTTAATACCTTTAATGACAGACAGGTTGTGGAGGTCAATAAAAGCAATATTTCAATTAATGGCAATTTATAGTTGTCTTATTTGTTGGTTATAAAATTCTTCCAGGTCCTTTTATTAAATCAGTCTTCATACACATACACTAATTTTCAAGAGCTGACAGCAAGCCAGGATTTAAAGGGAGAGTGACTTCTAGGACAAACTGAGATGAGTGCAGTAGAATATAAAGGGGAAAAATGAAACATATCTGTGTTTATTTATATATATTTATATTTACCATGCTTTTTGTATTGATATGGAAACTGGGAGAGTCTCCCACAATCACAATTTCTCCTACACTGGTGCAAACAACTGCTGAAATCCCAACCAGCCCTTTTTAAGCCATTCTGCTCCTGAAAATGGCCTACTATAGGTTTGCCTCTGATCATCACTGGGAGGATTAAACAAAGAAAGGTGCCGGAGCGCGAGCCAACCAAATGGATGACAGACCCAGAAAAAGTCTGAGAAAAGTGAAAATATTAAATTTAAACTGTACATTTTTAAACTTTGTGGGGCCAGTTACGAGTGTCAGGGATATGCTCCCCAATGTTGTATTTGTTTAAAAATATTTTTTTCACTAGGAGGTACTGCCTCCATAGTGGTAGTGAATTGAAACGACTGCTTTAGAAAAACACAAATGACTACTTTGTCTTAGAGTTAGAAGCCAAAAAGCATATGAAAACTTCATACTAATGGGATGCAGTGATTAACACAGACCTGAAATATTTTGCCCTCTACCATGCTTTTCTCATATGCAATCATTTTAAACCAATGGAGGGGAACCCCTATTCAGGATGTGAGTCATTAACTACATCAGCAGTGTTGAAGTTCCATTCACAAAGGCCACAACAGGCCAGGATTTACAGTGGACCTAATACCTACTGTAACGGATCCTACCCGTTACTGGGAGCTCTTGTCTGGGCATGGCATTTATTCACCCCTGGGCCCAAGGATTATGGATATTGGACACTCCTTTGTGCCCTGGCATACGATCTCTCAAGCCCTTATCCTGGACTAAGAGACTTTGGCTAGCCTTATGTGGATAGGCAGCTGTACCAGAGGAAAGAACAATTCAAGGCTTGGGTGCTGCAAACTCTTCTGACCTGCAAAAGGTTAATCATTTGAGTTTGAGCATATTTACTTTCAATATGTATTGTAGTCCCCCAAGCCTTTTGCTTAATTACTCAAGTCATTGTATTGAGCACTGTCTTGTGGCCCCCTGCTGTGTGATTAATCCAATCATGTCTGCCCTATTATATTTCCCTGAATCATTTGTTGTTGGTTCTTGGACCCTTTGTGGTGACTGAATTATCCCTGTGACTACTCCATTGTATTCTGCCCTACCATTTGCTGTGTCCTATTGATGAACTGTGATTGAATTAAGTCTCCTGTACTGTGCTCCAAGTTAGTGTGGTTTGAAACTGTATAAATATGTGTGGTTTGGTTCAATAAAGAGAGTTCTGTTTTGGAGTGAACAAGGAGTCCTGGAGTCTTGTATTGCTTATGGTCTAAAGTATCCACTCTGATACCCATCTGCGCCAAGTATCCTGAATCGCTGACCGCCTGCTGCCAGTTTCCTGCGTCCTAACTTCGTGGACTGTCAGGCGGCGACGTGGACTCTTCCCTGCCTCCCTGCTTCCAGTGATCCTGTGGCTGTTTCCAGTGACCGTCCATACTCCAACCGGTGCACCTGACGGCGCTTTTCTGCGTCGAGAAGGAGAGACCCAGGAACGACGGCGGAAGGCGACGCGGTCCCTTCTCAGCATCCGTTACATTGGTGGCAGCGGTGGGATTTCTCCTTCTTTCATCTAGTGTATCGAATGAGGAATGGCGGCACGCGGATCCGGCGGAGCAGTATTGCCCGAATGGGGTTTTCTGGACTTCTTGGATCTTATCGAATCAGTTGGACCCGCATGGGGTCTCAGTGACTTCCACAAGCGCCTCGGAGCTGTAGAGCCCGACTGGAAGTACATTGACTTTTTAGTGAAGGAAAAGTGGACCATTTTTGGGATCGGACCAAGTGATGACCCCGTGTACCGAAGGATGGTGAACCTTATGCCGCTCCTGGGATACAAGCCATCGGTGGCCAAGATTGATAGGCTGATGAATATGGTGCATGACCGGTACATGCGTGAACTTTGTACAGGAAGAGAGGAAGAATATTGGGGGGGCCACTCATCTGAGGAGGACCTCAGTGAAGCTGAGGACTTGGATGGAGCTGCCCCTGTTCACTCCACACTGGTGGGTGGGAATACGTTCCTCACCAGTGCCCCTGTTGCCCTGCCTGATACCCCTATTTCCCTAGACTGTCTGTTGCCTGAGCTGAGGGGTGGGAATTCGTTCCCCCTCAGTGCAGAAGATGCCTCGGCATCAGGGGATGGGACGGACGTCTCCCCCGAGAGGCCAGTTGCCCCTTTCCCTGTTTTCCAAGCTGCGGTGGACGAGACGCAGGTCCCCACCAGCAGCAATTGTGTGCCCCAACTGATGGGTGGGAGCGAGCCCATCAGTCCCCTTGAGCCCCCTGCTGTAGTGGGTGTGAGAGAGCCCAGCAGCAGCCCCAAGATGTTGCCCCTGGTGGGGGTGGAAGATGCCCTGGGAGCGGAGCCGTGCGTGCTCCCCAGGATTATGAGTGATGCCGCCTGGAGGGATGGGACTGCGGTCTCCCTCCAGGGAGAAGAAAGGCCGGTGTGTGATGGCCTGCAAGGGGAGGACCCCAGTGGGCTGGGAGAAAACAGTGCCGCTGGCCCTCCTAAAGACATGGACTGTAAACTGCTGGGTGGGAGCAAGCCCATCAGTCCCCCTGAGACCCCTGCTGTACTGGGTGGGAGAGAACCCAGCAGCAGCCACAAAATGTTGACCCTGGTGGGGGTGGAAGATGGCCTGGGAGCGGAGCCGTGCATGCTCCCCAGGAGTACAAGTAATGCCGCCTTGAGGGATGGGACTGCGGTCTCCCTCAAGGCAAAAGAAAGGCCTGTGCGTGATGGCCTACCAGAGGAGGACACCAGCGGACTGGGAGAAAGTAGGGCTGCTGGAACTCCCCTGGATATATTGTTTGACCTGATGGGTGGGGAAGAGTGCCCCAGCAGTCCCCCTGTAACCCCTGACTTGGTGCGGGAGAGCAAGAGCACCAGGTCATGTGAAGTCCTGGCTGGGATGAGTGGGACAGCCGGCCTCATCCCCAGCCCAGCATCTGTTCTGCCTTCCCCTGAGACCCCTGGCCTAGTGCGTGGGGCCACGGTCATCATTAAAGAGCCTGCTATTCTCCCTGCACTGGAGATTCCCACCTTGGTGAGTGGGACCAGGATCCTCACCAAGGACATTTGTGTTGCCCTGTCCCCTGTTGACCCCAGCTTGGTGGGTGGGAATGTATTCCCCATCAGGCCCATACCTGATTTGACCCAGGAGCGTGGGAGCTGCATCTGCTCCTGTCCCTCTGGGGCCCTGGCCCAACTAAAAGGGGGAGATGGGTCTCTCTCCCCAAACTCTGGTGCCCAGAAGCCAGAGGCACAATTGCCCCAGGGAGATCCCCCTTATAGACTGGCTCTTGACCCTGAGCCACTGGCCCCAGACCCAGAAGGATTTGACTTCAGCACTGCCTGGAGATGGGCCCAGGAGAGGCCACCTGTTTTGATGTTTGTCAGGACAAACAGGCATCAGTTCCCCTGGCCCAGGTTTAAGGACACAGGAACTGGCATTTTCTTCACTGGCCCAGGACAAGGGCCCTGTACACCGCTACCGGGCCCAGACAAAGGTCTCATGTTTTCCCCTGGCCCAGGACAAAAAGACTGCTTCACCCTCTGGCCCAGGATTAAGGACAAAGGGACTTGCAATTGTTTCCCTGGCCCAGGACCAGGGCCTTGTTTCCCCCTACCTGGCCCAGACAAAGGGCTCATGTTTTCCCCTGGCCCAGAACAGAAAGACTACTTTAACCACTGGCACAGGACAAGGGGCCCCTCAGTAGAAACTGGCCTAGGACCAAGGCCTTCGGACTAGTGCACTGTCCAGACAAGTGCCTCACCACCTCCATGCCCTCCTACAGCTCCAAGCCAGCGTTTACTACCGCACCCGCTGGCTTGGAACCAAAAGGGGGAGAAATGTAACGGATCCTACCCGTTACTGGGAGCTCTTGTCTGGGCATGGCATTTATTCACCCCTGGGCCCAAGGATTATGGATATTGGACACTCCTTTGTGCCCTGGCATACGATCTCTCAAGCCCTTATCCTGGACTAAGAGACTTTGGCTAGCCTTATGTGGATAGGCAGCTGTACCAGAGGAAAGAACAATTCAAGGCTTGGGTGCTGCAAACTCTTCTGACCTGCAAAAGGTTAATCATTTGAGTTTGAGCATATTTACTTTCAATATGTATTGTAGTCCCCCAAGCCTTTTGCTTAATTACTCAAGTCATTGTATTGAGCACTGTCTTGTGGCCCCCTGCTGTGTGATTAATCCAATCATGTCTGCCCTATTATGTTTCCCTGAATCATTTGTTGTTGGTTCTTGGACCCTTTGTGGTGACTGAATTATCCCTGTGACTACTCCATTGTATTCTGCCCTACCATTTGCTGTGTCCTATTGATGAACTGTGATTGAATTAAGTCTCCTGTACTGTGCTCCAAGTTAGTGTGGTTTGAAACTGTATAAATATGTGTGGTTTGGTTCAATAAAGAGAGTTCTGTTTTGGAGTGAACAAGGAGTCCTGGAGTCTTGTATTGCTTATGGTCTAAAGTATCCACTCTGATACCCATCTGCGCCAAGTATCCTGAATCGCTGACCGCCTGCTGCCAGTTTCCTGCGTCCTAACTTTGTGGACTGTCAGGCGGCAACGTGGACTCTTCCCTGCCTCCCTGCTTCCAGTGATCCTGTGGCTGTTTCCAGTGACCGTCCATACTCCAACCGGTGCACCTGACGGCGCTTATCTGCGTCGAGAAGGAGAGACCCAGGAACGACGGCGGAAGGCGACGCGGTCCCTTCTCAGCATCCGTTACACCTACCTACACATCTTTTAGTCTCATGAAATGTATATATTTAATCTGCCTATAACTTGTGAGTTTTGTTTTCCAAATAGGTTAATAGTTTGAGATATTTGCAATGAATTGCACCCCCCCGGGCCCTTAAATGGCTAAAAACTCTTGGAATAGATCTACGGCTTTTCTAAAAATGTAATAATTAATTTTTAAATATGAAGGGAACAGAGCCGACTAGATGGCCAAATAGTTCTTCAAAATACTTCCACACACACAATCTAATATCCCCTGATGAAGCCGAGCAGGCGATAAGAGTGGTTCCTCGTTAGAAGAACATCATGATCTTTAACATCAGCTACATTTAGACCATAACTTTACCTGGCGGGTTTATCTTTGATCTGTTGTTTCACCTGTTACACATATGTGAGAGATTTATTGTATCCACTGTTTTTTTGTTTAGGTTTTGCAACTTTTACTTATTAGCACTTTATTGTCACCACCATGACATTATGTATCTCTTATGAGTAGAGTGATTTATATGTATGTATACTTCTAATGCTTATATTTGGTGCCAGTATCAACACCTTATATATTTTTGCATACCTCCCAACATTTCAACTTGCCAAAGAGGGACACTTGTGTTTTAGGGGGTGTGGCTGGCGGTGTGGCTGGTGGGTGGGGCATTATCAAGAAATTTTAGGCTGTTTCATGACCTGTTGAGACCTCCTTGTGTAACCTAATAATTGACTTATAACAAGACCAAAGTATTTTATTTACACAGACTGATTTATAAACACATTTACTGACATTTAGAAAACATTTAATGTGAGTTTTATTACTGTACAGCAATGTAATACACTTACATACACATGACAGAGTCTGATCTTTTAAAAAGAGGGACATCAGGGTGGTAATGAGGGACAGAGGGATTTGGGTCTAAAAGAGGGACTGTCCCTCCTAAAGAGGGACACTTGGGAGGTGTGTTTTTGTGTTACATGCTTTCTATACTGGCAAAACACGTATACTGCATTATCTAGAGACTTACAATGTTTCTCCTATCTATGAGGTTCATTCTTTTTAATTGTTTTAAACCTATTGGAGTGTTTTTTGATATGTTTTGTGTTGTTTAATAAAGGACTATATTTTTGTATATTTATTTGTCCAGTCGAGTGCCTCATCGTATAGGTTTTTCTATATATGTGGTTTCCCCACAATTCTCTTTGTGGTGGATTATTTTCCACATTTTCTTTGTTTGTGTGTCCAACTTCATGGACACATCAGCCAGTAGGGACTGAAGTTGACTTTTAAACCAAGGAGCAAGTGGAAAATTTATAGGGGTCAGTTGGATTTTCTGGCTATAGGAAGGTAAGTGGCAGGTTATTATTACTTCTCCTTTAAGAACCGTTAGGCATGTGGCAAAATCATGAATGGAGGCATGCCAAATATAGGACTACATTTATGATCCCCTTAAATGTAGTGGTGGTCTTGCTTGGACCTACTAATATTTGTAGGAAAGGCAACCAAATTGGTCTGTTGTGCATCCAGCAGAACTTCACTTCTCCCTGGCCTTTTGACAACAGAATTCCACTGGTTTCTTGCTTTGAAAAACAGAACTGTTGTGCACATGACTTGAGGCAATCTGTAACAGAAGGCATACCACAAACACCCATGCCCTTGTCTACTTCCTCTCCATAAATTTATATTAAAAGGTGGCCTGTCTGAGAAATGGGCTGGTATAAAGGAGCTGCATAAGGAGGAAGTTTGCTATATTTTAGTACAGGATTAGTTAATCTTTGTACATCCCAATCATTGGTTGATTGGGAATGATGGGAGTTCAGATGATGGAAGTAAATTCTAACAGGTGATGGTCCAAATATTGACTAGTCCGACATTAGTGTTCTCTCCCTGTTCCTCCACCTGATTACATAACCTTATTCAAAAACCACCTTCATGAGGGCTATTAACTTGAAACTCCATGGATTGATTTCTGATTGTACGCGCCCTCTCACAATGGGTAGAACTTTCACAATATGAAACAAAGAAAGCTTGAACAACATTTAGGCAGAGTCTCCAAGAATAAAATAATTTACTTTTGGAGTACAAAGCTGCATGTGTATGTCCATCTCCTACTGATTTCATCAGAATGCCTTAATCTGTAATATGGTACAATATATAAACAGTCATTTCTCTTAATTTAATTCCTTTCATTTTGTAAATATATGTACATTTTATGTCCTTTGTAACCTTTTTTGGCTGTAAATCTTGCAGACAAAATATATAATGAAATACATTCTGTATTTCATTCTGTAATTTAATTAAAACGACAGTCTGCTTGAAAGGACTTTTTTTATTACATGCTTTATGTACGTTAACCCTTTGACAAGTCATATTTTTCTAAATGGGGAATCTGATTAAGTAGGTTTTTTTCAGTGAGCTGAAGAGCATCCTATGGTAGACAGGACTCAACGTCTTGCTTGATTTATAACCATTAATCAGACTGTTATATGGAATGACAGAAGTAGAAGTTTGGGACTAACCACAGTCAACCCACTAACTGACTCTAGGTCCTCCATAAAGATAGAGGAAGGGGCTTTTTCTCCCTGTCTGCCTCAGCTCACCATCTCTCCAATTGTATGTAACATCCATCTCCTCCACTGTCTCTGTCTCCCTCATCTACTTTGTTACCCATCCCCTTAACTGAATCTGACCCCATCTCTTACAGTACCCCCCTCTGACACATGTCTTCTTCCCTCTTTCTCTCTTACTTCCATTCTATGCCCACTGATGTGTCCCTGTTTCTTTGGTCACTTGGGTGGGCAACTTCGGGCTTATAATCATGGCACATCTTCAAACTGTCCATGATTTTGGCTCCCTATCTCTGGACCCTGTTGTCCCTGATTTTTGTCCCTGGCTTTAAACTGAACTTTAATTGCATCTTCTGTGTTCTTGTCATTAGAAGTGCAATAGGCTATGAGCAGGGGCATCTGGGGCAAAGCCATACTGTGACCCCCAGGCCAGCCCTTCCCGCCCCTTTGTTTATATGGAGGGGGTAATTGTAGGGGGGGATAAGTGCCCCCCCTTGCCTTCCCCTCTGGACCCCCATGGCTATGAGCTTTCCCACATTATACTATTACTTATTTGTATAATGTCATGTAATATTTAGGTGTGGATAATGCCTATTGTGCTGCAGAAGGGCGATTTTAAGTCAATTATATGAGGTTTTCTGCTGTAATACGTGCCACTAGTGAAGTTAAAATGTGACTTCCCAGGGGAAAAGTGTTCCTGGAATTGTTCTGGAATGTTGGCAAGAACGTCATGGTATTCATGGTCCAACAACAGCTAGAGAATCATGTGCTGTCTTCACTGTTATGTTTAGATTGGCCACACAAACATCCTTTCAAGATGAACACATTGATACATTTGCTTTTATCATGTGATATGATACAATGGTCACTAATAAATAGGGGCTTATTTTATACTAGTGTTAACATCCTTTATATGAAGGGAAAATGGATAGTGTCTTTCTCTCTCTCTAATACAAACACAAGCTCTTATCATCTCATCTCAGCTGGACACATTCTGCTGCTCCCTGTCAATCACCTTCCTACTGAAAATGTGACTTTATCTCCTGGCACTATAACTTCATATTAAAATGGCAAAAGAGAAGCGTATTTAAATACACAGAGGAGACTGATTGTCAAGTAGCTGCTGATAGTCCTCAACTCTGAAACAGCAAATGAGGTAGAGGAGAGGTGCCCAACTAACTATAAAGGTGAGTGTTCTCATGCAGGTCTTACATTCAGGTCCTGGGAGACAATTCAAATAAATGCATGCTCTGCATTCCAATATTGAGCACCCTTGGACATATGCATTATACAAGAGCAAGATTCCATTTTCTATGTATGAAAAGTATTGGTGGTTTTCTTCAAATAACTCCTATTGCTAACAATGGGAAACAAGTGAAAAAGATATACCTTCACCACTCCTTATATAAAATACATTAAATATAAGTGAATTGGTAGAAGCAATAAAAAAATACTTAATGCCCTTTATGGTTTGAGAGATATAAAAAAATAAAGTTTTCCGTTCCCTCCCCTTTCTATCTGATGAGCTGTAAACAGAAGCAGAACCTGGTTGCGTGATCAGATGTGTCTCTTCAGGAGCGCTGACATTGAGAGATCTAAAGATAAATACTTCATTGGAATGGTCTATAACATGTGCTTGCAAACCAGGCACACGTTGTAGACCATTCCGATGAAGTATTTATTTTTAGAGCTCTCAATGTCAGCGCTCCTGAAGAGCCGCCGTGTGATCCCGGAACCAGGATCTCATGCGTCAGCTATACAGCTGACGTATGAGAAGGGGGAGGAAGCAGAGATCTTTATTTTCTTATATCTCTCAAACCATAAAGGTTTGAGAGATAGAAATAAGGGCATTAAGTATTTTTTTATTGCTTCTACAAATTTGCTTATATTTTTTGGGGGACCTTACTATCCCTTTAAGGGACCAGCTGTAGAATCTGTTCAAACCACAAGGTCATAGGTTCTAGTCCCAGCAAGGTCGACTCAGACTTTCATCCTTCTGAGGTAGATAAAATGAGTACCATTAAACTGGGTAATAATATCTATACCCCCAGGACATACTTGAAAATGAAAGATAATCTCAATGTATCGTTCCTGGTAAAAATACTTTGATATTGTTATTATAAACAGAAATCCTATAGAATAAAATCAATTATAAAACAAAATGTGTGGCAAACAGAAACAGTGATTAGGAATTTCCTGTCCAATGAACTTACAATCTAAGACATACAACTATAGTTCAGAATTCCAGGTCAAACCTACTGCACTACAAGGAACAAATACAAATTCCCGTTCAGTTAAAGTACGCTTTAACCCCTTGATCACTGGGTAGATCTCCAAGGAATGGCAAACAAATATGTTTGAGAACTCTCTGATATTTAAAAGGTTAAATACTCTGTTTTAACCCTTTGACTGGCAGAGGGGTATGCAACACATTGCTTTGCAATGCGTTGCGTACCCCTCTGACACTCAAAGGGTAAATCAATGGGAATTTGTATTTGTTCCTTAAGGTACAGTTGGTTTGTCCCAGAATTGCTCCTTTTTTTACTCTATGCATATGACCCAAAGTCCCATAAAAGAGTTCAATAGAGGCTGAATCTATTTTAAAGCGATACAAAAGTAATAAATGTTTATCTTCTCATATCAATCACATCACACTCTTCTGGTGGTTTTTATAGTCTTAAATAGTATTTTCGGTTTTCTAGGAAGCAGGTTTACATCAAGTGCCCTGCACCCTTATTTGATTATGTATGCACAGACATAAAACACTGCTGAATTATTGCACATCTCTAATATTCATGTTACCATACTACTAATCATCTGGTCAACACTGCAATAAGAGTTTGTATAATTTACAGGAAAACCAATTCAATTTTGGGGTGACCAACCATGAATCTACCTGCCAGAGCTGTCATCTTTACTAAACCTCACTGCTAAATGGATCGGTGCACCTACAGTACAAGAACAAAGATTTGGGTGCACTATTAGATGAGATTTGCAATAACAAAAAATAAAGTTTTTGTGTTGCTCCTGCACAAAAACCATTTCATGGCAAATGGTTTCCAAAGTAATGCGCACATACTATGTATATAAAACAGTGTGATTATTACATGTGCAGTGTTCATATTGATGCACCATCTGCCACATTCATTATGAATGTACAGATTCCCAATATAGTTACATTGTCCCATGTTCTTTATTAGTGAATAAATCCACCAGTATCATTACAGTGTGCTATGTTTATTATCAGTGTATAGAGCCCAAGCATCATTACACAGTACGTAGTGTTCATCATTGTATAAGTGTTACGGTTGGCAAGCAAAACCAGGAGTCAGACGGTATAGTTAAGATAACCTTTATTTTGAGAATAATAACAGTAATGAAATATAGGTATATACATATATATACAGTGGGTGATAGAAGAGGAGAGTACTGTATCAGGAATAGCAGTCTCCCAATATCTCCACCACACTGTCCGAGACAAGGCCTCAGCCTACTGGAGTCTCGAGGTACTGTAACACCCAGATCTAGCACTGACTCAACCTGCAGTCAGTCTAGGTGCAGAGTCTATATCGTATGCAACACGGAGGCTACTGACTCAAGCCTGCAGTCAGTTGCTAGGAGTCTGCTAGAGCCCCAGGTCAGTATTAGGAAGGATGTCTGAGGATCGGAACCAACACATGGAATGAACAGACAGGGCCTTCTAGTAAGTACCAGATAGGTTAGTCAGACGAGCTAAGGTCATATACGGAGCGGGAAGTCAGCCAGAGCCACAGGTTTGCACCAGATAGGATATCCACTGAAGCGATAGAATGCTGGATGCGCAGTGGACTGAGTCCCAGGTCAACACCAGAGTGGCTAGTCAGACAAGCCTAGGTCATACACGGAGTGGGTAGTCAGCCAGAGCCACAGGTTTGCACCAGATAGGATATCCACTGAAGCGATGGTATGCTGGATGCACAGTGGACAAAGCCCCAGGTCAACACCAGAGTGGGTAGTCGGAAAAGCCTAGGTCATACACGGAGTGGGTAGTCAGCCAGAGCCACAGGTTTGCACCAGAAAGGATATCTCAGCCAAATCGGAGCGCACAAGGAGAATAGTCAGACAGAGCCACAGGTCAGCACCAGAATGGATGGACAGACAAGCCGGATCATACACAGGAATCAGGAATACAAGATAATGAACTGCTCAGAGCAACAATGTAAGAGTAGCTGAGTCAGGAATCAGTCTGCCCTTTAAACCCCTCCTCAGGAAGTAGGTAGTAGGAGCAGCTCAGAGGGAGGAAGTAGATGGGAGGAGACTACAGGCCTCAAACACGTAAAACAGAGGCCTGCAGCAGGCTGAAGCCTCATGCCTGCAGATGACACATCTAGCATTGATGCGTCCAACCGCTAGTGGAAATGATGCTGGAGCGTCATTGCAAGCATCGCCAGAAGCGGAGGAGCTACAAGATACTGTGACAATAAGTCTTCACCATCATTATAGTGAGCAGTGTTCATTATCGGTGTACAAATAATCATAATAATTACAGTATGCTATCTTTATTATTACAACATAGACCCCCAGGGTCATTACAGTGTGCAGCGCTCATTATCAGTTTATAGATTCACAGGATCGTTATACAGGGTGCAGTGTCCAATATCAATGTATAGATCCCCAGCATCATTAAACAATGCGCAGTGTCCAGTATATCAGTGGATAGATGCCCAGCATCATTATACAGCGTACTGTGTTCATTATCAGTGTATAGATTACAGGTATGATTACGCTCATTATCATTGTGCAGCATCATTACGGTATGCAGTGTTCATTATCAGTGTATAGATTCCCCATATCATTTCAGTGTAATGTATTCATTATCAATGTATCATTACAGTATGTCATGCTCATTTTCAGTATAAGATCCCCAGCTTTATAAGTTTTCCGTGTTCATTATCAATATATAGATTCCTGCCATAATTACAATGTGCTGTGTTTATTATCAGAGTATATATATCCAGTATCATTGCATTGTACATTGTTCATTATCATTATATAGATATCCAGAATCATTACTTTAAACCTCATATATTTTTTATTTTAAGGTTTAAACAAGACAAAAACGTGTAAAGAGAACATATAATAACAAATAACGAAAATAAATCAGAAATTACCTGTGTAAGAAAAAAAACAAATACACATATTAAAATATCAATAAAGGATATATAAGGCAAACCTACGAAAATGTACTTTCAGCAAGAAAAATAGTATATTCTTAATAATAATTTACAAGGATGACCATAGCAACTTTCGATTCAAGGAGACAATGTAAGCAGGAATTTATCATAAAGGCATAACTCTATAAAAGAAATATATTCATTAATACAGATAGAGATGACCTTATCTAAAACAGAATTCCAAGAAATTTCTAAATTCCTCCATTGAGAAGCAATACATAACCTAGTTCCCGAACAAATCCTAAGAATTAACTTATCTTCATATTTACTCATACCATTAATCCTTTTCCCCTGCAAAGCCTCTCCCGTATTAAGAATAACATTCTTATGTAAAATTTCAGAAATCAAGATATTGACTTTAAATTCACATTCCCATCAGATATGTGAAAAAGATCCTTTATCCTGGCACCCTCTAAAGCATCTATCAATTGCAGTATCATACATCTGTGCCAGCTTTTTGGGAAATAAGTATAAAAAATGAAACATTTTATACAATTGTTCAATTGAATTCACATTCATACTACTTTTATGGATTCTTCTCCATAACTCCAACCAATCATTATCATTTAAAGTTTCCTTCAACATAAGTTCCCACTTAAATTAACTAATTTCTTATCATTACATAGTATAATCTTATACAAAGGAGAGATGGATTTAAGAGAAGGTTCCCAGTGCCTATAAAAATTCTCAAATTTTGTTAAATTCTCTCCCTTAGAGGGACGCAGAAAATCATCTATTTTTCTCAGAATTTCAGTAAAGATCAACTCTTGGTCTGAGTATCCTTTAAAATATCTTTAATGAAATCCCAATCAATCGCTTTATCTCAGAAAAATTAATCATTCAGGACCATTAAATTATTATCTTTCATTTTGTTAATCATCTGAGTTTGTTTTATATCCCAGCAGAACCAGGGGGCCGAAATGGGAAGCATTTTTGATTTTTGATTTGCTAATTTCAAATGTACCTTCTTTCTCTCCCATACCTTTAGATCATTTTGGTACTTTCTAATGTTTTAGACATCTTTTCAAATTTTTGACCACCTGGGGCCCACATATATAATAAAACATCTTGTCTTTTGACAAATTCAGACTCCAAAAGACCCCAGTTGGTAGTTGTCCAAGTACATTCAAACTTGTGGCAAAAATTTAACAAATGGGAAAGCCTGGAAGAAACATTTATAAATATTTGGAACTAGAAGACCACCATATATCCTGTCCCTGTACAATACCTCCCTTTTAATGCATGGATATTTTTATAACAGATAAATCTAAAAATGTTATTTTGAATTCCCATAAATTTGTTTTTATTAATGAGAATAGGAAGAGTGCGAAATAAATATAATAATTTTGGGAGAATAATAATAATTAATTCTACTTATAAATGAGAACGGTAAAGGTTTCCAAGTATCCAGGGCATCCTTTATGGTGGTAAAACAAGAAGTAAAGTTACGGGAAAAAGTCTTTGAACGAACTTTGGGAATTTTAATGCCCAAATACATGATAAAATTATATTCCCATTTGAAATTAAAATCTTTCCTAATATTTTTTTTTAGTTTAATTATCCAGAATCATTACATGTTCTTCAGTGTTTACTATCATGTAAACTTCCCCAGCATCATTATACAGTGTGCCATGTTCATTATCAATGTATAGCTCTCAAGCATCATTACACAAGGTGAGCTGTTCATGATCATTGTACAGATCCCTACCATCATTATACAGTGTGCCATGTTCATTATCAATGTACAGCTCTCCAGCATCATTACACAAGGTGAGCTGTTCATGATCATTGTACAGATCCCTACCATCATTATACAGTGTGCCATGTTCATTACAAATGTATAGCTCTCAAGCATCATTACACAAGGTGAGCTGTTCATGATCATTGTACAGATCCCTACCATCATTATACAGTGTGCCATGTTCACTATCAATGTACAGCTCTCCAGCATCATTACACAAGGTGAGCTGTTCATGATCATTGTACAGATCCCTACCATCATTATACAGTGTGCCATGTTCATTACAAATGTATAGCTCTCAAGCATCATTACACAAGGTGAGCTGTTCATGATCATTGTACAGATCCCTACCATCATTATACAGTGTGCCATGTTCATTATCAATGTATAGCTCTCCAGCATCATTACACAAGGTGAGATGTTCATGATCATTGTACAGATCCCTACCATCATTATACAGTGTGCCATGTTCATTATCAATGTATAGCTCTCCAGCATCATTACACAAGGTGAGCTGTTCATGATCATTGTACAGATCCCTACCATCATTATACAGTGTGCCATGTTCATTATCAATGTACAGCTCTCCAGCATCATTACACAAGGTGAGCTGTTCATGATCATTGTACTGATCCCTACCATCATTATACAGTGTGCCATGTTCATTATCAATGTATAGCTCTCCAGCATCATTACACAAGGTGAGCGGTTCATGATCATTGTACAGATCCCTACCATCATTATACAGTGTGCCATGTTCATTATCAATGTATAGCTCTCCAGCATCATTACACAAGGTGAGCTGTTCATGATCATTGTACAGATTCCTACTATCATTATACAGTGTGCCATGTTCATTATCAATGTATAGCTCTCAAGCATCATTACACAAGGTGAGCTGTTCATGATCATTGTACAGATTCCTACCATCATTATACAGTGTGCCATGTTCATTATCAATGTACAGCTCTCCAGCATCATTACACAAGGTGAGCTGTTCATGATCATTGTACAGATCCCTACCATCATTATACAGTGTGCCATGTTCATTATCAATGTATAGCTCTCCAGCATCATTACACAAGGTGAGCGGTTCATGATCATTGTACAGATCCCTACCATCATTATACAGTGTGCCATGTTCATTATCAATGTATAGCTCTCCAGCATCATTACACAAGGTGAGCTGTTCATGATCATTGTACAGATCCCTACCATCATTATACAGTGTGCCATGTTCATTATCAATGTACAGCTCTCCAGCATCATTACACAAGGTGAGCGGTTCATGATCATTGTACAGATCCCTACCATCATTATACAGTGTGCCATGTTCATTATCAATGTATAGCTCTCCAGCATCATTACACAAGGTAAGCTGTTCATGATCATTGTACAGATTCCTACCATCATTATACAGTGTGCCATGTTCATTATCAATGTATAGCTCTCCAGCATCATTACACAAGGTGAGCTGTTCATGATCATTGTACAGATCCCTACCATCATTATACAGTGTGCCATGTTCATTATCAATGTATAGCTCTCCAGCATCATTACACAAGGTGAGCTGTTCATGATCATTGTACAGATCCCTACCATCATTATACAGTGTGCCATGTTCATTATCAATGTATAGCTCTCCAGCATCATTACACAAGGTGAGCTGTTCATGATCATTGTACAGATTCCTACCATCATTATACAGTGAGCCATGTTTATTAACAGTGTATAGATCTCCAGCATCATTACACAAGGTGAGCTGTTCACTATCAGTGTATAAATCCACACCATCATACACTGTAGGTGAAATGCACAAATCTGCCAGTACCACACATTTTCTGAATATATATGTATATTACACGAGAACTTGCTTCTATCAATTCTGCCTGGAGTTTTCTAGTAATTCCTGGCTATTTCCCCTCTTTCTTGATAAGCATCCCTAGAGTATGCACCTGGGTATATTCAAAGTAATTGTGATCTTTTTTTTTTCCCTCTGCCTTCCTGTTTGTAGACCTTCTGCTCAGACTTGGACTTCTCTCTTGGATTGCTGTCAGTCTTACACTCTTGAACTAGTTCTTGACTTCTATGCCTCCAGACCTACAGTGTGCTTGCTGCTACGACTAGAAGTTCCCTGTGGTCTTTCAATCCTCCTATTTCCCCTCTGTCTTCTGCCATTCAAAATACACTCATCGCTCTCATCAGCTCCATCAAGTATTTCTCTGATAGTCAAGATTTACACTGCAATCTTTCTGCTCTGTCTGCTGGAATCAAGAATCAAACTTCCAGGTTCTTTGATTGTATTAATATCTACCTCCTGCAGGTCCGGTTCCTAGTCTGGCCTGCTCATTGTAACAGACTAGTTTAAAAATAATGTACATGAACCTATAGGTATTTATCAATGTGTTAATGCACACTACCACACACAATGCCTTTAGCAATAAAACTTTAAAGCAAACAAGTTCTGAATATTTTTATCAGCTGCCTCAGCATCATATACAATGTGATGTGTTCAGGCAAACCAGGGACAAATTTGATTTTCAACATCCATAGCATATCACTTTAATTGAAATTAAGTTTATACAATGCTTTACTGGATTACTAAAACAGAGAAGAAAAAATATGGTACACAAAGGGTATGAGAGCAACTAACGGATAACAATTAAGGGTATAATATATCTTACATACAAAAGGGACTGATTGATACAGAAAAAAATATGGCAAACAATGGGAATGAGAGCAGCAATTAGGGGTATAATATGCCTTATAAATAAACAAACAAAAGGAATTGATTAATGCCAAAGAAAAAACATGGTAACAAACAATGGGAATGAGAGTAACTAATGGCTAGTAATTAGGGTTATAATATGTGTTACAGACAAAAAAGGCATTGATTAATGCCTTTAATCCTTGCCAATGCATTGCGTTTTAATGAGTTGGTACTCAAAGGGTTAATGGTAGACAAGTCTCCAAAACATTGTTCCAAAATTCATTGGGGAGCTCTAGTATATAAGGGCCTATAAAGTAGAAGCAAGGTAGGTATATATATATATATATATATATATATATATATAAAACATATATACACGCAACATTCTCATTATGTTAAATGTTTTTAAATGTTCACATGTACTTGTATGGAAAAATAAAATGGGACAGCCTCGGTTCACCCAGACAGTGATTATCCCTCATGCTGTAAAATCCCAGACATTATTTGAACCTTGACATTATTTGATATTGAGTATGGCTGTCTGTCTTCACTATCTCTCTCAGCATCCTCAGTCTCCTGCTGCTTTTGCACATCACGAAAGAAGTCTTTTAAGTGAAAAAGTGCTGAAACAGAAATACAGAGTTTGGCACCTGATAAGGATCTACTGGCTCGTCTAGTCTGTCCAAGCTCCTATCTAATTTAACACCTCATGCTTTTTAAATCCATGTTCCAATGTTATCAGTGTAGCAGCTCTGAAGAATAAGGGCAGTTAATTTGTACGAATCAATTATACTGTCAGGGAATCAATGCTAAGTATGTGCTTTATCACACACAAACACACACGCACACACACACACACACACAATGGGGGTTATGCACTAAGGCATGATAAAGAGGTGATAAAGCAGTGTGCAGCCATGCTGCCATCCCAGAATTCCATGGCAGCTACCGCCACTCTTGTTCTTATCCAGCAGTGCTCTCCGGGTATATTCTATGGGCTCTTCCCCTCCAGACAATGGAAGCGGGCAGAGCGTACATGCACCTCTCTCCAAAAAATTCAGCTGTTCGCAATAATGAAGTAGCGGGCAGAGGTATAAAGTGATGATAGCAATTCTCCAAACACTCACAGCTCTTTCAGATGTTCAAATATAGTTCAATCCAACGCATTTCATGCCACCAGGGCACTTCATCAGGGAATCCCCGGAGAGCACTGCTGGATAAGAACATGAGTGACGGTAGCCGCCGGTAGGGACTTCTCTGATTAACTGGACCAACGGAGAGGAGATTCCCCATAACACATTGCATGGGAGATACATCTGTTTCCTCAATAGGACGGGAGAGCAAGGAGTATAATTCCCCACATCTATGGACAGGAGAGGTAACAGAGGACACTTTCGAAATGTTTTATTACACAGCCGCGGATGAACTCTATTTTCTAGTGGTACCACTAGTTTAATATATAGTTTTTATATTTAATTTATTTTTTTATATAATGATATGTATATTAGTGGGATAGTTGTCACTATCTTTATGTGTTTCATTAAACGCTATTTATATTTTTGATTGAGGAATGCTCACTACAATTTAATTTATTTTAGTACTCATAGGGTTTACATATTTAGACCTGTTTTTTTATTTATACTAATTAGCGCTTTCCCTTTGTTGCATTCTTTTTACTAGTTCTTGGATTCACACACCAGTCCTTGGATAGTAACAGCTTATTATAGGTTGGAGACATCATTCCGGGGGCTGCCTTTTTTGATAATATCATTTTTTATATTTATAGATCTGTACTAATGAGTGCCTTTTAGCTTTCGACTGTTATTCTCTATATGCCACTCAGAATACTTGCCTTTTATTTCTTACTAGTTGAAGAGCCCATGTACACAGGCCACAGTGCCACCCAGCAACGGTCATTGTGCAGTTATGCACTGTAGAGACTGCCCGCACCGTGGCTGATACGGAGTGGGGCATTCTGAATTCAGATTGTAGTCCTCTCTGCGCACCGAACTCCCCTCTCTGTTATCAGCCGTGGTGCGGGCAGTCTGTACTGAGCATGACTGCAGCATGCACAGCAGACTATACTGCGCATGATGGCTTCTGACAAACATACATTTAGTGATTATTTAGGATAATGCAGCTACAAATTATGAAGCTACAAAGTAGCAAATTCCAAAGCAAACCAGCTGTAACAAAATAACATTTCCAGAATTGCTTGTCCTTTGCTACTAAATTGCTCCTCATGTATTAACACGTTGATAAAAGCTCTACGTATAACAATGGTTCATATGTATCAACATTTAATTGTAACCCATTTTGTTCATTCTCAATATAAGGACAGCAGCCCCTGCTCAGTTTCCAGGGTCACCTGGGAGCTCTGACTCTTCAGCAACACCGAGCACAGCACAGGAGGAGGCCAGGGATGTAAGGACACCATGGCTGGATAATCAGTATGTGCACCGTGCCCCTACAGCAGGGCATAGTGTGTGCTATGTACAGTTCACTGCTCACTGTCTCCCTCCTCTCCTGTCACTGATCTCCGCTCCCCGTGGCTCTCGTTCTTTTCAGAGCTCTGACTGCGCCCCCATCAGATGTGCACCCTAGGCTGGCACCTATCTCGCTTATAGGTGGCGCTGGCCCTGTAGGAATGCAGCTGTCCCTGGCACTGTCACTGGCCAAAACGTGATGGGATGAGCTGGTGTTCTTGCGCAGAGGGGACTTGACTGTCATTTTGGAACTGGACCTCCCTCTTGGGCGGGATTAGTCTAAAATGCGTGTTGAAATTTTGCCTCTGTAATGGCACTAGAGAGCTATAACTTGATGCTTCTGAGTGGTGACAAACCGAAGAACAGGACATTGTGCTGTTTGTTCATCCTCAGAAGCCTCTCACATTTTGTAAGCATATTTTGAATACTCTTGGCTATCCTCCTGCGTCATGAAATTTGATTACTCTTTTCTCTGTAATCACTTATTTCTCAACCACTTCTCACAATTGCTGTTTTGCCCTTGTTTCCTTTTTTGGTCTCTAACCAGATTTGCTGCCACCCATCGGAGCCTAGGGTTCAATCACCTAGGTTTTCGCTGCACCTCAAAACTCGTTCCCCTTTTCCTGCCCTAAGCCCTGACAACAATTAAAATAATAATATATTTTAATGTTTTCATGTTAGTTGTCCTTTAATAATTTCTTGTGCACCAGAGACAGGCTGCCCCAGTTGGATGAATAGCATCTCAATGAAGTATTGTTTTACTAATTAATGTTCCACTTGGACTCAAATGTCTCTGACAAACATACCAGACGTAAACAAGGGAAAAAAAAAGAAATCATCTTCCCTGATCTGATGTTTTCACATTTTTACAAGCAGTCTGTAAAGGTCATGCATCTAAACTCAAATTAGCCTAGCCATACCTGTTGTCATGCCAATGATACACAGACACACACACACGTCTGCTTTTGCTTCTGGCTACAACAGTTAACTCCACACCTGCAACATGCAGTTTAGTTTTAATCACACTACTTGGATCAGGGCATCTCTGTACCCCTTTCTTAAAGGAGCAGCAAACTTTTTAAATGAAAAAAATACATATTGTAGGGCTTTTCAGGCTGAGTAAAATAAGTGTACTGCTGCTGAGAGATGCATATTTCCAGAGTCATTACAGTTTAAGCCCTGTGTATTTTTAAATTAACAGTGCCCTCTAGTGATCAAATTCCAGTTAGTTATTCTGTTATATTCTAAGTCAGCGACAAACAATTCTCCATAGAATGTGATAGAAACTGTTGAGTAACTTCCTGTCAGAACTTTTAGGAAGAAAACGGACAGTAAATTAACTTCCTGATTACTTGAACTGTTATAAATTTTGAATAAAACAACAGACAGTGGTGGTAGTGCCCATGTTTTACTCAGCAGGAAAAGCTGTATAAATTATAAGTTGTCATAAATAAAAGTTTACTGCTTCTTTAACTTTGTCCTTGCCTGAAGCCACATACACTTGTTGCTGAAGGAAGAATTAATAAATAACTTTGAACTTGGAGGGTTAACAATTTGTACACTTCATGTAAAACAAGTAACAAGAGTTGGGAAATGAATGGAGTCTGTTGCTAAATAAACAAGTTTTGTCATGCAGCCTTTTCACAACATCCTCTAGAAATATAGGTACAGCACAAATATGTGCAACAGTAATAAAATGTGAATTCAGGACACAGAACTGAATCTCTGCAATACAGAGACCGATGTACTAGGAAGCACTGGAGTAATTCTGTAGCAAACCAATAACACTCAATTGGGGATTTTACTTCACAATGCCTTGACGACCTTACTAGTATTCAAGGTTTTTAAGCCCCATTTAAAGCATGGATATTCTGGAACATTATATTTGTTTCATTTGGTGCAGCTGGCTTACTCCAGAATTGTTTTCCCACTTTTTATGAAATTTCCTACCTCCTCTGCCATCATCTGATTTGGATCTAAGGTCAGCACTTACAGATTGTTTACTATGTATACTATGCACAAGTCTGCAGCCTATGACCTTTCGGCATAAATGCCAACTGTCCCCAATTTCCATGGACAGTCACTTGTGTTGGTTCTATGTCCCTGGATCCTGCTAGCCCTGGTTTTAAAATCACTATTCAAATAATTATTTTATATGCTTGTCATTAAAATACAAGGTTTTCCTTTTGACAATCTTGCTTATACATGGTATTTATGAGGGTAATATATATATATATATATATATATATATATATATATATATATATATATATATATATACACACACACACACACACATACACAGTACTGTGCAAAAGTCTTAGTCAGGTGTGAAAAAATGCTGTAAAGTAGGAAGGCTTTCAAAAATAGACATGTTAGTAGTTTAGATTTATCAATTAACAAAATGCATAGTGAATGAACAGAAGAAAACTCTAAATCAAAATTTATTTTAACTGTTGACAAGTATGCCTATACCTGTTGCCCTAACATCCTATCATCCTCTATTGGACAACAGCTACCTTTCAGATGCCCCCCACTCACACCCATAACACTATGACTCTGATACTTCTCTCCACCACCTGGACTTGGTGGGAGGAAGGTATAAATAAAACTAAAATGCAGTAAATGAATAGAAACCCATTAGCCTCTATGTTACAATGGAATAAGACCCTAAAGGAACACTTATACCTTATAATAACACACACAAGCACCTTACTATGGCCAGAAAAATAGATAATAGCTTCTATGAATTTTGCCCTTATGTATTGGTTCAATAAATAATATATTCAATCAGCGTGGTCTTCAGGTATACACTGGTGGTTTTGACACTTACTGGTAGAACTAATGAACCCCAACGCTAACCACAGGATCTTCTTATATTTGTTTTCTGGGTTTTTTTTCCCCAAACCTGAAGCAGGCAGAGTGCATGAGCCCATGGGAGATGTCAGTCCTGCAGTGTGAGGTATTTGGAATTCAGGAGTCCTGACAGCAATGCTATGTCCACCACCATGGAGAGAAAATATAAGTCTAGCTTAAGTCCCTCATACAGCAGACTCCTTAGTGTGCCAGTTTATGCCAAAGTAAGCTGGACCAGAGATGCAGAAGCTCCAATATCCACTGTCTATGATTAAGAGTGGTGAAAACCATATCTTATATGGATGCCCTTCAATTGTACCTGCATGGACATGACATTCAAGACAGAAAGAAGATGTTATCCCTTAAATAAAAGAACAAGGTTAACATTCAGGAAGCATATAAGGATTTTCTGTCCATAGTAAGGTAAGTGAGCGATATCAGTAGGACTTGTTAGCGTTGCTTTAATATAGTAGATTAGAAATCATTTACACACACACAGACTTCTCAGTCGAATTATCTGGGTGCCTAACTGACTACACCATACAGCAAAGGGAAGATGCACTGGACATAAATCTTAATAAAAGTAGTATTTGTTTTACTGAATCTTCCTTCTGCTATTTAGTGTTTATTTAATATACTATAAGGGGAGTGGTCCATACTCCCCCTTAAGCCCAATGGCTGTGGTGTGCGGTACAAAAAAAAAAGAAAATAATGAGTATTCTTAGCACCATATTGTAAATGTGTCCTCAGACCATTTAAATGGGTGAACACAATACATATCAATTTACAGTGGGCTTTAAGTTACCTAAGGAGGGGATTCGTGTTCCCCACCCACCACCGCCAACATTGTCCCTCAAAAGGAAGGACTAACAAACTATTTGGGATCTATGGGGTCTCATGACCCTTATAAACCCTTTCGACATAGGCTGCGGTTATAAGTTAAAAGGACACCAACAAATGGACATTGCTAGGTCCTGGCTGCGGGAATAAAGCTCCAGGTTTCATGCTTGTTGCCAGCTTGGGACATGTGATGGTGCTAATCTCCCTACTAGTAATTGTGCAATTGTGCTATATGGTGCACTAATATAGTATTAGGCCTAGCCAAAGCTCTGAGTGTTTTTGCCTATCTCACTAGTAGCAATGAATCAACTGGGCTGCACTGTGCACTATAATGAATTAGGCTGGCCAGTGCTCTGGGTTTTCACAAGCTTGAGACATGTAATGGTGCTAATCTGCCAATTAGTAATGGTGCAACTGGGCTGCGTGGTGAACCACTAATATGTTAGTTTGCCCAAGCTTAGGTCTCTTGGGAACCTAGAAACTCTTCTGGGCATCAATGACCCCCCCAAAATATCTTAGTTGTTTGGGGGAACACCCTTCCTAATCCTACCATCCACCTATACCTTGGGTGATGGGCCATGTAGTCCAAAGCGTTATGTAACCCTTTAGGTGCCAGAGGTATGAGCAAAAGATTTCTGCAAAATTGTACTTAAATGGGCTTAAATGAGAAGTGTAACTGAATAAATACATTGAATTTACTTGTACTGAAGTAAAGGGGGTGTAATATAACTCTGTATATCTCCAGGCTGTAACTTGATCAGAAACTGATTTCTAATGTACTATAATAATGTATAAAAGTGAAATATTTTCAGAGTTTGGCTGGGATTATATTGTAGTTGATAACGTTATCAAGGGTTTTATCCACAAATCTCTTCACAAATGATACACAAAACCAGTGTAAACACTTAACAACATGCATAGGAATCTTCTTTATTGGAAACCCAGCAGTGATCAAAATTGCTGCGGCGGGAGTGTCCAAAATGATGATTTTGGCTACAATGTGGGTGAGCACACCATAATAGGATATGGCTGAAATAGGGTGGGAAGCAGGAGGAACAGGATGATGCTACCAAGAAATATATTCTGTACATTGAGAGCCAGTAATTAACAGTCAAAACCGAAGTCTTCATGGCAGATCCATATATATATATATATATATATATATATATATATATATATATATATATATGTATACAAAGAACTGGAGTAATTCCAGGGAACGTCAACTAAACCACTGAGGACAAATAAAAATTCCCACAGATTTAAATGGAGACTGGTTCACAACAAATTGCTTGGCAATGTGATTAAGACCTCACTGGTATACAAGGGGTTAGAAGCCCCACCTAATCCCTAAGGATCCGAGGGTGTGTGCAACTCATTGTGAAGGAATGTGTTACATACCTCTCTGGTCCTTAAGGGGTTACTTTAATAGAAATGTGGGCACATATTTTTACCCTAAGGGATGCAGTTAGTTTGCACCATAATTTCTCCAATTATTCTAAGTACATAAACCTCAATGTAAACAGAGGGAGGAGCAGGAAGGCATTTAACAACCAAGTCCTGTATAAAACTGCAGTTGATAAATGTATTGTTGCATTTTATCTACACATTTCTCCATACATTTCAATAGGATCTGTGCAATAAAAAACAGTGGTAACATTTGTCACCTGCACTGTAATTCTGGTACAAGTCATTAGAAAATTGTTATACTTAACCCCTCAGTGATGGGTGATGTGCCAGGACTACCACAGGACTCTGTCCTTTAAGGATGGATGACAGCCCATGACCCCAGAGTTCCTCAGGGCTTGCTCTGATCATGCTGGGGAGGCTGTTACTGACTGCTCCAGGACTGGAACACTCAATTTTAGTCTTTTCCCGGTGGCTCCGAACATGTGATCGCCACTGCAGCGATCACGTGTGTCTGTGAAGCCACAAGACAAAGGCAATGTGAAATATACGTTGCCTTTGTCAGTGTTCTCTGCATCTCTCTTCCTGACTGTGATCATGAGGAGAAAGAAGAAGGAAACACACATCCTCCACAGGGGAAATTGCCAAAATGGGGAGGGAGGGGCCTTTTAACTGATCTGTAGGTGCCGGGGCAGAAATAGGGCTAGAGCAGGAATGTTCACTTCATGACTTATTGCTACCTTTTTGTGTTACTAAATACATGATTTAAAGCACAACCAGAGAATTTTATTTACAAAGGCTAATTTATAATCACATATACTGAATTTAAACAAACATGAATGTGAGTTTTTTTACTGTGGAGCAATGTGATACACTTATATATACACATATATATACACACACCACACAGCCTGATCTCCATAGCCTGAGGCACACCAGGGACAGACAGAGGGACATAGGTATTTTCATCACAGAGGGACAATACCCTCCTAAAAAGGGACATTTGGGAGGTATGAATGATAGGTAAACCTATCAAAATTTGTTTTTTTTTTTTCATTTTTCTCATTCTTTTTATTACTATCAAAACAATGGTGGGTTGTCCATATATAAGTGGTATCAATGCCAGGACCATCATGTGTAAACTTGCGTTAAGGACCAATGACATCATGGAATTCAGGGGTCCCTGCATGCCACTTGGGGAACCCTGAATCAATATCGCAAAAAAAAAAAAAAGCTCTGTGGTCCTTAACTGCCGGCCACATGGAAAAAATGGTTTGGCCTAAAAAGGCCAAAATTGCCCTTGTCTTCTAGTGTCAAAAAGTCCTCATCAATAAGAGGTTAACCCTTTGAGTGCCAGAGGGGTGCACAACGCATTGCAAAGCAATGTGTATCGTACCCCCTCTGGTACTCAAAGGGTTAAAACACCTCTGAAAGAGGACATATAAACCTATACAGTACAGTAAAATGGGCTTGTATATCCCACAAATACATACATATTAAAGGCATAATAATATTTATTGGGGTGCAGTACATCCATGACTTGAAATTTTATGGTGGAGCTGTTATTATACTAGCCTATGGACAACTATGGTCATTGACCATAAACCTCATTAGGATCCCATAGCAACTGCACACAGCTTTTCAGGCCATGGAAGTATTATACCCAAAAGAAAATGCAAGTTTAAACCTTAGAGTGCCAGAGGGGTATCCACTGCACTGTGAAGCAAGCATCACTTCTTAATTGGTAAACAGAGACATGGAGGAGTTAGGGGTTTTGCATATTTCAGAATGCAGTCTTCCATAGCTATGTGCATTGCAATGAGATAACACACTAAAATTTGTACGCTCCTATACCACTAACACATGTGGCAGGGGGAAAGAAAGGGGTTTCAGCAGACATCACCTCCCCACACACTGATTTTAACTCTTTAAGGACCAAAGGGGTATACAATTAATTGTTTAATGAGTTAATATGGAGATAGGATGACTAGTTTAGGTATAATCAGGGCTGGTGCAAGGATTTTTGCCACCCTAGACAAAACCTAATTTTGCCGCCCCTTGGCTCCACCCCTTGTGTCCTACCCCTTTATGCCCCGCCTCTGTATGTGTTTAAGTGTCAGTGTGTTTGAGTGTTCCCTATATGTGTATAAGTGTCAGTTTGTGTGTGTGTTCTCTATATGTGTATGTGTGTGTCAGTATGTGTTCCCTGTATGTATATAAGTGTGTCAGTGTGTGTGCGTCTCTGTAAGGATATCAGTGTATAAGTATGTGTGTGTGCTTCTCTATATGAGTATCAGTGTGACAGAGTGTATGTTCTCTATATGTGACTCTCCCCCCCTTTTACTCTCTCCCCATCTGACTCTTGATCCCCTTTTGACTGTTGATCCCCCCCTCTGACACTCTCTCCCCCCCGTCTGACTCTTGATCCCCTCTTTGACTGTTATTCCCCCCTTTGACACTTTCTTCCCCGTCTGACTCTTTATCCCCTCTTGACCCCCCTTCCACTTACTCTTCCCAGTGCCCGTGCTCTCCCTGGGCTGGCTATTTTTTTAATGTAGCACAGCAATGCCCGATTATCTCTCCCCCTCCGCTCCTGGTCCAGGACTGAAGGAGCAGAGGGCGAGAGAGAAACGGGTATCGCTGTGCTACATTAAAAAATATCCAGCCAAGGGAGGGCACCGAAACATATTCTTTTTACTTGGGCAGTAAGAGATGGGGGGGCCCGATGCGCCCGCAGAGAATGCGCGCCCTAGGCCGGCGCCTACCTCACCTATAGGTGGTGCTGGCCCTGGGTATAATTCAACTGAGTATTGGAACTAACACACAAATGCATAAAAAGTGCAAAACACGTGTTTGGATGGAGTGGGTCCATCATATAAATACCATTTTTCTCATGTGTGTATATTGTGCTTTAACTGTAGCTTGGGTGTAAACTGCACCAATATAACATCAGATTATACTTCAAACATGCCCTGTTAATTACAATCTGATAGCTTGCTTATTCACTGAAGATTCAGTCTGCACTCTGACTGACGTACAGCCCCTAACTCTTCCATGTCTCTGCTTACCAATCAAGAGGTGATGTGTGTCCAATAACAGAGGTGTGTTACTCACACATCTCTGAGACTCAAAGGGTTAATATAAAAGCTCTCTTTTTTAGAATTATTGACTGTTATATGTCTTTTCAGATGAGTAACTAAAATAAACTAGGTGTGTGTGTGTGTGGCGGGAGGGTTGGGGCGTGCATTCTGGATGTACCCCAAAAGCATGTGTAGGGCTCCAGCCTATTTATTTTATCAGGCTGGACCTGAACGACCAGTGGACAAATCTCACTAGTTCCTTCCAGGATGAAGAAATAACTGGTTAACCTCTTAGTGACAATGACTTTTTTACACCACATGGCAAGAGCAATTTTGGCCTTCCTTGTATGCCTTTGTTCAACCATATTTTCCCTCTAATTCATTCAGTCCACCCACACAAATGATACACCTTTATAACCACAAACAGGGCTTTCTTTTCATAACACATTTATATATATATAACTGTATCACATTGCACCACAGCAATAAAACTTACATTAATGTTTGTTTACACTTCAGTATAGGGTGACCACGGGTCCCGGAACGTCCGGGACTGTCCCTTATTTCAGGGACATGTCCCGCGTCCCGGGTCCCCTTCAACCGGGACAATGAAGTGTCCCGGAATGAAGCCAAGCCGCCCTGAATGTCAGCCTGCAAGCGGTGTGTCACATCATGGACGCCGCTTGCAGGCTGACATCCAGGGCGGCAATGCAGCTTACCTGATCTCCTGGAGGTAAGCGCTCTAGTAATACAGAGCGCTGGGAGATGACATCATCTCCCAGCGCTCTGCATTACTGAGCACAGCGCGCGGGAGCTTCAGCTCTGTGCCGGAGGAGGCACAGAGCTCCCTCTTGACACGCCGCTAGACCACCAGGGACTCAAGGTAAGGCAATAGGGTGACCACGTCCCGGAATGGCAGAAGGGAAATGTGGTCACCCTACTTCAGTATATATGTTTATAAATTTGTATGTGTAAATAAAATACCTTGATCTTGCTCTATATCATTTACTTAGTTACGAAATGAGGTCTCAATGTGTCATTGCCTTCTTTTTTGTCTAAACCCCAGCATTAGTCCTGCTCCCAGTACATCAAAAGTGCCCCATCTTTGGCCATGTGAGGCACTGGGAAATCTGTTCTCTGCTTCTCTCTTCCTCACAATTACATTGAGTAGCAGAGAGGCAGAGGACACTGAGGCTCCACCTACACATGTTATCGCTGTAGCAGCAATCACATGTGCCGAGCCACCGAGGAAAGGCTGAAAAACTGACTGCTCTGGTATTGAAGCAGTCAGTTTCAGCCTCTTCGCAATGATCACAGAGTGCTCTGAGGCGCCCTGCAATCTTTAACCCTTAACATGCCAGGACCATCATCTGTCCTTAGAGGACAGATTTCTGTGATGGTCCTGGCATATCACTCGTCCTCAAGGGGTTAATGCAAATGAAAAGGCCGGGCAAGTTTGACAGTAATATGGTTTCCTTCAGTGCCTATTGGTTGCATCAAGTTTCATCAGTATTCAGTTGTTTGTTATCCCATTCTAAATAGCTTTAGAATGTCTGCCATTTTTGTGCATAAATGACTTGTTCCTGTTAATAACTAGAATAGTGTATATGTATATGACAGGGGAGGGGGGATGTAAAGCCCTCACCTGCTGCCGGACTACAACTCCCATTGTCCCCCGCCAGCTCCTGTATGGTGTTTTTGGATTTTTTTAAATAAAAGGTCCTAAGAGTGTGAAAGAACGCATCTTTGTACTATATTACCTACCTTCCCCACACACACCGCTACCACTAAATTAAATTTTTATGGTTTAAGGTTCTGATTATGTCCTAACTTCTTAATTTTCTTTTTTTAACGTAAATATGAGTTCCACCCGATAGCACTTTGCTCTGTGAGATAACGAAGTCTGTCGTTCCATTCATTTCTATACAGCGTCAGATTTAAATCAGTCTCCTCTTGACAAGGGCATACTAGGCACCTTACCTATGCCCATAACCACACCTCAATCCTCATATGACCCCATCCACAGAAAATACCCTTAGTCTATAACATACAAGCTGAAAAAAGTTGTTAACCCCTTGGTTGCTAGCAATGCATTGGAGATTTCTCTAGCATCCATGGGGTTAATAGCCAGTAATTAGGTATATAAACCAAACTAAGCTGGTCACTATAAACCAGGTGTGGATCTCTACTGACGAGGCATTGGAATGCTCTGATCACAACCCCAACTAAAATATGAGACATAGCAGCAAACCCAATAAGTGGCATAACTACAGACGGTGCAACTGCTCCCAGGCTCAAAACACCTGGGGGCCCACCTCCTCTGCACCTTCTTTCTGGCCTAGCTGTCTATGCCTTCCAACCTACCCACAGTGCTATTCAGTAGGAGGCAAGGCCCCATTGTCCTTTACCACTTTTGAACACCAAAGAGTAATCAAAGTAGCGGCCTGCATTGTGTTGTCCCTGTCAGTAAAGCTCCCTACTTCATTCTCCTATTGCAGCAATTTACACCACTTGCGGGAAGGGGTGGGGGGCAAAATATGCTGTACATGATGTACAATGCTCCGCTACCCATGCGGTGCACAATGCCTACTTGTGCATTTCTCTGAAATCCATACAGAACTACACAAGACAGGTTCTCTGAGGGTACAAATGGTAGAGATTCTCCCTTCCCAGCTCTGCATGATGCAGAACACTGTGTGGTGAGGCAAGTTCAGTTTTTTGTTTTTTTTGTTCATTTTACTTTTTAGGAATTTGTCAATCAGAGCTTGCAGTCTAAAATCAGTGATCCCCCTAATCCCTCATTATGTTTGGCATCATATGGATTTCTGTTAATTGCAAACTGTGTGGTATATCATGTTTTACTCACTTTTAAGCGTTAGCTCTGTAGGATCACTAGTGTAACTCCCTTTTAATTATAAGTACTGTACTACCACTATTGAAGCTCCCTTTTAACTATAAGCTTTGTAGTACCACTACTGAATCTCACTTTTGATTGTAAGCTCTGTGGCATCATTATTGTAGCTCCCCTTTAATTTTCAGCTCGGTGGTATCACTAATGTAGTTCCCTTTTAATTGTAAACTTTATGGCATCACTACTGTATTTCTCTTTAAATCGTAAGTTCTGTGGTATTACTAGGGTAGCTCCAATTAAACTGAAAGCTCTGTAGTATAAATAGTGCACTCCCCTTTAAATTGTAGGCTCTGATGTACAACTAGCATAAGCTCTGTAGGATCACTAGTATAATTACTTTTTGATTATTAGCTCTGTAATACCACTAATGTAGCTCTCTTTTAATTGTAAGTTATGTCGTGTCACTAGTGTTACTCGCTTAATTGTCAGCTCCGTGGTACCACTATTAAAACTACCTTTTATTTGTAAGCTCTGTAGTATCACTATTATCATTCCCTTTTTATTGTAAGATTTATGGTATCACTAGTGTAGCTCCCTTTAATTTGCAAGCTCATTAGTGTACCTCCCTTTTAATTGTTAAGACTGTGATATCACTAATGTGGCTCCATTTTATTTGTCAGCTCTGTGGTATCACTAATATAGCTCCCTTTTAATTGTAAGCTATAGTATCACTAGTGTTGCTCTCTTTTAATTGTAAGCTCTGTGGTATCATCAGTGTAGCTACCTTTTTATTGTCAGTTCTATGGTATCACTAATGTAGTTCCCTTTTAATTTTAAGCTATCTGGTATAACTATCATAGATTCCTTTAAATTGCAGGCTCTGTATTATTACCAGAATAGCTCCCATTAAATTGCACATTCTGTAGTATCACTACAGAGTGCTGCTCCGTTTTCATTGTAAGCTTTGTGGGATAACTAGAGCAGCTCTCTTTTACGTGTAAGCTATGTGGTATCACTAGTGTAGCTCCTTTATTTGTAGCTGGCGTTGAACATTTGAATCATTTACTTTGGTGGGAAACAGAATTGTAAAGCTTCAGAACCTATTTACCACCATGCTGACACATGTGCTTCATAACTCAGTGCTCTGTTTCATAAACATATGTCACGGTTTTTAAAGACTCTCAGACTTAAGGTTTGGTAAAATAACTTAACTTTATTAAAAGTTAAAGGCAGTCCCTGTAGGGTAAACATACATAAGAATACAACAGTAATATAACATATATTAGGTTCTACCGGCCTTGCCTAAATACCGGGCAAGGCAACCCAAGTGACAGTTTTAATGACAGGCTCTACCGGCCTTGCCTATACCGGGTAAGGCAACCGTGAGATGACATATACCGGTTCTACCGGCCTTACCAATACCGGGCAAGGCAGCCCCCACGGAATGCTGAATGTAGGCTCTACCGGCCCTGCCAATACCGGGTAAGGCAACCTTAAAGATGGTGAATTACAAGGTTCTACCGGCCTTACCAATACCGGGCAGGGCAGCCCAAAGGAGTACTGGAGTAGGCTCTACCGACCCTGCCAATACCGGGTGAGGCAACCTACAGGATGGTATCGTCAAGGTTCTACCGGCCTCACCAATACCGGGCAGGGCAGCCTGAGCAAGTAGACCAGCTGTCAGGTGACTAAGACAGCATAGAGCATAAGTATAGAGGTCTTACTCAGCAGGAGTCCATTGCCAGGGATACTCAGACAACTGCAAGGAAGTGGACAGCGACTGACCACAGTATTGGATGTTCAGGAGCAAACCAACGTCCGCACGTTGGGACTAATGGTAATAGTGCCACCAGGTTTAATGGAGCACACCAGCGACCGCACGCTGGAACCAACAATGTATATCGCCACCAGGTTTAGTGGAGTAAACCAGCGTCCGCACGCTGGAACCAACAATGTATATCGCAACCAGGTTTAGTGGAGTAAACCAGCGTCCGCACGCTGGGACCAACAACGTATATCGCAACCAGGTTTAGTGGAGCAAACCAGCGTCCACACGCAGGAGCCAATAATGTATCACGCAACCAGTTTAGTGGAGTAAACCAGTGTCCGCACACTGGAACCAACAATGTATATCGCAACCAGGTTTAGTGGAGTAAACCAGCGTCCGCACGCTGGGACCAACAATGTATATCGCAACCAGGTTTAGTGGAGTACACCAGCATCCGCACGCTGGGACCAACAATGTATATCGCAACCTGGTTTAGTGGAGTAAACCAGCGTCTGCACGCTGGGACCAAAAATGTATATCACAACCAGGTTTAGTGGAGTAAACCAGCGTCCGCACGCTGGGACCAACAATGTATATCGCAACCAGGTTTAGTGGAGTAAACCAGCATCCGCACGCTGGAACCAACAAAGTATGATCAGCAGCGAGAAGAACAATGTCACCAGAGCGACGGCTGGAGCAGGAGATTCAAGAACTCAGTAAGATTAACCCGCGAGGTGCTGGAACACAGGAACACTGGAACTCAGTAAGATTAACCCGCGAGGTGCTGGAACACAGGAACACTGGAACTCTGGAACACAGGAACACTAGCATACAGGAACACTGGAACACTGGAACACAGGATCAGCAAGTACAGCAGGAACAGCAGGAACAGGCCCAGAAGCCTGACAAGCAGGTCAGGCAGAGTGAAGTCAGAAACACCACGAAAGGGCAACCTAGAAGTGCTCAGCCTGGGTTTAAAAAGGCTGTGTGAGGAGGGATAATCGCAGACAGCCAATCATGATACTCAGCAAGTGACTGACACTGAACAGCACTAATCACGGGCACCGTGATACCATACTAGTTGAACAGCCCGTTACACGGGCCACAGTGCCACTGCCACCCGGTCGCGGGGCAGTCACACGCAGTAGAGACTTCCCGCACCACGGCTGATACAGAGCTGGACGCTCCTTCAGAGAGCCCAACTCTGTATCAGCCGCGGCGCGGGCAGCCTCTACTGTGCATGACTGCAGCACGCGCAGCAGTGTGTACTGCGCATGTCGCTGCGTTACACGCGATTTAGCGAATTATATATATATATGTATATATATATATGTGTGTGTGTTGGTCCATACAAATGGGGGAGGGGGAGCTAGCCTCAGAAGTTTGCACCTGGGCCCAGCAAAGTCTACATGTGACCTGGATCAAGACAGCCCTCAAATGAAAAACAAAACAGACCTACCTCTACAGGTTAACCAAACAGCTGTCTACAAAGATCTGAGTGGCTAATAACACACAATGGAACATAACTAACATAATAGCAGCTGTATAAGAAAAGCAATCATCCCCTTGGTCTCCATGGAAGTTAGCTGCTGTACTTTCAACCTCTTAGATGCTAGAGACAGGTGCAACACATGTGTAATGAATTGCAGAGCAATGCTTTACACATCCCTATGGCACTAAAAGGGTTGTTATAAGAATTATTATACACTGTCTATTTTGTTATTATAATTGTGAGACCTAAGAATAACTGTATATTTATGTATTGTATCCTTTATTCTGTCCTTGATAAATGACACAAAATATGTTAGGGGCTCCCCATATGTTAGGGGTGTCTTGTATAAAATAAAGATTTGGGAAGCATTGATATAACCAACACAACATTTAACCAACAAATATTTCATTTTGTTAATCTTATTGCAGGTTTCCATTGAAACTATGACACAGCCTAGCGATAGGTATAAGAGAATAGTTGAAAAAAGGTGAAGCAAAATAATAACATTAACATAAATATTGTAAAAGAAAATGTTACAATGAAAACAGTGGAATATATTTCATACATTTATTCCTACTGTTTTGCTCTGCGTTAACACAGAGTAGACCATAAGAGTATCAGACAAGCGTGGCAGGACAACACACACAAGGCCAGAGAGTATTACACCATTCCATTAACCAGCAGGGAAAATGTAGCATTACAATAGAACAGCATGGAAATATAGTATTACAGTAGAGCAGCAGAGAAATACATCTATGCAAGAAAGCAACAGAGTGTAAAATGAGACCAGTAGGTTAATAGTACTAAGGTTTCAGTATCAACGTTTTGATAATGGGAATGAGAATGGCATTTATTTCAGTCAATGCAGCCATGTAGTATACATAGCTGCATTCCCCTTATTAAAACAGTAATCTTGCAGTACATTACTACCTGTGAACAGCAGTGCAATATGTTATTACACAAGTCCAGCAGGGCAGTGATTATTAAATGATGCAATGGATAGAGGATTGGGGTTAGCGTAAGGCATGAAAACTAATACACACACTCAGATACATATGCTGCAATGCAAATATTTGCATTATACCATGCAAACACCTATTGTGGTAAAACACACACACTCACACACACAAACTAACATACAGGTTAAAGAAGGGGGGCAGATGAGGGCTGTGATTAAAGTGGGGCAGTAGATTGTAGGGAGTGAGAGTGAGAGACAATGGTGGTCTGAAGCAGTGAATGGTGATGTAATAGGAGGCAGTGGATGGTGGAGCAATGGCTGATGAAGTGAGGCAAGGTATGGTGGAGATAATGGAAGGCTGTGGTTGGTGGGATAACTGGAGACCTGGAATGCTGGGTTAGTGAAAGGCAGCAAATGGTGGGGTAATGTGAAGGAGGTTATTGTGGGGGTAAGTAGAGGATGGAGTAACAGTGGGAGACAGAAAATGGTGGGGTTACTGATGGCAAGCAGGGGATGTAGGGAAGTTGGAAGTAGGTAATGGTAAAGTAGTAGCAGGAAGAATATTGAGCCTCAGTTGAATGGGCAGCTTGCATGAGTCAGGGACCATATCTACTGGAAACACTTCAAATTAGCCCTGGCCTGACATAAAAAGTTGAAGGAGGTCACACTGCAATCCAAAAAATAAAAAATAAATTGGCAAATTAATGTTATATACTGGTCAAATAAATATGCAATGTGAAATTGCCAAAAATTATGCATAAAAATTCCCTGTATGTCATTAGAAACTGTTTTTTTATTGAAGCTAAAATAAAACTCACAAAGAAGAAAAATAGAAAAAAGGCAATTTCACCCCTGCCAACCTAGCTCACTTCATTGTATTATTGTTCTTGGTCTGAAGAGAAATACTTCAAAATAATGTGTATTTTAATTAGAATAAAACTTCTGTTTTATGGCCATGTACATAATTTTGAATGACAGATATCATGCTGTATATTTATAACAATCATTTTCCATTCTTAGTGGGAGGCAGAGGTTGGAGGGGTAATTTGATGGTAGGTAGGGAATTGTGGGATAGTTGGAGGTAGGTGGGAAGCAGAGGATGGAGGGTAACTGGAGGCAAGTGATAGATATACAGTGGGAGACAGAAGATGATGAAGTTATTAATGGTAAGTAGGTGATGATGAAGTAGGAAGAGGGAGAGGATGGTGGCAGAGTGGGAGGAGAGTAATGGTAGGCTATATTGATGGTAGATAGGTAATGGTAGAATAGTTAAGGGTAGGTGATGATGGGTTAGTAGGTGGCAGAAGCTGATGGTATATGGGATGGTGGGGGTAATTCATGGCAGGTAAGTGGAGGCAGGAGATAGTGGAATACTAACACGAAGCATAAAAGTCCTTCCTTGTAGAAACAGTCTCAATGACAACTTGAACAGCGGATCGTTAGTGTTTCCTACACGCTGCATCATGGATCCTGTGTTGTTCAGCATGCTGCTCTCCCTCTCCAGTCCGGAACCGGCAGTAGGTTGAGAGAGGGACTAGCGCTTACTCACAGGAGAGACAGGGAAGAAGAAATGTGGAAGCCATTCAGACCCCCTGTACAAATGGTCAGTGAGATCACTTGTATAAAGTAGGCTTTCTCCTTCTCTTCTGGAAGACAGCGGGAGCAGCAGGTGCACGTACAGAGCATCTCCACGCTGCACCCATGCGTCCTTATGATCCTGACTTTCTCTTCCCACTGTTGCTCATTGACTATCAGCGGCAGGCTTGCATTCTGAAGCACTTGGCTCAACGAGTGCGGGGTGCCAATTGCCATGTTTACAAAAAATCTAAATAAATCATCATAATCATCACACCGAGTAGAAACACTTTTCATGGCGACATCTTTAGCATCCATGGGGTTAGCCATTTGAGTGCCAGAGGCGTACGCGTTCTGTACCCTTCTGGAACGCAAAGGGTTAAAAAGCACCGAATCACAGGTCTCTGTATACAGACGCACTCCAACTATTCTTGCATTGATTCGGAAACTTAACACAAAGACAAAAATGTTTATCTTTTGAATGTATTTTTATTATAGAATGTGTCACCCATCCATATGGCACGCAAGTTGTTACGTGGCAGGTAGGATCTTATTTTTGAAAATTAAATAAAAAACGATGTGTGCAAATCACCAAAAAAAATACAATAATAACAATAAGTAAATTGGTAAACAAAATTGCTCGCAATCTAGTCAGATACACCAGTCAGTGGTGTTGGGGGGAGATTCACCCAAAGTCACAGGGCACTGGAGATGTCTTCCAGCTTCAAAGACCAGCAATGTGCAATCGTTTGACACACTGGATGCTAAACAGGTCTCCAATGCATTACGTCTTAAAGTTCGGAAGACCTCTCAGGCATCCAGTGGGTTGTCACCAGCTGCATGGTAGTCATTATCTTCCATGCACTGACTACGTAATCAAATAGTGATATATTTATGTTCATCTCATGGTGAATGTGGTTAGACATCACGGAGAAAGCAGTGATGAGAAATTGTGCGTGTTATTAATTCGCTGACATCAGTGTATTGGTGACTGAAGTAGACTTGAATCTTTGTACAAAAGCCTGTTGATCTCTCTGCAGGTATAATCCCACTGGAAAACACCTCACTGACCTTCCAAAATGCTATATATAGATTATATTAACCCCCTTGAGACCTAGTTACAGTAATTACCCACATGAGCCCTGCACATCTAATTTAGAAATCAGTAGCAGTACTCCCTAGAGATGTGGAAATAAATATTCGTGTTAACCCTTTGAGTGCCTGAGGGTTTGCAACGCATGTATTGCGAATCCATTCAGTCACTTAATCTTTTGAGCGTCAGAGAAGTGTCCAATGCATTGTAAAACAATGTGTGTCCGATACATTGTAATACAATGTATTAGACACCTCTCCGACACTCAAAAGATGAAGTGATATAGATGGATTGCCAAGGAATGGGAGAGATAAACAGTGATGAAGAGAAGAGAGCTAGAGAGATCGGGAAGGAAAGAGAGATGAAGGAAACAGGATGGGAACGGAAGGAGGTAGATACAAGAGAGAGAAGCAATTCTAGGGGGAAACCATCTGCACCATCACGAACAAATAAAAATCACCCAAATAAATCCCAGTAAATTCAAACAGTGTTGTAACTCGTTACATGCTAGAAAGTCTTCAACGCACTACAAGCAATAACCTGGAAACACTGCATGTGCCACCAAATTCAGGTGAGCACCTTATCTAATTAGTAGAATTAAATCACGTTAACATTGGAAATGGCCACTAAAACAATGTTAGCAAACCAATCATTATTTTAGCTAGAGAGAGATCGCATCAAGGGATGGTTAGGATCAGGAACGCCTATCTGTCAGGTCACTGAGTGACCCAGACAATCAGCCGAAAGGTTGGATTACTGGAGTTGTGTGAGTGGCTGTAGGGATAGAGATGTTCTGAGCAGAAAAAGACAAGCAGAAACACTCACAGATCACAGCTACTTACTTGTGGATACTATGAGTCTCCTGCACAGAAGATCAGCCTCGGCACCTGGAACTCTCCTTATTTCCTCACAACACGGATCTCTACCTATTCTCTCGTTACCTGTAACTATACAGCATAAAATCTACTTATTCTCTCCTTTTAGCTCAGTGCCCTTCCTATTTCAGCGCAGTTTCTGTCTCCCTCGCAGCTCCGAGTTCACCCGTCTCTCAGTCACCTGCCTTCGGCACAACTTTCCATTCTGTTTAAATCCCCTGTAAAATAATCAGCTCATGTTTTCAAGCGAAGCAAGTCCTGTCGGGGCGTGGTTTGAGATCGGGACGTGAAATGGGTTGCTCCCAGCTCTGTTGCCCATCAGAGGATGAACGCGACGATTAACCCTTTGAATGCCAGAAACATATGCAATGCGTTAGATACCTCTCTGGCGCTTAACGGGTTAACCAAGTGGCTGCTTAAAACCAGCAGATACTGTGGGATGTGGAACAATACTAGTTAATATACACGCTGGTAAACCCACATAATGGCCAGTGTGCTTTTACTTGTAGTAAAGAGTATATGTAATGAATTTGATATTGACACTACCAAAACAAGCTTACAGCCATGTACATAAAAAGTAAAGTGATTCTGGAACAATGTATAAGAATTCCCACGACTGTGTTTAATTTAAAAGGGGCTTGTAACTGCTAATGTGTCAGAGACCACTCTTACAGTCAAGCTCCATTGATCTCCCTTGATAACCAGGAGGGTGTGCAACCTGTTGCTTTGCAATGTATTATGATTCCTTCTGATCTGCAAGGTGTTAAATCTGTGGGTATCTTTTATTTGTTCCCAGTGGTGCAGTTTTTTCTTCATTTATACATGTACCTCAATGTTTACCACTCCCAACATTTTAACCCTTTGAGTGCCAGAGGCACACACAATGCATTGCTAAGCAATGTGTTGTGTACTCCTCTGGCACTCAAAGGGTTAAATGCTTTATGTGGGGTGGTGGTGTGTCATGATTTTTTGATACCTGTTTGTGAAACTGGATAAATGATTTTGAGCAAGACCAAATAATTTTATTTATACATTTCTCCTCCATTGTGGAACACATGAACCATGGAGTAAAATTCCGCTCCTCCAGAACGCAGTGTACCACAAAAAATACACGGCATTTAAGACACAGACTCACCTGATCCATGCAGCATTAATCTCAACTTCTCAGTTTCCAGTTACCTGGCCTCATGAACTGGACAAATTGGGCACTACTCTCTTAGACTTCTTTTTTGTTTTTTTTATCATTATCATATGGGGCTGTATAATTCCCCCCCCCCCCCCCCCATTAGGCAGGCTTCCATTAACTGGCTTCCTGGAGTTGGATTGATTTTAAAGACATAGTAATGTAAAAAAAATTATCTGTATAGGATTGTTCAGTTACATTTTTCCAACAGAGGGGTCTCTTAGTACTACCATACCTGGAAGACTGGCTGTTGAAGGCAGCCTCTTCCCCCATGCATTGGGATCACCTGACAGTTCTTCTTCAGACCCTCCAAAGGCTCAGATGGACCATCAACTGGAGAAAGCCCTCAACCCTGCCCAGAGGACACACTTCTTAGGGCTGATCTTCGATTCAGCCTGAGCCAAGATGTTTCTCACAGAAGGCCAGCAGCTCAGGGTATGGCAGAAGGCCCAGAGAATGCTCACCTCTACAACCCCCAGTATCAGGGACATCATGTCTCTCCTGGGGCTGATGTCGTTATGCATTCTAGCAATCCCATGGGCACTGTTACACCTAGGATCCCTCCAATCGCCTTGAGGAATTGGAACAGGGAACCTTCCTCTCTGAACAGGTCTCTTCAGATTCTGGCTCAGATCTAGTTAACCCTGAGGTGGTGGTTGAACAGCTCCCATTTATCATCTGGTTTGTCATGGTAGATTCCAATCCAGCATGTCATCACAACGGACGCCAGCTGTTCAGGGTGGGTAGCACACCTTCAGGACCTGATGATCCAAGGTTCTTGGACTCAGACCAAAGAGGCCAGACCATCACATTTCTGGGAACTCCAAACCATTTGTCACTGGGCAGAGTCCACCTCATCTACAGCAGGGAGAATGGTCTCACAACCAGCAGGTATTCCTCCAGATCTATCACATCTGGGGAATTCCAGAGATAGACCTTATGGCAACCAGACGAAACAGGCAGATGACTTGATTCTTCTGCCTTAACCCAGAGGATCATCAGGAAGTGGTGAAAGTTCTGCTCCAACCATGGACATTTTCTCTTGCATATATCCCCCCCAATCCCAGTCCTGCAGCAAGTTTTGTGAAAACTCAAACAGGAACTGACCATAGTGATTCTAATTGCTTCTTTTTGGCCCAGGAGAGTTTGGTTTACAGATCTCTGCCTGCTATCCATTGAACTGTCCAGAGCTCCTGCACCAGGGGCCACTGGTTCACCCAAATCCTCAAGTTTTCTCGCTGATGGCCTGGATATGGAGAGGCGGCTCCTCCACCTTCAAGGGTTCTCGGACCATGTGATTGAAACCATAATCCACAGTCGGAAAAGAGTTACTTTCCTGTAATACCTTAAGATTTGGATAATTTTCTCTACATGGTGTACTGCCCACAACTTATCACCCTTATTGGTGGGAATTCCACCCTAGACGTTCTTCATCAGGGGTTTGAGGCAGGTCTGCAGCCCTCCACAATTAAACTCCAAATTGCAGCATTTGAGAAATGCACCTAGTGCAGACCATCCCCTTGTGAAAGACTCTTCTTTATAGCTATGATGAAATAAAGACCCATGGTCCATCCACAGGTTGCCCCCAGGGATCTTCCCTTGGTCCTCAACGACCTCTGTACACATCCTTTTGAGCCTCTAGAATCCATACTACTGAAATTCCTCACTTGGAAAATGTCATTCTTGATTGCAGTCACCTCTGCTTGTCGGACTGAAGAAATCCAGGCTTTTTCTATCCTGGAGCCTTATCTCATCATCTATCCAGACGAAGTGGTCCTACGTCTGCCTCTGGACTTGCAACTTAAAGTGGATTCTACCTTTCTTCAGGCCCAAGAGGTCACCTTGCTGACTATGCCACCTCATTCTGATTCTGGGGTCATGGACCCGGTGGCTATGCTGCTTGTGAAAAGATGTCTGTTAGTTTATCTGGATCACACCAGATCTGGAAGACAAGCATCGTAATTGCTCCTATCCTTTTCCGACCCTTCTAAAGGGAAAGCAGCATCCAAACGATCGATTGCCAATGGATCAACCAGGCCATCATTCCGGCCTATCAACAAACAGGCGTGGATCCACTTGCATCATTTAAGACCCATTCTACTCGAGCTATGGTGACTTCCTGGGCTGAGAGGGTAGAGGCTTCTGATGACCAAATATGCAGAGCGGCAGCTTGGAAGAGGGTCCACATGGTTTGTTGCCATAATAGACTGGACCAGCTTGCGGCTGAGGACCCCTCCTTTGGGCGTTGTGTAGTCTGTGCAGTAGAGTCCTGAATCCTGCCCTACTCGTCTTTGTTACCTCTCTGTTTGTGCTGTCTGGGAATTACATGGAAAGGATTAACTCTGGCTTGCCTGGGAATCCCTTTTCCTTGTCAATCCCAGGGCAGCACACAGATTACCCACCCTATTAAATACTATTTTTTTGCATCATCAACTGTCCTGTCTTTATTATTGCACTATGGTAGGGTATAGGGTAGACAGTGTAAGTTCTGACCTGCTCTTTTTCCTGTCCTGGGGGGGGAAGGGATCTCTATATCTCTATTTGTGTTGCCTTGGGAGCGACAAGGAAAAATAATTCCCAGGTAAGGCGGAATTCATCCTTTTCCTGGACTTTCAGAACTGGACAGAGGTGTTGCTTTAGCACACATATTTCCTTGCTGTTGAACAGGCTACACAAAGGCTGGTCTCTCTTCTTTTCTTACCAGTTTAACCCATTGCAGCAGGATAAGTACATATTTGGGTATTTCTAAATTTTACACTTTTGTGGGGGTTATTTCTGAACTGGTCAGATCCTAAAGGATACACAGGGAAAGCCAAACATAAGGATTTTGGGTCCCATTAACCCCTTTAGTGCATTGATCCTCATACCTGATTGGGCTTTCCCAGGTATATTCTGTTACCCTATGTCCCTCTTGCACTGTGGCCCCTTCCATACCCCCGTAGTCCTCCACTGCAGAACAAAATCCAGTTTCAGTTAAGACTCTGACTTCCTCAGTTGCTTCTATCTCTTCCTCCATTCAAGAGGTCCTTCATTTTTGGGGTGCCATGCCCCCTGTAAGACACATTGGTAGTGTCCTTAGGGGCCACTCTCAGGTGGATGTAGCTTCCTCTGCAAAGGAAGTTGACAGTGATGGGGAGGATCTGGATTCCTCATTGTATTTTGGACCCTTGCCCCTCAGGTGAGGGGCTCATCGGAGTGGCATTTGATACTGTTCATGTTTCTGAGCCTCTGATTCAGGAGTCTCCTCACTGAACATCTTCCAACTGAGCAAAATGGAGATATCCATTTTTCAACCTCAACACTCCTTGAACCAGGTTATCCTGGAAGACTCCTGATAAGAGACTCTTCTTTAAAGGGGAACTATCACCTCTATACAAGGTTGCCTCTGTGTAATGTTCCTATAGCGATAACATGTAATCTGTGTGTTTTTTTTATATAATGCAGGCTATGGTGAAATTTACTGTTTTAAAAATGAGCCGGTGACGTCACTTCAGGACAGGCTCTGCTCTGCAACCTGTCAGTCTTCATCTTGGAAAGGGAACAGATGAAGATTGACAGGCTGAGGGACATAGCTGTACCATCAGGGGAAGGAGAAGGTGAAAAGGTTCTGCGATGGACAGATTGAGAAGGTGTGAAAAACAGGCCTAGTGGGGCCAGAAAGTGATGATCAAGATTACTTGAGCTCTCTTCTTCCTGACCTTTCTCATCACCCTGTTGACCCAGGGCCAGGTTTGTCATCCTCAAATTACAAGGCTGGCTTTGACAGCATGGTTTTTGAATCCAACGTCTTGAAAAAGAAAGATATTCCAGGTGCTGTCATCACTACTGTGCTACATACTAGGAAGTCTGTTTCGTGCAAGGCCTATCATAGGATTTGGTCCTTATACTACTAGTGATGCACTGATCATAACACTCCCCCACATGGCCTTTTAGTCTTCCCTTGTATCTGTTTTCTTCAAAACAGTGTCATCAAGGGTTTCAGCCTGAGTTCTATTGAAGTTCACTTTTTCTGAATCGTATTGCTTTTTGCAAGACCTTTGTTCAAGGGTTGGCTCACGCCTACCCTATCTTCAAGGATCCCACTCAATCAATGGACTTGAATTTGGCGCTAGAAGTTCTTCAGAAACCTCCTTTTGAACTTCTTGCAGATGCTTCTCTGCATTTTCAGACACATAAGATGGATTTTCTTTTGGCCATCATATCTGTTCAGGATTGCTAAACTACAAGCTTTGTTTTGTAAGCCCCCCTTACTGTTTTTCCACCAAGACATATTCCTTTCTGAGTCACGTTTCAGTCCTAAATATCAGTAGGTGACTGTTGGGCCTTCAAGAATCAGGCTACTCATGAGCAGCTGTGTAAGACAGTGACATGGTGATCTCTGCACACCTACACCAAATACTACAGTGTAAATGTCATGGCCTTGGCTGAAGGTCCTTCAGATGGTAGTGTCAGATTAAGGAACATTCTACATAACTCTGAACCCTGTTGGCTCTTGTTTTTTGTTTAGTGATTTGGTTTGCATGTTCAATGTCCATTGAAACCTGAGGTTTGTATAAATTAGTCTTGCATAATGCTGGTCTACAGTAGAGAGATTTTTCTCTTTTACCATATATGGAATCTTGGTGGGTGATTTGGTATAGCTCCATTGTTCTTGTATTCCACATTGGAAGTAAGAGAAAAAGGATTTTAGCGAACTTACTTACTTTAAAATCTTTTTCTCTTAAAGGGATAGTAATACTTCATTTTATCTTTATTTTATTTGGTAGGCATTAAAAAAAAATATGAAGAACAATATAAGTCTTATTTCTCAAACCTTTATGGTTTAAGAGATATTCACAAGCAAAGTTTCCCCTCCCGCCCCTTTTACCTAGTGTAAGCCATCTCTTCTTAGATGTGGAATCTGGTTGTAAGACCAGACAGATAACAGCAGGGGACAATCTTCTTTCTATGAGAACAATGAAGGCCCTGCCCCCCTTGACAAGTTTTTTCAGGTTTTTCCCTTATCTTAATTGAAGATTGTCCCTCCCTGCAGTCTACCTGGGCACCTCCCTTCTGATCTGGCTGAACAGTGTTTCATCAGTAAAATGGGCGGGAGGGGGAGACTTTGTCATTGAATTACTCTTGAACTGCAACTCTGACAGAATTGAAATAGCACTCTCCAAAGTCCAAATACTATGGTGATTAATTAAAGCTGCTTTTATTATGAAACATTACTATCCCTTTAATTCATGTGAGCACAGCACTCCCACCCGGAGAAAAAGAACATGTGATTTAAATCCTGGACAGAAGGGTCCTCTTGGGGTCTTTGTTCAGGGAATTTCCTTCTTCCCTTTCACTTTTGAGTAAATAAAGTGCTTCCACTGCTGGGATATGTTTACTTCATACGTTATTTGAACTGAAATTGCCACAAAATGGTGTGGCTTTTTCTATCATCTTCTACAAAGAACTTTAGCTCAAGGCTCACTTCTTCCTCAGAATTCAACAGAAAAAATGCCTGCACACCAGGTGGCACTGTTGCTAACAGATTAATAAACCTAAAGCAACTGTTTGAGCTGATTAATAAACTAAAGCAACAGTAGACTTTCCCTCCTTTAATTTTTAGGAAACCAGTTTTTGCAGCATTTACTTAAAGTTGCCTTTAGTATTTTACTTTGCCCAGATTGAGATAAGTAGGGATTTATTATTAGGAGATGTTAGTTTTCCTTTAATGTAACCTTTTTTTCAGTTCTTCTCTTCCTTCTACTTTCATTAATGTCAATATCCTCTACCTGCGGTTTTGAAAAGAGTCTGCATCTTCACTGCATTTGCAAAGGGTCATATAAAGTCTGCTTATGTACATCTCACTTGATATGAATGCTCTGGCTGTCCAGATAAACAGAAATTAAAGAGAGTAATAAGTTAAACACGCACACACGTATTTAATAGAATCCTTTGCAGGTTCTGTTGAATCACAGACTCTTTTTACAGACAGCAGGTAGAGGGTGCTGTTACCATGGAATAATAAAGAAAAACTAAATTGGCTGATAAATATATACTGCTAAAATAGTAAACAACATAAAACATTAAACACATTTTTGCTGATACTATTTTGCTTATTACATTTAAAATACTTTTTAAACTTTTAGGGAACTGTGCCTAAATGAAAAGTTGAAAAATTCTGGGTCAAACCAGCTACACCATATGAAGAGATAATTGAAATTCATTTTGAATAAAATATGACTTTTATCCCTTTGAAGGCTAGCATGGTCTCCAATGCATCGAAAAGCATTAAAGAATAGCATTCAAGGCGTTAAAAGCCTCTATTCAGTCAATGAAAATTATTATTTGTCCCACATGGTGCATTTGGTTTGCCCCACTTACTCCACTTTTCTTTTGAATATAGGTCCCATAAATCTGCTGTAAAGGACTCTAGGGGGGTTATGAACTAAGGCGTGATAAATAGGTGATAAAGTGGAGATAACTTCTCCAGCGATATCACTTCTCCAGTTCTTATGTTATTCTATGGAGCCAATGCACTAAGATTTCTTCAGTTTTGGAGATCTTAGTGCATAGGATCTATAGAATAACATAGGAACTGGAGAAGTGATATCGCTGGAGAAGTCATGTCTACTTTATCAACTCTTCATCACCCCTTTATGCCTAAAATATACTGTGTTCATCAAACTGAAAGAAAAGAGTAGAACTAGGGCACCTCTATCCACAGTCAGAACAAACATAACAAAATGCAGAAATACAGTAGATATATTTGAGGGCACATAATGACTATTTTGTCAAGCAACAATGTTTGCAATATAGTAAGTTGTGAGAGAGGATTTAAAAGTTAACTTTCATTTAAAAAAATATATATATTTAATAAACATGCCATGCCCCAATGATTGTATCATAATGAGTCAGTATAATAATGTCCACAGAGTAAAAGGAACTCTATGAATATATTAGGAAAGCAAAAGGTAAATGTTTACTAAAAAAGAGTTAGATATCTGTAAAATAATATAAGGAAAAAAAGAAAATGAGAATTAATATCAGAAAACCAGGTGACTAATATGACTTTTTAGAGCAGAACACTTAATCTTTGTAGGTGTCCTGCATGATACATCCAGAGTAGAGTCTTTCAGATCTCTTAATTGTTTACAGAATGCAAGTCACGTGACAGTTTGGCATGTTATGAAATATTTATTCTTAGTGAATTGCAACACTAGATAAGCCAGTCAAATGCCTAGTATCCTTATAAAGAAAGAGGACGATACATCTACAGAATAGTGAAAAACCCACGATTATGACTGTACCAATGGACCTTTACCACACTCGACTTGATTGCCAGTGAGAGAACACTATAGTTTATGCTCTAATTTTACCTTTCCGGCTGGGGAGGCAGGTCACTTACTCTCTATATTCTTCATATTACATACCTCCCAACATTTCAGATTGCCAAAGAGGGACACTTGTGTTTTAGGGTGAGTGGCTGGAGGTGTGGCTGGTGGGCGGGGCAGTAGCGAGAATTTTTAGGCTATTTCATGACCTACTGACACCTCATTGTGTAACCTAATAAATGCCTTCTAACTAGATCAAAGTATTTTATTTACACAGACTAATTTATAAACAAACATACTGATGTTTAAACAAACAATAATGTGAGTTTTATTGCCGTGGAGCAATGTGATACCCCTATATACACACCACACAGTCTGGTTTCCTAAAAAGAGGGACATCGGGGTGAGAAAGAGGGACAGAGGGATTTGGGTCAAAAAGAGGGACTGTCCCTCCTAAAGAGGGACACTTGGGAGGTATGATATTATGAGTTATATGCATTGGTTATATGATGATTATATTTACATTTTATGCTATACCAAAGCTTGTTGTGACCCCCACTCTACTGGCAGCAAGTTAAGGGTCTAGATATCTAATTTTGATTTGTTTCATTTTGAACACATTTTAGGTCCGTTGGTATACTCATAATCATGGGTTACTCACTAGTCTGTAGATGCATCAGTCTCTTTCTTTATAAGGATACTAGGAATTTTAACTGGATTATCTAGTGTTTTAATTCACTAAGAATATATATCATGATATGCCAAACTCTGCAAACAGTTAATTAAGGGATCTGATAGGCGAGGGCTGTCCATGTTCAGTCATGAAGGGCCACCATCAGGCCAGGATGTAAGGATTTCCCTGATTAAGCACAGGTAAGGTAATCATTTTGATTGGACTGCCTGTGCTTAAGCAGGGAAATCCTTAAATCCTGTACTCTTGGTGGCCCTTGTAGACTGAACTTGGACAGCCCTATGATAGACTATACTATTGGTGTATCATGCATGATGCTAACTAAGACTAAGAGTGTACTGTCCTGACAGAGTCATATTAGTCACTTGATTTTCTGATATTAATTGTCATTTTATTTTTTCCTTATCTTATACATATCTTACTCTTTTTAGTAAAAATGTACCAATGGAAACAAAAGTGATAAAATTGCAGGGAAAAATCAGATATCTGAAAGAGCTGTGCAAAATACAAATTTGGTGCTGCATTATCCCACTGTCTAAGAAAATGCTGCATGACTCCGTGACAATCACAGTGCATGATGCCTGTGTGAAAAGCCCCATATGACAATAATTCAAAATGTAACGTTTTTTTACAATTCTCTATCTCTGCATTTATGTTGCTTGTGTAATAAGGACCTAAAGAAGCTGAAATGGCAACACCAGAACAACAGTGTTTATCATTTAACAGTTTCACATATTTATTTTAATTTTACAGACTGTAAGTAACATATGCTATCTTTGTTTGCTAAAGCTGGTAATGATAGAAAGTAGTTAATGATTACTAGAAATGTACACTTTATCAGTGTAATCCACACTGAGCCAAGCTGGTGTGCCCTTTCATTGAATTTACAAGATGCTGTCCTAATTGTTTGAAATGTACTGCATTGTTTACATCAGCTGAATTTGACATAAATCCAATAAGGAGAGAACACATCAGTACTGTATAGAATGATATGACATGATTTGTCAGACACTTCTCAATAGAAAATGACATAATTCTTATTTATAATAGAGAATTTTGGAATCCAGGGGGTATGAACTAAAGTGCAATAAATGTGTAATAAAGAGGAGATAAACTCTCCAATTCTTAAGTTATTTTATGGAGCCAACACACTGAGATCTCAGAAGCTGGAAAGATGTTAATGCACCGACTCCATAGGAAACATAGGAAATGGATGGTTATCGCCTCTTTATTATATAAACCTCCTCCCCCAGATTTATACAAAGGCATATCCACTATTGTTAATGAGACTTAGTAAAGTATGTGTGAATGGACTGAAATGTAGCAGAAAGTCTTCATTCAATCTATATCTATAAAAAAATCCAGCCAGTCTTGGTTCACTGTGAGCAATACCCTGGGGTGGCAGGAGGGCAGAGTTAGCCCCTCACGGCACTCATTTCCAGGGGTGGATATTTTAACAGGAGTGGCCAAGGGGGCAAAGCACCCCTGGCCACTCCATTCAAAATCACTGCAGGGACTTGCAGAAATTTTAAGGCAGACATGGGTTTCCAGATGTGCTGTCCAAGCTGTTTTGAAGAAGCACAAAGGAACAGGAAACATTGAGGACCGTAGACGCAGTGGTTGGCCAAGGAAACCTAGTGCAGTAGATAAAAACACATCATGCTTACTTCCCTTAGCAATTGGAAGATGTCCAGAAGTGCCATCAGCTCAGAATTGGCAGAAAATAGTGGGATCCTGGTACACCAATCTACTGTCTGGAGATGTCTGGTCAGAAGTTGTCTTCATGGAAGACTTATGGCCAAAAACCCATACCTCCGACCAGTGCCGGATTACAGGCAAGGCGCACAAGGTGCCTGCCTAGGGCCCAGTCAAATGAGGGGGCCCAGTGGAAACCTCCTCCCTGGTACTCCGGCCACACACTCCTATACAGTGGCTCAGAATTGGAAATGTGCATGTGTCAGGACTTGCTATTCTCCTGGCACATGAGCATATGGTGAGAGATACACAGCTGAGTTGGTCACGCGGCGGAGCTATACATTGGAAGAGCTCCCGCCCACTAATCCTTTTGGAGCCAAATTTGTCCCTGGAACCTGGCTCTCGCAGAGGTGGTGCCGTGGCAGCACAAGGGTAAGGGGCAAGGCGGGCTCAGTAGCTATTTTGGAATCTGAACAAAATAATATAGCAAAAAAAGCGGCAAGTAACTAACAAAGAAAAAAGGAAGAAGAAAAAATCCCTATATAGCACCAATCCCAATTTTATTCCATATAGAACAGGGTTGATATACCAGGTAGAGGTTAAATATACCTAGAGAAGAAAGGGTTAAAAAATAGACATGTAAAAATTAAACTGTATTATATACTCATAAAAAAACTGCCAAATTAAAAACACAATTGTAACCACCGCAATTTGCTGGGGTATAATATTTTGTGATTCAAGGTGGATGCATTAGCGATCACTCTGTATTATCTGTCAGACTCAGAACAGACTGCATTATAGCATCCACTGTCTATGTACAGATAAACTCAGAACAGATTGCATTATAGCATCCACTGTCTATGTACAGATATTTAGGGATCTGAATATATGTGTTATTCTGATTCCACTAATTTTTGATCACTAATAGAACTCGACAGATCGGTTACAATTGTGTTTTTAATTTGCCACCTTTTTATGAATATATAATAATTTAAATTTTTAAAAGTCAATTTTTTAACCCTTTCTCCCCTGGGTATATTTAACCTCTACCTGGTATATCAACCATGAACTATACGGAGTAAGGGTGGGATTGGTGCTGTATAGGGACTTTCTCTTCTTTTTTTCTTTGTTAATTTATAATTACCCCAGCACATTCCCTGTGACCACAGTAGTACCTCTGATACTCTCAGTACAGTGCTGCACCTATGTTTTTGTGTTTTGGCAAGTAACTAACTATTCACTGTGTAGATAGGCACGGTTATGAAGGGATCCCAGACCCATTACTTAATTTATCTTTGTCCTTTCTCTGCCATCTGGGCCAGTCGGCCCCTGATCTGGAGACACCTGTAAAATAAATAACTGTGCCTAACTGCTGAAACTGAAAATTAATGTGTGTAACAGAAGGACTTGCCTAGGTAGGTGTCCATTATACAGCAGTCAGTTGAATCAATATAATTACTGTGTGTAATGGAAGCCCATGCCTAGGTAGAAGTCTCTTATTTAATACTAAAGTACATCTATATAATGCATTTAATACATCAGTAGTTATAGAATTGTAGTCTCTATGGTATCACTAGTGTAGCTCTTTTGCTTGTAAGCTCTGTGGTGTCACTAGTGTATCCCTATTTCGACTGCAAGCTTTGTGGTATCACTAATGTAGCCCTATTTCAATTCTAAGCTCTTTTGTACATTTTTAATATATTTAACCCCTTGGGTGTCAGGGAGGTGCCCAATGAATTGCTTTGCAGTTCTTTAGGGGCCTTTCTGCATCCAAGGGGATAACATATTAATTTTGGCTTTCAGTTTAGTACGTACTAGTGCCTCTACCCACAAGAACAATGGGCCAATAGAGAAAGAATTGCGGCAAGGGTGGGGTAGTGGTTCCGATCTGGCAGGGGGCCCCAATGTGGGATCCTTTCTTGGGCTCCATTGAGTCTTAATCCGGCTCTGCCTCCGACGTGTAAACAAGGCCAAGCGACTCAACTGTGCACAAAAACACAGGAACTGTGGTGCATACAAATGGCAGCAGGTACTCTGGACTGATGACATTTTAAATATTTGGCTGTAGCAGAAGGCAGTTTGTTCACCAAAAGGCTGGAGAGCTGTACAAAAATGAGTGTCTGCAGGCAACAGTGAAGCATGGTGGTGGTTCCTTGCAAGTTTGGGCCTGCATTTCTGCAAATGGAGTTGGGGATTTGGCCAGAATTAATGGTCTCCACAGTATGGAGAAGTACAGGCAAATACTTTTCCATCGTGCATTAGCATCAAAGAGCCATCTGATTGGCCCCAAATTGATTCTGAAGCATGACAATGACCCCACACATATAGCCAACATCATTAAGAAACTATCTTCAGTGTAAAGAAGAACAAGGAGTCCTGGAAGTGATGGTATGGCCCCCACAGAGCCCTGATCTCAATATAATTGTCTGGGATTAAATGAAGAGAGGGAAGCAACTAAGGCTGACTAAATCCAAAGAAGTGTGGTTAGTTGTCCAAGATTTTTGGAACCACCTACATGGCCAGTTCCTTAACAAACTGTGTGCAAGTGTACCTACAAGAATTGATACTGTTTTGAAGGTAAAGTGTGGTCACACCAAATATTGATTTGATTTAGATTTTTCTTCTGTTCACTCACTATCATTTTGTTAATTTATAAAAATAAACTATTAACATGTCTATTTTTAAAAGCGTTCTTACTTCACAGCATTTTTTACACATGGCTAAGACTTTTGCACAGTACTGTATATATATATATATATATATATATATATATATATATATATATATATATATATATATATATATATATATATATATATACAGCTTGCTAAAAAGCTGGGGTTTCTAATAAGTACCAGTGAGTCGCTCTCTACAGTCCAATTAGGTATCACTCTGTCTGGCCTCCCAGAGATGGGTGTACTGGTTGAACTGGTTGAATTTCATCACTGTTTTAACCTCTGCTGGCAGGCTATTCCACTTATCTACCACCCTTTCAGTGAAGTAAAAAATTTACATTTAAGCCTCTGTCCATCTAGTTTTAGACTATGGCCTCTTGTTATAACAGGTCTTGGTACAGAAGGCTGTAGGTTCTACTGATGGCTGTTTGGGCTAATGTTCACAGTTTAACCAATTGAGCAGAGTTCTGTGCATTGTTCTGCACGTGTGGAATTTCCTTCTGTGAAAAGGCAGGTGTGTAAAGCCATAGTTGCTCCCATGCCGGTCTTGTGTATTGGTATATTGCCCTGATCATCTTGTGGAATGTTATATTCACCTGCCCTCTCATGTAATATTCTGCTGGTGTGTTATCACATACTAGCTGAACAGCCCGTTACACGGGCCACAGTGCCTCTGGCAGCCGGTCGCGGGGCAGTCACGCGCAGTAGAGACTGGGTGCGCCACTACTGATAAAGAGCTGGACGCTCCTTCGGAGCGCCCAGCTCTGTAGCAGTGTCTACTGTGCATGTCGGGCGTTACACACAACTTAGCGAATTATTATATAGGATGTTGGTTAAGGTTGCACATATTTATAAAGATGAAAGTGCAGAAAATATGGAGCCAAACAATTGCACCATATGCATCAGTGAAAGGCCCCACTGTTTTCACTGTAGTTATGTTGCTTCACATTGATGTCAGTCTTGCTTTGAACATATTCGCCAATAAAGAACTGTTCCTAAAAAGCAGTCTGACCAATCAACAAAGCAAAATTAATTTCAAATGCCCTGTTTTGCTTGGAAAAATGAGTCTTCCCTTTCCTACAAGGTATGGCATTATTTGTGTTAGTGCTGGCTTGCATGATCACCTGTTTTAATATAGGTGGGGGAGCTCTTTTAACATTTTAATTATCATGATATAACATAATGGACGTGGGCGTGTTTTGGTGGGCGTGGCTTTGTTGGGGGGCAGCATTTCATCCTTGGACCCAGAGTGCTGCTAGCAGGCACTGGCATTGTGGCTTATATGAAAGTGGGAGAAACTTATGATGCTGGTCTCATTCAACAATATGAGCGTCTGGCACAAGATGTTAGTGACAGCAACACCAGGGCCTCTTTCTGTGACCCATCACTTGCTGTCAGGGCCCCTCATCTTTTCTGGGCCCTAGGCAGTAGCCTAGGTTGCCATAATGGGTGATCTGGCTCTAGGTGGTAGCCAGCAACAACAGAAAGAACACACATGATCATGCAACTTGTGCACACATGTGGGAAGCCAGGAAAAACAGAACTAGTTTCCCCTTAGGCCTGCTTAACATGAAGTACCAAGAGAACAACCCAAATGACTTGAAAAACTAATGATGCTGTCTCCAAGGATACAACATGTAAAATCCCATTTGTTTATGTGAAGAGGCAAATCTAGGTTCTGGAGGGGTTTGGAATGCAACAATGAGGACCTGCTCAAATAGGATGAAAGAATATAAAGTTAATTAGTACCATCTAAAGTGGCTAACAGCAGTACAACTTCAAATGAACCTGCAAAATATTCCCATGTTGACAGACTGATAGAACCTAATATATAGAAAATCTTTATATATTTCTAATACATAGCAGATTCAGTTCAATTCCCTTTCTTAATTTACTTCAAAACAAGAATAGATATTAAAGAATGGAGATGTAACATATTACAATTGTTAAATGGAATTAGGGAAGGTATAAATACCTCCTTTACTTCCCTCACAAGGGGTTTGTTCACAACAGAGGTAAGATGGTATCACTGCTAATTGCATTATACTAAATACATGTTCACTGCTGATTTGAAGCATATATGGGCATGCCTATTCCAAGGTGCCTTGACAGGACAGGCAAGGGTAACATGGTTTTGGCCACAAGCATATAACTAAACCTTGTTTATTATCCTTAGTAAGTTGCACGTATTTATTGGTAAAGGTCAATATTTGATACACAGACATTTTTGCTTACTTTATGTATAAAGATATAATTCTTGTCATTCTTCTGACTACACATATATGTAAATATTTGAATATTATTGATAAACTAGCTGGAGTTCACCAATATTTTGCGTATATTTTTTTATATTGTAATCTGATACCAATTTAAACTGTCATACACTGTTATTACCCTTCATAACATTTTTAGTTTTAAAATTGTTGCTTTTTGAGCCTCTGAGGTTTCCCTATTTTCTGTTTTACTTAGACACACAAAGCTAACATTTAATTACATTTAGCACACCATGTAAGCTACTGTGCATATGCTATAAATGTTAAAGAAGACACTACTCAATTAGCAATCACTGGCACACTGAAGTATTTCGAGAACTTAGGGTGTCATCCAGATGGGTAGACCCTTCTGACCCTTAAGTTCATATGTCGTGGTTAATAAGTTGAAACAGTTTTTATTAAAAGTCTCTGGTGGCACACATTGGACTCAAGTGAGCCATATTTGTCCCACGGACTGCAAGATGGCACCAATAAGGTAAACTATGTAGCTACTGGTCTTTTGGTTAGCATCGTGTATATGCACTTTAGATTTAAGTTTTCAAATATTCAGACTTAATTCAATTTGACAGCAGGTTCACTTGGATGTTAGAAATGTCTTCAACGCATTGCATTGCAATGCACGGAGAAGTTTCTAGCATCCAAAGTGTTAAAATCCTTCTAATATGCATAGTATAACTGTAATCCAAATCTCTGATTATTGCAGCCATTAGCTAAAGGGGTTTGTTCAAATGCTAGATAATCTTGTAAGTCTAGTGTTCATAGAAGCTGATTCATCAGAAGCAGGCTTACCTGTAAAATGAGTAAAAGGGGGGGGGGGGCTTTTTCACCCTATCAGTAGATTTCTTCACAGAATCAAGCTGTTTCTACTTGTCAAAGTACTGTTAACCTGCTATATGTCTGTTTTTATTGCTTTGTGTTTCCAAAATCAGAGAAGAGGATCAGGTGACATGGAGTTAGGTCTGATCCCACGTTTAAACATTTACAGTACCTCTCAGGATGACCCTGGTGAGTGGACAGCAGATAGATATCCTCAGGTTTACTCCTGTCAAGGTATAATATAGTGAGTCTCCAATCTGTGGGTACCCCCTAGATGGTTTCCAATTTCTCAAGTACACTGTGCAGAACACAAGAGCTTTAGGCTGGAGCTTGTAACAGGTCTCACCCAGTTTGATTGGTCAGTGTATCCTCTATGTGCATAATGCAGTAAGGGGAGAAACTCCTGAGAGAAAGAAACCCTCCAATCCCCATGGCACTTTGGTGTCCCATGGACATTCACTGAGGGGTCGCCATTTATGTACAAAGACTTACAAAAATGTGAATGTTGGATTTTATGTGTATATTTATAAAAATACCTAAGAATAACTGCATATTTATGTACTGTATCCTTGATAAATGACAAACTATGTTAAGGGTGTCCTAAAAACTCCAGATTGCATGTTTGGGGTTCCTTTAGCAAAAAAAGATTGAGAATCACTGCACTTGATAAAACAAGCTCCAAAGAAAAACTGGAGATCTCTCCAGCCTAACATTATTGTGTTCTGCACTCTGTACCTAACAAATGTACACTCCTCCAGCGGATATCCAGAGACCAGAGGTTTCCACCCAACTGATTATACCATGACAGAAAACGTGGCTGCTCTTTTTTGCCCAGTGTGCATCTCATGAACATTTGCTTCAGTGTGGTTAAAAGTTCAATTGAAAGGATAAATAAACGTTTTCTTATGAAAAAAATTATATTATAGAGCTGTTTGTGCCATGTCGTGTAAGAGTAGATACGCTAAGGGTCAAAACAATGGCAGAGTGTGCTGGCGATGAGTAGTGTTCACTACACTATGGAGAATACAACATACTTCGCCATATGCATAAAGAATTATCTGTGTAAGGGTAATTGGAGATAATTTAAACAGTAGTATGTAGGGCTGATATAATGCTGGTTATTTGTTAAGAAGGGTAAATGGGGGAAGCATTTAGGCTTCAGCAGCACAAATGCCACCATCTCTCTCTAAACCCTTTCTGTTCCGTAGGGATGTGCATTGCACATTCCTGTGACACTGAAAGGGTTAGAACAGTAAAAGTCATTGCCACTGTTGATTTAGAAAGTGGAAGAATTAGTAATAAGGTTGTCACATATAACAGCTTCTCTGTCATCCTGTACTTCCTGAATCAGCTGTTCAGTTGGCTATCGACTAATCAACTGATTCATGTAAACAAAGGACTTGCAAGGGACTCCGCAACCTGTCCCTTTATTGACCCACTAATTGAAGAGCCCGTGTACACGGGCCACAGTGCCACCCAGTGCCACCGGTGCAGTCATGCACAGTAGAGACTGCCCACGCCGCGGCTGATACAGAGCGGGGCGCTCCGAATTCAGACCGTAGTCCTCTCTGCGTACCTGAACTCGGAGCGCCGGTGCAGGCAGTCTGTACTGAGCATGACTGCAGCGCACACAGCCGACTGTACTGCGCATGACAGCTTCTGTCAAACGTACATTTAGCAAATTATTATTTAGGATATTGTACCCCCCCCACACACACACACACACAGATAATGGGAGTACTCTAATTTCACTCACAGCAACAGCCCTATAATCTGTTTTCATTTAAAAAATCATGTCCCTTTAAATCAACAGAACTTTTTCATTGTCATGCTTTGAAATTAATGTAATGGTTTAATTATCTGAAGTGTGTACAATGCACTGCTTCGCAATTCGTTGCACACTTCTCTGACCTTAATGAGTTAACATGCACTTCCTGTCAAGAAGTATTACTTATTGACAAGTAATACATGCATACTGACAAATCCCATTAACAGTCCTATTATTGTGTTCCTGATAGTCTCCTAGAAGGGATTTCTAGAATTAATCACTTTGGCCTTGCTTGGAATACAGTTTCTGTGCCAGTGTGGCTAACAGGAGTGACCGCACCACGACAAACATCGTTATCATGTTAATACTCTAATTTGGGCCTGTGCTTCTGAAATAACCACAATAAGAACTATTGTGTAACATTCCCAGGAGAATAGTTATTAGTAAGGAATGTGCTAGAGGAAGAGAATGCTGGTTATATATAATGTTCTTCCCTGCCATGCTATCCTCAGGATTAAGTGCTAGTGGTAGCCAGATCTGCCTATCTGGGGAGGTTAGCTTGGGGTTTAGGTGCTTTATTGTACAGTATGTAACTCTCCTTTTCATCTGGGGTTAAAGGTATCTGAATTATAGTTAGGAGTAAATTCAGAATAAAAAGTGGAGCAATTGCGGGGAAAACGAACTGCACCAGAGGGGAGAAATAAATATTTCCATAATCCCCATTGATTTAAATAGGACTTTAGCCTTACTGAATGCTAGAGAGATTTGTGCAAAGAAATGTGTTGGGGACTGGTCTAGCATTCAAGGGGTTAAAAGACCCACTTAAATCCTTTGTCACCTGCGGTATTTTTGGTTTCCTCCAGAATTTCTCAGGTTCTTTTTATGTCAGCCTCACTATGTGTATACATGTCTCCCACAAAGTAGGTCTTCCTACTAGTACGTTCTCCTGACACTGATTACTTGGCATATTTCCATAAACTTCATGAACCATGTTACTCCTGATATTGGAAAAATCCTAATGGGTTTTATCAATCATAGCAGAGAATAGCAGCAGGAACCAGAGACCTCTCCAGCATTCACAGAGTGAAAATCCCCACCAATATAGGAAATGTTTATTTGTCCTGTACGGTACAATTGGTTGGCTCAATATTGGCACCTCTAGTTCATTGAATATGGCCCCTAACATTCCAGAGCAGTGGTTCTGAAGTCTATCCTTAGGGTCCACTAACAGGCCATGTCTTTAGGATTCCCTGGCTTGAGTACAGGGGAGATGCACCTGAAGACATAGCCTGTTACGCTTGGAGAGAACCACTGGACTACAGGAAGTCATTGAGCTGTTCTGTTTTCCTCTTATTTTATAATAAAGTGATATATTAATCCTTTAAGTACCAGAGGGGTTTGGAATACTTTGCCTTGCAATGTCTTGCACCCTCACTGGACCTTAACCCTTTATGAATCAGCCAGAGGCGTAACTAGAAGCCACGGGGCCCTGGTGCAAGAATTGCCATGGGCCCCCCCCCCCGACCACATTGGCCCCCCTCAACTACATTGGCCACCTCCATATTGCCCCTTTCACAGTGCCCCCATCTCCACATTGCCCCTTCCACAATGCCCCTCATTCTCCACAGTGCCCCTTCATCTCCACAATGCCCCTCATTCTCCATATTGCCCCTTCTACAATACCTCCATCACAATGCCCCTCTTTCTCCACAATGCTCCCCATCACAATGCCCCTCATTCTCCACAATGTCCCTTCCACATTGCCTCCTTCACAATGCCCCTCATTCTCCACAATGCCCCTCTTTCTCCACATTGCCCCTTAATCTCCATAATGCTCCTTCCACAATGCCCCTCATTGTCCATAATACCTCTTCCACAGTCCCCCTCATTCTCCACATTCATCCTTCCACAATGCCCCTACTGACCGCTCCCCTCCTCCTACCTCGAGTCCCTGGTAGTCTAGCGGAGTGCGATGACAGATCTGTGCCTCATTTGGCACAGACCTCTGTCTGCATCGCAACCTCCCGCGCAGTTCTTAGCAATGCAGAGCGCTGGGAGATGATGTCATCTACATGCTTTTAAGTGGCTCTAGGATAAATAGACCTTCCCTTTAAACCACCACTGCAATGTCATATAAAAAGGAAATGCTACGGTATGTGCCAGAGAAATTCAGACCTTCCTTGATCCGTTAGAAATACAAATAATGTCAGCTCCGCTTAATCATGATTAAGCAATTTATACGCGAAACACGTTGATGTGTCCATACACCTCCTAGTGTCTGTTGCTGATTTGTTGTGAGCCATTCACATGGATAAGTACACATTGTTTTATATTATGTGGAATAAATTTGGATTTGATTTTATTGAGATTTGCTTCGGGTGTTAGTGCAGAGCGGAGCTGAAATTAGATGATGTCATCTCTCAGTGCTCTGCATTACTAGAGCGCCGGCTGCCGGGAGATCAGCTGTGCTGCGGGCGCGTGGCAAGGGTGTTGCAGGGGGCAGCTGGGCCCCTGACAGTGATGGGCCCAGTCGCAGGTGCGACCCCTGCGACCCCTATTGTTATGCCACTGTAACTAGCCACGTGACGAGAAGCCGGCAGTTAAGGACCACAGGGGATTTTTTTGTCGTGCATTGGATTCTGGGTTAACAGAGAGGAGCGCAGCCTGCAGGGACCCCTGAATTCCATGACGTGCCAGGACCATCACTGGTATTTAAATGAAGAACCACCGTGACAGTCCTGGCATGTCATGGGTCCTTAAGGGGCTTAAAGGGTTATGTTTACTTCAAAGAATGAAATGCAGTCATTAAGTAATTTCACATATAAACAGAAATACTGTAGTTAAGATACATTGAATATAGAAACGTTTTAGTGAACTTACTGTTAAATTCCTTCATCTTAGTCCACGTGTAACACATGAACAACAGCAACTGTTAAAGTTCCCCTACAGAGGGCAGGAAAATTAAAAAAGATAGTGCCTCTGAGGAATAGACTTCCCTCTTCCACACAGCTTTACCCCCACCTCCTCAGTTTCACTAAAAGCAAAGACGACAAAGAAAAAGGGACAGGAAAGAAGGAAATCCCCTGAACAGACACTCCAAGGGGATACCTTTGCCCGGCAACTTAAATCATATGCTTTTTTTCTAAGAGTGGGAGAACCATGTTCCAAATGGACTAAGAGAAGGATTTATGAATTCCCTAAAATCAAGAATCAACAGGGTTCAGGACTCTGTAGAAACAATGAGCAGAATGATCCTTAAGCAGGCACCATAGCCTGAAGGACCTTCTGGCCAAAGCTGGTCTCAGCTGAGCCCAGGACATTAACCCTGTAGTGTTTGATGAAGGTGTGCCGGTGTCACGGTTTTTGATGAACACTCAGACCAGATCGGTAAGGTTAAAATGACTTTATTAGGATAAAGTACAAACACTTAGTTAGGCCCTTAGACCCACACAAACAGAACATATATATATATACAGGTATGTACAGCAATAGCAAGCCAGTATTAAAATGGAAACAATCACTGGCAACAAGGGTTCTGGCTTGAACCAGAATGACTGAAGGCAACGCAGTCCAGATCTGACAACAGGACTTAGGTGACAGGTAGTCCAGGAGTAGATGACTGGCACAAACCCAGGCGCCTGGGAGGCACAGAATACAAGAGGAGCAAGGCAACACTGACCCTGGCACTTGGACCACAGTGAGACTGAGGCAACCGCTTTAGTAGGCAGCACTGACCCTAGGATTAGGGTCTCAGGGAGACCAAGGCAACCGCTTATAGTAGGCAGCACTGACTCTAGGACTAGGGTCACAGGGAGACCAAGGCAACTGCTTAAGTAGGCAAACCCTAGAACGCTAGGGGTGGATCGTAATATATATATATATATGGAAGGCAACCAGTGTCCCCTCACACTGAAGGATGGTATAACGCAACTGCTGGCTCTTGAGCCCAAGGCTACTGCAGTGAGGAATAAAGCACTGACCCTACCTGGACGATCCAGACACACAAAGGATCAGTAGGTAATGCCCAGAGAGATACTGCAACTCCCAAAGGGAGTGAGCCCAGCGTTGAAAGGGAGGTGGACACAGAGAGTGATCAGAGTAACACAGTCAGTGCTATGAAACACTGTACCGGTACTTTGCGTGTGCACACCGCCTGAGGCGGTTAAGAGAGCAGCTAGAGCACAAATGCTTAGCCCACGGTCGACAAGAATAATAGCGCCACGCAGCTCACACCGACTTGCGTAACGGAAAGGCCACAGCGGGTATCACTGGACCAAATGGAGGCAACCAAGCGGCTAAGCCAGGCACAGATGGCAACAGCACGGTAATCAGCCTGACATGGTCAGTAACGGAATGGGTACTCAGCCAGGTACGGTCAGCAATGGAGCGGGTTCTCAGCCAGATACAGTCAGCAACGGAGCGGGTTCTCAGCCAGATACGGTCAGCAACGGAGCAGGTTCTCAGCCAGATATGGTCAGCAACAGAGCGGGTTCTCAGCCAGATACAGTAAGCAACGGAGTGGGTTCTCAGCCAGATATGGTCAGCAACGGAGTCGGTTCTCAGCCAGATATGGTCAGCAACTGAACAGCAGCAACACAGGAAACTCAGGAACGTCGTCAGGCAGGTCAGGTCATACATGATCAGAGAGATACAGAACAAACGTCAGGAACTAGTACACCACGAAAGGGCACCATAATGTAGACATGACAGAGTATATAAAGGCTATCACTGGGTGGCGACAAAGATACCTGGCCAATCAGAGCAAGTTAGTGAAATTAGGAGGTCAGAATGTGGCCGCCTGAAGCCAAGAGCACGGGCACCGTGATAGCCGGGAAGACCACATTGCCACCTTCCACATCTTCTTAGCACTGGCCTGATTCTTGCAGGTCCAAGAGGCACTCACTGCTCTAGTGGAGTGCTCTGTAATTTGGATAGGAATTGTTTTCTTTTTAAGAAAATATGCCTGTTGGATAGTCGCCTTGATCCAGGAAATGATGGTAACTTTCAGGCAGCTTAGTCTGCATGGGGGCCCTCACAGATGATGAAAAGTGAGATTTTCAAAAAGGCTGTGTATGATGAACATAGTAGTTTAGTCAGTGCACCACATTCAACAGGTGGAGATCCTGCTTCTGTTTGATTGAAGGATCTGGACACAAGGAAGGAAGAATATTGTCATTGTTGATGTGAAAATCTGAGACGCCCTTGGGCAGAAAACCTTCAAGATTACAAAGAACCTCCTTGTCCTGGTGACATCCAGAAAAGGAGGTTTACAAGATGAAACCTGATGATCAGCAACCCTGAGAACAAATACGAAGGTGAGAAGAAATCTGAAGAACTCCTATCACCAAATTAAAATCTAATGGTGTAGTAGTATTCCTGAAGGCAAGGGAGGCATGGGCCACCCCTAAACGAAGGTCTTGACATCTGGGAGAAAGGCAACACCCTTCTGAAAAAGGACATCGAGAGCTGAGATGTGAACTTTGATAGAACTCAGACTGAGACCTTTGTTGACGCCATTTTGAAGAAAGGCTAGAGCCACAGGAAGACTGAAAGGCAATGGGGGAGCATCACAATCAGCACAGTAAAGGATCCAAATCCAGTGATAAGCTTTGGGTGAAACCGGCTTCCTAGCTTGGAGCATGATAGCTATGACAGCATCAGAAAAGCCCTGCTTCTTCAAGATGTTGGCTTCAAGAGCAAGGCCATCAAAACCAACCTCTCCAACTGAGCATGACAAACCGGAACTTGGGTCAGAAGATCCAGATTTGGGGTGAAGAAAGGGTTTTGTGATGTTCAGATTGATAAGATCTGAGAATCAGACCTGACTGGGTCATAAGGGGGAGATCAGGATGACCTTAGCTCTCTCCATTCTGATCTCTGTCAGCACCTTGATAATTAGGGGGATTGGAGGGAACATATACATCGGATAAGAATTCCATAGTATAGACATCACATCCATCACAAACACTAGAGGATCCTTTAGCTTGGTACAGAAGGAATTTTTGGTTCTAGCAGGATGATATGTGGTCCTCTGATGGTAGTCCCCAGAGACAGACAAACAGGTCGAACACACTTTGGTTGAATTCCCAATTCCAAGGATCCAGGCACCCAGGACTTAGAAAGTTGGCACAACCTTTTCCATGCCTGGAATATGAATCACTGAGATGGCCTGTATGTGAGCGTCAGCCCACAGAAGGAGCTCCTGAACCTCAGTCCAAGCTGACTCACTTCTGGGATTTTGGCCAGCATAACCAATAGTTCCTTATTGGGAACATGCTGTCGAACCAATTATGTTGAAGGTATCCAAGGGGGTAAAAACAAGAGAACCAATCAGGTTGGATATCTTCACATAAATAGATAAATGACGATATCAAATAATTTTGAGAACTTTACACAATACTAGGTATTGACACACTACTTCACAGTAAAGAATTGATTAAATAATCAATTACGCATATTTGTGCAAAAATATATATATAATTTATTTAATACAACATACTATATATATATAAAAAGTGTCAGCAACATTGATATAAATGAGTGACCAGCAATTACAATAGATATACAGTAATTCAAACCATAATTATCACAATTAGGATTACCAGCAATTAAAGGGTTAACCACACATAGGTATATTCAGAGATATTAAATAACAATAATTGAACTCAGCAGCATAGAAAAGGATAATTGATCCTATAATTAAAATACAGTTGGCAGCAGCATATATAAATACCTCTGCCCCAGAAACTGTATAAACTATGCTAATTGAGGTTTAAGGTAGGTTGTCAGGTGAGCAAACTTTAATATTAAGCCAGGTCCTCTGACAATTTCCTTATACCATATATAATAACCAAATTTAGAGACTAACTGGAATAAAATCCCAGATATAGATCACTATAATTTAATTATGTACTGATTTCAAATATTGTATAGCTTCTGAATAAAACATATAAATTGCAATTTATATAGTCGATAATAGATTATACCAAGAATAAACTTAGAATCAATCCAATAATATATGTCTAGACAGTATATTAAACTTAGTGCAACATATATCACAAATATGACTATAGCAGTCCTATGTAAAACCTATAGGGTACTTCAAGGGTTAAATCACTAGTAAAATATAGGATGCCACACTCAACATGGCTACTTCTTTTGTTTAGTGAAATGTTTAAGAACTTTTCACTGTACAAAAGTTTAGATCCAAAACCAACACAAAGAAATCCAAGAAACACTTCAAAGTAAATAGACAAATAGCAGTTAAAGGGTTAATAAATGAATTCAAAGAATTCCCCAGATCAATATTAGCTATTATATAACCTTTCCAGAAACACAATATATTATCCTAGAAATATAAAGAATTATATTAACTAATATATAACAAGGATCTATATATCTCACTGCTATAACCTATTTTTCTTTTATCTGGCAAAATATTACAGTTTACCAATAAAAAATGAATTCTGTTTAATTTCAGAATTACTATAGCTAATATAGCTTATTATAATTGATCTCAAATGGTTGGCCAGTCCAATTAAGACAAATTATAAGAAAAATTTAGTTTCTTCAAATATAGAAGAAATATATATTTGATTCTGAATTTTGCAGAATTTAAATAAGGAAAGATATATAGTTACCAATCCAATAAGTGTGGATTTCTTAGGATTTCTTTAGCAGGCAGCCAGGTATTTAGGAGGAATTGAAGTCAGGAACCAAGAGGAAAAAGCCCAGACTCAAGACCCAAGAGGAAAAACCCTTTTCTCACTAAACTTGCATATTTATAATGTGAAATTACCCTTCTCAAGATCTGCTCTAATTGGTTAAAGACCCATCTCATTATGCAGTGAAATCAGAATAAAATTATCTTAATTTTTGGGAATTCCTCAAAACACTGGTAATAATGCTATGTACTCTAAAGAGGTCGCTGTTACTCCATACTAAAATTCACCTTGATAATAATTCCTATCAATAGACAATAAGGTGTTCTGGTTACTGTCATTAGATAAAAAATGTCAAAGGTTATTCCATTGGATATCAATCTGTCACCCTAGTAGACTTTCCCACATGGGAGAATATCTTTGTCTTAGACTTTTTGTCTCCAACTAGATTAATAATAATCAATAATCATAAAAATCACCTAGATATTTTTCATTCCCATCTAGGTAAATAGAGGCCTCTTTTGTCCAGAAGAATGAGCTAATTTAAACACATTTTTAAACACAGATTTTTAGAGAATTTGGTTTAATAGAAAAATTAACCATTTCCTCTCCATCATGGCAATGTCTCTGACAATGCCACAAATGTTATCTGACAGATGACAGAGGCAGCTCTAGTGATCCAAGAGATAGCCATAATTGGTCACAGGGCGGCCCCATTGGCTGCAATAGCCGACCTTCAATAAACAATCTAAGAATGTATCTACCTGATCCTTAAGGGTCGTAGTATCTGTCAGAGGCAAGGCAATGTTTTTGGCAGATTTTGGGATATCAACCGCAGGTGGAGAAGCCCACTGATACTGATTATACCTTTACATGTTAAGCATCATGCTTTGAACTAGATGACTAACACCCTTTCCCTTTGTGTCAAACCCAACATACAAATAATTATATTCTGCCTCTTGCCTACTTCTGACATGAGTTTGCACTGAGTCTCCACACTAATGAGGCCCCTTACATCTTTGGAATCATCACTGAATCATATTGTAGGTTTTCCTTTGACCTCATGAAGCTTGCACTGTGATGCCACTGCACTCATTTCCTCACTCCTGTTCATGCATTTGGTATTCAGTTGATATACTGTACTTGTTATGTACAAAACAAAACAAATCTCAGTAAATATATTGTACCTAAAACAATTAAAGTATTGTTTTTATTCTAGAAAAAAAAATATAGTGAGGCTTGTACTGCAGAATAAAACAAGTGTTCCCCTACTGTAGGAAGATGCTTTAGCACAAAATTTCTTTAATTCATATTGGAGTTTGAGATGTGATCACCAGATGAAGTTGTGATTGCTGCCTATTGAGGGCTACAGTCAGGAACCAAAACTCTTCTTAAATAGCAATAAATAAATAGGCTTTTGTCACCAGGAATAAAGTTTAACCTCTTTTGAATGAATCGTTCGGGAAGTCTCTACTGCACATGATTGCATTGTGTGAGTGAGGCAACACAAGACTGCATCACGTGGAGCAGTGAGGTAGTGGCCTCTTAACCCTTTGAGTGCCAGAGTGCTTTGGGTACCCCTCTGGCACTCAAAGGGTTAACATTACCCATACCTTCTCATGCTAAAAATCATTAATGCATGAAGGGTCTTTATCTGTTGGTCATAAGGAGCAAGAAGACATTTGACCAGCAGGCTGGTTTGATTTTAAATATTTTGGCTGTCACAAAATGACAAATGCACCAGAGTCCAGAGAAGATGCACCTAAAAAATAACTGACTGTTCTGATTACCAGAAACCTACCAGACTTTTTGAAACCGTTCTAAGAACTGGGAAACTTTTTTCCGAGTCTCAAACTTGTATTCTATTGAAACTAGTTATCCTAGAAATTGGAGCATTTTGCCTGACTGAATTGTATCACCATTTGCGAATTGCTGGTTAGGAATGGGTAACCTGTGGCTATCACGCTGCAACTTGATAATGGGAGTTGTAATAGAGCAACAACTGGAGATTTTCCAGCTGACCACATTATATAGGTCTTACTTTATCAATGTGGCATCTACAAAATTAGCACAGACTTCAATTAGCTACAGCTCAAACACAATATGATGTACATAGTAGCATCAGAGGACTTCAGACATACAGCACCCCCATGTGCCAAGAGCCATCCCTGCAACAAATTGAGCTGTTTAACATTCACTATGCTGTCCGTACAGTTAACATAAATGAGAATTATCATCAAAAATTGCCTGCCCATAGGCTGTTTGATTTGGCATGACCTAGAGAACTATATTGTAGTTTTCAATTGTATTACACGTAAATTTAAACACACCATGATCTGTATGCATAAATGAAAAGAGCAATTTTGCTACAAGTCAGTTGTAACCCATTGTGAAGCATTGCGCAGCTTATTACTTTGCAATGTGTTGTTCTACCTTCTGGTGTTTAATGGGTTAAAACCCCTATTCTAATCAATGGGTACTTTATTTGAAATAGTTTTGCCCCAGAATCACTCCAACTTTTTGTTTGTGCATATGACTCTGTATCAGATATGTAAGCTACTGCTGGTTATTAAAGGTGAGCAAATTGATTTCAAGTTCAAAATCTGTGCACATCTCAGTTTTATTTATGATAAAATCATAAGTCATAGATCTCAAACTACATTCCTACAGTGCCGGGACACTGAAGGTTTTAGAGATAGCCCTAATTTTGTACAGTTGGTTCACTCAAACTTACTGAGCAAATAATTGATACCCAAGCAAAAGCATGGGGCATTCCTATAACCTTCACTGGTGTCTCAGCCCTCTTGGATTAAGGTTTGAGATTTGTGATAAGCAAATACAACCCAATTCATGGATTGTTTTTAGTAAATAGGATTGCAAGTATTGATCTCTTGATCCAGACCAGGGTGATTTCCTGAAATTAAACATACCGGGTGTTATGCACTAAGGCAAGCATGTCAAACATGGAGGTCAGCAATGTGTGGCCCTCCATAGAGAGAAACATTTTAAGTGTTCTGCATCCCAACATCAAGAGGTTAAAAGCCCCATTTATATCACTGGGATTTTTTTATTTTATTAGTTTCCTATGATACAGGTCCCATGTTCGAAGGATATCTCTGCTTGAACACAAGTGGACAAATCAGTGGTTCCATCACTTCAACTCTCTGGATGCCAAAGAAGTATCCAACACATTGCTTTGCAATGATTTGGACAGTTCTGTGTCACTCAAAGGGTTAATTGATAGACTTGTGTAGCCTAGTAAGAGAGAGAGCAGACCGTGCTTAGGTGTTTCTGTGGCTACCAGTGACAGTGTATTGTCATACCAGAAAACTTCTCTTTTGAACAAGTCCCGGAATAGGCTCATGTGCTTCCAAAAAGGGGATGCCAATGACGCAATTCGCGGATTATTGGGTGGCCGGGGCTTAGGCAGCTGTGTGTCATAAAGGGGATGTTAAGTGGGTCAGAAGAGAGCAGAACAGGGAGGGAAGGAGGACAAGTGGGAGGGAAGTTAAAGGAACAGGGTGGGAAGGAGAAGTAACTCACCACTGTCCCAGGAGACCTGCTAATTCAGTCTGATAACCTGGATCTCTGGGGCCTATCCAAAGAGATCCCAGTTATATGTATCATTGTTCCCAAGATTCACATATTTTATTTTAATATTATATATGATTGTGCATGTGTGTTACATTCTTGCATGGAGGCTATGTATTAACATCTCTTCAACTTGTATTGGTTCCATTGAACTAGAGAGCTTGTCACTGGAGAGGCTCTGTCCTCATTATCATACCTTAGTGTATGAGAATACTCAAATCTGTTCATAGGCCCACCAATGTTTGCAGGTTTTCAAGCTCTCCTTACATGAACTCCAGTAAATCAATCAGTGGTTCAATCACTGAAGGATCTGTCAGAGTTAATGCAATTCACTTGTATTTCTCTTTCCTGGGAACGCTCCAATACCTGTTGTAGGCTGAAGAAGTATTCCTTTTATGAGACTTCTGGCATAGATCAATAACTTCTTCCGACAACTCCTGGGCCATCAAGAGCTGGGACTCAGTCAGGCTGAGGTTGCCTATTAATGAGTACAAGATATAAGGCTTTTTCCCTCTTGGAAACTACTATTAGATCCCAAACTGACAAGGCCTTCAGCAGGGCAAACCATGCTCTCCTCAGCCAATGGTGAGCAAGAAGAATCACAGTGGTCTTGTCCTGTATGAGCTTCTTCAGAATAATCAGAATGAGTCTCGGAGGATGAAAGATATAAACAAGGTCAAAAGACCAAACTTGAATGAGAGCATACACTGTTGCTGGATGATCTTGGAGAAACTGAGAGAACATTGGAACGTTCACATTCTCTGTAGTTGCCATCAGGTCTGTCTATATGATAGATTTTCTGTAGAAACTAATCACATCTTTCTCTAATTGAAATAACCAAACACACATAGCTCTAGAGACACATAGTGGCAACATTAGGTCAAAATTAAGTAACACCTGCCTCATATGCTCTGAGCAGATCTGTTTTAATCTTTTTGTCCATAGGATCTCTAATACCTGAAGCATCCTCCACTGGAATAGTGGTTAGCCTGGATAACTGGATCTCCGCCTTGGGCGCTTTATCCCAAAAAATTGTATCCTTGGGGTCAAAAGGGGGAAGATGGACTTCAGCTTCCACATTTGCTCATTCCTGCTTAATTAATGAAGAGACAACTTTATGAACCTGGAAAACTTAACAGATCTAGGCACTCTAGAGCAGATCTAATGATCCTAACAAATGAATCAATGCAATCAGCAGATTCCTCTGAATCTGAAGGAGCATTGGACATACTAATAGGTTCAGGAGATCTGGCTACTACTGAAGAAGATAGGACAATCTTCATCATACACTCTGCACTGTCATGTTTGGAAGTGTCAACTTTGTAATAAGCCTTCACTTACTTTAATTTGGGCAGAAAATGCTCTTTGCAAGTAAGAATCAATTCTGTATGGACAGTTCGCCAAAACAGATCTTTAATTATACTGATGTCCACAGAGGTGGACATAATTATTTGTTGCTCTTCGCCAGGACTCCAAATGTATTCCACTTAACTATTTCTTGCTAAAAAAATCAGTAGGAGGAGATGGGTAATAGAGTAGAGAAGGAAAAAATAAAGTCCAGTTCTATACAGGATATCCAGTACTAATTAAAGATTAATTTTAGGGAAGCAATCAACACAGAAACTATTCAAAATAGCTTAATCTAAGCAAAAATCTTAATGGCTAAGTGAGTTTATGATTAGGACATGTTTGTCTCTTTTAATGTAGACTTTCTCACTCTAAAACAGAAATTCTCATGCACGCTCTTATCCTCTCCCTCCTGGATTACTGCAAGTCTTTACTTTTTTAGTTTGCCTGCTAGCCATATCGCTCCTCTCCAATCATAAAACCCACAGTTACAAATTAACATATACACACAACAATATACTGTATACTGGTGTATTTTATATTAGTATGAACATGGGATTCTTAGAATTGCCCACCCCTGACATATCCCTTTTTTTTAACCCCTTAAGGACCAGCCACGCGGCCAGCACTTAAGGACCATGGAATTTTTTTTTTTTTGTAGTGGAATCAGAGGTCCCAGAACGGTATGCAGCCGCTCGGAGACCCCTGAATTCCATGATCTGTCATGAGTCCTTAACGCACATTTTCTCCATGGCATATATGTACGTCCTTGGTCCTTAAGGGGTTAATCATAAAAATTAACTTATACACCTGTACACTGTATATATTCAAACACTAACCTAAACCTGACTTTGTCAATGTTTTAAATGTATGATATTGACTTTATTAAAGTCAACATCATAAATTTAAACCATAATACAGCCAAAGTTAGGTTTTAAATGTATGCAATATATTGTTTTATATGTAGTAAAGACATTTTGGTTTTTAAGATTGTCCGTACCTGGTCAGTAATATCATATTTTGCCTTAAGTTAATCCCTAGCACCCAAAATGTTAAACTTAACCCAGTAGCCAATGACAGTGTTATATTTTGTCACAAATTTACCCCTTAAATATCAAATAGGTGTCCAATGTGTCATGAACATCCATTTAAGGTTTATAAGGAGCTAAATTGTGACAAAACTAATATTGACTACTGGGTTATGGTTAAACCTTTGAGTTTCAGATTGGTCTCCAATTCATTTCTAAATAATTGCCTGGATAACCCTCTGTCATGCAGTGTTAAAGCTGGCTGGGGATGAGCAATCATAAACACCTGCCCATTCCTGGTCACCTTTAAATCCCATACTAAGCAGTCACTGACATTGTTGTCTTAATGTCATTGTCCATCCCTGTCCAGCTTTAACCCCTTAATAATCCATGATGTTCATGTATGTCATGGGGTAGATGTCCCTGAAGGACCAAGGATGTACATGAAAATTCAGGGCTCCCCACACAGCTGCACACCGTTCGGGGAGCCCTGAATCTGGATCGCGGAAAAAAAAAATGGTCTATGGTCCTTAAGTGCTGGCCGTGTGTCAAACTCAAACTCATCATAAACCCTTGAATAACAAATGGGTATTCAAAGTGCATTGCTTTGCAATTCATTGTACACCCATTCGATCTTCAAGGAGTCAATTTATGACATAAAGTGACATTGACAACTATGTTTAACGCTGGCCAAGGATTAGGGTGACCATAGGGTGACCACATGTCCTGGAATTTATATGTGTGTCCCATGTCCTGGGCAGCCCCAATCAGTGGCAATACAAAGTCCCTGAATAAAGAATCTAAACACTTGAAATAGAACTGTCCATCACCTACAAGACAATGGCTTCCAGACAGAGTTCTAAGAGCTAGAGACAGAACTGAGCCTTGATCAAACAGGAACTGTAGTGCAATTTTATTGTAGTGTAATACTAGTCTAAGGCTTTGCGCATGCTGCATATTATCTTGTAGCCCACCACAGGCATCTCTCTGTTGCAGCAGACAATGGACAGTTCTCCCTCTAGTCTTTAGAACTCTGTGATGCGCCAGATAAAGAGCAATTTGCACACTGATGTCCATTGATGTATACTGCCCCCCCCCAGCATATCTGCCCTAGAGCTGGAGGGTAGTACTCTCGTCACCACAGTGTCCCTGAATGGCAGAATGTAAATGTGGTCACCCTACCAGGGATGGGCAAACAAATGTGAAAACCTCACATATTTAAGCAGAGGGCCGAGCAACAAAATGCTGTCCAGTGCACTACTTGCCCCTCTGGCACTCCAGGGATTAAGCATATCTGACCCAATGTTCATGTACTAATGCTGTTGTTCCTGTAATACCTTGAGTGCTTCAAATGCCTTCAACTTGTCTGATACACCAGGTAACATGTAAAACTACTTTTTCTGTGTTAAATCTTGGAGATGAGAGACTTATCTAGCACCCAATAGTTAATATAGAAAAGTGTAATATGTATTGTGTATCAGGTTAACCCCTCAGGCTGCTATAATACTCATTCATTTATAGCAATGAAGACAGTGGTCCTGGAAGGGAGTATGACTGCTGCTCCCTCAGCACCTGTGTGTGTAAGACTGGATTTTAAGCCACAGAAAACCAAAAAAGCCATTTTTCTGAGCATAGCATAGAGATCAGTAATATTAAAGCCTCTGAATGCCAGACGGCTGAGCAAGGCACTGTTGTCCAGTGAATTGCTGTTCCTTTAACTCCTTGTTTGATACACTGGTCCACAAGAAGATGCACCTTTCTCTATTAACTCCTTGGAGGTAAGGGATGTCTCCAGGAGACAGCTCTAGAATCCAAGTGCTTAATCAAGAAAAGTCTGATATGTTCGGTATTTGGTTTACCTCTTGGGGACTAACTGACAGTCATTTGAAGCAGTGGAAGACTGGATTCTAGACCACAGAGAAAATAAGAATCTAGCATGGCGTCCATGATATTTAAGCATATATGACCCCAGACATGCTCATTTTTTTTTTTTTTTTTTTTTTTGAAATTCGTATTTTATTGAAGATTTTACAAATACAGCAGAGATAAGAAGTAAAACATTGAACAAAATTATCAGTAGGATGCAATAGGAGAGAAAAATTAACCGTGTTGATAATGCACCAAAACTACCCCTGATCACAATATAGAGTCCACTTAGGCTATCAGGGTACTTCCCTAGGAAATAGGCATAACACACATATATGCAAGATGAAGAGAAGAGGGAAGAAACAGGGAATAAAGGAGAGAAGAGAATAAGAAGGACATAAAATGAGGAGAAAAAAAAACAAAAACACCATTAATTAAACAATCCCAACAGACCGGCTCTCCCTGGCCCACAATGGGAAAGGTCAACACAGGAGAAGTTCCCGACAGAAGTCTGGGGGAAGATCATTGTCCACCCAAGGTGCCCAGACGCGCAAGTAGGACGATGAGGAATTACGCGAGTAAGCAGTTAGCTTCTCCATCTTCAACAGGTGCCAGAACCTGCCTTCAAGGTGCACTGGGTCCGGAGGTATCGATTTCCAGTGATAAGCCACATGGCAGCGTACCACCGCACAAATACTGAAAACTAGTTGATTGTCTGAGACTGACAGAACGCGAGCCCTATAGGGTCTATTCAGAAGACATGTCCAAGGGTCAGGTACAAGTGTGACACCTAGGGCCACACTCAAACACCGAAAAGCATGGGCCCACAAGGGTTTCACTGAAGGGCAATCCCACCACATATGAAGGTAAGTGCCTCGAGAGCCACAACCCCTAAAGCAATGATCAGGCGTGGAGGGAAAGATGTGTGCTAATCGGATAGGACAAAGATACCAGCGACATAACACTTTAAAGCTATTTTCCCTAATTTGAGTGCCCGGAGTCAATTTGGAGGTGTTGTCTGTAATTTCCAACCATTCCTCCCCACTCAAGCGTTCACCTAAATCCAACTCCCAGGTGCTGCGGTACGGCGGAGGTTGGGAAAACGAAACAGGCAAGATGTGCGAATAGATCTTAGAAAGTGTCCCTTTACACCGGGGCAAGGAGTTGCATATGACCTCAAAGAAAGTACGCTGCAAAGGAATACAGCTACCCAAATACGACCGAATAAAGTGGCGAACTTGATGAAAGCGAAAAAATTCCCCAATCGGAGCGTTATAGCGAGAGCGAAACGAATCCCAAGACATCAGAGTAGATGACTGCAGCATGTCCTGTACACAGAGAACGTTCGAAGCAATCCACCAAGAGAACGAGCCAAGAGAAAAGCCCGGGGGAAAGTCAGGGTGGCAAAGAAAGGACTGTAGCATGGAAACCGGCCCTACAAGGGCATCCCTAAGGTTGTATTGACGCCAAAGAGATTGCGTGCAAGCCAAGGTCGGACTAAGAAAGCACCCATCCGAAGGCCGCTGAGACGTCCACATCCCCAGAGGAGCAGGGAGAGGGTGAGCAGCACCACACTCCAACGATACCCACCGTGGAGGGTCGCTAACATTATGCATTTGAACAATTCTAGCATACTGAGCTGCTCTATAGTAATGCCATAAATTAGGCAAGGCAAGGCCCCCATCAGTACGAGATCTATAAAGAATCGACATCCGACATTTCATTATGGACCGATATCCCAGATATATCCGAACGTTGACGGATTGCACATGCCAAGGGTTCAATGCAGAGAGCAAAAAGCAACGGAGAAAGGGGGCAACCCTGGCGGGTCCCACTAAGGACAGGAAAGGCAGATGAACGTGCTCCCGAAATAGATACCGTCGCGCTAGGAGATGAGTATAAGGTCTGAATGCCTTCAGTGTCTCCCACATATAGCGGCAATCCATCCGGTCGAAAGCTTTCTCGGCATCCAGAGATAGCAACATTAAAAGGTGTAGAGCTAGAGTGTCTGGCTTGAATTAAATTCAACAGGCGTCTCGTGTTGTCGGGAGCTTCCCTGCCCGGGATAAATCCCACCTGGTCCGCAAGAACTAAAGAACCCATCAACTGCGCCACCCTCAGGGCCAGGATTTTCGCATAAAGCTTGATATCCACATTGATAAGTGAGATGGGCCGATAGCTTGCACAGGAAGTAGGATCTTTACCTTCCTTGGGTAGCACCACAATTTTGGCCTCCAACATTTCGGGTGGGGGAACAGAGCCCCTAAGAAAAACGTTAAACAGAGTAGAAAGATGAGGAAGAAGAACGTGCGAGAAAGATTTGAGATAAGAGGCGGTAAAACCATCAGGCCCTGGAGCCTTATTAGACTTCATGGTTTTAAGAGCCACAGAAATCTCCTCGTCAGATATAGCAGAGTTTAAAGCTTGGAGAGCATCGTCTGAGAGATGCGGAAGATGGCAATTCTCCAAAAACTGGGATAACAATGTACGTAGGGTCGGATGGTCCCGTACTTTGCACCCATCATACAATTTTTCGTAAGAGGAAGCAAAAGCAGAGGCGATCTGCGAAGACCGATACAGTAAAGATCCACGACTCGAACGAATAGCTCTCACCGACATACCAACTAATTGAGCACGCAATTTAGCTGCCAACATAGTGTCCGGTTTATTCGCTTTCTCAAAAAATTTCTGTTCTGTCCACTGCATTGCCCTTAGACAGCAAAAGGTTCAGTTCTCCTCGTAAACGGGTAACCTCAAGAAGATTGGCGGATGTAGGGTCCCGTTTATGGGTCATTTCAGCTTCGTGTAACAATTCCGTCAGGCGGAGCCGTTCCGAAGCCCTTTGTTTTTTCAAGTGAGATGCTACACTAATCAACTTACCCCGGACCACAGCTTTATGCGCTGTCCACAGCAATGCCGGAGAGGTCTCCTCCGTACTGTTTAAATCTAAATAATCCTGTAAGGTACAAGATATATCCCTGCAGATAGCCGAATCAAGCAAGAGGGTATCATTAAAACGCCAAGAGGAAGGCGAAAGAGAGCTCAACGGGTTAAGAAAGACACATTCCACAATGGCATGATCAGACCAAGTAAGATCATGTATTTGGGATGAATTCAGATCACCCAACAGAGACCGCGTTGCAAAAATATAATCGATCCGGGAATAGAGAGTGTGAGGATGAGAATAAAAGGTATAATCACGTGTGGAAGGGTGCAGCAGATGCCAACAATCAAAGAGAGCATGCGATTGAATCAAGTGAACAAGCAATTTCGACTTCTGAGGTAAAAGAGAACCTGGGGGAGGCGTCGACCTGTCCAAGATAGGATCTAGGACTGCATTAAAATCACCTCCAAGTAAGAGCGGAGACGCTGGATAGCGATCCATAAGTGCTGAAATCCTCGAAAAGAACTCCGGATCCGGCTCCGTAGGGGCATATACATTAAACAAGGAAATGGGGGAGCCCTGTATAGAACCATGCAAGAAAATAAATCGACCTTGACCATCGCGGACTGCTGTCTCCAAGTGAAAACCCAGTGAATTACGAATGAGGATAGAGACCCCATTTCGCTTACTAGGTCCAGACGAGTGGAAATGCGAACGATACCTCCGGTCCCAATATCTCGGCTCCGCCACCGACTTGAAGTGGGTTTCCTGTAGGAAGATAATGTCATCATGCAAAGACACAATTCCACATAGCCTTGCGTCTTTTTTGAGGGGCATTCAGGCCCTTCACATTATGGGAGAGGACCATGCAACGAGCCGGCCTGATTGCGGAAGTAGCCATCACCTAAAGGCGAAAGAAAAAAAAAAAAAAAAGAAAAGGAGAGAGGGGGAAAAGAAGGAAAAACGGGAGGGAAAGAGGAGAGTAGAGAGGGAGAAAGATGAGGAGAAAGGAAAGGGAAGAAGGAGCAGAAACAGAAATAAAGCAGAAGGAAAGGAAAAATAAGAGAGAGGAAGAGAAAGCGAGAGAGGAGGAAAAGAGAAACCCGGTCTCAATAAAGAGCACGGAGGAATAAGAAAAAGAGACAGGGAAAGGAGATCTCAGTGGATTGGGGACACCAAGAGGTGTCAAAGCAACTGTCCCAAGCCAGAACAAGGGAGGTGGCCTACAGACAAGGGAAACACTAGACGTCACCAAATGAACCGCCAAGACTAGCGATAAAGTGAACCCAAACAGCCCAAGTGGAAAACAACTGTCAGCAACACTTAGAGGCTTAAGTGCCCGAAACAAAACAAAAGAGGGCCAAACCGGCTACCAAGCCTAGTATCAGTAGGGCCCAACCAGACACCCAACCCCCAAGAAGCATCTGAACCCCACATAGCCCACCCCCTTGAAAGCTGTATCATAGGAGGAAGGCCCCCCCGGAGAACCCCCCACCCCACGAGCCCAACGCGAGCCCTGAGGCCCGCGCCAACCCACCGGGAGAAGGGTCCCCCAAGAGCGAACCCCCCACCCCCATCCCCAGAGCCACAGCCGCCCCGGTGCCCTGGTGACCCGGGGCACGGATCCGAGCACCGCGGACGGCCCCGAACCCACGCCCAGAAGTCAAGAAGCCCCCTCCCCCCGAGGGCATCCAAAGTGGAAGCCCCCCCGACCAGCCGGGCACCAGCCCAACAACCTGCGCCCGACCCGCCAGGAAGAGGCCCCCACGAGGGGAGCCCCCGCATACACAGACTCCCAGCAAAAGTACCCAGGAGGCATTCCCCCATAGAAACACACACTTATTCCCACGGAAAACGGTCCCCAAAGCCCACCCACATACCATGCCAACACAACAGTGGCACCCCGCGGATCAAGGAATTACCCCCAACCCACAGTGAGCCACTGCAAAGTAACATACATAAAAAAGGAGAACACACAGCATACATGAGAAACTAGGGGGTGCAACAAAATATAAAATAGTACGGAAGGCCATAAAGAGATGCAGGTAACAGTCACAGGAGTGTCCGGGAAGCACCATCGATCCCTCCTCCACTGCACGGCTTCCACGGGGTATCACTCCACAACATCCCTCACCCAAGGATGCAGCACCACACTTCAGGCTCTCGCCCCACCAGGGGAAAAGTTCTTAGGGAGAAGCAGTTGTAGGTTCCGCTGTGGCACAACCCCCCGCGGCCGGGGGAGCAAAGTCCTCGTACAGGGCCCGGACCTCAGTGGTCATGGTTAGGCCAAGATGGTGCAAGAATGCTTTACAGTCCGCAGGGTCCCGCAAAGTGGCAGAAACACCATTCCGATTTGCCTGGAGAGAGAATGGAAAACCCCAGCAAGCCTTGAGATCTCAATAGAGCTGTCAGCGGGCGAAGGGTACGTCTCTTCTGAAGGGTAGACTGAGCCAAATCCAAGTAAAAGTGAGGTGTAATACTGTCTAATTCTGGCGTAGATTTTCTGGCCTCAGACATAACCGCCTCCTTGGTTCTATAGTAAGTAAACTTCACGATCACATCGCGGGGTGGGTCTTTAGCAGGCGGCTTGGGACGCAATGCGTGGTGGGCTCGGTCCAGAGCCAGCATCGCCGTGGGTAAATCTGGGAGCAACAGTTGGAAGTAGCGTTGTAAAAAGTCCTGTAGGTCTGGTAAGGACTCTGGTAGGTTCCGGATACGGAGATTAGACCTCCTAGACCTGTTGTCTAAGTCCTCTACCGCCTCTTGCAGTCTGTTGTTGCGAGAATGGAGATGCGCCAGTTCCTCATGCAGGGCCGCGCAGGTGTCTTCCGCAGTCGCCATCTTGGCTTCCAGGTTCGTGGTCCTGGAGGACAAGCGTTGTAAGTCGGTACGTAGGAGTTGAATACTGGCTTTCAGCTCCTCAGACAGGTCTCTCTTAACATTCAACAGTAGCTCTCGAAGAGACTCTACATCCTGCCGTGTGCAGAGTGGAGGGGAGACGGGTCTGTCACCCTGCGGGCTCACAGGTCGCGTTCCGGTCTCCTCCTTCTTGAAGAAGTCCACCGGTTGAGCAGATTTCTGTCTCTTCTTAGACATGGCTCAGTACCCGTCGGTGCCCGGGTAGCCAAAAGGGGCCAGGGGGACACTAAAAGGCTAATTATAGCGTCTATTGGCGGTTCTAGAACGGGAGCACTAGCAGCACACGACCATTCCGCTTGAGCCGCAGGCCACGCCCCTCAGACATGTTCATTTTTAGATGTTGTCCCTTTATGTTGAATGTCAAATATCTTCAAATTGTAAGAAACACTAGTGTAAAAGCAATTAGTGTGCAACATTTTAATTCTGACGATGCCCTCTGGACAATTTGTATTTTATAGTGTTTGTACTTTACACATTTAGAGAGTATGTAAGCAATAACATTTATTATATGTGAACTATAGAAATCCAGATCATTCTTACTCTTCTTTGTATTGTTATTTAGGGTCATAGATTACGAATTTGAGGGTGAAGCATAAATGGGGTGGGCATGGGGCTGCTTATTAGAGTTTGAAGGGAAGCCCCTGCATTTTGTATTAGGCTTCTGATGCTTTGCAAGTTCCTCGTTTTTGGCACAACAATTACAATGTGTTATCAATCAAGTAGGTGTAAAGTAACACTTGCTGTTTTTTGCTTCTCTTATAGTACAAACAACAGAGTGATTAAAATATGAGTATATACTTAGTTACACTATCGTTATGCCATAATTCTATCAGTGGGCTTTATTTATTATTCCAGTGTGTCACACTATATACGCAGGTTGGTACCGGACCAGAGTTGCCCATAGGATGGTGTAGCAACAGCACCACTGTAAAATTTCAGGCCACTGTGATATTGCACCTAAAAAATTAAACTTTGAACTGTAATAACTTTTGAATGAAACACCTTTCAGCAGGTGGAGTACCTTGTTTTACTCAGGGGGATAAATCCTACAACTTTTTTTTTTAAGTATTACTATCCCTTTAAGGTTGGATTCTTAATGTCTATATCCTGATTGGTTTCAAACAAAGATGATCGAGACAATTGATCTAGGACAATACTGAGGTCCCATGGGGGAATGATCACCCTTATCCTAGGTCTTATTTTCTCAGTTGATCTGAGAAATTTCTAATAAGGTCATTCTCAATGAAGTGAACGGCCAGGATAGCAGACAATTGGACTTTGATAGAAGCAGGTTTGAGCCCTAAGTCAAAATCCTGTTGGAGGAAATCTAGGATCTTAGCAGATGAAATTCCAGATTTGGACAACTTATTTTTAAGGCGACACTTCCTAAAAGTAGTCCATCTGCTTGTTTTTTTAAGTTTTCTTAACTTATTTTTTTTTTTTTAATTTTACTCCATACAAATTGTAAAGGTCCTTTCAGTGTTCTGCCTTATAGGGGTGTGTTTGGTGCTTTATAGATCTGCTTATTTTCTCCAATTTTTTTCCATAAGTTAAGTTACAGATCAGCACATTTTAGTTAAAAAAAACAAACAAAAAAAAAAAAAACACCCGACAATGGTGCACCTTACTATTTTTATATATTTTTTGCTATCTACAGATCACTTGACTCAAAATGAGTAGAGAGATATCTTTACTGACTGTGTGGTTGCTCTGGTCCAATTTACAGAACCCCTTTGTGTGCCTTGTTTTCAACACCTTGCCTACTATAGCCATCTGTAAAGCATTGGAAGCACGGGAGAGGACAAAGCTACCACAAAGTGATAAATCAAAGACATTAATTTCCTAAAACCAAGATGTAGCCAGTGTGGTAACCCCAGAAGGCTACTTGTATCACTGGAGCAAACTAACAAAAAGTCTATAAATAGATATTCCAAGAAAAGCCTCTTACCTGCGACCTTTTGTACACAAGCCACTAGGATTTAATACAGGTTTCTAAGCAACCGATCTCTATATATATTTTATTATTACAGAGTTTTCTACTGAGGGAACAAAAAATAAAATGGATGGTATGAACAGAGTGGACAAAATAATGAGTGATTATTAACAATGTAACTGGTAACCATTTCTCTGCCAGTCTAAGTGTCACTCTGCTGCCCGAGCAGAACAAATTTAATATGATTATAATGTATCATTTTTAGTTCCATTATCAGGGTGCACCAGTCTATTGCTTTAAATGGAAGCAAACATTCTAAGAAAAAATGGCCATATTCAGGATCAAAGCAAATATACTGTGAGTGGGTTTCTATGGGGAGAGGAGACCTCCCATGAGCCTCAAGTAAGGGCTTGTTCACACTGGTTTTAAAAAGGACAGTAATGCTTAATATAGATAAAAACAGATATTGCAGAGTCTATCCTAGGGCGGCTACGTGTTCCGGATTGCCCATGGCAGTCACGGATTTTAAATGTGTGTCCCATGTCCCAGACAGCGCCTTCTGGGATAATACAAAGTCCCGGAATGAAGACACCAGAGCGCTAAATACTAGAAAAAGAACTGCCCATTGCCCATTACTGTGACAGAAAGTGATGCCTCTGCTGTGCTACAGCAATGGCTTCCAGACAGAGCTCTAAAGAGAGAACTGAGCTGCAGTCCAATTTTGTTGTGTAATGTAACACTAGTCTAAGGTTTTGGACATGATGTAATTTATTTTGTATCCCATTATAGACCTCACTTTCTCTCACAGCCGTCTATGGGCAGTCGCCCCCCCTCCCCCAAGTGTTTAAAACTGTGTGCCAAAGAAAGAAGAGGTTGAGCACTGAGGTCCAGTGAAGTATATTGACCCCTCTCTCATAGCTACGCTAGAGCCAAAGCAAAGTACTCTGCTGCTGTTGTCTCTGCATTGTCCCTGAATGGCACTGTGGTCACCCTAGTCTATACTGCAGAGAAAAACAAGGGTATTTATTCTTGTGAAGTTTAACCCTTTGAGTGACAGAGAGGTATCCAGTGCATTTTATACCTCCTTGGCACTCAGATTAATTCATACCTCATGGTCGGGAGGGCATCAGTTATTGATCTCCCAACCAATTAAGCTGGGAGATAAATAAAGGCTACACCAGAAAGCAACATGGTTCCCTGCTTCCATCTTACCTGAAATACTGAGTAGAAGTGGATGGTATCAAGGAAAGCATTCCGCATCACCGATGACGTGATGTGGATGGCTTTCTCCAGTCCCGCACATTCCTACCCAGAAGTTTGAACAGGATGGAAGCAGGGAAGCCAAGTTGCAGGTACAGCTGGCCATGCATGTACATTGTATGGGCTTGGCCCTCCTTAATTTTACTGTACTTACTGACAAATATCCTCTCTCAATCCTTGTGGGAACACAGGAACCATGCTGGATATTCTCAGAAATTGTCTGAAACAACAGTGTCATCTCTCCTGTGTGATGTCCGTTTTGGCCCAAAGAAGAGTGGATCTTCACTGGATGCTTCAAGACGCACTTGACTTTGGGTCACTGTTTGTCATTATGGACTGGTTCATAGTGAATGCATATGCCGGTCTGGCGGGTTGGAGAGCCTCTTTCAGCTCTCAGACGGCTGAAAGTATCTGGTCCGACTGAGAAAGTCTTTCAATAAATGTGCAGGAGCTCCATCTGGCCCTTCAGAATTGGTCCCAGTTGCTTCGCAGTCTGCCAGCTTGGATTCAGCATGACAATACAGGAGTCAGATGGAACTTTGATAACCTTTATTATAAGTGTAATCACAGCAAAATCACATCATCATGTGTGAGGAAGGAGCAGAGGGTGATTGAAGCAGCGAGCCTCTATCAGAAATAGGAGGACGCCACTAGGTTCCCAAACTGTGGAGACTAGGTCGAAGCCAATGGTATTCTCAAATAGCAGAATAGACCTCCACGTACCCAATGATCTCCCCAAGGACTCACGCCTGCAGTCCCAAAAAGAAAGGACGTCAATCAACGAAGGCAGCAAGGGAGACTACTGAGTCACACATGTAGTCAGTGATGGAAAGGCCGTGTCACGCAAAGGAAGCCAACCAGAGTGACTACTAATTCACATCTGCAGGCAGAATCACTAGAGTCTACTACAGCCCTAGGTCCGCACCAGATTGGTTCTCTGACTAAAGGAAGGCCACATGAAGGGTAGTCAGACAGAGCCACAGGTCAGCACCAGATAGGATGTTAGACAAGCCAAGGGTCAAGGTACGCAACGGGTAGTCAGCCAGAGCTGCAGGACTGCACCAGATTGGTTATCGGACTAGCCAAGGTCATACACAGAGCGGGTAGTCAGACAGAGCCATAGGTCAGCACCAGAAAGGTTAGTCAGACAAGCCAGCGGTCATACACGGAACAGGTAGTCCGCCAGAGCCGCTTGTCTGCACCAGGTTGGTTATAGGACTAGCCAAGGTCATACACGGAGCAGGAAGTCAAACAATTTAATGTGTCTTAAATAGATTTTTCCTCCAAAAGCATTTCATTAAAATAAATTTGATTTAAATAAAAAAAAAAAAAAAAAAAAAATCCAAAATTTAGATTTTTTTTTTTTTTTTAAATAAATCGATTTTTATCCACCCTGCATTTGGTATTGTTGAAGGTACTGCATACCAGTTATACCTTTTAAAATAGTATACAATCTTTTTCTCTTAGTCTATGTGGAAACACAGGACATCTGTCCCAGAGGAAAACATATATTGTAGTTTCATGCAAAGATGTCCTTTGGGCTCTCTGGTATGGTGACCTCCTTCCAGCCATAATTATCTTTTGCTTACATCTTTGCTGTACGCTGAAACGGAGGTTCCTACTGCTGGGTGAAGGTATAGTGGAGGTTGTGGAATAGTCTTCACGTCCAGAAAGTCCTGTTCTACAAGTGTACTGCCTCCTAGAGGAAGCTACCCTGTCAGGCTGAATCTGAACTAGCAGCCTGCAAAGCAAATGGGACCAATGCTGAAGGGCCAGTAGAATCTCCGTGAACTCTAGCACATTGACAGAAGACTCTTGCGGTCAGACCAGAGACCTTTAGCCATCTGAGAGTAAAAACATGATCACTAACCTATGCCACTGTGACAATCAGGCAACCTAGTATCAAGTGAGTCCTAAACCCACCAGCGAAGATCCATCCTTATTTGGCACAAGATGGAGAGTTGACACAGTTGCCTGGACCAAAAGAATATAATAAAGCATGGTTCCTTTATTCCATAAGAGACATTACATTTCTGTTAAAAAGAGACAGTTTCACTTTAAGGGCCTTATGAAGAAAGCCTGGGGAGCAATTTGGAAGCCACCCATCTATACTATAGAGGGAAATAAAAAATATCCTAGTGATTTACATTGTGCTTTTAACACACTGAATTTTAAAGAGGTCTCCAACACATTGCAAAGCAATGCACTGGTGATCTCTAACATTTAGGGAGTTAAAAGTTGCCCCCTTATGGTGCAGTCGGTTTGTTCCACAATTGCTAATCTTTTGCTTTCTTTGCAACGACCTTAATTCATAACTTTCATACAGTGAACCAGATATATACACTGAGTACACGACCACTAGCCCTGGACCAATCACATTAGAACCATGAAAGAATGAGATAAAAATGGCATATGGGGGGCTCCCGCTACATAGGAAGGCTTCCTACCTTAGCACTTATTTTAAACAATTTAACACCCTTGTAGGCTAGGAACATTTTACAAAAGATTCACTCTGCTTTTAACAGCATACAATCACACAACACTAGTTTTGTTAACAAAACTTTATTTCATTTTTTTCATCCAAATATTACAAAATTCACAGAGTTTTTCATGGAAAGGAAGAAAAAAGGATGGCATTGGTTTAGGCTTACATGCTGGGGTTACTTTAAAGAAAGTGTTAAAACTAGTCAGGGACCGGAATATCATAATGTAGAGTAACACAAACGGGTTCATACTGAACATAATACATGGCCATGCAATTTCTATTTCAGATAAAAAAAATAAAAAAAAAAACATAATATTGGGGTACCAAAATCATAGAGACCAAGTGTGTAATTTAAGGCAACTACATATTCATTTAAAATCATGGAAACAAACATTTCCTTCTACAGGACTCCACCGTATTCAGTGGAACCCTGCAATGTGTGTGTTTTGTTTTTTGGAAGCATCCCTGTATTCATGGGATATGTGGTCACCTTAATTCAATTGGAAGCCCACAACGTGCTACTGAAGGCCGAAAGCCTGTCACAGATCGTAGCTTTCATTATAATCTATTCTTTTTAACAGGCTTTGGACTATCCCATGAACTAGTAAGACATCACCTGCCCATTTATGGGTTGCTTGGGTATAACGAGAATAGTATTCTCCAAAAGGGAGAGACAAAACGTAACCTACACCTCTTTTAGACTATTCTTTAGCTTGAAAGAAAAAAATACACACACAAAAAAAGACAACCTTGGATGCTAGAGACAAACATCTGTAGCATCAAAAGGGTTAAATAAGTTAGTAAATGCCTGAGAGGTATCCAACAAATTGCACTAGAGTGTGTTGGATCTCTCTAAAGCAAAGGGTGAAAAAAAAAGAATAATAAACCCACATTAGGAAGTAAAGCGTATGTTTGTAAGTGGAACAATTCTGGACAAACCAGCTGCAAAGACAGGGATTTTTAACCCCATGAATGCTAGAGAGTTCTGCAGCACATTACAAAGTAATGTGTTAGAGACATTTCTAGCATCATTGGTTTTAAAAACCCAGTTTAAACAAATGCCATGTTATTTATTTCCCAAAGGTATATTTGGTTTGGCCAAAATGTGTTCCACTTACACCCCAACGTGCTGGGTTATGCTCCTCAGTGATCCACTCTATTGTATCTGGAGCCTTCATGGTCCAAAATCCCCTGTAGCATGAAACAGCCACTTCTAAAACAGACATGGCTTTTAGTTGGTAGTAGACTATTCCTTGGCATTTATATACTACTATGTAGTAATACAATTATTATAGTGTTTATAAATGTAAAAAATACATCTCCTAGAAAGTCAAAAGTTATAACACTTTACATTACCACCTGTTAACAAGTGGTGCATTAACGGATTCACTGACAAACGTCTTGCTGTGTACGATGAACTGTATATGTTACTGCTGCCAGACTAAGAATTTGATACTTCAGTTGCTGGGCAAACGCTGATTGGAGGATAAGCTTTGCAACGGTATTTAAACCAGGTATAAATCGTCCTGTTCAGACAGCATTTAATAACCCTTTGAGTGCCAGATGGGTACGGAATGCATTGCAAAGCAATGCGATGCATACCCCTCTGGCACTCAAAGCATTATCCTTAATGCAATTCATTCACCCCCCTCTGGCATTCAAAGAAGAAGAGTTAACCGATTGTGATTGGTAGCCCACTGCGCATCTTACTTCAGCCCAATTTACACATAATTCTGGAGAATCAATGGGAGCCCTGGAAATGGCAGTTCGCATAGAGCATATGTAATACTAGATTTACAGGCCTCAGAAAGCAATGATTTAAGTACAGTTTTATGGGTTAGTGTTCCTTTAAGCCAAAATATAATAATCCTGTGTACCTCTGTGCATTTGATGGACTGTATTCAGAATGCAAACACATGCAATGTTTGTAACAAGTCAACTACACACAGGAGAAAAATGTCCCAAAATTCCAATTTATTTAGATGGGGCCTTTAGGCAAACAGATTTAACTTGTGCTTTTGGGGCAAAAATAAGGTCTAAGGGATCTAAGGGAGTGAAATTCTCTACATGGAAGCATATAAAAGACTGGAGGCTGCAGGAAAAATGCTGAGTGCTGCGTATAGACCTGGGCTGTCTACTGCCCACCACTGCCCTGAATGCTAGAAAGATCTCTAACAAATTGTTTCACGATGTGTTAAAGACTTCTCTAGCACTGAGGTTAATAGCCCAATTTAAAACCAATTCAAATGTTCATTTGTCCTTTATGGTGCAGCTGTTTCACTTCCGAATTGCTTTTCTTTTTGTTTCTGAATACAACCCTAAGTTTAAAAGGAGTCATTAAAAGTATTTTCCACAAAATACCTCTCATCCTCTCCACTCCCCAACCTGCCGGCCGTTGATGTACATAACAATGCATCCATTCACAATAGTAAGGTTACAGTCAGATGGCTGTGGGCATTAAGATTGGTGGCAGGAGAATTACACAAACACACACACAGTGGAGGCAGTAAGTATGCAGATTCCTGCACAGAACAGTATAACCTAGAGACATTTAGCCCTTTAAGGATCATATGTGTGTGCAATACATTGCTTCACAAGGCGGTTGCACCTCCTCTTATGCTTAAATGGCTAAAAATCCTTTAAGAAAATACACATTCTAATGTTTTTTTCCCAGCATAGTAAAACTACAATAGTAACACTCTATAGACAGAAAAATCAACAGGGTTGCCTTGCTGCAAAAAACCAGTATGGAGCCCATCCTTCTAAAGGGGGTGAGGTTTCTACTGTAATAACTTTGATATGAAGCCTCAGTAGAGGGAGTAAACTTTGTTTACCAAGACAGTAAAGTTACGAAATCTACATTAAGGTTTTATTCTTTATAAACTCCATACAAAAGTTTGTTGGAGGAATCAAACAAATGGGTTAAGCAGTGTATTACTACTTCTATATTAGCATCATATGCGCAGGACTATAGGTAGAAGACTCCATTCATTTGATGCACAAACTATCCTCTACATGAAATACAGTGATCAGGGCTGGATTTCTCAATGGGCACCTACCTAGAGCTCCAAATTTTGAGGAGAGTCTCAGCTGTGCTGTCACATCCACATTTTGAATGGTGGTTGTGGCCAGAGCAACCAATATTCCTGCAGCATTTTATATACCGCTTTACAGGTTAGTATTTAACTCCTTGGATGCTGGCAATCTCCAACACATTGCATTGGCAACCTCTCTAGCAACCAGGAAGATAAAGCTAGGCCAGTGGTATTCTCTGTGCTAGGAAACTGTGGATGGGATGCGGGGTCACGTTAGAACCTGGGTGTGGCCGTGGGTGGAGCTAAGGGGACCTAAAGTGCCTTGGCTAGGAGTGCCTGGGATCTGAATCTAACCATTGTAGAGCTGTGCATATGACACTAATAAAATGCACAATAATCCTCTGCTTAAACTCCATCTAAGTCTTGGATTCTGTTTCTGCTTTGGCAGGTGCAGCCCTGCCTATGATTCAGCACCAATCACAAGCGCTATAAGAGTGTGGAAGGGTTTTCCAGTTTTCTACATTATTAGAACATAATCCCATTCATTACGCAATAGAAGCTAGTTTGCAATTCTATGAGGCAATTAGTAGTTTTCTAGTGATCATAACACAAAGCCCAAGTACCCTTTGTACCGGATATTTAACCCTTTCAGTGCCAGAGGGGTTTCAACGCATTGCTTAGTTCTTCCCTAAAGGGTGAATGGTTTAACCCCAAACTCTTCCACTTATCGTTTGAACACAAGGCCCTAGTGAACCTGCAGAAAAACAGCTGCACCATAGTTCTCAACAGAAACGCACCACTAAATGAAATGGTGTTTTCTCAGATACATATGGTGTAATTGCACTACTGACTTGATAGTGATGGCACAATAGCATCTTATTTGGCCAGGATACGATCGAGTCTTTCAAATCTTGTTTTCCCCACTTCACTTTTGTCTGGCATATGTCCCATTGAAATTACAAATACGTACAGTATAAAAATAATGAAACCGATTCCAGTGCATTACTCTGCAATAATCAGATCTGTCTTGTATCTAAAAGGGTAAAATGCTCCAGTTGAATCAAATAGAACCGTTGTTACATCTGGTGCAGTTGGTTTGACCCAGAATTATTCCCATGTGGGCCATATTTTCTAAAGTAAATGGAAGTAAGTCTGCAAATCAAGTGTATTATAGAATACTAAAAAGCCCCATAGACTTAAATGGTGATTTTAACAACTTGAATACTATGGAGGTGCACAAAACATTAAAAAGGGTTTGAGACTTCTGTGGCATTCATAGGTTTAAAAGACCATTTCAATTGGTGGGACTTCTGAGAAACTATTTTTCCCCTATAGTGCAGCTGGTTTGCTCCAGAATTGCTGCAGTTTTGAAAATACTACAAGATTTATACATATGGCAATTGCTTGTTAACCGTTGTGTGTAGAGGTAAATATCTGCACCACAGAGTAGGAAAACAGGCCATTTTGGTTATTCCTATTCATTTTGTATCAGCCACTGGAGAAATTAAAAAAAAAAACAAAAAAAAAAAAAACAAAATTGATCATGGCTATATTTTCAGAACAAGCGAGAACCAGATAGTCGAGGAGTATGCTCAATTGTACGGTTCTTGCCTGTGAAGTTGTGCTATGTTTTAGAGGCCCTGATTTTTTTTATTATTACTACTACCAGAAACTGTAGCCCTGGAGTGTCCAAATCTGACTTCAAGGGCTGTCAAACAGGCCAGGATGAGAGGATATTCTTCATTATCTGGATTAAAGAGGGTCTTACTTTGTTTAGTAGATGTAAAAACAAGTCCTTCATACAGAAGTGAGTTATATCTATTTACCATTTTATATATTTGAAGTCTGCTGTTGCCTGTAGCAAAATAGGGACATATGACTACCTTTAGTACATTCTTGTGCTCCATGAGACTCAAGGCTCTCTCACTACAGCTACTATAATCTTATGTGGACAAAAGTAGATTGCTTATTGTGAAATAAATGCAGGCCAAAAATTGTGCTCAGCAGATTCAGGGAACTGTAGGTGCTATAAAAAAACAATTATATATACATAGATATACCCAACTGGTGTATAAAGGACATCCATCTAAGTAAAAATTTCAGTTAAGCACATTAAGAGCCATTTAGTCCTGTGTGTCCTTATTTAAAGTACAGGTGTGGTAATCAGTGGAGTGTTCATTTTTACTAACCCATCAGTTCCCAGGAAGGGATATCTTTAAATAGTGGACTGTTTATAACATGTTTGCACAGCCTTGGCTTACTAATCAAAATTAATATAGTTTTCTGCCATCCAAGGAGAGGTACAACAGAGCAAGTTTTCAGGATGACCTCAATTGAATGATCACATGTGAATGTCATAAGCAAATCCTTTAGAGTGAATGAGCTATTGCCTGATCCATTGGTGTTCGTTTGAGAAGATCCTGAAAACTCACACTGCTGAGTATGACCCAGATTACAATAAACATGAGGAGGGAGGTGGCTTATCCTCCGCCTGAGGACCTTCTACTTTGCACAGATGACTCCTTAGATTGTGGAAGTGATCCAATTACATCTCCCAGCAGTTACACAGCTCTGGGTGCTATGGGTATTTGTTCACATTGGGAGATGTCCGTGTAGATGATGAGGATTATAACTCATCTGTCTGTTTCCTGAAGGAATCTCCAGTGAGTTTCTCCTGTGCTTCCTTCATTCCCTCAATCACTGAAAGAAAATCAGCAGAAACACAACAAAGCTGTAGGATGCATTAAACTTTAATTCAGGTTAAACAAAGAAACCAAATTTGCCCATTCAGTCTGTCTAGCTTTTTATTTGTTTAGAAATTAGAAAGTTTTTTCAGGTCTCCAGAACACTAGACAGTACTTGAGTTCTGCTCTCACAGGGGAGCAACAAAGTGACATTAGCATCTCTAACTTGCTGCTGCCAACAATACCTTCATATCAGAATTGCTAGTAATCCCTGTGAAATCAGTGCTGGGTGAACAAACAAAAGTGAAAGGCTGTGAAGCATGGGAGGGGACCCTAATATAGGTTCAACCAATTCACATATACATATATCCCATCCTCACTGTCTTAGCAACAATGAATTCACTTTAGAATAAAAACATAACCTATGACATTTCAGATATGGAATAAAACTAAACTTTGCAGTATCTTTTACATTGCAGTCACTTGCTTTCCAGTATTCCACACTTGATTCACAACACCCCTAGTGCTAGTTCAGACCTTGATACTGCTACATTCAACATATCTTGAAAGTAAGGTGTCTGCCAATCACACACATTTAATGGGAAGAACTCTTTTCATTTATTGGTGCAGGATCCATTAGAACCCAGTTCTATGATTTTCCTGTTGTGATAGAACATTTCCTTGCCAAATTACACTTCTCTCCTGCCAGACTATAGATGCCAAGTTTCAGCAGCTTTTCCCCAATTAACCCACCTGTAGCTCATTCTATAACAACCTCTGTATACCTTAACTTACCCACAATGACAGCAGCTAGGAAGGTACAATTAACTGAATAAGACACAGTTCACCTAACACAGGGGTAGGTAGTTTGGGACCCTCCAGCTGATGCTCAACTATAAGTCCCATCACTCATCCAGGAATGCCTGTAGTCTACCACCTGGAGGAGCAAAAAGTGCCCACCCTTGTGACCCAAATTGTTATTTCAAAAGATAGATAGTTCATACCTGGAGCTAGATTATATTAAAGAGTTTAGAATATGTTAAAGGAATGCTGATTCAGCCTCTAAGCATTGCAAACCCCCTCTGCTTGTTGTAGGGTTAATACCTACAGCTGTCATTTGTAGAACTTCCTTTTGCAAGTGTGGAACTTGTGATTGTAGTTAAAAGCAGAGACTATAATACAATTTTACTCTTGTCTGGGAAGTGAGAAGTGCAAAGGGAAAATTGTGCCCCCAAGCAAATACCACATGTACTATCATATAAGCCAAGTTCTCTTTCTTAGTGACATGTGAATGTACACTATGTGCCTTCAACTTGTAGCGAAAAGCAGTATTTTAGAATGTGTTCCTTTTAATAGAAATAATAGGTTTTCCTATTGGTAGTGACCAGTAAGACTTTGTTTTTTAGTTTTTAATAAACTGTATTAAAAATAAAATATTCTTATAAAAAAAAAAAATGTTCCTGCTGGAATGTTGACCTGCTACATCATGGATTGGACTTGACCATGTAAACTTGCCACTGAATTTCTGGTACCACAATGGTGTGTGCACAGTGCTTAAATAATTTAATATAAGTTGACATCATCGTATGCTTAACCCAGTAGTGTATTGGATACTGCCCTACCACACAATTGCTTACACAATACTCTATTTTGTTTCCATAAATGACAACACACGTGAGCCAATATGTCCAAGGCACTTTCAAACATGCCTTCTGACAAAAGCTGAAGTGTTTTTAAAGGGATAGTAATACTTAAAATGAAAAAAAAAATATGTTGTAGGGTTTATCCCCCTGAGTAAAACAAGAGTACTCCCACTGCTGAGAGCTCTTTCATTCAAAAGTTATTAATTTTAAAAGTTGAATTTTTTAGGTGCAATATCACAGTGGCCTGAAATTGTACAGTGGTGCTGTTGCTACACCATCCTATGGAGATTGATGGTCAACTGACCAGAGTTGTCCATAGGATCGTGTAGCAACAGCGCCACTATACAATTTCAGGCCACTGTGATATTGCACCTAAAAAATTCAACTTTGAAAATTAATAACTTTTGAATGAAACACCTTTCAGCAGTGGGAGTACTCTTGTTTTACTCAGGGGGATAAACCCTACAACATATTTTTTTTTACATTTTAAGTATTACTATCCCTTTAACCTATTTCCCAATTATGCATTAGACATGTCACAATATCGTCTTTAGTTGTGCAGCTTCCTGCTCTGCACAACTACCTCTCAAAATCTAAACAGGTTTCTACTGAACATTTATAATCGTGGGAAAAACTATGGTATTTTTAAAAGGACAACTAACCTGGAAAAGTAAAATGACTGAATAAAAACAATTCTTTACGATCAATCGTTTAATAGCTCACCTTTGCTGCTCCCAATTTTGGAAGCTACATCATTATAAAAAGTTAAAAGAATAGTAAGGTTTCATAATAAAAAGCAGCTACAATTAATCTTCATAGTATTTGGGCCATGGAGAGTGTTATTTCAATTCTGTCAGAGTTGTAGTTCAAGAGTAATTGAATGAAAGTGTCCCCCTCTCACTCCTTTCACTGATGTAACACTGTTCACCTCAGAGCAGCAAGACAAGAGGAACAATCTTCATTGAGCATAAGGAAAAACCTGTCAAGGAGGGCAGGGTTTTCATTGTTCTCACAGTAAGAAGATTGTCCCTTGCTGTGAGCAGTCTGGTCTCAAGACTAGATTCCACATCTGAGGGGAGGTGGCTTACACTAGGTAAAAGGGGCAGGAGGGGGGCACTTTATCATCCAATTACTCTTGAACTACAACTCTGACAGTAGTTAAATAACACTCTCTATGGCCCAAATACTAAGAAGATTAAATGGAGCGGTTGTTTTTGTGAAACATTACTATCCCTTTAAAGTCCTCAATACTCAAGACATTCTAGCCTTTGTTATGCCACCTCCTGCGAAATATGAAACAGACAGTGACAGCAGTTTTTTTTAATCAGCAAATGAAGGTGAATTTTAGCCTGTCAGATATTCAGAAATAGGAGTATGACTAAGGAGTATCTGTTCTCCTGGAAGTAGGAGCTCTACATACTACGGTACCTGCAACCCTCAATGATGAAAGAAAAAAAAAGGGAATTAGCAGAGCATATTCAGTCATTTCTGGCTTTAGTTTAGACAAAAAGAACCTGCAAGTTACAGAAAAAGTTAATTCTTGGTCATCATCAGATATGACACATTTTGAAGATAGCAATACACAAAATACAGCTCTGAATGCATCAATGCATAAGATATATATGAACAATACTACTCTGTAGTATTATACCTTGCTCAGCAGTGTTGTAGAAATACTTGTAACTGGGGTTCCCCTTAGTGTTTATAATCTCAGGACGGACCTTGCCACTGGGATCTGCAAGAAGAAAAAGGAGCTTAAATTGATTAACTACTGGTAGAATCACAGTTTACCCAGTGATCTAGCACTCATAATACAGTCTGATCATTGTTGCAAACTGGGAGTGACAACTCAGCAGTATGTGAAACCAGATGTGAACACTCATGTAAGGGAAAGGACTAGGCATTGTGTGAGCCTATACGGGATCCCCCAACTTTCTATGAAGCAGAATGCACATTAAATATTGTGTAAAGCTACAGATTCGGTATTTTCTTATAGAGGGAGGGAAAACAGCTTTCATTTAACCCTTGGGAGCTCTTCAAAGCAATGTGAAGTAAGTTTCAGACCCAAAGCCGTATCACTCATTATGGCAAAATATGAGGGGGCCCTGGCTACAAGTGATGGGTCACAGAAAGAGGCCCTGCTGTTGCTGTCACCAACATTTTGTGTCAGACACTAGTATTGTTAGAAGAGATCAGTATCATGCGGTTGCTTCCACTTCCATATAAGCCAAAATGCCAGTACCTGCTAGCAGCACTCTTTGTCAGAAGTACCAGATCAGATGTTACCTTGCCTGGGGCCCCATATAGCTTTAATCCATCTCTGTTCAGACCCACTCCTACATAATTTACCCAGGGACTAACAGTGGCTTAAATTTAGACTACATCAGCAATTTTACTGCAAGAGCCCACATGAGCTACCCCATAGAAAAAAAAAAATATATCTATATATCTAGTCAGTCAAAAGTGTAGTTGTAACAAAGACCACAGGTAAACTAGGTTTTAAAGTGACCCTACATACACATTAGTGCAAGCTTAGCATCTTATAACCATCTAATGCACAAAGACTCTTGTGAGTGTGTACCCTTATAACCAGACACAGGCCGTTGCTCAGTGCTAGGTAACCATACACAGAGCTCTAAAAGGTGGTAAGAAACCATAAACACATTTAAAGTTATACTCCAGCTTAGAGAGCTTAGTTAGTGTTTATTACATACTGGTCCCCATTTACCAAGGGGGTCACAAAGCCCTCTTATGTGAGAACCAGAATGTGAGCAAAATGCTTTTGCTTATTTTCATATGTCACAAACTTTATTAACAGGATTACATGAAGGACAAAGTAATAACGCATTTTCTCTAGTGTCCCAGCAAGGCATCCACACCATATTAATCCAGCATTGGCCTTAAAAAAGGAAGCAATACATGAGAAGCTATTTTGCATGCATATTGCACCACTGACATCAGCTAATCCATTAATTTTAGTGCATACAAGCTTCCTATGCAACAGTTTTAAAAATTATAGTTACACAAATTCCAGCAAGGATATTTTTGCCAAGAATTAAATAAAGACCTTTGTGCAAGGGCAGAAACAAACAAACTGATAAACAATTTACCAAGGAAAAGGATTCTAGGGATGTATCCACCATCAGGGCTAAATGCTTCATCCTTTGGCTCTTCTTCATCCTGTTTTATAAAAACAAATTGTGTTACTGAGAGGTTAGTCAACACAGGCCCACTTACCTTCTAAAAGAACATAGAGAGAACAAAAGTAACTAAAGTTGATTTGTGCCAGGAATTTTAAAATCCAGTGAAGGAATGTTTTAACATAGTTGTATATAAATTACCCCAAAATATAAGAGTAGCAACATTTTGGAGCCTGGGCTTCCAGGATTTTTCCCATCTATGACAAGAGCAACCCATTGACCGATTCTGCATTCTTCTGCACCTGAAGGGCAGTGTCATTTTATCCTATTCACCAAAGTATGAGAAGGAAAAAGAAGTATAAAGGCACATAAGAGTGGAGACAAGTGGCTTTCACAAGTGAATGGCCCCATACATACAGAGCGACTCATTTGAAGCAATAGTAATGCACCAATAATAACAACAGATACATTAGAAAACAAGAATGTAATTATTATTATGTCAGTTCACACAGCTTGCTCTAGCTGCCCATAAAGGGCCATACTGAATAAGATAATGGGGTGCAATGCTGGGGAAAAGCAACTGCATTATTGGGGACAAATGAGAACACAGAAAATTCCCATTGGGCTTTTAACCCCTTGAATGCTAGACTGGCCTCAAATATATAAAAAAAAAACACTAACATCCAATGGGTTAAAATTTTGATTTCAATCATTGGGCGTTTTCACAGTGCAGCTATTCTGCCCCAGAATTGTACCTCTATAGCTTACTAAACACAGCCCCAAATGTGTTACCCTTACTACAGGTTTGTTGCTGCACTATCTATGGAATCATCATGGAATTACATACATATAGGTAGTTAGATTTTCTTGTAGCTCCCATTACTAATGAGAGAGAAGGATACAGGGAAGAAAAATTAAATCCTGCATACCATTGCATTAAAAAAGTAAAAAATGCGATTGTTTTCTCATACGACTTCAAAGCAGCTGTACAAAGTTGTCAGAGTTAATATGCACTAAGATGTATCTTGTGCCCTTTTATTTAAGAGGGACACACATTTCCCATACAAAAAGGGAAATTATTAAAAAATTAGTACATCTATAGCTAAATATTTTCCAGCAGTGGAGTAGGCCCAGGTTTGTTTTTAACCTGACTATTCTTTGTGATTTACCTACAACAGGGGTTGGCAACCAGCCGTTGCTGGACCATAGCTCCCGTCATTCTCAGACAACATGATTGGGAGCTCTAGTCCAACAAGAGCTGAAAGAATACAGGTGCCCAGTCTTGGTATAGTCAGCGGCTAAAATTTCTCATTTTCTGCCTCCTGATGTCACTGAAGAGGTTATTTCAGACAGTACTCGAATCCAGGCTGATAGGAGATATAGTCTACCAACAGCTGGAGGGAATAAGTTGGCTTATTCTTGACTTATTCAAAGACAAGGCAAAACATACACAGCCCAACACAAACACACATTGCTAAAATAGGCTAAACACCTACTGATATATGGGGAAACTACAAACCTCAAAAGGAGCAGTAAACTTTTATTATGAAAATAATATATAGCATAGGGATTTTCCTAATGAGTAAAATAAGGGCACTCCCACTACTGAGAGATTTATATTTCCAGAGTTATTACAGTTTAAACCCATGTTTTTTTTATATTAGCAGTGCCCTCTAGTGGTCAAATTCTAATTAGTTTTCCTGTTAGATTCTAATGGAGAAGAAAGTCAGAAAAGTTAGAGACATACAATTCTCCATAGAATGTGATAGAAACTGCCTGTCACTTCCTGTCAGTTAGAACTATCAGGAAGTAAAGCACAATAAATTCTCATCCTGATTATTTTAACTGCTATACATTTTGAATAAAAAAAAAAAATCTGACAGCAGTGGGAATTACCTTGTTTTATTCAGCAGGAAATGCTCTATAAAATATGTGTTTTCATAGAAAAAAAAAAAAAAAAAAAAAGTTTACTGCTCCTTTAATACAAAAATGCCAGTAGTCTACTTAGATTGAACCAGGACTGCTTCAAACAGCTAAAGAAATGTAATACACTAAAAATATTTCTGGTTATCTAATACAGACAGTACACACAGTTTATATATTTTAAATGACAATATTTGCTTTTGTTGCGTGAACCAGACATGCTGTGCTCTCACCTCAAGGTTAACCATCACAAAGTTATGGGACAGTTCTGAAATCTCCTTGGACTCTGCAAATTTCGGCTTTAATGCTACAGAAGAAAGCAAAGGTCAAAACCATAATGTTATTCTAATACAAATCTGAAAGGATAGCAATGCGTGTGTGTTATGTATATACATATTAAAGCTTCCATACCATAATAGAAAGCTAGCGTGGTCTGTATTCATTTTCTGCAAGTTGGGGAAACAGCTTTACATGTACTTTTTGCCTACAAGAGGTGCAATTCTGGAGCAAATCAAATGCACCATACAAGACAAAATGATAATTTCTGTTTACAAGGATGGGCCTTCAATATGGGACAGTGGGGTTTGATCCCACTTAGCATGCTATCTCCTGTTGTTTCAAAATGTCCACGACTGCAGCCCATTCCTCTCTGGAGGTACTGGCACAGTGACATGAAACCTAAAGCGCTATGAACGGGTCTCATCCACAAATCCATTTGATATTTTTTCTTGCAGAGTTAAAGGGATAGTAACCCTTAATAAGTAAAATATATATATATATTATATATATATTATTGCCTTGAGTAAAAACAAGGGCACTCCAACTGCTGAAAGGTGTTTTAGTCAAAAGTTATTGCAACTCAAACTTGAATTTGTTTAGGTGGAGTATCACAGGGGCCTGAAACTGTACAGTGGCGCTGTTGCTACACCATTCTATGGACAGCTTTGGTTAGTTGACCATAAACATAGAATTTGACAGCAGATAAGAACCATTCGGCCCATCTATTCTGCCCATTTTCCTACTGTAAAAACCTCAAACCTTTTTTGGTCCTTGGTCTTGTCTTACCTTAAGGACAGCCATAGACACCATAGAATGGTGTAGCAAAGCACCACTGCAAAATTTCAGGCCACTATGATACTGCACCTAAACAGATTCAGGTTTGCACTGCAATAAATTTTGAATAAACCACTTTTCAGAAGTTGGAGTACCCTTGTTTTACTCAGGGGAATAAACCCTACAACATATATATATATATATTTTTTTTTACATTTTTGTTATTACTATCCCTTTAAGTAACCAGACAAACAAGCATGCACACACACATCTCAGTGGTGATTTTATTCATAACCCTGCCACCTATCTATGCTTCCTTGGTCCCTCCGAGGGAGTTCAACAGCCAGAAATGTTGTTATTTTGTTGGATTCCTAAAATCTAATCTTTAACTTGCATATTTAAATATATGTGTACACTATTCCTATATAGACACAATTTGGTTAATTTATTGAGCAGAGCTAATGCTATTAATCTATGGAGCTAAGTATCCACTGCTTCGCTGTCAGAAAGGAAATATCATCATAGGCCCATTAACAGGCAATAGCACACTATCACTCCTGAGACACCTATCATATTTGTATTGTAATTGGAGCCAAAAGAGAAAAAAAAAAAAAAAAAAAAAAAAGCAGAAATGAGAGCCCCCACAGACCATATGCAAGACTATTTTACAGATGCTAGATGGAAGTATGTGGATTATTCAAATTCAAATTTATACAACCCATTATTTTTTTTTAATTTGGAGCAGTTATACCCAGCCCCACCCCATGTAACAAAGCCAGAGCAAGGAGGACAGAAACTTTGAAGTGCCGAGAGTGGGACTGAGTCACCTTGCCCCAGTTTCCCACTAATGCCAGGATGCATTCCAATTACAGACCTGTTCTGCAAGGCCACTTGGTATGGGAGTGACATCAGGTGGGTGGGGCAGACAATAAGCTACTTGATACTTTGCCCCACCTCCCAAGCCCTTCCACAGTGCAGTATGCCCTCTAACAGCTACTCATGAATCATATGACATCAAAAGGGAAGACATTTAAAATAATAAATAATGTATACATATTTGGTCAGGACTAGCATGTACATAGTATTAAAAGCACACTGATACTCAGCTGTTGCAAGAGCAAATAGGGTACTAGCCTAGCATAAAAAAAAGGTGTAGAAGCAAGGGATGCTAATATTATCCTACCTCTGTATAAATCCTTGGATAGGCCTCATCTTAAAAAAGACATTACTGAACTGGAAAAGGTGCAGAGATGTGCAACAAAACTGGTAAAGGGATTGGAGGAACAGAGTTATAAAGAAAGACTAGCCAAAATGGGGTTGTTTACATTACAGAGAAGAGACGTCTAAGGGGTGATATGATTACTATTTACAAATACATTCAAGGTCAATACAAAGAACTATCCAATGAATCATTTATGCAAACAACTGAGCTAAGAACAAGGTCATCCATTAAGACTAGAGGAAAGGTGCTTTTGATTAAAACAAAAGGTATGGATTATTTACAGTAAGGGCGGTAAGGCTATGGAATTCTTTGCCTCGGGATGTTGTGCTTGCACATAATGCAACTGCATTCAAAAAAGCAATGGATGCCTATCTAGCACAGAACAATATTGAAAATTATGACAGATGGCTTCAAAGCAGATAGGATTTTGATCCGGGGAACTATCTGACTACAAATTGGAGTCAGGAAGGAGTACATTATTATTATTTTTTTTCCCCCTACTTGGGCCTAGATTGGAAATGGCTCCAGAGGGCTTTTTTGCCTTCCTCAACAGGGGTGTTTTTGGCATGGGCTGGACTTGATGGACGCATGTCTTTTTTCAGCCTCATCTACTATGTTACTATTTCCATTGCATTATTGCAGTGGTTCTCAATCTTTTTTTGTTCGGGGCACCCGTAACAAGTAGTCTAGAACATTCTGTGCACCCTTGACATATTTGATGTACTTTATCACGGGCATAAGAGGGGTACAATACATAAATATAGTGTTATTAGGTCTTTTAATCATAATAACAAAACTAAACATATTGTGCATAACAATTTCTATAAATCTTTATTTAAAAATCCATTTTTGTTAGTCTTCATATAAAATATGGGGCACCCTGGTTGAGAATCACAGCATTATTGGGTGCATTGAGCACTCACATCTATTACAAAATATTCTTTGGAGATCTCCACATTAAGAAGCATTAGAGGCACCATCAACCATTAATTTATACAGGACTTTTAACCCTTTGAGTGCCAGAGGGGTACGCAAAGCATTGCTTTGCAATGCGTTGCATACCCCTCTGGCACTCAAAGGGTTAACCACTTGAATGCTAGAGAGATATCCAGCACATTGTTTCTAGCATTCAATGAGTTGAATTATCCACTTAAAACCAATAAGAATTTTAGGAATGCTTTATTGTACCCTATGATGAAGTTGGTTTGTCCTATGTATGCATCTTTTTATCTTCAGGAATTGCATGTGGCCTACACCCAGAGAATTATGCACAATGTGAACATTATGTGATTTGCACAGCTACATACCGGATGCAAAATGCTAGCAGGGGAAAAAAAGAAACATGTTTGTAATGTGAAAAAAACAAACAAACAAATAAGTCCCCCTTGTCTGAAAGAGCTGGTAGGAAGAAAGCAATGCAGTACTTCCACATACAGTGCAGCCAATTCCACATGCTCAAGGTTCGACAGTAGTATGACAACTTTAACCCTTTGAATGCCAGAGGGGTGCGCAACGCATTGCAAAGCAATGCGTTCCATACCCCTCTAGCACTCAAAGGGTTAAATGTATCGGTCGAGGTCACAAAATGCTGCCAAATTTAACAGCAAATTGGTTTTAACTCTTTGAAGGCAAAACCCCCTCTTGGCATTCAAAAGGGTTAATCTCTTAATGACTAGATGGTACGAAGCATCAGACACCCCTCTGGTACTCAGATGGTATTAATTCATTATTAGGTGTTAATGTCCCTTCAAATGAAACACGTTTAAACTGTTGGATGCTAGACATCTCCAAGGCATTGCACTACAACAGGGCTGTCCAGGTTCAGTCCTCAAGGGCCAGAAACAGGCCAGGATGTAAGGATTTCCCTGATTAAGCACAGGTGAGTTAATCAGTGGCTCATTCATTTTGACTGACTCACCTGTACTTAATGAGGAAAATCCTTACATCTGGACTGTTGGTGGCCCTTGAGGACTTAACTTGGAAAGCCCTACACTACAGCATGAGGGGATGAATAGCATCCAAGTGGTTAAGGGTTAGAAGTCAGTTGTTAAATAACAGCCTCCTTATGGTTCAAATATAGTGAAATAATCCTCTTATAAGAATTTTAGTAAAAAGTCTTAAATAGTTTGATATAAAGATATGAGCTAACCGGTTAATTGATTGTGATGAATGGTCAATACTCTTGTACTGAAAATTGCGGTTATCTTATATGAGCCCATTTACAAGCATCCTGGACAATCATGGCATTTACAGCATACACAAGACTAGATATTAGGCCTTAATAAACAAACAGAAGTTATACAGATGCTGTATGGAGTACAGGGTATTTAGATATACATACACACAGTCCATTTTAGGTGTTAGCATTGCTTTGAATAGGTTTTTAACCACTTGAATACTAGAGGTCTACAACATAATGTTTCACAAGAGACAAGAGGTGAAAGCCCCATTAAATTAATGGGACAATTGGGGAAATGCACTTGTCCCAATGGTGCAGTTAGCTTGCTCCAAAATTGCTAACATTTTTTTGTGCCCAAGTCAGTGCAAGAAGCCCCAGTAAAGTTAATGCATATATATTTTTTATCGCTTTTTGCAAGTAATAAAGAAGTCCCTTGGGGTTAGTACAATGACCCCTACTATATTACCTTTGCAGGCTCCACACCAGGTCTTGTGTATCAGCAACATTAGAGGTAGCCCACTGTAAAGAGAAAGAGAAGATTAAAGGGGCAATGCTTCCTAGAGGAAAAAAAAAGGAAATACATCAAGCACTTTATCCATTACAATGTATAGAGTCCTCACAAGGTTTATAAAAGTGTGCAGTTACTTTTTGATAGTTTCTCTTTATCTGAATTTCTCTGGGGTTCAAAGACCAGCTGTTATCTTTCTTCCTCTATTCCTATAAACCTACTACTGATGATCAAAAGCCAACACCACCAAGAGGAAATTTCTAGCAACAGACATCACCAGAGTAGAAGAAACTGAGAAACTACTTTTCTTCTGTGTACTCCACGTCACCAAAAGTATGGGATTTATCTCCTTCCTCCAGCTGGTAGGACCGCTTAATTTTGATTTAAATAGGTTACACCCCCATCCATCTCCAGTTATTTTCGGTCCTAGCAGCTGGAGGACAGGAGGCAAGCTCCTCAGTCACTATGGGGGGGGGGGAGAAATCGAGCAGGTTAAGCAGGAGTAAAAAGGGATTGCCTGCGGTAGAGTCAGTTACCTTCTCAGAAGTGATCGCTTGCAGGGTGATGACTGTTAGAACCAACAGCAGCATTCATCGGGACAACTAAGTCTCCTCTGAATACCCGGGTCTGGTGGTTGTCTTCCTCCTGCTACCTCTCAGGTCCAGGAGTGACGCCAGCAAAATCCCCTGCATTTGGCAGACACAGAAGGGAAGACTGTGTCGATCGCACAGCGTGTTCCAGCACGACACGCATCCAGCAAAGCAAACTGGATCAGGGCCTGGGGAAGTCTGACTACTTCTGATTCCTCTCCACCTCCGGTGGATGCAGGCATGTGTTTCACCAGTGGAACGCACGCTGAATAGAAGAGACAAGCATAGCGTTAAGGTAAACAATATAGTAAGGAGAGTTACATCGTTCAGAAAGAAGAGAAGTAATATTGCACATCTATTCATGCAGTGTCTGGGAGTTATGATATCAGCAATCCAGGTGGTGCCTTGGGCGAGATTTAATTCAAGGCATATGCAGTGTTAATACCTAAGGTATTGGAACAGCCATCAGCAGAACCCACTACAGTGGATCCAGTTATCAGAGATTCGCCAATATCTTCTCTGGGGGACAAACAAGAGAAATCTCCAAAAAGGGACATCATTGGTAGATCCAGTCTGAAACATCATCATCATCATCACCACAGGCACCAGCCCTCTCGGTTGGGGAGCAGTCTGGGAAACCAAGACGGTTCAGGGCACTTGGTCTGCACCAGAAAGAAGGCTCCACACAAATGTATTAGAACTCAGGGCGGTAAGATATGCTCTGAAACATTTCAGGGAAGATCTAAGAAACACTGCAGTTCACATAAGATCAGACAACATGACAACTGTCATGTACATCAAAAGTCAGTGGGGAGTAAGGAGAGCAAGTCTAAACACAGAGCTAGCGCATATATTCAGATGGGCAGAAAAGAAGTTGTCGGCCATATCAGCCTCACACACAGCAAGAATACAGAATGTAAAGGCAGACTACCTCAGCAGAAACAGGGTACATCTGGGGGAATGGTCCCTCAATGAAGACGTGTTCCGGATGATCATCCAGAAGTGGGAAACCCCGGTAGTAGACCTGATGACCAGTTCAATCAACAAAAAATGCGATCAGTTCTTCTCCAGTTGGAGAACTGTAGGAGCATTGGGCCAGGATGCCCTGAAATATTCATGGAATTTCTCTCTAGCATACATATTCCCTCCTATTCCTTTAATCAGAGAGGTTCTCAGGAAGGTGAAGATGGAGAAATCAGAAATCATCATAATTGCCCCAAGGTGGCCAAGAAGCCCCTGGTACTCAGAACTGATCATAATGTCCATCCAGGATCCCTGGAGGTTACCAAACAGAGAGGATCTTCTATCACATTGTTACATCCAAATCCAAATTTTTTCCAGCCGACAGCCTGGAGATTGAGCGGCAGAGCCTGAACAACCAGGGAGTTGCTGATTATCACGGTGCCCGTGATTGGTGCTGTTCAGTGTCAGTCACTTGCTGAGTATCATGATTGGCTGTCTGTGATTAGCCCTCCTCACACAGCCTTTTTAAACCCAGGCTGAGCACTTCCAGGTTGCCCTTTCGTGGTGTTTCTGACTTCACTCTGCCTGACCTGCTTGTCAGGCTTCTGGGCCTGTTCCTGCTGTACTTGCTGATCCTGTGTTCCAGTGTTCCTGTATGCTAGTGTTCCTGTGTTCCAGAGTTCCTGTGTTCCAGCACCTCGCGGGTTAATCTTACTGAGTTCCAGTGTTCCTGTGTTCCAGCACCTCGCGGGTTAATCTTACTGAGTTCCAGAATCTCCTGCTCCAGCCGTTGCTCTGGCGACATTGTTCTTCTCGCTGCTGATCATACTTTGTTGGTTCCAGTGTGAGGACGCTGGTTTACTCCACTAAACCTGGTTGCGATATACATTGTTGGTCCTAGCGTGCGGACGCCGGTTTACTCCACTAAACTGGTTGCGAGATACATTATTGGCTCCAGCGTGCGGACGCTGGTTTACTCCATTAAACCTGGTGGCGCTATTACCATTAGTCCCAACGTGCGGACGTTGGTTTGCTCCTGAACATCCAGTACTGTGGTCAGTCGCTGTCCACTTCCTTGCAGTTGTCTGAGTATCCCTGGCAATAGACTCCTGTTGAGTAAGACCTCTATACTTATGCTCTATGCTGTCTTAGTCACCTGACAGCTGGTCTACTTGCTCAGGCTGCCCTGCCCGGTATTGGTGAGGCCGGTAGAACCTTGACGATACCATCCTGTAGGTTGCCTCACCCGGTATTGGAAGGGCCGGTAGAGCCTACTCCAGTACTCCTTTGGGCTGCCCTGCCCGGTATTGGTAAGGCCGGTAGAACCTTGTAATTCACCATCTTTAAGGTTGCCTTACCCGGTATTGGTAGGGCCGGTAGAGCCTACATTCAGCATTCCGTGGGGGCTGCCTTGCCCGGTATTGGTAAGGCCGGTAGAACCGGTATATGTCATCTCACGGTTGCCTTACCCGGTATAGGCAAGGCCGGTAGAGCCTGTCATTAAAACTGTCACTTGGGTTGCCTTGCCCGGTATTTAGGCAAGGCCGGTAGAACCTATTATATGTTCTATTACTGTTGTATTGTTATGTATGTTTACCCTATGGGGACTGCCTTTAACTTTTAATAAAGTTACGTTTTTACCAAACCTTAAGTCTGAGAGTCTTCAAATCCGTGACACTGATAAGGTAGTAGAGACTATTTTATCTGGAAGGAAAAATTCTACACTGCAGACTTATGACAGGGTTTGGAAGACCTTCAGGACATGGTGTATCAAAAACAAAATCCAAAAGAATCAGGTTATGGCCCCTATAATTCTTGACTTCCTACAAAGAGGTTTTGATTTAGGCCTTAGTCCGGCTTCTCTAAAAGTTAAAATCTCTGCTCTCTCAGCAGTTATGACCAGGCATTGGGCAGAAGAACTGATAAGAAGATTCATGAAAAGCATTGAAACAATGCGTCCCAGAATTAGAGAGATTGTGCCGGCATGGGACCTGAATATTGTCTTGGCTCGGTTGATTGATTCCCCTGTCTTTGAGCCACTTGAGCTAATATCTCTGAAACACTTGTCCTGGAAGACTGCCTTTCTAACCGCTATAACCTCGGCCAAAAGGGTTAATGAGTTACAATCTTTATCCTGCCAGGCCCAATATTTAACCTTTCATCAGGAAGGTGGTTCTTAGAATGAAACCATCCTTTAGGGGGAAAGTTATTTCAGAACTCCATCAAAATCAGTAAGTTATTCTGCCCTCTTTCTGTGCTTCTCCAAAAGGTGACAAGGAAAAAAGATTTAATTCTTTAGACCTAGTTAGGTGTTTATCGATCTATCTAGATAGAACTAGAGAATTTAGGAAATCAGATAATCTTTACCTTCAGTATACAGGGAAAAGGAAGGGTTCTGAGGCATCTAAATAGTCAGTTGCCAGATGGATTAGGCAGTGCATTATAACAGCACACAGGGAGGCAAAATTAGTTCCCCCTCTTAAGGTGAAGGCTCACTCCACTAGAGCCATGGCCACATCATGGGCAACGAAGGCTAATGCTCCTCCTGATGAGTTATGCAAAGCAGCCATGTGGTCTTCATCTCCACCTTTATTAAGCATTACAGGCTGGACATTAATGTTCTGCAAGCAGTGGTTCCACATTAAGGGGGTAGGATCATTCACATTTCAATATATATATATATATATATATATATATATATATATATATATATATATATATATATATATATATATATATACACTCATCAAATATTATAGGGGTTGACTTATCTGTTATATGTTCAACTGCATGGTCAATTTAGATGTTGATTGTTTGCAATATTGAATTATGTGGCTTTTCCTCCCTTCTTTTTTGGCTTGGGAAGTTCCCATTCTTTGATTGGTGACATGGAGTACACAGAAGAGAGAGAGAAATCTACTAACTGATATTTCCTTTTCTTCTGTGTACCTCCACGTCACACCCACCCTTAACCTTACTGTAATCTTTTATGTTCTCACAGCTTGGACAAAAGTGTAACTGGAGATGGTTGGGGGTATAACCTATTTAAATCAAAATTAAGCGGTTCTACTAGCTGGAAGAAGGAGATAAATCCCATACTTTGACTGGTGGCGTGGAGGTACACAGAAGAAAAGAAAATATCAGTTAGTAAATTTCTCTCTTTACTCTTGCCAAAGCAACGTAACATAACCAGGCGGCCCTCTGATGTGAATCGGGCATTGTATGCATGGTTCCATAGAAACCAGTGGAACAAGGCTGGGATGTCAGACCAGGTATCACTGATTCCAAATAGCGAGAGAACGAACTAAAGGAAAGATTATATATATGTATTTGCCCCATGTGGTGCAGTTGGTTGGCCCACAATTGTTCTAGTTTGCTTTGATACACAAGGCATATTGTCCCTTATGTATAAAAGCGGTCTTTAACCCCCTGATTGCTAGACAGGTCTCCAACACACTGCTTCACACAAGTGTCTAGCATTTAAGGGGATTAAAATAAATAAATAAATAATAATAACAATAATACAAATGGGAATCTGGGGAATTTTTATTTGTGGTCTATGGAGTAGTTTGTTCACCCCACATCTGCCATACATTTATTTTATATGGTCCATCATTGCAAAAGGTTGGGTGATAATAAACACATCTGCTGATGCTGTAAGATCAGGGATCAAGTGTCACATATGGCCCTCAACTCTCCCAAAAGGGCCGTTTAATTTTGCATAAAATTCTGACTAGGGTTAAAAAAAAAAAAAAGTGGCAAACCCCTAGTGCATGCAGTTGGTTCCAACCAGGACTGCTCCCCTTTAAAAAAAAAAGAAAGAAAGAAAGAAAGAAAGAAAGAAAGAAAGAAAGAAAGAAAGAAAGAAAGAAAGAAAGAAAGAAAGAAAGAAAAATTCAAATACATAAAAGGGATTCAAAGTACAGGAGGGAAGTACAATTCAAAACAGTAGAAATTTTAATACAAAATTAGAGAGTCAGAGGCTTAGATGTAAAATGTAAAAGTTTTATCTACCACCCGCTCAGTGAATTAAATCGAATAGCCTATCAGCAGTAATGATAGAGGTTAATACAATAAGGGAATTTAGGCATGAGACTGTCCTAAACATAAGAAAGATCAATAGCCAAGTAAGGTTTGAGGTTTTTACAGTACAAAAAAATGGTCATACCAGATGGGCAGAATAATTCTTATCTGCTGTCAAATTCTATGTTTCAGTACACCTAGGTGGTGCACTATTTATTAAAGGTATAAGATATATGGTGTTATACTGCACCAGGGTTTCATTTCACCTTAGGACATGCAAAATACTTTTACACATGCACTAAAAATGTTATACCAGGCCATGTGACCGCTTTAATGACAACAGTAAAACTATATTTCATGTCTTGAATTGTGTGGTCACCTCCTTTCCCTCCCCAATTCCAAAGTTCTATTCCTCCACTTATGTTTCTTGTCCCAAGTCATTCATCAGTTGAAGGATGACCATATCTCCCAGGATAACTTTCCATACCTCAACGTCGCTCGAACTGTATTTTTGTTTTTGTTGGTTTGTTTTACCTTTGGTACTCTTGGTTCAGAAACAGCAGTTCTACCTACACCTGTGTTATTACACTTGGACTAAGGTACGGAATGTATACCAGTTCTAACTTATTACAATACAGGTGCCCAGACTGTCAACTGTAAAGTTATAATGTACTGAAGAGGACTCTGCTGTACAATATATGTTTCTATTTTATCAGTTTGTATGTTTTATTTCAAATAAAAAGTTATGAAAAGAAAATGCACTCGATTGTTTTCAAGTGGCACATTTCTTTCAAGAAATCTCAATTCACTTATCATTATAGCATCATAAAATACAGCTAATATACTCTTATGAGAGAAGACTTGAGTATGTTAGCGTATGATTGTTTCCTTTCCCTTTACAATGAAGTCCAGCTTGTTAACATGCCCATTGATTGCTGTGATTATTATTATAGTAGTCTGAAGGGAATAAAAAAGAAACAGCATAATGCTCTGTAAGTGTGTGCATTGCGGTTTACCTGCTATGCAAGTTAAACCTATGTGATCAGGATGTTGTGAGTCTTGTTGCCTGTGAGTAAATGGGGTGGAGTTATCTTCATTTTACTTCAGATATCTCAGTATGGGACATACCAGCAGTGGTCAACCGCCCATAAAGCGATACTGGACCAAAATTCCATCAATCAGGATGTTTGCATTTACCTGCCCTGCAAAAGACATTACCTGGCAGCTGCTTCCTGTTTCCCATCCTCTAGTGTTCTCCAGTGGATGTGATTTCCAAATCCTGACATACAGAAAAAAAATATATTATAAACACGCACACCCATCTATCTCCACACCTTAGCCAAAGAAAAACAAAAATGGAGAAAAAGGACCTCAATAATTTTCCTAAAACAGGGATTCCCAACTACCTTGTTGGCACAAGTATGGGTTGCAGCACCAAACTTCATGTGTCACACCTTTCCAAATGTTTTCATTAAAGTTGTATTGTTTTTGTTACACATGTCACATAAATCTGGATTCTTCAACTGTGTTACAACTTTCAAGTTTGAAACCCCTGCTCTACGGTGCTGATAAACCACAATGGTTTCTAAAGCCCAGCAATCCTTTGAAAAATCAACCATTTGTAAGCACTAACCATGTGTTGCTCCAACAACTGATGGAAAATGTAGTTCACCAGCAGCAGGAAAGTCACGTTTTCCCCAAAACACAGTTGTTAGTGCCACAGTTCTCTTTCAAAGGCACAAAAGCCAGAAAATACAGGTTACGTTCTTCCAAATTAACTCCATACCTCTGCGTGCTTTCCAGTTAACATTAGATATCACAACTTACAGAAGCCTGAAGTGGAATACTAAGTTCTCTTTTACTGCAGTATTACACATCTTTCTCCAGCACCAAAAGTGCCCATATAAAGACTCAAATAATTCAACTAGTAGTACAGAAAAACACTAAACTGTTGGATTTGCCCATTTAACACCAACACTGCCACGGACAAATACTTTGGCAAAATGCTTATCTAACCACACTGCAGCTTATCAACCAATAGAAAAACTACAATAAAATAAACAGCATAAAGTGGTCTACAAATCCCAACTCAGTAACACAACACAACATCGCCCAGGACTGCTACTACAGCTTATAATAATTGTTGTCACATAATGTAACTGTCAGGGACTAGATTAGCTCATCTGTGATGTTACTTATATTTGTGGTCTCCAGTGATGCTACTTGTCATATGTGAGGTAATGGTGATGTCATGTGTAAAGTAATTCGCAAACCACATGGGAGCGTGGATTTAAGTTGGAAGAACATAATTTGTATTTTCCAGCTTTTGTACATTTCAGAGAGGGAGAGAACTTAACTGCAGCGTTAAAATGTTAAAAGTTCAACATTCTGCAGTTGTTTGCTCCAGACTGCACCACGTTTATTAAAGTGGTGCAGTCCTGGAGCAAGCCAAGTGCAGAACAGGGATCAGATAAGTAGTCTTGTTGCTTTAAATGGGGCTTTTAACCCACTGAACTCTCTAGAGTTCAGACATATCTTACAGTAGAACAGAATGATGGTGTCAGTGACTACCAGAGAGAAGATACATGCAATAGCCAGCAGTGGAGTCGGTAACCCAGTGTTTTCAAATCTTTTTTTCCCCCCATCTAGGCATAAGGGATAGTATTGTTTCACAATAAAAGCAGCTCCAATTAATCTTCATAGTATCTGGGCCATGGAGAGTGTTATTTCAATACTGTCAGAGTTGTAGTTCAAGTGTAACTGAATGAAAAAGTATCCCCCTCCCACCCCTTTTACTGATGTAACACGGCTTACCTCATACTGTCCGGACAGATCGCCGGGAGGGGCAATCTTCAGTAAGCATAAGGAAAAACATGTGAGAGGGCAGGGTTTTCCTTATGCTCACAGCAAGAAGACTATCACTTGCTGTGATCTGTCCGCTCAAGAGACCAGATTCCACATCTGAGGGGAGGTGGCTTATGCTAGTTAAAAGGGGTGAGGGGGATACTTCACACTTGAACTACAACTCTAACAGTACTGAAATAACACTCTCCATGGTCCAAATACTATGAAGATTAATTTGTGAAACATTACTAGCCCTTTAACATGCAGTCTTGAATTCTGAGGCACGTAACATTTTATTAGTAGTTTGTCATGGACTAATGAAAAGGTACAAATTCATAAATGTATGTTTATTTTTAGGGCTTTCAAATCAAATAAAACCCATATATTGTGCATGACAGTTTCCATAAATACACATTTAAACTCAGTATTCACACAAAAGGAAGAGGTGCCCTAAGTGGATGTCCATGGCACACCTAAGTGTAAAGGCAACCTGGTTGAGAAACACTGGTCTAACCACTGCAAAAAGTGATTTTCTTCTGTGTATCCAAGGCATTAAGAATGGGAACGTCTCCGCCCTCCAGCTGGGTAGGACAAATCGGAAGGTTTAAAAAGACATCACGTGAAGGCATCCCCAATGTCCTTCTCAAGCATACTCACTTCAAGATGGAGTCGACAGAATCAGTAATCCAGTCCCTATCTCCCAGGATGTTCCTTACCTCCATTGATCTCAGGGATGCTTACTACCATATCCCAGTACATCCTGCGCACCGAAGATTTCTGAGGTTTGCAGTTCAACAGCATCACTATCAGTTTGCAGTCCTCCCGTTTGGTGAACACTCTCGGAGCAGATGATAGACAAGTCCTGGCACCAGCATTGGCATGCTTGAGGCAGAAGGGAATCAACATCCTTGCCTACCTAGACGACCTTCTGATTATGGCTCCGTCACCCGAAGCATCTCTGACACAGACACATCTTGTCCTTCAGTTTCTCCAGGAGATTTTTTGTGGTTGATGACCCAGCCAGAATCAGCTGTTACCTTCTCAGTAGATGGTCTTCCTGGGTTTACAAATCAACACAAAGGACTCTTCAGTTCATCTATCTGCAGACAGAATGCTCAAACTTCAGAGGAAAACCTAAAGCTTCCTGAGCCAAACACAACACTCTGCCCAGGACTTTCAGGAGCTTCTGGGATTGATGTCATCAGCAACTCAGATAGTCCCTTGGGCAAAATTACACCTACGATGTCTTCAATACAACTTTTGAAATACTGGAAAGCAGACCATGGGAACCCTCTTCAACGGATTCCCCTATCCTCCAGAACAAGACAGAGTCTCCAGTGGTGGTTAAATCAAAGAAATCTTCAAAAAGGGAGATCTTTGCTGACACAGAATTGGGAGATTCTGTATACAGACGCCAGCCTCACCGGTTGGGGAGGGACCTGGAAGCACAAGACTGCCTAAGGGAAGTGGAGAGTATCAGAAAGATCCCTTCATATAAACATCCTGGAAACAAGAGCAGTAAGAAAGACACTTCTCCACTTCAGGCATCAGCTCAAAGGTGCAAACGTCCTCATTCGGACAGACAATGTCCCAACAGCAATGTATTTAAAAAACCTGGGAGGAACAAGGAGCCCAGCTCTAAGCAAAGAAGTAAGAAGTCTCCTTCTCTGGGCCGAAAAACACCTAGCAGGAATCTCAGCGTCCTACATTTCCGGGAAAAGCAATCTAAAAGCAGACTTCCTCAGCCGTCACACACTGGACCAGGGAGAGTGGTCCATGAACCCAGAAGTTTACAAACAACTCTCAGTCAGATGGGGCCATCCAGACGTTGACCTCATGGCATCTAGCTCAAACAAGAAGAACAACCTCTTCTTCTCCAGATGGCAGGACCCACACTCCCTGGGCCAGGATGCCCTGACCTTTCCCTGGCACTTCCGCCTGGCTTACATCTTTCCCTCCAACTCCCCTCCTCATGCAGGTAGTGAGGAATATTCGCACGGACAAAGTAGAAGCCATACTAATTGCCCCATATTGGCCTCGGAGAATATGGTTTTCCCACTTGGTCCAGATGTCGATAGAGGATCCATGGGAACTTCCCAAAAGGAAAGACCTACTTCAGGGTCCTGTCCTACACGACAATCTCAACCTGTTACGTCTAACGGCCTGGCGGCTGAGCGGGAGTCTTTGAGAAATAGGGAACTGTCTGAACCAGTGATTGATACCATCCTTCAAGGGAGAAAACCATCTACGTCTAAAGTCTATTATAGAATCTGGTCTACCTTTCCCATATGGTGCAATCAAAGGAACTTGGCTATTAAAGACTTGGACAAAGCCAACATCTTGAGTTTTCTCCAAGAGGGTTTTCAGACAGGCCTCCGTCCAGCCTCCTTGAAAGTTCAAATCTCAGCGCTCTCTGCAATCCTGGCCAGACCATTAGCTGAGCATGACCTAGTGAAGAGATTTACCAAATCCATTCTCTGCAATCCTGGCCAGACCATTACCTGAGCATGACCTAGTGAAGAGATTTACCAAATCCATTCTAAAATCCAGACCTACATTTAGAGAAATTGTAGCCCCATGGGACCTAAACCTTGTCCTTAACTTTCAAATCCCCATTCCTTTGAACCCATTGATAGTATTTCTCTGCATCTGCCGACTCTTAAGACTGTTTTTCTCATGGCCGTAACCTCGGCCAGAAGGGTAAACGAACTTCAAGCCCTCTCGTCAAAGCCTCCATTTTTATCTGTCCATCCAGATAAAATTGTCTTTAGGGTCAAGCCATCCTTTCATCCAAAGGTGGTATCAGACTTTGACATCAACCAAGATATCATCCTACCTTCTTTCTGTAATAACTCTCAGAATCCTAAAGAGGTCTTTCTCCACCATCTGGATTTAGTCAGTTGTATGTCCACCTATCTTCGCAGAACCGAGGATTTCAGATCCTCGGAGTCTTTGTTTATATATTTTCAAGGCAGGCTCAAAGGGAAAGCAGCCTCAAAATCATCTATTTCTATTTGGATTAAAGAATGTATTAAGATATGCTATTCAGAATCCGGTCTTGTAGCACCCTCCAATATTAAAGCACATTCCACCAGGGCTATAGCCCCTTCTTGGGCTAAACAAGCTCAGGCCCCACATGGTCAGAAATTTCCACCTTCATGAAACATTATCAGCTGGATTTACAAGCTTCTGCAGATGCCAGTTTCGGTAGGAAGGTCCTGGAGGCTGTAGTGCAACACTAATGTGTAAGTCCCCCACCCTGTTGTTCTGGATATTGCTTTTAAGTCCCATTCTTAATGCCTTGGATACACAGAAGAAACATATAAATTTACTTACCGATATTTAGTTTTCTTCTGTGTAACTACAAGGCATTCCCCCCCTACTAACTTCTTATGTTTTAGTATCTTACAGCTTTGCCAAAAGGAAACTGGGGATGCCTTCACGTGATGTCTTTTTAAACCTTCCGATTTGTCCTACCCAGCTGGAGGTTGAAGACGTTCCCATTCTTAATGTCTTGGAGTTACACAGAAGAAAAACTAAATATCGGTAAGTAAATTTATATATTTTTTTCTGCTATTTTCACCTAACTCATTGCATTCAAATCAATGGGAAGACTGAATTTCTACCCACCACATGGCAGATTTACTTTATTCCCCACAGGCATAGTATAAAAGGGATCTCAGGGTCCCACAGCATAACACTGTGTTTGTGAAAGGAAGAGAGTGTAGCCCATTTGTCAGTTAGTGAAGACAGGCTAATAAAAAGGAGTTGAAGTTTAATTTATGGTGTCTTATAGGCAGGACATTTGTTCGCTACAATAGGGGAGTCTGGGGTAACTGAGGGACAAGAAAGGAGGAAGGAAGTTGACCCCAAATATAACAGCATCTTGTCTGACTGACTGGGAAGACGCAGGCAGCCTTGATCCAAGTTCCTTTCTTATATGGCTGTTATTTCTGTGTTAGGGGAGTCTGTGAGAGTGAGACAGGAGCAAGGGAGATATACTCCAAATGGGAAGACACAGTTGTGATCCAAGTTCCTTTCTGCTCTGGCTGTTATTTCTGTGTCTGTTATAGGGAAGTCTGGAGGGGTGTAAGAAGCGAGCAAAGAAGAATTACCCCATACTCCAACATTCTATGCGACTGCCTGTGTCTTCCCAGTCAGCCACGATCCCAGTTTCATCCTGATCTGGCTGTTACCTCAGTGTTGGTGGAGTTGGGGTAAAGAATCAGTTGAAAGGGAAATGTGTTTGTTGTTGACTAGGATGGGGGGGGGGGGGGGGGGAGAGTTAATTGGAAAAAAAAATAAATTAAAAATTGGTACATGACAGGGACTCTGACATAAGCTGTGACTGGGGCAGACTGACACTTGACGGGATAGAGTATTTTGTAGAGGGCCAAGACAAGGCATCACAAACACAATTGGTTCTATGGTGTCCTTTACAGTAAACACACACCAACACAAACACACAGTAGTTGAGTAATGTCCAGCAAACACACAAGGGGTAGGGGGAGGGTGAAACGATTAGGAGCAGGGTAGGGAAGTAGGAGTAAACTGATGGTCCAAAAACTGACTGCAAACATGGTTGCAATAAATGATTGTGATCACTCTTTTACTCCTAAAGAGGATGCAGTTTGTCAAAGTCTCACCAAAAGTTGCACCACCACCATGCATGTGTGGTACATTCAATTTGTATTTTAGTAACCCCCCCCCCTTTTTTTTTTTTTTCTAATTTCTCTTTATAAATAATGGCTAGGCAGCACTGCAGCAGGCTTAAAGGGATAGTAATACTTAAAAATTACTATCCCTCATCTTGTATTCAATAAAAAACTGAGTAAAAGTACACCAGCTGCATCGTTCAAACCTTTATGGTTTGAGAGATATCTGCTTTTAAAGTTCAGCAGTTTTCCTTTTCCCCTGACGTCAGCATTGTAGATGAGAGCAGGGGAATCCTCTCCTGGGATCAGCCGGCGGCTCTGCAGCAGTGCAGAGATCACGTTAATAAAAAAGAAATCCTTTACTAAAATGGTCTTCTACGTGTGCTTGGTTTGCAAGCACACGTAGAAGACCTTTTAAGTTAAGGATTTCTTTTTTATTAACACAATCTCCACACTGCCACAGAGCCGCCGCCGGTCCCGGGACCAGATTCCCTCGCTGTCAGCTAGAATGCTGACGTCAGGGGAAAAGGAAAACTGCTGAACTTTAAAAGTGGATATCTCTCAAACCATAAAGGTTTGAGAGATGCCGCTGGTGTCATTTTACTCAGTTTTTTATTGAATACAAGATGAGGGATAGTAATTTTTAAGTATTACTATCCCTTAAAAAAAAGATTAAATATATTTGTGTGTGTGCGCGCACTGTGCAGGTTATACAAACACAAACCGTGAGAAGAAATTGATTTGTAGGAATTATTATAGTCACAAGCCCATTGGTTTGTAAACGCCTCTGGCTTGGCAAGAACAAAACACGAGACAAAAATAAATAAATATATACCCTACTTGCCTAGTGCCAGCAGGTCATTTTAAGGTGGCTAGTGGCCACTGGTCAATGCCATGGCGACAATGAGGCATTTGCGACTGCTGTACTGAAATTGCTGCCGAGTTGCCTAGGCAGAATGATGATTAGGCAGCTCCAAGGGAATCGGATCAACAGTAGTGATATGAGACAGGTGATGATGATCATGATTCCACTTACCAGTAGCTCCAGAGATGCACCTGAGGCAGTAGCAGAACCACAACTACCCCCCCCCCCCCACACACACACACCACTTCAGGTATATCTGGAGAAAAGAAGTTGACCAGTAATGCTTCTCCTCCTGCAACTCCTCCAAAATCATAGGTGTGTTGTCAGAATACTAATTTTTCCCTTGACAGCAGGAACTGTGCCTTTCATCAGCAACTGCAACATGCAGTGTGTGTAGGAAAGTTGTGAAATAGGAGGACTGGGAAAAATTGTCACCCCTAACCCCGTTCTGCTCTCCGTTCGGGGTTCCCTTGTCCCTGCGTCTTTGCTCCACTTTCAGCAGCCTTGGGCTGCTTCTGGGTTCGTTACGGTGTTGCGTCACGTGCGCCATGACGTCATCTGGCCACGTCTATATCTGGACGCTGCTGACAGGTGCGGGTGCACTCTTATAGTGTTCCCTAGCATCTAGACTGCCTTGCAGCACTATCCCAGCCTAGTATCCTTCACAGCCTTCCTAGTTGCCAAATTCTAGCCTGTTTTTGACCATCCACTTGCCTGCCAAATCTGTTCTCTGTTGGACAACTGTGTATGACCCTGGCTATTCCTGGCCTATCCTTTGTCTGCTGATTTGTACTCTGTTCCTGTCTGACTGTGTATGACCCTGGTTATCCAAAGTTAACCCTTTTCCTGCTATTTCTGCAGTTCACTTCCAGTCCCATTTCTGGACAGGTCTGTTCTCTCCTCCTAGGAGAGTATATCTATTCTTACCGTTACTACTGTTTTCCTTGGAGAGTTACGCCTATTTGCCACCGCTCCCCATCCACGCATGCCATCCTACTCAGTCTAGCCTTCACTCTCCCCTACAGGAGAGAAGGTGCTGCCTGTGGAGGTTCCATCCTGGGCTCAATTCCAGCACCTCTGGGATTTGTCATCCAGCCTTGCAGCTGGCACCTGTAACTGGCTCAGACTACAGCATGGTACCTTCACAGACAGCCAACGCACACCGAGCTCCGTTCCCAAGCATCGTACCCGAGCACTCCCTCTCCTGTGGGTACCTTCACAACTGTCCTGTCGTCAGCGTGACAACAACAGACACATCTGCACGAACATCAAATAACTAACACAACTGCAAGAAGACACCTTGACGCTTAAATCTACAATGTTAAAATCAATCATTCCCCCAGAACCAAATACTGCTGTTACTATGCTCCTTGCTGGTCCGCTAAGGACACATAACAACTAGCAGACTTAATAATAATGAGTTCTCCCTGCCACCAATTTAGCATATTCTACGAGATGGAATCTCCTCAGATGCTACTTGATTCCCTGCTTGTGGTTATCCTCCACCACATTGCATGGTGTGCTGTCCACATATGGCAAAGTGCAATGGGTGAACACAAACTGCCACATCCATCTACAGAATCGATATTAGCTAGTGGGAGAGGCAACAATGACAGAGATGTTACACCAGAAGATGTTGCTACATCTCCACACACCTGGACCCTAGTGCAAGAAGCTGATAATGAGACAAGTGTTTTTCTCTCCATCAAACTTTCAGGCTCAGGCTGGGTTTCTCTATTCTTCCTCTTTGATTTCTGCCTACATTATTGGTGCCCTTGGGGAGATACAGCAGGTACAGAAGCTCCCAATTTCTTTTGTAGGGATTTAGCTTTAACATGCTTCACATAAATTGCATGGTGTATTTCATGTGTGTTATGAGTGAGGTTGTGCCAAGGTGTGTCCCCTCCTTTCCCATTTTCACCAACTTCCCAGTGCCGCCACTGATAACTGTACCATGCCTGCACCAAGAGAAAAATACCCCACACCCATGACCTCAGGGAGGGGGAGGAAGAAGTTGGAGAAGAATGGCCTCTTTCTTCTTTGCCACAATCCCCTTCACTGGCTGGGGCAGAGGATGCTGTGGCTGTGTCAGCACTAAAGCTAGTACCAGGATTATTGCTGGCAAGTGGAACCTGTCCTAGTCCTGCATCACTACTGCTGGAACCCACCATGGTCTGTGGCACACAATCCTGCTCATCATCAGCCTGCTGCGGAGACAGATCAACATCTGGCTCTTGAAACTCAGCAGCATGAATTACAGCAGAAAAACTCTGCAATGTCACTGTTGGTAGTGGTGGTGATGTCCATCTTCATATCTGTCTCCTACTTCTTTTCTGCTAAAAAGGCCATCATTCGCTCCTCCATCCCCCCTTACTCATCAACAGCACCCATCTTTTGCGCTACAGAAGTGGATCTGGTTGGTGATGACAAATGTGACAGAGGGTCCCCTACTGTCACATTTGCCATCTCTTCAGGTGATGAAGGCACACAGGCATCACTACCAGCAGGCACAGGTAGCTGATGTGTGGTTAGCCAGTTCTGACATCTTCATCAATATATACCAGAGGGCCAATTCAGGAGGGGAATTTAAATCACAGGGTCAGGGGGATGCTGTGGGCTCTCTTGACCACTAGTCTGCTGCTCTCTTCTCCTTCCACTGCAGAATTAGGATTAACACTCACGCTAATCCTAGCAGCTGCTTCACAACCACCAACACCCTAATACTCACCACTCTCTAGCTGCTGTGTGGTAGTATTGGGACTGCTTGTTGATGACAAATGTGACTTTGGGTCGCCTGCTGTCACACTTGCCATCATGTCCTCCTCAAAATGAGAAGGCACAATGGCAGCAGGCACAGGCAGAGGACCTGTCCTGCTCACACAGCAACCCACTTCTTCCTGTGCCTGCTTTGCTGATTATGCTATTTTCCCCCAAATCCCAAGGGATGATGTAGAGGGAATGGGCAAAATTGGGTCTGGGGAATCAGGGCTCCCAGACTCTTCCATGCTGGTGGTGGTCACTTCCTCCTCTGACTCACTGGATGCATCATGGTCCTTTCAGCTCCTCCTCTTTTTTGTTACTCTTAGTGCTCATAGTGTTAGCCAACACTAAGAGCCTCTACTAGCCCTCAATGAGTTAAAAGATGGGCCTTAGTGTTTGCTAAACTCATTAAGAGTACTCCAGAAAGTGCCCTGAATATATTAGTAAGTAGGAACCATTGGCACGATGCAGAAAACATGCTCACTCACTATTTCCCTGTGAAAACCACTAGGGAATAAGTTTGCACATGATTTTGTTGAATTGCGCATGAAAGTTCAAGATTAGCGAACGGCTGCATATATTTTTTTGTGGGTGTGGCTAAGATTACCGAATCTGTGTGAGTGGAATAGGGAATGCTCCTAATGCAAGAACTGCTATTGCAAATGAAGTTATACGTCTGTGTACTGTTGTCATAAAATGGAATTTTTTATGCACAATTCAAGAAGCATTCGGTATTTAGTTTCCTGGATTAGAACATGCGCACAAAAATTCCTTTATCCAATGCGAACGTTTCTTGCATCGCGCCACATGTCCCTAACAATAGTCACCTCAATCAAGGTGTTAAAGTCTAATTTAAATCTGTAGAAAATTGTGTTTCGCCCTTTTGGTGTAGCTAGTTTCTCCAAGGATTTCTCCAGTTCACTTTTAAACATAGGTCCTGTAAAGGGCGTTTGTAAAATTGCATGAAATATTTATTTGTAATAGGATAAAATATAATAAATAAATAGTCATCACTTGCAATACAATTCCCTCTAAACTTCCTGGATCCCAAAGATAATTTGCATCTTTCTGCGTGTGGCCCATAGTCCCTTACTCAAAGTACTCCAACCAAGTCAGATTGATCCAACCAACAAATACCTTCCAAAGTCACCCTCCATTTCCACAGCTCCAATGGCCGGAGAACCTAAGGAAAGGATAATTACCTCGGTCTAGTCCGTCCTCTGCAGAAACTACAATCAGCCCGATCAGTAGCAGAAGAAATCCAAATAAAGAAAGGGCTGAACCTGGGTTGACAGCGGGTCTCATGTTATACAAGTGGCAGGTGTACTAAATAACAAGACAGAGCAAAGCCACAAATAGTAGCCGACTCCGGGTGGAAGTGATGTTAGCCGGATGGAGGCGGTTCCTTGTAATACGTAACCTAATAGGAAGACGGAGGCCAACTGTAGGGAAAGAACGGAATGGCAATGTAAACTTGAGAGCAGTAGATTTCCTTTGACGGGAGTAGCTGAAAAATATTGATTCAGCTGTTCTCAACTGCAGTTCACATAATCTTAAAGGGTCACTATCATACATAGGAACCTTCAAAATGAACTGATCCAGAGATATGCCTTTGCTTGCTCTCACCTGGAAGTGCTCCATTTAGTCATCATGGAACAACTTAGCGATATCTGCTTGAAACGCGCAAGGCAAACATGACATTTGCCGTTCTGGCAGAAACTGCATTAGTGTAAATAATAATTAAGCGGTTATTTGGTTTAGATCATATCCTAGGTAACACTGGACTTTTTTGCCCTGATAATTTAGCCCTTTTCCATGAGACCCTGAGATTTGGGCCAAAAGCCCGAGAGTTCCAAGTATTATCAGAAAAAAAGGGATCAATTCTTAAAAAAAAAAAACAACAAAAAAAACAACAATATTGTAGCAGTTGTATAAAGACAAAAAGGATGAATTCTACAGCAAAATAACAGCATGCTATTTATAAATTGGACCCCATTATGGTAGAATGGTATTTAATGTATTGCTTAACGTTGGAGAACTTGGAGTCTGGTCTAGCATCTAAGGAGCTTAAAGTTCTATTTAAAGCATTGTGCTGTGCCCTACTTTGTCTTTATGTGTATGTGCCAGCAGAGGTCATTATGTTGGGAGTAGCCATAGTAAAAAGCCTGGAACTCTGCAGCCCTAAACAGCTAATTTCATCCATGGGGGGCTCAGAAAACAGACATGCTTGCTTGTCAGGTGTGCAGGACACATATAGCAGTCTAGGGTGACTGCCCACATTTATCATCCAAAAGGACCCTGGTTGTTGTGATGTACTTTTCCACCACTCCTTGTTATATACCAATATCTGACAGACCTCAAGCCTGGGATTAACATGACAATGACCTCAAACGGTCCCACTTTAGTAATGCACCGCCACATCACATTCAGCCCCTCTCTCTCAGTTTCTTTCTTGATTACCTTTTGTTGCTGTGGAGCTCTCTGGGGAGAGGAGTGTTTCGCTACTGCCTACCCCAGTATGACCCAGGCTCTGGACTGCATAAATTCAGACAATCACTGGATCAACAGGAGAGCACGTCACTTTTCAGACCCTCAGGCTACTCACCTTCTGATCCACACTGTTTCACAATGCATTCAAAGCTTAATCGGCAGGTTAGCTTGCAAGGGAGTAGACATATCAATGTGTGAAATATAGCAAGATAGATCCCCTTTAAGTTTACACTTTATTTTACTGTCTCAGACATGTATTATTGTAATCCATATACATTATTTAATAGGCAAGTACATAAATAACAGTCATGCAACACCTTAGAGCAGAAGAGATCAACTTTAAGTAGTCCAGCTATTGCTGGGTGAAAATTCTGTCATCTTCAGTAAGTTGCTTGCTGGCTATGGATGATGGATTTAACTGGGAACTCACAGGGTTTGACTATGAAATTCAGGGTTTTGACCCTAGATGAAGTGTCAGCTTTTCTGGGTGAAAGAGTCCAGTGTTTCTTACTATATGATCTACACCAGGTAATAGTTTCTTTAGTCCAGAAATTGGTGTCATTTCTACAAGTAAGTTACAAAGTCTTGCTTGTCTATTTGTGTTTGAAGAGTGAGAGTTCTAAGTTGTTGCATTTTAAAAGTTTTTTGTGAACTGATATGCATGGATGAGAACAAGCAGGAATATGTCACTTAAAATTAACATTCTGGGGGATTTCAATGACCAATATTTCAGAGATCTCATGGCCAGCTCATTCTGAAAATATCCAGGTGTGATGGTAATAGTAGTAGTACAACAGCAGGAGCCCCGAGGTTGGCCACCTCTAGACGGTATCTTATTACAATGTCATTGCCAACATGGTGTGCATCAAAACAGCACATTCAAAACATTGTGCCCGTCAAATGAGCACTGCAAATGTCACCTACAGATAATGGCCCTGTCAGAAGTATGCAGGACAGGTTAGCGAAAATGGAGAATTACAAATGGCGCAGTTTAAAATCTCACCTACAGACAATGGCCCTGTGGTGATCTGCAGGAGAGGTCAGCAGTCACACACACAGGCATGCTCTGTCTCTTCCCTGCTCCTGTGCCCTCACATACTGGTATGCTCCATCTCTTCCCTGCTCCTGTGCCATCACACACAGGCACACTCCTTGTCTTCTCTGCTCCTGTGCCCTTGTGAAGATCTTGCATTACAAATGGGGCCATTTAAAATGTCACCTGCAGACACTGGTCCTGTCAGTGGTCTTCAGGAGAGATCAGCATTCAGCATCTTCACTGCTCCTGGTTCCTAATACACCAGCATGGTCCATCTCTTGCCTGCTCATGAGCCCTCAACTCTGGCAAGCTTTGTTTCTTTCCTAATCCTGTGACCTTACACAATGGCATGTGCTATCTCTTCCCTGCTCCTGTGCCCTCACAAACCAGCACTCTCCATCTGTTCCCTGCTCCTGTTCCCTCACACAATAGAATGCTCCATCTCTACCCTTCTCCTGTGCTCCATCCTGATGCATCTGTCCCCAACCTGTGACTACCCTGTGTAAATTCCTGATCAGTAGAAAACAGCTAAAATTAAAGGTTTAACAATGATCCATGGCCTTACTTCTGGACAGACTGCAGGTAGAGCTCTGCACCACAGTCTGCCATTCTTCCTCCGCTCCCCTCCCATGTAGTGTCTCAATCCAGCCTACTCCGATGATGGAGGATTTCTCCTTGTAAGCTGGAGTGCTCTCTGGCCAATGAGAGTGCTCAAGCATACAAGGATAAATCCTCCATTATCGGAGGAGGCTGGATCGAGACGCACGCTACGTGAGGAGGGGAGTAGAGGAAGATTGTACCCGCAGTCTGTCCGGAAGTAAGGCCACAGATCATTGGCAAACCTTTTATTTTAGCCATACAACGAATTAAAAAATTACACAAGTATTCAAGCTAGTTGTTATATTTAGCTAATTATTAGGCAAACGTATAGGTGTGATAGCTCCCCTTTAAAGCGGAACTTTCAGTTCATACTTAGTCGCCATGCGTTTAATGAATAGCTTTGAAATAGATGTTTTACCTTGAAAAAAACAGCCCAGTGTAAAGGAATAATTCCCGTTTGGACTGACGGGCAGGTTAGTGCGGTCCGCGCACCTACGCCGTCAGTCCCTTCCCATAACCATATGGTGCACTGCAGTGCTACTCAGTGGAGACCGGGACTGACAACGCAGGCGTGCAGACAAGATGTCTGCGCTGTAGCCTGGGTTCCAGTCCCCAAATGGAACAATTCCTTTACACTGGGCTATTTATTAAAGGTAAGACATCTATTTCAAAGCTGGTCGCCATGCGTTTAATGAATGCATGGTGACTAAGTATGAACTGAAAGTTCTGCTTTGTATCTCTCGAGCACTGTAATCGAGAGGTGCTCCAATCATTATAAAGGAGCAATTTATATACAAAACCTTAAAGCAGTAGTTCTCAATCTTTTTTTGCTCAAGGCACCCCTAACACACAATCTGGAACTCCCGGGGCACCCCTAGCACATGTAATTTAATTTGTCACAGGCCTAATGAAGGGTGCAATATATTATTATTAGGTCTCACAATCATGCTAACAAAACTAAACATTTTGTGAAGAATAATTTCCACAGATAAACATTTTAAACTCAAAATTCACATTTTTGTGAAAATTTTCATAGAAAACATGGGGCACCCTAAGCTGATGTCTGTGGCACACCAAAGTGCCATGGCACCCTGTTTGAGAACCACTGCCTTAAAGGGATAGTCATACATAATTTTAAACACAACTCAGAACGTTCAATATAATGAATAGTACTGCTGCATGATGGTCTTTTTCTTCAAAACTTTAGTTACAATGTAATTAGATGATGAAGTTGATCCCTTGCGCCCCTTTTGCCAACATGAGCATTTCAGTTTGAAATCCAACAGATGATCACAACGAGGGACAATCTTCACTTAGTAGTAGGAAAAACCTGTCCTCCTTTGACAAGGAGGGCAGGTTTTTCCCAATACTGACTGAGGGAAGACTGTCCCTCCTTGTGATCTGTCCAGTCAAGCAACCGAACTTCAGATCTGAGGGGAAGCAGCTTCAGAATGGCAAAAGTGACGTGATGGATCAACTTCAGCATCTAATTACATCATAACTAAACAGTTTTGAAGAATAAGAGCATCATGCAGCAGTACTATTCATTATATTAAACGATCTGAGCTGCATTTAAAATTATATATTAACATACCTGGAAACTTTTACTTGTGACCAGTGGTGCCGAATTGGGGAGAAAAATGATGCAATTTGTGTAAAAAAAGGGGTGCGGCTTAATCGTGAGTGGGGGGGCTTAACATACATGGCCAGTGTAGGAGGAATAGGCTGTGGAAGGAGAAGTGGGCAAAGAGTGGGAGGAACAGACTGGGAAGACTCCAGAAGTGAGCAGAGTTTAATTAAAACTCCCCACATCCGAAGAATCAACCTCTGCCCCGGAGACAGACTGCAGGTACAGCTCTGCACCACAGTCTGCCACTCTTCCTCTGCTCCCCTCCCATGTAGTGTCTCAATCCAGCCTACTCCAATGACGGAGGATTTCTCCTTGTAAGCTGGAGTGCTCTCTGGCCAATGAGAGTGCTTCAGAATGGCAGTTTAATTAAAACTCCCCACATCCGGAGAATTAACCTCTGCCCCGGAGATCTGGTAATTAGCAGCAAAAACCAGAGACTCCGGGGCAAATCTGGAGAGTTCCCAGCTATGTATATTACTATTCCTTAAAAGATATTGCATGAACACATAAAACAAGCAGGACTTCTCATCCTGCCTTCCTCATACAAGCAGCACTAATATAACCATACCTGGGAACTCTCCGGTTTTGCCCCTGAGACTCCGGATTTCAAACTGAATTACCGGGTCTCCGGGGCAGTGTGTGAATCACCGGGTGGGCAGAGTTTAAGTAGAAACTCTGCCCACTTCTGCTCCATCCTGCCTGATTCCATCCACTCCCCGCCCTCTTACCTTCTTTTTGCAGGGTTTATTTTTTTGTCCCCACCCCGCGACTAAGCCCCACCCCTTTTATGACATGAATCACGTCATTTTCTGCACTGACAGGGTTACCCTCCGGGTAACCCTGCATGAAAAGTTCCCAGGTATGAATATAACCCCTAGAGTGCCAGAGGGGCATGCAACAGATTGCAGAGCGATGAGTTGCGTACCACTCTAAGCAAACTTTGTAAACCGTTCTAATGAAGTATTTCTTTCTAGACAACGCTATTTCAGCTCTGCTGAATAGACCGTTCTAATGCAGTATTTTCTTTGTAGACAACGCTATTTCGGCTCTGCTGAGGAGCCGTCCAGTCAAATGACCAGAATCTCAATCTGTCAGCTAGAGCGTTGACATAAGGGGCGGGAGGAGGGAACTTTATAAAACGTGTAACTCAAAATCTACACAACTTTATGCAACGGGACTTACATTATTTAATGTATTTTTTTAAATATGAACAATATTAACATTTATAAAAAGCAAGTATTACTATCCCTTTAATGTGACTGTATTACCATACCTGGGAACTCTCCGGATTTGCCCCGGAGACTCCGTTTCTGACAGAGCTTTACCGGGTCTCCGGGGCAGAGGCAGATTCCTCCGGATGTGGAGAGTTTCTATTGAAACTCTGCCACATCTGTTTTTTCTCCCGTTGTGCCTCCGTCCCCAGCCTTCTGTGTGACACATTTAACCCTCTGAGTGCCAGAGTGGTACGGAATGCATTGCTTTGCAATGCATTCCGTACCACTCTGGCACTCAAAGGGTTAAATCCCCCCAACACTCGAGTTAAGCCCCGGCCCTTTTTGACGCGATTAGCGTCAATTTTATTACCCCCTGCTGAACAGAGGACTACCCTCCGGGTAGCCCTCAACTGAAAGTTCCCAGGTATGTGTATTACTGAGGTGCAATGTGATATACCTAAGTATAAACCATACGGTTTCATCTCCTAAAAGGAAAGACAGCAGGTGAAGAAAGGGTAACAGATGGGTTTAACGCTGAATTCCCCTCTACTTTATCTTATTTTTTTTTCCAGTTTGTTATTATTTCACCAACTTCCAGACATCAAGCACGGGAGTGATGTCATCACGATCTCGATTTGTCCCGCCTTATTGCGTGCGTCACGGCGTCACGTTCCACCCCTCTCACAAAGTCGCCATCTTGATTACCTCGTGTTGTTGCGGAGCTGTTCGGTTAGGTGAGTGGTGTCATGTGGTCCTGTTACCGGTCAACTCAGTGCTCTGGTAATGGTCTGTTGGACTATGCAGGTTATGATGGGCAAATCAGCGTTGTGATACGTCAAAACGTGATTGTTTCCCGGGGTCTTTTTCCACCAGCCTGTCTGCAGGTTTACGAAAACCAGTAGCCGGGAGGCCGGGGTAGTTCCGAGCCTGTGAATGTGTTCATGGTATTACTCAAGTTGAACGTGTAAACAGTAATGTGTTTATACATTCTTTATGTAAACACAAGTTTATATAATGCGTTTTATCTGGGTAATGAATATATATATATATATATATATATATATATAAAAAATAATACACACACACAGGTAGAAGAATGTTTACGTGCAGGTATAATACACAGGCTGAAGAATGCACATTTTGGAAAAATAACTTTATTGATTAAGTGTTTCACTGCTGTCTAATTATAGTGTGTGTGTATACATACACACCTTTATTATAGAGCCAATCTTGTGACCTTGTATGGCGTCTAATAAGTATGTATGCAAATGATTGTGTTATTATGTATGTGATTACAATATTTAAAGCGATGTCTCGTTTGGGTTTAACTTTAGTTTGTAGGTTATATAGTATGAAGTTACATTTCTATTAATATCTGCACGCGTCTCGTTCTAAAGAGTAGTGCATGATCCAGTCATTCCTGAATACGGTATGACATTCCTCGTTTCCTTCGGTTTCTGACTTATGAATGCACACCCTTACAACGATATACATTTATATTCTTCAAACCCTACTGTGGCTGAAGATTGCAATTCACCGAATGAGTTGGGTGGATTTCATGAAATGTATTATGCTTCTGTGTAACACTTTAAAGAGCAGTTGTATACCCCATAATATTACTGGTAAAAATAAATATTTCCTGTGGACTTAAAATATTTTTCTGAATGAAATACTAAGTTGTTTTTTTTGTTTTTTGTTTTTTTGGGGGGGGGTTGTCCACTGTTATAATTGTGTAATGATGGGCTCACATAAGAATCAGTAGCAAATCGAAATGTAGCTGAAAACAAGCTTGTTTTGCTATGAGTTTATATACACAAGTGCAGTGGTGTACATCCAAAATATTTAGTTTCTGGAGAACAGTAGAACAGTTTTACTTGGTATCTTTCCCATGGGAACTGTAGTTTATAGCAAAACTAAAGGGGCGGGGTAGAATTCTCTAGTTCAGGTGCATTACTCTTTTTCCTTCAGACCTTTCCTTTTGTGACTTATATGAGGTGTATATCATGTTTATATTGAGAAATGTTAGAAGTCTACTTATAATTGGCAGTGTATAGTCCTATTCATATAGCTTTTCAGGTAGTCTGAGCTCCTTATCCACAGTAAGGAAAGGAAACTGTAAAATGTTAATGGACTATAATGAAGCTGAATATTTTTAATTTAGAACAGCAAATAACTTGCAGTAGTGCTCATTATGGGATGTGTCACAATTAAAATGGTGGTCCCCCTAGAAGGGAGAAACATTTCCAATACATCATAAACTGAGCATTGGGAATCTTATCTTTAACACTCATAAGTGGCCTTACTAACTTAAAACAAGTACAGCTGGTGTCTGTTTTCACAGCTATCTGATCTCAAGGTAGGGGTGGACAAAAAACGTAAAGAATGTTGGGGCAACAAATTTTAAAGATATAGCGGTAAGCTCCTTTTTATAATCCTTATTAATACCAGTGTTGTTAGGACACCTTGCCACACAACAGCGCAGGCATCTTGCCGAAGAGGCATCTGTGAGCCTGAGCTGTCTGTACCGTGTGGTACAGTGCTGATGTCCTAACTGCAGGGCTGGGTGCTCACTCGGAAGCAGTGTGATGTTTCTATCATTTCCATCAGTTTGCTTACACAGGGCTTTGCCGGAGAGCATAACAATCCTGCTATCTTTTCCAAAAGTGCAGAGTGAGGCGATAACTACATGCAGCTCTACAGACTGCTGAGCAAAATTTCTTTTTCACTTTTGTCTGCTCTAAAGTGTCTAAATTTTTTTTCCCCTGCCCTTGAGTAATCTGCTTTGGAAACAGTCAGACTTTTCAAATTAAGTGTTGCACATTAAAATTCTCTTCCACACAACAGTATAACAAAAGCAAGGATTGCCATTCATTGTCTAGTGCCCATGTTGGGCTCGGATTAAGTGAAATACTGGAATGTTAGACCAGGATGCCCAGATTTTAGTGACCTGACATCCACCTTTTTTGCGGTTGCCTTAACATTTCTACCTAACCAGCGTGTTTGAGCAACACACGTGTTTACGTTGTCTGTCTAAATATAATACAGTTTTAACATTTGTACAATATTCTTAATGTTAACAAGTAATTCTGGGGCAAGCCAAATATAAATACAATAGGGATAACATAAAAATGTGTGAATTTCCCATTGATTTATATGTGGATTTTAATTTTTGAGGGCTATCCAATGCATTGAGAAGCAATGTGTTGAAGTCTTCTAGTATTCAAGAGTTAAAAGCCTAACTGAAATGAACAGAAGTTTAGCTGACCCTTACAGTTTGACTTCTAAATGTCAAGACTGACATAACTCCTTCAATGCTAGAAGCATTTGTCAACACTAATTAGCATGAATATTCACGGCCTACAAGTAACCATTTGGTGATCTACATATTGTGCACCCCTGTGCTCTGCTATCCTTTTTGACAACTTTCCTTTTGTCTAGTGTAGAACACTCACGTTTGTACATGCATAGGTTTTTTTCTATATTTTTTTTTTTTTGGTAGTAGCTCAAGATCCCTCATGGAGTTGTGGGATTGCCAAAAACCTGCAGCAAATTAGCATTTTTACATTGAGATTTTGAGTTGACGCAGTGATTTTGCAAGAATGAAATTATACCACTTTAAGGAGGAACTACTACCTCCACTAGTCACCCTGCATTACTTATGCAGGTGGCGATTAGCTTAATAATCATTAATTTACCTCTCAAAAGTGCCCCCAAATAAAGTTATCCTTAAGCTTCTGAGAACGGAAGCCAGGCATCACCGGGGACATCTTGAATGCAAGCCTGCACTGTCAGTCTTCTTCACCGGCATTGCACTGGCCCTAACGGCCCTGGAAGAGACTGATGGCGCAGGCTGCAGTAACCTGGCCTCAGTCTCGCAAACTTGATGATAACTTTATTTGTGGGCACTTTTGAGAGGTAAAATAATGGTTATTAAGCTAGTCGCCACCTGCCTATGTATTGCAGGTGGTAGTTCCGCTTTAAAAGTGTGTGTGTGTGGGGGGGGGGGGGGAGCTTGCCTTTAGAGTACCACATTGATAGCCATATTAATCCCGAAGATAGATACATTTGTAGTTGCTGATGCCTTTTTAATGGACCAACTTAAAGGAATAGTAATACTTAAAATGTAAAAAAAAATATGTTGTAGAGTTTATCCCCCTGAGTAAAACAAGAGTACTCCCACTGCTGAAAGGTGTTTCATTCAAAAGTTATTAATTTTCAAAGTTGAATTTTTTAGGTGCAATATCACAGTGGCCTGAAATTTTACAGTGGCGCTGTTGCTACACCATCCTATGGAGATTTATGGTCCTGAGACCAGAGCTGTCCATAGGATCGTGTAGCAACAGCGCCACTGTACAATTTCAGGCCACTGTGATATTGCACCTAAAAAATTCAACTTTGAAAATTAATAACTTTTGAATGAAACATCTTTCAACAGTGGGAGTACTCTTGTTTTACTCAGGGGGATAAACCCTACAACATATTTTTTTTTACATTTTAGGTATTACTATCCTTTTAACGTATCTTAATATACAGAGCTTTTGTGACCAGAGTGTGTTTTCCCTAGTGTTCTTAAAGTGTTAGTAATGTCTGAAAAAAAACTTTTTTGCATTTAGAAGAGCTTAAAAAGCTGATCTAAATGCAAAAAAACGTATCTCTCAAACCGCTATAGTTTGAGATACAGGCGTTTAAAGTTTGATTTCTCCTACTGACAGCTGTAAAGCTGTCAGCAGGAGATCCGTGTCGATTGACACGCTGGCACTTGAGAAGTGCCGGGATCTCCTTACTTACACAGAATCCCTTCATTGGAATGGTTTAAAACGTGTGCCTGAACACTAGGCACATGTTTTAGACCATTCTAATGAAGGAATTTGTGGTAAATAATGAGATCCCGGCACTTCTCAAGCGCAACCGTGTCGACCGACACGGATCTCCTGCTGACAGCTTTACAGCTGTCAGTAGGAGAAATCAAACTTCAAACGCCCGTATCTCTTAAACCATAGTGGTTTGAGAGATACATTTTTTGCATTTAGATCAGCTTTTTAAGCTCTTCTAAATGCAAAAAAAAGTGTTTTGTTTTGTTTTGTTTTTTTTTTTTGTTTTTGTTTTTCCAGACATTACTAACACTTTAAAGCAAGCATTCAAATGTGGAAGCTCTAATTTTGAAATATTTGTACATTAATCCCATGAGGACCAGAGGGGTGTGCAGTGCAATGCTTTGCACATCCCCTCTGGTCCCCAAGGGGGTTGAGGTCTGTTGAGTCAGTACATGAGTGGTATTGCCAGCAAAAACAGGGGTGTGGGTTGTTTTTTGCCTCTGAATGCCCAAAGGGGGGTCTGTTCTCATCTTTTACTTTTCAAATGCAGTAAAACCAATCGGGTGGTTTTATTGTTTAATCAGGTGTTAGTATGTTTATATGAACTATAAAATCAGCATTCCTTTCATGGTCTGCACTTTCCACTGTTAACAGCCGGCAAGTCGTTAAGGGGTTAAGAACCATATAGCTTTTGTCCAATGGATTCAAAGGTCTGCGAACAGCATGCAGCCGAGCGGGGATCCCTGAATTCCATGACTTGCAGTCCCAGCCAGAGCCAAATGGCTCTTAGCAATGACTCCTAGATCCGGCTGGGACTGACTGCGCAGGCACGTGGACGTCACAATGGCAAGATGTCTGTGCTCCCTCCTGCCTGTCAGCCGGGGAAGAGAGCAGAAATCTATTAAATAAGGTAATTATTCTGGCGACTAGCGCTACTAAGCAGCTAGTCGCCAGATGGGGACTTAGTGAAGCTAAAGATTGTGTCGGGTGGTAGTTCCGCTTTAAGGCAAGATCAGTTATATAACTGTTTACCTTTGTAACAGTGCATAAAGTTGTCCTTTGTTTTATTCTATATTAAAGGTACACATTGTTTAAAAAGTGTGTAGAAGAATCTCTTCCCTTAATACTTAAACATTACTATCTCTTTAATGCACCCTGCATTTTTGTGGGTACAGTTTCCCATCAGACATTTTTATATAGTATAAAATGCTTACGTGTGTGGTTTTGTTTTGTGTTTTTTTTTGTTTTGTTTTAAAGCAGTGGTGAACAAAATTACAATTTTAGTGGGAGACAGGTTTTATGAACCAATTAAAGGATAGATGTATAGAAACGGACCTGAAATTTGTGAGGCAGACATCTTAGGAGGCTGTGATTTCCTTCAATTTTCTTTGGTGGGGTCGATGATAAACCTTCCACTTACGATCAAAGGCAAAGTAACAACTAATCCACCATTTACCTTACTATGGCCAGAAAAAGAGGTAAAATTTACTCATCTATATTTTTCTTCTTATGCCATGAAGGAGACCAGAATGGGTCTTTTGGTCTTACCGGCTGGGAGGAGGACAATCAACTTCAGCCTGTTCTACCATTATAGATCAATAAATTTCTTTGTGCATTCATGAGACAATCATTATGAGGTTAGGGTAGTACTGAGAAGAGGCACAGAAGAAAATATTGGTGAGTAAATTTCAATTTTTCTTCTGTGTCCCTTACATAGCATAAGAACAAGACTTCCCATTGACCAATAAATCTCTCCGTGTGTGTGTGTGTGTGTGTGTGCGTGTGCGTGTGCGCGTGTGTGCGCGCGATCAAGTGGGTAAAAAGGACATGGGGATTTTCACCCAGGGGGGATAGTGCCCGCTTAAAACTGCCCATTTTGTAGGTATGACTGACCGGTCATACCTTTCATGCAGTCTCCATAAAAGTTTAACCCATTGTGCCCAAATGATTCCAAGAGGGGAAAAAGGTGGTGTTCCCCTCCCCCCCCCCCCCCTTACAGTTCTTTATTTTTACAAGATAAACGGTGGTTTATCCATGTGTGTGTGGTATCGAGGCCTATTTGTGTGAGGGGGGGGGGGGAAACAGTATATAATTTGTGGATGGAATAAAAGCCTTAGAAAGAAAACACTGTTGAACAAAGACATAGACAAAAAGGTCAGAATTGCTCCGATCCTTAACGGGATAGTAATACTTCATTTTATCTTTATTTTATTTTGTATGTATTAAAAAAACATGAACGATATGTCTTATCTCTCAAACCTTTATGGTTTTAGAGAGATTGACGAGCAAAGTTTCCCCTCCCGCCCCTTTTACCTAGTGTAAGCAATCTCTTATCAGATGTGGAATGCAGTCCATAGACCAGACAGATAACAGCAGGGGACAAGCTTCTTTCTATTAGAACAAAAGCCCTGCCCCCTTGACAAGTTTTTCCCTTATCTTAATTGAAGATTGTCCCTCTCTGCAATCTATCTGGGCACCTCCCTTCTGCTCTGGGTGAGCAGTGTTATATCAGTAAAAGTGGTGGGAGGGGGATATTTTATTTAATTACTCCTAAACTACAACTCTGACAGAATTGAAATAACACTCTACATGGACCAAATACTATGAAGATTAATTAAAGCTGCTTTTTATATGAAACATTACTATCACTTTAAGTGAAATCCACCTCAGATTTTCCTGATCCTTAAGGGGTTAAGGTAAGTGAGGGTTTATTAGTAGGAAAAATGATACGTCCTTTGTGTGAGGCCACTGTAGATGTAAGGGATAAGTTCCCCATTGCTTTAACACTAGAAAGCACTTCTGTTTTATCCCATTGAGTACCAGAAAGGCAGCAGTACATTGAAAAGCAGTGTTGCATACCTAAGGCAATCAATGGGTTAAATAATTGGAAATGGAATTTTTTTGCTTGATAACTTGTACTGTCTTATTTTGCAACTTGTCTGAACAAGACGTTGAGTAATATACCTGGTACACTGCTCACCACTACTTTAATGAGATCATTAATGTATTGTCATTTATGCATGACCTAATTCTAACATGAAGGAATCCCATGTAGTTGGCATGTTCTGCTGGGAAAGTGCTACTGCATAGATTTGCTACCTGTCTACATAGGCTAAAATGTTATCCATGAATGGAAATCTTATTACATTGCTGTATCTTATACTACATTCTGCTATGCAGTGTCATCTGGATGCACTGCCAAAATGGTGGTATTGTTTAGTAACCTATATTTTACTTGTTTTGTACCAGGTTCAATATGAATCAAGAAAAGCTAGCAAAGCTTCAAGCGCAGGTCCGGATAGGGGGCAAGGTTAGTACTTGTAATTCAGTGGTAACTTGAAGCATGTTTTATCCCTGTTTTTCTAAAAGAAAAATAGCTTGGGACTAAAGCAGCATGTAAGAAAGTGGAGCTGTAGATATCTTTTTAAAGCCGTAGGTTTGTGCTGCTGACGATTTGGAATGTTTTACTATAGTAAGCATACCAATGCCTTGATCTTGAATACGTGTTCTCAAATGTAAAACATCGATTAGCCAAATGCACGAGAGTGCCGATTGTTTTGCTCTTAGGTACAATAGCTGACCCATAAACAGTTAACAAAGATGTTTGCGAATTCATAAACCTAAAATGTGCATTAATGCTGGTCTAATTATTCCATTAAAACAAGAGTAAATGGTGAATGTGCCAGTTGCATGCTGCCCTCCGGGCTGTATTCAGGAAGATAATGGATGCAAATCATGAGCAAAAAAATCCTATATTTCAGTGATTTTTTTTTTTTTTTTTTTTTTTTTTTTTTTTTATTGGGCTTTTAATTGTATGAATGCTATTGGTCTTCAGCTCATTGTGAACCAATGCAATGGAGTAATCTCACTTAAGGGGTTAAAAGCAAGATTTAATTTTTCCTATGTTTAACTTCCTGCATACAGCCCTAAGTTGCAAGGTTGAAATGAGTTTAACTTGCCAGAGTTATTGATGCATTGTGTGCCTTACACTCAAAGGGTTAAGCAATTTAGTGGTGTTATATAGAGCACTAAACAGAAAATGAGACCTTTATGAAGACTTGCCACAATGCTGATATGCGATTTGTCCTAATAGCATCATCTGCACTTGGGTCAATGTAGCCAAATTGGTGCTGTGTAACTGCTTCCACTATGCCTAGTTTGCTGTTTTTAGTTTGGAATACTCTAGTGCTAACACTTTTTCTGCCTGGGTCCAGGGAACAGCCCGCAGAAAGAAGAAGGTTGTGCACAGAACAGCAACTGCAGATGACAAGAAACTTCAGAGCTCCCTGAAAAAACTGGCAGTAAACAACATTGCTGGAATTGAAGAGGTAGATCTGCAGCTGTGTTGCATTGGGCTTGGCCTCCTTATGGAGGGGAAGATATGTTACCATAATGGGTGTGAGACTAATAATTGCTGAATATGTATAATGGGGAGATTTAGGCACTTTGTGCTCTACATCCCCTCTTTTGTGACAAGGAACTTCAATGGATCAACATGATACAGGACCTCTTCAGAAAAAATGTGGGTTAATTCTTGGGCAAACTACAGCTTAATGGACAAAAATACCCATTGAGAAATATGTTTGCAACCCCTCCAGAATTTAGTGGATTAAAAGCTCCTTTCAATTTAACTGTTAATTTTTTGTCCCCATGGCGAAGTTGGTTTGCCCTAAAATTCTCTTTTATAGATGGGATTGGTAGGCTTTCCTGTTGGCTGAATAAGCTATGTGGACAACAGTCTGCTTTACTTCTATCAAAGTATGATGCAACAAACCTTCATCTGTACTTATAATAGGAGAAGGCTGGCATAGTGCCACATTTTTCAGTCTCTTGGGGTTCCTTGTGAGAAACAGCAGCTGAGCTGGTGTCATGAAGCACTCCCAAGATATACAAAACCCTGTTCCTTATAGGGTTAAAGATGCTTTATAGAAACATATCACAACCCCTATTAACCCTTTGAGTGCCAGAAGTATGTGTTGCATACCCTTCTGGAACTCAAAGGGTTAAATCATTCATGTGCATTTTATGTATTTTTCAATTAATGCTGCACATAACCTCTAACAAATGTCCTTTCATAGTTATCAAATTATATGAAGTACACACATTTATGATTGGGACAAAGATTGCATTATTACAAACTTACACATTGCAGCTATAAAAAAAAAAAAAAAAAAAGTCCCATTGAGCTACTGATAATGTACTAAACTGCTGTGGCTGACAGCTCCACGATCTGTAACACTACAGGTATTTTACTTATACACAACAAATTCCAACACTTGAGTAGTTACCCTACTTCAGGAGCAAATGCACATTTCACAGAAATTCTGGTTATCAATAATACATTGTGATTTATCATGGGTCCCTGACAGCTGATTTCCATGACTCCAAAAACACCCACATTAATCAAATAAGGTCTATTGATCAGAGTTTGGATGGGAGGGAGTGCAGAGGGTTCTGGGGAAATGTAGTCTGACAAGTATGAGCTGTTCTCTTCCCCCCCCCCCCCCCCCCCCCCCCCCCCATCAGTCATGAGGACCATCTCCCCTTCAAAATACAGATGGTTTTGTTCTTTCAATTCAACGCAATAGGGGAATGGTTGTATGCAAGTCAAATGAGTCTGTAGACAATCTTACAATGTGGCAGCAGCCAAGGAAGTTTTTAACTATTTCAAATTGCTGCTGTATACTATAGCACTGAAAGGGTTAATCAGGCTTTCATTTCTCTGTTCTCATCTACAGTGGCCCCTCATACCTTACACTGTGCATTCTCTTCTGTAGGAAGTACAGTGTTTCACAATGTCCTTCCCTGTTACACAATTCAGCCGAGCCATCCATTACTTATCATCTTGTAGACCTGGCTGCACTGACCTGGCTTTACCAGATGAGGCAGTGTGGCCTAAACAGGTTCCACTGTGTGTTTGTAATGGGGAACAGCACAGGACAAGCCACCTATAGAAAACACGGGTATGGGGAAACCTTACAGCCAACAACTTAACCCACATTAGCCCTTTTAGTGCCAAAGGAAGTGTGCAAGTAAATGCTCTTCGCCGCTTTTACAGTCTAAAGGTTAATGGGGTTAGGTTATTTACCTGTGCCTCTCACCCAATCTACTTTTCTCTGAAACACAATCTCCCCCCCCCCCCCCCCATTGCTTATTTCTCTAATACTCCACTCCCCTTGCTTCTCTTCTGCCTGTTGACTCCCCACTGCCTTTTTCATCCCCTTCACTTCCCCCATTTTCTCCTCTTTTTGATTTTTCCTTTGCCCTGAAAGATGGCAAACACTGAAAAGGGGAAGAGACACTGGAGAAAGTTTAGGGTTGGTTGAGGGGGGAAGACTGCTGAAAGTGTATGAGTGGGTCTTTAGGTACCAGTGGAATGTATCAGTTTCCTGCATGGGCAAAGCAGTGCCTCTTTTGCTTGTATTAGAGCAAATTGTGTTCCTTTAAATTTATGCCGTTAAAATTCCTTTATCAGAAGCTTAGAGTGTAACATTTTATTTTGACTTAAAATATTTTACAAGTGTCAGCTTGCTTGTACTTTTCTGTTCAGTTTTACATTTGGATTGGCACCCATGTTAAGTACTTTATTATAAAGTGTGCACAGACTTTGGACACATATGTATCCCCTGTATGTATTTCATGTTAATATCTGTAAAAATGACCTGCTTTCAAGGCCTAAAATCTAGTCTTGCATATACTCTAAGGGACTAGACATTCCTGCCTTTTCCAAGGGCTCTTCTCTATTTTTGTCTTCTGCAGCATTTGTATGCTTTGGTTACCATAATGTAACAGTAGTCAAATGTACCGTTCTTAAGGGCAAGTGAGTGAGCATCCTGCTATGCTACACATCCCACCATCCTCTGCCTCAACAGCAGGAGTCGTCATTGCTCACTCCACATTTTTAAGGGCAGTGTATCTCTTAAAATTATCAGTTTAAATATGTATTTTTTCAGTAGTTGCAATAGTTGTTAGTTGCCCTTTTCTTGAATGTGACAGTGGCGTGGTCTGATTCGCAATCTAAAAAGGTAGTTGCATAAGTAGAACATTTCTTTCTTTTCTGAGAGACCCAAGTCCTAATTGTCATTTTACCTAATTTATAGCAAGCATTAAGACAGTTATTTCCAACCCTCTCTTCAATGCCACCAAACAGGCCATTTCTTTAGTGTTGTCCTACTTTTGCACAGGTGAGTCAAATGGCAGATCATCTGATTTACCTGTAAAGTGGTGAAATCCTGTAGATGTGGCCTGTTGGCCATCTTTTAGGTTAGGATTGGAAATCACTTGCATTATTGAAAGGGTCAAATGGTCATGTATATTGGCCTGCACATGGGAAGTGCACGCACTTCAGATACATTAGGACTCAGTCCACAAGAGTGTTTTTTTTGTTTTCACAAATGCTAGCCGAGGATGCATATATTTTAATAAATTGTTAACAAAGTGTCTTAACTGCTTTTCTCTTCAGGTGAATATGATTAAAGACGATGGCACAGTTATCCATTTCAACAACCCCAAGGTCCAGGCCTCACTCTCTGCCAACACATTCGCAATCACAGGCCACGCAGAAGTTAAACAGATCACAGAAATGCTCCCTGGTATCCTCAGTCAGCTGGGAGCTGATAGTCTCACAAGTCTCCGCAAATTAGCTGAACAGTTCCCCAGACAAGGTGAGTGTTATGACTGACTGTTTCAGCATGGAATAAGGTGTATTGGTAACTCTCACTTGGCATAGCACTAGTGACTTATTTGTTAAGTAGGTGCTTATACTAAGGAGATTGAACAAGATGTCTGATCATTACTATGTTGTATCTCAAAGGGATATTAATGCTTTATTTTGGGGTAGGGTTTTATGTAGATAGAGGTGGCGAAACACTACAAAACAGAGTGGGCCTGGTGCACAGGCAAAATGTAGTGTTACTGGGTAATATCACCAAGCGGGGGCTGATAATATGCAGGCACTCACAGGGCTTGGGACCATATTAAAGTTAAATGTCAACGTTTCAGCTAACCTCTGGGTCTTTATCAAGTCCTGTGAGTTACCTGCATATTATCAAGCACTTTGTGATATTGCCCATCTACTATATATAGATAGCTATAGCTGATGTGTGGCAAACCTTGTTGTTTTAATATACAACGGCTGGGAGATCAATAGAGGACACGGCAGCAAGAGATCCCCTGCTTCCATTCTACCTGGAGCACCTGGGTAGGAGTGGACGAGATCAGGAAACCCTCTCATGTTAATGAGGGAAAGCCTCACCCATTGACGTGAGAGTGTCTCTCGGTCCCTCCCACTTCTACCCAAGTTCTCTCGCTCCTCCAGAATTGGCTTGGAGATCAATAGCATGGGGGCATCAGGAGGGTCCATGATGCCCCCACCATGAGTTCTGATTTTCTTTTTGCTGGTGGCACTTTCACCCCCTACCGCCTCCTAAGCCAGGTAACTTTATTTTATTATTGTTTTTCTCCAGGGGGCAGGGCTCTTCATTTTTTTTTTTTTTTTTTTTTTTTTTTTTTGAGCAGCTAGTCACCAGATGGGTAATTATTTGGGACAAAGTTTACAAGGAGAGGTGGTTCCACTTTACAGTTCTCCCTTGCTACTGGCCTTTCATTCATTCCCATTAATCCTTACACTAACAGCCTTGCCAAAACTCGGTCCTGTCCTCTGATCATAAATATTTCTTTCTCTACTAAAGATTCCTCTTTTCTTGCTTTAACTCTTCCCTTGGAAAAAAAAAACAAAAAAAACTTTGCAACCAACACTCATAAATCCATATCTCACCACCTTTTCTCCACCTTTGACTCTATCTGGGAAAATTTCCTCCTCTTGTAAATACCCTCCTATCCACTCTCGTTCCCCTTCTGCCACTCTGGACTGTCTTGCTAGTCACGGAGGAGGAATTGCCTAACCTGCTATCTTCTCTTCCCTTCACTATATGTGCACTTGATCTGCATCTGTCTTCTCTTCTCTCCCCCAGCCCCCCCCTTGCTAATACCTATATTACAGATTTTTTTTTTTTTTAACTCTTGTTGCTGATTTTCCTGCTGATTTCAAACATGTCATAGTAACCCCAATCCTCAACAACCATTGGTTTTATAGGTTGTATAAGTAGATAGACTTAGTAATGGAATAACAGATGCTCTTATGTAGGGATTAGCGCACGTGTGTAAAAGGAAAGTTAATTTTCATATATTCCTGCTCTGAAATAGTACAGTGTATAGGAAGTCGTATTATAAAAACTTTCTTTTTATAGGTGAGAAGGTAGAGTAGGGTACGGAGCACGGGTGTAAATTAGTTGAGTTTGTAAGATGTGTGATGCCCTGAAATAGTTATGGGGTATTTGAAATAGTACCACAATAGGCATGCCTCTAGGAATCATAGGAGAAGAGGGGAGAGGTAAAGGAGGAGGAAGGAAAAATGTTTGTTTTTCCCTTCAAAGGGCTGTATATTTGAATGTGTAAATGAGTATATATGAGTGTTGGGTAAGTGGATACAATAAGAATAGTTGGATATCAACAAGTAAATTGGAGGTGTGTATCTTATGGAATGTGTGGGGGTGTGCGTGGCCGGGTGGGGGTGAGGGGTACTGTGTTTGTGTTTCAGGGATGGTGGGTAACCTATCCGGACAGATGGTAAGGTTGTCTGGGTGGGTTATTTATCATTTCTGGTGTCAAGTGGATGGTGTTCCCTTCCCTCCTGCTTGGCGCGCGCGCGTGTTGTATATGTATGGGGGTATCTGCTGTATGTAGATATGTGTGGGCATAGGTGAAGGGGTACATGTTTATGTAGAAGTATATAGCTACACTTTTTTTTTTTTTTTTTGTTCTTATTTTCCATCCCCTCAGGGCTGTCAGGTAGTTAAAAATGGTTAAAATGATGATCCTGTTCCGTGGAAGTATTGGCTCACATTGTTCCCCAGTGTTAGTGGGGAATTTGTCTTGCACTTGATGGACAGCGATAGATATCGCCCACGTGGCAAGAGAATGAAAGTAAATGTTATGTGTTCTATGGTGTTGGTTTAACTTTTATGTGATATATGGGGGGGGGGGGGGGGGATTGGCGACCCAGTGGATGGCATTTGTGTAGTAGAGGGACCGCCTGGAGATGGGGAGTCGGGATAAGATGCCAGTAAATTTTATGACCATAAACTCACGGGATTTGAATACCCCTTTCAAAAGAGCTTGCCTATATGATATGTCAAACAGGTCACGTTGAGGTGGCTTTCATTCAGGAGACATATTGGAAACATCTTGATAGTGGCCTGTGGAAGTATCACAGATATCCTTTTATCTATACTTCTGTGATGGGGGGGGGGGAAAGCGTGGGGTTGCAATAATGGTATCAGGGTGAAATTTGAGTACCTTCATCATGAGGTGGATATTCTGGGGAGATTTGTGATACCGGTGTGTAAAATTAATGATATTGTTTATACCTTGTGTAATTTATATGCACCCTCAGATCATGTAGCCTCTTTTATAGAGTCCGTAATGAAAATCCGTGAAAGCCACGCGCCTCCTATTTCCGTATAGATGGGTTTTTTTTTTTCTTCTTCTTCTTCTTCTTCTTCATGAAGGCAACCTCTTTAGAAATCCGCATTAGCTCTAAAATTGGTAATATAAGCTGGTCTGACAAAGCTCCGGTTTTTGAGTATAAAGGATAATCCGCATTATAACACACGGCATAATTGTAAAATTAATGAAAGTATATGGTCTACTGAGGCAAGTAGAATAGATTTGTTACAAGAGGCAAATACTATCTTGGCAGAAAATGATAGGGAAGCTTAGGATTTTACCCTTTGGTGCTCAATGAAATGTGTTTTAAAGGGATAGTAATGTTTCATAATAAAAGCAGCTCTAATTAATCATCATAGTATTTGGACTTTGGATAGTGTTGTTTCAATTCTGTCAGAGTTGTAGTTCCAGAGTAATTAAATGACAAAATATCCCCCTCCCGCCCCTTTTAATGATGTAACACTGCTCAGCCAGATCAGAAGGGAGGTGCCCAGGTAGATTGCAGAGAGGAACAATCTTCAGTTAAGATAAGAGAAAAACCTGAAAAACTTGTCAAGGGGGGCAGGGTTTTCATTGTTCTCATAGGAAGAAGATTGTCCCCTGCTATGTCCAGTCTATGGACTGCATTCCACATCTGAGAAGAGATGGCTTACACTAGGTAAAGGGGGTGGGAGGGGAAACTTTGCTTGTGAATATCTCTCAAACCATAAAGGTTTGAGAGATAAGACTTATATCGTTCTTCATGTTTTTTTAATGCCTACAAAATAAAATAAAGATAAAACGAAGTATTACTATCCCTTTAAGGGGCTACTTAATAATGCAGGAAGCATACCCAAGGAAAAAAACAGGGTAAAACGTTAATAGATCTATATTTAGCTTGCCAAGCTGGAGAGGATAAACAAGGTATCCCCTTCGTTGATGACTCCTAGGGAGATACATCTGGTTCAGGATGAAATTAGAATCAGAATTGGGGAAAAGGCAGACAAAACACCTGCTGGATTAAAACAGTGGTGTTACACAAATAGGGTTGGAAGGGCTTTAACAAATTAAAATCTCAAAATTTAAGAGACTTGGATTTACTGGGGAGATCTAGCCTGGAAATTGCAGATTTCTTGAGTAGCCTAAATTTACCATGCTTTAATTCTGGAGAAATTGAGAGAATTAAATGCGCCTTTTAATCAGAGATTTCCACTGTAATTAAAGATCTTAAGAAGGGGAAGGCCCCGAGTGGCTTTAACACTTTATTCTATCAAATTTTAGTCTGCTTTTACTCCTCTCTTGGAGCATGTGTACAATGCCGTAGAGAGGCCTGACGGGTTTCCTCATGAAATGTTAGAGCTCACTATATCCCCAATGCTGAAGCCAGGTAGAGACTCCACTATAACAAATTACAGACCAATATCTTTATTTAATCTAGATATTAAAATGTATTCAAACATTTTGGCACAAAGATTGACTTTAGTTACTGGGTATTTGATACAGCTGGATCAGGTGGGATTTATGGTAGGTAGGAAAGGGGAGGATAACACCCATAGAGTGTTTGATATTATTGATGAAATACACCAAAGACGAATCTCCTCTGTCATAATGGCCTTAGACGCTGAAAAGGCATTTGACAGTGAGTTGGAGATTCTTATCGGAGACTCTGTGGGTGTTTGGTATTGTAGTTATGTGGAATTTGCTATGGCATTGTCCACGGCTCCAAGTGCTAAGATTGATGAAATTAGGTATGAGCTCAGCCAGATTCGATATTCGGAATGGCACTCGACAGGGCTGCCCGTTAGCACCCCTCCTGTATGTCCTGACTGTCAAGGTTTTAGCAGCACAATTAAGGTCTTCTCCAGATTTAAAGGGAGTGGAGATTGGAGGCCAGGATCATTTGGTGTCCATATATGCAGGCAATGTCCTTCTGATCCTGTCTACTCTAATGCACTCTGTTCCAAAAGCACTTGAGGAATTGGAGATATATGGCTGTTTTTCTAACTATAAGTTAAATCTGTCCAAGACTCAAATGATATCTTTTTATCTTTCAGATGGGCAAAAACAGGAGCTTAGAGGGCTTTTTCAGATGGATTGGTCAAATGAAATTATTACATGGGATTTGAGATACCCCTGGGTTTAGGCTCTATAATGAGAGTAAATTCGGGTTTATTAGCCGAGTTGATAGTCACGATACAAATATGGAGGGGTTTGGAGGTATCGTGGCTTGGTCGTATTAATGTAGTGAAGGCATATTTTTTATTTAGGGTGATTCTAACCCTGGTGCCTTGGGCAACCCTAAGGGAGATTGATCTGCTGTTCTTCTCATACGTTTGGGGAGCAAAGAGGCCTAGAAATCCAAGGGAAGTTCTTATGTGCGAGGTAGGCCGGGGGGGGGAATATCCTGATTTAAATAAAATTCATACATGTATGTTGGCACTTTTTTTTTCGTGTGGGATATTAAGAGGGGAAGAAATTTGGGCTGGTACAATGCTGAAAGAGCTAAATGTAGGGGGTATGATCCTATTTTCTTCTGGGTGGATCCCTCACAATTTAATAAACTTCAAATCTCTAATCGTATAGTGGGTGATGTAATAAATTGGGTTCATAAATTTGCGGGGAAGTGGAGTTTAAACTGGTTAACAAAGTCCAGTCCAATTTAGCATTTTATATGGAAAATTTGGGAGTGGCACACTGGCAAAGCTTGAGCTTAGTATTGATCAGCGACCTCTTTGAAAAGGAAATTTTTTTTTATCTTTTATTGACTGTTACTTTGAGGGTTAGATCTTCTCTTGTCAAGATTAGGGTTGGAACTAGATATAGAAGTTAAACTTTTTAAGTTGGATCTTACTTTGAATATAATTTCTAAAATTAAGGGAGTTTTGAATAGTTTAGCCCTCCTGGTTAAACCTTCTGCCATATTACGTTGGGAGGAAGATTTAGGGGCAGAATTCCCCTTACAAACCTGGTTAATGCTGGGCAATTGACCAGGAAGTCAGTACATTGTATTAACTTACATGAACATTACTATAAATTGATTCAAAGTTGGTATCTGGTTCCATCCCTTCTTGCCAGATATCAGCCTGGAGTTTGTTGTTGACGTTGCCAAAAGGCTGTGGGTACGCAGATGCATATTTGGTGGGCTTGTCCCAGCCTGGTTACTTTGATAAATAAAATAGCTAAGGTATTTTCTGATATATTTCAGAGGGATTACAATTTATCATCTTAAGCTTTTCTGTTCCATGTGGATCTTCTGATCTCCAATAATTAGCTAGCAGTTGGCTTACACTCTATTCGATCTCACATTATGCTGGTCCACTTTTGTGACTGATTGCTATGTCTTTCATAATTCTAGTGGCAAGCCGGATATGTCCCTGGGAAATATCACTGAATTTGTATTAATTTCCTTTTAAACTTACGTGTTTTCTGTCCTTATCAGACTATCTTTTGAATGAGCGAGCTCTGTGTGCTAGCATTGCAGGAAAACCTTTTCTCTTACTTATCTATGACAATACTCCCTGTAGCAACAAATTTTAATTCTCTTCTACGATGTCGGACTATCTGGGTGAAAGTGTGCATGAGCTGTTGAGCTCGTTGATCATTTAAATCAAATATAATTTGTATTTGTCCCTGTAAGGTTGGTTGTTTGCTCATATGGACCATAGTTTGTTTCAGGGTTTAATTATTATTCCTTCAGTATTTCTGATTTTTTGCCAGTAACCCTTTTCCCCAGTACTAAGAATTGTGTTCTTTGAATCCTTTTAACAAGAATCTTATGTTTTCTTCCCAGTTTTGGATAGTAAAGCGCCTAAACCAGAGGATATAGAGGAGGAAGATGACGATGTTCCTGGTAAGTATTTATGCTCTGGAAGACTGTATAAATGTGTTAAACTGTGTAAAGTGAGCCTGTCACTCTTAAGACGGGTTTTTGATCTACAAATAATTAAAACCTGCCTATTTGTTGAGTCAGGTTTTCTTAAAGCAGATTTTTGGGAGCACAGTGTTTATGGTAGTTCTCTATACAGTATGCAAATTGGATCTGTCCAGGCCATTTATCAGTCATGGTTAATTTGGATTGCTCCTGAATTACAACTTTTTCCATACAGCTTTTAACCCAGTGTTGTGCACCTCTTGTCCTTAAATGGTTATTGCTTTGCCCCAAGATTTAATTGACTTACTGCTTATTTAAAACATTGGTTAAAAAAAAACATTTTCCTTCTTTCCTAGAACTTGTAGAAAATTTTGATGAAGCGTCAAAAAATGAAGCAAACTGAGAAAAATGGAAATTCCTTGGAAGATGACATGGACTTGATTTTAACAATGAAAATCAGCTGTGTGGTTCCAAAGTTTTACAAGCAAACATGTGTTAATAGTTCCATAATATAAATATTTTGTATTTTAACAATGCTATTGCAGCATTTTCTTGCTGTTGATTTTGCGTTTTGCACTTCCCAGGACTGACCTTTTGGACAAAGTGAAAAATACCAGAAACGTCTGTCTGCTCTAAACAGCTGCTTGGAGAGCAGAAGGCTCTGACAACTCTTTATTTCTTGACCCTTATGTAGAAATAAAAAAAAAAAAAATTGGATTTGTTTCTCTTTTATCATACCATAACTATTTATTAATACTTCCTTTGAAAAGCTTTCACAACTTCAGGCTCACCTGAGCTAATGTGGATGGACTTATATTTTAAGAGATGAGATTACGGGTGGCTTTTGGGTAAATGAGTTGTTCAGTTCTGGGGCAAACCAACTTCACTACTGGGGAGTAATAAAATTTAAGACTCAAGTTTCCTTTCTAATCCCTTGAAATGCTAAGTCTCAAGTGTGTGAATGCAGAATGTGTTGGCAACCTCTTTAGCCTGGGATGAAGAACTACGGCCCCTTCCACAGTATCTCTGTTTAACTAGTGCGACCCTGCTGAGCCGCTAAATTCATTGTATAAACTGTTGTGGGAACATATGCAATCTCCATTCCTGTAACGCTGTCCCAGCAACTACACTGATGCACTGCAATTCAGTTCAGACATTGGAGTAGAGATCAGTGAGACTGCATTATATATGTCTCTGGTTTGTCGTCTGTAATACTTTTCAGTGCATTAGAGTTGAGACTGAATATTTCTTTTAGTGTCAGCTGTGCTCTAAATTTATTTGCCCTGGCTTCACCACTTTCTCATCCTGCACTGTACCTTTTTCACTGTCGTCCAATACAGGTCACTGGTACCATGGGATGTGTAGTCCCCTTTAATAGGCAGGAACAATTATGCAAATAATTTGCAAGGGGCGGAGCCTCCCCTCTTACTTAAGCCACCTTCTGGCCAGAGCCACCCATATTGATTTGTTCCTGGTGTGCTTGCACACCAGGCAGAGAACAGCTATGCTTCTTAGAGTTTTATTATTTTTTCTTCAAATATGGAATACCACCATTAGGAGGGTGACCATGGCTGTGAATGCCCTCACCCGAAGTGGCTAGTGCAGCTTCCAGGGATTTCTGTGGACCTATACCTGATGAGGGGACAGCTTGTGTTAAGCAGCTCCCCTGTTGGGGAAATTACCTCTGGTTCTTTCCCTCCCTATCATGGTCACCTGAAGACAGAAGTCTGCGAGAAAGGTGAGTCACCCATTGAGTGCTGAAGGTCCACTTGTCCCCACAGTGTCCCTTTGATGGGCTTGTATTTGGGAGTTTTAACACACTCCAGCACTCATAGGGTGTTTTTAATGCAATTTCTGTGTTATTCTCTGAGTTTTGGAGCATTGGGTATTCATTTATTTATGTTTCTCATGTATTTCATGCTTGTTTGGGCACTTTTTACTGTTTTACTAAACTTTATTAAAAATGGTGTTCCGCGCCTTTAAGCGCGGCTTTTTCCCGCTCAGCAGCAGAGCTCCTTTACTCTCTATGGGAATTCACAGTTTGGGACATATCTCTGAAACCGCTTGTCACAGCAACTTCAGAGTGGGCTCATTTTAATGCTAGGCTCCTGCTCTATCATCCGGTTGGTGTTTTATTAATGTAGGGGGTTCAGGGGGGCTTCGGGCAATGTTTGGGGTACTTGCATAGGGAAAACTACATTTCCCATGAGCGCTTAGCTCGCGCTCGTTTCTGATTGGCTGTCATGACGGCCGCCATTTTGTGGTACTTTTCCAAGGCGAGTACACTACGCAGGGACCGAGCCTTCTCTCTCCTCACCAGATTAACCCTTCGCTGGCCAGATAAGTCCGTTTTTAGACCTTTTCTGGGGTGAAACTTTAATCTTTAACACTTTTCTGGGTGATAGTGTTTGTTGTGGGGTATATTGACGCTGTGAGCATGTCTACTTCACTGGAGCTAGGGGCTAGACCCAAGACTAAGGAGGCTGGGGGGTCTTCTACCCCCATGGCGTTTTGCTCCTCTTGCCACATTGGGCTGGATTGCGATAATGTGGGGGATCTATGCCCTAATTGTACTGATAAAGATAGCAACCCTGGGCTTCCCAGCCACGCTATTGAGCCATCTTGGGTGAGGGAGTTTAAAGCTGCCACTAGGGATCTCAGATCCACGCTTCAACTCTTTCCCTCTCAGGTACAGGGGGCTCTCCAGGTCTGGCAGACCCCCTCTACTATCAGGACCTCCCTGCCTAAGCCACAAGGAGCTCCTGATATCACTGATTCTTCTGAAGAAGAACTTTTACAGGATTCTGATGCTGAGGAACGTACTGTTATTGAATCTAACAGGTCCATTGGGGACCCCTATGAGTGTGACCCTGAAGTTTCGGCTGAGGGTCTGATCAGAGCGGTTCTGAATACGCTCAACCTTCCTCTGACTCAGGAATCCACTTATGATCCTACTGATGTTTTTCAGAAAAAGCCATCTAAACCTGTTGTTTGTTTTCCAACTAACCCTACTCTTGCCCGTCTGGTTTCTGAGGCATGGAAGAATCCTGATAGATCTTCCTCTGTCTCCAAAAAGTTTGCCAAACTTTACCCTTTTCCCGAAGCGGAGCTGGCAAAATGGGTTCATCCTCCCAAGGTGGATGCTCCTGTGTCTAGACTATCCAAATCTACTGCTTTGGCTGTCTCAGATGCCTCTGCCTTGCAGGACTGGACGGATAAGAAATTAGAGCTCTCTCTTAAATCTATTTTTGCCTCTATTGGCACTGCCATGCGCCCCACCTTTGCTGTGGCATGGGTTAATAGGGCTATTGCAGCCTGGACTGAACGACTGACTGAAGCGGTTCGCCAGGATGCGCCTGTATCTGAACAGTTGCAGCTTCTTGCTAATATCACTGAAGCTCAGAACTATGTTGCTGATGCTGCTTTTGATGCTGTGCGCATGATGGCGAGGGCCTCCACTTCTTCTGTGGTGGCTAGACGCGCTCTTTGGCTGAAAATTTGGTCTGCTGATACAGCCTCTAAGAAAGCCTTGCTTTCCTTGCCCTTTCAGGGGAATTTGCTCTTTGGCTCTGAGCTCAAAGAAATGATCAGTGAGGCTACTGGCGGTAAAAGTACTCTTCTACCCTCAGTCTTTAAGAAAAAGTTTCCAGCCAAACGCAATCGGTCCTTTCGTTCCTTTCAGACTGAGACACGCTCCTCGGCCCAAACGGGTCCTCCCACTACGCGCTCCTCCTCCAAGCCCAAACAGTCCTGGAGGCCCAAAGTTGCCTCCAAGGCCAAGACCTCCAAGACTGCTTCGGCATGACTCGCCGAACCCGGGTCCGCATCCGGCTGTAGGCGGTCGTCTCCGCATCTTTCGCCGGTCTTGGGAGGAGTCAGTGGCGGACCCATGGGTTCTTCAGGTGGTGTCAGAGGGATACAGGATCCCTTTCTCTTCCCTTCCTCCTTTTCGGTTCCATTTTACTCGTCCTTCTCAGGAACCCTCAAAAAGGCGTCTGTTCGACGCTATTCAGGATCTCTTGGACAAAGAGGTCCTGGAGGCGGTTCCGCAGGGGGACACAGGTTCAGGATTTTATTCCAACCTGTTTGTGGTAGCCAAAAAGGACGGAGGAGCCCGTCCCATCTTGGATCTCAAAGATCTCAATGCCTATGTGGTGACTTCCCACTTCCGCCAGGAGTCCCTGCGCTCTGTGATTGCAGCAATGTCTCCAGGGGAGTTTCTTGCCTCCCTGGACCTTCAGGATGCTTATCTTCACATCCCTATTCATCCAGAGAGCAGGAAGTATCTCAGGATTGCCTGCCACAGGGGACACTTTCAATTTACAGCGCTCCCCTTTGGACTGACTACAGCTCCTCAAGTCTTCCAGCGGGTGCTGGGCTCCTTGATAGCGGTGCTCCATCAGGATGGGATCAGAGTGACACCCTACATGGACGATCTCCTACTGAAGGCCTCCTCAGCGGAGCTTCTCCACCAGCAGTTGCAGAGGTGCATGCACACCCTGAACCGTCACGGATGGATCCTGAATCTGGACAAGTCGGACTTGATTCCTTCTCAGAGGCTTCTGTTCCTGGGTCTCCTGTTCGACACTCGCCAATGCATGGTGTTTCTTCCAGAGGACGTGGCTCACCAGATAGCCGTCAGAGTGGCTGGGATTCTGGACATGGACGACATTCCAGTTCCGAAGTTGTCGTCCTTAGTGGGGAAGTTCATTTCCACGATCGAAGCAGTACCATTTGCCATGGCCCACTCCAGGGATCTTCAGAGATTTGTGATCCAGACGTGCAGGAATCATCCAGATCATCAACATCTGTCTGTTTCTCTTCCTCCTCATGTCGAGTCGAGTCTGCACTGGTGGTTAGATCTCTCTCATCTCTTGAAAGGGAAATCCTTTCTAGTTCCTCATTGGACCACAGTCACAACGGATGCCAGCCTTCGGGGCTGGGGTGCAGTCTGGGGTCGCTTCAGTGCTCAGGGGAAATGGGGTCTGGAGGAATCCATGCTCTCCATCAATGTTCTGGAACTTCGAGCTGTCCGGCTGGCCCTGAGGCACTGGGAGTCTCAATTGACCGGTCTTCCAGTCAGAGTAGAGTCCGACAACGCCACGGCGGTGGCTTACATCAACAGACAAGGCGGCACAAGAAGCGGTTCCGCCTGGTGGGAAGTCAAGGATATTTTGTCTTGGGCAGAAGATCACGTGCCTGTCATCTCTGCAGTTCATATTCCAGGCGTGGACAACGTCATGGCAGACTTCCTCAGTCGTCACACCGTCGACAGCGGTGAATGGGCTCTTCACCCAGAGGTGTTTCACATGCTCACTCAACGGTGGGGGATGCCAGTGGTGGATCTGATGGCTACCAGACACAACAGGAAGGTTCCGGTGTTTTGCTCCCGTCTGAGGGACTCCCTTGCTCTAGCGGTGGATGCCTTGTCGATCCCTTGGGACTTCTCCCTGGCTTACATCTTCCCCCCTCTTCCTCTATTGATCAGAGTTATTCAGAAGTTGAAGAGAGAACGTTGTCCTGTCATCCTGATTGCTCCAAACTGGCCTCGCCAGTCCTGGTTTCCGGAATTGATGGCCATGTCAGTGAAGGATCCAATCCCACTTCCAGCCCGTCCGGACCTGCTTCTTCAGGGGTATCTGTGGAAAGAGGATGTTCACTCTCTCCGTTTGATGGCATGGCGGTTGAATCCTCGATTCTAGCTAAGAAAGGCTTTTCTCCTTCTGTGGTGTCGACGATGCTCAGTGCTCGTAAGCCTGTGTCTTCCAAGATCTATCATCGCATTTGGTCAACTTTCGTGACATGGTGCTCTGTCAAGCAGTTGTCTCTTGACTTCCATCTTCCCACTGTCCTGGCCTTCTTGCAGGACGGTGTGGACAAGGGGCTCAGTCTGAGTTCCCTCAAAGTTCAGACCTCTGCCTTGTCTGTGTTTTTCCAGGAACGGATTGCCATCCTTCCTGATGTGAAAGTCTTCTTCCAAGGTGTGACTCATGTTCGACCTGCCTTCAAGAGTCCTGCTCCCCAGTGGGATCTCAATTTGGTGCTGGGAGTTCTTCAGCGACCACCGTTTGAATCCTTGGCTTCCATTCCATTACGTCTTGTGACTTGGAAGATGGCCTTCCTTTTGGCTATTGTGTCAGTACGCCGGGTGGCAGAGTTACAGGCATTGTCTTGTAAACCTCCTTACCTGGTGTTCCACAAGGATAAGGCTGTGCTTCGCACTACCAAGGAATTCTTACCCAAGGTTGTGTCTGAGTTTCACATCAATCAGGAGATTGTGGTTCCCTCTTTCTGCCCTAATCCTTCATCTGACAAGGAAAGAGATCTCCATTTGTTGGATGTGGTGCGTTGCCTCAAGTTTTATGTTCACCGCACCGAATCTATCAGGAAGTCTGACGCTCTATTCGTCATTCCTGAGGGGCCTAGGGCAGGAAGACCGGCTTCCAAAGTTACCATTGCCTCTTGGATTAAGGCTACCATCCGTGAAGCCTATAAGTTGAGGAATCAGCATGTTCCCTTCAGGGTGACTGCCCATTCCACCAGATCTATTGGGGCCTCCTGGGCCTACGAGAATCAAGCTTCTGCTGATCAACTGTGCAGAGCGGCCACTTGGTCCTCTGTGCACACTTTTTCTAAGCACTACCGAGTTGATGTACTGGCATCGGCTGATGCCAGCTTTGGAAGGAAGGTCCTGGAGGCGGTCTTGCCTGTGTAGGTCTTCCGCTCTGTGATCCTTAGTGCTTCCTTACTGTTGAGCCCGGTTGGCTCGTGTTCCGTGTGCTGTGTTAAGTTCAGGGATTGTTCCCTTGATTGGTGTCCGTTGACACTTACAGTTTGGGCTATGTTATCAACTGGTTAACAGTTCTAGTGACTTGGGCCTTGCGCCTGGTCCTTGCCTTACTTCCCGCCTCTGGATCAGCTCAATGTTTGTACATCCCATGGTACCAGTGACCTGTATTGGACGACAGTGAAAATAGGATTTTAGTCTTACCTGTTAAATCCTTTTCACTTAGTCCATACAGGTCACTGGTCTCCCACCCTGTCAAGGGACCAGTCTTGGCTCTCCTGTGGCATTCAGTGGGAGACCGTTCGGGCATGCTCACAGGAGTCTTTCTTTTTGCTTACCTGGGGTCAGTTTAGGGTCTCAAATCAATATGGGTGGCTCTGGCCAGAAGGTGGCTTAAGTAAGAGGGGAGGCTCCGCCCCTTGCAAATTATTTGCATAATTGTTCCTGCCTATTAAAGGGGACTACACATCCCATGGTACCAGTGACCTGTATGGACTAAGTGAAAAGGATTTAACAGGTAAGACTAAAATCCTATTTTTCATCTTCATTCTCCCTCCTTTGTGGGCTGTAGGCCTCTTTAGGCTTTGTATACCAGTGGTATCCAGCATATTGCTAAGTGATGTGTTCGACACACATCTGCACCTCAAATTAAGTTTATGCTACTGTTAACTTTGTATATTTTAAAAGAGTACATTTCTCTATTGCAAGCACTGTGTGTATACTCTTCGTGCTGACTGTTTACTTCAATGTCCTAGCACCTTCTGTGTTTCATGAAAAGCAATGATGTTCATGGTTTTCCATTTAATAGAACAGGGCAAAGGATTTTCATCTAATGTGGTGTTCATCAGTCGGAGAAGTGACGCACTACCCCCACACATGGTAGAACACTGTGCCAGTCTAAGGAACATGTAGATAAATCTGCATTTTGTTCATCTACAAGACCTGTGAGCACGTTTTCTTTCCATTGAGTTATCGGAAAAAAAAAAATCTGCCTGGTGGGTCATGTGCATGTATATTGCAGTTAATAATGGAGAAACAGCAGGTGCTGCATCTTAACCCCTTAACGACCCTTGACGGTCATAGTACGTCAAGGGTCGATTTGACTGAACGACCGATGATGTACTATGACCGTCATCGAATTCCGGGCTCCCCCCACGGCTGCGCGATGTTCGGGGAGTCCGGAATGCTCCGTTGTCATTCAGTCGCGTCCGGGTCTGGATTCCCTGGTCGTTAAGGGGGTTAAAGGAGAACAAATCATAGTACATTGTATTCTATATATTATAACCAAAAGGTCTTGCGTAGTCTTGACAGACTAACCTCCATTATATTGGTTTGATTTAAACGGGGCCTTTAACACTAAACGCTACAGAGGTATTGCAACACATTGTGGAGCAATATGTTTGAAGCCTTTTTAGTATACAGGGGGTTAAAATCCCACTTGAGATTTTTTGTCTCCTGTAGGAAATGGTTTGCCACAGAGTTGATCTGTTTCTTTTGATGAAGGCCATCAAACTGCTGCCCCGAAATCCATTTGAGTTCAACACCTTGATTTCTAAAGACAGGCATGTCAGTCACACTAAATCAATTTGAATAATTACCTAAGGTGCAGCCTGTTGCAGAATTGCTCCAGTTTGCTCTTCTTTCATCCAACATGAAACAAGGGAACAGGGAAAAGTATTCTCCAGCCAGGAGTGCAGCGCACTTGTCTAAAAAGCCAGTAAACTTTTTTTATGGAAAAAAATATATATTGTAGGGATTTTCCTATTGAGTAAAATAAGGGTACTCCCACTGCCGAGAGATTTATATTTCCAGAGTTATTACAGTTTAAACACATGTTTCTGTTGTCCAATACAGGTTACTGGTAACTCCTGGAGGCGTCAGTCCCTTTAAGTAGGCAGGAACATTCTCTAAATGTATGCAGGTGGGATGGAGCCTCCCTTCCTACTCAGGCTGCAGCCCAGCTAGCCAACTCCAGAATTGTTTGTTCCTGGGTGTGAACACACCAGGTGGAGAACACCTCATCGTTGGTTTTAGTTTCTTTTTTTATTTTTCTGTCAGATATGGAATACCACCATTAGGTGGGTTACCATGACTGACAAATGCCCTCCAAAGAGTCTAGCTCAGTATCCAGGTGCTTTTTGGTGGACCTTGACCCCTGAAGGGGGAAAATCTTGGGTACAAGTGCTTCCCCATGGATTATCCACTGAGGTGATTCTCACTACATGGTAACCTGAAGACAGAAGATCTGCAGGAGAGGTGAGCTACCTTTGAGTACTGCAGGTCCACTTGTCCCACAGTGCTCCTTTGCTGGGCTTTTATTTGGGAGTTCTCGTTGTGCACTCCTGCACTCATTGGGTGTATATGTGTGTGTGTGTGTGTGTGTGTGTGTCTGTTGGGTATTTGGAGCAGGTTTATGTGGTAACTTAACCCTTAGTCTGCTGGTTTGACACGTTTAATGGGTTTTCTACACTTTCCTTACTGGGTCAGTGTTTTCTTATTGTGCACACATGTTCACTATGTTTTTCATGTTTTAACTTTCTGGTTTAACTTTTACTAAATTTATGTACCATGCCTTTAAGGCATGCTTTACCCCATAGACTCCATTGCTCCATTCACTTTCTATGGGACAACACTGTTCGGGACGTATCTCTGCAACCTCTTCACACAGCGACTTCAGAGAGGGCTCATTTTAATTGTCTACCGTTGCTCTATCATCCGGTTTATAGTTCAAGTGTGTTGGGGCTTTGGGCGCTGTTTTGGGGTACTTTTTGGGAAAAACTGCATTTCCCACGAGAGCTTGATTCACACCTATTTTCTGATTGGCTCCCGTCGTGGCAGCCATTTTGGAACTTTTCTCAATGAGTATCCTACACAGGGCTTAGACTCTCCTTTTCTCCCCTGCAGACTGACCCTTCGCCTGCCATAACAGTCTATATTTAGTGTTTCTGGGGTGAAATATCAATCTTACACACTACAATTGGGTGATTCATTGTTCAGTTGGTTATTTTGACAACGTGAGAATGTCTGTACCGCTGGAGCTAGAGGCTAGACCTAAGACTAAGGAAGCTGGGGTATCAGTAGCCCCCATTGCGCATTGCTCTTCCTGTCACACAGGGCTACCTAGAGTGTTCTCTGGTCATTTCTGCCTAGCAGGTTCTGAAGTTCCTGGCAGCAACCCAGGGCCCTCCAGCCATGCTATTGAGCCAGCTTGGATGCAAAAGTTTAAGGCTGCAACTAGAGACCTTAGGTCCACTTTACAGCTTTTTACATCCCAGATACAGGGGGCACTTCAATTATGGCAGACCCCCCTCTACTATCAGATCCTCCCTGCCTCAACCACAGGGAGCACCTGATGTGTCAGATTCTTCTGAGGAAGAATTGTTGCAAGATTTGAATGTTGAGGTTGGTACTATTTTGGAACTGTATTGTCCACTCAACATTCCATCAGTTCAGGTGGTTCCCTCTGATGTTTTTCAGGTGCCTGCAAAGCCCCTTACTTATTTCCTCCTAACCCAACTCTTGACTACTTTGTTCTGATGCATGGAAAAATCCAGGCAAGTCCTCTTAAGTGTCTAGAAAGTTTGCTAAACTTTATCCCTTTTCTGAAACAGAAATGGCTAAATGGGTTCATCTCCCTGAGACTAGACTGTCTAAATCTACTGCCTTACCTGTTGCTGCTTCTGCGCTGCAAGATTGTACTCACAAGAAACTTGAAGTTTGCCTCAAGTCCATTTTTGCTTCTATTGGCACTGCTATGTGTCCACCCTTTGCTGTTGCATGGGTTAACCAGGCTATTGCAGTCTGGACCGAACAGCTCACTAAGGCGGTCCGTCAGGATGCGCCTACTTCGGAGAAATTGTCTTCTTGCTAATATATCTGAAGCTCAACATTGTTTCTGCTGCTGACTTTGATGCCATCCGCATGATGGCAAGGGCCTCCAGTACTTCTGTGGTGGCTAGGTGTGCGCTTTGGCTTACGATTTGGTCTGCTGACACAGTTTCCATGAAAGTTTTGCTTTCTTTGCCTTTCAGGGTACTTCCTTGTTTGGATCTGAACTTAAGGAACTAATTAGTAAGGCCACAGGGGGTAAGAGTACTCTTCTGCCCTTGGTCTTTAAAAAAAAAAAAAAAAAAAAGTTGCAGTTTAAGCGTAACTGGCCCTTTTCATTCCTTTCAAACTGAGACACGTACGACGAACCAGGCGGTTCCATCAGCTCCGTGTCCCTCCTCCAAGCCCAAGCAGCAATGGAAGCCCAAGGCCGCATCCAAGCCCAAGACTTCCAAGACTGCTTCGGCATGACTCACCGAACCCGGGTCCGTATCCTGCTCTGGGTGGTCGTATCCGCCCCTTCTGCGGGATTTGGAAAGATTCAGCGTCGGACCCATGGGTTTTACAGGTGGTGTCAGAGGGATACAAGATCCCTTTCTTTTCCCTCCCACCTTTTCGCTTTCATCCTTCTTGTCCTCCTCAGGAAGTCGAGAGAAGCTGTCTGTTCGAAGATGCTATTCAGGCTCTTCTGGACAAGGATGTCCTGGAGCCAGTACCTCCTTCAGACAGGGGTTCAGGATTTTATTCAAACCTCTTTGTGGTGGCCAAGAAGGACGCCAGATGCCGCCCTGTTTTGGTTCTGAAAGATCTCAATTCCTTTGTAGTGAAGACTCATTATCGTCAGGAGTCTCTGCGCACAGTGATCGTTGCCATTTCTCCGGGGGAGTTCCTTGCTTCTCTGGACCTTCAGGATGCGTTTTTGCACGTCCCAATCCATCTAGAGAGCAGGCAGTATCTGAGGTTTGCCTGTACCAGAGGTCATTTTCAGTTCTCAGCCCTTCCATTTGGTCTGACAACAGCCCCCCCCCCCCCCCCCAGGCTTTCCAACTGGTTCTTGGGGGCCTTGATATCAGTCCTCCGTCGGGACGGCATCAGTGACGCCATACATGGACGACTTGCTTTTGAAAGCATCATCTGTGGACCTTCTTCATCAGCAGGTCCAGACCTGCATTCAAGTTGGACCTTGTTCTGTCCCAGCAACTGGTCTTCCTGGGTCTTCTGTTCGATACTCAGAAGTGCAGGGTGTTTCTACCGGATGAGGTAGCCCATCAAATTGCTCAAAGGGTCTCAATGATCCTATCCCGCGATCGGATCCCGGTTCCGAAGTTGTCTTCTCTGGTGGGGAAGTTCATCTCCACGATAGAGGCGGTTCCTTTTGCCATGGCACACACCAGGGAACTTCAAAGATTTGTGATGCAGACATGCCGGGACCGACCAGATCATCAGAAGCTATCGATTTCTCTTCCTCCTCATGTCGAGTTGAGCTTGGAGTGGTGGTTGGACCTTTCCAATCTCCTGAAGGGGAGATCCTTCCGGATTCCCTACTGGACCAAGGTCACAACGGATGCCAGCCTCTTGGGGTGGGGAGCTGTTGTGGGTCGCTTCAGTGCTCCGGGGACGTGGTCCAGGGAGGAGTCTTCTTCCCATCAATGTTCTGGAACTTCGAGCAATATTTCATGCGCTACGCCATTGGGAGTCTCAACTGGAGGACTGTCCAGTCCGAGTGGAATCCGACAACGTCACCGCGGTGGCTTACATCAACAGACAGGGCGGGACAAGAAGTCTCACCGCTTGGTTAAGGCCATTCTGTCCTGGGCAGAGGTTCACGTTCCTGTCATTTCCGCAGTGCACATTCCAGGCGTGGACAACGTCATGGCAGACTTCCTCAGTCATCACACAGTCGACAGCGGAGAGTGGGAACTACGTCCGGAGGTGTTTCAACTCCTAACTCAGAAATGGGGGGTACCTCTAGTGGATCTGATGGCAACCAGGCACAACAGGAAGGTTCCAACGTTCTGCTCCTGGTGGAGAGACACTCTAGCTCTGGCTGCCGATGCAATGTCCATTCCCTGGACATTCTCCCTGGCCTATATTTTTCCTCCTCTTCCGATGTTAAGGGTGATACATAAATTGAAAGTGGAACGTTGTCCGGTGATCCTGATCGCTCCCAATTGGCCTCGTCAGTCCTGGTATCCGGAGCTTCTGGCCCTATCAGTGGCGGAGCCCTTTCCGCTCCCCCCTTGTCCAGATCTTCTTCTGCAGGGTCACCTGTGGAAGGAAGATGTTCATCGACTCAATTTGACGGCCTGGAGGTTGAATCCTCGATTTTAAGGAAGAAAGGGTTTTCTTCTGCTGTGGTGTCTACTATGCTTAGTGCCCGTAAGCCTGTTTCTTCCAAGATCTATCACCGTGTCTGGTCGACATTTGTGTCTTGGTGTGCTGACAAGGATCTGTCTCATGAATTTCATCTTCCCACTGTCCTGGCCTTTTTGCAGGATGGTGTGGATAAAGGACTCAGTCGGAGTTCTCTTAAGGTTTGGACTTTGCTCTCTGTCTTTTTTCCAGGAGAGCATTGCTATCCTTCCTGATGTCAAGGTTTTCTTCCAGGGCGTTGCTTATGTGCGTCCTGCCTTTTGGAGTCCGGCTTCTCAGTGGGACCTTAATTTGGTTTTGGGAGTTCTCCAACGTCCTCCCTTTTAGTCTTTGGCTACTATTCCTTTATGTCTCTTGATGTGGAAGATGGCTTTCCTTCTGGCGATTGTGTCAGTTCGCCAAGTGGCGGAGTTACAAGCTCTTTCTTGTAAACCACCTCATCTGGTGTTTCATAAGGATAAAGCGGTGCTTCGCACCTCTAAGGAGTTCTTACCTAAAGTAGTCTCCGAGTTTCACATCAATCAGGAGATTGTGATGCCCTCTTTCTGCCCTAACCCCTCGTCTGACAAGGAAAAGGATTTCCACTTGTTGGACGTGGTGCGTTGTCTCCAGTTTTATGTCCATTGCACAATCTATCAGGAAGTCCGCTCTGTTCGTCATTCCTTAGGGTCCTAGGGCAGGGAGACCTGCATCCAAGGTGACTATTGTGTCACGGATCAAGTCCCACTATTCATAGGGCCTACGAGTTGAGGAATAAGCATGTCCCCTTTCGGGTCACGGCTCATTCCACCAGGTCTCTTGGGCCTATAAGAATCAAGCATCTGCTGATCGGCCACTTGGTCCTCTGTGCACACCTTTTCGAAGCACTAACATGTGGATGTGCTGGCTTCAGCTGATGCCAGCTTCGGGAGGAAGGTCCTGGAGGCAGTCTTGCCTGTCTAGGATCCTCTTCTTCTCGGGTTCTTAGTGCTTCCTTACTGTTGAGCACTGTTGGCTCTAGTTCAGTGTGCTGTGTTAAAATTCCTAGGGTGTTTTTACCCCTGTTTGGTGTCCGTTGACACTTCAGTTTTGTTGGGATCTTTGACCGGTTGGTTCATAGACATCCTGGAGACTTTGGGGGCCTTGCGCCTGGTCCTTGCCTTCTTCCTGCCTTTGGGAAACTCAATGGTTGGGCATCCCAGAGTTACCAGTAACCTGTATTGGACGACAGAGAATAGGATTTTAGTTACCTGTTAAATCCTTTTCACTGTCCATACAGGTTACTGGTCTCCCACCCTGTCAAGGGACCATGCTTGGCTCTCCTGTGGGAGTCCTTCGGGGCATGCTCACAGGAGTCTTCTTCCTTTCTACTATCTAGTCTAGTTGGTTCTCAAACAATTCTGGAGTTGGCTAGCTGGGTTGCAGGCTGAGTAGGAAGAGAGACTCCACCTCCCACATACATTTAGAGAATGTTCCTGCCTACTTAAAGGGACTGACGCCTCCCAGAGTTACCAGTAACCTGTATTGGACGACAGAAACATGTTTAAACTGTAATAACTCTGGAAATATAAATCTCTCGGCAGTGGGAGTACCCTTATTTTACTCAATAGGAAAATCCCTACAATATATATTTTTGCCATGATGGCAACTCCCTCCCTGTTTCACTTTACCCCATCTCCACAGGGCTTTTTAGACAAGTGTACTGCACTCCTGGCTGGAGGATACTTTCCCTGTTCCCTTGTTTCATGTTGGATGAAAGAAGAGCAAACTGGAGCAATTCTACAACAGGCTGCACCTTTAGGTGTTGTTTGTTTTTTTTTTTGCATTAGCAGTTCCCTCTAGTGCTCAAATTCTAATTAGATTTACTGTTAGATTCTAATGGAGAAGAATGTCAGACGTACAGTTCTCCATAGAATGTAATAGAAACTGCCTATCAGAACTTCCAGGAAGTAAACACAGTAAATTCACTTCATGATTATTTAAAATGCCATACATTTTGAATAAAACACATGACAGCGACGGGAGTGACCTTGTCTTATTCAGCAGGAAGTTCTCTGTAAAATGCGTTTTCGTTAAAAAAAAAAAAAAAAAAAAAAATTACTGCTCCTTTAAGCCGCCTCCATGGAATTGCATCTGGGAAAAGATTTTGTTAGCCTTTATTATGTTTTAATCTTTTGTTCAACTTACATGGCACTGAGTAATTTCTTATTAGGTGGGCTCCTATAGTTGGCCTCTGTGATGAATTTGGACCAGGCTGCTTTTAAGGGACCGGAGTCTGCTAGAGGATTACTCAACCATTTTTTCCTCTGCTGCCAAATAATCTATAGGAGTCTGAAGCAGATTCCAGTTTGAATGCATAGGTCCTGTGATTATGCCTCCTCCCTTGTCTGGCTAGCTGCCACATTCTGAGGTATATGGTAAAACTGCAAGTTCTGCTCTCTCCAATGCCCTTCCTCTTCATCGGTGGCATCCTTTATTCTTGCCAAAATGTACTTCATTTTAATCCTATATGTGGAAACTCTGCCTTCAAGAAATAGATGCTCGAGATTGCCATATTGGATGGGGAATTGGCAGCAACACTTTCTGCAGAGTTGTGTGGACTTCCATGGGGAATCAAGGGTTTATACTACCTTTTTGCTCTTAGATGAACTGATGCCATGGGGGAATAAATGCAATGGCTAAAGAGCAACTATGCCATTCAATACTTGTGGAGGGATAAACTTTCCCATGTGACTTTTTCCCCTCCCAGTCTGCAGGGAGTAGTAAGGGAAGGTCTTGTGCTTCTTCTCTAAAATATGTGATACACTGTGTTGGACACCCCCCTCACCTTCTACCATTTGACAACTATTTTCTATTGCATTTCTGCTTGTATTCTGTATTTTGGAGGTCTTGTGGGCAAGTCAACAACCACCAGGGCTTTGGAAGTCTAGCCACTAGCCCTTTATTCATGTCTGACTAGTCTTCCCAGGTACTCTGCTGGTTCTGTATGTCCACACCAGCATCTTGGCCTGTCTGCTATTCAACATGAGCCTATATGTAAGTTAAGGCAATGAAATCTCCTGTCTAGCTCCCCTTAAGACAGTCATTTTGTAAGGGGGATTCCTCTGAGAAGGGGAGAATTAGCAAAGACTATTTTGATTAGTCCTTTACACATTCTTATTAGTTTGAAGATCTTGGATCACCTGGTGAGGGTCTTACAAGGGCAGTTTTAGAGACACTGAAGGTTTGAGGGTTCTGACTAGTTCTTCATCCCCATATAAAGAGACACAAGTGAGGGAGGCTGTAGTCCGTTGTCCCACCACCAATCATAATACCTTCTACCAGGTTTGTTTTGGAGTCTGTGTTCTGTCATCACTTCTATGTCCAAGTGAATATTTAGCTTCCCTAGACAAAACTCTTATCTGCATATTTCTATCCATGCAGATCAGAGCTTCATTCAGGTTGCTTTTCAAGAGTGTTCTTTTCAGAGATCCTGCTTCCTTTTGTGCTGGTGTCTGCTCTGGATTGTTAAAAACATGTTGGCTGCCTATATTAATTCCCTAGGTATTTCTCTTGCTATCTGTCTGGATGACGTTTTGTTAAATGCTACTGCAGAGGAGGCTCTGCACCTTCAGATTCAATCCTGTCATTTTGGAACTGTTTGGATAGTCTTTCAAGAATATTTCTCTGGTTCTATCCCAGGTCTTGGCATGAGTTTCAACACTCCTCAGAAACCAGTCTTTCTTCCTGAGTAAAAGTTTCAGTTATTGTCTCGACAGGTGTCGCAGGCTTCACATTGCCCATCAGAGAGAGTATGGGAGTACATGAATGTGTTTTGGCTTATCTGGTCTCTGCCTTAGAGGTGGTCTCTTTTGCTAGATTTCACACACAGTAGCTGCAGCTGGAGATTCTCAAGAATTGATCCAGTCAGCAGTGTCTTTTTCCCTTTATGAGGGAGCAGGAGCAACATGGTTGGGACATAGCTGAGTGCTTAAAGTACTATGTTTATTACAGTTTTTCATAAAACTGAATTATTTGGCATTTCCGAGGGCCCTAGTGTGATCCAAGCTTGTATCTAAGGTGATGCTGACTTCCTGAATTAAGGTGACCATCTTCCATACCTACATTCTCAGGGGAAAAAAAAAATCATGTGCCTTTTAGAGTCACAGCTCATTCTACCAGTGTGGTGGGTACTTTCTGTGCCTACAAGAGCCAGATCTCTGAATAGCAGTTATATAAGGCAGCAACATGGTCATCCTTTCACACTTTTGTTAAATACTACCATGTCTGAAGCCAGCTTTGGATGGAAGGTCCTGCAGGCCCCTGTGTGTAGGTGACCATTTTGCCTTTAATGCCAGTAACCTGGTTTTACCTGTTACTTGGCTTGGTGTGTAGGCGCCCATTTAACTTGAGGTTCATATTTGTTCGACTTCTGTTGGACCAGATATGCATAGGTTTCTCATGGTTTGGGGGAACTATGGGACCCAATTTTGAACAATTATTGAATTTTCACATCTTGTTTGACTGGTGCCATTTCTCATTTGTGGCTATTTTCCAGTGCTTCACTTTAATATTTCCCCCCAAAAGTGTATTTTTGAAAAGTAGATAACGTAGGCTTTCATTTTAGGTTTTTGTTGTTTTTTTTTCAAATTTTTTACACAGCCATTTTACCACCAATCCTGTGAAAACTTGATGTAAGGAAAAACCATTCAGCAGTTTTCACACTTAGGTTTCAATGCTGATGTGAATTTCAAGCACAGGATAGGTGGAGATTTTATAAACTGCATTGATGTTCGGCTCCTTCTGAGTACGGCAATGCCCCATATGCATTGGTTTGTCAGGGTTTGGGGGAGCTACTGGAACCAGTTAGAATGTGCGTTTCCATTTAGACATGCCATTTTTACTGCTGGTGCCTTGTCTCATTTTGGGCTGTTTGGCAATGCTGCAATTAATTTTACTCCCAAAAGTATATGTTGTAGAAGAGCAGACCACCCTGGATTTCATTCTATTTGCTTTTTAGCAATCTTTGTTTCCACTCTATCACCAATCCCTCCCAAAACCTGCAGTAAGGCAGAGAAACACCATTTTTTCACACTTATATTTGTGTTGCTCTGGATTTCAATCAGATGATATTTGCAGATTTTTTAAATGCTTTACATTAGTGTTACATCATCTGAATACAGCAATGCTACATATGCATAGGTTTGTCAGGGTTTGGGGGAGCTACTGGGCCCAGTTGGAACATTGCGTTTCCATTTTCAGACATGGAAAAAATTTGAGGTCCATTGCTTCCCATTATATTTTGATCGTGTTAGATCTAAGGACGGATGTCTTTTGAAAAATAAAAAAATAATTTTTCAGGGGGAAAAGTGGCCAAATAATAAAATAAACTTTACAGCACTGCTGCATTGTGCCTGCGTGGTATTACTTGAAGCAGTCACCCATGCAGAGGCCAGGTTTGTAAGGGCAATCAGGACAGTAAGTGGTGTCTATCCATATTCCCTTGCTGTTGCAAACCCTGCAGGGCTTTTGTGGCTTTTTCTTTTGTGGGGATTTTAAAAATAAAATGAACTACCCTGCGTCTTGGTGGAATTATTTCTGTTGCCCCTTGAAACAAAAATTGGGAAATAAGTTGGAGCGGACACTGCAAAACACTAAATTATGGAGTTTGGTTTGCCAATTTGAAAAAAAAAAAAAAAAAAAAATTGTATACTGCAGTCTGCATCATGTAAATGGCAACCTTTTTGTGCCATGCCCTACACTTTCTCATGGTAAGGTACGGCTGCATGAGTTGATCACACAGATCAACTCCCGCATGTGTGTGTTATAATCTCTGATGCAAACTGACTTTCTTAGTACCCCCCTGCTGCCACGAACAGAGACTGCCACAGTTTTGTGCGCATGCATGGTGGTAAGCATGTAGATTTCTTTTTTGTCCTTAAACTTAACTGCCTGCAGCTGTTCTTGGCACAAAGCTAAAGACGTCCTGGTTTTTAGTTTTTTAGCTACAAGTTCTTTGGGCATATCCCTGCAATTGCGCCTAACAGTGCCACAGGCCACGGTGTCAATATAAAAAAGTGACTTAACTACTACGCTAGCCCCCTTTTATTTATCAACATATAACTGATAACCTTTTTTTAATAAGGGGTAAATTACATCCCAAACTATTTTCCCATTTGTTCCCAGAGATTCGTGGCAACCAGGAGGATCAAGTTGGCTGTCCTTGCCCTCATAAATTCGAAAAGCCTTGGTATAGCCTGTGGCACTTTCGCACAATTTGTAAAATGTAATGCCGAATTTGGCACGGGGGGGGGGTTCTTTTGGGAGGCACAGGGTATTGTCACTCAAATGCATAAAGCGCAATATAATATGATATCTAGTCCTGGTCATTGTTTTATCATATCATATATATGGGTTTTTACTCCAGTATGATCTAGTACTTGTGGTTTTTTTTTGGTTTTTTTTATTATTCCCATTGTCATTGTTAGGGCCCAGAATTTCTTGAATTCTAAAATGTCTGTGGGATATTTCTTCCTTGGAAACTAACGCTGATGGGTTGGCGGCAATATATTGGGCTGCATATAAATTGGTTTGTGACACAATTTCCCCCAGAATTTTTCCCCAAAAAATAAATCAAAAACTGGATAAATCCTGCCACATCCACTTGAATTCCTGGGTTTCCTGTGAATTCAGGAATTTGTGGGCATAAATTGGTTGGTGATACCCATTCATTTGTGTCCGCAGGAGTGGTAGTACTTGTGGCAACTCTTGGGGCATTTTTTTGGGAAGGTCTTTGGACAGTTTCTGGGGAAGCTCTTGAGGTAGTGCGTCTTTTCTTGAAAGAAGGCCCAGCATCATCACTAGAGCTGCTTTCACTCTCAGAAAACTGACTGATGTCGAAGTCTGACGCAGTGTCTGTGGCCAAAAAGGCATATGCCTCTTCTAAACTGCACCTCCACTGCATTGTGAACTCTAAATAAATTACTAACTTCTCGTAAAAACCTACCCACCTACTACTTAACTATTTACTTTTTTTTTTCCTGCACCTACCTAGCCAACTACCTATTTAAACTAGCTTATAATAAAAATAAATCTTTAAATAAAATAAACTTTTTTTTTTTTCCTACTCCTAAACCTAAATATATCCCTAATCTTTACCCTAACCCATGTACTCCCTGAACCTACCCAACCCAACTACCTATTTAAACTATCTTATAATACAAACTAAATTTTTAGATAGAATAAACTGTTTTTTTCCTACGCCACTCCTAAACCTAAATCAGTCCCTAAGCCTTAACCTAACCCACGTATTCAGTGGACCTACCTAACCCAATTCAGCTACCTATCTAAACTATAATTATTTGTTCTAAAAATCATTAAAAAATGAATTTTTAATAAAATCCTTTTTTTTCTTCTGTGTCCCTCCCCGGCATTAACTTGGGTTATTGTCTCCGCCCTCCAGCTGGGTAGGACTTCCTCCAAAGCTTTAAACTTCCGGCTCCGCTCTCTGCCCTCAGTTTTTTTGTCCTACCCAGCTGGATAGAACTTTGTATTTTTCTGAAAGGAAACCGAATTCGGATCGCGTGTAAGCACTGTCCATATCCCCTTGCACTAAGCGCGATTCGGCGGTGGATCATAGGCTTCTATTATGGCAACTTCCCTTCCTCGCCCTCTTAAGTATGGCGAGCAGGGTAGGGGTGCAAAAAGTAAGATTGTACTCACTAAGGCATTGTCCTACCTCGCCCTCTGGGATGGCGGGCAGGATCCTTTCCCTCCATTGCAGTGGCCATGGAGCGGGCCTGTACAGAAACAGAAAACAGGAATTGATACGAGTTCCTTTAATTCCTATGCGTTCCAAGAGTGGAACGCACGCTATCGGAAGCGGTCTTGAGCGCCAAGAATGAGCCGGTCACCGAAGGAGGAAGGCCGTGTGCACCTTTACTATTTAAGGCAAAACAGCTTAATGCATTTATATATATTTTTTATGTTATTCCTGTTGAGAATTGCTTATTTCTGCTTGTTTCTTTGCTCTGGGCTACTATGTCTACCCCTAAGAGCAAAGACAAGGATAAGGATAAAGAAAAGGAGAAGGAGAAGTCAGCTTCTGAGCCCACTCCTAAGGAAGACAAGGGCCAGTCAAAACCTAAAACATGTCTGGCTTGTGAGGCTAAGCTAAACCCCTCTGATAATGGGAAGCTTTGCCAAGATTGCTTAAAAAAGGCTGCGGGTCCAGATATGACCTCCCAGTTCACAGAATTCCTGTCATGGATGAAAGCATCCATGCAGGATACTTTTAACGCCATGCAGGAGAAAGAACCTGCAAGGAAGCATCCTAGGATGGATCCAGGAGAAGGAACTTCATCTCAACAAGAGGATTATTGCATTGATCAGGACCTATTTGATCCTGACTCAGATTTATCTTCCGAAGAGGAAGGAGAGATTATTGAAGAATCAGGATCATTTGGGATGGATAAAATAGACTGCTTAGTTTGTTTGGTTAGGAAAGCTTTGGGGATCACAGATGTCCAGCAAGAAAGAGATGTTATGGACACCGCCTTTTTGGGAAAGAGAAAAGAGATTCCAGTTTTTCCTATCCATCAATCTATCTTTGACCTAATAAAATCAGAATGGAAGATTGGTGACAGAAGATCTAGCGCTTCTGAATGTTTTTCAAGGATGTATCCTTTTAAGCAGGAGGAGGTAGAGCCTTGGGTGCTCCCTCCTAAAATAGACGCCTCTATCGCCCAGTTAGCGAAGCGTACTACGCTTCCCTTAGAAGATGGAACATCATTACGGGATCCTATGGAAAGAAAGCTTGATGGGATCCTAAAGTGTCAGTTTGCAGTTTCAGGGCAGAATCTAGAAGCTTCTACTGCTGTAGCATGTGTTACTAGAGCTATGCGTATTTGGTTATCTGATCTTGAGGAGAAGATCGAATCCAGTGTTTCTAGACAGAAGTTGCTTAAAGATGTAGCTATTATGAAAGAAGCTACTAACTTTATGTGTGATGCCTCCCTAGACATAATTCGTCTTAATGCAAGGACATCTGCTTTGTCGGTGGCGGCTAGAAGGGCCCTATGGTTAAAACCTTGGAGTGCTGATTCCTTATTGAAGGCAAAGTTAATTGCTTTGCCTTTTACAGGGGCATCTCTGTTTGGGGAGCGTCTTGAGGAAATCATTAAGAAGGCTTCAGGGGGGAAAAGTTCCTTATTGCCCCAGGCCCACAGGTCCAGAGCATCGTCACCTAGATCTTCGGCCTCAAAATTTAGGCACTCTTCCTTTCGGGATCAATCTAGATTTCAAGGTAGACCCTATTCTAGAAAACAGGCATTTGGCAACAATCCCAGAGGGGGCTACAGGAAGGATTCCTTTAAGAAACCCCAGTCCAAGGAAAAGTTCCAATGAGGAACAGCGAACCCTAGCTCCAAGCTCAGTCGGGGGCAGGCTGAGTCTATTTCTTTCTGCCTGGATTCTTCGGACAGAACCAGACCGTTGGGTTCAACAGATCTTAGAGTTAGGGTATTCGCTGGAGTTCATAAGTGCCCCTGCTATCCCACACTTCATCAGGTCCAGGGTTTCTCCCAACCCTGTAAAGAAAAAAGTCCTCATGGAGGCGATACACAGCCTACTGGAAAATCAGGTAATAGAGCCAGTTCCATGGCATCTCTGAGGTTCTGGGAGGTATTCAGTTCTATTTATAGTACCCAAAGCCTCAGGAGGATTCAGGACTATCCTGGATCTAAAAACCTTGAATCAACATCTCAAGGTGGCTCATTTCAAGATGGAGTCCACTGCATCCATTCTGAAGACTGTGTTTCTGGGAGCATACATGACCACAATAGACCTCAGGGACGCTTACCATCATATTCTGGTTCGTCCGTTAGTTGAGTCCTTCCAGAATAGTGACCTTCTTGGGACTAAGGATAGACTCCCAAGCAAAGGAAATACGCCTGACAGACGACAGGGTTTGTCGTGTTATGTGGAAAGTGAGGCAAGTCAAGAAAAGCCTAACTCATACATCTCAGGACTTCATGGAACTACTGGGAACCCTAACCTCCGTAACCCAGATTGTTCCTTGGTCAAAACTGTATATGCGTCCTATCCAGAAGGATTTTTTAAGGTTCTGGAACAGAAATTCTGGAAATACGTTCCAGAAAATACCCCTCTTACCTTCAACACAGAAGGAATTGGTATGGTGGCAGAAGAAAAGGAACTTGATGGAACACTACAGTCTACAGGAACACAATTGGGAGATATTAACATCAGATGCCAGCCTATCAGGTTGGGGAGGGACCTGGAGAGCAGTCACTTTTCAAGGCAAATGGAAACAATCAGGAAAGACCCTGCACATAAACATCCTGGAGATGAGAGCAGTATGGTATTGCATTCTGCACATAAGGGAACAGATTGCAGGAAAATGGCTGATGATCCATTCAGACAACTTTCCGACGGTCATGTATCTAAAAAACCAAGGGGGCACAAGAAGTACAGCCTTACTCAGAGAAGCCCAAAGAATCCTCTTATGGGCAGAAGAAAAGCTCAAAGGGATCTCAGCCTCTCACATTGCGGGAAAGGACAATGTGGTAGCAGACTACCTCAGCAGACATCAAGTAGAGCCAGAAGAATGGTCATCAAAACCTCAGGTGTTCAAGCAGGTTTGCGATCTCTGGGGTCTGCCGGAAATAGACTTGATGGCATCAAGAAACAATGCGAAATGTCCGGTGTTCTTCTCCAGGAAGAGGGAGCAGGAGGCAGCAGGGTGCGATGCCCTTCGGCTACCATGGAAATACAACCTGGCTTACATATTTCCCCTGTTTCCGATAATAATGGAGGTTATCAAGAAAATCAAGGAGTACCAATTGGATGTCATTATGATAGCACCCAATTGGCCGAAAAGACCCTGGTTCTCCTTCCTAGTATCCATGTCAGTAGCCCCTCCTTGGGAGCTGCCCATATCCAAAGACCTCCTGACACAAGGGCCAGTGTGTTATCCGGACCCTGCCTTTCTTCATCTGATGGCTTGGAGACTGAAAGGCTCGTTCTGCTAAGTAAAGGTTTGTCAGAAGCGGTAACCAGTACTATTATAGCAGGACATAAACCTTCTACTTCTAAAGTGTATTCCAGGGTATGGTCTACCTTTTCTAATTGGTTCAAGTCTAAGTTCCCTCAGAAAATGGAGATCTCTGTTCCTAACATTTTAGAATTGGTTACCAAGCACACACAGAAAACTGTTTCAGTGAATCATTTTTCCTTCCATAACGAGATATCAGCTCTGCTGAAGAGCCTTCGCTTGATTCAGATTTTCTAGATACTCTAGATTCAGATTTTCTAGAGTTTCTAGATACTCTGCTTCCTATATAAAGTACCTCCCCCAATAATTAGGCATATGGCGATATGCTTATTAACAGTGCTATTCTTGGGCACAAGTACCAAGTTCTGAAGAAATCCTTCTTCTGAGACCGGCGGGCAGGCTTGCATGCAGACACCTTGTCTTAGAGACATCTGCATGCTTGTGCTGTCTGTCCCGGTCTCCTCTAGGAGGCAGTGCATGTACCAGAAGGGACTGACCCTGTAGGCATGCAGATGGCTCTAAAGCCTGGCCATCAGTCTCAGAAAAAGAAGGATTGCTTCAGATCGTGGTACTTGCTCCCGATAATAGCACTGTTAAGAAGCTAATCACCATATGCCTAATTATTGGGGGGGACTTTAAATAGGGTGAAGGTTCCGATTTAATACATTTTCCAAGAAAGACCCACTGATTACCATACTCAACATTTTCCTTCCTTTATTGTGAAATAAAAGTATTAAAACATAAGGAAATTAACAAGAATACAGCCAAAAAACATTTAATACAAACTGGTTGACAACCAATGTGTCCTATTTGAGTGCCAGTGGGGTATCCAAAGCAATACATTGGATACCCCTCTGGAGCCCAAAGGGTTATAGCAGTAATTAATTAACCTTTGAGTGCCAGAGAGTTATCCATTACATTGGAATGCAACGAGTTTTATGCCTCTCTGGCACTCAGTGGTTTTAAAAAAAAAAAACAATAAAAAGTAATGGTAATCTGAATATTATTATCTGTGGTCACTCAGAAAAGTTGTATAATCATCAAATGTATTATTTTTTCACATACAGTACTGTGCAAAAGTCTTAGACAGGTGTGAAAAAATGCTGTAAAGTAAGAATGCTTTAAAAAATAAACATGTTAATAGTTTATTTTTATCAATTAATTAAATTATAGTGAGTGAACAGAAGAAAAAATCTAAATCAAATCAATATTTGGTGTCACCACCCTTTGTCTACAAAACAGCATCAATTCTTTTAGGTACACCTGCACAAAGTCAGGGATTTTGTAGGCATATAGGCTGGTGTGTGCTTAAACAATTATACCAAACAGTTTCTAATGATCATCAATTTAATATGTAGGTTGAAACACAATCATTAACTGAAACAGAAACAGCTGTGTAGGATGAATAAAACTGAGTGAGGAACAGCCAACAAGGCGAGGTTGCTGAAGACAGTTTAATGTCAAAAGTCATACACCATGGCAAGACTGAGCACAGCAACAAGGTAGTTATACTGCTTCAGCAAAGTCTCTCCCAGGCAGAAATTTCAAGGCAGACAGGGGTTTCCAGATGTGCTGTCCAAGCTCTTTTGAAGAAGCACAAAGAAACAGGTAGGCGGACAGTAAACACAATGGTCATCCAAGGAAACTTAGTGCAGCAGATGAAAGACAAATCATGCTTACTTCTCTTAGCTATCTGAATATTCCAGCAATGCCATCAGCTTAGTAGTGGTCTTCATGGAAGAATCATGGCCAAAAAAGCCATACCTCCGATGTGGAAACAAGGCCAATCGACTCTGTGCACGAAAATACAGGAACTGGGGTGCAGAAAAATGGCAGCAGGTGCCCTGGACTGATGAGTCAAAATTTTAACTATTTGGCTGTAGCAGAAGGCAGTTTATTCGCTGAAGGGCTGGGGAGAGGTACAAGAATGAGTGTCTGCTGGCAACAGTGAAGCATGGCAGAGGTTCCTTGTGTGTTTGGGGCTACATTTCTTCAAATGGAGTTGGGGATTTGGTCAGAATTAATGATCTCCTCAATGCAGTGCAGGCAGATACTTATCCATAAAGTAATACCATCAGGGAAGCATCTGATTGGCTCCAAATTTATTATGCAGCATGATAAGACCCCAAACATACAGCCAAAGTCATTAAGAACTATCTTTAGCGTAAAGAAGAGCAAGGAGTCCTGGAAGTGATGGTATGGCCTCCACAGAGCCCTGAACTCAGCATCATTGAGTCTGTCTGGGATTAAAAGAAGAGAGAGAAGCAGCTGAGGCTGCCTAAATCCACAGAAGAACGGTGATTAGTTCTCCAAGATGTTTGGAAAAAACTACCTGCCAAGTTCCTTAAGGACGGCCAATGTGCATGCGGTCATCACTTAAGGACCATGGGCCATGTTTTTTTTTTTTTTTTTTCTTCACATCTGGTTCAGGGCTCCCCGAAAGGCGTGCAGCAATCTACCCATAATGTGCCAGGACCATCAAGGGTTGTTAAGGGGTTAACAAACTTGTGTGCAAGTGTACCTAGAAAAATTGAGAAAACAAATGGTGGTCACACCAAATATTGATTTGATTTAGATTTTTCTTCTGTTCACTCACTATCATTTTGTTAACCCCTCAAGGACCCTTGACGGTCCTGTTATGTCATGGCTGGATTTGCTTTAAGGACCCATGATGTACCAGGACTGTCATGGAATTCCAGCTGCACGTCGTTCGGGGAGTCTGGAATCGGAGGAAAAAAGTTAAAAACGCTCCGTGGTCCTTAAGTGACGTCCACGTGCGTGCGCAGCCGGTCCTTAAGGGGTTAATTGATAAAAATAAACAATTAACATGTCTATTTTTGAAAGCAGTCTTACTTTACATCATTTTTTCACACCTACCTAAAACAGTATTGCACACTATTGTATGAAAATACATCTCAACCCTGAATTGCTGGACAAGATGGAAATATGCAAAGTTAGAACATTGAAATTATAACCCTTTAGGTGCTAGAGACATCTCCATTGCATTACAAAGCTGGCAAAGTCTGTAGCATTCAAGGGAGTTAAGACTTTTAATAAGTATTATACTTGTGCACCGCCAAAACATGTCATCCAAATTAATAGATACATTTTTTTACCCTTTTGGATTAAACAAACCTTGTTTATACACCCCTCCATTTTAGTTGTTAGAATTTCGATGAAGATTTTCTTTGGTAAATTAAGTTTACAAGCCAGATGATTGATTCATTCATGAAAAGCGGTGATGTATATGAGGTTCTGTGGCTACCAGTGGGCAAGGGAACAAGGATGGAGGGCAAGTGGTAGCCGCAAATCCCCATAGATGCTGCCTGACCCCCACCCTTCTACAGAAAAACAGGAGCGCAAAAAGACAACATGGGTGTGCACAACATGTATCATATATGATTCAGAGCTAAGGGGATAATTGTGTAGTGCTTGAAGCACTTTTTTGAACCCTTTGGGTGAAGAATGCAAATCCTTATGGCAATCAAAGGGATAAGGGAGTGATACTGTCCATAGTGCTAAAAGTGCTCTCTCCATTCTCCTAGTGACCAAGAGGGGCAGCAGAGAGAATGCTCTTAAACTTCAGAATTGCCATAGTGTTGCTGATGTGTGAGGGAAAGCATCCCTTCCACACAGGGCCGGATTTATAATTAGGCAGAGTAGGCATCTGCCTACAGGTGCACCCCACAGAGGGGCGCCTGTCAATGGGATCGTTTTTTTTTTTTTTTTTTTTTTTAATTAGCCAGCCTTAGATGCATCATCATGTCTGGTGGACGGGGGGAAGGGTGTGCTGCACCTGCCCGCTGGCCAGATGTGACTGTGACACTGACACAGAACTTAAGGAAGACAAGAGCTGGAGTCAGTGTCACGGAGGCGCATGACTCATCCTCATTTCACCACTTGCCACCGGAACTGCCCTCTGCCCTGCCTCCTCCCAGATGCTCAGTGCAGCCTGCAGGGAGCCCAGGACGAACAACGTCAACACAACTACACACAGAGGAGCTGCTCAGCTGCTGCCTTTGCCTGTGCAGAGTCTAGAACCGACGCCTGCATGGACGGTTTATTTATCTCCTGGCCTTGAGGTATACAGTAGTCCAGCGTGCCAGTGTCAGAACATCCTGTGTATACAGTGCCAAAACAATGCTAGTTATACTGAGGTAGACTGTACTCATGTCAGAGAAGGTTGGGCATACAGAGTTCCAGTGTACGAATGCCAGAACTCCCTGTGTATACAGTGATACACGTGTCAGATAATGTTAGATATACAGAGGTAGACTCTACTCATGTCAGATAATGGGGGTATACAGAGGTAGAAAGGACTCATGTCAAACAATGTTGGGCATACAGAGATCCAGTGTACCATTGCCAGATAATGCTGCATATACAGATGTCTGGTGTGCCCAACTCACATAATGCTGGATGTACAGAGGTGGAGTGTACTCAGAGCTCTAGCGTACCCATGTCTGGTAATGCTGGTTATACAGAGGTATAGTGTACCCATGACAGACCATGCTGGGTATACAGAGTTATAGTGTACACATGTCAGGTAATGCTGGGTATACAGCGGTATACTGTATCCATGACAGTTCATGCTGGTATACCGAGCTCTATTGTACCAGTGTCAGGTAATGCTTGATATACAGAGTTACAGTGTACCCATGTCCGGTAATGCTGAATATACAGAGGTATAGTGTACCCATGTCAGGTAATGCTGAGTATCCAGAAGTATAGTGTACCCACGTCAGGTAATGCTGAATATACAGAGGTATAGTGTACCCATGTCAGGTAATGCTGAGTATCCAGAAGTATAGTGTACCCATGTCAGGTAATGCTGAATATACAGAGGTATAGTGTACCCATGTCAGGTAATGCTGAATATACAGAGTTATAGTGTACCCATGTCATGTAATGCTGAATATACTGAGGTATAGTGTACCCATGTCAGGTAATGCTGAATATACTGAGGTATAGTGTACCCATGTCAGGTAATGCTGAATGTACAGAGTTATAGTGTACCAGTGTCAGGTAATGCTGAATATACAGCGGTATAGTGTACCCATGTCAGGTAATGCTGAATATACTGAGGTATAGTGTACCCATGTCAGGTAATGCTGAGTATACAGAGGTATAGTGTACCCATGTCAGGTAATGCTGAATGTACAGAGTTATAGTGTACCAGTGTCAGGTAATGCTGAGTATACAGAGGTCTAGTGTACCAGTGTCAGGTAATGCTGAATATACAGAGGTCTAGTGTACCCATGTCAGGTAATGCTGAATATACTGAGGTATAGTGTACCCATGTCAGGTAATGCTGAGTATACAGAGGTATAGTGTACCCATGTCAGGTAATGCTGAATGTACAGAGTTATAGTGTACCAGTGTCAGGTAATGCTGAATATACAGAGGTACAGTGTACCCATGTCAGGTAATGCTGAGTATACAGAGGTATAGTGTACCCATGTCAGGTAATGCTGAATATACAGAGGTACAGTGTACCCATGTCAGGTAATGCTGAGTATACAGAGGTCTAGTGTACCAGTGTCAGGTAATGCTGAATATACAGAGGTCTAGTGTACCCATGTCAGGTAATGCTGAATATACAGAGGTATAGTGTACCCATGTCAGGTAATGCTGAATGTACAGAGTTATAGTGTACCAGTGTCAGGTAATGCTGAATATACAGAGGTATAGTGTACCAGTGTCAGGTAATGCTGAATATACAGAGGTATAGTGTACCAGTGTCAGGTAATGCTGAATGTACAGAGTTATAGTGTACCAGTGTCAGGTAATGCTGAGTATACAGAGGTACAGTGTACCCATGTCAGGTAATGCTGAATATACAGAGGTATAGTGTACCCATGTCATGTAATGCTGAGTATACAGAGGTCTAGTGTACCAGTGGCAGGTAATGCTGAATATACAGAGTTATAGTGTACCCATGTCAGGTAATGCTGAATATACAGAGGTCTAGTGTACCAGTGTCAGGTAATGCTGAATATACAGAGGTATAGTGTACCCATGTCAGGTAATGCTGACTATACAGAGTTATAGTGTACCAGTGTCAGGTAATGCTGAGTATACAGAGGTCTAGTGTACCAGTGTCCGGTAATGCTGAATATACAGAGGTATAGTGTACCCATGTCAGGTAATGCTGAGTATACAGAGGTATAGTGTACCCATGTCAGGTAATGCTGAATATACAGAGTTATAGTGTACCCATGTCAGGTAATGCTGAATATACAGAGTTATAGTGTACCAGTGCCAGGTAATGCTGAGTATACAGAGGTCTAGTGTACCAGTGTCAGGTAATGCTGAATATACAGAGGTCTAGTGTACCAGTGTCAGGTAATGCTGAATATACAGAGGTATAGTGTACCCATGTCAGGTAATGCTGAATATACAGAGTTATAGTGTACCAGTGTCAGGTAATGCTGAGTATACAGAGGTCTAGTGTACCAGTGTCAGGTAATGCTGAATATACAGAGGTATAGTGTACCCATGTCAGGTAATGCTGAGTATACAGAGGTCTAGTGTACCAGTGTCAGGTAATGCTTGATATACAGAGTTATAGTGTACCCATGTCAGGTAATGCTGAGTATACAGAGGTACAGTGTACCCATGTCAGGTAATGCTGAATATACAGCGGTATAGTGTACCCATGTCAGGTAATGCTGAATATACAGAGGTACAGTGTACCCATGTCAGGTAATGCTGAATATACAGCGGTATAGTGTACCCATGTCAGGTAATGCTGAATATACAGAGGTACAGTGTACCCATGTCAGGTAATGCTGAGTATACAGAGGTATAGTGTACCCATGTCAGGTAATGCTGAGTATACAGAGGTCTAGTGTACCAGTGTCAGGTAATGCTGAGTATACAGAGGTCTAGTGTACCAGTGGCAGGTAATGCATGATATACAGAGTTATAGTGTACCCATGTCAGGTAATGCTGAGTATACAGAGGTATAGTGTACCCACGTCAGGTAATGCTGAGTATACAGAGGTCTAGTGTACCAGTGTCAGGTAATGCTGAGTATACAGAGGTATAGTGTACCCATGTCAGGTAATGCTTGATATACAGAGGTACAGTGTACCCATGTCAGGTAATGCTGAGTATACAGAGGTATAGTGTACCCATGTCAGGTAATGCTGAAAATACAGAGGTATAGTGTACCTATGTCAGGTAATGCTGAAAATATTTCAGTCAAAACTTTTTGTACTTTTTTTTGGGGGGGGTGGGGAGCTCTTCAGATTTCTGTGCCTACAGGCTCCTGAGATGTAAATCCGGCCCTGCTTCCACACTGACAGCAGTTCACAACCCTCCCTGCTTGTGATTTGTTGAGGGCTGTTACTGCATAGGAAGTTACAGGAAGACACCAACCTCAGGTAGGCGAATTTGAAACTGTGAACTCCGACAGCAGAGTTTAGTGAATGTGTCGAAGTTCCACATTAACCCCTTAAGGACTCATGACGTGCCAGGACCGTCATGTAATTCAGGGCTCCCTGCGCGGCTGAGCGCTGTTCGGGGAGTCCTGAATCCAATGCTGAAAAAAAAAATGTTCCATGGTTCTTAAATGCCGGCCAGGTGCGTGATCAGCCAGTCCATAAGGGGTTAACATATCAACACACCCCCGTGCATATGAAAGAGGTGTAGTGTTACAGTAGCAGTAGTAGAATATTTTGCTGCAGTGATTATTGGTATTGGTGCAAAGCCACTGCTGAAAAGATAGCTGGAATGTTGCAGTGTCAATCGTTATGGTTTTCTAGATGTAATCAAAGATGTAATTTGTGATGTCATCAGTACGTCACTGATTATGTCATTTGTGAAGTCATGTCTGATGTTATCAGGAAAACACATGGGAACATGCAATTAAGTTGGAAGTACATAACATTTATTTTCCAGCTTGTGTGAGAACTTAACCGTGGCTTTAAAAAAAGTTTTTTTCCATTGAATTTCCATAGTTTTTTCAAATGTGCAAAAAGGGTTAACTTTAGCTTGCTCCAGAATAGAAGTGCAATTCTGAAGTAAGCCACTGGCACCACATGTATCCTGTAGAAGGTCATGTTGCTTTAAATAGGGCTTTTAATCCATTGAATGCTATAGAGGTCTCACAGTGGGACACTATATGTTGAAGCCAGTGACCACCAGTAAGCAGTGAAACAAGGCCAGGGTGGCAGCAGTGTATGGTGGGGTCTATGAGAGCATATTTAAGCGTAGAAAATTTAATCGGTGAGGGACGAGATCTTAAATATATCAGAGGCCAATTCCATCAATCGACAGCAGATGGCAGCCTACCATAACCTAAATAAACCTAACTATACTAACATGCTCATCAGTTCTGTTATTGTCATAATTTTTTGTGTTAAAGGGTCAGTAATGTTCCCAAAAAATATTTAGAGTTAGGTACAGGTTCAAAAAAGAAAATAATCGCCACAAATCCTCTCAAACCGCTTTGGTTTGAGAGATATAGGCACTGAATGTTCCCCACTCCCGCCCCTTCTGACGTCAGCGCTGTGCTGACAGCAGGAGATCCCGGTCTGGGGACCAGCTGGAAGCTCTGCAGCAGAACCGAAATCACATTATTTCAAAAGAATTACTTAATTGGAAAGGTATACATAGTGTGCTTGGTTTGCAAACACACTTTGTAGACCGTTCTAATGAAGTAATTCTTTTGAAATAATGCGATTTCAGCTCTGCTGAAGAGCCTTCTCGAGTTGCACTACTTGAATCTACTGCTGGCAGCTTTACAGCTGACATCAGGAGAAGGGGAAAGGAGAAGGGAACTTTCAGTGCCTATATCTCTCAAACCATAGCAGTTTGAGAGACAGGATTTGCAGCAATTAGTTTCTTCTTTGAATCTCTACCTAACACTGAATATTTTTTATGGGACATTACTGTCCCTTTAAATACGAGAATATATCTGGTTTTTCTGAAGTAATTTACTAGCTTTAAAACAAAAAGCACACAGTACTCACCAGCGTCCTTCTCCCTGCCAATTTTGGAGAGAATCCATAACCTTATTTGGGCTATAGGGTTGACTTAAAGGGATAGTAATGTTTCATAATAAAAACAGCTCTAATTAATCTTCATAGTATTTGGACTTTGGCGAGTGTTATTTCAATTCTGTCAGAGTTGTAGTACAAGAGTAATTCAATGACAAAATATCCCCCTCCCGCCCCTTTTACTGATGTAACACTGTTCAGCCAGATCAGAAGGGAAGTGCCCAGGTAGACTGCAGAGTGGGACAATCTTTAATTAAGATAAGGGAAAAACCTGAAAAACTTGTCAATGGGGGTAGGGTTTTCTTTGTTCTCATAGAAAGAAGATTGTCCCCTTCTGTTATCTGTCTGGTCTTACAACCAGATTCCACATCTGAGAAGAGATGGCTTACACTAGGTAAAAAGGGGCGGGAGGGGAAACTTTGCTTGTGAATATCTCTTAAACCATAAAGGTTTGAGAGATAAGACTTATATCGTTCTTCATGTTTTTTTAATTCCTACAAAATAAAATAAAGTTAAAATGAAGTATTACTATCCCTTTACGTTTCTAATAGAGCCAAACAATGTTTTTATACAGTTTTGTATTTGGAGACTATACAACCAAATAGTATGATTCTTACAGGGTTTGAAAGGACTGACAAGCCAATATGTCAGCCAGTTTCTCTGCTGTGGACAAAAATTATTACCAAAATAAAAATTTTAAACATAAACTTTCCTTCAAACTAAACTAGAATCTTTATATTGAATCCATATATTGGTCTTCTATAATATGTATGTATAACTGAAAACCACAATATGACTTTGTTATAATGATAGCTAATGAGAGAGCAGCTGATGAGTATAACAAGGATACTTCCATTACTGGTAGCTGTTTTATTGAAACATTAACTAGTTCAGAACTGTTAAACTCTCTAGAAACAGAGGCCCAGGCGCTTACTTCCTGAACGCAGTGACATAACAACAGGGGTCGCACCTGCGACTGGGCCTGCCATTTGAGGGGCCCAGACGCTCCATGCGACCCCCCTGCCCGGTGCAAGCAGCCCGCAGCTGAGATCTGTGATTTCTTCTGCACAGACCTTTAGCAAATGAGCGTTGGCTCTTCAGGACAATTGTAGTAATGCAGAGTGCTGGGAGATGACATCATCTCCCGGCGCCCTGCATTACTGAAGAAAGGACCGTGCGGGAGCTCCAACTAAAGAGGTCTGTGCAGAAGGAGGCATAGACCTCTCCAGCCTCGCCGCTGGACCACCAGGGAGGTAGGAGATGGGCACGGGAGGGGTCAATAGGGCAATGTGGTGGCAATTGTGGAGACAGTTGTGCAGATTGGGGGCAATGTGGAGGCAATTGTGCAGATTGGGGGCAATTGTGGAGATTGGGGGCAATGTGGAGGCAATTGTGGAGATTGGGGGCAATGTGAAGGCAAATGTGGAGATTGGGGCAATGTGGGGGCAATTGTGGAAATTGGGAGCAATGTGCAGGCAATTGTGATTGGGAGCAATGGAGGGGCAATGTGGTCGGGGGGAGGGCATGGCAATTTTTGCACCAGGGCCCAGTGGCTTCTAGTTAAGCCTCTGCTTGTACGTTCACAACAGGAAGTGACATGGCAGTTACTATCATTCTGTGTAGAACTGCTGTCAGTGAACCACGTCTCCCGTATAAAATCCATCTATCAAATGAATTGTAATAACTCAGGAAAGATACATCTCCCAGCAGTGGGAGTATCCTTGTTTTACTCAACAAGAAAAGCGTTACAATACATGTTGGGATTTTTTTGTAAAGAAAAATATTGACCCTTTAACCCCTTAGCGACCGGCCACGCAGGCACGTTGCGGTCACTAAAGGACCACGGAGCATTTTTTTTCTTGCCAATTCGGATTCTAGACTCCCCGAACAGCGTGCAGCCATGGGGGAAACCCGGAATTCCATGATGGTCATAGCACGTCATGGGTCATTAAGTCAAAACAAGTTTTGATATTGGGAAATAGGGCTCAGTTCTCAATCTAGTGTTTAGAAGCTGTGGTTTGAGTCAGAGTCATTGCTAAATGTATATGTACATGCAGCATGATTTTAATTATGCATATTGTTGTAGTCTGGGATGCTAAATAACTTCTGCCATAATTGATATAATTACAGCTGTATATTTACATAATTAATGTCATCATAGTACAAGTTTATTGATTGTACTTACGGTATGTAGATATAAATCTGGGTTTTGCTAGTTCTTCAGCGCTAGGTTTCTATTTTGATCTACATTAGCGAAACTAAGACAAAACACAGAAGTTAACCCTTTGAGTGCCAGAGGGGGTAAAAAAACCCGAATTGCTTCCTTCTGGAACTCAAGGAGTTAAAAAAACAGCTTTCTAACTAATAAGAAGATACCTATCATATTATGAAAATGATGTACAGAGATTTTCATGCTGAGTAAAACTGCTGGGAGCATCTTCCCTCAAACATGATCACCAATCAGTGTAGTATTATACAGGTAATGGAGGAGTGTAGTCACACTAAAACAATCTTTGGATTTAGAAGGGTTGATTTTTCATATATGGGAAAATACTAGAGTAATTATTTGGCAGAGAGAAGATTATTGGGTGGAGTGCAGGATAACACTTACAAATGCAATATTAGACAAAACCAAACTCTGCATTAGGCATGTTAGTAAAAATATAAAAAGCCACCTTGGTTCTGTAGGAAGGTATCTAGGACTCTTAAGTCAAAATTGTCCATATAAATTTAGACATAAAGTTATACAAGGATAAATAGAGGAAATCTAATTGCATAAGCATAAGAGATGCCATAGTCTAGGCAAAAGAGAAAATAGCTCAGTCAATGAAAAAGGTGACAAAGTCTTATGTAAATCAACTGAAATATTTATTTGTTCCCTGTGGTGCAGCTGGTTTGATCCCAATACTGCTCCATTTTGTCTTTCTAAAGACTGAACCACTCTATTGACCATCCATAAAAGCAGCAGTCCATTGGAGTTTCCAAACCATAAACGCATAAACATAGAGTGTGAAATCAAGAGAGATAGTAACTCTGAAGTCAGTGATCACGTAGCTTGCAGTCTAATAAGACTTGACCCATAACATTGGTATTTCATAAATACTAAGGGGTAGATTTAAAGCCAGCCATTAAGTAAAAAAAACACAAACGGGTGTTTTAACGTGTAGAAAGCCATACAAAGGGCCATGGAATTAACTGCTAACGGCAGTTCATCCAGTATGCCAGCCGCAACACTAACGTGTGTTTTGGCCCATAAAAAAAAAAAAAAAAAAAAGCCATTTAAAGCACTGCATAGCTGAAAAAACCCGATAAGGGGCTCACTTACCGCACAAAACTTAAGACCCAGTTTTGTTAGCCGTAAAGTGACTTATCTGATTTTTTGCCAGCTAACGCAGCTGTTAACTGGCAAAAGAACCCAATGTCCACAGTGGATGTATTGATATGGGGCCCTAAGCCCCACATCAATACATCCAATGCGCCTAAAAGCTGTCCAAAATTAGTAGGATTAACCCTATGAGTGCCGGTGGGGTATAATTGACACACGCAAACACTCCTACCATGCAAAGGTATCAGATTTACAGTAGACCAAAATGTGTAAATCATGCATTCATTCTAAAATACTTGAAAGGGTTGTGTACAACTGCTTAATACACTTTCCTGGACATACATGGCAGCAGTTCAATGGTTTAAGATTAATCCAAGCTGATAGGACAATAAACAAAAACAGAGACTATAAAGCCCAAACCCCAACCAAGCTCTCCTGTCTTTGTTTGCTGTTTTATGGAGAGATGTAAACTTCCCTTTGTGGAAACGTTTTTCTTTTAAGCTAGCCCATGGTCCAGGCGATCCTTTAAAAAAAGAGAAACAGTGGTTAAGGTGTCCAAATCCCAGTAGCTAGAACGCTATAGCACCGAGATGATGCTTTTCAAACAAAAGTCTTTCTTCATTGATTTATTCCCGAGAGCAGCCAGATGTATATCTCCTAAGGGCTGTTTAAAGAACTGGGATAACACTGAAAGAAAGAAAAGGGACCACATCAGTTCATCTCCAGTACCGGATCGAATTTGGGTAGACAAATCGAGGCTAACAGGACAAGGAACTGGCAGGTTCACTTTTAAAATGTCGCTTACAAAACAGTGTGTGGCTACACGGCGCATTAAGCATGTCATTGTGATGAAAAGGGCGACATGAGAATCTCACCCTGCATCAAAGCGCAAGATTCTCATGATCCGTCCTTAAACGGTGCTTCAACCCAACCCTAGTATTCGCTTGTTTTTTTGCACTGTACCTGCCTTTAGCTGGCTAACTGCATGGTTTGACAGCCTTAATATCTCCAGAAGTTGAAGTCCCAGCATCTCCAACCAAAAAATAGCAGGTGCAGAATAGTTGGCATTGTAGTCCCAAAAGCTGCAGACCTTGGCACTGCCGGCTGCCTCTGGCCAAAGTAAAGTAAATAAATAAACCTAATTCCTATGCATTTCATTTGGGATTCATACCCCTGAGACAGATTCATGTTTGAGGGGATGAACGAGGTCAGAGGCACGCAGCTATGCTTAGGTATGCTGCGGGCACTAAAATGAATGAGGGTTGGGTTGAAGCACCGTTTAAGGATGACACATGAGAATCTCGTGCATTGATGCAGGGCGAGATTCTCATGTTGCCCTTTTCATCACAGAGACATGTTTAATGCTCTGTGTAGCCGCACTCTGTTTTGTGTGCAACATTTTAAAAGGATACCTTGACACTGATGGTCTGATGATTTACTTTTTACTTCTTGCACTTTGGATTGAATGAAGATATTACTTTTAGATGTGCTTGTCTTGCGCTCCTCATTCCAGATGCTAGATCCTTTACTAGGGCCAAGTTTCTCACTCCCTGGCTCTGGAGCACTCCATGCATGTATCCATCATGAGATGTAAACTAATGACTTATTGAAGAATCCAGCACTCCAAATCGATTAAAACTTAATTTTATTCTTCACATTAAAAACATAAAGTCGGCATTTGTGTCCGACGTTTCAGACCTCCCTGGGTCTTTCTTCAAGGACAACCACATACCTTACTGAGTGAACTCCTCCTTTAAAATGTATTCCTGCAGGCATTTGGCGCCGGTTCCGATCGTTCAGTTACTATAGTAACTCAACCCAAACATCCGGATCGGCTCCAAACGTCTGCATTTTGTTGTTAATCCTCAAACAATTATTTGAATATTCATTCCTTCAATAATAAAAGAATATGTCCAATCTATAAAATAAAAGCAGTCATAATCTTGGTCACTTACTAGCCACTTGTTCAAACATAGTGTACTAGACTGAAGTGCTCATTTAACCCGTTAGGTGTTAAACTCCGGAGGGTATAGATCCAAAACATCTCGCGTTTAGCGAGGCGAGTTTCTCTATCCCCCCCTCGTGGATCCTGTTTCACAACTTCAAACGGTAAACACCTCAAGTCTTTCACACTGTGTCTTTTAGCTACAAAGTGTCTAGTGACAGGAGCTCTCTTAAGCTGCTGTTCTGTGGCAATATTGTTCAATCCCCTTGTGATGAGAGATCGGTGTTCCACGAGGGGGGGATAGAGAAACTCGCCTCGCTAAACGCGAGATGTTTTGGATCTATACCCTCTGGAGTTTAACACCTAACGGGTTAAATGAGCACTTCAGTCTAGTACACTATGTTTGAACAAGTGGCTAGTAAGTGACCAAGATTATGACTGCTTTTATTTTATAGATTGGACATATTCTTTTATTATTGAAGGAATGAATATTCAAATAATTGTTTGAGGATTAACAACAAAATGCAGACGTTTGGAGCCGATCCGGATGTTTGGGTTGAGTTACTATAGTAACTGAACGATCGGAACCGGCGCCAAATGCCTGCAGGAATACATTTTAAAGGAGGAGTTCACTCAGTAAGGTATGTGGTTGTCCTTGAAGAAAGACCCAGGGAGGTCTGAAACGTCGGACACAAATGCCGACTTTATGTTTTTAATGTGAAGAATAAAATTAAGTTTTAATCGATTTGGAGTGCTGGATTCTTCAATAAGTCATTAGTTTACATATCAAACCAAGGCTCTTCAGCACCCTCCTATGAACATAGAGCATGTGTGCGGCGACTATCACAAAATAGCAGTTTTCCATCATGAGATGGCCAGAAGAGAGGGCCCTTTAGTGGACAGCTTCTTGTCTGGTGGTGTAAGATGGTATCGCCCAATGTAAGCAGACTGAAACCTCTCTCTGTGGAGGATCAGCTCCACAGGGAACAAGCAGTCTGCTATTTGATTTATATAAAAAGGAAAACCCAGAGTAAGGGTAACACTGGGACAAATAACAAATAGCAACAGGTAACAACAGGGACAAATAACAAGCCTTAACAGGTAACAGCAGTGGATCCCCAGTAGGCCAGAGGATAGAGGATGCAGATTAGGGTACAATGCTGGCTGACAGACTACCGCCTCGACAGTCTTGCTGCAGCCAAAGTGAACTAAATATGCTGACTGAAAGGTCAGTTCATTGCTGACTGGAGGAGACGGGCCCGCACCCAGGATGAACGCCTAGGGGATAGTAGCTAACTACTGCGGTGAAGGAAGGTCAAACATTAAACAAAAGTAATACCTCAGCTGTCAGTCAAAAGTTGCTGAGCTGGAACAGGGAAACTGGTGGTCTGGAATATGAGTTCCGACTCAGGGATTTGACCTGCTGTCGAATTATTCAACCGCAACTGATCTGGCTGGAATCTGACTACTAGTCGAATTAGTCAAATGATGATACAGCTTGAAAACCGTGACAATAATTTGCACTACAACGCTTAGATCACTCGTCAGTGCTGAGAAACTGGTGCCTGATAAAGGTTCAGGACAGAGATAAAACCAGTCCTAGTAACCAGGACCTGGCAAAACAAGGAAACCGATATAAACCATACAAGGAATCAGAAAAAGAGACCAGAAAAAAGAGCAGAACATGACACTACCCACCAAAAAAAGAACTACCTCCTGGAGTCCAAAAACTGCTTAGCAGGAAAGGAGCAGTGAAAGCGGTGAACAAGAGATGAGGCATGAACATCGGAGGCAGCAACCCAGGACTGCTCCTCCGGGCTGTAGCCCTACCAGTTAATGAAGAACTGCAAGCCTCCATGGATGAGGCAGGAGTCCAGGATAACGTCAATCACATACTCCTTGGAATCTGCTACGGAGACCTGCAGAGGAGGAGACTAAGAGGGGTGAGAGGCATAAGCCTGGACAAAGGACATCTGTTTTCAGTTCTGGATACAAGAAATACTGGAGAGAAAGTCAAGTGTGAGGAGAACACCAGGATAACCTGCTGTAATAGAACAATGACACAACGGAGTAATTCTGGAACAAAGATCTTGGTAAGTGGCAAACAATTGTGATCAGAATTCAACAAAGTCAAACACTGAATACAGCAATCAAAGAGACTGCGTACATACACTGAAGTACGTCTGCGGCAGCTTGATATAGGCCTCAGTGGGTGTGTTGTGGAAAAACAGACTGAAAGAGAGGAATAGCAGAGTTGCATTAAGTGGAGTAGATGTGCCCAGAAAAGGAGGCAGGACTGCAAATAACAAGCAGGAGTTTTCGGACTGGGTTCTTACACCACCCTCAGGGAATCCTAAATAGGACTTAGAAATTAACAATGAAATATTCGCTTCAGGGCAGGGGGATGGAGATCAGAAGCTGGAAGCCAGGGATGTTCTATTGGGCCATAACCCTAACAGCTCACCAGGTACTAAAGGGTTACTTTAGAAAGGAGTGAATCAAGAATTTTGCCAATGGTAAATTCTTTATGTCCATCCATGGACACAGGCAGAGGAGAAGAAACAGAGTGAACAAATCTGTTATATTTGCAGGGCTTGAGAAAGCAAACATAGAAGGTATGTGAGATCCTAGGGTTTGGAAGAATCTTCAGTTTGTAGGACACCTGTTTAATGAACTGGAAAATCTTGAGAGATGCTATGTAGTGAGGGCCTAGCTTGTCAGAAGGTTGTTGGAGCTTGATATTTTTCTTTGAAAGCCAGACCATGTTTCTAGGTGCATAATCATGTGCCTCAAACTGCCAGGAAAAGGCATCAGCCTTAGAATTCTGAACCCGGTTTGTAGGAAATAATGAAGCTGAACTAGCTAAAGAACAAAGTGCAACAAGCTTGAAGGGCATTTAATCTTATAGCTTTCCTGAGATATTCAAAATTACGGTGATTAGTTACAACTGTTATAGGTCTAACAGCACCCTCTAACAGGTAGTGCCACTTTTCCAAGGTCACCTTGAGTGAAAGGAGTTCTCACTTACCCACATCATGACATACCTTGGCTGGAGAGAAGAGTGGTGTTCACCAATGTGAAAAGGATGATTGCTCTGGCTGCCACTTCTTGACAAAGGCCCGATGACTTTCTGGATGCAGCAGTATTGGGTTCAGAGGAAAAACAGGCTTTTAGCAAATCAAAGGCTCCGTGGGACCTTTGCTGGTGGGACACACCCTCACTGGTTATTCTGGCAATGAGGGGTGCAATCTTGGAAAAGTCCCTTATGAAGCACCTATAGTAATTTGCAAAGTGAATACATCTTTTGATGGTTTTAAGACCTTGAAGAAGGGGCCAGTTCTTGACTGCTTCAACCTTTGCATGGTTAATTTCAAAGCCATCAGCTGAGAAAAGGAAAGACTTCTCAAATTCACAATTTTGTAGCTTAGCATACAGGCCATGAGTAGGCAAGCTTTTTGGGACCAAGGATACATGGGTATGCAGTGTCAGAAGATCAACCAGGTAGACTATACAGAATGCCTGAAGCATGTCATTGAAAATAACACTGATGAAGAACTGCACTACCAGGTATTCATAAAGTCCTGAATTTGTATTGAAAGCTGTCTTCCACTCATCCCCTTGTCAGATATGGATCAAATTGTAAGCTCTAACTGTCATAATCCAGTCCAGAGATTACCGGTTGACCTACCTGATCTGGTGTTCAGTCCAGCTCTTGTTATCACCTGATCTCCTTTATAGAGTAGCCTCTTCCTTGCAATGGTGCTTACTCAAAGCTTCCAGTTTGGCCTTATACTGTGTGTGCTGGACATCTCTCCACATTAGCAGGGCCGGATTTATAATTAGGCAGAGTAAGGTAGAGTAGGGGAGCCTGTCACTGGGATCATGTTGTGTTTTTTTTTTTTTTTTTTTTATACGCCACCCCTGCCGCCCAGCACCACAACATGGTGAAGAAGATAGGTCTGTGCCTTCTTCGGCACAGACCTGTAGCTGCTGAGCTCCTTCATCGAGTCTTTAGTAATACAGACCCTCTGCATTACTGAAGATTAGACCGAGCGGGAGCTCCAGCAGCTACAGGTCTGTGCGGAAGGAAGAGGCATAGACCTTTCCTGCCGCTGGACCACCAGGGAAGAGGTAGGAAACGGACACTGGGGGGGGGCAATGTGCAATATGGAGCTGATGGGGGGCAAGTTGGAGCTGATGGGGGCAATATGGAGCGGATGGGGTACCAATGTGAGGGCAATATGGAGATGATGGGGGCAATGTGGAGATGATGGGGGCAATATTGGGTTGATAGGGGTCATTGTGAGGGCAATATGGTATATGGGGATGATGGGCGCAATGTGAGGGCAATATGTTATATGGAGATGATGGGGGAAATATGGAACTGATAGGGGCAATGTGAGGGCAATATAGTATATGGAGATGATGGGGCAATGTGGAGATGATGGGAGCAATATGGAGATTAGGAGCACTGTGGAGGTGTCCAGTGGAGATGGTCAATGGGTGGGGGTGCTTCAGATTTCTGTGCCTACAGGCTCCTGCGATGTAAATCCGGCTCTGCACATTAGTCTTTCCCCAAACTCCTTAGTCATTTCGCTCTCATCTGGGGTCAGCTGTTCCAACATTACTTCCCTTTTCATCTTGTGTCTCTTATGTTTCTTCTCCTTCTAGACTGTAAGCTCTCATAAGCAGGGCCCTCACTATAATTTGCTTTGACCAGGTTCTGTATGTCATTGTATGAGCTCACCCCATTTTATAAAGTGCTTTTAACCCCTTAACGATCGGCCGATCGGCGGGGCACGGTCAGTTAAGGACCATGGAGCATTTTTTTTTTTTTCAGTTTCCTGTCCCGGACTCCCCGAACGGTGTGCAGCCGTGGAGGGAGCCCGGAATTCCATGACGGTCATAGTACGTCATGGGTCGTTAACTCAGATTGACCCATGATGTACTAAGACCGTCAAGGGTCGTTAAAGGGGAACTACCACCCCTTAAAAACTTAACCTGTGCTGATTCTTCATCTGGCGACTAGCTGCTTAGTAGCGCTAGTCGCCAGAAATATTACCCGGTTCTGAAGATTTCTGCCTTTTTCGGACGGTCACTGGAACAGGAAGCACGGACGTGTCTTCACAGTGACGTCCGTGCGCCTGCTCTGTCAGTCCCTTTTGAACCTCGCGGTGCAAAAGGGACTGACAGAGCAGGCGCACGGACGTCACTGTGAAGACACGTCCGTGCTTCCTGTTCCAGTGACCGTCCGAAAAAGGCAGAAATCTTCAGAACCGGGTAATATTTCTGGCGACTAGCGCTACTAAGCAGCTAGTCGCCTGATGAAGAATCAGCACAGGTTAAGTTTTTAAGGGGTGGTAGTTCCTCTTTAAGGGGTTAAATATGGCAGTGCTCCATAAACAAAGATTAATAATAATAACAACCACTCATACACTGTCTGCTTCCCCAGCCTTGTCACACTGGAAGCCACAGAAGCACACATATTTTCTAACAACTCCATATTGTTGCACTGTACACTGGTACATGATCACTTTGGTGACCACATATCCCTTTAAATCACTGACATAGGAGGAAACAGTGTAACCTTGCAGTGTGTGTTTTTATAAGTGATCCTATTTTAAAGGGATATGTGGCAACCTTAATAATCACACCTACAATGCCTGTCTCTCCAGCTTTGTTCCACTGGTAACCACAGAAATATACATACACCAACACCTCAGACTTCTTCCCATGTCTACTGGTAGCCAAAGAACCACACATATATTGGGGGGAGATTCACTAAACGCGGATAAGGAGGTGATAAAGTGGAGATGATTTCTCCGGTTTATGACTTCTCTAGTCCCTATATTATTCTATCAAGCCCATTCACTAAGATCTCCAAAGTTGAAGAAATCTTAGTGCATAGAATAACATAGGAATTGGAGAAATAATGAACTGGAGAAGTCATCTCCACTCCATCACCTCTTTATTACCGCTTAGTGAATCTCCCCCAATGTCTGCTTCCCTATCCTTTTCACACTGACAGCAAGTTCCCTAAAAAATACAAGCAGTATTTTTTTTTTATATGGGCATGTCTGGATTTCTGTTTAAAAATGTGCTAATATAAGAACTGGACAAATTCTGGAGTAAACTAAGTGCACCATACAGAAGAAATATAAATCCCCATTAAATTAAATAGTGAAGCGCAAATCCCCAGAAAAGAAGTGCTCCCAAAATCAGAAACCAAAGACTCAAAACAAAACTATTAAAATATATAAAATAATGGTAAATAATTATTCAACACCAAACAACTTAAAATTTTTATCAAATGTGATTAAAAAAAGTTATAAAATTAATCATATATATAAAATTTTAGTGGTAAGAGCATTAATGTAGTGTGTATATATATATATATATATATATATATATATATATATATATACACACACAGTATAGTTGTTGGCACTCTTCAAACACTCGTACTCTTAAACCTCTACACCCCGGGTGCAAAACACATAATTAACATCAATTGAATAGAAAAAAATTGTTGCAATCACAGATGAGGTATCGAAAAAAATTATATTGTGAACAAAATCATATAAACACTATGTCTAGAACGTTTCGGTCCTCTATTTGGGACCTTCATCAAGCCAATGAAGGTCCCGAATAGAGGACCGAAACGTTCCAGACATGTTGTTTATATGATTTTGCTCACAATATAATTTTTTTTGATACCTGATCTGTAAGTGCAACTATTTTTTTTCGATTCAATTGAGATATATATATATATATATATATATATATATATATCCTATATAATAATTTGCTAAATCGTGTGTAACGCCGCGACATGTGCAGTAGACACTACTGCGCATGCTGCAGTCATGCGCAGTAGAGACCACCCGCGCCACGGCTGATACAGAGCTGGACGCTCCGAAGGAGCGTCCAGCTCTGTATCAGCCGTGGCGCGGGCAGTCTCTACTGCGCGTGACTGCCCCGCGACCGGGTGGCAGTGGCACTGTGGCCCATGTAACGGGCTGTTCAACTAGTATATATGTAATAGTCTCATGAATCGGCACTCACGCTTCACAACTATATTAATTAATGCCGGGTGCAATAGATGAATGTATAACATAAAACTGAAGCAATGCTATGCACTCACAGACTCAAGAATAAACAATTTTTAATTAATGTAGCAACGTTTCGGTCCTCTATTGGCTTGACAAAGGTCCCAATAGAGGACCGAAACGTTGCTACATTAATTAAAAATTGTCTATTCTTGAGTCCGTGAGTGCATAGTATTGCTTCAGATTTATATATATATATATATATATATATATATATATATAATATATATATATATATATATATATATATATATATATATACTAGTTGAACAGCCCGTTACACGGGCTACAGTGGCACTGCCACCCGCTCGCGGGGCAGTCATGCGCAGTAGAGACTGCCCGCTCCACGGCTGATACAGAGCTGGACATTCCTTCGGAGCGCCCAGCTCTGTATCAGCCGCGGTGCAGGCAGTCTGTACTGCACATGACTGCAACATGCGCAGCAGTGTCTACTGCGCATGTCGCGGCGTTACACACGATTTAGCGAATTATTATATAGGATATATATATATATATATATATATATAAACTTTTAACTAACTGCGTGATAGAACAGTTTTAATCCTTTGAGTGCCAGAAGGGGTACACAACACATTGCTTTGCAATGTGTTGCGTACCCCTCTGGCACTCAAAGGGTTAAGAACACCTGAGGCTCCTAGCAGAATGGTGGCCCACCATATATACCTTAAAGTTTATGATCCTTAAATTTTGTTGTAGCCTTCCTCTTCCTCCTATTTGTGGGAAAAACATCCACATATACCTGTCATGCACCCATAACTGCCCAATTCGTCACTAGCCACCTGACCAAAAGATTAGATTGGTCCTTTCTGTAAAAATGAGACTACTGAAAGAACAAGGTGAGGCCACGACCAACGCCCAGGTATGCCACTGCATTTTAGCCCCAGCATGCAAGAAATGTTTCCAACACATTAAGAGACATCTCTAGCATTCATTAGGTTAAAACCTATTTCAATTAATAAGGATATTTGTTTCTAATGTATAGTGGTAGTGTTGTTATACTCCAGAATTACTCTACTTCTTTTCTCAGTGCACCAGTTTCCCTGCGTTTTTTTGTTTTTTTTTTTAATTATTTTTGCTCGAAGCCCCTGCAGGGCCATCTCCTCCCTGGCAGGGGGCGCTAATAGTCCTCTGCTCCCCTCCGGCCTCTCCACCCTCCCATACTCTCGTCGGGCCGGACATGGCAGTGACAGAAGACCTGTGGGGACGCAAAGCCGGGCCACCGACCAGTCAAGAGGCAGACAAATGGGACACTAACCCCACTGAGAGTAGACACGGGGCGGACTGAGGCCTGTTGCTTTCACCCAGACAGCGGAATGGTTTGCGGATTGTGTGCGTACTGGTGAGGAGAAGGGCGGAAGACTGAGGTGCTCTGACTGGAGCCTGTGCAGCCTGCTTGGCATGCGGAGCCCGCGGGTGAGTGCATAATTAAGCCCTTCAAGGACCAGAGGGTGCGCATCGCGTTGCAAAGCCTTCTGGTCCTCAACTGGTTAATGGGCAACGAGCCGTTTTGTTAACCATCTTTGTGATATATCAATAAACAGCACGTTCTTGGCTCACAGGATGTCAGGGACATACGGGGGCAATTTATACTCCAGCGCACTATTTCTGCTTTAAAAATGCATGTAACAGGATGGTTTATACAGGAGGTAACTAATCTATGGTGTGTCCTAAAACTTTGTAGTTTATAAAAGAGCTATGTGCACAGGCACTAAAACAATAGTACCGGTTTTAAAAGAATTCATAAAAATCAAATTAATTGAAATAGGGATTCTAAATGTTAGAGAGGTGTCAAAGGTCTACGGTTCAAGCGGTTAAAAGCCCAATTGTAAATGAATGAGAGTAATTTGTCCCCGTGCCCTTGGTTTGCCCCACTTCCCTGTGTGTGTATAGTGGTCCTTTCTGTTCTGTTGCATAGTTGAATGATGGGTAGCCTCCCTATTCTCTGATACCATTGCGTTGAACAAGAAGTGTAATGACTGTTGTATAAAGGTGAAAGGGGAAGTAATAATGACCTCATACTTAATCTTTAGTGTAACAGTAAAATTCAAATGGCGATTATTATTTATTTTTCTTGTGTCTTTGGTCAAGAGATTTGCTGTTTAATCAGACATGTATGTCAAGGGGGAGCATGACAGATGCATTTTTTTTTTCAAGTTGAAGCAGGCACAGTGCATCGGCTGACTTAACCCTTTGAGTGCCAGAGGGGTACGCAAAGCATTTGCAGAGCAATGCTTTGTGTACCCGTCTGACACTCAAAGTGTTAACCGTTTGAGTCAGAGGGGTACGGGATGCATTGCTTTGCAATGCATTCCGTACCCCTCTGGCACTCAAAGGGTTAAGGAACAGGTGAGTGGCATAATGATTTGTGAAACAGTGTTGCATACCTCTCCTTAAAGTGGACGTCTCTTCTTAATTGAAGTTAGCATATTTTAAAGCTTAATTAAAAACTGCCTATGTGTCATGTTATCCAAAAGACCAGCAAATGTACAGTGAACCCCTTAACCAGGGCCAGTGCCTCCTATAGGCAAGGTAGGCACTGGCCTAGGGCTCCCATCTATGGGGGCACAGTCACAGAGGCATAGCAAAACCGCACGCACCTCAGCAGCTGCTGTGCCTTACAGTAAAAAGTTATGCATAAGGACAGCAATAGATGTGCTCCACTGTCCAGTATAACCTTTCTAGCATGTTGCTTGCCCATTCCCACTTCAGCCAATGAAAGAGAAGTACTCCTCTCATTGGCTGCCTGTGCTATGTGTGTGATGTGGCGCTGTTGGTCTAGAGATGGTCACAGTAGCAGCGTGACCAAGCTGGATTCAGAAGTTGGCAGCAGCCAGAGGAGTCACTCAAGAGGAGGCCTGAATAATACCCCCAGACCCTGTTGCAGAGCCGGATTAACACTCCACGGGGCCCTAGGCAAGGTATCAGTTTGCCCCCCCCCCCCATACCTCTCTAACTTTGGCTACCTACACATTGTTTAGTTTACACTACAATTTTGTGGGCACAGGCACTCAAAGGGATATACTATAGTTTTGTGGGCACTATCACTCAAAGGATTATCCAATGACTGGATAACCCTTTGAGTGCCTGTGCCCACAAAACTGTAGCGTAAACTATATACTGTGTAGGTAGTCAGGGTTAGGGAGGAAACCCATGATACATTACTTAATTTTTGTCCTCTCTCTGCCCCCTGGGCCAGTCTGCCCCTGGTTTGGAGATTCCTATAAGAGATGCTCCCCACCAGCTCCAACTTGTCCCCCACCAGCTCCAACTTGTCCCCCACCAGCTCCAACTTGCCCCCCATTACAAACCTGTAGCTGCTGGAGCTCCCGGTGGTCTTCTCTTCATAATGCAGAGCACTGGGAGATGTTGACTCCCAGCGTGCTCTGCATTACTAAAGAGGCGACAAGAGATCACTGTAGCTACACAGACCTTACTGTGTTGTGGTGCCCGGCGGAGGAGTCCTGCTAGCAGGAACGGCGTTCCCACGCGTTCCTGGAGGACTCGTTGAGACGGTGGAGTGCAGGAATGAGGCTTCCTCCGGGCCCCCTCATTGGACCGAGCCCTAGGCAGGCGCCTTGTGCTCCTTGCCTGTAATCCGGCTCTGCCCTGCTGAAGCAGGGGGTTGCAGCAGAGCTCCAACAGAGAGCTTCAGAGGAGGTGCAGCTCTCCGGCTTGCACATGGTGAGTACAGTAGCAGGGCCAGTGGTGTCTGTGCACTGAGTACAGTGGGGCTGCTGGTCATAGATAGGAGGGGGGCAGCAGAATAAGGGGCTATTGGTGGGCTCTTGTCCAGTTGTCCTGGGCTGGCATTTCAGATATGCAGTATGCTGCAAGTCCTTTACATTTTTAGTATAAGGAAGAAGTCCTTTCAAAAAGAGAGATAATGTGACTACCTCTAAACAGAGGACCCATTCAATTGAGGCACATACACACTGAAGTATCCAAAATTAGAAAAAGGCTTTATTCAAATACAAAACATGAGAAATAGCAAGCAGTTCCTGAAATATTAAAAACACCCACACAGATGAGGCAGAGTGTAACCCAAAAAATGATTAGCCCTGTATCACCTAAACATAGGAAAGGAGACAAGCACACTGTGAGAAAATCATAATAAAGTATTAAACAAAATACAAGTGTTTAAAGAAGAAAAAATATAAAAAGAAATATATATATTTAAATATAAATCATAAACAAAATACTTATAACCCCTGATGAAGTCACTTGGGTGGCGATACGCTTTGGGTTTGGGAGCACAGAAGAGTCAGACCTTGGATATTTTCCCTATACCTCCATTTATTATGTTTAGGACATAAGTATTTTGTTTTCGATTTATATTTAACACTGGTATTTTGTTTAATACTTTATTATGATTTTTTTTCACAGTGTGCTTGTCTCCTTTCCTATGTTTAGGTGATATAGGGCTAATGTCGTTACATTTTTGGGGTGTTTTCAGTATTTTATGAACTGCTCGCTATTTCTCATATTTTGTATTTGAATAAAGTCTTTTTTTCTAATTTTGGATACTTCAGTGCATATTGAATGGGTCCTCTGTTTGGAGGTAGTCACACTGTTTCTCTTTTTTAATGTGTCTTCTTCCTTATACTTAGATATGTTGTATTGACTCATGAGTGCACCCAGGTCATTAGTAACTTTATTAGGAGTATATTTATTTTGAGCTAGTGCAGCCACATCTTTCTTAATCCCTTAAATTTCTGAGTGCCAGAGAGGTCCAGCACTAAAGGCTGCCGCTTAAAAGTATTTTCTTCTGCTGCACGGCAAGCCACAAATCATTGATAGAGGTGGGTATAAGTGGGCGGGGCATAAGAGCCAAGGGGCGGCAAATGAGGTTTTGCCTAGTGTGGCAAAAATCCTTGCACCAGTGCTGCCCTTAATGTCCAATGCCGTGCCAGGACCGTCACGGCTGTCCGGCACTTAAGTACCACTGCTTGGGGAGCCGTGAATCGGATAAAAAAAAAAAATGCCCCGTGCCGTGTTTAAGGAGCTATTCATACTTGGTACTCTATGCAAATGTTTACCAGTTGCAGTACTAGTGACATTTCATATGTTGATGAAGCTTTTCAGTGATCTTCCATATGCTCATGAAGTGCTGTGCTGCACCAGGGGACTTTCACTTTTCCTAAATACTCCTGCATATTTCCTAAACATCTGCTGGACTTTTGGTTAGCGTGGTGCATTGGCAGTTTTGGATAAAGTTTACAAATATGAAAGGAGAATAATCAAAATGACAGGACCACTTTTAAAGGGCTAAGATTACCATGTGGAGTGGACAAAGTTTGTGGTCCTGCTAGCAATTTCCATGGGTGCCATCATGGACATAACTAGATTGTTTTGTGTGCTTTTACATGGGAAATCTGTGTCTCTCATCCAGGTCCTGTTGGACTCCCGTTCCAATCATTTTGAGCTGGATAACAGCTGGGGGAGGGGGGCATGATTGAAGTAGTAATCCAAGAAAATCCGGTGAGACACATGTTGCCCACCCTTTTGACATACTTGTCTTGTCATTTAAAGGAATAGTAGCCCTTTGCTTTGACATTCTATATACAGTAGCAATTCCTATATTTTCTATTATATATAATATTTACTTTTTTTACACTTATGCATCTGACACTAAGCTCACTGAATTTTGTTTTCCAGAGTTTTCTGGTCAATAGACCTCAAAACAGGATGTAATACAATGTTACACACTCTGCAGCACCTAGTGCTCTGTGTACTGTGTTGTTTACATTGTATCTAGCTGTGCGGTTATATTCCCTGACAGCTCCCTGCAACATGGGAACAAGTGTTTAAAAAAAAAAAAAAAAAAAAAAAAAAAAAAATATATATATATATATATATATATATATATATATATATATATATATATATATTATAAAAAAATTGTATAGCTATTTTGACTTTACATATTATGCACTTTCAGAACCTCAGGAAAGGAGGTAGGTGACAGTGCGCATTGCACTTTTAGTGGCTGGGGGACTGATGGCTGAACTGCTCTGAGATGAGATGTATTGAAATTCTGTAAAATGGGAATTGTAACTTAAAACCTAATATTCTGTTAAAGGGGAACATTCACATTACAAAAACGTCTGTCCATAGGATTTACTTAACACAACAAGGTTAGCGCTGTTTTTTTTTTTTTAATTGTAGTTACCAGCTATGGAAGTTATTAAGCCTTAAAATCGGGCACTTCCGCTTTCTGCGGCACCCTGTATTTGCGGCACAGTGCCTCAGGAGTTTCCACCTCCCTCCCAACTGCCACAGGAAACGTATTCACACTTCCCTTCGTGGGGGCATTTATGTGGGCTATTGTTACAGCAAGCTCCATTTACCATGCTACGGAGCTTGCAACTTCAGTAGCATGGTAAATGGAGCTTGCTGTAACGATAGACCACATAAATGCCCCCACAAAGGGAAGCATGAATGCATACCCTGGAGCAGTTGGGAGGTGGGAACTCTTGAGGAGCTGTGCCGCACATACAGGGTGCCGCAGCACGCGGAAGTGCCCAATTTTAAGGCTTAATAACTTCCATAGCTGGTAAGTAAAATTAAAAAAACAACTCTCGTTTTGTTAAGTAAATACAACGGACAGAAGTTTTTGTAATGTGAATGTTCCCCTTTAAGACCAAAGGGTTTGAAGTTGTAGAAACTGAATTAAGTTTACTTTATTTTTGTACATTTGGGTAGTATTACCTGCTTATAAAATAATCATTTCTGACTGTGCATGGTTTATGTATGTATACACCTGCTGCTGACATCTGGGACCCAATTGTCCTAAACTGGGATAACGCCTGTTTTCAATGCAATGCGGCAGATGTAAAAACTAGAGTAATTCTCAGGCAAACCAACTGCTCAGAAAGGGGCAAATAAAATTAAAGGGATTGTAACAACATGTTTAAAAAAAATATTGTAGAGGAAATCCTCCTGAGTAAAACAAAGGTAATCCCAATGCTAAAGGTGTTTTGTACATTATTATTCTTTATTTATATAGCACTAACTTATTCTTCAACGCTGTATATTTGCAACTCAAACTTGAATTCTTTTAGGTGCAGTATCTCAATGGCCTGAAATTTTAGCCATGCTGTTGCTCCGCCATCTTATGAAGATTTATGTTCAATTTATCAGAGCTGTCCTTGGGATGGTATAGCAATAGCGCCACTGTAAAATTCCAGTCCATTGAGATACTACACCGTAAAAAAACCCATTTGATTTAAATGGGGATTTTAAATTATTGAATACTAGATGTTTCCAATGTACTGTGTTAAGACAACTACACCATTTAAGGAGCTAAAGCCCCATTTACATCAGTAAAAATTATGAGAAATTTTGTTGCAGTTAATTTTGTTTATTCCAGTTTTGCAATATGATACCTAGTTATATGATGTAATGGACAAACTATACTTCCATGAATAAGTATCTAACAGTAGGACTTGCCTATGTATGAGTTCATCAGGAAGCATCTCAGGCTTCCTGCCTGTCTGTCTTCAAGGATTGCATCTGATTTATTTACAGATCTATAGCTGAAATCTTCTTTTAAGCCTTCACAATCTGCTATAAGTCTAAACACTCCAGCATATCTAGTAAGTCATTTCCTTGTCTTATTGACATTTTTCTGTAAAATCATACAATAATACAATCTAGTGGTGATACCATGGACTGTAGATATAGTCTTCCAAATAAAATTAAATACATTAAAGCAGGGGTGTCTGAGTTTTGGCCTTAAGAACTCTCAAAACTCAAGGATTTAAGGATCTCCTTGTTTGAGTGCAGGTGGGCCAATCAAAACGAATGGTCTTTTATGACTGAACCTGGATACCAGTGCTTTAAAGTCTGGTATTTACTCAGCTGGGGAATTAGCCATGCAGCTAATGTAACTGTCATTTTCACCGTAATGGCAGATTCAAAATCTCTTATTTTACAAAGAATGCATTTGTAATTCTTATGCACTTTTGATAGAATAGTAATTCCTATGTGCTTTTTGGTAGAAAAGTAAAATTAACTTTGGCAGTAGGGTAATGGGGAAGGGGGATAATGACGACAGTTGTATTCCTCAGTAGGAGGAGGACCTCAGGTTGCCCACTGATGGTCTAAGACCATGGAGGAAATCATCTTAGTAAATAATGATGCCCCACCCAGTTGCTGATCTCCCTGTCGATTCAGGTGTGAGATCAATAGAGGTGATGCATTGGAGCAAAAGAGCTTCCCTGCTTCTATCCTACCACAAGTTTGGGTAGGAGTGGGCGGGATTGGAAAACCCATTCACGTCAGTGAGGGAGGCTTTCCTTCATTGACATGAAAGGGTTTCCTTATCCTGCCCACTCTTACCCAGTACTTGGGGTAGGATAGAAGCAGGAGAGCTCTCCTGCATCACCTCTACTGATCTCCCAGCTGAATCAGCTGGGAAATTGGTGTGTGTCGCGTTGGGAGGGGTCCTGTTGCCCCATCATGAGGTCTAAAGTGTTTTTTTTTTGTTTTTTTTTTCTTCTTCAAACTGGCAGTGGTGGTGGTTTGGCCGGCCTTCTCCTTAACCAATTGGCATTTTCCAGCCATGCCCCTGACAGCGAACCAGAAACACATTATATATAAATATATCTACATGTACATGCACTATATGATATATATAAATAATTGGAGTAGAATGTAAAAAAACTAACAATAATCACTTCAGTTTTATTGGCTCTTGTAATGTTTCCATAAATACAGACACTCAAGGATAAACTTAATAGCAATTCTTTTATTTGACACCTTCCATCTCCTCAGAAAACCTCACACTAACCGATCCTTTTTGAAGGTCTCCTCCTCCGCTTCCTGATTCCCGCCCTTTCTCCTTAAAGGGAGAGACATGCTGTACTGTATGTTACAGCTCTGGTTTACTATAGTCTCAGAATTCTGTTGTTTGTTGTTGCAACCTTAGTATATGACTGTCTGTCATTCTGACAGTCGGCAGCTAGCTAGAACATTTCTATAGCAAGTATATGTTGATGTCTGACATACCTCAGCACAGAGTGGAATGTGTGCCCTTTCCCATTAGGCAACTAATGACTGGAACGTAACATGATGATGATGTTTGTCAGCAATTTTATACTTGGGGAAGAGGGCGGTTTTCCCCTAAGGATTCTTGTGAACCAGATCTACTACCTCTGTGCAATCTACACCGCCCTGTCATGATAGCTGGAACCCTTTCTGATGTGTTTTGGCTCTGTTGAGCAGTGAATGTATTTGTTTGGCTGAGCTTTCAGATAAACCTGCTCTAAAGTAAGTTATTAAAATGTTTAGATGCCTTTCATAATCTCTTAAGATGTTTTAAAATGTATAACCAAAATTATGTGATGTTTCTATTATCTTGTCTCAACCTACCATTTTATATCTTGTATAAACTCTGATAAATCACAAATATTTGCATTCATTGACATTTTATATTGCAATGTTTCTCATCCTCTTTACGTCTGTGCAGTTTCTAGGTTTTCAGTTACAACCCTCAATTACTGCTAGCAGAGTTTCCAGGATTCCCCCATGAAGTGCACTGGTGAACTAGTCTAAATCAATAGTTTTGACCTGTACCCTTGGGTCCCATTAAAAGGATTTCTTGACTTGCGCAGAGTTACTATAATATGCATGACTGAGCCTTAATTCACTCACCATTGTTAAAGTGGAGCTATCACCACAAATAAGGTGCCCCCCATCCACCCCAATAATTAGTCATATAGCAGTAAGCTTGGAAATAGTACCTTTATGCAGCATAAGTACAGTTATTAAAGCTTAATACTTAAAATGTAAAAAAAAATTGTAGGGTTTATCCCCCTGAGTAAAATAAGGGTACTCCCGCAGCTGAAAGGTGTTATTTACAGCTCAAAGTTGATTTTTTTTGGTGCAATATCACAGTGGCCTGAAATTGTACAGTGGCGCTGTTACTACACCACCCTATGGTGTAGCAACAGCGCCACTGTACAACTTCAGGCCACTGTGATACTGCACCTAAAAAAAATCAACTTTGAGCTGTAATAACTTTTGAATAAAAGACCTTTCAGCAGTGGGAGTACCCTTGTTTTACTCAGGGTGTAAACCCTACAACATTTTTTTTTTTACATGTTAAGTATTACTATCCCTTTAATAACACGGTACTTATGATGGATAATGGTACTATTTGTAAGCTTATCACTACATGACTAGTTATTGGGGGGCATTAGTTGGGGTGATCCACTTTAAAAAGTAATTATTGCTAAAACTGAAAAGGCCTCAGATCCATTATATTGTGTACACTTAGGTAGCATTTCCTTTTGTGACAAAGGTCTAAAATCTTTAAAACTAAAACATATAAAAGTGGCTACTGTTGGCCACTGTTTATGGGGCCTATTAAAAGTGAAAAAACAAACAGTGACAATTGTTTGGAGATAATTATTCACCTAGTTCAGATCTCTGAAACTTCTACCGTAATTTGTTTACCTCAGTCATGCCATACAGGGCCCTCATCACTTTTGTAAACAAAACGAGATCAGGTGGTGATGCACAGCCAGCAAGTAAATAGGAAGAGCAGATTAATAATATATTTTGGGGTTTATCCACCTAAAAAAATTTATTTTTATATACAAATGCTGGCTAGGATTCAATTTTGGTCATAAATGTTAAATTAAAGCTGTGAAATCCTAAAGTCCTGGCATGTCAATGGGCCTTCAGGGCATGACTTGAGGACTACTGGTGTAAATTATTATTATTCTTTATATAGCGCCAACTAATTCCACAGCGCTGTACAATTGGATGACTGATACTTAATCCTCTGAAGGTCAGAGGGGTATTGGACACCTGGCACTCAACAGCTTAACAAACCTGTTCTTCAGAAGGGATGTCCTTAAAACCTGTTAGCATATCTCGAGGGTTTTAGTTGAGAAATGCTAGTCTACCTTGTCAGTTGTTATAAAAAAATAACTATAACATTGTTCCTGGATTTCTTTCTGTCTAAAAGAATGTCTGTCCGCTTGTATGTTTCTTTAAGAGGCAAGTATAGTCATTGATACCTTTATTGGCTAACTAAACAGATTTAGAGTGCAAGCTTTCAAGAAATTTCAGGTCTGTTCCTCAGGCTCAGGGTGGGTTTGATTTAAATCACTAGTCAGTAAGACTCGATTTTAAATCATGATTTTTAAATGCAAAAACTCATTCTTGCTGGTACTTAAAACCATCAATATTTGCAACCAGGTGAAGAAGTCATATTTAGAATATAACCTGTCAGATTAGTAAAACAGCAATATCAGAACTGATTTTAGTTTAATATATGTTCCAAATATGAGTGGTTAATCTAACAAAATATAACATAAAATATAATTGCATGACAATGCAGCCTCAGGTACATAACTGAGCTCTATTTCATGCTGAATAACCTTTAAAATATAATGTATCTTAAAACTATCTTTAGATAGATTTTTTTCCTCCAAAAGCATTTCATTAAAATAAATTTGATTTAAATAAAAAAAAAAAAAAAAAATAGGATTATCATTGATTTTCATCCACTCTGCATGTTATACAGATAAATATGAAAACGTCTCTTTTATATACAAGTACACATTGCATTCTTTAGAATGGAAACCAGATAAGGAAGTTTAGTTCAGACTCTGGTTCTTTGATCAGTCAATGGTAGAGGAGAGTGCTGTAAGTTGCAGTCTTCCTCTGAGTGGTGCAAGGTATTATAATGCTGTACTTATGCACGATAATAGCACTGTTTCTAAGCATATCGCCATATGACTAATTATTGAGGGGGGACTTTATTTAGGGTGATGGTTCCACTTTAAAGCCGAACTACCACCTTTTAAACAGTTTGTCTTCAATAACTCCCCATCTGGCGACTAGCAGCGTAGTAGCGCTAGTGCTAGAATTATTACCTTATTCAAAAGAAATATACATTCTTACCAGGCTGACAGCAGTAGGGAGTGCAGACATCTTGCCATAATGACGTCCGCGCACCTACGCTGTCAGTCCCTTTTGGAGCCGGCTGGCTCCTAGCAACCCTTCCTAGACCCGGCTGGGACTGACAGCGCAGTGCGCGGGCGTCACTATGGCAAGATGTCCGTGCTGCTGTCAGCCCAGTAGGGATGCATATTTCTTCTGAATAAGGTAATAATTCTGGCATCTAGCGCTACTAAGCTGCTAGTCGCCAGATGGGGTGTTATTGAAATGCATATTGTGTACCCCTCTGGAACTCAGAGGACCCGAGGAGAGGAGGTAGGTGACAGTGCAAATTGCACTATTAATTGCTGGATGGGGGGGGAGGAAGATCCAGTGCATTGGGATAAAAAATAAAAACAAAACAAACACCTGCAGCATCATTTTCCTCACAGGAGGGATTGTTTCCCAATGTGCATCTGATCATGCTTTTCAAATTGACAGTGGCAACACAAGGATGGAGAAGCACACTGAAAGTGAAATCATGCTACTCATATGTCAGATCTAAGCCAGGCCCACATGTCATTACATGCCAAGTTTAGTCCCTCATGCAGGAACTTGTATGACACAACACTTCACATTTCAGATTTCCTTTTCATGGTTCTGATTCTCATTCTACTATGGGTTCAATTTAACAGAGTAGCTTCTAGTATTACCCAGAGATTTTACTTAGGCTGATAATCAAGTGCAGAAGGTCCAGGTAACACTGAAAGGTAATAGCTACTCTTGAGTACTGTGATTTCCCTTGTGCTTCTGATGCAATGTAGCTGGCCCGATGAGATAGCTTATGGGGGTCCTTATCTGGGCTTTGGGCCTGTATGTTTGCCACCCTTGGATTAGGGACATCTGACTGTAGTTTTGCACTATAATTATTCTGTTTGAAAATACAAATAGTTTTGCTGTTTAGTACAGACAATTAGTAAACATAGTATGTTAACTACCTCTTGTGATTTGGTCTATTGATGCCTCTCTCAAATAATTATAGAACTATTGCCACAGATGAAGGGTTGGTTTACAGTGTTCTGTGCTGGCATGCAGTCTTCTACCCGTGCTCAATCTTGCATATGCATTGCAACCTTTTGTAGGTCATTGTTTGCATGAGGTCACCTTTATGTGTGTCATTGCATGGGTGGGCATTTATAGATCTTCCTTCCTGTATGTGGCTGAAAGGAATCCAACACTTTGTGTACTTCTATCTCTGGGATAGCAGGACTGGCTTTGTCTTCTAATAAGCACGCCCAGAATGGGTTCTGTTAGTTTTACAGTTTGGAATGCTGAGCTGTGTGTGTAGCAAGCAGATCCAATCAATCACCCAGAGACATCCTCTAAATGGGAGCTTCTGCTATTCTTGAACAGTTGTACATTATTTGCTTCAGACAGCTGACATTTTGAGCTCTAGCAATTTCATACTGTGCCAATTCAAAATGTATAGTTTTAGTTTTAACTACTAAAGAATCATTTTTTTTCTACCATCTAATACATTATATAATGTTAAAATACTGCTAGTAAATTAACCCCTTGGATCTTGGAGATGATACCACTATCCAGGGGGTTAAACTAATCATTGTGTGATTTTTATTTTATTTTTTTTAAATAGCATATTTATCACCAAGAACCTTATGGATAGTTTTTCAAACGGGAAAGGCCAAGTACATTTTCAGAATTTTGCTGTTGATCAGTTGACATAAGAGTCCTGCAAAACCTTTTATGTTTTAGTTCAGCTTTTTCAATGACACTTCACTTGAAGATATTGAAAAGCTGTGAAAAGATATGTCATTGACACATACAAAAGCATACAAATAAAATATATTTTTATAAACATATTGTAAGAATTTGAACCATTCTCTTAAATTAGTTTTAAATCCCTGCATCCCATAAGTGTAATTATAACAATTTTTTTTTTTAACAAAGAAATGCTATATATAATTTTCATTTCTCAAATGTACATATTGCACAGAATCTCAATCAACAAGAATATTAACTATACATTTTACCTATCTCTAGAGTACCTTTACAAGATGTATGTTAATAATTATAACCCTAAAAAACATATAATTTCTAATTTCAGCCCTATACATCTTTCTACACAAAATTATCTAGCCATGTTGTTTCTCTGAAAAAGTCACCCCCCATTGCTCTCCTTTTAACCCTTTGAGTGCCAGTTAGGTATCCAATGCATTTATTTGCAATGCATTGGATACCTTTGGAACTCAAAAGGTTCAGGACCAATGTTATTTTGCACTTTTAAAGGATATCAAATTGAACATTTCTTGCTGTGTGTTTGTTTGTAAATGTGGTTTCAGTTTTATTATATAGAGTTCCTATATACTTTTTTCAGCATAGACTAAACTTGCTTTTGGTACCATATATATATATATATATATATATATATATATATATATCTATATATATAAAAGAAGACTTTGTGCCTGCCAAAACACACCCAGGGGAGGCATAAAGCAGGAGTTACTACTCCTATTGGGTGATTCAATCATGCAGGGAGTTGGCCCGCCCCCACAATGCAGCCCGCCCACCACTATCAAAGTCAGAAAAAAACAATATGGCCGCCACTTGCTCCTACACCACAGACAAACACACATGCCCCACTCACACAAACAGACCACCACACACACATGCCCCACTCACACAGCACCACACACACACATGCCCCACTTACACAGCACCAAACAGACATGCCCCCACTCACACACACAGCACCACATATACACACAAAGCCAGAAATACATATGGCTGACACACACACACAGTCACTCACCCTGACTCCCAGAGGCCTCAGCAGGACCTGTAGTGCAGCACCAGAGGAACAAAATTGCACTCAAAGGGTTAAGGTAGGTCCTCATTGCTCAATTATTTATTCACTGTCATCATTTGCCATGCAAGACACAGGACAGACAGCCATCAGATTCACACTTAACCCACTGACTGCCACAGGGTTGTGTATCAAGTTTTACCCCTCAGGGAGTGTGTTCAAACCCCTCACACTGTAAACTTGCATTTCTCTCCCACTTCTCCTTCCCCAGACTATTACTAACACTTTTCCATATTTATGTTAAGCCCCGCCCCCTTTTAACCCAGATTGCCCCATTGCTCTCTCCACATCAGCACCACATGAGGGACTCCACAAGTAAAAGTTCACAGCTATTACACACTCATGCCCCACTCACACAGCACCAAACACCCATACACACACACAAAGCCAGAAAGAAAGATGGCTGACACACAGTCACTCACCTTGACTCCCAGTGGCCTCAGCAGGACCTGTAGTAAAAGCCACTGAACGGTGCTGCATCACCAGGGGAACAAAATGGCACTCAAAGGGTTAAGGTAGGCCCTCATTGCTGAATTACTTCTTCACTGTCACCATTTGCCATGCAAGACACAGGACAGACAGCCATCAGATTCACACTTAACCCACTGACTGCCACAGGGTTCTGTATCAAGTTTTACCCCTCATGGAGTGTGTTAAAACCCCTCCCACTTCTCCTCCTTCCCCAGCCTATTACTAACACTTTTTCACATTTATGTTAAGCCCCGCCCCCTACTCGCGATTAAGCCCCACCCACTTTTAACCCAGATTGCCCCATTGCTCTCTCCACATCAGCACCACATCAGTCCCCTCTAGGGACTTCACAAGTCAGTGTTCCCAGGTATGAATACACTTTCCACTGCTATTTAACTCTGACATGCCTCTCTATACCTTAACCCTTTGAGTGCCAGAGGGGTACACAACTCATGAGCACATGTGTTTCTGCTCATATATGTTGCGTGTCTGTGTGTGTGTACATCTCTGTTACATATGTGTGTCCATGTGTGCATCTCCAGTGTGTCTGTGTGTACATGTGTTTTGCATGTCTCTGCCGCTCACTGTGTGTATGTGCATACCTCCCAACATTTCACATGGCCAAAGAGGGACACGTTAGTTTTAGGTGATATTATTGGGGGTGTGGCTGGTGGGCGGGGCATTAGTAAGAATTTTTAGGTTATTTCATGACCTATTACTGGCTATTTATGTAACTGAATAAATGATTTAGTTCAAGACCAAAGTATTTTATTTGCACTGACTAATGTATAAACACATATACTGAAGTTTATTGCTTTATTGCTGTAGAGCAAAGTAATACACACCACACAGTCAGGGCTGGTGCAAGGATTTTTGCCACCCTAGGCAAAACCTAATTTTGCCGCCCATTTCGCTCCGCCCCTTGTGTCCCACCCCTTTATACCCTGCCTACTTATACCCAACCTCTTTTAATGATTGTCCTCTCTCTGCCCCCTGAGCCACTCTGCCCCTGTTCTGGAGATGCCTGTAAGAGATGCCCCCCACCAGCTCCAACTTGCCCCTTATCAGCTTCACTTTGGCCCACCAGCTCCACTTTGCCCCTATCAACTCCAACTTGCCCCCATCAGCTCCAACGTGCCCCCACCAGCTCCATTTTGCCCCCTCAGCTCCACTTTGCCCCCTCAGCTCCAACTTACCCCCATCAGCTCCACTTTGCCCCCCATCCTCTCCAACTTACCCCCATCAGCTCCACTTTGCCCCCATCCGCTCCAACTTGCCTCCATCCGCTCCAACTTGCCCCCACCAGCTCCACTATGCCCTCTCAGCTCCAACTTTCCACTATCAGCTCCACTATGCCCCCAGCAGCTCCAACTTGCCCCCCCATCCGCTCCAACTTGCCCCACCAGCTCCAACTTGCCCCCCCTCAGCTCCAACTTGCCCCCCCTCAGCTCCACTTTGACCCTCATCAGCTCCACTTTGACCCTCATCAGCTCCACTTTGACCCTCATCAGCTCCACTTTGACCCTCATCAGCTCCACTTGCCCCCATCATCTCCAACTTGCCCCCACCAGCTCCACTATGCCCCCTCAGCTCCAACTTGCCCCCATCATCTCCACTTTGCCCCACATCTGCTCCAACTTGCCCCCAGCAGCTCCAGTATGCCCCCTCAGCTCCAACTTGCCCCCCATCACATACCTGTAGCTCCTGCGCAGTCTTCTCTTCAGTAATGCAGAGCGCGGGAGATCATGACTCCCAGCGCGCTCTGCATTACTAAAGATCCGACCAGATGAGGGAGCGCTGTAGCAACACAGACCTGACTGTGTTGTGGTTCCTGGTGTGGTGTGTGCGGGCGCACCTCTTCTCCGCTGCATGCCCGCGCCCCCAGTACGTGTGCGCCCTAGGCCGGCGCCTACCTCGCCTATAGGTGGAGCCGGCCCTGCACACAGTCTGACCTCCTAAAAAGAGGGACAACAGGGTGGGAAAGAGGGACAGAGGGATTTGGCCTTCAAAGAGGGACTGTCCCTCCTAAAGAGGGACACTTGGGATGTATGGTATGTGTCTGCCTGTATGCTGCATATGTCTGTGTTTATCAGTGTGTCTGCATTTCACACACGTGCGCCCAACGGTCATAACATGACGGGCAACGCCGTCCCACATTGCTAGTATATATATATAATTGGCTGTATTTAAATGTTTCTAGTTCTGCCTTTTACAGAAACACGCTATATGTGTTGGCTTTCTTTGCAGTTTGGCAGTTATGGGGTAAAAAGGAAAGTGTAAATTGCATTTAGTGAACTTATTATCCCCTGAGGAAGCGGCCAATTAGAGCGGTGAAACATATAGGGAATGTTAGGTTAATTCAGATTCCTCTCTTTACATGAAAGTAGAAATTGCCACTGGGGAATTTATTTCTTATCAAATGTTCTCTCTCTCCATTTCTGACTAGAGTCTACTGGTTCTTCTCTTTGTTTCTGATGTGACTCCGGGATTATGTGCCTGGTGATTTAACTCCGGAATCCTAATGCTCATCCCTTACAAATAAGCTTGGGGGCACCACTTTCTTCTTTACTTTCAAGCTATAAAAGGTATACTCCAAATACCATAGTGAGAGCCAGAAATTGTAAGATTAGTACTGAGAAATTCAAACAAACATGTAGGAGTGGAGATACTGTGCCCCCTTTTAAATGCTATTGTTTTGCATGAATAAATTGTGCTGAAGGCAGGGTTCATTCACACAATCTGTACTTTTTAATTATACAGTGCAAATGATAATTTACGTGAGTACAAGTGAAGGCTACATTTTAACCCGCTGACAGTAATAAACTGTTACAACACTCTTAGTGACACTGAATTGATTTACAGCTGTAATCAACAAAAAGGGGTTTATCTACACCTGTTTTGAGATTTTGGTCATATCACCTTTTTTGTGTTTTAAATCTATATATAGTGTGTAGTAAATATGCAGCTCATTAAAGAGTACAAATTAAACTGACTTTACCATTTCAGAGTTCACAACACCATGCATTAGTATTTGAACAAAAGTACATGGACTTGATCAGCTGGCTTCATGCACTGGGAGGAGATCAAGGCTGCAGAGACAGGCAGCTCTGGTCTCTTGCACATTGACTAGGAGCACTAACAATGTGTCCTGTATAACAGCTTGGCTACTAAGGACATTATGGGCAACTTACTTAGCAGACCCTCCAAAACTGATAAGGATATTGTCCATATCATGCTCAGCAGCCAGAGTTGTTTTGGCACATACTGGCATTAGTGACATGAAAAATCATCATTTGACTGTAAAGTGTGTGAAAATGCTTAGCAATTAAATGGTTAAAGGGTTAGTAATGTCTAGTTAAAATTTATTTCTCTTGTTTATATTAAAATTAATAGATTGCGCTATATTTAAGTCCGTAGTTCAAAAGTCATGCAGAGATAAAGATTCCCCTGCCTTCCTCTGAATCTGTAATCAGTTCATTCGGCTTGATGACTGCAGTAAGTATAAGGGAAATCCTGCCCCCTTGACAGAGGGCACGATTTCCTTTTGCATACTAAAGTTTGTCCCTAGCTGCAGCCTTCCAGGCCAGACTGCAGCTTCTGGTGATGTGCCAGAAGGGGCCGGAGGGGGATCTTTATCTCTTCATAACTTTTGAACCACACCAAAGTAAGGACTTAAATATAGCTCAATCTCTTAATTTCAATATAAAGAAGACTCAGATAAATAATTTTAACCCTTTGAGTGCCAGAGGAGTACGGAATGCATTGCAAACAATGCATTACGTACCCCTCTGGCACTCAAAGGGTTAACTAGACACTACTAACCCTTTAAGGGGATGCTGTAGTTTATAAGCGACACATTGGAAAATAGCCCAGACAGATGTTCCATTTATAAATGACAGAAGGGTTGTTAAAGCGGAACTAACAGCCCTGCAAGATGTAGCCTCAATTAGAAGGCTACAGTCCGTGATAACTCGCTGTGTAATTATTTTTTTTTTTAAAAACGTGTTATTAAAGAGTAATCCGTTAATTCCAAAAAGTACCTGGTGACGTCCTCCCCCCAGAAAAGCACATTGTGCATGTCAGCACGGAGCCGATCGGCTCTCTTGTAACTCCTCCCGGCTACACGAAAACACCTACGTCATCCGCTTTAGATTCTCAGACCAGCAGATGTTTTCGTTTAGCAGGGGTGTTCCGCTTTAATGATTTTACCTCACAAAATCTTTGCCAAGAAACATATTTTAACAGGTTTACCCAAATAAAGCCTTTTCTATTCTCTATAATTGTATACAATAATTGTGAACTGAAGGCTACTGGAGCTCAGAACATTCAAGCAACTGCAGATACAATGCAGATGAGTATACAAACTGATCTACCAGGCTGCTGTGTGAGAGACTCTTACTCAAGTAAAAAAAGTATTCCTATAGGTAGAGTTGCCCTTTAACTTTATAATCTTTAGGCAAAGACAGAAAAACTGATAAAAAGCTGATAAATCCACTTGCTTTCCTGCTGATATAGTTTAAAAAAAAAAAAAACCTGAAAAGGGACCAGTGCAAACATGCTGAGTTACATGCTTGCTCCTTACTTCCAGTTTATAAATGTGATCACTTCTAAACAGAACAAATGGTACTGATCTAAGTGTTTGTACTGTGTGTTAGCTCAGTCTGAGGCTTGTTTCACCCTCTGGCTATCTTTGTTGAACCATTTAAGTGTCTGTTTTTCAGTGCAAATATTGTGGTTGTGACATAGTTACATATGTTGCAATATACTTGATTTCTTCAGGAACAACTGGTGCTATTGATTTATTTTCGATGGCAGTTGATTTGATATTCACTTATCAGTTTGCCTTGTTTGTCTGGTTTTTAGCACCATGTGACCCAATGCAGAAATGGAGCAATCATGGTGCAAACCAGCAGCCAACCATAGGGGAGACCTTTGATCCAGTCAGGCGGAGACAGTATTAAAGCATACAATGGGGTGAATGTACAACAGTGATGTGCCAGACCAGGTGCTGGAATTTATTTTAACCCTTTGAGTGCCAGAGGGTTACAGAATGCATTGCTTTGCAATGCATTCCGTACCCCTCTGGCACTCAGAGGGTTAAAACCATAAGCCTGCCTAACGTCAAATTGTGCTCTACCCAAAAGATTAGTTACTTTGGGGAAAAACAACCTGCAGCAAATGTGCAGCAATGTGTTTGAGCCTTCGTGAGCGTTCATGGGGTTAAAAGCCCCAAATAAAATAAATGGGAATTTGGGGATTTTGTCTGCAACACTTCTGTGCTGCTTGTTTGGAATGACTCCACTTTTCTTTTAACCCTTCGAGTGACAGAGGGTTACTCATCGCATTGCATTGACTCTTCAGTTCTGTAATAGGTGAAAATTAGACAGGCCAGTTTGAGCAAAAAATGTTTTGAATCTGTTCCCACAGTCTGTTTTGGTCCAGCTGTGTAATGATTGGAGCTTCACTGTACTGAGCTGTGACTCAAGGTCAGCAGACTCATAACTGCTGCTGTATAAATGATGGGAGAGAGAGATTATGATAATGCCTGCTAGCCGCTGGCACTAGTTATGTGTCACTTGGTTGCATTTGCTTCACTGTCTGTACTCCTCGCACCAATATTAAACCAACTATTCAGGTAATTATGGTATGCTGTATTGCAGTCCCAGTAGCTTTTCATTTTTTGTTGTTCACTTTTGTCTTTTAAATACATATATGTAATTACAGTTTATTGAAGGACAGACTCCAACCAGTACTATAAACACACCCAGCTGTCTCCTGTATTGTAGCCTTACCCAGACAGGAATACTGCAATGAATTATACATGTCAGGTAGCAGCAAAAAAAAGCAAGCTGTAAAACTGACATTAACCCTTTTGACCTGGAAAGGGTTAAAGGGCTTTTGAAGAAATTCTTGAATGGGGGCATTGTTGACTCTCTAGAGTTCTTTCTGTTACATGTGCTGTTAGGATGTACAAATTGGGAAATAACTATGCACATCCATTGGTTTTCTTGAGCTTGTTCTGCTTTACAAGTATTCAGCTTTGTACTTGGTATTAACCCCTAGAGTCCCGGAGGCATCGTCAATGCATTGTTCCTATCTAGCATTCAAAGGATTTTATGGGTCCTGTCTGTATGTGAAAATGGATAATCACTACAAACACACACCGTGTGCCTGATTCGTCAAGCTAAAGAGGTGCACTTTTTGGGGCAAACCAACAATACAGCAGGGGGAAAAATAAAAATGTCCATTGATTTAAATAGGACTTTTAACCTTTTGAATGCTAGAGAGGTCTCCAGCAGTATAAAGCAAATTTCTGTTCTTTAGTTTCCTGAATATGACCTCATGTAATAACGTTTATACACTTTCAGAACGTACATCCAAATGAACTAAATATATGCAAGTAACCCATATAATCAGAAGAGAAAAGATGTCTAGTTTGAGCAAAAGACTGATGTTTGTTCTGGTCAGGCACAGACATATGGCTCGGCATGGATCAGTGTACAATCACAATATGCTGGTTGGAGTCCAGTGACTAAGTTCCTGTAATGTGTGTGGCTCAACTCATGAACTGTGACTTGTTGAAATATTGTATTTTATACTTCACGGGAAAACTCACAGACTTTGCAACTGCTATAGATACCTTTGACACACCTCATTTTACTTACTGGGGGTGGTTAGCAAAGAGATGCAATGGCAGGTTACTACGCTGTATGCAAAAAAGTGGCATAAGTTATGTTTTGAAAGCAATGAATTTATGACATATTAGAGATTGTTCGTGTTATTATGACACACTAATATTGGTGCCTTGATGTTGAAAAGCTAATGTTCTTAAGTTGGTCAGATGTATGAAAAAATGCTGATTGCTGAATTAGGCGCAATTGCTAATCCTTTCACAAAATGGCAGACGTCACTCTTTTTAAAACATTCTCTAATTCATAAAGCGCAATTAAGTGACATTTGGAGTTAACAAATTTGCCATCAAAATTACATTGTAAATAGCGAATGTCCCACTTTCTTTCATGCCACCCACTGTGTCTTTAGTAATACTTGATTATTTAACTGGTTTAATAGTGGGACTTACAAAGCAATCTTGTACTTATGTGTATATACTTTTCAGTACCAGAGGGGTGTTCTTGTCTTTTTGTGCACTAGAAATCTTCACCAGTCTACAACATTACATTCCACTGCTGGAACGCACACAAAGGTTTCTTCTTAAGACAACTGCTTTTTCCTCTGTGTCCAATCCATGGCATACTGTGGTCCTTGCCTTCCCTCATCAGGATGCAGAACACTGGTCTGTCAGCTTGCGAGCACGCTTCCTGCTGTATGACGATGAAACCGGAAGTACATCACAATGCGTTCCACAGGTGGAACGCTAGTAGGGAATGGCTGCAGCAGGTGCGTTTAAAAACCAGCGCGTTCGGATGGCATCCAGACATGTGAGTCTTTAAGTAATGGGCTATTGTGGATTATGCATTTGTAATTGCTAATAGTTAGCATATTTCCTATATTATTGATCTTTTCTTGCTGTTAATGGATTTGTGACAGTTATAGTTTAGGAATTGGCCTATTCCTATTCTCTCTACATCTAAGAAAAGTGAGATAAACCTAAGGCTTCTGACCCTTCCAAACAGGAGAAGGCTTCCCCAAAAACCAAGACCTGTGCAGGATGTGAGCAGAAGTTATCCCTATCTGAACCTACTAAGCTTTGCTCAGTATGTCTTCAGCAGGCTGCAGGGAGTGATGTCCCAGTACAGTTCCAGGACTTTCTGTCCTGGATGAAAAGCTCAATGCAGGAAACCTTTTCCTCTATGCAGGAGGCCGTGCCAACCGTCCCAGGACTTCAGACTGTGATGAGGGCCCCTCTGGTGCTCATGATGATTATGAAGAAAGTTTCATTGATGTTGAATCAGCAGCTTCTTCAGCGGAATGTGAAATTACCAAAGACGCAGGCAGCTTTAACCTGGACAGTAGGGTTGCACCGATACTGGTGTCAGTATCTGTGCCGATACCGGCATTTGCGCGAGTACTTGTACTCGCGCAAATGCGCCCGATGCCAGCACCGATACCCTGTGTCAGGGTCGGTGCTGCAGAGAGGGAGCCCGGGGAGCTGCTTACAATGCTCCCCGATCGCCTCTCTCCCTCCTGCAGAGTTGGAGCGTTGCTGCAGGTTACCATGGCAACGCTCCAATGCTGATCTCTGCCGGGTCTTGTGAGAGAACAGCAAGCACCCGGCAGAGGAGGTAATTACAGCGGGTAGCTGGAGGGTAAGGCATCAAAGTGGTTCAGTAGAGGCAAGATGGGGCATCAAGAGCGGGTGAAGAAAGAGGCAGAGAGGGGGGGTCAAGAGGGAGAAAGAGGGACTAAGGGAGAAAAAAAAAGGAGGAAGGATCAGGAGACAAAAGGAGGGGGGATCAGGAGGGAGAGAGAGAGGCAAAGGTGTAGGATCAAGAGTCAAGGAGGGGGAGAAAAGAGGATTTTAGTCTTACCTGTTAAATCCTTTTCTCTTAGTCCATACAGGTTACTGGTATCTCTGGGAGGCGATCTGCCCCTTTAAGTAGGCAGGAACATTTCTCTAAATATATGCAGGGGGTAGAGCCTCCTTTCCATCCTAGACTGAAGCTTAGCCAGCTCCAGAATGATTTGAGACACTAATAACTGACTAGAAAATAGAAGGGAAGAAGACTCCTGTGAGCATGCCCCGAAGCACTCCCACATACTGCCACAGGAGAGCCAAGCACGGTCCCTTGACAGGGTGGGAGACCAGTAACTGTATGGACTAAGAGGAAAGGATTTAACAGGTAAGACTAAAATCCTCTTTTCTCTGTTGTCCAATACAGTTACTGGTAACTCTGGGAAACTCAATGGTTGGACATTCCAGAGGCGGGAAGAAGGCAAGGACCAGGCGCAAGACCCCCAAAGTCACCAGAACCTATATGAACCAACCGGTCAGCGATCCCAACAAAACTGAAATGTCAACAGACACCAAACAGGGGTAAAAACACCCCAGGAACTGTTACACAGCACACTGAACTAGAGCCAACCGGGCTCAACAGTAAGGAAGCACCAAGAACCTCGAGAGACGATTCTAGACAGGCAAGACTGCCTCTAGGGCCATCCTCCCAAACCTGGCATCAGTCGAAGCCAGCACATCCACACGGTAGTGCTTCGAAAAGGTGTGCACAGATGACCAAGTGGCCGCCCTGCACAACTGATCGGCAGAAGCCTGGTTCTTATAGGCCCAAGAGACCCCAATGGACCTGGTGGAATGAGCTGTGACCCGAAAGGGAACATGCTTATTCCTCAACTCGTAGGCTCTACAATAGTGGACTTGATCCATGATGCAATAGTCACTTTGGATGCAGGTCTTCCTGCCCTAGGACCCTCAGGAATGACTAACAGAGCATCAGACTTCCTGACAGATTCAGTGCAATGGACATAAAACTTGAGACAACGCACCACATCCAACAAGTGGAGATCTCTCTCTTTGTCAGAGGAGGGATTAGGGCAGAAAGAGGGCACCACAATCTCCTGATTGATGTGAAACTTGGAGACCACCTTCGGTAAGAACTCCTTAGAGGTGCAAAGCACCACCTTATCCTTATGAAACACCAGATAAGGTGGCTTATAGGACAGAGCTTGCAACTCCGCAACCCGGCGAACAGACACAATCGCCAAAAGAGAGGCCATTTTCCATGTCAAGAGACGTAGAGGAATAGTAGCCAAAGACTCAAAGGGAGGACGTTGGAGAACTCCCAACACCAAATTAAGGTCCCACTGCAGGGCGCACATGAGCAACGCCTTGGAAGAAAACCCTGACATCAGGAAGGATAGCAATGTGTTGTGGAAAAAGACAGAGCCGAAGTCTGAACCTTAAGAGAACTCACACTGAGTCCCTTGTCCACACCGTCCTGCAAAAAGGATCAAAGTCATGAGACAGATCTCTGTCAGCACACCAAGACACAAAAGTCAACCAAGCACGGTGATAGATCTTGGAAGAAACAGGCTTACGGACACTAAGCATAGTAGACACCACATCAGAAGAAAACCCTTTCTTCCTTAAAATCGAGGATTCAACCTCCAGGCCGTCAAATTGAGCCGATGAACATCTTCCTTCCACAGCTAACCCTGCAGAAGGAGATCTGGACGAGAGGGGAGCGGAAATGGCTCTGCCATGGACAGGGCCAGAAGCTCCGGATACCAGGATTGACAAGGCCAATCCGGAGCAATCAGGATTACTGGACAAAGTTCCATTTTCAATTTTGTAACACCCTTATCAACATTGGGAGAGGAGGAAAAATGTAGGCCAGAGGGAATGTCCAAGGAATGGACATTGCATCGGCAGCCAGAGCTAGAGAGTCTCTCCAGCGAGAGGAAAACACCAGAACCTTCCTGTTGTGTCTCATTGCCATCAGATCCACTTGGGGTATTCCTCATCTATGAACTAGGAGTTGAAACACCTCAGGATGTAGCTCCCATTCTCCACTGTCGACTGTGTGACCACTGAGGAAGTCTGCCATGACGTTGTCTATGTCTGGAATGTGCACTGCGGAAATGACAGGAACATGAACCTCTGCCCAGGACAGAATGGCCTTGACCTCTAACCAAGCAGCGAGACTTCTTGTTCCGCCTTGTCTGTTGATGTAAGCCACTGCCGTGGCATTGTCGGACTCCACTCAGACTGGACAGTCCTCCAGTTGAGACACCCAATGACGGAGAGCATGAAATATTGCTCGAAGTTCCAGGATGTTGATTGGGAGAAGGGACTCCTCCATAGACCACTTCCCCTGAGTGTTGAAGCGACCCAGAACAGCTCCCCAGCCTGAGATGCTGGCATCTGTTGTGACCGTGGTCCAGTAGGGAATCAGGAAGGATCTCCCTTTCAGTAGATTGGAGAGGTCCAGCCACCACTCCAAGCTCAACTCCACATGAGGAGGAAGTGAGACCGACAGCTTCTGATGATCTGGTCGATCCCTGCACGTCTGTATCACAAACATCTGAAGTTCCCTGGTGTGTGCCATGGCGATTGGAACCGCCTCTATTGTGGAATTGAACTTCCCCACCAGAGAAGACAATTTTGGAACTGGGATTCGATCCTGAGATAGAATCGTTGAGACTCTGTGGGCAATTTAATGGGCTACCTCAGATCAGTGGCTGGGATGGGGCAAGAGCCATCTTGTCCAATTTGACAATCCAACTGTGATGGGTGAGGACTTGAATGCAGGTCTGAACCTGCTGATGAAGAAGGTCCGCAGAGGAGGCTTTCAAAAGCAAGTTGTCCATGTAGTGAGTCACTCTGATGCCGTCCCAATGGAGGACAGATATCAAGGCCCCCAGAACTCGTTGGAAAACCTGAGGGGCCATCATCAGACTATATGGAAGGGCTCAGAACTGAAAATGACCCCTGTCGCAGGCAAACCACAGGTACCGCCTGCTCTCCTGATGAATTGGGATGTGCAAATACACATCCTGAAGAGCCAGAGAAGCAAGGAACTCCCCCGGAGACATGGCAGCGATCTCTGTGTGCAGAGACTCCTGACGATAGTGAGTCTTGATCACAAAGTAGTTGAGATCTTTCAAATCCAAAATAGGGCGACATCCGCCGTCCTTTTTGGTCACAGCAAAGATGTTCGAGTAAAACCCCGAACCCCTGTGTGAAGGAGGCACCGGCTCCAGGACATCTTTGTCCAGAAGAGCCGGAACAGCACCTTCGAATAGACGGCCTTTCTCAATGTCCTGAGGAAAGCGAGAAAGATGAAAAGGAAGAAGAGAAAAGAAAGGGATCTTGTATCCCTCTGTCACTACCTGTAAAACCCATGGGTCCGATACTGAATCCTTCCAAATTCCGCGAAGGAGGCGGAGATGACCACCCACAGCGGGATGCGGACCCGGGTTCGGTGAGTCATGCCGAAGCAGTCTTGGGGGCCTTGGGCTTTGAGGCAGCCTTGGGCTTCCATTGCTGCTTGGGCTTGGAGGAGGGACGCAGAGCTGATGGAACCACCTGGTTTGTCGAACGTGTCTCAGTTTGAAAGGAATGAAAAGGACCGGTTACGTTTTAAACGGCAACTTCTTCTTAAAGACCAAGGGTTAGAAGAGTACTCTTACCCCCTGTGGCCTCGCTAATTAGTTCCTTAGGATCAGGCCCAAACAAGGAAGTACCCTGAAAAGGCAAAGAAAGCAAGACTTTCTTGGAAGCAGTGTCAGCAGACCAAATCTTGAGCCAAAGCGCACGCCTGGCAACCACAGAGGTAGTAGAGGCCCTTGCCATCATGCGGACGGCATCAAAAGCAGCAGCAGAGACATAGTGTTGCACTTCAGAGATATTAGCAAGAAGCTGCAATTTCTCCGAAGTAGGCGCATCCCGACGTACAGCCGTAGTGAGTTGTTCAATCCAGACTGCAATAGCCCGGTTAACCCACGCAACAGCAAATGCTGGACGCATAGCGGTACCAATAGAAGCGAAAATGGACTTGAGGGAAACTTCAAGTTTCTTGTCAATCTAGTCTTGCAGTGCAGAAGCATCAGAAACCGGTAAAGCAGTAGATTTAGACAGTCTAGATATGGGTGCGTCCACCTTAGGGGGATGAACCCATTTAGCCAGTTCTGCTTCAGAAAAGGGATAAACCTTAGCAAATTTCCTAGACACAGAAGCAGAATTGTCCGGATTTTTCTATGCATCAGAAACCAAACGGTCAAGCGTGGGGTTAGGAGGAAAGTAAGTAAGGGGATTAGCAGGCTCCTGAAAAACATCAGAGGGATCAGAAGGGACCTCCTGAACCAGAGGAATGTTGAGTGTGGTTAATACAGCCCTGATCAGTCCCTCAGTAGAGAGTCCAGGATCAGCTTTAAAAGGCTCCCCAAGGGACCTAGAAGACTCCAAAATAGTACCAGCCTCAACATCCGAATCTTGCAACAATTCCTCCTCAATAGAATCTGACACATTAGGTGCTCCCTGCGGTTGAGGCAGGGAGGATCTGATAGTAGAGGGGGTCTGCCATAATTGAAGTTCCCCCTGTATCTGGGATGGAAAGAGTTGTAAAGTGGACCTAAGGTCCCTAGTCACATCCTTAAACTCTTGCACCCAAGCTGGCTCAATAGCATGGCTGGTAGTCCCTGGGTTGCCAGAGAACTCTCTAGGTAGCCCTGCGTGACAGGAAGAGCAATGAGCAATGGGGGATACTGATACCCCAGCCTCCTTAGTCTTAGGTTTAGCCCCTAGCTCCAGCGGTATAGACATTCTCACAGTGTCAAAAGCCAACTGTACAGTAAATCACCCAACTGTGTGTAAGATTAATATTTCACCCCAGAAACACTAAATATAGACTTATCTGGCAGGCGAAGTAAATGGAGCAATGGCGTCTGTGCGGTAAAGCGCACCTTAAAGGCGCAGTACACAATAGAAATAAAAGTTAAAATGTAAGTTAAAAACATGAAAAACATACAGGGAACATGTGTGCACACTAAAAAAACACTAACCCAGTAAGGAAAGTGTCAGAAAACCCCTCAAAACATGCCTAACCAGTAGACAAAGGGTTAAGTTACCACATAAACCTGCTCCAAATACCCAACAGACATACACATATATACCCAATGAGTGCAGGAGTGCGTAGTGAGAACTCCCAAATACAAGCCCAGCAAAGGGGCACTGTGGGGACAAGTGGACCTGCAGCACTCAAAGGGTAGCTCACCTCTCCTGCAGATCTTCTGTCTTCAGATTACCATGCAGCAAGAATTACCTCAGTGCGTAATCCCTGGGGAAGCACTTGTACCCAAGATTTTCCCCCTCAGGGCTTAAGGTCCACTAAAAAGCACTTGGATACTGAGCTAGCCACATTGAAGGGCATATCTGACAGAAAAATAAAAAAGAACTAAAACTAAAGACAGATGTTCTCCACCTGGTGTTGTCACACCCAGGATAAATAATTCTGGAGTAGGGCTGCAACTAACGATTATTTTGATAATCGATTAGTTGGCCGATTATTTTTCTATTAATCGGAAAAAAAACCCCAATATGCTAATTTTTCATTATTTAAAATGATTTAATGAACAAACTGAGTGTTAAAAACAAACAGCAGAATAAAAAACTTTACACATTTAACATGCGTCATTGTTGTTATTTTACTGTGGGGTCTATGCACCTCTATTTCTCCCCCATGTACTTCTTTCTCCCCCCTTGTGCCTCTATTTCTCCCCCATGTACTTCTTTCTCCCCCATGTACTTCTTTCTCCCCCTTGTGCCTTTCTCCCCCATGTACTTCTTTCTCCCCCTTGTGCCTTTCTCCCCCATGTACTTCTTTCTCCCCCATGTACTTCTTTCTCCCCCATGTACTTCTTTCTCCCCCTTGTGCCTCACTTTCTCCCCCTTGTGCCTCTCTCTCCCCCCCTTGTGCCTCTTTCTCCCCCTTGTGCCTCACTTTCTCCCCCATGTACTTCTTTATGCCTCACTTTCCCCCCATGTACCTCACTTTCTCCCCCATGTGCCTCTTTCTCCCCAATGTACTTCTTTCTCCCCCTTGTGCCTCACTTTCTCCCCCCTGTCTTTCTCCCCTATGTACTTCTTTCTCCCCTATGTACTTTTCTCCCCCTGGTGCCTCTCTTTCTCCCCCCATGTACTTCTTTCTCCCCCTTGTGCCTCTCTTTCTCCCCCATGTACTTCTTTCTCCTACTTGTGCATCTCTTTCTCCCCCATGTACTTTCTCCCCCATGTGTCTTTCTCCCCCATGTGTCTCTTTCTCCTCCCTTGTACTTCTTTCTCCTCCCTTGTACTTCTTTCTCCCCATTTGTACCTCTCTTTCTCCCCATTTGTACCTCTCTTTCTCCCCATTTGTACCTCTCTTTCTCCCCTTTGTACCTCTTTCTCCCCTTTGTACCTCTTTCTCCCCTTTTGTACCTCTTTCTCCCCTTTGTACCTCTCTTCCTCTAGACTGTCACTGTCGCTCTCCTTCTCACTGCTGCGTTGAGTTGGCGGGCTAGGGGGTAATCTGAGTGGCATCCGGTCCCCTGCGGCTGGCTGGCTCTGAGTTCCCTCCTGCCCGCCCGCATCATCACGCGCCCCTGCGGGCCGTGATGACATACATACAGAGAAGGGGAAGAGGGCAGAGGCACCAGAAGAGAAGCGCTTGCTGCCAGACAGTAACAATCAGTCTGCTGGCAGCAAGCGCTTCTCTTCCGGTGCCTCTGCCCTCTTCCTCTTCTCTGTCTATATGTCATCACGGCCCGCAGGGGCGCGTGATGATGCGGGCGGATGGATATTGTCATGTTGACACTGGTGGGCGGTGGCAGTCTGGGGCTGCAACTGATCGATTATGAGAATCGTTGACAATGATTCTCATAATCGATTTTTATCGATAATATCTATTAGTTGTTGCAGCCCTATTCTGGAGCTAACTGGCTAAGCTGCAGCCTAGGAGGGAAGGGAGGCTCCACCCCCTGCATACATTTAGAGAAATGTTCCTGCCTCCTTAAAGGGGCAGCTCGCCTCCCAGCGTTAACAGTAACCTGTATTGGATGACAGAGGAAGGGGATCAAAAGGGGGAGAATGAAGCAAAAGGTGGGAATCAAGAGGGGGAGAAAGGGGAGAGTCAAGAGGTGGTGTGTGTGTGTGTGTGTGTGTGTGTGTGTGTGTGTGTGTGTGTGTGTGTGTGTGTGTATATATAATATATATGCTTTAGGTACTTGGAAAACTGGCAAATGACATCGCAAAAAAAAGTATCGGTAATTGGTATCTGTGAGTACTTGAAAAAAGTATCGGTACTCATACTCGGTCCTAAAAAATTGGTATCTGTGCATCTCTACTAGACAGAATGGATAATCTGGTAAAAGCTATGAGAGAGTCTCTAAGATTGTCTGAGGTCCAAAAAGACTTGAATATTATAGACGCAGCCTTTGTAGGTTATAAGAAAGCGAACCCACAGTTTCCAGTCCACAGCTCAGTTCAGGAGATCATTCAGTCTGAATGGAAGTAAAGTGAGAAAACATATTCTAATTCTAAAAGATTCAGGCGCATGTATCCATTCACTGACGATGACACTGCTACATGGTATACACCGCCAAAAGTGGATGCAGCAATAGCATAGACATCTCAAAGAACCACTATACATTTGGAAGACGGCACTACTCTTTGTGACACCATGGATAAGAGGGCGGACAGTGTGTTAAAGAAACAGGTCACTACTATTGGAAAACCTGGGGGGCCATCGTCAGACCAAATGGAAGGGCTCAGAACTGAAAATGACCCCTGTCGCAGGCAAACCGGGGCCCCGGGACCATAAATCTCCATAGGATGGTGTAGCAACAGTGCCACTGTACAATTTCAGGCCACTGTGATATTGCACCTAAAAAATTCAAATTTGAAAATTAATAACTTTTGAATGAAACAAGAATGAAACACCTTTCAGCAGTGGGAGTGCTCTTGTTTTACTCAGGAGGATAAACCCTACAACATATTTTTTTTAAATTTTAAGTATTACTATCCCTTTTAAACTTGCTTATGAAACTGCTCATCTTGAACCACCTCCGGGTATCAAGGTACACTCTACGCATGCCGTATCAACTTCATCGGCACAGAAGGAAGGCATCTCCTGAGGAGATCTGCAAGGCTGCCACCTGGTCATTGGTCTCAACCTTTATAAGACATTATAGACTGGAGTTTCAGGCATCTGAGGACGCGAAGTTCGGAAGGAAGGTGCTTGAAGCAGCCATCCTGGTCTGAACTTGCCAGCTTTCCCTCCCTCCTTCTGAGGTACTTCTCTGGTAAGTCCCACAGTATGCCATGGATTGGACACAGAGGAAAAGGTGAAATTTACTCACTGATATTTGTTTTTCCTCTGTGTCCTTCCATGGCAACCCAGCCCGATGGTTATTCTGGTATATGTATGATTCCATGTCCTGATCTCTGCTGTTTTGGAATATGTCAATATGCCTATTTGCATTGCTATCTCTAAACCTCTTATATTTTGCAGCTTGGACAATGGTATAACTGCAGAGTAGAGGTAGCTCACCGGATTTTGTCCTACCAGCTGGAGTGCGGAGCCAATTACCGTGTCCATGGAAGGACACAAAAGAGACAAATATTGGTGAGTAAATTTCACCTTGTCTTAGTTTCTCTTTGGTGAGTTATATGTGCAATATGTTTGGCTTTAACTTTCCTGATAGCTTTGTACAGTTCAGAAACTTCATATTCTTGTGGGTATGTCATCTGGCTCCAAATCAGAACCTAAAAAAGACCACCCCTTCAGACTCCACACCCAGGGAAGATAAGTGGACAAAATCTAATTAGTGTGCTGAATATGACAATTCTTTGGCTCCTCCTGACTCTGCCAGGCTATGTCAGGGCTACCTCAGGAGAGATGCTTGACATGCCTTTGCATTTTCAGGACTTCCTGGCATTTATTAAGTCTTCTATGCTGCAGACTTTCACAGCCATGCAGGAAGATACAGTTTCTTAGAAAAGGCAGAGAGTGGATGATCCATACTCTAGGATAGATCAGAATGATCTCACAAGCCTCCAAGGTTTGGAATCTCTGTACTTGACAGAGGAAGAAGTGGAAAAATTGTGAGAGAAACAGGATCCTTTTAATGTGAACAAAATTGATCCCTTTCTAAAAAACATGAGGAAGACACTGGGCCTGACAGAAATCCAGAAAATTAAATCTCCTAGATACATAGATTCTTCCCCTTTCTCCCGGTACTCTATTCTATTCAGGAAACTATCCGATCAGAATGGGAAAAGGGGGCAGATGATACTGTAAAGAAGAAGCCAGTTTTCAAATTGATGCTTCCATGGACATCATGAAATTACTGGCAAAATCTTCTGCGTTATCTCTTATGGAGTGAAGATCCCTCTGTGTCAAAGATCATGGGGCACTGACTTTTCATCCAAGTTGGTTTCTTTGCCCTTTAGAAATAGCCTGCTGTTCGGGGGACTATTAGAAGACCTAAGTAGGAAGGTAAAAGTACTCTCCTTCCCCAAGGCCTAGATCCTCCTCCCAAGGTCGTCTTCTTGCCTTTAGATCCAAAAGGCAACATTTCTGAGACTTGTCCCAATCCAAAAGGGGAGTTGGCATCTCGTTTTCATAATTTAGACTTTAGCCTGATGTATATCTGTCTACACACACTTTTGAATTCAGAAAATCAGACTGTTTACTCCCTTCTTTGGAAAATGCAGGGGCTCAGCAGCATCCAAGCCCACCCCGGCCAGATGGATTAAAGATTGCATCAGGCTAGCCTACCAAAAAGGCAAAGCTTGAGCCTTCATTAACCCCTTAAGGACCGGGAAAATCAGAGGTGGATTTGACTTAAGGACCGGAGCAATTCTGACCTTTTTGACTATGTCTTTGTTCAACAGTGTTTTCCCTCTTAGGCTTTTATTCCACCCCCATAAATTATATACTGTTTTTTTACAAACAAATAGGGCTTTCCTTTGATACCCCACTTATATGGATAACCCACCATTTACTTTATTAAAATTTAAGAAAAAGGTAAAAAAAATGTAAAAAAACCATCATTTTTGTTTTTTCTCTTGTGATCAATTGGGCGCAAAGGGTTAAATATTTATGGAGACTGCATGAAAGGTATGACTAGTCAGTCATACCTACAAAATGTGCAGTTTAAAGTGGCCACTGTCCCCCCTGGGTGAAAATCCCCATGTCCCTTTTTCCCACCCTATTTTCCCACTTTTTTGTTCATTACATTTGGCGGTGTGTGTAAGTGTATTACATGACTCCACAACAGACACACTTCCCATTTTGTTTCTTGAGATGGTTTTTTTTTTTTTTTTTTTTTTTTTAAATAAAATATTTTATTTGTAAAAAAAAAAAAAAAGTGTGTTGTTTTTATTAAAAAGAAAAAAAAGTGTATTTAGCAGGTCAGAAATTGACCTGCATTTAGCCATCCTCCTGTACCAGCAGTGAAGGGGTTAACACCCCCAGCTGCTGTATTTTGTATTTCCACTAGGTGTCTCCTCTCTGCTTCTGTGTCCCTTACTTTGATGTAAGGGACGCATTGGCAGAGAGGAGACACTAGAGGCAGTAAGTAGCACTGCCTCATTCACAGATTTAGAATGCCGGTACATGTGATCGCTGATGCAGCGATCACATGACCTGGCACAACCGACAGAGGCTGAGACTGAACGGTCCGGTACTAGAACGCTCAGTCTCAGCCTGGATTGAATGGTAGCAGCGTGCACGGCGGCGCGCTGCTACCATTTAACTCTTGATGTACCAGGACCGTCACTGGTCCTTAAAGCAAATTTACCCTTGACGGTCCTGGTACGTCAAGGGTCGCTAAGGGGTTAAGGATCAAGGCACATTCTACAAGATCCCTTTTAACATCCTGGGTGAAAATATGTGAGTGTGGTAGAGGGAAATGATGCCCTTATCCCACTGTACCAGAGAACAGACTGGGGGCTGCAGAAGAATGGCCATATATCTCCTAGGGCCACCTACTGCCCAGTACTGGTTGTACTGTATTCTAGTCTTACCAGTTTTGTATCCTCTGTTTCTCTTCCTCATCCTGCATGGTCTCCCTCCTCAGCTATTGAGCCAATCTTTGGTTGTCCATCCATTCTGCTTTTTTCTTTTTTTTTTTTTTCTTTTTTTTTTTTTTTTTCTTTTTTTGGCATCTTTATCCTTGTCATTGTTTGTTCTTTATCGTCTCTTTCCATTCTGCACCATTTCTTCTGGACCCCATCATTCTTACTGCAACCCACTTTTCAGTCTCCCCCTTTTCATTTCACAGTTACAAGATACTGAGGTGGTCACTTCATTGCATGATATCAGAAAGCTTTTATTCTCAAACATGATGCCTACTGCTGTTTCCTGTTTGCTATGTTTCTTGCCGTTGTGATTAAATTTGTGTCATTATATGTGTAATTTCTTCTGAGACTTGAAAATGGGGCTAATGTTTAATTTTAGCCAAAGTCATTAATTTAACCAAGATTCTACGGTCAATTGCTTCAGTTTGTGACTAATTATGTATTTTAACTTTTAATCCTCTTACATCCCTTCACCAGCAGAGATGCTGAAAGTGACGTAATGTAATGAGTCCTAGAAAATATCCTATATGTATACTATCACACACCCCGGTTATTTCATTGTGTTAGAGAAATGTCTTTCTGTAAGTCGGGGAGCCACTAGGATTTCCTGACCATATTAGGGTAAGTGGGTTTTTTTTATTAGGAGGTGATTATTCTTCATTTAATACTGAGTGAGATTGCTTTGTAAAAGATGCAAGGAAAATAGACTGTATTCTCTTAACCCTTTGGATGCTAAAGACTACAAGACGAGAGTAGAAGACAGTGTATACATGATTGTGTGAAGAAGTAAACATTTCAAGCTGTAGAATTTCTGTTTTCTGTTGATTTCTCCCAGAATTGTCACACTGACTAACTGGACAGGAGCCATATTGGAGACTTTGCTTGCATTCAAAGGGGTAGGAGGTTTTGGGAATTTTTAATGTCCCCTTTTGGTTTGTGTTAGCCTTTTGTACATAAGGTCCACAGACCTCTACAGAATGTGTCTAATTGCTGTATCTCAAGTTCCTTTGGGGTCCATGGAGAGAACTAATAGAAGGATACCTCTGTCTTGAATGACTGAAGAATTGCATATCCTGATGATGGCATAATGCGGCGCAGAAAGGTGACTTGTCTGGGGTGCACTAAGGCATGATAAACAGGTGATAAAGCGAAGATGACTTCTCCAGTGATATTACTTCTCCAGTTCCTGTTTTAATCTATGGAGCGTATGTAGTAAGATCTCAAACATAAGAAATCTTAGTGAATTGGCTCCATAGAATAACATAGGAACTGGAGAAGTGATGTCACTGGAGAAGTCCTCTCCACTTTATCACACTTTATTCCCATAATGTCTTTAGCCACTTGGATTCTAAAGAGGTCTGTAAGCATTGGAGATGTCTTTAGTATCCAAGGGGAGACATCTGGTGTATGCTGGTGTCCTTCTTTATTGTCTGTTCCTGGGTAGGCAACCACTCGCTCTCAAGATGTTGGGGACTACAACTCCCATCAGACGTTTGCTGGTTTAGGATGATAGGAACTGCAGTCTCCAGTAGCTGGATAACCAAAGCTTGTTGGTGGTTTGTGGGGAGAGCAGGACATCTTGGGTGCATATTCTGCCTTGGTGGATGTGAACATTTTGGCTCCCAAAAATAAATTTCAAAACTTTACATGGGGCAGCAAATGATACCTCTTTGAAAATGCTGCATTTGTTCAAGTATGCTAAGTGTGGGTCTAAAAGGTTCCAAAATAAACTTGTAAAAGAGATTTTTATTAAGCCCTTGAGGACCAGAGAGATGCACTGCACACCTCACTGATCTTAGTGGGGGTTAATTGTCTTTAGGTGATGGAGTTTCTCTTTTCTGGTATAGGTCTGACTGAACAGGAGTCTCTCACTGATGCTTGTTCCCTCTCTTGTTTTAGGCCCTGAGAGAAGCGTGAAAGGTTCCTGACAAATGGAGAACTATTTTGAGGAAGAATCATGTAACCTGGATAAAGTATTAGATGAATTTGAAAAAAATGAAGGTATAATATCTAATTATTTTGTTTTCCTTACCTGCACTTTAAATCAGAACTATCATCAAAGTAAAATTGCCCCCCAAAACCTTACTAACATAGCAATTTGCATACTTTCATTAGGCTGAATAAGTCCTGCACTATTGAGGAAAAACAACTTATTTGGCGGGCAACAGCGCAGACATTTTGGAGAAAAGTTATCTGCAAGTCTGTGCTGTCTGTCCCGTTCACCCTCTGGATTGGTGAGTGGCATTCCTTGGTGCCTTAAGGTACTGGAAGAGACTGATGACACAAGGGCAAAAACCTTCACTTGCAAGATCTGTGCAGCTGATGCCTGTCGAAGAAGTTTTTCCTAAGTAATGCTGGATTTATTTAGCCTAATGATAGTGTGCATATTTGTATCGTTATGTTAGTAAGGGTTTGGGGGCCCAATTTTATTTTGATGATAGTTCCGCTTTAAGAATTTCAAGCAATAATTAAGAGTAATTACAAGCGTATTCAATAAGCTAAAGAAGTGCAATTCTACAGCAAACCAACTGCACCATAGGGGACAAGGAAACGTTTCCAGAATTCCCATTGATTTAACCCTTTGAGTGGTTGAGTTCCAGAGTGGTACGCAACGCTCAAAGGGTTAAATATGTCTCTTAACCACCTGAATGATGGAGAGGCCTCAAGTGCACTACAAAGCAACGTGTTGGAGATCTTCATGATCTATCCCCATCAGTCTGTAGATGCACTTTAATTGCTTTGAGAAGTGTTTGTGTGTGTATGTATATGTATGTATGTATGTATGTATGTATGTGTGTGTGTGTGTGTGTGTGTGTGTGTGTGTGTGTGTATATATATATATATTATATTATATTATGCACAATTTATTTAAAACAGTGGGAGTTGTGGGAGCTTGTATGTATACCCTCTGGTAGAGTTGGTTTGCTCCACAATTGCACATTTTTAGCTTCACAAATGGAGTTCTAGGTTCCTTACATAAGCAGTCCCTACCTGTAGAACCAAGGGGTTATGTTTGCAATGTACAACCACTGTAATCCATCTGGGGACCAGAGAAATGCTCAGTGCATTGTAAAGCAATATGCTGCCCACTGCTCTGGTCTTGAAGGGGCAAAGGATTTGTCAGGATCTTAAGTGCAGCTGTCTCTTGCATTGTCTTCTACTGATGTAAATGTGTCCAGGCCTTTTATTAAGTTTACTCCTTGGAAGTAATCTACTCTAGAAGTAATATGACTCAAGTTAATTAAATTGGCTTTCAGAGATGTAGCTGTTTGCTGTTTCCATCTAATTCTTGTGTTACTAAAACATCCTGCTCTACTCTGTCACCCATCCATTGTAATGTATTTTTTTCATAGGACACAGTTATTCTGACCTGTGCAGATTCTTTTCAGTTGTGACTTTGCTTATGAAGATTTATGCAGTTGAGATCAGTTCTGTTACATAACTAGATTATTTTGTTATGTGTGTCTGTTTTCATTCACGGTTGTTTTTATAGTAAACTTTGCAGAAAACATTGATTTGCAAAACTTTATTTCCCCCCTTTATTATTAAAATTTTTTTAACAAATAGGAATCGAAATGAGCAGAATCTGTAGGCCATATGCACAGCAACAAAACTGGAGCAATTTTAGGTTGTTGGTTGAAATGGGACTTTTAACCCATTGAACACTTGGGATTCATCTAAGTATTTCCCTCATTAGCTTGAAATAGCATCCATCTGAAATGTTAAGCATTTGAGTGCCAGAGGGGTGTCCAATGCATTGCAGTGTGTTGACCACCCCTCTAGCACCCAAGGGTCAAACAGATATTTAATACGCTCACCCTGGATTTGAATCCTTGCGTGGAAGCCCAGGTTCTCTTTCAGTTACCAATACATCATGGCAGCTGAGAGCTAAGGCCACTGCTGGTAATGAACGTAGATATAGACAGTGTCTCCTAATCATAAGCTCATGAGAATATCCACCAAAGGCTACATGGTTGCTTTTGTTCATATGACCCTTGTTTATAAGTGCAAAGTGGAGCACTCCTGAGGCAAACCGACTGCAACATAGGGGCCAAATAAAAATCCACTTTTATTGAAATGTTGCTTTTAACCCTTCATATGTAAGGGTAGTTGCCAATAAATTGCCTTGAGGCCTTAACCCTTTGAGTGCCAGATGGGTACACAATGCATTGCAGAGCAACGCATTGTGTACCTGTCTAGCACTAAAACGGTTAAAGGCCGCTCTATCATTCATCAAGTCCCATTTAACTTCATGGGAATTCTGCGAAGTTGGGTTTGTCCCCTCAAGTGCATTTGTTTTGCTCAATAATTGCTCCTTTTTGCACTTTATACATAAGGCCCGGTGTTTTTTTCCATGAGGGTGATCAGTAATTAATACGGAATATTTTCTTTTCAGATGAGACTGTTTCTCCAAGGTTATTGGATGCAAAGTGGAATCAGATTCTAGATCCTCTTCCACACCGTGTGACTGAGAGTCCAACACTTGGCAATGTCAGCAAATCAATCATTACCATTGAAGCTCACCTCAAAGTCAGGTCACCAAGCCTAACAACCCCTCCTAGGACCCCTTGCATGAAAGGAGATATCAGACTTGTAACACCAGAAATGCCTACCATGGTGACAAGGGACCCAGGCATGGCAGAGGATCAGGTTTCAAACAGCTTTAGTCATCCAGAAACTGTGCACAACCCTTCCACTGTGCAGAGTGGAATTATGTCTTCTTCATCTGATGTTACACAGACTACTAGCTATGAGAAAAATGCTCAGTCTGGGGAGAAGTTTTCTCCTTGCAACAGTCCCGCAAACCTGTCTGTTATGGACTCTGTCTTCTTTGCTCATGATAGTGAGGAACCTACACAATATCCACAAAGTGTTACTAGGAACCACCAACAAATAGGAAAGCAACTTAATAAGCCTGATGCACACTGTAGAAGAGGGATTCTTGTCTCTGCTGACACTGAAACCAGTACTTGCTCTCCCACAAAGAGGCAGAATAGTGTCAATGTTGGCCCAGGATCTGAATCACATGTTTCAACTACAGAATCAATAGTATTACCTGGTGTCAAGGAGCATTCCATATCCAGAGTCCTTTCCCTCAGTACAGAAAATGACACTAAAAATCCCAGTTGTCAGTCAGATGATCCAATTCCAAACAGTCAACCAGTAGATGAAGTAAATAATGATCTTCATCTAAAACTTGTGTTCCCTTCACTTATAAACAAACAGCATGCTGACATATCTAGAAAAGAACATGTTTGTGCTGATGCTGAGGAAACTTTAATGGCCAGTGAGGCTTTCTACAGTAGTCCATCATCTGACTTTATGAAGGAACATTTTTCTGACTCCTGTACGATTAACAGTGACTTAAACAATGTAAGCAATGCAGAAATCCTAGAAAATCAGAAGTGTTCTGCAAACAGGCAAGATGAATGTGAGACAGATTCTAATGTCTTCTTAGAAGACCATTGTATAAATGATACAGAAGGAAAAGTCGCGTCTGAGGTTGCTGAAACTAATGTCTTAATGTCTTTGTACAATGGGTGTGATTCCTATGGAATGCATGAACCTGCTGTAGCTCAAAACCCAAAGAGTTTACCATCGAAAGAAGATTCGGTGACAGAAGAGAAGGAGATTGAAGAGTGCAAATCTGAAAATTATGCTAGTGTTTATGAGCAACTAAGAGAAGATGATATTACAGAGAGGAGTGGACTTGTATTAAATACCAATGGTGACCAAATGAAGAACCACTTCCATAGTCTTTGCAATCAGGTACCACCTGTGCATGGACAACTATCACCAAAAAAGGCCAACAGTGTGCAGTCTCTTAGTGTCCCCTATGGGGGTGCTCGACCCAAGCAGCCGACTCATCTCAAGCTGCATATCCCAAAGCCATTGTCCGACATGTTGCAAAGTGATCTTGTTCCCCCTAACGCTGGCTGCAGTTCAAAAAACAAAAATGATGCATTAAACAAATCAAATCAAGGTGATAACCTGGTGTCAGATGTCCTGCGTGATGAGGCTATGCTGCGTAGCCCTGTTACTGATGCAAATGGGGAAGTCCCTGGGGATTACAGGGGACCTGGCAGCCCATGCCTTGCATTGTCCCCAGACAGCCCAGATAATGATCTCCTTGCTGGGCAGTTTGGCATTCCTGCCTCCAAGCCATTCACTACACTTGGGGAGGTGGCCCCAGTCTGGGTCCCTGATTCCCAAGCACCCAAGTGCATGAAATGTGAGGCCAGATTTACATTTACCAAACGGAGGCATCACTGCAGAGCATGTGGGAAGGTAGGTTGAAAGAAGTGAGCTCATTTGTTTACACAAACGCACGCACGCACACATATATATAAATTATATTGTAAGGATTGCTTAAATAATTGTCTTCTGCCTGTATTCAGAACCACAAAAAGCCCTATACTCATCTGCTTTTGTTTCAAAGAGTTTGTGGTGTCTCATTCCCACCACAGCTGACCTCAAGCAATACAAAGTAGACTATCCTTTTCAACATATGATGTTGCAGCAATGATTTACTTCATCAATTATCTGTGTCAATTGTGATTATAATGAAATGCCCAATAAAGGTCTTTATGAAACCACAAATTTAGTAATTCTGGAGCAGCACAAGTGCACCATTATACTGAAGAAAAACTATTACTTTTTAAATGGAACATTTTCTTCGATAAATATGGAGCAGTTGTTTTGCTACAGAATAACGCATCTTTTGCTTCGATAAATATGATCTAAAATGTTTAGCCTTTTACTTAGAAGACCTGGAGCAAATTATGTGCACCACAGGGGTCAAACAAAACTTCCATTTGAGATTTAAATAGGCTTTTAAACCCTCAAATTCTAGAGATGTCTTCAATGGATCAATGGAACGTAAACAAACCAGAATGAATTCCTGGTTGCACCATGACAAGATGGCAAAAGTTTTATGGTACCTTTGCCTTTTATTCATTTGAGTAGTGGTGGACTATTGCAGGTTCTTAGGCTTGCATTGGTAGTAAATGGTGGTTGAGTATTGTGACTGGCTTACTAGTAAGCTTTGCTTTTTATTTGTTTTATTGCATAACCACCTCCTTTTATGCTCAATAGGTCTCCAACACATTGTGAAGTAATGCATTAGAGACCTTTAGAATCCAAGTGATTACATTTATTTCTGTCAACTTTTCCCGTCCAAGATTACATAATACTCAATGAAACAGAGAAAAAATGTGCTAATTGTTAAATTTCATTATATTTAATGTAAATGTGTGGTGTCTTTTCCAATTTCTCTGAAGTCTTACCTTGCTTCTGCCCAATTTGCATGTACCTGTCAGTGATAAACCTACCTGAAATAATGATAAACTCCACTGTGTAATTCCTCAACATGGCTATCAGTGTAACTACCTACCCTTCACCCAGATCCCTTATCAGGAGTGGTGAATAACCCTAATTCCTTTAACCCCTTAAAGCAGAATGACCACCCTATATAAAGTCCCCCCCCCCTAATTATTAGGCAGATGGCGACTAGCTTCTTAATAGTGCTATTATCTCAACCAAGTACCCGGTTCTGAAGTAAGCCTTTTTCTTCTGAAACTGACGGCCAGTCTTCTTGCTTTAGAGCCATCTGTGCTCCTACTCTGTCAGTCCCTTCTGGTGCCTTAAGGCACCATGCAATGTCTTCTAGAGGAGACCGGGATGAACAGAGCAGGTGCGCAGGCATCTCTAAGCAAGATGTCTGCGTGCAAGCCAGGCATCTCTAAGCAAGATGTCTGCGTGCAAGCCTGGCGTCTGGTCTCAGAAGAATAAGGATTGCTTCAGAACCGGGTACTTGTTTGAGATAATAACACTATTAAGAAGATAGTCACCATATGCTTAATTATTGGAGGGCGACTTTATATAGGGTGGTAGTTCCATTCTGCTTGAAGGACCAGGGTTTTTACACACAAGGAGCAGAGCCATTTCTTTCTCTGAACTGGCATATGTGCACGATCATATGTATTGGCCTGCTGAACGAAAGGAGCAGTCAGTTTCAGCGTCCCAGCATTTAACGCTGAAAGGACCGAAATCTATGATAGGTGTGGCACGTCATTGGACATTAGAGTGTTAAACTGTCATGTTATGGTATTGAATGTTATGAGGTTTAAAATAGATAAATGTAATATTATTCATTTGGGTTGCAGAAACAATCTACATATACTTAACCCCTTCAGTGCCAGAGGCTTGGGCCATTTCCTGTACCCTGCAGGCCAGATACTTTTTCAGCATTTTTGCTATCCTTCTGTTTATGCTTGATTTCCTCTGGGGATTTTTAGTTAAATATGGAAAACTATATATTGTTTTTTTCAGAACGAATTGAGCTTTCTCGTGGTACCTTACATGAAGAGAATTTTACATTGTGCAAAAAGCTATGATGTCATAATGACAAAAAAAAGTGAAAATTTACTAATTTTCCTAAAATCACATAATATGTATCAAAAACATTTACCTTGATTGAAAACGTTTCAATTATTTGAAAAAGCCCCAAGTCCCCCGAGTAAAAAAATACCAAATTTGTATAGTTTTACCTACGTCCATGGCTAGCGTAGAGCCCTAATCACCAGCAGCGCAAAATGACATTTTCAACTTTATAAACTAATATGCGCATTCTAGGGTTTTTGTGGTAAAACTACCCTAAAACAGTGGAATAACTATATAAAACTATATATTTCGGAAAAGTAGACAACCTGCCGCATCTAATGAGGGGTAACTTGCCTTCTTACCCCAAGCCTGGTGTGCACAAATGCCTCCAGAAGATGGCGCTAATGAAAAAAAAGGCATTTTCTTACATTTCTGCCACTTCAAATATACTGAAATTTGTGAAAACCATGGCATTTCCAACTGTATTCATTAGCTAGTGCTCTTAGGAGAAAAATGACACCCCATTGGTATGAGTTTAACTACCTCAGGGGGCGTTAGAAGTGCAAAATGACACCTACTACAACCTCAAATTTTTCTAACATTTTCTCAAACATTACTTGTCTGTACACAAATGGTTATAACAACTACAGAAGTGAAGAAAGGGTACACAAACCATACCATTTTGAAAAGAAGACACCCTGCCGCATCTAATGATGGGTGACTTGCCTTGTTACCTCAAGCCTGGAGTGCACAAATGCCTCCAGAAGGTGGCGCTAATGGAAAAAAAAGGCATTTTCTTACATTTCTGCCCCTTCAAATGTACTGAAATTTGTGAAAACCATGGAATTTCCAACTGTATTCATTAGCTAGCGCTCTTAGGAGAAAAATGACACCCCATTGGTATGAGTTCAACTACCTCAGGGGGCGCTAGAAGTGCAAAATGACACCTACTACAACCTCAAATGTTTCTAACATTTTCTCAAACATTACTTGTCTGTTCCCAAATTGTTATAACAACTACAGAAGTGAAGAAAGGGTACACAAACCATACCATTTTGAAAAGAAGACACCCTGCCGCATCTAATGATGGGTGACTTGCCTTGTTACCCCAAGCCTGGAGTGCACAAATGCCTCCAGAAGGTGGCGCTAATGGAAAAAAAAGGCATTTTCTTACATTTCTGCCCCTTCAAATGTACTGAAATTTGTGAAAACCATGGCATTTCCAATTGTATTCATTAGCTAGCGCTCTTAGGAGAAAAATGACACCCCATTGGTATGAGTTCAACTACCTCAGGGGGCGCTAGAAGTGCAAAATGACACCTACTACAACCTCAAATTTTTCTAACATTTTCTCAAATATTACTTGTCTGTACACAAATGGTTATAATAACTACAGAAGTAAAGAAAGGGTACACAAACCATACCATTTTGAAAAGAAGACACCCTGACGCATCTATTGATGGGAGACTTGCTTTGTTACCCCAAGCCTGGAGTGCACAAATGCCTCCAGAAGGTGGCGCTAATGAAAAAAAAAGGCATTTTCTTACATTTCTGCCCCTTCAAATGTACTGAAATTTGTGCAAACCATGGCATTCCCAACTGTATTCATTAGCTAGTGCTCTTAAGAGAAAAATGACACCCCATTGGTATGAGTTTAACTACCTCAGGGGGCGCTAGAAGTGCAAAACGACACCTACTACAACCTCAAATTTTTCTAACATTTTCTCAAATATTACTTGTCTGTACACAAATGGTTATAACAACTACAGAAGTGAAGAAAGGGTACACAAACCATACCATTTTGAAAAGAAGACACCCTGCCGCATCTAATGATGGGTTACTTGCCTTGTTACCCCAAGCCTGGAGTGCACAAATGCCTCCAGAAGGTGGCGCTAATTAAAAAAAACAGGCATTTTCTTACATTTCTGCCCCTTCAAATGTACTGAAATTTGTGAAAACCATGGCATTTCCAACTGTATTCATTAGCTAGTGCTCTTAGGAGAAAAATGACACCCCACTGGAATGAGTCGACCTACCTTAGGGGTGCCAGAAGCACATCACTACACCTACCTGTTTGCTTCTTCGAAAATGGCGGCTTGTACTAAAATGTCCATAACTGTTAGAGACATGAAGGAAAGGTATAAAAGGTATACCATTTTGGAAAGAAGACATTCTCCCGCATCAATTGAGGGGTCACTTGCCTTTCTACCCCCTGGGCTGAAGTGCACAAATATTTCCAAAAGGTGGCGCTATGGGAATAAATACATGTTTTTTTACATTTCCACCACTTCAAAGATACTAAAATCTTTGAAAACCATAACATTTCCTGCTGTATTCAGTACCTGCTACCAACATGAGAAAAATGGTAGCCTATTTGTGTGGGTTAACATACAATATGTGGGTGCTAGGAACACGTACGTAAACCTGACACTTTTGTTTTTGAAATTATCTGCTTGCACTAAAATGATTATAACCATAATAGATATGCAGAAAAGGTAGAGAAACAATGCCATTTTGGAAAGAAAACATCCTTCCGCATCTAATGAGGGGTCACTTGCCTTCTTACCCAAAGGCTGGTATGCACAAATGCTTCCAGGAGGTGGCGCTAGTGAAAAAAAAGGCATTTTCTTACATTTCTGCCCCTTCAAATGTATGGAACTTTGTAAAAACCATGGAATTTTCAACTGCATTCATTAGCTAGTGCTCTTAGGAGTCAAACGACACCCCATTGATATGAGTTGACCTACCTTAGGGGGTGCTAGAAGTAGAAAACTACACCTACTACAACCTCTGATGTTTCTAACATTTTCTCAGATGTGACTTGCCTGTACAAAAATGGCTATAACACATTCAGAATTGAAGAAAAGGTAGATAAACCATACCATTTTGGAAAGAAGACAACCTGCCGCATCTAATGAGGGGTCACTTGCCTTTTTACCCCTAAGTTAGTTGGCACAACTATTTCCAGAATGTGGTGCTACAGGAAAAAAAAAATTGTTTTACACATCAGTCACTTCAAAGATACTAAAATGGTTCAATGGCGTGGGATTTCCTAGGAGGACTTCTTGCCAGCCTAAGAAAAATGGTACCCCACTGCTGTGGGTTGACATACCAATTTACGCTACAGGAGCGTAGCTACCAGTGAAACAGAAATGGTAAAGCAAACAGTGTATGTGTGATTTTATGGCTAACAGATGAAAGAAGCTAGGGCGTCAGCCGGTGTACGTGCGGACCTGTGACTACAAGTGTAACAAAGTATGTGGGAGGGTGAGGGATTAGGCAGTGTGTGTGGGTATGAGCAGAGAAGCAAGGATGGTGGTGATGGTGGTGCAGTGTTTGATAGTGTGTATGGGAGATCTGTGAGTACCAGTGTGCAATGTATGTCCCCTCATACAAAGCACTGCGTTGGACCCCCTCCCTCCTGTGGCATGTGCATTTTTTGGGGCTTTTTCCCACAATATTTTTGTGTAGACCTCGTTGGGGGCATCAGAACCCACACAATGAGGTCTAAATAAAAAATAAAGGGGGTGGTCCAGTGGATTGCAAAGCAATGCATTTGGGCCCCTGTGGCACACAAAGGGTTAAATTTTTTATCGTTACTTTGTATTCAGATGGCCACCAAACAAGCTCTGATCACAAAGTAATGATAAAAAGTCCTGTGTGTGCCACAGGAAGGGGGTCGGCATTGAACTCCCCTCCTAGTGGCACACACAGGGTTAATTTATGTTTTAATTTTTTTTTTATTATATACCTCATTGAGGGGCATAAGGACCCCCTGATCCCTCCCCAATGAGGTCTTAGTAAAAAAAAAATATATATGTCCACAAACAGAGGGACCCTGAGAGTGCCACAGGGGTCTCCAGCGCATTGCAAAGCAATGCATTGGATCCTTGTGGCAATCAGAGGGTTAATTTTTTTTTTATCATTACTTGGTAATCAGAGCTTGTTGGGGGGCCATCAGGACCAATCATGATGGCCCCCCAACAATCTCTGATAACGAAGTAATGATAAATGCCCTGTGTGTGCGCCGCAGAAGGGGGGCTGCATTGGCCCCCCTTGTGGCACACACAGGGTTAATTTTTTTTCTTTACTTTTTTTTATTATGGACCTCATTGGTGGGTATCAGGACCCCTCTGATTCCCCCCAATGAGGTCTTAAAAAAAAAAAAAAAAAAAAAAAAAAAAGGAATCAAAATAAATGTCCCTGTGAGTGCCAAAGGGGTCTCCAGCGCATTGCAAAGCAATGCATTGGACCCTTCTGGCACTCAGAGGGTTAATTTTTTTTTTTTATTATTACTTTGTAATCAGAGCTTGTTGGGGGGCCATCAGGACCAATCCTGATGGCCCCCCAACAATCTCTAGTAACAAAGTAATGATAGAAGCCCTGTGTGTGCCACAGGAGGGGGGGGGTGCATTGGACCCCCCCCTGTGGCACACACAGGGTTAAAATTTTTTTTTTTTTTTTTTAATAATAGACCTCATTGAGGGGCATCAGAATCCCCCCTGATCCCCCCAATGAGGTCTTTCAAAAAAGAAAAAAAAAACCCCAAAGAAATGACCCTGTGAGTGCCACAGGGGTCTCCAGCACATTGCAAAGCAGTGCTGGAGACCCCCTGGAGACGGCACAGGCGCGTGGACATCATTATGGCAATATGTCGACGATCCAGCCTGCTGTCAGCCCCAAAATGCACAATGCACATTTCTTTGGAATAAGGTAATAATTCTGACGACTAGCGCTACTAAGCTGCTAGTCGCCACATGGGAATTTATTGAAGTTAAATTCTTGAAGAGGTGGTAGTTCCCCTTTAATTGAAAATGGCTTCAATAGGTTATGACAACAAGGATGATTAGGCAAAGGCAAAACTTGATGGTTGCATATGTTTTCTGCCTCATCTAACATCTGCGTCGGCCTTGGCACCTCATTCTTGCCTGACCCCAGGCATTTGCACTTAACACAAATGGCCAGACTCCTGGCTGGTTCACTTTTTAAATGTTGCAAATGAAATAACGCGGCTACATGCTGCATTAAGGAAGTCTCTGTGATTAAAATGGTGACATGAGAATCTCGCCCTGCATATAAGCACAAGATTCTCATGTCATCGTATAAAAGGTCGCTGCATGGCATGGTCCCCCAGGCGTCTTATGCTCCTTTGCTGATTCAGAAGTGCATAGGGAGAACCCCTTCTTATGCCCTTCCATGTTAGGATGAAGGAAATGGATAGACTGCTTAAGGTGCACTCACCTGCTGCTAACCCGGCCTCTCATGCTCTGTGTCCTGGGATCATCAAGTACTCCAATAGCAGAGCCACCCTCCCCAGGCCTGCTGTGCACTGACCGGCCAGTAAGTCTCCTACTCTCGCTGGTCTGACTGGAAACAACAAGTGTCTGACTCATGCACTGCGGCCTGAGCCTGCACTGTATGTGTGAGCAGTACCCCATCGCACCGGGACGTAGAACTGCACCCACTGAGGCAGGCTGATAGAGTACAGGTGCACCGTATGCCATCAATCTGCTTTCTTCATCCTAACAAGGAAGGGCATAAGAAGGGGGTTCCCACTATGGGCTTCTGTATCAGCAAAGGAGCATAAGAAGCCTGGGGACCATGCCATGCAGCGACCTGAGAATCTTGTGCATATATGCATTGCGAGATTCTCATGTTGCCCTTTTAATCACAGCAACTTCCTTAAAGGGGAACTTTCACTTCCACATGACCAGGTCTCTGTCCTGTCTTCACCCTCAGTACTCTAAATCTATGGTTGTACGAACGTTCATAAGTCTACCTAAGCCTTGTAAAAGATATTTTAAGTTTGTACCTCTTGACGTGACATCAGTACTGCGCTGTACCTTACAGTGCATAAGTCACTCCCACAGGGCATGATCAGTAACCGAGCGCGTTCACACTTCACTTCGGTGTGCTGTGAATGGCTCCTAACTTTACAACAAGAACCTCAGTATAATGTGAATCGCTTCTTGTTGTAACATTGGGAGCCGTTCACAGCACACCGAAATGAAGTGTGAACGCGCTCGCCGGGGCAGCTGGGTGGGAGGTGGGAGGAGAATGAGTTAGTGCTGGGAGCTGTGCAGTGCGGAAGTGTGCGGCTAGAACACAAAATATCTTACTATTTATGTAGAATTAAAAAAAAAAAAAAAAAAAAGCACCTTTCCCAGCACTGATTAACCATTTAATGAGTTGTTAAAAAAAAATATCTGAGCTGAAAGTTCCCCTTTAATGGCGACCTGTAGCTGCACTTTATTTCAGTTACCCTCCTGGCTAACCCCTCGGAACCCACACTGCACAAGTGCTTAGCCCATGCTCTTTCCATTTTGACTTTTTACTGCTTGCATCCTTTCTGTTATATCACGGTGTGCTTTAATTTAATTATTTTTTTTTATAAATACAATTTCACTGTCGTCCAATACAGGTCACTGGTACAATGGGAGGCGATCCGCCCCTTTAAGTAGGCAGGAACATTCATTCAAATGTATGCAGGGGGTGGAGCCTCCCCTCCCTCTTAAGCTGCCCTCAGCCAGAACAAGCCAGATTGATTTGTTCCTGTGTGCTGTGCACACCAGGTGGAGAACATCTCTCATTCAACTTTAGTTTTTTATTGTTTTTCTTCAAATATGGAATACCACCATTAGGTGGGTGACCATGGCTGACAATTGCCCTCACCAAAGTGGCTAGTGCAGCTTCCAGGGATTTTCTGGTGGACCTTATGCCCTGAAGAGGGAACAACTTGAGTCAAGTAGCTTCCCTGCTGGGGAATTTTCCTCTGGTCAATTCCCTTTTTAACATGGTTACCTGAAGACAGAAGTCCTGCAGAAAGGTGAGCCACCCTTTGAGTGCTGAAGGTCCACTTGTCCCACAGTGTCCCTTCTTTGGACATGTCTTTGGGAGTGCTCATTATGCACTCATAGGGTGTTTTTCTTACTGTTGCCTGTATTTACAAAATAAAATAAAGTTAAAATGAAGTATTACTATCCCTTTAAGCGCGCTTTTCCCGCATAGACGCCATTGCTCCTTTACTCTCTATGGGTTTACACAGTGTGGGACGTATCTCTGGAACCGCTTGTCACAGCGACTTCAGAGTGGGCTCATTTTGTTGGTCTTCCCTTTCTCTATCATCCGGTTGCATGATTCGGTGTGTTGGGGGTCTGGGGGGGCTTCGGGCACTGTTTTGGGGTACTTCTGAGAAAAACTAAGATTCCCATGAGCGCCCGTTTCGCGCTCGTTTTCTGATTGGCTACCGTCGCGGCAGCCATTTTTGAGTTATTCTCAGCGAGTATACTACGCAGGGACCGAGCCTTCTCTCTCCCCTCAGCAGATTAACCCTTCGCTTGCCAGATAAGTTTAATTTTAGACATTTCTGGGGTGAAATTTTAATCTTTCACACTTCAATTGGGTGATTCTTGTTAGTGGAGTATATCTGACGCTGTGAGCATGTCTACTTCACTGGAGTCAGGGGCTAGACCCAAGACTAAGGAGGCTGGGGTGTCAATTTCCCCCATTGCGTTTTGCTCCTCTTGTCACTCTGGGCTGCCTAGAGAATTTTCTGGTCATTTATGCCCAAAATGTGCAGAAAGTCATGACAGCAACCCTGGGCTTTCCAGTCACGCTATTGAGCCAACTTGGGTGAAAGAGTTCAAGGCTGCCACTAGGGATCTCAGATCCACTCTTCAACTCTTTCCCTCTCAGGTTCAGGGGGCTCTTCAGGTTTGGCAGACCCCCTCCTCAGTCAGGACCTCCCTGCCTAAGCCACAGGGGGCTCCTGACATGTCTGATTCTTCTGAGGAAGAACTTTTACAAGATTCTGATGCTGAGGAAGGCACTGTTATTGAATCTACCAGGTCCGTTGGTGACCCTTATGAATGTGACCCTGAAATCTCTGCTGAGGGTTTGATCAGAGCTGTGCTAACCACGCTCAACCTTCCTCTGACTCAGGAATCTACTCATGATCCAACTGACGTTTTTCAAAAACCATCTAAAGCTGTTGTATGTTTTCCTACTAACCCTACTCTTGCTCGTTTAGTCTCTGATGCGTAGAGGAATCCTGAAAAATCCTCTTCTTTGTCCAAAAAGTTTGCTAAACTTTACCCTTTTCCTGAGACTGAACTGGCAAAATGGGTTCATCCTCCTAAAGTGGATGCTCCTATTTCTAGGTTATCCAAATCTACTGCCTTAGCTGTATCTGATGCCTCTGCCCTGCAAGATTGGACGGACAAAAAGTTAGGAACTTGTTTTAAATCTATTTTTGCCTCTATTGGCACTGCCATGCGGCCAACCTTTGCAGTGGCGTGGGTTAACCGGGCTATTGCGGCCTGGACTGAACAGCTTACTGAGGCGGTTCGCCAGGATGCGCCAGTGTCTGAGCAGCTACAGCTTCTTGCTAATATCTCAGAAGCTCAAAATTATGTTTCTGACACTGCTTTTGATGCTGTGTGCATGATGGCGAGGGCCTCCACTTCCTCTGTGGTGGCTAGACGTGCTCTTTGGCTAAAAATTTGGTCTGCTGACACCGCTTCTAAGGAAGCCTTGCTTTCATTACCCTTCCAAAGGACCTCACTGTTTGGATCTGAACTTAAGGAGATGATTAGTGAGGCTACTGGTGGTTAAAGTACTCTTAACCATCAGTCTTCAAAAAGAAGTTTCCAGCCAAACGCAATCGGTCCTTTCGTTCCTTCCAAACTGAGACACGCTCCACGGGTCCGTCCTCCATGCGCTCCTCCTCCAAGCCCAAACAGTCCTGGAAGCCCAAAGTTGCCCCTAAGGCCAAGACCTCCAAGACTGCTTCGGCATGACTCGCCGAACCCGGGCCGCATCCGGCTGTAGGTGGACGTCTCCACATCTTTCGCCGGATTTGGGAGGAGTCAGTGACGGACCCATGGGTTATTCAGGTGGTATCAGAGGGATACAGGATCCCTTTCTCTTCCCTTCCTCCTTTTCGGTTCCATTTTACTCGTCCTTCTCAGGAGCCTACAAAAAGACGTCTGTTCGACGACACTATTCAGGATCTTTTGGACAAAGAGGTCCTGGAACTGGTTCCATCAGAGGACACAGGTTCAGGATTCTATTCCAACCTGTTCGTTGTGGCATAAAAGGACGGAGGTGCTTGTCCTATTTTGGATCTCAAGGATCTCAATTCCTTTGTTGTGAGTTCCCACTATCGCCAGGAATCCCTGCGTTCTGTGATAGCCGCAATGTCTCCAGGGGAGTTCCTTGCCTCCCTGGACCTTCAGGATGCATATCTTCACATCCCTATTCATCCAGAGAGCAGACGGTATCTCAGGTTTGCCTGTCACAAAGGCCACTTTCAGTTTTCAGCTCTTCTCTTTGGACTGACTTCAGCTCCTCAGGTCTTTCAGAGAGTATTGGGAGCTTTGATAGCTGTGCTTCATCGAGATGGTGTCAGGGTGACTCCCTACATGGACGATCTGCTCCTGAAAGCTTCATCTGCGGAGATTCTCCACCAGCAGATGCAGTTGTGCATACAGACACTCAATCACCACGGCTGAATTGTGAATCTGGACAAGTCAGACTTGGTCCCATCTCAACAGATCCTCTTCTTGGGTCTCCTGTTCGACACTCTGCAGTGCATGGTGTTTTTACCGGAGGAAGTGGCTCATCAGATTGCTCTCCGTGTATCCAAGATCCTGGAGCTCGACAGGGTTCCAGTGCTGAAGTTGACTTCTCTGGTGGGGAAGTTCATTTCCACGATAGAGGCAGTGCCATTTGCTATGGCACACACCAGGGAACTTCAGAGGTTTGTGATCCAGACGTGCAAGAATCATCCAGATCATCAGCATCTGTCAGTCTCTCTGCCTCCTCATGTCGAGTTGAGCTTGGAATGGTGGTTGGACCTGTCTCATCTCCTGAAAGGGAGATCATTTCGGGTTCCCTATTGGACCACAGTCACGACGGATGCCAGCCTCCGGGGATGGGGGGCAGTGTTGGGTCGTTTCAGTGCTCAGGGGAAATGGGGACTGGAAGAATCTCTTCTCTCCATCAATGTTCTGGAACTTCGTGCCATGTTTCTTGCTCTGAGGCACTGGAAATCTCAGCTGGAAGGTTGTCCAGTCAGAGTGGAGTCCGACAACGCCACCGCAGTGGCCTACATCAACAGACAAGGCGGCACAAAAAGTCTCACCGCTTGGTTAGAGGTCAAGGCCATCTTATCTTGGGCAGAAGCTCATCTCAGCAGTACACATTCCAGGCGTAGACAACGTCATGGCAGACTTTCTCAGTCGTCACAGTCGACAGCGGAGAGTGGGCACTTCATCCAGAGGTGTTTCACCGTCTAACCCAGATGTGGGGGGTACCTGTAGTGGATCTGATGGCTACCAGACACAACAGGAAGGTGCCAGTGTTCTCCTCTCGGTGGAGTGACCCTCTTGCTCTAGCAGTGGATGCTTTCTCAATCCCTTGGGAGTTCCCTCTGGCATACATCTTCCCTCCTCTCCCTCTGTTGATCAGAGTCATCCAGAAGCTGAAGATGGAGCTTTGTCCTGTCATCCTAATCACTCCGAATTGGCCTCGTCAGTCCTGGTATGCGGAACTGCTAGCCATGTCAGTGGCGGATCTCTTTCCGCTTCCTGCCCGTCCAGATCTACTTTTTCAAGGATATCTGTGGAAGGAGGATGTTCAGCATCTCCATTTGATGGCTTGGAGGTTGAATCCTCAATTTTAAAGAAGAAAGGGTTTTCCTCTTCAGTGGTGTCCACGATGCTCAGAGCTCGCAAGCCTGTGTCTTCCAAGATCTATCATCGCATATGGTCCACCTTTGTGGCATGGTGTACTGATAAGGATCTATCACTTGATTTCCATCTTCCCACGGTCCTGGCCTTTTTGCAGGATGGGGTTGAGAAGGGACTCAGCCTGAGTTCTCTCAAGGTTCAGACTTCAGCTCTGTCTGTATTTTTCCAGGAACGGATTGCTATTCTTCCTGATGTTAAGGTTTTCTTCCAAGGTGTGGCTCATGTTCGGCCTGCCTTCAAGAGTCCAACTCCCCAGTGGGACCTCAATTTGGTGCTGGGGGTTCTCCAGAGACCCCCGTTTGAATCCTTGGCTTCTATTCCTTTACGTCTCTTGACCTGGAAAATGGCCTTTCTTTTGGCTATTGTCTCAGGTCGCCGGGTAGCAGAGTTACAAGCTCTGTCTTGTAAACCTCCTTACTTGGTGTTCCACAAGGATAAGGCAGTGCTTTGCTACTTCCAAAGAGTTTTTACCCAAGGTTGTCTCCGAATTTCACATCAATCAGGATATTGTGGTGCCCTCTTTCTGTCCTAACCCTTCCTCTGACAAGGAAAGAGATCTCCATTTGTTGGATGTTGTGCGTTGTCTTAAATTTTATGTTCATCGCACTGAGTCTATCAGGAAGTCTGACGCCCTGTTCGTCATTCCTGAGGGACCTAGGGCAGGGAGACCGGCATCAAAGGTGACTGTTGCATCTTGGATAAAATCTACCATTCGGGAAGTCTACAAACTGCGGAATAAGCACATTCCCTTCAGAGTTACCGCTCATTCCACCAGATCTATTGGGGCCTCTTGGGCCTATAAGAATCAGGTGTCTGCTGATCAACTGTGCAGAGCGGCCACTTGGTCCTCTGTGCACACATTCTCGAAGCACTATCGTGTTGATGTACTGGCCTCGGCTGATGCCAGCTTTGGAAGGAAGGTCCTGGAGGCAGTTTTGCCTGTTTAGGACCTCCTACTCTGTGGTTCTTAGTGCTTCTTTGCTGTTGAGCCCTGTTTGCTCTAGTTCAGTGTGCTGTGTTAGTTCGGGCGTTTGTTTTTCCCCCTGGTTGGTGTCCGTTGACACTTCTGTTATTGGGCTCTATGATTAATTGGTTCATAGCAGTTCTGGTGACTTTGGGCCGTGCGCCTGGTCCTTGCCTTACTTCCCACCTCTGGGAAAGCTCAATGTTTGTACATCCCATTGTACCAGTGACCTGTATTGGACAACAGTGAAAATAGGATTGTAGTCTTACCTGTTAAATCCTTTTCACTTAGTCCATACAGGTCACTGGTCTCCCACCCTGTCAAGGGACCATGCTTGGCTCTCCTGTGGCATTCAGTGGGAGACCTTCGGGGCATGCTCACAGGAGTCTTCCTTTTCCTTCTTACTCTGGTCAGTTTAGTGTCTCAGATCAATCTAGCTTGTTCTGGCTGAGGGCAGCTTAAGAGGGAGGGGAGGCTCAACCCCCTGCATACATTTGAATGAATGTTCCTGCCTACTTAAAGGGGCAGATCGCCTCCCATTTTACCAGTGACCTGTATGGACTAAGTGAAAAGGATTTAACAGGTAAGACTAAAATCCTATTATTTGTAGTTACACCATGTTTTGTGTGGTTTAAATTGTACATGTACTGCATGTATAATACTACTAACGATTCATGTACGTATGTACCACAGACACATGCACATGTGTGATAAATTTATTGTCCTCTGTTCTTCAGGTGTTCTGTGCCACGTGTTGCAGCCTTAAATGCAAACTCTTGTACATGGATAAGAAGGAAGCCCGTGTGTGTGTTATTTGTCATTCAGTGCTTATAAACGGTAAGTGTTTGTCCTTTTATGTCTATTTCCCTGGTTGTCTTGGCTTTTTCTATCAGATCTCTGAGAGATTTTATTTTATTTTCTGTCGTCCAATACAGGTTACTGTTAAGTCTGGGTAGGAGATCCGCCCCTTTAAGTAGGCAGGAACAATTCTAGAATTGATTGCAGAGAGTGGAGCCTACCTTCCCTCCTTGGCTGCAGCTAGCCATCCAGCTCCAGAAAGATTTGTTCCTTGGTGAAGATAACACAGGCAAGAGAACAGTTCTGCTATAGCTTTAGAATTTTTTTATTTTTCTGTTAGAAATGGAATACCACCATTAGGCGGATTACCATAACTGACAATGCCCTTAGATGTGGCTAGCTCAGTATCCAGGTGCATTTTGTGGACCTTAAGCCCTGGGGTCAAAATCTTGGGTACAAGTTCTTTCCTCAGGAGTTGCCCACCGAGGCTTCTTCTTGATACATGGTAATCTGAAGACAGAAGATCTGCAGGAAAGGTGAGCAACCCTTTGAGTGCTGCAGGTCCGCTTGTCCCACAGTGCCCCTCCACACAGGGGTTATTCCTGGGAGTTCTTATTGCACAGTCCTGCTTTCACTGGGTCTATCTGTATGTCTATTGGGTGTTTTGGAGCAGGTTTATATGGCAACTTAACCTTTTAGCTTCTGGTTTGCATCTTTTGGGGGGTTGTCACTTTCCATACTGGGTTCAATGTTTTTTGGGTCTTCTAACTTGTTCTATTGTGTCTCATGTAATTTTATTTCACAGTTTTAACCTTGACAAAATTGAGTTAGGCGCGCTTTACAGCATAGACGCCATTGCTCCATTCACTCCTATGGGAGTGTACAGTTTGGGACATATCTCTGCAACCACTCAACGTAGCGACTTCAGAGAGGGCTCATTTTAATTGTCTGACCTTGCAAGTGGCTCAGGGGGCTTTGGGCATTGTTGGGGTACTGATTCTGGGAAAACTACATTTCCCATGAAAGCTTGCTTCACATGTTCATTACTGATTGGCTCCTGCCGCGGCAGCCATTTTGGGCCTTTTCTAGAATGAGTATCCTACACAGAGCTTGGACTCTCCTTCTCTCCTCTGCAGATTAACCCTTCACCTGCCAGATAAGTGTATTTTAGCGATTTCTGTGGTGAAATTTTACTCTTTCACACTGTAATTGGGTGATTCATTATACTAAACGTTTCTGACACTCAGAATGTCTAATCCATTGGAGCTTGGGGCCAGGCCTAAGACTAAGGACGCTGGGTTCTCTGTGTCCCCTGTTGCGCACTGTTCCTCATGTCATTCAGGGTTAACTAGAGAATTCTCAGGTCAATTATGCCCAGCATGTTCTGATGTCCCTGAGTCTCTCCCTGAGCCTAAAAAGCCTCTTACTTGTTTTCTTCCTAACCCCACTCTTGACCACCTTGTGTCTGATGAGCGGAAATCTCCAGACAGAAAACCTTCTGTTTCCAAGAAGTTTGCTAAGCTTAACCCCTTTTCTGAGGCATAGCTTGCTTAGTGGGTTCATCCCCCCCAGAGTTCATATTCCTATATCCAGGCTATCTAAGTCTACTGCACTGCCAGTTTCTGATGCGTCCACTCTGAAAGACTGGACTGGCAAGCAGCTTGAGGTTTCCCTCAAGTCCATTTTTGCCACTTCTGGCACTGCCATGCGTCCAGCGTTTGCTGCGGCATGGGTTAACCGGGCCACTGCGGTCTGGACTGAACAGCTCACCCTGGCTGTGCGTCAAGGTGCTCCTTCTTCGGATATGTTGCAGCTTCTTGCCAACATGTCTGAGGCCCAGCACTATGTTTCTGCTGCCTTATTTGATGCTATCCATTTGGTGGCACGGGTTTCTACCATGTCCGTGGTTGCCAGACGGGCTCTTTGGCTCAAGATCTGGTCTGCTGACACTGCTTCCAAGAAAGCCTTGCTTTCCTTACCCTTTCAGGGTACATCCTTATTTGGGCAAGATCTTAAGGATCTGATTAGTGAGGCCACGGGGGGTAAGAGTACTCGTCTGCCCTTGGTCTCCAGGAAGAAACTTCCTCTCTAGCGTAACAGGTTTTTTCATCCCTTCCAGACTGAGACATGTCCGGCGAACCAGGTGGTTCCATCAGCTCCACGTGCCTCCTCCAAGCCCAAACAGCAATGGAAGCCCAAGGTCTTTTCCAAGCCTAATGCTTCCAAGACTTCTTCGGCATGACTCACAGAACCCGGGTCCCCACTTTGCTGTGGGTTTCCGTCTGCATCACTACCACAGTGTCTGGGAGGGTTCGGTGGTGGACCCATGGGTTTTACAGGTGGTGACGGAAGGGTACAGGGATCCCTTTCATCTCTCTTCCTCCCTTTTGATTTTTTTCCCCTCTCATACGCCCCAGGGTGCAGAGAAACACCGTCTGTTCAGTGGTGCTATCCAGACCCTTCTGGACAAGGATGTTCTGGAGCCTGTTCCAGTTCAGGACAGAGATGGATTTTTACTCAAACCTCTTTGTGGTCTCCAAGAAGGACGGCGGTTGTCGTCCCGTTTTAGATTTGAAAGATCTCAATTCCTTTGTGATCAGGACTCATTATCACCAGAAATCCCTAAGGACGGTGATTGCTGCTATGTCGCCGGGGGAATTCCTTGCTTCTCTGGATCATCAGGATGCGTATCTACACATTGCCATTCATCCAGAGAGCTGGCAGTATCTCAGATTTGCCTGTGACTGAGGGCACTTTCAGTTTTCAGCTCTTTCTTGTGGTCTGACTACAGCTCCAAGTCTTCAACCGTGTCCTGGGAGCTTTAGTATCTGTCCTCCACCGAGACAGCATCAGAGTTACTCCATACATGGATGACCTGCTTCTGAAAGCCCCTTCTGTGGAACTTCTTCATCAGCAGGTTCAGGACTGCATTCATGCTCTTACCCATCACAGGTGGATCATCAACATGGACAAGTCGAATCTTGTCCCATCCCACCGTCTAGTCTTCCTGGGCCTTCTCTTTGACACTCAGCAGAGCATGGTGTTTTTCACAGAGGAAGTGGCTCACCAGATCGCCCAAAGAGTATCTGCTGTTCTGGGTCTCGATCCTGTTCCAGCCAAGAAGCTGTCCTCTCTAGTTGGGAAATTCATCTCCACCACAGAAGCGGTCCCATTTGCCATGGCTCACACCAGGGAACTCCAGAGGTTCGTGATCCAGGTGTACAGGGGTCAGCCGGACCTTCTGAAGACATCAGTGTCACTTCCTCTTCATGTAGAATTGAGTTTGTCCTGGTGGCTCAACCTCTCCAATCTGCTGAAGGGCAAGTCCTTCCTAGTATCCTTCTGGACCACTGTGACGACGGTTGCCAGGGTGCACAGGGTGTTAAGGAAATTGAGACTGGAGCGCTGTCCAGTCATTCTGATTGCTCCGTACTGGCCTCGGCAGGCTTGGTTTCTAGAGCTTCTGGATCTGTCAGTGTCTGAGCCATTCTGGCTCCCTTGCCGTACGGATCTTCTTCTACAGGATTACCTGTGGAAGGAGGATGTTCATAGTCTAGCCTTGACGACTTGGAAACAGAATCCTCAATACTGAAGGGTTTGGTTGTGGCTACTATACTTAGTGCCTGCAAACCAGTTTCTTCTAAGGCCTACCATTGTGTTTGGTCGACCTTCCTATCTTGGTGTACCGATAGGGACCTTTCTCAGGATTTTGATTTGCCTACGGTCCTTGCCTTCTTTCAGGGCGGTGTGGATAAGGGCCTCCGCTTGAGTTCCCTTAAGGTTCACACTTCTGCTCTCTCTGGTTTCTTTCAGAGACGCATTGCCATCCTTCCTGATGTCAAGATTTTCTTCCAGGGTGTTGCTCATACTCGTCCTGTCTTTAAAGGGATAGTAATACTTCGTTTTAACTTTATTTTATTTTGTAGGCATTAAAAAAACATGAAGAATAATATGTCTTATCTCTCAAACCTTTATGGTTTATGAGATATTCACAAGCAAAGTTCCCCTCACCGCCCCTTTTACCTAGTGTAAGCCATCTCTTCTCAGATGTGAGTCTGGTTGTATGACAGGACAGATAACAGAAGGGGACAATTTTCTTTGTATGAAAACAATGAAAGCCCTTCCCCCCCTTGACAAGTTTTTCAGCTTTTTCCCTTATCTTAATTGAAGATTGTCCCTCTCTGCAGTCTACCTGGGCATCTCCCTTCTGATCTGGTTGAACGGGGGGGATACTTTGTTTGTGAATATCTCTTAAATCATAAAGGTTTCAGAGATAAGACTTCTATCATTCTTCATGTTTTTTTAATGCCTACAAAATAAAATAAAGTTAAAATGAAGTATTACTATCCCTTTAAGACTCCCGCTCATCAGTGGGACATTAATTTGGTCTTTGGCGTCCTTCAGCGCCCTCCCTTTGAGTCCTTGGCTACTATTCCTCTACGCCTGCTGACGTGGAAAATGACTTTTCTCCTGGCAATCATGTCTGTTTGCAGTGTTGCGGAGTTACATGCTCTGTCTTGTAAACCATCATTTTTGGTGTTTCACAAAGACAACGCGGTGTTTCTCACGTCTTAGAAGTTCCTCCCGAAGGTGGTCTCTGAGTTCCACATTAATCAGGAGATTGTGGTGCCTTCTTTCTGCCCTGACCCTACCTCTGACAAGGAGAGGGATCTCCACTTGTTAGATGTGGTGCATTATCTTAAGTTTTATGTACATCGCATCGAGTCCATTAGACAATCTGACACGTTGTTCATCATTTCTGAGGGTCCCAGGGCAGGGAGACCTGCATCCAAAGTGACCATTGCGTCTTGGATCAAGTCCACTATTCGTAAAACTTACGAGTTGAGGAAGAAGATTGTTCCTTTTTGGGTTACAGCTCATTGTTCCAGATCTATTGGGGCTTCTCGGGCTTACAAGAATCAGGCCTTCGCTGATCATTTGTGCAAGGCTGCCACTTGGTCATCAGTGCACACCTTTTCGAAGCACTACCGTGTTGATGTGCTGGCATCAGCTGATGCCAGCTTTGGGAAGAAGATCCTGGAGGCAGTCCTTGCCTGTCTAGGATCTTCTTTGGTTCTTGGTGTTCCCTTCACTTTTGAGCCCTGTTGGCTCTAGTTCCATGTGCTGTGTAACAGTTCTTGGGGTATTATTATCCCTGTTCAGTGTCCATTGAGACTTCAGTTGTTTTGTTGGGCTATCTCTGATCTGATGGTTCATATCTGCTCTGGTGACTTTGGGGGCCTTGCGCCTGGTCCTTGCCTTCCTTCTTGCCTCTGGGAGTTACCAGTAACCTGTATTGGATGACAGAGAAAAGAGGATTTTAGTCTTACCTGTTAAATCCTTTTCTCTTAGTCCATACAGGTTACTGGTCTCCCACCCTGTCAAGAGACCATGATTGGCTCTCCTGTGGCAGATTTTGGGGGACCTTCGGGGCCATGCTCATAGGAGTCTCCCTTCCACTATCTAGTCAATAGTTGGTGTCTCAAATCTTTCTGGGGCTGGTTGGCTAGCTGCAGCCAAGGAGGGAAGGTAGGCTTCACCCCCTGCAATCAATTCTAGAACTGTTCCTGCCTACTTAAAGGGGGAACGCCTACCCAGCGTTACCAGTAACCTGTATGGACGAAGAGAAAAGGATTTAACATGTAATACTAAAATCCTCTTTTTTTTTTTTTTTTTTTTTTTTTTTTTTTTATTCATGAAGGACCAAAATAATTTTGAAAAGGAAGAAGAAAATATTTTCATATATTGTATAGTACAGTTCACGTTTTCTGTGAGTCCCAAATATTAATGGAGAGAAATGCACCATAGGGGACAAACCAACATTTCCAGTGATTTAAATGTGTTATACCCCCTTGAATGCTAGAGGTCTACAATTTGTGATGTTTTTAACCCCTTGAGTGCTATCTATGCACTATGAATTTCCATTTATATCAATGGAAATATGGAGAATTTTTATTCTGTGTTGTGCAGTTGGCTTACCCCAGAAGTGATGCATCTTCGGCACAGCTCTCGGGACAGTTTCATTCTCCTCCCAGCTGTCCCATGGAGCGCGTTTACGCTTCCCTCCAGTATGCTGTGAACGGCTTCTAGCATTATAGCAAGCTGCGATTAGCATTATACTGAGGTTGCAACCTCAGTATAATGTTAACCGCTTCTTGCTGTAACTTTAGGAGCCGTTCACAGCACACCGAAATGAAGTGTGAATGCGATCCCTGGAGCAGCTGAGAGGGAGGTGGGAGGAGAATGAACTAGTGCTGGGAAGTCCTGAGACCTGCGCTGAAGATGCACAGTGCCTCAGAATGAGGAAGTACACGGCTTGTACATCAGATATCTTACAAAGTATGTAAAAATAAAAAATAAGACGCACCGTTCCTAACACTGCTTAACTGTTTAAACATCTGGTAAAAAAAAATTATGAGGTGAAAGTTCCCCTTTATTTATTTTTTTCCCCAAATACTTTATTACATTTTAACCAAAAGGTATTACATTATATGTGTAGCAAAAGGAAGGGACTAAATGCCAGCTCATGTTCCTGTATGTAATTTATAATAAGTAAAGAACTGAACAATGGCATCATACTATCACACTGTGCAGATTTCTATCAGGCAGACTGTAGCAGACTGACCATGTCAATTTCTAACTAGGGAGAAAATACTCCTGAATAAGCATGTGGAAAATACCCTTACAAGACGTGTAGAAGGGAGAAGGTATTAAGTATTATCTGATTCAAACAGTCCTGAGCTGTTAAAAAGACCATATATGAAACAGAGGAGTAGAAAAGCATGCATTGCCATTAGGGTCTGAATGAGTGGTTTATTTAACTTCAACATAAAAAAATTACTACATTACAAAACCAAATAGAAAATGTGCTCATATTGTACTGGATAGACAAGGTTCCCAGTTACAGTAGAATAAAACCAGAGGGAAGATTATATAATCCTGGTTATTTAGACAACCACCATAACCAGTAGGGAGATGCCCTACCTCCCCTTCAACGAAGTCTACCTCTATTCCAAACTGGGACTCTGAAGTCTGCTCAGTATCCCTAATTTCTCTCAAGTCTGTCCAGCTGGTATAGTGAAAGGTAAACAGGAATTCATCCTTTTGCTTTGCTGGGAGTGTGACTCAATGGTTCCTAAATTTGAACACCTCTTTCTCCCATTTTTTCATTTTTCTGAAGGACAAGTATACAGTGAATCCTAGTGGACTTCATCATCTTTTTTTTGTTTCCACTTGCTGAATGATGGTGGTAATTTGTCTAACCATCGATTCAATTATATTTGCAATGACATGCATTTTGAAAAGTCTAGGCGATCTTCTTGCACTTTAGATAAGTGGCTGTTCATGTCATAGATACATAGAATGAAAGCAGGTGAGGAAGCTTCTAGGTGGTTATGCATCTTATCAGTAGTGAAGTGCAATGTATTGTTTCCCAAAAGCTTGAGAGGAGAGGGCAGCTGTAAAAGGCATGCAGTAGAGATTTACATTTAGTGCAACATTGTCCTTGGGCTAGCCAGATGATGTATGCATCATAGGAGAAACATAAGCTCTGTGAAGCATTCTGTAGCTTTTCTTATTAAAGTAAGAGGCTGGCAAGTTTTTAAATGGCCTTCGGAAGCACTCAAGTATGTTACTCAAGATAACAGAAGGAATGTCCGTAAACCATTTACCTGTCCCAACTTAGGGGGGTTAATTGAGCGATTGTTGTATCTAGTGATCTATAGAGAGAGTTTACAATGTGAAGTGGTTCATTTCTTTATTAGCAGTCCAGGTAGTTATCTGCTAGTTGATCATGTAAATATGGAAAACTGGGTATGTACATAATGTTTGGCCTTCAAGTATGCAGATGTGTGCCTGGGGAAGTTGCATTTTATTTGTAAGTACAAAAATGTGTATCTGGAGCTAGTGGTTGGATTTAACAGGTGACTTGCACGCTCAATGCCTCTCTCAGCACATATGATAAATCAGGGATTTGCAGGTGCATTCTCAGTCTCGATTGTGTAAAAATACTGACAGGTTTGTGCAGCCTTAGGTGGTTTATAGTGTAATACCAAGCCTTAATTGTGCTAAGTAGGAGATATTTTATTTGACAATATACTGGCATGAGTCTGTGAGACAGGATAAGTTTATATGTGTAATTAATTTTTGATCCCTATACCAGTATAACTATTATTGTTTAATAATTATTGTATTGCCAAACACGAGGATGCTAGCAATATTGTAAATATTGTAATATTATTGTATGTTCGGGAAATTAAAGCCACCATTTGTTTCACATTTGTACATTTTGTTAATACTAATTTGGGTGGTTTGGTGTTTCAAATGAATTCCTGAAATTTATTATTTAGCAGTTTTATATCTATAGCTATTGTGTAAGTATATGGGCAGCATCTGGAATGTATATAATATGCAAGGGAAAGTGATCATTTTTATCAAATTTATTTATATGAAAGAAGTAAGGCGTTTGATCCAGTTTTGGAAGTCTGAGGTTGTCTGAGAAATCAGTGGTAGGATATTAAGGAGTACAAATGGTTGATATTTAGAGCAAGGTATATACCAGAAAATGTAAATAGAGTTTTCAGACCACTTAAATGGGCAAGGAGTGGCAAAAGTAGAGGGTCGTCTGGTAGCCAAGTGGCTTTGGACTTATCCATATTGATCTTGAAGCCTGAGATATGGAAGTAATAGTATGTATAGCTGTTATGGGGTTGCTAATTAAAAATTAACATATCATTGACAAATGCCAACCGTTTTAATTCAATGTCTTCCAGTTTGATACATTCAAAATTTGTTAGGGTGATAAGTCCTGTAATGAGAGGGTCCAGAGCTACGTTAAGAAAGTAATTGAGAAAGTGAGCAGCCCTTTCTGGCGCCCTTGAACAAAGGAAAAAGGAGTGAGTTGTTATTATTTGTTGAGATAGTAGCTTTAATAACATAACCATGAACTGGGAGCCAGATTGTTACATTTCCAGTAACTTTAAAAGATGGCGCCAATATATTTTGACAAAAGCTTTTTCAGCATCTTAATTGACCATGCAGGTATTATAAGGGAAATCTGTGGACCTCAGGATCATAGACGGCACTTGCTTAATTTTTGCAACCAAATGTGTGCCAGGGATAAACCTATTCATGCGAGATTATATCTGGCAAAATGTGATTTAGTTTATTGCCATAAGTTTGCTTAAGAGTTTAAAATCCACATTAAGTAGAGAAATCTGTATTTAGGATGAAACTAGGTTTTGGGAAGGACAATGATACTGGAAAGATTAAAATGAAGAGGCATGTTTTTTTCTTTAACAATATAATTGACAAGGGAAAGTAAAGACTGAGAAACATCATCTTTGAAAATTGTATAAAATTCTGCTGGCCAGGCCTGGTGATATATTACATTTTAGGGAGTATAGTACCTAATCAAGGTCTATGGGGGAGATTAGTATGTTGAGGGAGTCCCTTTTGTTCTGGGTTAGGTATAGGAGGGGGATTATTTTCAAGAATTGATCCCCTAAAATAGCTAATTCTTGGTCTGCCATGTATAGAGAGTTGTAATCTAGGAAAGTGGAGTTGACAGATGCAGTGTCTGGCAGTGTATGTGTGGATGATGTTCTTATTGAGGGTACTGTAGTACAGTCTGTTGGAGTCCTAACTAAATAAGCATCTTTGTTGGTTTATTAATATCTGCATGTAAGTTTCTTCATATGTAATATTTCTGCCGAGTGTAGGACTGTCTCATATGCCTGTTTTGTTGTGACATAGTTGGCTTTATGAACTGGGTAGAAAATGTAATGTAGCTTTATTAGGATCTGTTTAGGGTTCCTTGCAGCGTTTTGAGCTTAGTAGTGGTTTTTCACTTTACTTTGGTAGTGTGGAAAAGGATAGTGTTCTCATTTTGTATGTTGGTATTCTAAAATTGGACCATGCTAGCTTCAGGCTGGTTATAAAATCTTGGCATTTGGAATGCATCTCCATTTAAAGTATGTAAGCATTGGTGTGTGAAATGATGATGTTCTGAGGTGATTAGAAAATAAGAAATTGTCAATTCTTATAAATATATTGTGAGGGTGTGAGTAAAATGTATTGTCTTTTTCTGATGATTGTTGAACCCAATACATGAGAGAGGTCTTATATGTTTCTTACAGTTATATCTTGCATTTTATTTAGTTTTATGAATTAGTATAGATTTAGCTTTATAGATTAGTATGTATTAATACCTGTGAAGGAAAAAAGAATTCATAATCGGCTCCGATTTTCTCTGTGGATGGCTGTTGGTTTCGGTCTTGAGATTGTTAGCCTTTTTATTTGTGTGGGTTTTTTTTTTTTTTTTTTTTAATTTGCATATATTATGTACTGATTTTGAAAAAATATGTTTATAAGAATTATAGCTTATCATTTGCAAAGCTTCCTTCCCTGTTAATTATGGAGTTCGTATTGAGTAAGGAGCTATGGAAAAAGGACATTGACTAGTATGATGCTCAATTTCTCATCAACAAATTACAACCAATTCTACATCTGGTTCCAAAGTATAATTCAGAAAACACAAAATATTTCATATATTGCTCAAGCCACACATAATTCTTTCATGAAATATTCTTAAAATAAATTGTCCAAAATAGTCAAATGTCCTTTTATAAATCTATATCCATTTCCTGATTCTCAATCCAGTAATCAAGCTATGCCCTCTTGCATGTAGTATAAAACTGCAGTATGTAAAAGAAAAGAGGAGAACAAAAGAATGGAGGATCTAAGCATAGTAACAACTTTATTACAAAAACATAAATACAATAGAACAACCCCCTTCAGTGTGACTACTCACAAGATCATTTCCTTCAAAAGTATCATATAAAATCCGAAGATCACCATCTCTCAGTCAGAAGTCATAGGAAATCCACTTCTTATGCACCTCACTTGGCGTCCTGCACGCGTTAGCACAGCCAGTCTCCCTTTGGTGACATGACTCAGACGGCACAGCTATGACCTTCTTTCCCAGTCGCAGTATGGTACCAAACGAGAGCTACTCCCCCCCCCCACACACACACACACCCACCACGTCCTTGTTGTGGACTAACCCTTTCTCAAGAGATACAAACTGCCCCATATCATCATATTTATACTTTTCTTTGATTGACAGTTAGCATTATTTGCAGTAATTCTTAATATTAAAATGTTACACACAAAAAGCACATACACACGTGTACAGTAATGTGCAAAAGTGTTAGGCAGGTGTGGAAAAAATGTTGAATACTTTAAAAAAGACATGTTAATAGGGTTTTTTTTTTTTAATCAATTAATAAAATTCATAGTGGGGGAACAGAAGAGAAATCTTAAATTAAATCAATATTTGGGGTGACCACCTTTTGCCTTCAAAACAGCATTGATTCTTCTAGGTGCATTGCACACAGTTTAACCCCCTTAACAACCCTTGACGGTCATAGTACGTCATGGGTCGATCTGAGTTAATGACCCATGACTTACTCTGACCGTCATGGAATTCCGGGCTCCCCCCACGGCTGCACGCCGTTCGGGAAGTCCGGAATCGAAATAAAAGATCCGTGGTCCTTATAGTGACCGCCGCGTGTCTGCGTGGCCAGTCGTTAAGGAACACGGCAGGTAGGTTGTTTGAAACATCTTGGAAAACTAACCACAGTTCTTCTGTGGATTTAGGCAGCCTCAGTTGCTTCTCTCTCTCTCTCCATGTAATCACAGAAAATCTCAATTATGTTGTGATCAGGGCTCTGTGGGAGCCATACCATCACTTCCAGGACTCCTTGTTCTTTTTTACTCTGCAGATAGCTCTTAATAACTTTGGCTGTATGTTTGGGGTCATTGCCATGCTGCAGAATACATTTGAGGCAATCAGATGCCTCCCTGATGGTATTGCATGATGGATAAGTATCTGCCTGTACTTCTCCTTAATGAGGAGACCATTAATTCTGACGAAATTCCAAACTCCATTTGCAGAAATACAGTCTTAAAGGGATAGTAATACTTGAAAATAATTTTATTGTATATTGTAGCCCTTAAAAAACATTAAAAATTATATGTCTTATTTCCCAAACCTTTATGGTTTGGGAGATATTCACAAGTAAAATAAAGTTCCCTTTTCCTGGCTGTTTCAGCCAAGTCTGCCATCTAGTGGACAGATTTGGAATCTGGTCCACACATCAACCGGCAGCTCTTTAGCAGTGCCGAGATCACGATCTTTAAAAAGAACTACTTAATTGGAACTGTGTACAAAGTTTGCCTGGCTTGCAAGCACACTTTGTAGACCATTCCAATGAAGAAATTATTTTTAAAGATCATGATATCAGCACTTTTGGAGAGCCTCAGCCAGTCAAGGGACCAGATTCCAAATCTGAGAGCTAGAACAGTGACGTCACTCAGGGGGGAACTTTGCTTGTGAATATCTCCCTAACCATAAAGGTTTGGGAGATAAGACTTGTATCATTTTTCATGTTTTTTTAAGGGCAACAATATAAAATAAAATTATTTTCAAGTATTACTATCTCTTTCCTTGGCCAACCACTGCTTCTGCGGTCCTCAACATTGCCAATTTCATTGTGCTTCTTAAAAAAGCTTGGACAGCACATCTGGAAATCCCCGTCTGTCTTGAAATTTCTGCCTGTGAGAGACCTTGCTGATGCAGAATAACTACCTTGTGTCTTGTTGTTGTGCTCAGTCTTGCCATGGTAAATTACTTCTGACATTAAACGGTCTTCAGCAAACTCACCTTGTAAGCTGAGTTTGGCTGTTCCTCACCCAGTATTAATCCTCCTACACAGCTGTTTCTGTTTCAGTTAATGATTGCGTTTCAACCTACATATTAAATTGATGATCATTAGCACCTTCTTGGTATAATTGTTTAATCATACATCTGACTATATGCCTACAAAATCCCACACTTTCTGCAATCGTACCTAGAAGAACTGATGCTGTTTTGAAGGCAAAGGGTGGTCACACCAAATATTGATTTGATTAAGATTTTTCTTCTGTTCACTCACTATGCATTTTGATAATTAATTAAAAATAAACTAGTAACATTCCTATTTTGGAAATCATTCTTTCTTTACAGCCTCTTTTCACACCTGCCTAACACATTTGCACATTACTGTGTGTGTGTGTTTATGTGTAATGTGTGTGTGCGCTTTTTGTATGTAACATTTTAATATTAAAAATTATTGCTGCTGCAGCATTAAAAATGTTAACTGTCCAGTTCACTTGCTAGATAAATATAAGGTACATGCAAAATTGACAGTACAAGTTTTGCTCCATACATTACATCATGGACAGCCTGAGGCCCTTGAGCTGTTCAGGATTACACCTCCCATCACAGCTAGAGGGCCCCAGGTTGCTTAGTGCTGCATCACATACTAGAGAGCAGCCAGGGGTAGAGCACATAGACCTTGGCTTGCACAAAACACCTAGGTTCATAGCTTACAAAGATAAAATAGCTTACAGTTCTGGTGCAAACCAGATGCAACATAAGGAACAAATACAAATTAGCTTTGTTTTTAAATAGAAAGTTTAACTTCTTCAGTGCTAGATGTTATGTAGACACTAAATCATTTCAAGGGTTAAAGGTCCCATTTAAATCAATTGGAATACGTTATTGTTCCTTTTTTCTTTTCACACAGTTGCTTCCCATGTTTGATATATATAATCATTTTATTTATGTTTCTGTATAAAATCTCTCTAAGGAATTTGACTTTTCACTTTGATTACATGGTTCACCAGTTTGTAAGGGAAGCTGGCTTATTCTTCTCATGTATGTTTCAGCCCAAGCTTGGGAGAACATGTTGAGTGCATCCGTCCAGAGCCCAAATCCAAACAATCCTGCTGAGTACTGCTCTACAATCCCCCCCATGCAGCAGGCCCAGGCCTCTGGGGCCCTTAGTTCCCCCCCTCCTACTGTTATGGTGCCGGTGGGGGTTTTGAAGCACCCAGGAACTGAAGGTGAGGAGTGAGAAAATTTTTTATATGATATTGGTAATGCATTCTTTGCCATAGAACTGTAAATCTTTGTGAAGCAGTGTATCAGAATGTGGCCAGCTGGTGGAAGTTAACCCATTTGTCACCAAACGCAAGCACAATGTATTGCCATGCACACCTTTGGCAATTAATGCGTACTACTGTAATAGGATTGAATGCTTGAAGAGACATTCATATCTTCACTTCCTGAGTTGTAAAAGTTTCCCAACATTTGCATTTAGATTTGTGGTAGACCTTGTTTTGTATGGGAAGGAGTTAAATTCCTTTCATGCTACTGATTCCGGCCTCAGACTCTCTAAGGTGTGTCACCAACTTCCTGATAATTCCATTCTCTCCCTGGAGGGTTCTGGCTGCTATGTTCCATTGTTTATGTAATTTTTTAATGATTATTATTAGATTTATTACTATTTTAACCCCTTACTGCCCGAGGACGTACATGTACGTCCCGAGCAAATGTCCTTGGAAATCCGTGTCCCCTCGCAGTTGCACTCCGTTCGAGGACTCCGGATTCTTAAAAAAAAAAAAAAAAAAAAAAAAAAAAAAAAAAAAAAATCGGCGGGCGTTAAGTGCCGGCCACGTGTACGCGCGGCCGGTCACTAAGGGGTTAAATTGGGGTTTCACTCTTGCAATCCTTAAAGTGGATATGTCACCCCCAGATGAGTTCATTGTAAAGGGAATTAACAGCTGCCTATATGTTGTATTATTCATTTGTTTGCAATATCAAACATTTTCAGAATAACCTTTATTTGTTGTTGGCAAATTCTGGCACATAATTTTTTGTGCTGGGTAATACGTCCCCACACTGTGGTTTGAATTAATGTAGACCAGGGTTCTCCAAGCTTTTTTACAGGAGCTACTTTTAAAGAGGAACTTTCATGCTAATAAAATTGCCTCAGAATATATTACTAACCTAGTGATATGCAAAGTTATACTGTCCTTAAAGGGATAGTAATACTTCATTTTAACTTTATTTTATTTTGTAGGCATTAAAAAAACATGAAGAACGATATGTCTTATCTCTCAAACCTTTATGGTTTATGAGATATTCACAAGCAAAGTTTCCCCCTCCCGCCCCTTTTACCTAGTGTAAGCCATCTCTTCTCAGATGTGGAATGCAGTCTATAGACCAGACAGATAACAGAAGGGGACACTCTTATTTCTATGAAAACAATGAAATCCCTGCCCTCCTTGACAAGCTTTTCAGGTTTTTCCCTTATCTTAATTGAAGATTGTCCCTCTCTGCAGTCTATCTGGGCACCTCCTTTCTGATCTGGCTGAGAAGTGTTACATCAGTAAAAGGGGCGGGAGGGGGATACTTTGTCATTGAATTACTCTGGAACTACAACTCTGACAGAATTGAAATAACTCTCCAAGGTCCAAATACTATGATGATTAATTAGAGCTTTTATTATGAAACATTACTATCCCTTTAAGCTTAACACCTTAAGGACCACGGACCATTTTTTTTAACGCGGTCCGATTCAGGGCTCCCCAAACGGTGTGCACCCCTGTATTCCATGACGTACATGTACGTCCTTGGTTCTTTAGGGACCTACAGCCCGTGACTTACATGTACGTCATGGGTGGATAAGGGGTTAATAAGCCCAGGTTATTGGAGAAAAAACACACCTTCGGCAGGAGTCAGAGGAAAGACAGAGCAGACATCTTAGATCAGTGGTTCTCAACCTTTCTAGGGCCGCAACCCTTTGATCAAATTTCCCAAGTTGTGGCAACCCCTAACAGTAAAATTATTTTCATTGCTTCTTCATCGCTGTAATTTTGCTACTGTTATGAATCGAAATATAAATATCTGATGGTTTTAGGCGACCCCTGGCAAATTGTCATTTGACCCCCGAAGGGGTCCCGACCCACAGGTTGAGAACCACTGTCTTAGATGAAATGTACCTCTGAGTCTGCGCTGTCCCGTTCACTGCCAGCATTGGTGGTGACATTCCTTGTTACCTTAAGGCACCGGAAGGGACTGACCGTGCAGGCGCACAGAGCTTCTCTTGTAAGCTCTGTGCAGCCCGATGCCTACAGAAGATGTGTTTTTTTTCCTGCAATAACCTGGACTTATTGAGCTTAAATATAGTATACCTTTGCATATTGCTAGGTTAGTAATCTATTCGGGGGCAATTTTATTAGCATGAAAGTTCCACTTTATTCTGTGAAAATACATGAATTTATAACTACGTATTAAACCATCTCCAAAGCTGCTGTTACCTACTCTTTGTTCCTTCCCACATCTTTCAATAATAAAGTGCTGCACAAAAAAAACCCTCCATGACAGCTCTGGCGGATACAATTCCGTAATATGATGAAATCCATAATCACTCTTGAAGACAAACATATTACTCTCAAGTGGACCAGATATTTTCTGATTGATAGTGCCTTCCCATCTTTAAAGGGATAGTAATACTTCGTTTTAACTTTATTTTATTTTGTAGGCATTAAAAAAACATGAAGAATGATACAAGTCTTATCTCTGAAACCTTTATGGTTTAAGAGATATTCACAAACAAAGTATCCCCCCGTTCAACCAGATCAGAAGGGAGATGCCCAGGTAGACTGCAGAGAGGGACAATCTTCAATTAAGATAAGGGAAAAAGCTGAAAAACTTGTCAAGGGGGGAAGGGCTTTCATTGTTTTCATACAAAGAAAATTGTCCCCTTCTGTTATCTGTCTGGTCTATGGACTGCATTCCACATCTGAGAAGAGATGGCTTACACTAGGTAAAAGGGGCGGGGAGGGGAACTTTGCTTGTGAATATCTCATAAACCATAAAGGTTTGAGAGATAAGACTTATATCATTCTTCATGTTTTTTTAATGCCTACAAAATAAAATAAAGTTAAAACGAAGTATTACTATCCCTTTAACAACATTTACCATGTTACTGTGCATTATTAGAGTTGTTGATTACAACATGTAATTTATATAACAGAAAGCTGTCAACTTTTATTACAGTGGGTGAGTGAAAAATGGAGTCCGACTGTGGCTTTTACCCACTTTAACCACATATTTCCTAAATGTCGTCTTTTCAAAACATGCAGAATCATGCGTAAGTATTATGACAGTGAGGCAGATAAACCATGAAAATGCTATGAGGCACTCCAGCTGCATTACTATCGGCTCTCTAACTGACCAGTGCTGGGTACCACATATGAAAGCTCTGCCCAGATTGGCTGTAGATTTGAACCACTTGACCGGTCTCTGTCGGGCCACGTAGCTCGATACCTGATTGGAGTGGATAAAGCTACCAGTAGCTCATGAGGTACTTGTTGGAGACCCCTAATCTATAAAAGCCCACACTGGGGGAATGTTTTGTTTATCACAGCGAGAGATAATTTAGGCTTTGAGCATAACTAATTAATATAATGTGCAGGGATTAGAGGAATGTGCCAGACTCTGAAAGCAGAATGAAACGATTAATTTCAAAATAACTATTTACGTTATAGAAAAATGGCTAGTATAACAGGTAGGCAGATTTAAAGTGTCTGTAAAATTAACTGACTTTGACTTAAGGTGACCGAATCACCAACAAGAAGTCGGGCTTATGAAATGAATTGCCTTTCTGATCACCCTTCTTTTTATGTGCAATTTTCAGTCCTCTTCTTTCTGTATGCATTCACACAAGGCATTGTGAGAGCTGTGAGGAATAATTGTTTTTAGCTAAACTGAATTTATTTTTATTGCATACTACCACATTGTTCTGTAATTGCTCTACACTGCAACATGTGCACCAAGAAAAGTGGTGTGATTGGGGGGGGGGGGGCAAAGCATCTGCACTACAGATAATAAAAAAAATGCGCAAAATGCACACTGATTTAAATGGGGCGTTTTACACTTTTGAATGTTAGAGAGGTTTCCTAGGCGTGAAGGGCTAAAAGACCCATTTAAATCAGAACTGGTTAAGTAATATCACCGGAGGAGTGATCTCTGCTTTATCACGCCTTAGTGAATCTTCCCCTGCACTCTTGTTTGTGATTATGCGACACAAACACCTAAAAATGAATTGGGGTTATACTATATTATAATTCGCTAAGGATGTTTGTCAGAAGCTGTCATGCACAGTAGAGACGGCTGCGCGTGCTACAGTCCTGAGCAGTACAGACTGCCCATGTCACGGCTTATAAGGAGCGGGATGCTCCAAATTCAGACCGTAGTCCTCTGTGCGCAACTTCATGGTACCAAGCGCAGAGAGGACTATGGTCCGTATCAGCTGTTGCGCATTCTGGGCAGTCAGTGCTGCGCAGGACTGCAGTGCTGCCAGTGTTGGCCCTTGTACACTGTCTTTAAAACTAGTACATACATAAATGGCCTGTACTTCCTAATAGCATCTTAAAAAAAAATGACCTTTCTGTACATTCATGTATTGGCATACACTGAGGGAGCAGATATCCCTGCCTTTTCCAGGGCTTCCATTGATAGTCCAAGATTATCTGTAAATGGGCTGATATGATTATCCCTTTGAGAGCCAGAGGGATATGCAATACATTGCACATCCCACTGGCACTCAGAGGATTAACTATTTTGTGAATACAAAAAGTAGTGGGCACTATTTACAGTTACCTGACTTTAACTCTTATCTTTCAGTACAAATAGCAGAGGCAACATTAAATAAAGAAATAACTTTTAAATAAATAAATACATTTTAAGATTATATCTTGTAGTTAGTCAACGCCTCTTTTTACTATCTTTACTTTGTTGGACTGGGTTGGATGTGCCCTTTCCGAATATTTAAGATATTTGTTGAAGTTTATCAATATTTGGATGCCCTTTGAGGTTTTCTCTTGGATGTCCAATTGTACATCATTGGTTGAAGCACCTTAAAGTATCAATTAGGCATGTTGGAATATAATCCTTTCCTTCTGATGCCTTCATTTTATATTATACATAGAGGAGGATAGCATGTGGTTACTTGGATTTTTTCCCATCTTCTCCATGCATTTATAAGTATTTGGGAGAGTGTGGATATTATTGCGTGTTTTTATTATTACGATTCTTGATTTGTATATATATGGTGTTAAAGATTTTCTTCCATATTGCGCAGCCCTTATTATTGTAATGTTAATAAATGATCTCATTAAAAATCAAGTTTAGGACTTTATTTTTGGGATGTAACATATTTTCTACACATGGATGCTGCAAGTATGAGATATTTTAAAGGTATATCAACCTATTTCATTTTTATGCTGTTGGTGTATGTTTAAAGGGATAGTAACACTTCAGATCTACTAATCCCCAACTTGTACAACTTACAAAAAGAAATTAAATGCCCCAAATCACATCTCTCAAACCTTTATGGTTTGAGAGAAAATCAATTTCAAAGTCTCCCCCTCCCCTTTCCCTGACATCAGCGTCTAGCTGACTGCTGGGGAATCCGATCCTGGGGTCATCCAGCGGCTCTGCAGCAGAGCCGAGATCGCGATAATTCAGAAAAAATCCTTCACTGAAATGGTCTTGTACGTGTGCTTGTTTGGTGATGCTTACCATTTAGGTTCCCTGACTTGATAGACTTTCAGTATATCCCTGCCTTTGCATACATGGGTAAATCACTGTCTTAAACAGTTAGACAGATTGATCACTGCGCTTGATAGTACTTTTGCTTTTGAAGAATGTATAGAAATGTTGTAACATAAGGTAAGCTCTATATTTGCTTTAGTCACCTTTTATGACCCCAAAGCAGCACAGTGTGTTAATTATCTTGTGGCTGCTGAAAGGAAAGCTGTGTTGCACACACCCCTGTCAAATCAAAGGATTTATACTTGCACATTTTCCCCAGAATCACACAGTAGTAATAAAATAATGAAATTGAACAGCACTACAATGTAGATCTGATTTATAGAACACCTTTATTTAATAATAAAATAATTAAATTGAACCGCACTACAATGTAGATCCGATTTATAGAACACCTTTATTACGGAATCACAATGCTTATTTTGCCACCCAGCATATTCCGCAATGTTTCTGGGTCATTCCTTTTCTCAATCCAAAACTGTGGCAGCAGCATTGAGGTCTTATAACAATTGCTATCCAATTACAAAATGTAGAAATCTGAGCTAATGCACTTACTAGTGAACTCTGTGATCAGCAGCTAATCCACATGCATTATCAGTAGAAGGTCTGGTTTTGCCTAAAGCTATATTCAAAATCAGATGTCAAAATTAATCATCATAACCATCTCAATTTGACTATCTCCAAGGTGTTGGCACTGGGATAAAAACATTATGGGATTCTGATCTTACAGAGTAATAAAAGATTATACCTGATCACACCAGGTTTCTTAATCCAAGGTGCTTCAAGCGATTACCTCTCCTCCTGTGCTTCAGGGCACTGTTGATCACTTGGAAGTGCAGTTGCAAGTGTTTATGACCAGCCTAATGCCAGATGTGCTGCCACTTGATTTGGATTCACAATTGCAAAAGCCATTCTTATGCTTAATTATTTGGTTTTTGACTGAACGTGTAGTTTCCCCTATGTAGCACTTTCGACAGGGGTAACTTGATTAGATGCATTAAAAAAAAAAATCACACTCCACGTATAAACCTTTTTTGATTTTGCTATATGGTACTCTTTAGAAGAGTATAAATAGTACATATCCTAAGATACTGTTAGTACACTGAGCATATCTAAGACATGTAAATGTATCAAATGGGGGGGGGGGCAAAAAGATTGTTTATGATCCTTGAGAACCTACATTTGCACAAACAAATCTGATCCAAATTTTAGTGCCCCTGCTGTATGCCATAATGGGAAATTCCTGAAAGTCTAGTATCTCAGTAGATCTTGAGATTCTCCAGTGTCTAGCCTACCTTTTTCAGTTGAATGAATACAAATATATGATGCTTCTGCTCCAACTACTGATAATGCCCAAATCTCCCCAAAGTATCACAGTCCAAGGAGCAGAGGCGCGTATGGTTTGCCGATGGAATCTTACCTAATGGAGAGGTTGCCGATTCTGATAAAGCGAGCGGAACTACAGTGGCGGGGACATTAACGGTGTCACATGATGCTAACAAATCCACCCCTAGTAACTCCCCATCTTCAGAGGTAAAGTGATTTTACATATTATTTGATCTTTTATACTATGTCTTATAATTCAGTACTACAAATAGTGAGTTGCACATCAGAGGAGCAGCTAAACTTAAAATGTTTACTGTGTAAAGGCAAATAAGAACACATCTTAGCCGTTTTTGTAAATTACTGTTAAATCTCAGACCTTAAAGGGATACTATTAATATTGTAGAGTTTCTCTTGCTGTGTAAAACAAGGGTACTGCCAAGAGCTGTTTTATTCAAAATTTATTGCAGTACCTTCATGTCCTGAAGTCTTAGTGGCACTGTTACTACAGCAGCCAATGAACGGTTATTTTCTATGATAATAACTGTCCGTAGACTGTTGCAGCAACTGCACCACCATTACATTTTAGATCATGGAAGTACTGCACCCAGGAAATGCAAGTTGAAGCTGCAATGATATTTGAATAAAACCTATCTTAGCAGTGGAAGTACCTTAGCAGGATAAACCCTGCAATATGTTTTTTTATTTGTTTTACATATTACACAACACTATGTCTTAAGTAATGTTACTTTAGTTCATATTTAGTTTCGTAATTTTGCAAACACACACATTTTTAAGTCACCTTATTAAAATTATCCTCCTCTTCTGTAAGGCTATCTTATGAATCCACTAGTATAGTTCCATTATATACACCACAGTACTGTACAACAGGAATTTAAACAAAATGTGAGAGCCCTATTTCAAATAACTTATAATTTAAAGAAAAAAGTTGAAAAAATACAGAAGTTTTTGGGGTCATGTTTTCAAAAGAAAACAATTTTAAGGTAAACCAACTGCACTATAGGTGATTGCTTCACAATGTGTTGGATACTTATTTAGCATTTAAAGGGTTAAAATCCCCTTGAAATCAGTGGGCATTGTTATTTATCTCCTAAGGTGCAGTTTATTTGCTTGAAAATTACTTTTTCTTTTAACTTCTTATGTTGCCTGGTTTAGGAGGCTGACTAGTTTTGGTGAGAAATGGTGCATAGGTTTGCACCTATTTATCGTGATGAAAATTACCTTAGTGGTCTTATTCACAGAAGAAACTGGGACTAATTATAGAGCAAACCAAAAAAGGCTCACAGTACCCTACTTACATTGCCTGCCAATTAAGCTGAGGCTGATTTTTGAGCCCAAGCACAGAAACGGGGAATTAGAATAGGTTTGTAAAGAGACACCACAATGCCGTCACTCTCTCTCTGTCTCACATCAAGCAAGACTGTTTAGTGTCTTATGTGATTCAGATCCCCACAGACCTGTGGTATCGGGCTTGAAAGCCAAACACACAGGGTCTGTGTCTGATGCACATGCAAATGCGAATCTGGAGATACATGTGTGTGTATTATGTAAATACAACTGGTCGCATTATTAATGGTTGGAGTGTCCCAGTTGTAAATGGCAATGAAAGGATATGGTAACAGGGTAGGCATAAGCTCAAAGGAAGAACAGAGAGAGCAGGTGGGGACAGACAGACTTGGATAAAATAATTGTGAAATATGGTAGGGGCAGTGTTTTATTGATGAAAGTTAGTATTTTGTATTGAATTCGTGAATATTGATAATTTAGGAAAGTTCAGTGAATTGGAGATGAGTTGTCTAAGGGGTAGTCCAATGAGGTGGGCATTAAAATATTTGAGAGGGTAATATGAGTGTATGACTTAATATTTTGGCAGTGTCTTGTGTGAAAATGGGCTGTATACAATAAAGAAGAAGAATCAAAAGATGCAGTAGAATTAACAGTGAGAACTGGCCTTTGGATTTAGTAATTGTTTAGTAGTTGGCTAAGGGCATCTATCATTAGTCTATTCATACTTGGCTAACGGAGTAGTTCTAGGATGCATGCTTTCAAGTCCGCTTTAGATCTCTTAAATATGCCTAAATGAGAGACCTAAGTTGTCTTGTCGGCTTGCATCCTAGAGTTACTCAGTTAGCCAGTAATGGCATCACTCTACTACTGCTTTTTCTACGGCTAACACGGTACCACCTTTTATCTATACTCCTACTCCATGCATGTGTACCAACACTAAACTTAGTTTTGTTTAGGGCAGACAGTGTGTGTGTGTGTGTGTGTGTGTGTGTGTATATTTGGAACAAAAGCTGTGCACTCTTGGATTTCAAAGTGATTGCATTATTTGATTTCAAAGAATATTACAAAGTTTCGGTCCTCGTTGGGACCCTTTGCTTGATAGAGATGAGTGCATATCCATACTCCTGTGTGTGTGTGTGTGTGTATATATATATATATATATATATATATATATATATATATATATATATATATATATATATATATATATATATATAATATATATATATAAAAAAACACCAAATGAGGTCTGGGAACAAATTGTTATCAGCAACCCCTCTAAGCAATCTCAAAAACAGCTACTATCCCAATGTCCAGAAGTGCATAAACCTGGAAAAAACAATACAACCAAAAAACCAGGGAGAGCGTTTTTGAGATAAAAAATCAATACAATATTTATTTCAGAGTAATCCACTAAATAAATGCATCAACCTATATTGTTTATGGCACCATAAACTAAATTCACATACCATTACAAAGGATAAAAAGACTCTAAGTCTAAAAATACAATCGGATGATATAGACTTCCAAACATATACACTGGAACGCTTGTAGAATCATATGGTATAACAATAGAAACAAAAGTCAATGTGGAGAATGTATCCAAAACAGGCAACAAACGATGAAAATGTTACCAATAGTTCACTATCCTCCTTCAAGTGAGTGAAGATATGTCCATGAAATAGAGAAAACCTCCCCCGTCTAAATGGACCTTCGCGGGCAGAGAATACACAAAATAGCACCTCCAATAAATATATCCAGATATCCAAGTGGAAAATGACTTACTGTTGCGTTATTCCATCAGTTACCATACAAATTCAGAGCGATGAGATGTAGCTTACCTCTCCCGTCTTTGTATTCTGTTTCGCGGGCAGAGTAATTCAATTAGAAGGCAACGGTCAGATGTAACTCACCTCTCCCGTCTCTGATACTAATTCGCGGGCAGAGTGTATGACCAATTGTCTGACGACTCTTCGCTCAGTAAACTGATAGGGTAATTCATATATCAAAAGCACATAAGACACTGTTGTCTTGGATCGCTTGTGTCCACAATCGGAGGGAATCTCCAAAGCTCTAGATCAAAAGCTGCTATATATTCTTCTCTTTGAAAATGTAGATAATATTTCAATAATTGCAAACTTTATAATGTTCCTGTGTATAACGGGATCAATGTCTCTTAATAGCAAAGTCTTCTATCATCTCAATTGATTTAAATACTCAATGTGCATGCAACGCTATTCCAACGCGTTTCGTATTTCTCAGAATACTTCATCAGGGATCTGATGACAGAAGACTTTGCTATTAAGAGACATTGATCCCGTTATACACAGGAACATTATAAAGTTTGCAATTATTGAAATATTATCTACATTTTCAAAGAGAAGAATATATAGCAGCTTTTGATCTAGAGCTTTGGAGATTCCCTCCAATTGTGGACACAAGCGATCCAAGACAACAGTGTCTTATGTGCTTTTGATATATGAATTACCCTATCAGTTTACTGAGCGAAGAGTCGTCAGACAATTGGTCATACACTCTGCCCGCGAATTAGTATCAGAGACGGGAGAGGTGAGTTACATCTGACCGTTGCCTTCTAATTGAATTACTCTGCCCGCGAAACGGAATACAAAGACGGGAGAGGTAAGCTACATCTCATCGCTCTGAATTTGTATGGTAACTGATGGAATAACGCAACAGTAAGTCATTTTCCACTTGGATATCTGGATATATTTATTGGAGGTGCTATTTTGTGTATTCTCTGCCCGCGAAGGTCCATTTAGACGGGGGAGGTTTTCTCTATTTCATGGACATATCTTCACTCACTTGAAGGAGGATAGTGAACTATTGGTAACATTTTCATCGTTTGTTGCCTGTTTTGGATACATTCTCCACATTGACTTTTGTTTCTATTGTTATACCATATGATTCTACAAGCGTTCCAGTGTATATGTTTGGAAGTCTAAATCATCCGATTGTATTTTTAGACTTAGAGTCTTTTTATCCTTTTTAATGGTATGTGAATTTAGTTTATGGTGCCATAAACTCAAAAACGCTCTCCCTGTTTTTTTGTATGTATATATATATATATATATATATATATATATATATATATATATATATATATATATATATATATATATATATATATATAAAATACATAAATATTTATTTAGTTTTCACTGCTGGCAAAAGTTCAAAGAACAGCACTTATTGGGCTGTTCTCTGTTCTGATCAGTCTACCAATCACATATACTGTTTTTTATTCTTTCTGTAGGTGGAAAACACATCTGGATTTTGTGGTAGTATAACTCAGGTTGGCAGTGCAATCAACCTAATCCCTGAGGATGGTCTTCCTCCTATCCTAATTTCCACTGGTGTCAAAGGAGGTAAGTTGGGGACACTAAAACATCTTAATGGATAATTATTAATTTGGAGCAGAAATAGCATGTATACTGCAAACAAAAGTCCCTGAATATTTTGTGATGTTGTGAGGTGCACGGGGATTGAGCAGAATTCCTCCTTTGAGGTGCTTGGGGATTGAGCAGAGCAGAATTGCCAAGGGTGCGGTGCCTGGTGATTGAGTGTCTTTCCTAGGGGAGAGGTGCCTGAGGATTGAGTGTCATTCCCAGGGAAGAGGTGCGTGGAAATTGAACATCATCACCAGGGGCGAGATGCAAGGGGATTGAGCATCATTCTCAGGGTCAAGATGCATGGGGATTGAGCTTCATTCCCAGGGGTGAGGTGTGAGGGGGTTGAGCAGAAAGTGTGTGGTGCATAGGCATTTAGCAAAGTTATTGAGGTGCATTGTGTTTCAGAATTTGTGCAGCGAAATGGAGTTCTTTCCTTCTTTTGAATGAAAGAAAACATGTCTCATTTTGCCACCATTTGTTATCTCTTTGTGCATAAAGTTTCAATGCCTATTTCATTGAATTACTGCTAAATTATTTATAATGGGAATTAAATAAATTAAAGCATTGTGTTCTCTGTGTTCAACATGCAGTTCCTTTTTTTCCTCACAGATTATGCAGTAGAGGAGCGTCCCTCTCAGATGTCTGTTATGCAACAGCTAGAGGATGGCGGACCTGATCCACTGGTTTTTGTTCTTAATGCAAATCTTTTGGCAATGGTGAAGATCGTAAACTGTAAGTATCCCCATTGACTGTAAGCTGAGAATTGAAGTTCTTAAGAGCTGTTCTCTAATACCAGTTAGTCCGGGTTTGGTTAATTTGTGCAGTAACAGACGTTCTAGTAACAACAAACGGATGGCTCCCCATATGCTCCCCTCAAATTGTTATTTCTCTGTCATCCTATACAGGTTACTGTTAACTTTGGGTAGGTGATCAGCCCCTTTAAATAGGCAGGAACAATTCTGAGAAGTGACTGCTGGGTGGAGCCTACCTCCTCTCCTCTAGGTTGCATCTAGCCAATCCCCAACGAGTAAGATTTGTTCATTGGTCAAGACACAAGCAAGATAACAGTTCTGCTATAGTTTTAGCTTTATTTTAATTATTTTTCTGTTAGATATGGGATACCACCATTAGGCGGATTACCATCGCTGACAGTTCCCATCACCCAAATGTGGATAGCTCAGTTTACCAGGTGCTTTTGTGAACCTAAGCCCTGGGGGGAAAATCTTGGCTGCAAGTTCTTTCCCCAGGAGTTGCCCACTGAGGCTTCTTCTTAATCTGTGGTAATCTGAAGACAGAAGATCTGCTGAAAAAGGTTAGCACCCTTTGAGTGCTGAGGTCCACATGTCCCATGCTTCCCCTCCGCACAGGGGTCTCAACTGGAGTTCCTATTACATACTCATGCACTCATTGGGTTTATCTGTATGTCTGTAAGGTGTTGGAGCAAGTTTCTGTGGTAACTTAACCCCTTTGCTGCTGGTTAGCATCCTTTCTGGGAGTTGTGGGCATTTTCCCTACTGGGACTAGTGTTTATTGGATCTACTGACTTCTTCTAGTGGGCTTTTGAATGGTTTTACTTTTTGACATTCACCTTGTTAACTTTGTGCTCCGTGCCTTTAAGGCACGCGTTTACCACATAGATGACATTGCTTTGTTCACTTCTATGGGACGTTACATTTTGGAACGTGTCTCTGCAACCGCTACACATAACGAGGTCAGAGACAGCTCATTTTGTTGGTTTACCCTTAACTCTGTTATCCGGTCAATGTTCTGGGCATGTTGGGGGCCTTAGGGGGCTTGAGGCACTGTTGGGGGTACTCCTTCAGTGAAACTACAATTCCCATGAGCGCTTGATTCGCGCACTCGTCTCTGATTGGCTCCTGCCGCGGCAGCCATTTTGTGTATTCGCAGATCGAGTATTCTACGCAGGGCTTGGACGCTCCTTCTCTTCTCAGCAGTTTAACCCTTCGCCTACCAGTTAAATCTAATTTAGTATTTCTGGGTGACTTTTATAATCATACACACTGTTTTGTGGGAGATTTGGTACTCTGACCATTTGACTGTGTGAGAATGTCTACTCCATTAGAGCTTGAGGCTAAACCTAAGACTAAGGATACTGGGGCATCTTTGTCCCCCATTGCTCATTGCTCCTCATGTCACTCAGGGTTACCTAGAGAATACTCATGTCATGTTTGCCCAGCATGCGCTGCTGCCCCTGAATCTCCTGCAGGGACCTCCAGCCATGCACTAGAGCCAGTTTGGATGCAAGAATTTAAGGCTACTACTAGGGACTTCGGGTCCACCTTACAACTCAATCCATCCACTCTTCAGAGGGTCTTCCACTCATGGCAGACCCCCGCCCCTATCAGGTCTTCCCTGCCTAAACCACTGGGTGTACCTGATGTGTCTGTTTCCTCTGCGGAGTAATTATTGGTGGACTCTGATGAAGATGACTGTTCAGCTGTTCCTTCATCTCAGTTTTTTTTGGGGACCCCTTTGAAGGTGACTCCATTCCCTTGGCTGAGGGCCTGATCAGGGCTGTGTTGACCACCCTGAACATTCCTTTGGTGCAGGAGGTTCCTTCTGACCCCTCTGGTGTATTCCAGGAGCCTGCTAGGCCCTATACCTGTTTTCCACCTAACCCCACCCTTGACCGGTTGGTGTCATAGAAGTGGAAGTTTCCAGACAGGAAGACATCTGTCTGTAGGAAGTTTGCTAAACTTTACCCGTTCTCTTAAATGGCCCTTAGGCAATGGGTCCATCCCCCCAAGGTGTCTGTGGTAGCCAGATGGGCTCTTTGGCTCAAGATCTGGTCTGCTTACACTGCCTCCAAGAGGGCTCTCCTGTCCTTGCCCTTTCAGGGCACCTCACTGTTTGGACCTGATCTCAAGGATCTGATCAGTGAAGCCGTTGGAGGGAAGAGTAGAGTACTCACCTGCTTGTGGTCCAGAGGAAGAAGGCGCCTGTCAAGAGGAATTGGCTTTTTCGTCCCTTTCAGGCAGACTCGTGCCAGGCGACCCAGACGGTCCCTCAGACTCTTCGTGCCTCATCCAGGCCTAAGCAGCAATGGAGGCCCAAGTCCTCCGCAAAGCCCAAGGCTTCCAAACCTCCTTTTGCATGACTCGCCAAACCCGGGTCCCCACCCGCAGGTTAGGCGGCTGCTTGCACCACTACCTCTCGGCTTGGGAGGCCTCTGTGGAGGACCTGTGGGTTTTACAGGTGGTGGCTACAAGGTACAGGATTCCCTTCTCCTCCCTTCCTCCTTCCAGGACCTTCTGTTCTCTTTCTCCCTTGGGAGTGGAAAAGCGCCGCCTTTTTTGAGGAGGCCATTCAGGCCCTTCTGGGCAATGTGGTCCTGGAACCAGTTCCTCTTCAGGAGAGGGGCTTGAGGTTCTACTTCAGCCTTTTTGTAGTTTCCAAAAAGGACGATGGATGTCGTCACATAAAGCTCTCAACTCCTTTGTGGTCCGGTCCCAATTCCGCCAGGAGTCACTGCATACAGTGATAGAAGCCTTGTCCCCTGGTGAATTTCTGGCTTCTCTGGATCTTCAAGATGCCTATCTGCACATCACCATTCACCCAGAGAGTCGGCAGTATCTCCGCTTTGCCTGCGACCGAGGGCATTTCCAGTTTTCTGCCCTCCTCTTTAGCCTGACCACGGCTCCCCAAATCGTCAACAGAGTCCTGGGGGCGTTGATCTCCGTCCTATATCGGAACAGCATCAGAGTTATCCATACATGGACGACCTCCTTCTGAAGGCCTCTTCTCCAGACCTCCATCAGCAGGTGCAGGACTACATTCATGCTCTCTCCCATCACCGCTGGATCATCAATTTGGACAAGTCAGACCTTGTCCCTTCCCAGAGGATGGTCTTTCTGGGCATCCTCTTCGACACTCAGAGCAGGATGGTGTTCCTTACGGAAGAAGTTGCTCATCAGATAGCACTGAAGGTCCAGGATGTCCTTTCTCAGGATCCAGTTCTAGCCAAGAAGTTGTCATCCTTGGTGGGGAAGTTCATTTCCACCACAGAGGTGGTCCCATTCGCCATGGCTCAAACAAGGGAACGTCAGAGGTTTCTAATCCTGGCATGCATGGGTCAGCCGGATCTCCTGGAACGATCCCTATCTCTTCACGTGGAGCAGAGTCTCTCGTGGTGGCTCAACCTGAACAATCTCGTCAAAGGCAGACCAGTCCCGGTGCCCTTCTGGACGACAATCACAATGGATGCCAGCCTCTCCAGATGGGGAGCGGTACTGGGGCACTTGAGTGTTCAAGGCTCGTGGTCCCAGGAGGAGTCTCTCCTTCCCATCAATGTCTTGGGGCTTCGGGTGATATTTCATGCCCTTCATCACTGGACACAGCAACTGGAGGATTGCCCGGTCAGGGTACAGTCGGACAACTCCACAGTGGTAGCCTACATCATCGAGCAAGGCGGCACAAGAAGTCTCTCAGCTTGGTTAGAGGTCAAGGCTATTTTATCATGGGCAGAGCAGCATGTTCCTGCCATTTCCACACTTCATATTACTGGCGTAGACAGTGTTCTCGCAGACTTCCTCAGTTGGCACTCAGTGGACAGAGGAGAGTGGGAACTGCATCAAGAGGTGTTCAACCTCATTGTCCAGCAGTGGGATCTTCCGTGCATCGATCTGATGGCAACAGGACTCAACAGGAAGGTTCCAACGTTCTGCTCTCACTGGGTGGATCCCCTGGCTCTAGAAGTGGATGCCTTGTTGATCCTGTGGAATTTCCCTCTAGCATACATCTTTCCTCCCATTCCCCTGTTGCACAGGGTGATATGGAAACTGTGACTGGAGTGCTGCTCAGTCATTCTGATTGCTCCGTACTGGCCTCAGTAGGTTTGGTTTCCGGAGCTTCTGGATCTCTTGGTGGCGGAACCTCTTCGGCTTCCCTCCCATCCGGATCTCTTCTACAGGGTTACCTGTGGAAGGAGGATGTTCATCGTCTGGCTTTGACAGCATGGAGATTGAATCCTCAATTTTAAGGAAGGGATTTTCTTCTGGGGTAGTGGCTGCTATGCTTAGTGCCCGTAAGCCAGTTTCCTCTAGGGCCTTCCATAGCGTTTGGTCTAACTTGGTGTGCTGACAAAGGCCTGTCTCAGGATTTTGACCTTCCTACAGTGCTTTCCTTCCTCCAGGATGATGTGGCAAAGGGTCTTAGTCTGAGTTCCCTTAAGCTTCAGACTTCTGTGTTCGTTCAGAGGCGTCTTGCTATCGTTCCTCATGTCAAGGTTTTTTTCCAGGGTGTTGCTCATACTCATCCGGTGTTTAAGCCCCCTGCTCCTCAGTGGGACCTTAACTTGGTTCTGGGAGTGCTTCAGCATCCTCCTTTTGAGTCCTTGGCTACCATTCCTCTACGTATGCTGACGTGGAAGATGGCTTTTCTCCTGGCGATAGTTTCTGTTCGCCGAGTTGCTGAGCAGCATGCCCTGTCTTGTAGACCACCCTTTTTGGTTTTTCGCAAGGACAAGGCGGTGCTTCTCTCTTCTCAGGAACTTCTCCCGAAGGTGGTGTCTGAGTTCCACATTAATCAGGAGATTGTGGTTCCTTGGTTCTGCCCTAATCCTTCTTTCGATATGGAGAAGGATCTTCATCTGTTGGATGATGATCGTTGTCTCAAGTTCTATGTGCATCACACTGAGTCCTTCAGGCAGTCTGATGCTCTTTTTGTCATTCCTGAGGGTCCTAGGGCAGGGAAACCTGCTTCCAAGGTAACCATTGCTTCTTGGATCAAATCCACGATTCTAAAGGTTTACGAACTTCGGAAGAAGCCCGTTCCCTTCTGGGTCACTGCTCATTCTGCGAAGCCTGTTGGGGCTTCTTGGGCCTACAAGGATCAGGCCTCAGCTGATCAGTTGTGCAAGGCAGCCACTTGGTCATCTGTGCATACCTATTCTAAACACTATCGTGTGGATGTGCTGACATTGGCCAATGCCAGTTTTTGGAGGAAGAGCCTGGAAGCAGCCTAGCTTGGATCTCATTTTGTCCCTCAGTACTCTTTCACTTTTGGGCCCTGCTGGCTTTAGTTCAGTGTGCTGTTTAACAGTTCCTGGGGTTTGTTTTACCCCTGTTCAATGTCCATTGACACTTTGTGGTTATCTTTGAGCTAGTCATGATCTGTAGGTTCATTGGTGCTCTGGTGACTTTGGGGGCATTGCGCTTGGTCCTTGCCTTATTCCCGCCTCTGTGAAACTCAATGGTTGGACATCCCAAAATTACAGTAACCTGTTTTGGACGACAGAGAAAAGATGATTTTAATCTTACCTGTTAAATCCTTTTCTCTTAGTCCATACAGGTTACTGGTCTTCCACCCTGTCAAGGGACCATACTTGGCTCTCCTGTAGCAGACTGTGGGGGTCCTTCGGGGTCATGCTCACAGGAGTCTTCTTTCCCTTCTGCTATCTAGTCAATAGTTAGTGTCTCAAATCTTACTGGAGCTGATTGGGTAGCTGCAGCCAAGGAGGGAAGGTAGGCTCCACCCCCTGCATTCATTTCTAGAATTGTTCCTGCCTAATTAAAGGTGCGGATCGCCTACCCAAATTTACCAGTAACCTGTATGGACTAAGAGAAAAGGATTTAACAGGTAAGACTAAAATCCTCTTTTAGTACTGCTTACCTTCTGAAAACTGACTACTGAGACCCTAGGCTCTAGGATGGTATGAAGGAAATATCATAATAACTGACCTTGGGAAATGCAGTGTTTGATTGGAATCAAGTAACTGGCTGTAGTCAAACACATAAAGAGGTGCAGTTCTAGAGCAAACCAACTCTCCATGGGAGAAATGATAATTCCCAGTGAATTAAATCTGCCTTTTAACTCAGTGATTGTTAGCTTTTGGAGACCTGTCTAGCATTTAAGCTTAATTTATTTGCCGCCTATGGTGCTTTTGGTTTGCTCTACCATTTCTGCTCTTTTATACTTATGGAAAGGGCTTTATTTATAAAATAATAGTTGCACAAAAACCATAGGGGACAAATAAAAATTCCCCAGATAGCCATATATTTAAATGAGGCTTTAGACATTGCATCACAATGCTTTGGAGACCTCTCTAGTATTCAGTGAGTTAAAACTCCCATTTATATCAATGGAGCTGTCATTTTCCCCTATAGTGCAGTAGGTTTGCCCCAGAATTGATCTACTTTTCTTTTATGCATAAGTCCCAAAGTGTACAAGATTTTGGCTATCCGGTTTGTCCTCCCCCCCCCCCCCCCCAATTTGGGTGCTCTAAGCAAACACTGTTCCATTCTAACTTTCCCGTTAGCACATCCTAACAAGAGTCGCAGGAATTTGCTACTGCTCTGAAATTCTTCCTTCGAACAAAAACAATGATGCATTTATCTGTCTGATCTATAACTCTGTTTCTGGTTTTCTTTCCACCCCTCCCTGGGGAGGCAGAGTACATACACCTTAGCAAATTGCCACTGGGCAGTGATTGTGAGAGTGGTCCCTTTCGGCCACTCCTGACAGAATCATTGCAGCAAGAGTCACAGGGGCAGCGGTTTTGACAGGAGTGGCTAGGGGGATAAAAGTCCCAATTAGATCAGTTATTTGTCTGTTTAGTCTCAGAATTGCTCAAATTATTCACCGTGCATATGGTTCCAGTGGCATAAACAGATAGGCAAAGTTACTCTGAGAAGATATAGAGGAAAAAAAAGTACAATGTAAATTAGTAAGTACGCTTCCGAAAATGTGTGCGAAATACAATAGGGTCCAAAAGTCTTAGTCCACTACCACAATCTGCTTTTATCTTAGCATGCCTGAAAATCTAATTTATATGACAAAATACACAGTATTTCTCAAACAAAACTACATCATTTTCAATAATAAAAGTAAAAAATGTTAGTAAATACTGAAAATCAAAAATTCTTATGCCCACCACTTGCCTCAAAGAAGTATTAATGTTTCAACATAAATTAAGTTTTGATCATTCTTCATAGTTTTTCAAGACTGCTGAGTGTTGTAAACTTTCTAGTTTTGTAATTATGTTGTAAAGTGTCCTCCTCGCCCACATTTTGCATTTTCCCTTCAGATCTGTAGTACAGTAACTGGACCAGACAGATCGCAATGAGGGACAATCTGCAGCTGTCAGTATAAGGGCAACTTGATAGGGGGCATTGTCCCTTGTTGCGATCCATGTGGACTAACTGAGGGGAGGCGGCTTTATGTATGTAAAAGGGGCAGGAGGGGGACACTTTTTAACATAATTACACATCAGCTACACTGCTTGCAGCATTGTAATAACGCTCTGCAGTGTTGAAAAACTATGAAGAATGATCGAAGCTTAATATGTCTTGAAACATTACTATCCCTTTAATGACTGTCTCTGTCTGGCATGATTCTACAAGTTTGTGCAGAATTTTATGATAAACATTTTCCAGCACGCAGAGAGTGTCAGTTCCAGTCCAGGTTTTGGTAAGCACACCCAAAGAAAAAAACACGTTTAAAATTTCTGGAGTGCAACCAGTTTTGACCAAAATAGCTAAAAGCAAATACACAAAATATTGGTGCACATCCAAATATTCATCACCATTAACCCTTTACTCTGCGGCATTATGCCTGCATATCACTATTATATTAAAGATAAGGATTTAGTCACATCATATGGCCATAGAATGCTAAGCTTGCCACCAATGCCAAGGTACCTCATTTCTGGCAAGTACCTAGCCTTAATATGCTTTGTCTTATGAGCTGAATCTCTCCTACTGTAGGCATTTACTAACCTTAATTTACTTTATCCTGAGACCTGAGTCTTTGTCAGCTTTACTCATTAATGGAGAGACAGGCATTATATAGTGTCCTAAAGACAATGAGCATTGCACCTGTGGTGGGAGGGGTGCTTAAAGCAATAGAAGCTGGTCAAAACTTCTAGAAATGTCAGTCGTTTTGCCTTTATCAAATGTTCCCAAAGATGTTCAGTGGGGTTCAGGTCCGGTGATTTCAGTGGGACTTCAGATACACCTGGCACAGCTTTGATGTGTGTTTAGGATCTTTGTCCTGCTGGAAAATGAATCCTCTTCCATACAATTTTGTCAGAAGGGATGGCATGCCTCTGCAGAATAGTGTGGTACTTCCCTTTGTTCAAAGTGCAGTTGGTCTTGTGCAAGTCACTAAGAATAAGCAAAGCATCTCCCCACCTGAATATTTCCTGCACCATATTTAATTGTAGGTTTTACACACTGTGGTATTAGCCTCTCATGTGAACTTCTACTCCCATTAAAGTTATGAGAATTTATAAGCAAATGGTGTGTGAAGTGAATATTCATATAAATTACAATTTTACATAAAGATTTAACAAAGAGAGAAAAAAATGTTTTTATGTCGTCCAGTACAGGTTACTGGTAACTTTGGTTAGGCGATCCACCCCTTTAATTGTAGGCAGGAACAATTCTAGAATTGTATGCAGGGGATGGAGCCTACCTTCACTCCTTGGCTGTAGCTAGCCAACCAGCTCCAGAAAGATTTGTTCCTTGGTGAAGATAACGCAGGCAAGAAAACAGTTCTGCTATAGGTTTAGAAGTTTTTTATTTTTCTCTTAGAAATGGAATACCATCATTAGGCAGATTACCATAACTGACAATGCCCTCAGATGTGGCTAGCTCAGTGACCAGGTGCTTTTTGTGGACCTTAAGCCCTGGGGTGCAAATCTTGGCCACAAGCTCTTTCCTCAGGAGTTGCCCACCGAGGCTTGTTCTTAAAACATGGTAATCTGAAGGCAGAAGATCTGCAAGAAAGGTGAGCCAACCCTTTGAGTACTGCATGTCCACTTGTCCCACAGTGCCCCTCCGCATAGGGAGTTCCTATTGCACACTCCTGCACTCATTGGGTCTATCTGTCTGTTGGGTGTTTTGGAGAAGGTTTATGTGGTACTTAACCCTTTAGCTGCTGGTTTGACATTCATTTGGAGGGTTTTCTGGCACTTTTCCTACTGGTTCAGTGTTTTTTTTGGGTATCCTAACTTGTTCTAGTGATGTTTCATGTCTTTTAATATTACACCTTCAATTTTGTAAAAATTGCGTTCAAGGCGCGCTTTACTGCATAGGCACCATTGCTCCATTCACTCCTATGGGACTGTACAGTTTGGGGCATATCTCTGCAACCGTTTAACCTAGCGACTTCAGAGATGGCTCATTTTTCTTGTTTGCCCTTGCTCTATCATCCAGTTCATGTTTCCAGTGTGTGGGGGGGGCTCAGGGGGCTTCGGGCACTGTTGGGGTACTTTTTCTGGGAAAACTACATTTCCCATGAGCACTTGCATCGCGCACTCGTTTCTGATTGGCTCCCGCCAAGGCAGCCATTTTGTGCTATTTCCATAATGAGTATCCTATGCAGGGCTTGGACTCTCCTTCTCAACTCTTCTGATTAACCCTTTGCCTGCCAGATAAGTCTAAATTAGTGATTTCTGGGGTGAAACTTTAATCCTACACACTGTAATTGGGTGATTTATTTTACTGTAAGGCTATTGACACTGAGAATGTCTATACCATTGGGGCCAGATCTAAGACTAAGGATGCTGGGGTCTCTCTATCCCCTATTGCGCATTGCTCTTCCTATCATTCAGGGTTACCTAGAGAATTCTCGGGTCATTTATGCCCAGCATGTTCTGATGTCCCTGAGAGTCTCCCAGGGACTTCCAGCCATGCATTAGAGCCAGTTTGGGTGCAAGAGTTCAAGGCTGCTACTAGGGACCTTAGGTCCACATTGCATCACTTTCCATCCCAGTTAGAAGGAGGTCTTCCATTCTTGGCAGACCCCCTCCTCCATCAAGTCTTCCCTGCCAAAACCTCAGGGTGTACCTGACGTGTCAGATTCCTCTGAGGAGGAACTGCTGGTGGATTCAGATGTTGAGGAATGTTCTTTGGTGGGCTCCTCTCAGTTTTTTGGGGATCCTTCTTAGGCTGATCCTGAGCCCTCGACTGAGGGCCTGATCAGGGCTGTCTTAACTACTCTAAACATTCCCTTAGTGCAGGAGGTTCCTTCTGACCCTTCTGATATATTTCAGGAGCCTAAAAAGCTCCTTACTTGCTTTCCACCCGACCCCACTCTTGACCACCTTGTGTCTGAAGAGTGGAAGTCTCCGGACAGAAAACCGTCTGTCTCCAAGAAATTTGCGAAGCTTTATCCCTTCTCTGAGACTGCGCTTGCTCAGTGGGTTCATTTCCCCAAAGTGGATGCTTTGGTCTCCAGGCTATCTATGTCTACTGCCTTGCCAGCGTCTGATGCGTCTGCTCTGGACTGACAAGAAACTTGAGGTCTCCCTCAAGTCCATCTTTGCCACTGCTGCTACTGCCATGTGTCCAGCATTCACTGCAGCATGGGTGAACCGGGCCATTGTGGTCTGGACTGAACAGGTAACCCTTGCTGTTCGTCAGAGTGCTCCTGCTTTGGATATGTTGCGCCTCCTTGCCAACATTTCTGAGGATCAGCACTATGTTTCTGCTGCCTTATTTGATGCCATACATTTGGTGGCTAGGGTTTCCATCATGTCTGTGGTTGCCAGACGGGCTGTTTGGCTCAAGATCTGGTCTGCTGACACTGCTTCCAAGAAAGCATTGCTTTTTTTACCTTTTCAAGGCACTTCTTTGTTTGGGCCAGATCTTAAGGATCTGATCAGTGAGGCCACAGGGGATAAAAGTACCCTTGGTCCCTAGGAGGAAAACGCCGCTTAAGCGTAACCAGTATTTTCGTTCCTTTCAGAATGAGACACGTCTGGCAAACCAGACAGTTCCTTCAGCTCCATGTACCTCCTCCAAGCCCAAACAGCAATGGAAACCCAAGGCTTCCAAGCCTTCTTTGGCATGACTCACCAAACCCGGGACCACACTCTGCTGTGGGTGGTTGTCTGCATCACTGTCACAGCATTTGGGAGGATTCAGTGGCCGACCCATGGGTTTTACAGGTGGTGACGGAAGGGTACAGGATCCCTTTCGTCTCTCTTCCTCCCTTTCGCTTCTTTCCTTCTCATACGCCTCAGGGCGCAGAGAAACGCTGTCTGTTTGGATGTTCTAGAGCCGGTTCCAGTTCAGGACAGATGTTTGGGTTTTTACTCAAACCTCTTTGTGGTCTCCAAGAAGGACGGCGGTTGTCATCCCATTTTGAACTTAAAGGATCTCAATTCCTTTATAATCCGGACTCATTACCAGGAGTCTCTACGTACGGTGATTGCTGCCATGTCCCCGGGGAATGCCTTGCTTCTCTAGATCTTCAAGACGCGTATTTACACATCGCCATTCATCCAGAGAGCCGGCAGTATCTCCGGTTTGCCTTCGACCTGGTGCATTTTCAGTTTTCAGCTCTTCCATTTGGTCTGACGACAGCTCCTCAAGTCTTCAGCCATGTCCTGGGAGCCTTCGTGTCCATCCTTCCAAGACGGCATCAGAGTTACTCCATACATGGACGACCTGCTTCTGAAAGCCTCTTCTGTGGAGTTTCTTCATCAGCAGGTTCAGCAGTGCATTCATACTCTCACCCATCACGGGTGGATCATCAGCTTGGACAAATCAGATCTTCTTTCATCCCAGTGTCTGGTCTTCCTGGGCCACCTCTTCGACACCCAGAAGAGCATGTTGTTTCTCATGGAAGAGGTGGCTCACCTGATCGCTCACAAGGTTTCTGTGGTCCTGGCTCAGGATCCAGTTCCAGCCAAGAAGCTGTCTTCTGTAGTGGGGAAATAAATTTCCACCATAGAAGCGGTGCCGTTTGCCATGACGCACACCAGTGAACTCCAGCGGTTTGAGATCCAGGTTTGCAGGGGTCAGCCGGACCTTCTGAAGATGTCGGTGTCCCTCCCTCTTCATGAGGAACTGAGTTTGTCGTGGTGGCTAGACCTCTCAACATATTGGAGCTTCTGGCGATATTCCATGCCCTTCGTCATTGGACATCTCAGCTGGAAGACTGTCCAGTCCGGGTACAGTCTGACAACGCCATGGCCGTGGCTTACATCAACAAGCAGGGTGGAACAAGAAGTCTTGCCACTTGGTTAGAGGGCAAGGCTATTTTGTCCTGGGCAGAAGAACACGTTCCTGCCATATCCGCTGTGCACATTACCGGCGTAGACAACTTCATGACGGACTTCCTCAGTCGGCACACAGTGGGCAGCGGAGAGTGGGAACTGTACCCAGAGGTGTTCACCCTCATTGTTTAGAAGTGGGGTCTTCCTTACATCGACCTGATGGCAACAAGACACAACAGGAAGGTTCCGAGGTTCTTCTTTCGATGGAGGGACCCTCTAGCTCTGGCGGTGGATGCCATGTCCATTTCTTGGTTATTTCCTCTGGCCTACATCTTTCCTCCCCTCCCAATGTCCAGTCATTCTGATTGCTCCGTACTGGCCTCGCCAAGCTTGGGTTCCGGAGCTTCTGGATCTGTCAGTGGCAGAACCATTCCGGCTCCCTTGCCGTCCGGAGCTTCTTCTACAGGGCTACCTGTGGAAGGAGGATGTTCATCGGCTAGCTTTGACGGGTTGGGAATTGAATCCTCAATATTGAAGAAGAAAGGGTTTTCTTCTGGAGTTGTGGCTACTATGCTCAGTGCCCACAAGCCTGTTTATTCCAAGATCTACCATTGTGTCTGGTCGACATTCCTATCTTGGTGTGCCGATAAGGACCTGTCTCAGGAGTTTGATCTGCCTATTGTTCTGGCCTTTTTGCAGGATGATGTGGATAAGGGCCTCAGTTGGAGTTCCCTTAAAGTTCAGACGTCTGCTCTCTCTGTTTTCTTTCAGAGGCACGTTTCCATCCTTTCTGATGTCAAGGTTTTCTTCCAGGGCGTTGCTCATTCTCGTCCTGCCTTCAAGAATCCTGCTCCGCCGTGGGATCTTAATTTAGTTTTGGGCTTTCTTCAGCGCTCTCCATTTGAGTCTTTGGCTACTATTCCTCTAAGCCTGTTGACGTGGAAAATGGCCTTTCTCCTGGTAATTGTGTCTGTCTGCCGTGTTGCGGAGTTACATGCTCTGTCCTGTAAACCACCCTATTTGGTGTTTCACAAGGACAAAGCGATGCTTCGCACCTCTCAGAAGTTCCTCCCCAAGGTGGTTTCGGAGTTGCACATCAATCAGGAAATTGCGGTGCCCTCTTTCTGCCCTGACCCCACCACTGACAAGGAGAGGGATCTCCACTTGTTAGACGTGGTTCGTTGTCTCACGTTTTATGTACATCTCTCTGAGTCTATCAGGCATTCTGACGCGGCGTTCATCATTCCTGAGGGTCCTAGGGCAGGAAGACCTGCATCCAAAGTGACTATTGCTTCTTGGATCAAGTCCACTATTCGTAAGGCTTATGAGCTGAGGAAGAAGCCTGTCCCTTTCAGGGTCACGGCTCATTCTACACAATCTATTGTGGCCTCTTGGGCTTACAAGAATCAGGCTTCTGCTGATCAGTAGTGCAAGACTGCCATCTGGCTGTGCACACCTTTTCAAAGCACAACTGTGTTGATGTGTTGGCATCGGCTGATGCCAGCTTTGGGAGGTAAATCCTGGAGGCAGTTTTGCCTGTTTAGGATTTTCTTTGGCTCTTGGTGCTTCCTTCACTTTTGAGCCCCGTTGGCTCTAGTTCAGTGTGCTTTGTAACAGTTGGGGTGTTACCCCTGTTCTGTGTCCGTTGACACTTCGTTGTTTTGTTGGGCTATCTCTGATCTGATGGTTCATATCTGCTCTGGTGACTTTGGGGGGCTGCGCCTTGTCCTTGCCTTACTTCCCGCCTCTGGGAAACTCAGTGGTTGTACATCCCAAAGTTACCAGTAACCTGTATTGGATGACAGTGAAAAGAGGATTTTAGTCTTGCCTGTTAAATCCTTTTCTCTTAGTCCATACAGGTTACTGGTCTCCCGCCCTGTCAAGGGACCACGCTTGGCTCTCCTGTGGCAGACCGTGGTGGTCCTTCTGGGTCATGCTCACAGGAGTCATCTTTCCCTTCACTATCTAGTCAATAGTTAGTGTCTCAAATATTTCTGGAGCTGGTTGGCTAGCTGCAGCCAAGCAGTGAAGGTAGTCTCCACCCCTTGCACGCAATTCTAGAATTGTTCCTGCCTACAATTAAAGGGGCGGATCACCCACCCACTGTTACCAGTAACTAAGAGAAAAGGATTTAACAAGCAAGACTAAAATCCTCTTTTCTTCAAACTCACACAGACTTACATCCAGCATCTTAAATACCCTTTGGGGGCCACAAAACACTCCTCTGTTAATACTGCGGAATCTTTCATGAGTTACTACGAACAACTCCATAATCTTCGCTCTCATCCTCCCCAACCTCCTCCTAACTCTTCAGACATTAATGCTCATCTCCAAGCATCTAACCTCCCTCTTGCCATAAAAGCTCTCCCCTCGAACCGAAGCCCTGGTCCAGATGATTTTTCCCATGCTTACAACTCTGCCTTTCATGACCAATTCACACCTCTTTTAACTGACTGTTTTCTGGCTTTACCGGACAGTATCTCGACTCAACCTACCATGACAAAAGCTTTTATTACGGTAATTCCTAAACCTCGTAAAGACCATTTATCCTGTTCCAACTACAGACCCATCTCACTTTTAAACGTTGATATTAAAATGTACGCCAAAATCTTGGCTAATAGATTGAAACTCTTTCTTCCAAATCTTTTACACTTGGAACAGGCGGGATTCACTCCTCATCAGGAAGCTAGGGACAACACCAGAAAAATTATTTCTTTACTACATCACGTGAGTCATTTCAAATTGACATCCATTCTCTTAACAACTGATGCCGAAAAGGCATTTGACTGTGTCAATTGGTCCTTTATGTTTTCTACGCTACGACATTTTGGGATAGGCCCCCGTTTTATTTCTTATATTAAATCTCTATACACTAATCCGAACGCGAAAATTAAAGTTAATGGTCATCTCTCAAAATCATTGTCTATTTCAAATGGGACACGTCAGGGCTGTCTACTCTCCCCCTTGCTATTTGTTCTTGTAATGGAAACTTTAGCCAGTCATCCGGCACAACGATCAGATTTGTGGTATAACCATTGCAGGCATTGTTTGCTGATGATGTCCTTTTATCCACCGAAGACCCGGAACAATCAATTCCAGCTTTCCTCTCTGAATTAGATTCTTTTTCTGATGTTTCAGACTTTAAGATTAACCTACAGAATTCAGAGGCATTAACTTTTTTTTTTTTTACACTTTTTTACTATGTTTTGGAGCCTAATCTCAAATCTTCCTCTGAAATGGTCATCCGATTCAATTTATTATCTTGGCACAAAGCTAACACCTAATTTGAACTTGCTATACCGTGCAAGCTTCCTTCCCTTATTGAATAAAGTCCGATCCGACCTCATCAGATGGTCCTCTTTATATATATCCTGGATAAGCAGAATCCATACTATTAAAATGATGATCCTATCTAGATTCCTGCATCTATTCCAAACTCTGCCGATTCATCTCCCAAATTCATTCTTTCTTGCTGCTTCTAGACTGATCTCCTCCTTTATCTGGGGGAATAAGAGGCCGAGACTCAATCGTTGTTTGCTCTATAGGAGTAAAATCAATGGGGGACTTGGTGTCCAGGATCTTCGTCGATATTAACATGCAGTGATCTTGGCGTCAATATCTGATTGGCATAATAACCGTTCACAAACTATGGGTTAGTTTAGAACGTTTTTTTCTCCCTTCATGTGATCCACTGATTGAAGCCTTGGTTCCTTCATCCGCCTCCGTCTCCAATCATCCTATTCTTTGCAGTGTCCTATCTGTTTGCAGCCAACTTAACCATTTGGGAAATATCATCCCACTTGCTTCACCCTTCACAAGACTATTTTCTCCCCATCAAACTATACTTTCCTTGCCTGCCTTGCAATTTCCAAACTGGACTCGTCAATCAGATCATCAATTGAGACATTATTGTGAAGCTATCACTATCACTCCTTTTCCTGATTTACAGTGTCTTTTTTCCCTCCCTCCCAAAGAAATTTGGAACCACCTAAGAATGAAACATTTCCTCGCCCAGCCGGATATTAACGCATGTTTCATTTGCCCCTTGTCTAAATTTGAAACATACTTCTTTGCCTCTAACCACGCTAAAGGCAAATCTATAAGTAAGTTGTATGACATTCTCTCTAATGCACCTGCCACTGGAAAACCCTCCTATGCCTGTGCATGGGAGAAGGAATTAAACTTAACTTTGACAAATGAGGAATGGACCTCTATATATTCTACACACTCCATCTCCAGTGCAGTGATCAAAATGAATATTAAGCTCCTAACGTGATGGTACTATACACCTACGAAACTTCATGCTATTGCTCCCTCCTCGTCCGCCAAGTGCTGGAGATGTAACGATGCTAGAGGAACTTTTCTCTACATTTGGTGGGAATGCCCTCTCATTGCTCAATTCTGGTCAGACTGTTTATCACATATAGAGTTTGTTTTAGATATCAAGATTGACAGAGACCCTTGGCTGGTACTTTTGTTCCGAGGCTTGCCTACACACCTCACCCCCAGGGGATATTCCTTTTAACTATGCTAAATGCCACTAAAGCACTAATACCACTCCAATGGAAATCCTCCTCTCCTCCCACATTTGTAGAAAGGTTGGCTAAAGTTGAGGAGCATATTCTTTTTTACTAAACTGACTTGGTTATACAGATACCACGACCCTAAGACTGTAAACAATTTGATTGTAAAATGGTTTGCTATCAATAAGGACACATAGTCAAAGAGTGCGTTTTTGCCTTTACTCAGGGCCTTAACAGTTAAGATGGGGACGGTCCCGGCAGACTCGTAGGTCCACGGATATCTGATCTGGTACTACCCCTTCATATTCCTTTCTCCTCGCCATATTGGTGTGTATGCCACTCTCTCTCTGTCTCTCTGTCTATTCTGCCACTCTGCTCTTTTCCTTCTTCACTTTTTGAACCCAGCTTTAGTTCTCTTTCCTTTTTCTATACTCCTCCTTTTTCCCTCCCCTCTTTCTCCAGATTGTAAAAGGGTCACATGCCTTTGCATTTTCTGTGAGTCACTGTTTTCTCGCTATGTTTCAACAATATCCTCAAAACGTTGTAAATCAGGTTGCATCTCCAAACCGCATTTAAGTTCTTCTTACATTTTATTTGTTGACTATGAGATGTATGCTCCTTTTGACTTAATATGTTAACGTTTGTCACTCAATGTATACTGTATTATATCACTTTTTGTGGTGTTACCCAATAAAAATCTTTAAAAAAAAAAAAAAAAAAATTCTCAGTGTTAAATAATTTATTCATGAATAAAGTATCAACTGATTACAATATTTTACTGCTTTTTAATAAATGATCAACTAAAACCAGTTGGACCCTATTGTGCATTAGGGGTAGTCAAGTATAGGACCTCCTGCTGTTGTGGACTGCATCTCCCATCATCCCCAGCTTGCCAACGATCAGGGACGATGGGAATTGTTGTCCCAAGCAGCTGGAGGTCTGGCAGTTAACTAGCCCTCATATACATCATGAGGCATACACAGCAATTTACTTGAGTGGGATAACCCTTAAAAGGAGTCAGGGATAAAATTACTTTTTAAGTTCAATATTTTGTTTAATTATCTCTACTAAGATTAAAAGGATCGTAATACTTAAGATGTAAAAAATTATGTGTTGTAGGGTTTATGTCCCCGAATAAAACAAGGGTACTCCCACTGCTGAGAGATATTTTATTAGAAAATTATAACAGCTCAAACTTTTTTTTATTTTTTTTTAGGTGCAGTATCACAGTGGCCTTAAAATTTACAGTGGCGCTGTTGCTACTCTATCCTATGGAGATTTATGGTCTACAGACCAGAGCTGTACATAGGATGGTGTAGCAACAGTGCCACTGTAAATTTTCAGGCCCCTGTCATATTACACCTAAAAAATTCACCTTTGAGCTGTTATAAATTTTTAATAAAATATCTCTCAGCAGTGGGAGTACCCTTGTTTTACTCAGGGGATAAACCCTACAACATATATTTTTTTTTTTTACATTTTAAGTATTACTATCCCTTTAACTTGAGGATCAGGGAGGTGTGCAACACATTTGAGAAGCACTGCAATGCACACCCCTCTGGTCCTCAAGGGGTTACAAGGACTTTACAACACAACAATAAAAGCAAACCCAGTATTGTACCCAAGACATGAAGGAGAGGATGACACTTCTGAGTCCTGGTCCAGGTGGCTAGACAGGATGAGATGGGCCATATGTGTTAAAGGCAAAGGTGTTGCAGTTTTGAATCAAGGCAACTGGTCCATATTTATACAATTATCCTCTTGGATAAAAAGCAACATGTTGGAAACCTATCTAGCATCCAAAGACTTAAAAGTCCAAAAGAAAAATTGACAGTTTTTGATTTGTTATATCTTGTATAGTTATGTTGAGCAGAACTGCACCACTTTATTGCATTTCAGCTTTAAAGGTCTTAACTTTTGAATACTGTGACAAATTATGTCAGTAATTTTGATTTTTAATGATACGTTCATATACAGAATGAAAAGTTGAGTCATTCTGGGGCAAATCAGCTACACCTCCATGGACAAATAGCCATTCTCGTTGATTGAAATGGGTCTCTTGAATGTTAGAAAGGTCTATCTAGCATTTAGAGAATTAAAAGCTCCATTTAAATCAGTGGGAATTTGGGGGATTACCATTTTGTCTACTATGGTGCAGTTAGCTTGCTCAGCTTTACAGCAGTTTTTTTGCGTGTATGGTCCTAATTACATGTAGCCTGTTCTGGTTGACCTTGCTGTGTGTTCTTGTCTTGCGTAGATGTCAACAGGAAGTGTTGGTGCTTTACCACCAAGGGGATGCATGCAGTGGGCCAGGCTGAAATCATCATTCTGCTGCAATGTCTGCCTGATGAGAAGTGCCTACCCAGGGACCTGTTCAGCCATTTTGTGGAGCTGTATCGTGAGGCACTGGCAGGTATGATAACCTGAAGTGTAATAAAAAACACTGACCAGTGGCATGGTGGGTGGTGGAAGACTTCTAAATGTCAAGATGTTGAACTGCAGGAGCAGGCTGGATATGTTATTATTTTTAGTGCCTAACTGATGTGGGAATAACCAGTAACTAGGGGCCTTAGCCATAAAAGAAAACGGAAGCAATACTGGAACAAATCAGCTGCATTTATTTGGGAAGGGCAAAACATGGCAAAGCTAACTCAGGAGTAGGTGCAAAGCAGGGTCACAACATTAAAGATATCCATAATGGATTAGAAGCTTAAAAACCAATATTAAAAAACTCTGAAATATATCTATAAATTAAATAGTGTAGTAAAATCACAATAGACAATAAATCAATATTAGGTAAAAGATGATACCTGATACTAAAAAACACTAAAAATATTATTAGGTGAATAAATCAATGTATAACTAAATTGAGAAGTGAACTCATGTCTGTACGAAAGGAAAAAAAAAACTGCTATAAATAAAATATAGAAAACCGCAGATGTATAACAATAGTTAATATCAATGGTACTGGTGCTGTGAAGTCTTATAACTCACTCAAAAATGATACATTGTTTACATCGATAACAGAAATCGATGGGACAGTCCAAACAGTTGCTATTGTGTGAAAGCAGTTAATTCTGTGCAGATCAAATGTCTGCCGAAATTAAGTCCAAAAATGTTCATTCATTAACAAACTGCAGAAAAAAAGAGATCGAAAAGCAGAATTTGAGAACTTCCCAGCAAAAAAGACTTACATTTACAGACATGAAAATATTCTGCATATAACCCTTATGGGCCAAGTAGTTGTGATGCTGTACACACCATCCTCCCTTCTTTGCTACCAATGTGTCAAAATGCGTGCAGCTCTGCTTGGCAAGTTCAGTGGAGGGTTGAAAGTCCACTCTTCTGAAGCATAGTCCTCCACCCCCAGCACTGCACTGAGTTAGCGTTGGCAATTTGGTAATGCTCGATACAGAAGGTAGCATCTGTAGGATGTGGGAATTCATGCAGGGGGCGTGGCCAGTATTGTGGGCTTCTCTGTCCATTTCTTTAAGGGTTACAGGTGCCTTCTATTGTACCTCCTTTATATATTCTAGTAAAGTTAAAACCAGCAGCTGGAAGAACTTAAAGGGATAGTATTACTTCAAAATTACTATCCCTCATATTGTAGCCCTTAATAAACTGAGTTAAATGACACCAGCGGCATCTCTCAAACCTTTATGGTTTAAGAGATAGCCGCTTTCAAAGTTTCCTCTCCCCTGAGAGAATCCGGTCTCTGAATCAAGCGGAGGCTCTTCAGCAGAGCCGATATCTCGTTATGGAAGGAAAAATGATTAATTGAAACAGTCTTCTACGTGTGCTTGGTAACCAAGCACACGTAGAAGACTGTTTCAATGAATAATTTTCCCTTCCATAACAAGATATCGGCTCTGTTTAAGAGCTCCCGCCTGTCCCGGGACCGGATTCCCCTGCTGGCAGCTGAACGCTGACAGCAGGGGAGAGGAAACTTTGAAAGCGGCTATCTCTTAAAGCATAAAGGTTTGAGAGATGCCGCTGGTGTCATTTAACTCCGTTTATTAAGGACTACAATATGAGTGATAGTAATTTTGAAGTAATACTATCCCTTTAAGAACTAAATCTATTCTAAGAATGCAACATACAGTGTATGAAATGTGTCCTATAATGAATCATGTAAGATAATCTGTATCTACCTTAAGTACAATAATCCCTAGCCTGTCGATAAAACTCAAACATAGGGGACAAATAAAAAAATAAAAAACTGCTAAAATTCCCATTGATTTAAATGTGGCTTTTAACCTCTTTAATGCTAGAGAGGTCTCCAACACTTTGCTTTGTGTTGTATTGGAGACTTCTTTAGTATTCGAGGGGTTAAAAGCCCTAGTAAAATCAATGTGAATGTGGGGAATTATTTGTCCCCTTTGGTGCAGTTGGTTTACTTCAGTTCTACATACATCATCCTCACTATGCCCACATTAAACTGCCAGATACTGAAGGTGTATCACAATGACAGATACCAGGGTGAGAGGCTGCATAGGATCCTCTACATACCTTTGAACCCTGAAGGTTACACACTAAGGTGTAATAAAGTGGACGTGACTTCTCCAGTGTAAACTTCCTGATTTCTATGCACTATGATTTCTCCAGTTTTGAGACATTTTATTGCAGAGGTTCCATAGAATACCTTGAACTTGGAGAGCTTGTAACACTGGAGAAGAGATCTTTCTCACTTTTTATCACACCTTATTGCATAACCCCTCAAGGCTCACAGACATATAGAGGATCATATGCTACCTGGGTCCCCCCGAACCTTCACTTAGCTGAAATGCCCATATAGCTTCTGCAGGACTAGATCAGTGATCCTAAGCTCTCCAGTTCTTGGGGCATACCAACAGTTCTTCATAGTATTTGAGCCATAGAGAATATTATTTCAGTATTGTCAGAGTTGTAGTTCAAGAGTAATTGAATGATAAAGTATCCCCCTCCCGCCCCTTTTACATAGTGTAACACCGCTTACCTCAGATGTGGAATCTGGTTGCATGACCAGACAAATAACAGCAAGGGACAATCTTCTTACTGTGAGAATGATGAAAACCTTCCCCCCCCTTGACAGGTTTTTCAGCTTTTTCCCTTATCTTAAAGGAGCAGTAAACTTAAAAATAACTTAAAAAGTAGATTAAATGATGGTATGTTCAGTGGTGTCTTCTGTTTTTCTGAGAAATTTTTATTTATTCAGTTTTTTTTAATCATGAGCTCCCTCTAGTGGCATAGCTTAGGTTATTGAATTCACATAGTCGAGGACAGATTGGCAGAAGGATCAAAATTCCTGAGGTGTTTTGAAATCAGCTGTTTGTGGCTCGTGCTGAGGAGGAGGTGATCTGTAGCACACGTGCTAGGGAAGGAGCAGGCTACATGAACGAACACCAGCTGTAGATTTACTTCAGCAGCACCACACACAGCTTGGTTGTTTCTTACAGCTATTGTAGTCTGAGTGAAGGGATAATATATTCAAATAGAAGGTTTTTATGTAAGAGATAGGAAATTTACTTTGATTTATTGGTAAAAGCTGGGAATGGAATTTTTTTACACTTTATGTAAATGATTAAAAAATACTAATTTGGTGTATATGGATAATATATAGTCTGCTGCATTATTAACCATGTGAGTGCTAGAGGTGTAGGCAATGCATTGCTTACCAACCTTGCACTCAAAGGGTTACATTTATGAATCAATACACTTCATTTGCTATAATGTATTTGAATTTATACTGTCATTTTTCATAAATAAACCACATATGAATAAACTGGATTTATTAACCCTATGTGTGCCAAATCCTTAACTCGATTTTTCGGTCACTGCATAAGCTGAGCGCATGCAGTGGCCTAAATGACTGTTTTAAAAAACAAAAAGCCCCAAAACATTGTCAATCCGGATGGGGGGAGGGGGTGGCATCAAGACTTCTCCTGGTGGCCCGCAGTTACACCTTCTACAGCAGATCTGAGTGTTTAGCGGACAATGCATGAGCCGGTTGTCATTCATTGGCTGCAATTAGAATTATTTTAAAAAAAGCCCAAAAGTTTTCTCAGTCCTGTTTTGGGGGACATCATGACCCCTCCTGATGACCCTCCAGTTATAAATTGTATAGCAGATCTTTGTGGTTTGCAGTCACTGCATGAACCGATGGCATGCAGTGGCCACAAGATCTGTATATATTTAAAAAAAAAAAAAAAAAAAAAAAAAGCGCCCACAACTGAATTCAGTAGTGTTTTGGGGAACATCAGGAACTCTCCTGTTGGCCCCCATTTATAAATATTATGACTTGTGTGCGTTTCGGTCATGCATGACCCGATGGCATGCAGTGACCACAAGAACCTTTAAAAAAAAAAAAACTTACTACTTAAACAAAAATTTCTCAGAAAAACAGAAGACACCACTGAACATACCATCATTTAATCTACTTAAATAATGTAAGTTATTTTTCAAGTTTACTGCTCCTTTAATTGAAGATTGTCCCTCTCTGCAATCTACCTGGGCACCTCCCTGCTGCTCTGAGCTGAGCAGTGTTACATCACTAAAGGGGGAGGGAGGGGGATACTTTATCATTCAATTACTCTTGAACTACAACTGATAGAACTGAAATAACACTCTCCAAGACCCAAATAATGTGATGATTAATTAGAGCTGCTTTTATTATTAAACATTACTATCCCTTTAAAGAAGTGTTTATTAAAGGGAACTCCCACCTCTATTAATGCTGACTTCATCTGAATGTTCCCTTGGAGTGAATCTCTAATCTTTGTTAAAATAAATAAATAAATAAAAAAAATATATAAACATATGTGTATATAATGCTGTACTTCCCAAGATATTGCCATGTAAAGTTAAGCCAGTGACGTCCGTTCTGTTCAGGCTGTGGTACAACTCTGTCCCGCAGCCTGTCAATCTTCGTCTGTTCCCCTAGTCAAGTACTGTCTCCTTCCCACCTCATCCAATTGTGGAGGATTCTGGCATGTGACCTGGCACGCTGTCTTGCAGTTGCGCGTCCAGGTCATTGTATAGGCACAGACTGAGCGTGTTTTGGCAGTCTGCTTGTACCCTTATTACCTTGCAAATGGGAATACAACTCTGGCGCTCAGAGGGTTCAATTTTGGCCATATCTGTAATAAAATAAAACATTTATTGACAAACCTGGCAATTTTATTTATTATTGTGCAAGTAAGGAAAGAATTGTGAATATTTTAACCCCTCCCCATGTTGCAGTTGGATTGTTCCAGAATTACTGCAGTTTTCTTTTGAACAAAAGCTGTAAGCGAATGATTAGAGAAATTAAACTTCTATTAGACACTGTAGTGTATAGTGTTTATGCTAGCATTCCTTTGCACATTATTTTTGCTGCTTGTGATGGTAATTTTCATATTTCACACTTCTTTCACCCCAGGAAATGTTGTGGGGAACTTGGGGCACTCCTTCCTCAGCCAGAGTTTCCTTGGTAGTAAAGAACATGGAGGATTTCTGTACGTCACCCCCACCTACCAGTCCCTGCAGGACCTGGTTCTTCCAGCACAACCTTATTTATTTGGAATCCTCATCCAAAAGTGGGAGACACCATGGGCCAAAGTGTTCCCTATTCGACTTATGCTGCGTCTGGGGGCAGAATATCGATGTGAGTAGAGACATTGAGTTTATTGGAAGGCAGACTAGTACTTAAAGGGGAACTTTCACCCCTTAATAACTAAATCTCCCTTTACTGCTGACCTGGCGACTAGCTGCTTAGTAGCGCTAGTCGCCAGAAAACTTACCCCGTTCTCAAGATTTCGCCGTTTGAAACGATCAGGAAGCACGGACGTCTCTTCACAGTGACGTCCGTGCGCCTGCGCTGTCAGTCCCTTGTGCACCGTACGGTGCATACGGTGCACAAGGGACTGACAAGGGACTGACAGCGCAGGCGCACGGACGTCACTGTGAAGAGACGTCCGTGCTTCCTGATCGTTTCAAACGGCGAAATCTTGAGAACGGGGTAAGTTTTCTGGCGACTAGCGCTACTAAGCAGCTAGTCGCCAGGTCAGCAGTAAAGGGAGATTTAGTTATTAAGGGGTGAAAGTTCCCCTTTAACAGCACTTAGTAGATAACACATTACAAACATCACATATCACATGTACAATACTTCTCTAATGTCATACATTGGAACTAAGATCAGCTTTGTGGTAATTGGTCTTTGAAGTGGGGGAGCCTGATTCATATCACCTAGGCACAAGCATCAATAATAGGCTGCTTTTTGGGTAGGATCTGTATACTTTATTGTTGAATGCAGGTAATAATGAAGCTATTCAGTGGTTTCCAGTTTAATTAACTGGAAAAAAGTATAAAGAAATCAGGATAAAAACAACTTTTTGTTCTGTTTTGCTGCTGGAAAACAAGAAAAAAAAAACAAAAAAAAAAAAACAAAAAAAAACAATTACAGTGTGTGTTTGTATAGATACACAAAATGCATAGTGAGTGAACAGAAATCTAAATCAATATTTGCCTTTTTGTGCTTCTTCAAAAGAGCTTGGAGCACATCTGGAAACCCCTGTCTGCCTTGACATTTCTGCTTGGGAGAGACTTGGCTGATGCAGTACAACTACCCTGTGTCTTGTGACTGTTGCTCAGTCTTGCCGTGAGTATGACTTTTGACACTAAACTGCCCTCAGTAACCTCACCTAGTTTTATTCCTCCTTTGTAGTTCAAAAGCAATTGAAGAGGAAAGGATAATCCACCCACCTCTTCTGGCCACTTCCCCTTAGAGCTGCTATCTGGTCCCTGGACAGGACGAGCGCAGCGAGGGATAAACTTGAAGGAAAACCCCGCCCTCCTTGACGAGGGAGGGCTGGATTTTCCTTTGCTTACTGAAGATTGTCTCTCGCCACTCTCCATCCAGACCAGACAGAGAGGATCAGTGATTTGGCCAGAAGGGGCGACAGGGGGATCCTTTCTACTTCAATTACTTTTTGAACAAGTCTGTGTAAATATATATAGCGCAGTATGTTAACCCTTTTTCTGTTCCCCTCTGGCACTCAAAGGGTTAAAAAAAACTTGTACTTAATACTCGGAACTAAAGTTTAAATGATATATTACTATCCCTTTAACTGAAACAGAAACAGCTGTGTAGGAGGAATAAAACTGGGTGAGGTTGCTGAAGGCAGTTTGATGTCAAAAGTCATACACCATGGTTGTACTGCATCCAGGTCTCTCCCAGGCAGAAATTTCAAGACAGACAGACGGGTTTCCAGATGTGCTGTCCAAGCCCTTTTGAAAAAGCGCAAAGAGTCATGATTCAATTATTGTGTTTCAACCCGCATATTAAATTGACGAGCATTCGCACCTGTTTGGTATAATGGTTTAAGCACACACTGGCCTATATGCCTACAAAATCCCTGACTTTGTGCAGGTGTACCTAGAAGAACTGATGCTGTTTTGAAGGCAAAGGGTGGTCACACCAAATATTGATTTGATTTAGATTTTTCTTCTGTTCACTCACTATAATTTTGTTAATTGATAAATATAAACTATTAACATGCCTATTTTTATAGCATTCTTACTTTACACCATTTTTTTCACACATGCCTAAGACTTTTGCACAGTACTGTGTATATTATGTAGATGACAAAGTTTTACAGAAAGCGATCAGCTTGCTATGATAGCTCTTTGCCTTACAGAATTTTTGTTTTTTAGCTTTGGTTTTTAATAATCTGCTTGTTTTCAGTGTGTTAAAAGAAAGAATAAAGAAATGTTTTCTCCATCTTTAGGCCTAGTTCACATAGGCAACTTTGTAGCAAGATTTTGCAGCAACACCAAGTTGCAACCGAAAATGATTGCAACTGAAAAAGCCACCCAATGTGATCTACCCCATAGAAAATGTTATCTTTTCTGTGAAACTTGTAACAGATTTGGCAGCAAACTACATCATGTGAACTAGGCCTTACTCTTCCTGTCATATGATGAGACAGTGTAGTGGTTGTAGTGCACTGTTATTGAAAATACATACTGTTCACTTTATCAACAAATGTGTTATAGGCCAGAAGCTTGCATGCTCTGTCTGAGAAAAGTGTCTTTCAGTTCTTGACTCGAGTACTGTGCGTACATTCTGTGACCAGACAATCAACCTTGACAAAGTTCCTCTCTTCACCTCCTAGTGTATCCGTGCCCACTCTTCAGTGTTCGATTCAGAAAACCTCTCTTTGGGGAGACCGGCCACACAATCATTAATGTCCTAGCTGTGAGTCTCTGTCTGTTTTGAACCTCCACAAATTAAATGTATGGGAAATAAATGTGGCTTGTAATGAAGTGTATAAAATGTTTCTTCTGTACACATTGTGGTAGTAAGCAGTTAGAACTATGTATTATTTGCAGTAAGTCTTAGTGGGTATTAACCGCTTAGATGCTAGAAATGTCTCCAGTGCATTGTGAAGCAATGCTTTGGTGGTGGTGCTGGTATTCGAGAGGTTAAATTGTAGCATATTAGTAAGTTTCATTTCTAACCCTTTAAGAACCTGAGGGGTGTGTGATTCTCAAATGTATTGTGCATCTGTGTGGTCAAAAAAGGGTTAAGCTACCACTATCCCTGCAAACACACCCAGGGGCGGCAGTAAGGAGGAGTTACTGCTCCCATTGGGTGATTCAGTGGGGGATGATTTTCACAGGAGTTGCAGGGCCTTGGCCCACCCCCACTATCCAGCCCGCCCACCACTATCCAGCCCGCCCACCACTATCCAAGAGAGAGAGGAAGAAAAAAAAGATGTCTGACACTCGCTCCTATGACACACACACAAGACACACACACACACACGACACACACACACTCTCTGTGGCGGAGTGTGACTTTCCACGCCTTCACTATTAAAAAACATGCCACATTTATACGCCTGAACACACACACACACACACACACACACACACACACACACACACACACACACACACACACACACACACACACACACACACACACACACACACACACACACACACATTCTACTATCAACCCTACCCCTTACGCAGGATCCCACCACCGCTGCCGTCAGCAAGCTTCCCTTGCTACCGATATCCCACATTCAACCCCTCGCTCACTATGTCCACTGGCACACGGTTAATTGTACCTTCGCACTTAACACTTTGACTATCACATAGGTGTCCAGAATGCGTCTCGCGATGATCACCTATGTAGCACTCCAAGGGTTAAGTATGCATGCGCCGATTCACCGCTGTGCATGGGATTCGGAGTGTCGCCGATTGGTCTTCGCTGGGGCTGTTGGTGCTCTGCTGCACCCGGACCCATCTAACCTATAGGCTTCCCGGGACGTCTCCTGCTGCTCCGTCCAACCTTTTCTCTGCCCATAGGCGACCATACTTGCTTCTGCTCGCCTGACTGTGTCCTCTACACGTGGCATTCCTACGTCCCTGTCTGCTGGCGTGGCCCGCTATGTGTTCAGAATGCGTCTCACTATGAACACCTGTGTGGCACTTCACGAGTTAAGTGTGCATGTGCCACTTCGCTGCTGTGTATGGGACTCAGAGAGTCGCTGATTGATGTTCGCTGGGGATGTTGGCGCTCTGCTGAACCCTGACCCATCTAGGCTATAGCTTCCCGGGACATCTCCTGCTGCTGCGTCCAACCTCTCCTCTGCCCATAAGCGACCATACTTGCTTCTGCCCGCCTGCCTGTGGCCTCTACACGTGGCACTGAGATGGTCCTGTCTGCTGGCTCGGCCCCCTATCAGCTGGATGTGAGTAACCCTTCTCAGGCCCTTAACTGGGGTATTCTCTTGCTGCAGGGATCATACTGTAATCGTCGGGCCATATTTCTCTGCCTCTCTCTTCCTCCCTGCTGCGACCTGGGGACACATGTCTCTGTATCTCTTTCCCCCTTCTCCATCATATGCCTCTGTGTGTTTCTCTCCCCCTTCTCCATCATATGCCTCTGTATCTCTCTCTCTCTCTCTCCCCCTTCTCCATCATATGCCTCTGTATCTCTTTCCCCCTTCTCCATCATATGCCTCTGTGTGTTTCTCTTTCCCTTCTCCATCATATGCCTCTGTGTGTTTCTCTCCTACTTCTCCATCATATGCCTCTGTAGCTCTCTCTCTCTCTCCCCCCTTCTCCATCATATGCCTCTGTATCTCTCTCTTCCCCTTCTCCATCATATGCCTCTGTATCTCTCTCTCCCCCTTCTCCATCATATGCCTCTGTATTTGTCTCTTTCCCCTTCACCATCATATACCTCTGTGTCTCTCTCCCCCTTCTCCATCATATGCCTCTGTGTCTCTCTCCCCCTTCTCCATCATATGCCTCTGTGTCTCTCTCCCCCTTCTCCATCATATGCCTCTGTGTCACTCTCTCCCCCTTTGCCATCATATGCCTCTGTGTCACTCTCTCCCCCTTCTCCATCATATGCCTCTGTGTCACTCTATCCCCCTTCTCCATCATATGCCTCTGTGTCTCTCCCCTTCTCCATCATATGCCTCTGTGTCTCTCTCTCCCCCTTCTCCATCATATGCCTCTGTGTCTCTCCCCCTTCTCCATCATATGCCTCTGTGTGTTTCTCTCCTACTTCTCCATCATATGCCTCTGTATCTCTCTCTCTCTCCCCTTCTCCATCATATGCCTCTGTATCTCTCTCTCCCCCTTCTCCATCATATGCCTCTGTATCTCTCTCTCCCCCTTCTCCATCATATGCCTCTGTATCTCTCTCTCTCTCCCCTTCTCCATCATATGCCTCTGTATCTCTCTCTCTCTCCCCTTCTCCATCATATGCCTCTGTATCTCTCTCTCTCTCTCCCCTTCTCCATCATATGCCTCTGTATGTGTCTCTCTCCCCTTCACCATCATATACCTCTGTGTCTCTCTCCCCCTTCTCCATCATATGCCTCTGTGTCACTCTCTCCCCCTTCGCCATCATATGCCTCTGTGTCTCTCCCCCTTCTCCATCATATGCCTCTGTGTCTCTCCCCCTTCTCTATCATATGCCTCTGTGTCACTCTCTCCCCTTCTCCATCATATTCCTCTGTGTCACTCTCTCCCCTTCTCCATCATATGCCTCTGTGTCACTCTATCCCCCTTCTCCGTCATATGCCTCTGTGTCTCTCCCCCTTCTCCATCATATGCCTCTGTGTCTCTCCCCCTTCTCTATCATATGCCTCTGTGTCACTCTCTCCCCTTCTCCATCATATTCCTCTGTGTCACACTCTCCCCTTCTCCATCATATGCCTCTGTGTCACTCTGTCCCCCTTCTCCGTCATATGCCTCTGTGTCTCTCCCCCTTCTCCATCATATGCCTCTGTGTCACTCTCTCCCCTTCTCCATCATATGCCTCTGTGTCACTCTCTCCCCTTCTCCATCATATGCCTCTGTGTCACTCTATCCCCCTTCTCCATCATATGCCTCTGTGTCTCTCCCCTTCTCCATCATATGCCTCTGTGTCTCTCCCCTTCTCCATCATATGCCTCTGTGTCTCTCCCCCTTCTCCATCATATGCCTTTGTGTCTCTCTCGCTCCCTTCTCCATCATATGCCTCTGTGTCTCTCCCCCTTGTCTATCATATGCCTCTCTCCCCCTTCTCCATCATATGCCTCTGCCTCTCTCTCCCCCTTCTCCATCATATGCCTCTGTGTCTCTGCCCCCCCTTCTCCATCATATGCCTCTGTCTCTCTCTCACCACTTTCTCCATCATATGCCTCTGTCTCTCTCTCACCACTTTCTCCATCATATGCCTCTGTGACTTTCACCCTCTTCTCCATCATATGCCTCTGTGTCTCTCTCCCCCTTTTCCATCATATGCCTCTGTGTGTGTCTCTCTCTCCCTCTTCTCCATCATATGCCTCTGTGTGTCTCTCTCCTCCTTCTCCATCATATGCCTCTGTGTGTGTGTACCTCCTCATCATGTGCCTTTGTTTGTCTCTTTCACTTATTCAGCATATGACTTTCTCTCCCCCTTCGCCGATGTGTCTCTCTCTCTCTCTCTCTCTCTCTCTCTCTCTCTCTCTCTCTCCCCCCCTTTGCAGACATGTCTCTCTCTCTCTCCCTTCGCAGACATCTCTCTCTCTTTCTCTCTCTCTCTCTCTCCCCCTTCGCAGACATCTCTCTCTCTCTCTCTCCCCCTTCGCAGACATCTCTCTCTCTCTCTCCCCCTTCGCAGACATCTCTCTCTCTCTCTCCCCCTTCGCAGACATGTCTCTCTCTCTCCCTTCGCAGACATGTCTCTCTCTCTTTCTCCCCCCTTCGCAGACATGTTTCTCTCTCTCTCTCCCCCCTTCGCCGACATGTTCACACACACACACACACACACACACACACACACACACACACACACACACACACACACACACACACACACACACACACACACACACACACACACACACACACACACACACACACACACACACACACACTAGATGTAATGCCTGGGTGCTCATCCCGAGATCGTGGGCATAATAGCAAACAGAAGCAGATGAAGGAAAGCACGCACAGGAGACACACATATCAACACATATACATCCAATAACATATGCACATACTGTCACACACACATATACGCATTCAGAGACCCTATAAAACACTTTTTAAACGCATTACATTTCAAATACAAAATAACACAAATACATATATATATATATATATACACACACACACACACACACACACAACAGAAGAAGAGTGCCACTGATGAATATATGAACAATATTAGCTATTTATTCTATCAAAATACAATTAAAAACAATAATGGACATCCATAGAACTAAAACATAACAATTTCTCACTTATGTTACTCAACGTGCAACAATATTATTTTCCTCTTATAAAATCTGCAACAATATGTAAAGTATAAAATATGGCTCTTTAAGGTGCTGAACTTCTCCATATAGATGTAATATTATTGTTTTAATAAACAATGTCCTAGTTTTGGTTCAGTGCTGCATTTCTTTTGTGTATATATTTTATAGTTATTTTCCTTTATCGAAAAAGGTGTCGTTTCAGGGTTTTTTTTTGTTTTATATTTTAACCCTTGGTGATGAAGATCTTATATATGTAGCCTCTCCTGTCCTCTCGGGCACTTCGTGGGCCGTACTTTATAATTTTCTTTCCTCCCTACTTTGTGTTTGTGACCCTCTTTTCTTTATTATGCGGGCAGAGGCTCAGATAAGGGTGCTTATAATGTAAGGTGTATGTTTCTCTCAGCTTCCTCCTGTCTATCGCGGACAAGCCAGCTGTATCCGTTAGTTGTGTTAGTTCTTTGCTTTTTTGTTATTGGACCTTTGACAGAGGTTTCTTTTCTCTCTCTTCCTACCGTCCGCCGCGGGCAGGTCTGCTGTATCCGTTGCTACCCTTATTCTCTGCTGCAAGGCACCTCCGATATCTCCAGTATAAATCAGATCTTCATCACCAAGGGTTAAAATATAAGAAACAAAAAACCCTGAAATGACACCTTTTTTTGACAAAGGAAAATAACTATAAAATATATACACAAAAGAAATACAGCATTGAACCAAAACTGGGACATTGTTTATTAAAACAGTAATAATATTACATCTATATGGAGAAGTTCAGCACCTTAAAGAGCCATATTTTATAATTTACATATCGTTGCAGATTTTATAAGAGGAAAATAATATTGTTGCACATTGAGTAACATGTAAGAAATTGTTATGTTTTAGTTCTGTGGATGTCCATTATTGTTTTTAATTGTATTCTGATAGAATAAATATCTAATATTATTCATATATTCATCAGTGGCACTCTCTTCTGTTGTACACATTTGTTCTTTGGTTTGTCATTATTCACAGAGTGACACACAGAGTTGCAGCCTGATGATTATTTGTTTACTAGTTGAACAGCCCATTACACGGGCCACAGTGCCACTGCACCCGGTCGCGGGGCAGTTGCGCAGTAGAGACTGCCCGCGCCACTGCTGATACAGAGTTGGACGCTCCTTCGGAGTGCCCAGCTCTGTGTCAGCTGCGGTGCGGGCAGTCTCTACTGCGCATGACTGCAGCACACGCAGCAGTGTCTATTGCACATGTCACGGCGTTACACACGATTTAGCGAATTATTATATAGGATGACGTGTTTTGATTCACGGTGTGAGTTGGGTTTAGGGTGCTATTTGTGGGTGAGAGAGGTTCCTAACTAGAAATAGGTGGGGGGTCCTCTGGCACGCACATATAGCTACTTATTTTTTATATTTTAATATATTTTTTTTTAATTTCTTTTATATATCTTCTTTTTTACATTTTCTTTTTAGTTTTACTAAAACAACAAAGGAAAGCGCTACACCTTCCTTACCAAAATATTTTATTGTTTATTTATTAGTCATATACCACTCTACAAATATCATTCACATATATTGTAATTAAAAACTTTCGGACACAAAATACATTTATATTAATACTAGACCGTGATATCACTGATAACATCCATGCTCCTTCTATGGAGCTAAAAAAATAAAAATGCAAACTAAACTAAGGCTAAAAAATACAAATTATATAAAAATTAAAGTTCCTTGGTGAGGAAAAAAATGTATATTGTTGTCCAATCTCTTGAATTTTTGTTGAAACCCAAGTAATGAGTGCGGACTCCACTTTCCGCTTTTAGCGGGCGGGTACCTTTGATGTTATATTCCTTATTGCAAAGGATTTTATTGTCTTCACTGCTTAGATTTCCATTTAGGCTGACTTATATTATAGTGAGTCCTTATAGCGGGCAGAGTAACTCTGTATTCTCACCACACTTCGCGTGGCTAAACGGATTATTATAGTACCTCTCCCGTCCTTATGGCTCACTATGTGTGTATTGCTGCTCGATCAACAATGTATCATTCGGTACCCCCCGTCCGTCTCAAAACAGATCAAGTCCGTATTCCAGTTATAATTCAAGAGTGACAATGTCCTTCCAACGTGTTTCGTACCCCACACGGCACTTTTTCAGGGATATATAGATAATATATAGAATAGTCCATTAATATTATCTATATATCCCTGAAGAAGTGCCGTGTGGGGTACGAAACACGTTGGAAGGACATTGTGCAAAGACTGGTCTTATTATCATATTTTATACACTATATCTTTTGTATAGGTATAACTTTCATTTTTTCTTTTCTTTTCATTGCATGTTTCCGCGCTCATAAGGATTTCAGAAACTATCAGTATACACTGCCTGTGGTGCAGGGTTTGGTGGTGGATATGGAAGTCCGAAAAACGAGCATTAAAATCCCCAGCAACAGATACAATGAGGTAACAATCGCAGACATGTAGACTGTCAGTTATTGAAAGTAATAGACTGTTGGTTATTGAAATCTAGACTGTCAGTTACAAATACATAAGTATCCTTTAACTTATACAGTCCATCCATTTACTGGTACACATCATCTATTACTGGCACAAACCATTTTTTACACCTGCAGACTTTTCTTCTGTGCCAGGCCGGGGGGGGGGGGTACAAAGTTATTTAATCTAAATGGGGCTAAATAATACTTCCTAGTGATTTAAATTGGGCTTTTAACCCTTTGAGTTAGAGGTTTCCAAAGTACAGCAAATGCAGTGTGTTTTGAGACCTCTCAATCCTTAACTTGGCTAAAAACTCCATTTAAATCACTACATAGTTTTATTTGTCCACTAAAAAGGAGTAGGTTTGTCTATAATTGCACTTCTTATTTTATGTATAAGGCCCTGTGGGGGAGATTTAAAAAGCCTTCTTAGTGTATACTTAAGTATAGTTGCTGAAATTAACAACACCTGGTCGTATTTATAAAGAGAAAATTCAGAAAAAATTTGCAGAAAATTTGCACCTGTGAATGTTTTTGCGCACACAGCTGTAATTATATACTTCCATTAAGAACAGGTTATACCTGGTTTTATGATTTAATCACTAAAACTGCCTTTATTTTTGGTACAATCAGCAAATTTCTTTATAAATACATTGTGATACAATTCGTATTTGGCCAAGACCATTTCTACTCCACGTTTTAAATAAGGCAACTGACTGGAGTTAGCTCTTGGCGAAAAATGTTGCTAAACATCCAGATTTCCTTATGTTGCTTTGTTACAATTTTACAGACTCTCTTTATAAGTTTTATAACTCTCCCTCTTTATGCTTACTGGTACATTTGCATTATAGGACCATGTGCTACAAACATCCAGACACTAGTTCTCATGTAGAGGGAGTGCAGTTTGACTTAGTTGCTTTTGGTAATTACTCCTTACCTTTTTCTTATTACCTGCAGATGATGAAAGCCATGAACAAATCCAATGAGCATGTTCTTGCTGGTGCAGCTTGTTTCAACCAGAAGGCCGACTCTCACCTTGTGTGTGTTCAGAATGATGATGGCAATTATCAGACTCAGGCCATTAGCATCCACAAGCAGCCAAGGAAAGGTAAGTAGAGCAGTACTATTGTGCCTAAAACATTCCTAACTCCTCTCTCCCTGACTTTGTTTCACACAGCCCTAGTGTAATGAAACAGAAATATTATGTTATCATTAACATGTTTGCATCTCTATAATGTTATGGGTATTAACCCCCTAGCAGTGACGGTTAACACATGCACACATGGCCTTCTTCTCAATATAATTTCAGTGACTGGTTCCAGCTTCTTTGTCTTCAGTGGAGCACTAAAGACCTCTTCAGGATACTTGGCCAAGTCCAGCATTGTAGAAGGTAAATAAGTTAGGAACATGTGTGTTTGGGATGGTGTGTATGTCTTATACACAACGTATCGATTTGGGGTAAATGCTTTTCTCTTTCAGTATGGAGCACAGGAATCCCCAGAATGCAGAGCACAAAAAAAAGGCAGGGTCTTTGAGGTGGAGACTCCCTCCTCAGTTCACAGATTTTCCAGATTCAAGTGTCCTCTCAAAGCAAAGAGGAGCAAGTCGGCACTGGTCTTTGATTTTAGTTCAACTTTTTTCTTTTTTCTTTTTTTTTTTTTTTTCTTCTATCTTCAATTGGGCTGTATAATCCCCCATTGGGCAGGCTCCAATTACTGGCTTCCCTGCAGTTGAATTTTCCAGTTCACAGGAGTATTTCTGGACCATTTCCCTGTGGAGTCTGTTCTTGATTGCTAAACTTCTCTGAAGTTCATGTTTTCTAAAAAATGGGAGCCTGAAGAAAGAAGACTGGTAAGTTAACCCTTTGAGTGCCATAGTCATATTCTAATATGTCCCACTATACTTTGGCATCCACGTTCCCTGGAATTTATGGGCACTCTTTTGCTTCTTGAATTAACTTTACCTCATATTTCTATGTCATAAAGATGACTGTTATATTTTATTCCTTACATTAACCCTGTCAGTCAGGTTATACTATTTTGGGCTGTTTGATGCCTTATTCCTTCACCCATGCATCCTGTATTTATTGCTATAGTTTGTTTGGACTCTGTCTGTGTGTTTTTGAGTGTGTTTTTTTTCTTTCACTTTTTTACTTGTTTATTTTGATTTTTGCTATGCAGCCCCTTTAAGAACTGAAGCCCATGTGGTGTGCACCTTTGTCTCATAGACCTGGATCTGAAAGGTTGTATGGGACATATCTCTTGTTTATTGCAGAAAGGGCAGAGTGGGCTCTTTCTTCACCACTGACCATGCTCTATTGCATGGCCAGCATGTTATATGTACAGTGCAATGTATTTTGCCACATTTCCAGCTGAAGAACTACAGTTCTCAGTGTTAGTTATACAGGAAAAACTACATTTCTAGAATCCTCTGGTTCCTGTGCTTTTATGCTGATTAGGTGAGTGGCAATTTGGCTGCCATCTTACTCCTACGATGTTTATACTACTCAGAGCCTTTCTTTCCTTCTCGCTGTTCTCCAATTTAACCCTTTGCATATCAGATAAGTACCTATGGGGTAATTTCTGGAGGTTTTACTAACTTGGTAGTTTGGACTACTTTTTTCCACTTAAAAGGTAATTGTCCTGGACATGTCAGAACCCAAGGAACTGATGGAGAAACATAAGATTCAGGGGATTCCTTAACCCCCTTAGCCTCATGGTTTCTCATGACATATTAGACTTTCACTGGAATATTTTAGTACCCTATGTCCCTCATGCATTCTGGCCTCTACTACACCTCCGGGGCCCTCCAGCACTGATCAAGAGCCATCTTGGGTTAAAGCTCTGATGTCTTCTGTGGCATCCATTTCCTCGTCCATTCAAGGGGTCATCCTTGATGGTGTCCCATTAGGCACATTGATCCTGTTTTTAGGGGAGACACTCAGCTAGTTGGGGAATCATCTTTGGAATAGATACAAATAATCCATATATTCTTCCTCAGAGTCTAAGTCCATTGGAAATCCCTATGAGGCTGACCCTTTCCCGTCAGTAGAGGGGATCATCAGAGCAGTGTTGAGACCCTTCAGGTCTATGACACCTCCGAGGGGGTATCTACCTCTCCAGATATCTTCCAGGGATGCAAAAAGACTACAGTCTTTCCTCCTAACTGCACCATAGCTCAGGTTCTACTGGAGTAATGAAAAATGTCAGACAAGAGGCCTTTAACAAGTACATATCTAACTCTTTACCCTCTTTTGAGGCTCTAACAGAGTAGACTTCCCCTCCTGTGATTGATTGTTCTAGTTTGGAGGATGCTGCAGGCCTCAAGGACCAGCAAGAAGCTTCTTGAGTTGTTTTTAAAGGCTGATTTTGTAGCCATGGGGGCAGCTTTGCTACCCATTTTTGCTTCTGCCTGGTTCATTCGAGTAATAGCGGTCTGGGGTAAACAGCTCTGAGGCTATCCGTGCTGATCATTCAAAGGAGGAACTCTTAGTTATAGTAACATATTTGATTTGGCTGAGAATAAGACATGTCCATCAAGTTTAGCCCAATCCATATTACCCCTGTTGATTCAGAGAAAGGCAAAACACAAAAACAAACATTGAAGCCATTTCTAATTAAGCCTTAAGTGGGTAAAAAAAAAATTATTCTGGACTTGAAATGGCAGTCAGATATTTCCCTGGATCAACATCCTACCTGCTTTGAAGCCAACTATCATAATTATCGATAGTGTTCTGTGCTAGATAGGTATCCATTACTTCTTTTTAAAGCAGCTACAGTATCTGCAAGCACAGCATCCCGAGGCAATGAATTCCATAACTTTACTGCCCTTACTGTAAAAAAAACCCTGCCTTTGTTTTGTACAAAATCTTTAATGGATGACCTCTTGTTCTTTTCCCAGCTCTTTGAGTAAATAGTTCCCTGGAGTATCTACTTTGGTGGCTACATCATCCTCATCTGATGCAGGGATGCCCTTTGTAATTCCAGAGGGGGACCTGTCATGACAGATACCAGCCTGAGGGGCTGGGGAGCAACCCTAGGTCCCCTGATAGCTCAAGGCCAGAGACTTATGTCAGCCACCAAGGAGGAACTTGAAGCGAGACAGCCTGGACAGAGGTTCATGGACTCCTTCAGTGGGTGAAAGTTCATGTTCCAGCCATCGCCGCAGTCCACATCCCAGGATTGGAAAACATGGTTGTGGCCTCTCTTTGCCATCAAGATCTGGATACAGGAAACTGGGAACTAAACCAGTAAGTGTTCCATGAGATAGTTCACAGCTGGGGTCTTCCATCGGTGGATCTGGTGGCATCCAGGGAGAACAGGAAGGGTCCAATGTTCTGCAGCAAGACAAAGGATGCCTTGGCTTTTGCAATAGATGCACTCATTCCATGTAATTTTCATTTGGGCCTACATGTTTCCTCCACTACCTCTGATTCCCAGGGTGATCAGGAAGATCAAAATGGAGAATGTTGTAGTCATCGTAATTGCTCTTTTATGGCCATGTAACATACATAGTAACATAGTAGTTAAGGCTGAAAAAAGACATGTGTCCATCAAGTCCAGCCCATGCCTAAAACACCCCTGTTGATCCAGAGGAAGGCCAAAAAAAAGCCCTTTGGAGCCATTTCCAATCTAGTCCCAAGTGTGTGTGTGTGTGTGGGGGGGGGGGGGGTTGGGTAATTCCTTCCTGACTCCAATTGGTAGTCAAATAGTTCCCCAGATCAATATCCTATTTGCTTTGAAGCCATCTGTCATAATTGTCAATATTGTTCTGTGCTAGATAGGCATCCATTGCTTTTTTGAATGCAGTTGCATTATCTGCAAGCACAACATCCTGAGGCAAAGAATTCCACAGCCTTACCGCCCTCACTGTAAAGAATCCCTGCCTTTGTTTTAGTCAAAAGCACCTTTCCTCTAGTCTTAATGGATGACCTCTTGTTCTTAGCTGAGCTCTTTGCCTAAATAATTCATTGGATAGTTCTTTGTATTGACCTTGAATGTATTTGTAAATGGTAATCATATCACCCCTTAGACGTCTCTTCTCTAATGTAAACAAACCCAGTTTGGCTAGTCTCTCTTTGTAACTCAGATCCTCCAATCTCTTTATTAGTTTTGTTGCACGTCTCTGCACCTTTTCCAGTTCAGTAATGTCTTTTTTTAGAACAGGCGTCCAAAATTGTACTCCATATTGTAGATGAGGTCTAACCAAGGGTTTATACAGAGGTAGGATAATAGCATACCTTGCTTCTACACCTCTTTTTATGCAGGCTAGTACTCTGTTTGCTCTTGCAGCAGCTAAGTGACTCAGCACACTGCTGTGAAGTCTATTGTCTATCAGTACTCCTAAATCTTTCTCTAATGAGGATTTCCCAAGTTGTTTCCCATTTAGAGTATATGTAGCAAATTTATTTCTCAGCCCAAATGCATAACCTTACATTTATGTACATTAAATGACATCTGCCACTTTTCTGCCCATTCACTTAGTTTATCTAAATCCTTCTGTAGGGAAAAAACATCCAGCTCTGTATGTATTTCCTTACATAGTTTAGTGTCATCAGCAAAGATTGAGATGCTACTTTCAATTCCCATTTCTAGATCATTAATAAACAAATTAAAGAGCTTTGGTCCCAGGACTGAACCCTGCGGCACCCCACTTATAACGTTAAGACGGTGACGTCACTCAGGGGGAATCTTTGCTTCTGAATATTCTCCTAAACCATAAAGGTTTGGGAGGTAAGACTTATATCATTTTTCATGTTTTTTTAAGGGTTACAATATAAAATAAACTTATTTTCAAGGTTTACTATCCATTTAAGTATTCTGTACATCGTACTGAGCCTTTTCGAAAGGCAGATTTGTGCTTTGTTATTCCTGAGGGACCTAGAGTGGGTCAGGCTGCATCCAAAGTCACTATTGCTTCTTGGATGAAGATTACCATATTCTTGCTTATGTAATCAGAAAGAAAACCTGTTCCTTTCAGGGTCACAGCGCTCTCCCACCAGGTCTGTGGGTGCCTCCTGGGCCTACAAGAATCAAGTCTCTGACAAACAGCTGTGCAAGGCATCAACATGGTCCTCATTACACAAGTCCACCAAACACTACTGTGACTGTGTTATGGACGCTTCCTTTTTTCTTTCTTCTATCTATACCCTGTGCTGTTGTTTGAGCCCTGTTTGCGCTTGTGTAGTTGTTTGCGGTTTGAGTTCAGTGTCCATCTACACCTGAGATTAAATTATTACTTTCTATGTGCCACTTTGCTATACATGAATCTGGATAGACAAGGGGGGGGGGAGAGGAGGGAGTCTCTACCTCAAAGACCCTGTTTTTTTGTAGTGCCCTACCCTCTACAGTTCGTGAACTCAACCTCATGGTTCCTGTGTTCCATTTGGACCGAGAGAAAATAATTTAAATGTAAGTTCACTAAAATCTTACTATAGAGGTTAAAAACAGATATGCTCATTCAGTCTATGGGCAGTGGAAAGATGTGGGCTACCAGAGCCATGTTCCCACCAGTAACTTTATGATGCAGTCCAGGAATATGTAACTAGTAGCCGCCAGCTGCTGTTGGACTACAGTTCTCATCACCCCCAAGGTGCAGACGCTTGCTGGAGGATAATTTGTATTCCAACAACAGATAGAGCTCCGATGATTGACCAACTGTTGCATGATTGGTCAGTGATCAACAGTTTGTTTCATTTGTTTAGCCTTCTTAACCAAAAAGGCCTGCATCCATCAGTTAATTTCTCGGGCAAGTGATTATCCAAATCCTTACAGTTGAAAATACTTTGGATGTTGAAATTCTGAGGATGATTAAAATGCTTAAACGGTTTGTCATATGTCTTTGACCTAATTTTTTCCCATGTGCTCTTATGTGTTCCAGATGGGGTAATGGTCCAAATCACAGCAGAGAGCATGGATGCTCTGAGACAGGCACTGAGGGAGATGAAGGATTTCACCATCATATGTGGGAAAGTGGATGCGGAGGAGACACAAGAGCATGTCTATGTTCAGTGGGTGGAGGATGACAAGAACTTTAACAAGGGGTGAGATGGCAACTGAGTCACAAAACGGTGCTGTGCCTGTGGCCACTAGAACTCCTAGAAATTAGGACTGTGATTTTGCAGCTTCATAAATTCAATGGGCAATCAAGTAAGCTTTGTAGCATTTTGATCTGTCTTTCTTCATTGTGTTTAAGACCTTGGATGTTAAAGACTTCTCTCTAATTCAAGGAATTAAGCAGTTCTGGTGTATTTCCTTATTACATTTTCAGTATTTTTGCCTGCAGCAGGAATGCTTTGGCTGTATAAAAATAAGGGGGCCAGAGGGGTACACAACACATTGCCTTAGTACTTAAAGGGTTAATGCAGATCTAAGAAAAGTGAGTCTTAAAAAGCAACTAAGCTAAAGAAAAATCAAATATTTTTGTTAAATTTCAGTATTTGCTAGTTAAACGTGGCTTTCCACCTCTGTAAGTAGCAGAATTATAAATGTATAGCCCTCAATATATGGGTTCCTATAGCTTTCTCCTCACCAGAGCTGGTTCTGTGCACTCCAGAGGTGTAACAGATGATTCTTATTCTTGCCTTTGACCTCACACCTGCCTGCTCAGCCAGTAGGATTTGGGCTGATACTGGCAGTTCATGCTTTAGCAGGTTGAGTAGAACGAACTTCAGATCAAACTGTATAGTTAGGGTTGTAAGTTAACAGTGCTGATATAGTAATAGCTTGATAAAGCACTTATATGTGGGAAATGTATTGCGCTGGATTTTTTTCCCTGTCCAGGAGATTTCTACATGAGATATAATGTTTCAACATCTTATCACATGTTGACTTTATACTGGAGAAGGGTCAGCGCTCTGCTCGTTTTTTCTGTTCCCAATTTTATGTGCTATTATGTTGCTATCACCAGAGGGGGGAGTAACTGTGATTATCTAGCAAAAGACAGAGTTCAGAAATATTTTTTTCATTGTTGGATGTCATTTAAAAGCAAAGTAAAAAGAAAGCTATGTTAGAAATACAGTATGAAGGACACAGCTGGTTCCTGTGATGGATTCTCACAAAGCACTTTTTTTTCTCATTCCATGCAGCCATTTGAAGACAAAGATTGTTCATATCCTAATAAGGGGCACAGCAGGAAGACTGAGACACTGCCATGTTTCTAGTGTTTTTTTACAGAACTTGCTGCCCAGCAATTGTTGGACTCAAATACCCATCATCCTCAGCTGATCCGTGTTACTTATTCCTGTGTCTGCAATATAACTGGAGGCACTCCAGTCCTGCCTCTGTGCTCAGCACTGCTCCTCTAACAAACGGGTGCATGTCTTCATCTGCCAGGACCAATGCAGTACTGAGCATAAAGACAGGACTGGAGCATTTTCGTTTAGACTGAAGACACAGGGACAAGTGCGGATAGCTTAAGTATTTATGGGGCTCCTGCATCCCCTGCATGTTACATTGGCATTTATTTGTTTGTGGGAGCAAGGCCACTGCTCTGTCTGGTTAAGTGGGAACCTTGATGAAAAAGTAAGAAGGGCCTTTGTGTGAGATGTCGAAGTTTGAACATCTCCACTGCATTCTAATAGACATTGTTATAATATACTTCCTAGCTCATTAAACTGATTTGCAGACACCTTCGCTTTGTAGTGTATCATCCCTCTTTCCGTGACAGTCTCCTGTAGCTGCTCCCATCTGTCACCAGGTCTCACCAGTGTCTTTCCTCCGGTACAGAGTTTCCAGTCCGATTGATGGTAAATTGATGGAGTCCTTGACCAGTGTCAAGATTTTCCATGGCTCAGAATACAAATCACATGGAAAAATAATTCGCTGGACAGAGGTATGCAATGGTTTAGCGGTGGTATGGGGGGAATAAAGTAGATTTCCAGCTTTTTTTCCTCTTTTCTTTTCTTGGTTCCCATATGTTATTAAATGAAATCCCAGGTTGGTGCTTGTGATTGTTTGATTTGTCTGTAAATGTTTGTATCACTTGCTGTCTAGGTGTATATGCAATATCTATTCTGAAAGTTAACTTCAAGGACTAGAGGGATGTTGTGTTGCACCCCCCCCCCCCAATCTGGTCCTTCAAAGAGGAAGCTGTGTTTATTATATGTTTACACTTGGAAGTGTAGCAATTCTACAATATATATTGTTTGGTATATTTGTATTTGTTGTTGGTACTACATTGGCAATTTTCGGGTATTTCTAGTTCACCACAGGGAAGAGACAAAGGGGTTTAAAAAGGTGCTTTTAACCTGCTAGATAGGTCTCAATGCTTTACAGTGCCTTCAGGACCTCTATATCATTCATGGAGTTATGTTTGAGATCTCTCTAGCATTCAGGAGATTAAAAGCCCTGTTTAAAGAGGAGATAATGTTTTTCCCAAAGTTGCTCCACCTTTATCTTTGTGTAATATGGCCTTTAAAATTCAGTCTCATTTCATGATCTGCCACAAAGCAGTGGGGGTCACTTCTGATCACTGATTGTCATTTTAGCTAATCCCCTATGGCATATAATGCAGCCTTGGATTTATCTGTATGGAACACATCTTCTGTGTTGACGTTGTTGTAATAGTGGCCCTTTAAATACATGAGTGAGAGGATATTTAGATTTGGTTGTGAAGGTTATAGGACAGTGGTGGATGTACCTGTTGGAAAATGTGCAGGCTTGCAACGGCTGGAGGACTTCTTGTTGCCCAACCCTGATATTGGCGTAATTTTGTATGGAAGAGCAACAGACCAGTATTAAAAGGTGAGGTCAATGAGAATCTGGAAGCACTGGCATAGGGCCAACCTGTTTAGAACAGCACTGTAAATCTTTCTTCAGGGGATGTATAATTAGGTTATGGAGTTAATACGTACAAGCAGAACTCTTTAACAAAGCTTGGTCTTCAACTATATACAGGTCTTCTTCCTGGACAATGAGGAACAGCAGAGTGGGCTGAGTGATCCTGCTGACCATAGCCGACTGACTGAAAATGTGGCCAAAGCTTTTTGTCTGGCACTATGTCCACACGTTAAGTTACTGAAGGAAGATGGGATGACCAGGCTGGGCTTGAGGGTCACTTTGGATGCAGATCAGGTGAGGGTCCAGTTTTGCACAGTTATAGAGAATAGTTGTGGAGCAGCACAAAGTTTTACATTTGTGAAGGGGTGGCAACCTTTGGATCTCCAGGTGAGGGCTACAACTCCCATTTCCCCCAACCAGGGAATGATGGGAGCTGTAAAATCACAGGTTGTCAGGTTGTCAGCACCAAATTTAGGGGGAAACCTCACCAAAGAACAATATATGTGTTCTCGAATTATAGAAATAAAATAAAAAGTATTAGCTTAGGATGCTTGACATGTGATTATTTTTCTTTGTTTTTATTTAAATATAAACCCTTAATTAGTAAATATGACTCCATAAAATGTGGTGAATAAATCCCTCCACATAGCTCTTTGCTTTATGGAAAATATTTGATCACACGTCATGAAATGTTCTGTTCCCTACCAAGTTTCCTGAGCAGTAGTGAATGAAGTTTCTGCAGGAATATGAGACCATCCATGCTTGGGCACAACTGTCGATCAGTTCTCTGGTCATTCTTATATAAATCAGTTGTGTTTGAGCAGGGGATATCCTGAGCATTGATGTGTGATCTCTTATTTATGGTTTAGGGTGGATGCTAGGCAGAATGGTTTGATGCTCTTGTTTGTGTTGTAGGTTGGATACCAAGCAGGAAGTAATGGGCAACCCCTTCCTGCCCGATACACCAATGACTTGGACAGTGCCTTGGTACCAGTGATACATGGGGGCACTTGTCAGCTGAGCGAAGGGCCTGTCACCATGGAGCTTATCTTTTATATCCTAGAGAACATCTCATAGTGAAAACGTGTCTCGTTACAAACTTTCACAGACTGAACCATTTGCACTTTAACCACGGAAGATTCATCTTTCTTTTCTTTTGCTAACACTAGTATTAGGTCAGGGTGTGAGGTGCATACCCCATTACTTTTTAAACCTTCTATGCATTGTCAAGGGAAAGGATCTAGCTGCATCTAAGAAATTGCTGATACTAATGCCTTGTGTGGAGTGGAAGGTGCTCACCCCCACTAAGTATTCTCTATGTGGAGTATACTGGCTTCTATGGGAGACTGAGGCAGAAGGGGAAGAGAGACCCTCATGGTAACTCTAAAACAAGAAGACTTAAAACACAATCAGGAATCTCACTCTGACCTCATTGAAATCATCACTGCAACCTTTTCTGCTTTAATTCTATTTTTCATGTAACTCAAGATTACATTGTCAAGACCAGCCTGAGCCTTCAGCCCTGTTTGATTTACAACACATGTACAATGCATGGCAAGGAGATCTAGGTACTTGGCTTGAGATCTCAATATCACAATCACTTCACGGCCCAAACGCATGAATCCAACAGTTGCCTGGCCAGTTGGCTCCACCTTTTAAGGGGCAGCAATATTATTTTTTTATACAGTTAATGAGCGCACACGACTCTGTCCACGTCTCTGTTTTATGTGGAATAATCACAAGCTTTTTCATTAGCCCAGATGGAGAAGAACAAGTGTCTAAGAGCTAAGGACATCTGGAAGATACAGATCTCATTTAGTGTGTTGCTTTTTTACATTTTTTTTTTGCCAGAGCTGAATTTAGAACACCCTAGCTCTCCGGAAGGGAATTTATGTTAACACTACTTATCTGTCTGCTAAATTATATACTGTACAAAATAACACTACTGAGCATCTGAGTCCTTCCCAATGTTTGCTTCATTTGTTTGTCTAGCCATTCTAGACACATCAAAATATCCATATTTTACTGAAGGTCTCTTTACTGTGTGTTTGCACTAAAAATATGCTATAAAGGACTAACCCTTTGAATGCCAGAGGGTGTGAAACGCATTACTAAGCAATACGTTACAATCCCTTTAGAACGCAAAGGGTTAACACAGGAAGCAGAAATGTATGCCATCATTAGATTGTAAAGTGTCAACCGCTCACCTTCCCCCTTTTACATGTATTATTATAATATGTCAATATAAAGTATTCATCATTTTTTTTATTTAATTTATTTATTTTATTTACAATTGAAAGGATCTGCCTTTGCTTAAGCATTAGTCCATACAGTTAAATTTTTAGTGCAAATTGACAAAGGAAGCTGTTAAAAATGTTTCCACCATGATGACCGTTTTTCATTTAGTTATGATCTTGTGATTGTCTTAATTATGCATTTCTTTATGTTCTCTTTTCTTTAAGGATTCCATTTGAACTGTATCATTATTATTATTTAGTATACAGATTGGTTTCTGTATTGGTCTTGGAATAATTGTACCCTTTGAATGTCACAGGAAAGTCTTTGGCTTGCAAAGGGTTGAGTTTAGGGTTTTCTAAAGATTGTAATATATGTAGCTATAATTAAATATTTTGATATAAAAGCTATCCTTTAAAGCTTTTAAAACCTCCCCAAGCTTGCAATAGTTACAGCTTGCAATGTCCAGTACTGAGCTACAGCCTTAGCCGCAGCTCCCAAAGAAGCTCACGGGTCCAGTACTTTGTTGTTGTCGTCTGTTGGTTTCGTATTTTATGTCCATTTTAAATACATACGTTTTAAGTTGCAGTACAGGACTACTAAGTACACTCAGGGCTGACTTTTTGGAAGTCTTTAAGAAAGGCACCAGAGATGTCCTTAGCCATGCCCATGAACATAACTAAGCCTCCAGTCCCATCCACTGTTGCCTAACAAAGGTAATACCTTTAACCAATAACATACAACATATAGAATCTGTTAATCATTTAGCCAAATTAGTATATAGACTGGACATTACAGCCATATATTCACTGATCATCATATTCAGAGGCCAGGGTCTGTAATCAATAAACTGAAGAGATGCAATTCTGGAGCAAACTAACTGCACCATACGGACAAATAAACATTTCCATTAGTTTAAATGGGACTTTGAACCCCTTGAATGGTAAGAAGGGTCAGTATAGCATGGTGGAGTAATATGTTTGAGACGTCTCTCCCTTTCAAGAGGTTAAAAGCCACATTTAAATAACTGGGAATTTTTGTTTGTCCCTCATGGTGTAGTTGGTGTGTTCCAGATCTGCACCTCTTTAGTTTATTGAATACTAGTGTAAAAGCCCGTGTACACTAGCCAAAGTCTGTGCGTTCGGGCAGTGTCTACTGCGCGTGACTGCATCGGACAAAGCCTGTGTTCAGGCAGTCTCTACTGCGCATGACTGCATCGGACAAAGCCTGCATTCGGGCAGTCTCTACTGCGCATGACTGCATCGGACAAAGCCTGCATTCGGGCAGTCTCTACTGCACATGACTGTTCTGGCAGTATGTACTGTGCATGACTGCATCGGACAAAGCCTGCGTTCGGGCAGTCTCTACTGCACATGATTGCATCAAACAAACATACATCTGGATTTTATTATATTAAGATGGTCCTAAATGTCTAACACAGTTGGACTGGGATTGTGCTAGTCACATCCACAAGTCAGCACTGTAGGTGTGGTCAGCACATTTGCGGTACCCCTTACAATTTGGCTCCCTAGGAAGTAGCATTCTTTCCCCTAATGGGAAATCTGACCTTGAATTCATGTCTACAAATCTTTGATTTCTGTGGGGAAATAGGGCTTTTTCAGCAGCTGTTTGAACTAAAATTAAGGTGTTTGGCTCAGTTAGTCTAATTTTGGTTCTGATGAGGTGTGTTTGTGTAAAGATGGCACTTATGGGCTTGTTAACTACTTAATCTTACATTACTATATGACTAGCATCAAGTCTGGCTGTAAAATACTGGCTGAAATATATATCGGCTCCATCTGAACTAAAGGTATATGTCGGTTATTGTGATTATACAAATGTGTGTACCTAAAGTATTGTGGGATTAGATTCCAGTTCAGGGTACTTACCAAGATATTGCGCAGTATTAAAAGGGACTTTTTTAGGACCATATGCACAAAACAAAAACAGGAGCAGTTCTGGGAAAAACACTTTAAATGAATTTAAATTGAGCTTTTATAAACCCATTGACTGTGAGTAAAAGAACACTCTAGTAGTCAAGAAGTTAAAACACCATATAAATCAATGGACATTTTTCTTGTTCCTTATGGTGGTTGGTTTGTCCCAGAATCCCAGAATTGCTCAAGTTCTGCAGTTGTGTTTATGGCACATAGTCATTCGGAAAATGTTAACGATATTATAAAGCACTTTTATTGATTAATTACAAGATTTGTAAGATCTCCCATGGTTAATTTCCCTTGTTATTATGTTGTCCTGAAACAGTCATTAATACAGTCTGCCCTTTCATATTGGTGCATACTGTAGGGCAGAAAAGTCTGAAACATATGATGTTTATCTCAAGAGAGGAAGCGATAGGTGTGCCTTTAAGAAAAAATTTTTAAAAAAGTTAGCATGAAATAAAATCCCCTTCCCAGTGATTTATAGTGTACACTGTAGCACCTTCCCATTATACTAAATGAGTTCATAATTAATGTGGCTTGGCTAGAGGGGGTGTGGCCATTGACCCAGTAAAGGAGAGTTCAGGGATCAGCAGACTTGAGCTGGGGATGATGGAAATTATAGTAAACAGCTGGAAAGCCAATGATTGTGTTCCCCAGATGAAAATCAGTAAACCTTTAGTGACTAGAGGGGGTTACAATGATTTGCAGCTGAATTCCTTACACACCTCTCTGCTCCTTAAAGGAGCAGTAAACTTTTTTCTTGGGAAAACCTATGTTTTATAGCTTTTCCTGTTATAACCGTTCAGGAAATCAGGAAGTGAATTTACGGTGCCTTTACTTCCTGAATGTTCTGAATGACTGCATGGCTCAGCAGTTTCTATCACATTCTATGCAGAGCTGTTTGTCATGGACTTTCTTCTCAAATGGAATGTAACAGTAAGTAAATATCTATGTTTTACAGTTTCTATGGATTGTCTACAGCATGTCCAATATACAAAGCCCTTTAGCCACCAGCACCACAATCATTATGTAAATAGGCAATTATTTGTAGGAGTACAGTCAGCCATTCTATAGTAAGTTGGGACTATATAACCCTGATATATAGATTTCTCTGTCGTCCAATACAGATCACTGGTAAGTTTGGGTAGGCAATCTTCCCCTTTAAGTAGGCAGGAACAATTCTAGAATTGATTGCAGGGGGTGGAGCCTACTTTCCCTCCTTGGCTGCAGCTAGCCAACCAGCTCCAGAAAGATTTGTTCCTTGGTGAAGACACAGGCAAGAGAACAATTCTGCTATAGTTTTTAGACTTTTTTTATTTTTCTGTTAGAAATGGAATACCACCATTAGGCGGATTACCATAACAAACAATGCCCTTAGATATGGCTCGCTCAGTATCCAGGTGCTTTTTGTGGACCTTAATCCCTGGGGGGAAAATCTTGGGTACAAGTTCTTTCCTCAGGAGTTACCCACCGAGGCTTCTTCTTGACACATGGTAATTTGAAGACAGAAGATCTGCAGGAAAGGTGAGCAATCCTTTGAGTGCTGCAGGTCCACATGTCCCACCGTGCCCCTCCGCACAGGGTTTTTTATCTTGGGAGTTCTTATTTCACACTCCTGCATTCATTGGGTCTATCTGTATGTCTGTTGGGTGTTTTGGAGCAAGTTTATGTGGTAGCTTAACCCTATAGCTGTTGGTTTGCATCTTTGGGGGGGGGGGGGGTTTATTGTCACTTTCCTTATTGGGTTCAGTGTTTTTTGGGTCTTCTAACTTGTTCTAGTGATGGCTCATGTAATTTTATTTCACAGTTTTAACTTTGACAAAATTTGTGCACTTAACCGCATAGACGCCATTGCTCCATTCACTCCTATGGGACTGTACAGTTTGGGACATATCTCTGCAACTGCTCTATGTAGCGACTTCAGAGAGGGCTCATTTTAATTCTGACCTTGCTCTCTCATCCGGTTGCCATTGCACTGTTGGGGTACTTATTCTGGGAAAACTACATTTCCCATGAGCGCTTGCTTCACGTGCTCGTTTCTGATTGGCTCCCGCCATGGCAGCCATTTTGTGCCCTTTCTAGAAAGAGTATCTACTCAGGGCTTGGACTCTCCTTCTCTCCTCTGCAGATTAACCCTTCACCTGCCAGATAAGTGTATTTTATCGATTTCTGGAGTGAAATTTTAATCTTTCACACTGTAATTGGGTGATTCATTATGCTAAACGTTTTTGACACTGTGAGAATGTCTAATCCGTTGGAGCTTGGGGCCAGGCCTAAGAATAAGGACACTGGGGTCTCTGTGTCCCCTATTGCGCTCTGTTCCTCATGTCATTCAGGGATACCTAGAGAATTCTCAGGTCATTTATGCCCAGCATGTTCTGATGTCCCTGAGTCTCTCCCAGGGATCTCCAGGCATGCATTAGAGCCAGTTTTGGGTGCAAGAGTTCAAGGCTGCTGCTAGGGACCTTCGGTCTACATTGCAACTCTTTCCATCCCAGTTACAGGGGGTCTTCCATTCATGGCAGACCCCCTCTTCAGTTAAATCTTCCCTGCCTAAACCGCAGACAGTACCTGACGTATCATATTCTTCTGAGGAGGAACTGTTGGTGGATTCAGATGTTGAGGAATGTTCTGCTGTGGGTTCCTCTCAGTTTTTGGGAACCCCTTTGAGGCTGATCCTAAGCCCTCGGCTGAGGGCCTGATCAGGGCTGTCTTGACTACCCTAAACATTCCCTTAGTTCAGGTGGTTTCTTCAGATCCTTCTGATGTATTTCAGGAGCCTAAAAAGTCCCTTACTTTTTTTCCTCCTAACCCCACTCTTGACTGCCTTATGTCTGATGAGTGGAAATCTCCAGAGGAAACCTTCTCCAAGAAATTTGCCAAACTTTACCCCTTCTCTGAGGCAGCACTTGCAAAGTGGTTGCTCCCATTTCCAGGCTAAGTCCACTGCCTTGCCAGTTTCTGATGTGTCCGCTCTGAAAGACTGGACTGACAAGAAACTTAAGGTTTCTGTCAAATCCATTTTTGCCACTGCTGGGACTGACATGCGTTCGGCGTTCTCTGCAGCATGTGTTAACCAGGCCATTGTGGTCTGAATTGAACAGCTCACCCGGGCTGCCTGTCAGGGTTCTCCTACTTCGGATATGTTGCGCCTTCTTGCCAACATGTCTGAGGCCCAGCACTATGTTTCTGCTGCCTTATTTGATGCCATCCGTTTGGTGGCTAGGGTTTCCACCATGTCTGTGGTTGCCAGACGGGCTCAAGATCTGGTCTGCTGACACTGCTTCCATGAAAGCCTTGCTGTACTTGCCTTTTCAAGGCACATCATTGTTTGGGGCCAGAGCTTAAGGATCTGATTAGTGAGGCCACAGGGGGTAAAAGTACCCTTCTGCCTTTGGTCCCCAGGAAGAAAACCCCTCTCAAGCGTAATTGTTTTTTTTTTTTTTTTTTTTTCGTTCCTTCCGGACTGAGACACGTCCTGCGAACCAGGTGGTTCCCGTGGCTCCGCGTGCCTCCTTCAAGCCCAAACAGCAATGGAAGCCTTCTTCAGCATGACTCACGGAACCCAGGGCCCCACTGTGCTGTGGGTGGCCGTTTGCATCACTACCACAGCGTCTGGGAGGATTCAGTGGCGGACCTGTGGGTTTTACAGATGGTGACGGAAGGGTACAGGATCCCTTTCATCTCTCTTCCTCCCTTTTGTTTTTTCCCTTCTCATACGCCTCAGGGCGCAGAGAAATGTCATCTGTTCAACGGCACTATTCAGGCTCTTCTGCACAAGGATGTTCTAGAGCCGGTTCTAGTTCAGGACAGAGTTATGGGGTTTTACTGAAACTGCTTTGTGGTCTCCAAGAAGGACGGCGGTTGTCGTCCCATTTTGGATTTGAAAGATCTCAATTCCTTTGTGATCAGGACTCATTATCTCCAGGAGTCCCTAAGGACAGTGATTGCTGCTATGTCCCTGGGGGAATTCCTTGCTTCTCTGGATCTTCAGGGCGCATATCTACACATCGCCATTCATTCAGGGAGCCGGCAGTATCTCAGATTTGCCTGTGACCGAGGGCAGTTTGTTTTCAGCTCTTTCCTTACTGCAGCTCCTCAAGTCTTCAACCGTGTACTGGGAGCTTTAGTATCCGTCCTCCACCGGGACAGCATCAGAGTTACTTCACACATGGACGACCTGCTTCTGAAAGCCCCCTCTGCAGAACTTTTTCATCAGCAGGTTCAGGACTGCATTCATGCTCTGACCCATCATGGGTGGATCATCAACATGGACAAGTCGGATCTTGTCCCATCCCACCGTCTGGTCTTCCTGGGCCTTCTTTTCGACACTCAGCAGAGCATGGTTTTTCTCACGGACGAGGTAGCCCACCAGATCGCCCACAGAGTTTCTGCTGTTCTGGCTCACAATCCAGTCGCAGCCAAGAAGCTGTCCTGTCTAGTGGGGAAATTCATCTGCACCATAGAAGCAGCCCCATTTGGCATGACTCACACCAGGGAACTTCAGAGGTTCTTGATCCAGGTGTACAGACATAGGTGAAGACATAGGTGTCACTTCCTCTTCATGTGGAACTGAGTTTGTTCTGGTGGCCTTTCCAGTCTACTGAAGGGCAAGTCCTTCCTAGTATCCTTCTGGACCGCGGTGACGACGGATGCCAGCCTCTCCGGATGGGGAGCAGTCCTGGGTCACCTGAGTGCACAAGGTTGGTGGTCTCTGGTGGAATCTCTCCTGCCCATCAACGTGTTGGAACTTCGGGCGATATTCCATGCTCTTTGTCATTGGACTCTCCAGCTGAAAGAATGCCCAGTCCGGGTACAGTCCGACAACGCCGTGGCCTACATCAACAAGCAGGGTGGAACAAGAAGTCTAGCCCCTTGGTTAGAGGTCAAGGCTATTTTGTCCTGGGCAGAACAACACATTCCTGCCATATCCGCAGTACACATTCCTGGCGTAGACAATGTCATGGCAGACTTCCTCAGTCGACACACGGTGGACAGCAGGGAGTGGGAACTGCACCCAGAGGTGTTCTCCCTCATTGTTCAGAAGTTGGGTCTTCCTTGCATCGACCTGAGGGATCCTCTAGCTCTAGCGGTGGATGCCATGTCCATTCCTTGGTTATTTCCTCTGGCTTACATCTTTCCTCCCCTTCTCATGTTGTAGAGGGTGTTGCGGAAATTGAGACTGGATCCCTGTCCAGTCATTCTGATTGCTCCGTACTGGCCTCAAGCTTGGTTTCCGGAGCTTCTGGATCTGTCGGTGGTGGAGCCATTCCGGCTCCCTTGCTGTCCGGATCTTGCTCTACAGGGTTACCTGTGGAAGGAGGATGTTCATCGTCTGGCTTTGACGGCTTGGAAACTGAATCCTCAATACTAGAGAAGAAGGTTTTTTTCTTCTAGTGTGGTGGCTACTATGCTTAGTGCACGCAAACCGGTTTCTTCTAAGGCCTACCATTGTGTTTGGTCGACCTTCCTATCTTGGTGTGCTGATAGGGATTTCTCAGGATTTTGATCTGCCTACAGTCCTGGCCTTTCTACAGGATGATGTGGATAAGGGCCTCAGCTTGAGTTCCCTTAAGGTTCAGACTTCTGCTCTCTCTGTTTTCTTTCAGAGGCGCATTGCTGTTCTTCCTGATGTCAAGGTTTTCTTCCAGGGCGTTGCTTGTCCTGTCTTTAAGACTTCAGCTCCTCAGTGGGACCTTAATTTGGTCTTGGGTGTCCTTCAGTGCCCTCCCTTTGAGTCCTTGGCTACTATTCCTCTACACCTGTTGACATGGAAAATGGCCTTTCTCCTGGCGATCGTGTCTGTTCGCCGTGCTGTGGAGTTGCATGCTCTGTCTTTTAAACCACCCTTTTTGGTGTTTCACAAAGACAAGGTGTTGCTTCGCACTTCTCAGGAGTTTCTCCTGAAGGTGGTCTCCGAGTTCCACATTAATCAGAAGATTGTGGTGCCTTCTTTCTGACATGACCCTACTTCTGACAAGGAGAGGGATCTCCACTTGTTAGATGTGGTGCGTTGTCTTAAGTTTTATGTACATTGCACCAAGTCCATTAGGCAATCTGACACGCTGTTTGTCATTCCTGAGGGCCCCAGGGCAGGAAGACGTGCATCCAAAGTGACTATTGCGTCTTAGATCAAGTCCACTATTCGTAAGGCTTACGAGCTGAGGAAGAAGCCTGTCCCTTTCGGGTTACGGCTCATTCTACCAGATCTATTGGGGCTTCTTGGGTATGCAAGAATCAGGCCTCCGCTGATCAGTTGTGCAAGGCTGCCACTTGGTCGTCTGTGCACACCTTTTCGAAGCACTACCGTGTTGACGTGCTGGCACTGGCTGATGCCAGTTTTGGGAGGAGGATCCTGGGGGTAGTCTTACCTGTCTAGTATCTTCTTCAGTTGTTTGGTGCTTCCTTCACTTTTGAGCCCTGTTGGCTCTAGTTCCATGTGCTGTGTAACAGTTCTTGGGGTGTTGTTACCCCTGTTCTGTGTCCGTTGACACTTCGTTGTTTTGTTGGGCTATCTCTGACCTGATGGTTCATATCTGCTCTGGTGACTTTGGGGGCCTTGCGCCTGGTCCTTGTCTTACTTCACGCCTCTGGGGAACTCAATGGTTGGACATCCCAAAGTTACCAGTAACCTGTATTGGACGACAGAGAAAACAGGATTTTAGTCTTACCTGTTAAATCCTTTTCTCTTAGTTCATACAGTTTACTGGTCTCCCACCCTGTCAAGGGACCATGCTTAGCTCTCCTGTGGCAGACTGTGGGTGTCCTTCGGGGTCATGATCACAGGAGTCTTCTTTCCTTTCTTACTATCTAGTCAATAGTTACTCTAATCTTTCTGGAGCTGGTTGGCTAGCTGCAGCCAAGGAGGGAAGGTAGGCTCCACCCCCTGCAATCAATTCTAGAATTGTTCCTGCCTACTTAAAGGGGCAGATTGCCTTTCCAAAGTTATCAGTAACCTGTATGGACTAAGAGAAAAGGATTTAACAGGTAAGACTAAAATCCTCTTTTCCTACATGCCTTTGTAACTATGGTGTCTGTTAGACAATTAAACATGCCATTTGTCTTGTGTGTCCTGAATGCTGTTTCTTCTCCTGTTTGTGATTGCTCTTCCAACCCATAGAATGTGGGAATACAGGATAAATCATTTTTTTTTCTTCCGAAAATTGGTAATATATACAAATAAAAAGTGGAGCAATTTGAAGGCAAATCATGCCAATGCATTAGTGACCTCTAGCATTCAATGGGGTAAAAATCCCCATTTAATCCTTTGAGTGCCAGAGGGTTACACAATGTATTGCTTTGTAATGCGTTGCGTACCCCTCTGGCGCTCAAAGGTTTAAATCTGCAGGCATGTTTATTTCTCCTGTATGGTGCAGTTGTATTGTCCTGGAATTGCACCATGTCTGTCTTTGTGCCTGGTAAAGGATATGTAAACACAGTACGGGCAATATTTACAGAGAACTAGTGGGGAAAATGGAAGTGCTAAAAAGACAAGTCTGACTTTTAGTTCATGTTTTATGTTTCACGTGACCCCCCCCCCCCCAACTAATATGTGGATATGTTAGAATGTCTGTATTGTACTCCATTTTCACTACCTTTTGCAGCATTCAAAGGTAAATTTCAGTCTCTGCAATGTCAGTCTGAATATAGCATCTTGATGCTGATAAATTACATATAGGAGTCTGTACTTGTGTGAGAACACAACCATTCTTAATAGTGGCAGACAGCACCCTGTGTCAGAGACACATTGCCCAGTAAGCAACACTTTATTGTATAGTAGTTGAAGAGCCCGTTACACGGGCCACAGTGCCACTGCCACTTGGTCGCGGGGCAGTCATGCGCAGTACAGACTGCCTGTGCAATGGCTGATACAGTGCTGGATGCTTCTTCGGAGCGCCCCACTCTGTATCAGCCTCATCATGGGCAATCTCTACTGCGCATGACTTCATCGTTACAAACATTGTAGAGAATTATTATATAGGATTATGTACAATCTTCTGCCATACCCATCAAAGTCTTATATGGTACACAGGGAGGTACCAAACATTGTTTTGCAGTGCATTGGTCACTCTTCTCCTGCAGCTAAGGTTTTACAGAATCCTTGCTACAAAACAAATGGGTTGACCACTTGCTCTTTCATTTTACCTGATTATACTGGCGTTTAAAAGGAGCTTAAAATACTGATCAGCTGGGTTGTATACAAGGATGACTTGAGTGCCAGGGACATATGTTATTGCTAAGTGGCAGGGAATATATGTTCCTTCTGCAATTACTTTATGCAAAAAAAAAAAAAAAAAAAAAAAAAAAAGCATCCATGAAATTGGAGATGGATGTTACATGCTGCATATCCTAACTCGGTGGTAGTCAGTGGATCTGCAGCTTTTGGGGATGATGGGAGTTGTGGACCCCAACAACTGTTGATCTAACAAATGACTACTACTGTTATACCAATGCATGTTTTTTGTTTTTGTTTGTTTAACAAAATCTGTGCTTGTTGCATGTGATAGATTTTACTATGTAAATTGACATGTGATGTTGTTGTGTCACACTCTGTGACATTCAACCACCTGGATTCTGAGGACATCACGGCATTGGAGGTGTCTGTAAGGGCCAAGGGGTTAATCCAAAGCTTCTCTATCTCTGAACACGATACACATCTTACTTGTTTATAAAACGCTGCAGAGAGAATTTACTATTGCAGATGTTTGAGGCGGCAAAACAGTTCATTTAAATATGTAATTGGGGTCTACCTTGAGTAACTTTTAGACTTCCTTTATTTGAAAATACATTACTGATGCACAGGGCTGATGTTTTACCCTTTGAGTAGCAAATATGTGTGACAGATATGTCTGAACATAGCTGCCTGTAAGCTCAAGGCAGTCACCACATTGTGAAAATGTTAGTATTGCTTGAAGAGAGTGGCATGTAATAATGCATGGCACTTCAGACCTTCAGCACGGTCATTAATTATTCCCCAAAAGTGAAATCCCTCTAATACCTCATTTGTTCTAACGCAAAGCTGAATTGATATGCCAACAATTTGCTTGCTTCAGTCGTAAATTAATGATATAATCATTATGTAACATAACATTTTGTTTTGAACTATAAAATGTATTTTCCTTTAATAAAAATTTTTATTTTGTAATGCAAAAGGTAACATTGTATTTTCTATATTCACAAAAAAAACCCAGCATACATGAAAGGTGTACCATTTAAATTTTAATACCATGTACGGTACATAAAACATTTGTGTACTAACAAACTGCCAGATGTGTAATAAATAAAAATGGCTTCCTCTAACAGTCTGAATAATGACACTTTATACATGGCACAGACATTATTATCCCAGCTATGGAAAAATAAATAAAAGTTTTTAACTATCCCCTTTGCTTGCCAGAGATGCCTGCAGCTGGTTTCAGTGCAAGCACCTTTAGCACTGAATGGGTTGCTTTGCAAATTATCTAATTTTCTTTACACATTTACAGCTAGTCAAAGTAAAAGGCACACAGAATGAACAAAGCTTTAGGCTACAACATACTGGACAGAAGTGAGGGAACAGAAGCTGACAGACTGAAGGGTTTAAAGGCACTTACAGGGAAAGAGTGTCAACCTTACAGAATTCCTAGAACAGTGATTTGCTTGACCCTCATTCTGCCAAAAATGTGTTGCATGCCACTCTCAGCACCTCTCCAGTGCTAAAATTGTCTGCAACAAAACCATTTTCTCTGTTGTCCAATACAGGTTACTGATAACTTTGGGGTAGGCGACCTGCCCCTTTAAGTAAGACAGGAAACTTTCTTGAATAAGAAGTGCTGGGTGGAGCCTACCTTCCCTCTGTCTGCAGTAGCCAATACTCTCCAGTTAGATCATTTCCTTTGAAGAGGAAAGACAGAGAAGCTGTTCTGCTTTAGTTTTAGTGTTTTATTGTTTTCTGTTAGATATGGAACACCACTATTATGAAGATTACTATAACTGACAATGCCCTTAGATGTGGATAGCTCAGTTTCCAGGTGCTATGGTGGACCTTTTAGCTCTGAGGGGAAAATCTTGCTGGACAAGTTCTTTCCCAGGAGTGGCCAACGGAGACTTCTTCTCAAATACATGGTAATCTGAAGACCTGCTAAAAATGTGAGTAACCCCTTGAGTGCTGAGGTCCACTTGTCCCACGCTTACTCTCCGCACAGAGCTCTCCATTGGAGTTCCTATTACATACTCCTGCACTCATTGGGTTTGTCTGTATGTCTGTTGGGGGGCTTGGAGCAGTGTTTTTTTGTGGTAATATAACCCTTTGTATGCTATTTTGACATGTTTTGGGTACTTTTCAACACTTTCCCGGTTGCGGGCAGTGTTTATTTCACTTTTACTATGTTTTCTGGTGTATTTGCTAATTTTCTTACCTTGGTGTAAATTTTGTAAAATTTGTTTTTACCACATAGACGCCATGCTCCATTCACCTCTGAGACTTTACTGTTTGGGACATACATGGATGATCTCCTGCTGAAGGCCTCATCTCCAGAGCTTCTGCATCACCAGGTCCAGGAATGCATTCACGTTCTTTCCCATCATGGGTGGATCTTGAACATGGACAAGTCAGATCTAGTTCCATCTCAGTGTCTCGTTTACCTGGGACTTCTCTTCGACACTGTGAAGGGGATGGTGTTTCTCAAGGACGAGGTAGCTCATGATCGCACGCAAAGTATCCACTGTCCTAGAGCTGGATCCGGTGCCAGCCAAGAAGTTGACATCTCTGGTGGGGAAGTTCATTTCCATCATGGAAGCAGGTCCTGTTCGCCATGGCTTATGTGAGGGAACTTCAACGGTTTGTGATCCAGGCCTGCAAGGGTCAGACGGATCTCTTGAAGATATCAGTCTCTCTCCCCCTACATGTGGAACTGAGTCTGTCATGGTGGCTCAACCTCTCGCATCTCCTGAAAGACAGGGCCTTCCTGATTCCCTTCTGGACGACTGTAACCACAGATGCGAGTTTGTTGGGATGGGGTGCGGTCTTGGGTCACCTGAATGTCCAGGGCCGGTGGTTTCCGGAGAAGTCTCCTTCCCATCAACGTATTGGAGCTTTGAGCAATCTTCCATGCTCTCCGGTACTGGACGATCCAGTTGGAGAGTTGTCCTGTTCGAGTCCAATCAGACAACACCACGGCCGTGGCTTACATCAACAAGCAAGGCGGCACAAGAAGTTTTGCAGCTTGGGTGGAGGTCTAGGCTATTTTGGCCTGGGCAGAAGATCATGTTCCTGCTATTTCCGCAATTCACATTCCAGGCATGGACAACGTCCTGGCAGACTTCTTAAGTCGACACACCATCTACAGTGGAGAATGGGAACTGAATCAGGAGGTGTTCCATCTCATTGTCCAGAAGTGGGGTCTTCCTCAGATCGACCTGATGGCGACCAGACACAACAGGAAGGTTCCGCTGTTTTGTGCCCGTTGGAACGTCCCTCAGGCTGTAGCAGTGGATGCCACGTCCAGTACATGGAGTTTTCTTCTGGCATACATATTTCCCCCTCTTCCCATGTTGCACAGGGTATTGAGGAAGCTTGAATGTTTGGGTTTGACGGCTTGGAGGTTGAATTCTCAGTTTTGAAGAAGGGCTTTTTTTCTGAGGTCATTGCTACTATGCTTCCTGCTAGGAAGCCTGTTTCTTCTAAGGCATACCATCGGGTTTCGTCTACCTTTCTCTCTTGGTGTGCTGATAGGGATCTTTCCCATGACTTTGATCTCCCTACGATCCTGTCTTTTTTGCAGGATGGGGTTGAGTTCCTTGAAGGTTCAGACTTCTGTCTCTGTTTTCTTTCAGAGACATCTTGCCATTATCACTGATGTCAAGGTTTTCTTCCAGGGTGTTGCTCATGCTCGCCCTGCTTTTAAGAGTCCCACTCCTCAGTGGGATCTCAATTTGGTCTTAGGTGTTCTCCAGCGTCCACCTTTTGAGTCCTTGGCTACCATTCCTTTATGTCTCCTGACTTGGAAGATGGCTTTTCTCCTGGCGATTGTGTCTGTTTGCCATGTCACGGAGTTACATGCTTTGTCCTGCAAACCCCCCTTTTTGGTTTTTCATAGGACAAGGCGGTTCTTCGCACTTCACAGGAATTTCTCCCAAAGGTGGTTTCTGAGTTCCACATTAACCAGGAAATAGTGGTGCCGCCTTTTTGTCCTGACCCTACATCTGACAAGGAAAGGGATCTTCACTTGTTGGATGTTGTGCACTGCCTAAAGTTTTATGTGCATCGTACTGAGTCCATCTGCCAGTCTGACGCGTTGTTCGTCATTCCTGAGGGTCCTAGGGCTGGTAAGCTGGCTTCTATGGTTACCATTGCTTCCTGGATTAGGAATTGAAGAAGAAGCCTGTGCCCTTTTGGGTTATGGCTCATTCTACCAGATCTATTGGAGCCTCTTGGGCTTACAAGAATCAGGCCATGGCTGTTCAGTTGTGCAAGGTGGCTGCTTGGTCGTCTGCACACTTTTTCCAAACACTACCGAGTTGTTGTGCTGGCATCGGCTGATGACAGTTTTGGCAGAAAGATCCTAGAGGCCGTATTGCCTGTCTAGGGTCTTTCTAGGTACCTTTAGTATAACTGTTGAGCCCTGTTGGCTCTAGTTCAGTGTGCTTTGTTACAGTTTCTGGTGTGTTTACACCAGTTTTCGGGTCCGTTGACACTTTATATTTAGAGGGCTGTGTATGATCTGTTTAGCTCATGTATGCTCTGGTGACTTTGGGGGCACTGTGCCTGGTCCTTGCATTCCCACCTCAGGGAACTCAATGGTTGAACATCCCCAAGTTACCAGTAACTTTCTTTAAGAGAAAATAGGATTTTAGTCTTACCTGTTAAATCCTTTTCTCTTAGTCCATATAGGTTACTGGTCTCCCACCCTGTCAAGGGACCATGCTTGGCTCTCCTGTGGCAGAATGTGGGAGTTCTTTTCCCTTTGGCTATTTAGTCAATAGTTGGAGTCATCGATCTAACTGGAGAGTATTGGCTACTGAGAGTGAAGGTAGGCTCTACCCAGCACTTCTTATTCAAGAAAGTTTCCTGTCCATAATTGACCCTTATGAACCCTTAACAGCAGCCATTGTAACCCTCTGAGTAAATGAAGGGTGTCCACCACATTGCTTCTCATTGAGTTGGACACCACGCTAGGACCCAATGGGTTAGAGAAGTGGTTTTCATTGCATGTTTTCAAGATATTAATCATAATAGCAGTGACTGGTTACGCACCTGTGATATCTTGAAAGTGTGCTCTGGGTAAGAGGAATACATACACCTTGCTTATCTTAATCTGGACAGAAAATTCTAATGGCCACTATCAATCAATCTAATATGAACTGGTTTCCTAAATTTAAAGGGGAATGTTCACATCTAATACACTTTGTCTCATATTATTTATTTATTTATGCACTTATATACACTTCATGCGGTCACTTCCGCATTCTGTGGTACAGGGGTAACGTTGACACAGCAACACAGGACTCCCCAGACCTCCAATTCTCCTCCTGCCTCCCTCCCAGTGAGCGCGTTCACGCTTCTCGTCTATTGTGTCAGCAATATGAAAAACGAAGCTTGTCGTCACAGTAGACCATATTCACATGAATATGAAGGGAAATGTGAATGCGATCTCTGGGAAGGGAGGTGGCAGGAGAAGTGGAGGTCGGGGAAGTCCTGGGCCTCTATGCCAACATTACCCCTGTACCATAGAACATGTAAGTGACTGCATGAAGTGTTTATTTTATACCAAATATCTACAAAAGTATATAGGAGTTTAAAAAAAAAAAAGCCAATCTACATACCATTTTAAAGTGATAGTAATGTCTTAATTAAATAAAAAATAATATTGAAGTGCAGAAAATAAAAAATCCATCGGTGCTATTCCTATCTCTCAAACATTTATGGTTTGAGAGACAGAGCATTGTAAAGTTTCCCCCTCCCTGATGTTAGCTGTAAAGCTGACAGAGATCCGAGTTGGCCAACTCGAGGAGACTCATTAGTAGAGCTGAAAAAGCGTGAATGAAAAACAAATATTTCTTTGGAACAGTCTATAATGTGTGCCTGGTTTGCAAGCACACTTTGTAGACCGTTCCAATGAAGTATTTCTTTTTCATTTGCGCTATTTCGGCTCTGCTAAAGAGCCTCCTCGACTCGGCCGACTCGGATCTCTGTTTATGAGCTTTACAGCTAACATCAGGGAGGGGGGGGAACTTTAGAACACACTCTCTCTCTCAAATCATAAAGTTTTGGGAGATAGGACTAGACATCACTAAACCTTTAATAGATGAATCATATGAGAAAGTGTAATAGATGTGACAGTTCTGCTTTAATCTTAAGATAGTGGTGGGGTAGACATGATTCATTGTTACCAGGGTCCAAGACCCAAACTCCCTAAGACTGAAATATTCCTTCCAAAATAGAATTCAGTGGTTAGAGTCTGGCAATAAAGAATTATGTCTGCCTCCGTGGACCGGATATCCCGTACAAACTGATGATTCACTTGGAGAACCAGTTCACACTGAACAGATTTATAGTGGCCATTAGGATTTTCTGCCCAGAGTAAGTTTGTGTTTTTTTACTATTATTATTAGGAGGAGTTGGTGTTTCTTTAACCCTTTGAGTGCTAGAGGGGTACGCAACATATTGCAATGTGTTGCATGCCCCTCTGGCACTCAAAGGGTTAAGGATATCGCTGTCTGAGTGCAGATGGACTCTGGTCTAAATGACCAGGCCTACTCGGGCAGGGACAGAATTGATAACTGAAGTGCTTGTGAAACTTGTTTACTGTTTGCATTGATGTAGAGGGGAGAACTATAAGGACCTGTTTTGAGACTCTTACTGATACCATTACTATATAACATGACCACTATAAAAATGTGTCATGTTTGGGCACAAGGCCCCCCCCTTGACAAAAATGATCATAAGCCTCTGGTTGTAAAGGGGATGAGTGATGCACATTTGTGATTTAACTGTAAAATACAAAATGAAATATCTGCAGTGCAGACTGCATCATTTCAGCACCAGGTACAGCAGCAAATTCAAAGGGTTCCTCTGGCAGGTGCACCACTTTCTGCAATGCACTGTAGCCTTATCTGCAATTGTAAACTTCTACCTGCAGCCTTCTATAGAAGTTTACTGCAGGACATTCTAGATCTTTAGTCATAGTTGTGCATTAGTCTCTAGATCATAAAACCAAACAGCGTTTACATTCAACACAAAAAGCTTGAGTGTGTGCTAGGCTGGCACGGTGACATTCTCCATGTGCAGCACAAAGCTCTGCAGCGCTATTGTTAGTAAGGTCTTGTGGTCAGTCTGAGGACTCCATACATTCTGCATTCTGATGAGTGTACAGACTGGTTTCTCAGTGGTTGGCGCTTTTCTGACGTGCTCTGATGCTGCAAGTTGTCCTCAAGACAAGGCAGAGGTTCCTGCAGTCTTTGGTAAGTAACCCCAATCATTGCTGAGGAACCAAGCAATGCACTTCTGGCTGTGAAGGGGGTTCAGTTAAAAATGCAGCGTCTTCATTTATAAGATGCCTTCCACCTTGGCATTGTACTGCTTCTTACTAGAAGGAAAACATGATGGGATTATTTTTTGCAATAATAAATGTCATAGGAAACACGCTTCAACAACCAAAGGAGTGTGCAACATCACTCACACACACACACACACACACACACACACACACACACACACCCCCCCCCCCCCCCCCCTGGTATTTAAAGGAGAACTACCACCTAGTATCCCCCCCCAAGTTGCCTTAATATGGCAATAAATAATAAGGGCCTTTATGAATTTTGCATTTGTTAAATAAATATCTTGAGTCAGTCTTGTCCACTGCAGGGTTTTTGTTTTTATATAAGCAGGTACGGTGCATGAACCTGCTTCATGAACTAGAGGGGTGCAAAATACATTGCTAAGTAATGTGTTGCATGTCCTTAAAGGGTTAGGATTACCATGTGATGATGTCTAGCTCCATGGACACATCAGTCCTGGAATCCTTTCTTGAGCAAAGGCATAAGGGCTAAGTTCACAGTGGACATTAGGATATTTTGTGGGGGTGGTTATTATTAGGGGCTGTCTTCCTTTAAACACTATTCTGCCTGAGAACCAGTAACTCGCTAAGGCTGGTGTTGCACCACAGGGATTATATGTAAATACTCCAAATTCAATTTAAATTGGACTTTTAAATCAATTGGATATTTGCCCACTTTGTTATTGTTGGTTGCTTCATGTACACAGTAATTCCAGCTGGCAGTGAAAGTGTTAAGTGTGCATGGCTTTTAATATATGAAGACAGTTTTTAAAGTGACAGACAACCTATTTTTTTTTTTTTTCTTTTCAACTTTACATATTCTGCAAGTGCATATGACGGTGAACTCACTGAATTTCCAAATAGTGTTACGTCAGTGACTGTGAAACCAAGGACAGTGATACAATGTTGCACTATCCTTGCAGTTGCAAAGCCTGCCTCTATTACAGCATATGGAGAACTCAGTGCTGCAGGGAGACCACAACATTGTACACTGTCCCTGGCAGAAAGGTCTTTGAAAACATGCTCTTAGGGTGTTTATTTTCATAATTTGTTTGAGGTCTTGCTTGCTTGCCCTCCAACACGGGGCACATCCTTCCTACATTTTCCAGAGAATAGGGAGACTTGTAGAGAAGAATGCAACTGGCCAACCAGTATGTGCTGTACCCAGTGGATTCCAGTTGTGATCTGTTCTCTGCACCGGCTGAGGCTTAGTGGCCCAGCTTCTTGGTCCAGTAGAGTTTGGGTAATGTACCTATCCATAAGTTAGTGAAGCAACCTACTGACTCTAGGTTTAAGGAGGGGCACATTACGAGGATCATGTTGGTGAATGCCAGCTCTCGTTCATTGCTCCTCATTGGGGTGTAACTATAATGAAGAGTGGGTAAACTGTATCTGTCGTTCCTGGAGACCGGGTTTAGCTCTGGAATCAAAACAGTGTGACTAGTTTGGTGCAGGATACATACTCAGTCCTCGCATCCAGTTAAGAAGAGCGTAGCTGTGGCTTTTAGAGCTCACCTTGTTTGCATCCGCTACCCTAGGTCGGTAGCTCGTCCTTTTGAGTATATGACTAAACTTTATGCTTGGAGAGAACCAAGCTGTGTACTTTACCTTCATTTACAGGTCTCCCAGAAATTATGGTGTACTCATGTTGCAGTTGGTGTCTGCTATACCGGTGGAGTATTCCTACAGATTGTGCTGGCCAACTTCAACCTGTGGACTGATGATCCCAACAACTGCAATGGTAACTGAACTTTTGGACAGCATAGGGGGTTCTCAGTTTCTCATTTCATTGCCAAACACAGGAACTTTGGGGTTAAGTTGTTAACTGGAAGAATCCAAACTAAAGCTCCCCCCCCCCCCCCCCCCCGCAGTTTTAAAATGGCTTCCTGGAGCAGAGCACTACGTAAAAAGAAAGGTTGCCAGTGATCCATGTTTGGTATATCCTGTTCTTAGCAGTTTGTCTGCCTGCCACAATCTGAGGTCTATTTGTGCTGCATTTCTTATTACTGCATTCTGGCTATTCACATCTTTTATTATTTTCCATTTCTTTCCTTATTTTAAGTTTTCAGAGTGTACTTTGAATGGATATCCCTACACAACAGGGGAAGCCCTTGAACGGGGTCCTCTGTGGCATGTGGTTGGAAAGCCACAGTGTCATTATATTTTTGAACTATACAGCCAGGTTTCTCAGGCTTTGGAAGGGGGGGAGGGAGGGAGGAGGAGGAGTTTAAATTTCTTCCTCATGCTCACCCATGAGGCACTGCCTGCAGCAGGCTCTCTCCTCAGGAGACTATTTGCCTCCCATCAGTGGTGCAGATAAGTTTATTTTACTTCTCCCCACTGGACCTCTTCCTTTAGGGGTTGTGTCATGTCAGAGTCCTCCCCATATCACCTTATGACTAAGTCCACAAGATGCGCCATAGCTTTTTCGGCAGTAGTCAATTGTGTATCTTGTAAAGGTCAAACTGGTCAGTTATGCACCTCTTGTGCTGTGGCCCCTACTCAGTCTCTTCAGGACCCAATCCCACCTATCAGGAATATGAGTGAGTTAAGATCCTTGTCTCCAATATAGCAATTATCCCAGCATTTATCCAGAGTATCCTAGATAAGTTACATCAGAGCCACACCCCACCACTGCCAAGAAGGTAGTCTGCTTTGCTACAGAGGAAGGACAATTTTCCTCCATGGTGGAAGGTGAAACAGGGAATGAGGTAGCTGATTATTTTCCCTTAACCCCTGGTGATTCCCTTGAGGAGGTCCTGTAGGCTGATGACGTCAACAACTGCAATGGTAACTGGGCTTCTGGACACCATGGGTGTTCAATGGTTAACTTTCATCCATTGTGACAAAGAGTCATGGAACTTCCAAACTAAAGCTCTCTGGAGGCAGAGACTCCCTCTCAGTATCAGCAACAGCCTTCAGTTTTTTTACGTTCCAAAATACTTTATTGAAGTAAGGCCAGGTACCATACACACAAAGAAAGGGTTGAATTATATGCATTGGTTAATATATCACTGTACTCATCAGTGACATTAGCATTTGATAAAGAAATCAAAGAGATGAGAGGGTCAGGGGGATGTGAGATCATAGGAAAGAAGATAAGTGAGGAGTCAAATCCTGACCCATAGAGAAAGCGAAAAGGAAAGCCAAGAATGAGCAGGAGAAAAAAGGGAAAGAGAGGAAAGAAATAAAGTGATAGGGAAGAGGGTGGCATGTGCGCCAGCAGCCACTGGCCAGGCAGAGAGAAAAGAGAGGTGAAGATCACATGCCATCAGGGGTCCTTGGATCTAAGAGTTGGCTTTCAGAGTAAGCAACCATGTTGAAGGTTCGAGACCCATGGTTTCCAAACAGATTCAAATGTGCCACCTCTGTATTGTCCGAACATGCAATTCCTGCATGGAGTATATAGACTGTACTTTGGCCTTCCACATGGATAGGTTGGGTGTCACACTGGATCTCCAATGCAAAGCGATGAGAGTCTTGGCTGCATTAGTGAGTATAAAGAACAAGTTCCTAAGATGTGGGTTCTTCATCAAAGGGGTTGGGAGATTATATGCGAAAATAAATAATGTTCCAAATCAAAAGAGAGGCCCAACATCTTTCAAATATGTTTACCCCACAGCAAGCCAGGATATGGAGAGGTTGTCGGGTTCCCACCAGATGTGGAAGAGGGATCCATCTCTGGAGGAGCATCTCCAACAGGGTGATGGTATTGTAGGAATCAGGGCATGTAAGGGCTGAGGGATAAGCTACCATGTGCATAAAATCATTCTTTAGTAGGCATACATCTTGGGAGGAACGTAGGAGTCTCTGAATAATAGAATACCAGTGTGTGAGTGGAAGGAAGACCTTCAAGTCTCTCTCCCAGTGCCTAATGATCCAGGGGTTAGGGGATGAAGAACGAAGTGTTAAAAACCTATACCATGTTCCCAGAGTATGATCCAATATGCTTGGGCTGGATAAGAGCTGCATGAGAAAGGTTGTATGTCACACCCCACCAAGAGGTCTCCCAAGGAAGGGGGGGTATCAAATTGAACCGCATATTAAGCTTAGACCAGATCATAAAAAGGTGGCCTAATATGATATGTTGCATGCATGACTCTGGGAAAGATTCGGGGTCCAGTCAACAGAGGTATCTGAGAGCTATATCAGGGGCAAATACTGGAGAGCAAAGCACCCATTCCTTTGGGGGCAATCTTTGAAGATCCGTTATCCGAAGGAGAACAGAAGCATTATAGTATGTCAAGATATCTGGGACACCCAGTCCTGCCCTGACACAGGGAGGGTAGAGATGGGATAGAGCAAGTCTTGGTTTCTTAAATCGCCATATAAAATTTATAAGACAACATTAGCAATTGATATAGTATAAAGGAGTAGAGATTTGGCAATCCTCCCAAACCAGGATACGAAGAGTGTATTCTAATGCATTATATAAGAGGCTAGGGACGATAGGAGTGGAAGTCTATTAGATTTAACCAGATCCTTAAGACACTGTGTGAGGATAATACCCAAATACTGAATGCCATGGGAGGGTCATTTAAAAGGGAAAGAACATTTAAGAGTGGATGCCAAAACCGGCGGGAGATTAATGTTCAAACTCTCACTTACCGAGATTCACTTTGAAGTGAGAGAGATGACCATAGTGAGTGAAGAGTGGGACGGGAAAGGAAAAAAAGGACGTCTTCATAGCAAGCTAATTTTGTCTGCAAATCCGAAATGGTCAGACCATCAATCATGGGAAATTTTCGTACTGTATTCAAGAGTGGTTCCATGCTAAGATGAACAAAATGGGAGATAGGGGGGCATCTTTGTCTGGTACCATTTGAAATGCAGAATGGCTCAGAACAGAAGCTGTTTACCTTTACCCAGGCTGAAGGACAGAAGTAAAAGATCACTATAGATGTAAGGCACCTGAGGCCAAGGCCTAAATGCATCAATACTGCTTTCAGATTATGGCCACGCTATATGGTCGATGGCCTTTTCTGCATCTATAGAAACTAAAATTGAGGGGATGCATTATTCAGGGCAGTATACATCAAGACGACCGCTTTAGAGGTGTTGTCCCTAGCTTAGCTACCAGACACAAACCCTGCTTGATTGGGGTAGACCAGTGACGGTGGAAAACATTTTAGCCTAGAGGCCAATATTTTGGCCAGTAATTTCACATCTGCATTCAATAAGGAAATGGGCCTGTAGCTACTACATTGTAGGGGATGCTTGCCTGGTTTGGAGATCACCGAGATGTGAGCCTCAAGGTTCTGAGAGGACCAAGATGCTAATTTATTAAAAAGAGAGGAGTAAGCAGGTCTGTAAAAGTGAGAAAATACAAAGTAAGGCCATCAGGACCAGGGTTTTTCCCTACTGGGTACGTTTGTTGGCCAGCAAAACCTCCTGTTAAGTAATTGGACTTTCCAATTCTTCTAATGCAAGAGTTGATAACAGTGCAACTTTTGAATGATATAGAAAATTGCGGATATCCGATTGCAAAGACACGTGTCTAATTTTAAAGCGGTAAGGGTATAAGGATTGATAATATTTCCTAAACGCAGCAGCCATGTCTGGGAAAGAATGGCGAGTGGAGCCTGAGTAATCTTTCAATTTGAGCCTGCTTGATTTTTACCAGTCTAGCCAAAGTCTTTCTTACAATTGTTGCCATGTACGCAAGATTGGCATTTCTGCCATAGGAAGGAGCTTTTGGTGTGGCTGTGCAGGAGGAGAGAGGGGGGGTCCCATGCTGTTGCAAGATTTTCGGGGGTATGGCGTAATTTGTGTCCCCACTCTCTCATGAACGTTGTCTAAGTATCACTGAAGATCCTTGTCATGTTGGTTACGTTTTGCAGCCCCACATGCAATGAATTCATGGCTAACAAAGCATTTATGGGCTTCCCAAATTGTGGTGGCGGCGGACATTCCTGGTGTCATATTTAGCTCAAAGAATTCTTCAATTCTAGAGGAGAGTTGGGCAGTAAGTAGGGCATCTTTGAGTAGGGAGTCATTCAATTTTCAACTCTGTGATCCTTTCAGGAATTAAGGAAATGAATGGGAAAGCTGTATCGGGGCCTGATCTGAAATAAATGAGTGTTCTATTGTGGAACGAGAGACAAAGTGCAAAAGAAACTGATCCAGGAGGAAGAAATCTATTCTGGGGTGAACACTGTGATTAGACGAAAAGAAGGGGTAGTCCTTTATGGACGGGTGCAAGAGGAGCCAAACATCCAATGAATGCAAGCGTTGAAGTAGCGCAGAAAGTTTTTTCAAAACAAGGTGTGAGTATTGTGATATCCCGGAGGAAGTATCTAGTGCTGGTTCCAATGCTACATGGAAGTCGCCACCAAGAACTAGACGACCTTCCTTAAAATTCTCTAGATCGCATAACAAAGAATCAAGAAAGGGAAGAACTCCAGAGCTGGGGGCATAGACGTTTACCAGAGTAAAGACAGATCTTCCCCTTAATGAAAAGGTACCTGCCTTCAGGATCTGAGAAATCATCCACGTGACACCAGGTGGTGGTTTTATTAATTAAAATCTCTACTCCCTTCAGTTTAGCAGAGGAGGAGGCGTACCAACCAACGGGAAAGGTCTTATTAAGGAGGGATGGGTGTTTGGGCAGAGCAAAATGTGTCTCTTGGACAAATAAAGCCCAGAGGCTTGGCTCTGTTTTTTCTGAGCATTTATGAGGAATATTTGAAAGCTGCTTGGTAATGGTGCCCCCGCCCCTCCCATCTGCCATTGAGTCCTAGACTGCAGGGCCCTATCACCCACAGACCCAATACTGGGCCAATGCCCAAAAAACAAAACAATTTAAAAATAGAAAAAAAATTGTGAAACACTGTTACCTACAAACAAATCAAATACAGCACAATAAACAAAAATAGTGTCTCCAAAAAACATATGCAACACATATAATATTCAGACTCGCCAAATGAGAAAAAAATATAGTAATAGAACATGGGGAACAGCGTGCAAACAAGAGTATCTCTCAATCCTCTTATATCCAATATGCAAACAATTCAAATGCAGACATTAGCACTGAAGTGCCACATTATGCCTCTAACATTCAGCTCTCAAACTTATCCATAAAAGAACATTTTATTAAAGCTATTTAAAAAGCATATGTAAATGAACTGCATATAAACCAGATGCTAATGAGTCAGTGACAAAAAAGTGGGAAATAACCAGAAACATTAATTTAATCCATCCGATCAACGCGTTTTGTGTTGCAATAGCACTTACTCAACCTTTTTTGCAGCCTGAAACGCGTTGATCGGCTGGTTTAAGTGTTTCTAGTTAATTCCCACTTTGTTGTCACTTTCTCCTTAATATCTATTTTACATGTAGTCCATTTACATGTGCTTTTTAAATAGCTTTGATAAAATGTTCTTTTATGGATAAGTTAGCGAGCTGCACGTTATTAGAGGCATAATGTGGCACTTCAGTGCGAATGTCTACGTTTCAATTATTTGCACCTCCACACATATGCCCAAAGCATTTATAATACACAGGAAAGGGTTTAAAGGGCCATGGGCTGGCAGGGAAATGAGGCGCTTCTTCAACATGGGGGGTCTCCCGACCCCATCTCCTGTGTCGTGATGAAACAAGCAAAAACATCCAAGGGAAAGCCAAAAGTAGTAAGTCACCCACTGGGCTACACTGGCGGAATAGCCAAATGTATTCTAAAGGGGAACAATAGTTGATCTATAGCTAGAGGGTACTACAATAAATGAGAACAGGACCTGAGAGAAACTAGTGACTCTACAGCTCTCTGAGCCCCACTTGGAGATACCCTCTGTGGACATTTTGAGAGAGGCATAGAAGGTAAGCTGTGGTCTTTCCTTCTTATGATTATCTTGATAAAATTCTCCTTGATGAATGGAAGCACCTGGATAGGAGGGACTTTTTATGCACTCTTTTTTTTTTTTTCCCCCCCACAGCTGTGGGCCACTCAGATGTTTTGCCTCTCCAAGCACACAGCATTACCAGGAGCACACAAAGCTCTGTTTAAGGATCAAGTAGACAAACTTTCTTACTGAAATTAACTTTTGGGTCTCTGGAGCACCCTGCATTCAACTCTCCCACAGCTTGGGTGGCTAGGGCCATAGCTATTTGGGGTGAGCAGTTACTGGAACTGGTTCAGAGTCTTCCAAGGTGGATGCAGTCCTTGTAATTTCCAAGCTTGTTGGGTCTCCCTCTTAGATCTGCAGGGCAGTCTTAGATAGTTAGGTTCCCCAGTAAGATGTCCACACTCCCAGTTGCGGCACATCATGCCCTATGGCTGAAGATCTGGTTGGTTGATCACCCTTCTTAAAAGTGCGTTAACTCTTTGGTGTTCATGGGGAAACAGCTCACACCTAAGAATCCCCCTTTTCTGCAGTTGCCTTGGCCTCAGCCTGTACTCTCAAGCGGCCAAGGCTCCTATTCCTTCTTCAATTGTGGCCTGTTTGCACTCCAAAACCAAATTAGCATATGTGAGCATATTGCCTACCTAGAATCCCTCCATGGACAAGTCTACCACTGCAGGAGATTCTTAAGATTCATTGAGGGCTCTTCAGTTCCGAGACAAGATTCAAGCCTTGGTTGACATGTAGGTCATGATTCTGTCCCCAAGCAAAAAAAGATTCATGGAATTCATGGGATTCTATCCCAGTCTTCTTATAGTCCCCAGAAATATGGCAGCTGTCATCTGGTTTTGAATCTGAAGGTTCTTAATCATTCATAACTAAAGATTGAAGATGTAGTTTATGATCTCCATTATAGCCACTATGTGACCAGGAGAATTTTTGGCCTCTCTGGAAATAAGCAAAGGGTATGTCACCTGCAACATCAGGGTTTCGTTCTCTGCCTTTTCAGAATTGCTCTCTCCAATTTGCAGCACTTCCTTTTAAGTTGGCATCCATTTTCGTGGGTAATCACAAAGGTTATGGCTGCTTTATGCGGCCAGATTTGGTCACAAGAAATCTTCTTTTTACAATATATGCTAAAGGCGCCTTTGGGGGACCTTTTGCAACTCCATCTTCAGACGTGTGTCTATTCTAGAACTACACAGCTAGGTGATTAACTTCAAGATGTCCTTTTTGGTCCTGTCCCAATCTCTGGTGTTTTTCTGAAATGAGAACAATCGGGACAAAGTTTAGATGTTGCCCTGTTGTGTTTCTCAGGCTTTGACTTGGCTGCTGAAGATGGTGCAGGATTAAGAGACTGTGTTGGGGTCGCTGGTTTTTGCACTGGAGGCATTTCCATATGTTCAGCTCCAAAGTCAGACCCCTCAGCTGGATAATCTCAATATCTGATCCAGTTAGCAGTGCCATCTCTCCCTATCATCTCTGATAAGGGCGGACCTTCTCTGGTAGCTTCAGGAAAGTCACCTGACATTGGGTCAGCCTTTTATGAAAGTGGAGCCGACGGAAGTTAGCTTGTCAACATGGGGCGCTACTTTAGGCCCCCAGGTGGTACAAGAACTGTAGACTGATTGCTAGAGTCTGCTTTTGATCAATGGTCCAACAATGCAGTTCAATAGTGGTGACTGTGTGGTCTGAGGTTCTTCTTATTCTCTCTTGGGCAGGAGCTCACAGTTTAACTCTCGCCCATTCTCATTCTGGGGCAGACAATGTGGTGGAGAGCTCTCTTAATCATCAGTGACTGAATACCGGGAAATGGGAACTGAAGCAGTTTGTTTTTTACTCCATAGTTCCGTAGAACCTGATGGGGTCTCAGTTGAACCATAAGGTTCCTCAGTTTTGCTCCATGTCTCATGATCCTCTGACCCTCACATTACATGCATTCTGTGGCATTTCCCTATGGCTTATGTGTTTCCTCCTTACTCCTAGGATGGTGAGAAAGTTGTTCTTGGATTTTATCAACCTGTCAGTAGCTGCGCTGTGGCATCTCCGTATTCTTCCAGACCTTTTGTCTCAGGGTCCTCTGCGTCATTTAGACATGAAGAGGCTATGCTTGACATTGTGGTTCTTGAAGCTAATATCCTTAAAATAGAGTAATTTTCGAGCTGATCACTGCAACCATGCTTAAAGCCTATAAAGAGGTTTCTTCTAAAGTGTATCATTGGGTCTAGTCATTTTACATCGTCTTCCTAGGGTCTTGGCCTTTCTCCAGGATGATCTCTAATAGGTGCTTTGTCTTAGCTCTATTACGGTCCAGATCGCAGCCTTGTCAGATCTTACAGCAGTGTATTGCTTTGTTGCCAAATGTTCAGACTTTTGTGCAAGGGGTGGTGCTTATCTGTGTGTCTTTGTTTGAAGTCTACTCCCTCTGGGCAGAGATGATTGTGAAACAGTCTGGTGTATATCAGCCCTTGTCATGCTGGATCTCTCTCCAGCTTTTGAAACAATTAGTCATAATATATTTGTGTGACTCCTGGATATCTTACAGGAATTTGGGGCACTACCTTACCACACACTACTGTGGCAATTGCTCCACTGTAAAGGTTCAGGCCATGGAGGTACAGCAACCAAAAATGAATGTTTGTGCAATAACTTTTGAATAAAACAGTTCTTAGCAGAGTGAACAGGCTTGTTTTACTCAGCAGAATAAACTGTTATAAGTGTATTTCTGTAAAGAGCTGTGTACATGTATGGGACTATATAAATACATACTTATTCAGTCTTAAGCATTACTATCCTTTGAAGGAGGTGTGGCAATTGGAAACAATGAGGATGCTGGAGAGGTCAGCAGAAATTTGAGGATGTAACACATTTGAGAACATACACATTTTCCACAGTCTTGACGGGCTTTCCAGCTGATTGACAAAAGGGGAAGATGCTCCATTCAAAAGTTATTACATCTAAAACCTGTATTTTTTTTTTTTTTTTACAGAGTAACATTTCTTATGACCATTCCATTTTATAGCGGTGCAGTTGCAAGTCCAGTCTATGAAGTGTTGTGATCATTCAGCAGCAACAGAGCCACCCTTAAATAGTATGGCTACAATAAATGTTTACCTCCACCTTGTGTTAAAAAAAAAAAAAAAAAAAAAAAAAAAAAAAAAAAAATAGTAATTCTGAATCGTGATAGCTTTTGAATTAAAAAATATCATAGCAATAGCTGTTAATGGGTCATATACTAACACAGACAAGGAGAAAAATTCTATGCAGTAAAATATTATGAAATAATGTAGGCTTAAAGGGATAGTAATACTTCGTTTTAACTTTATTTTATTTTGTAGGCATTAAAAAAACATGAAGAATGATATAAGTCTTATCTCTCAAACCTTTATGGTTTAAGAGATATTCACAAACAAAGTATCCCTTCCCTGTTCAACCAGATCAGAAGGGAGGTGCCCAGGTAGACTGCAGAGAGGGACAATCTTCAATTAAGATAAGGGAAAAAGCTGAAAAACTTGTCAAGGGGGGCAGGGCTTTCATTGTTTTAATACAAAGAAGATTGTCCCCTTCTGTTATCTGTCTGGTCATGCAAACAGATTCACATCTGAGAAGAGATTGTTTACACTAGGTAAAAGGGGTGGGGAGGGGAAACTTTGCTTGGGAATATCTCATAAACCATAAAGGTTTGAGAGATAAGACTTATATCAATCTTCATATTTTTTAATGCCTACAAAATAAAATAAAGTTAAAACGAAGTATTACTATCCCTTTAAAGGTCTCATGAGGTATTTGCTGATGTAATATTCTATTAAGTGTTGCAAATGTATTACCTTCCGTGGAAGATGTCCCATCACCAGCCATTTTTCTGTTACTGTCTGAAGGTCCTGCCCATTGAGAGGCTCCCTCAGTCTCACTTTAACCTCTAGCTTCCCACCTGTTGCTTTTCGTCCATCAAATACCTCAAAAGAATACAAAATTGTCATGAGTCAGAGCAAGGAGTAATTTTCTCTCCAGCAGTAATATAGGAAACGTCTATGGATGTCAAACAAAAGGTGAGCTTAAATCCACCGGGGAGGTAAGTTAACAACTAAGGTAAAGAATACCCAATATTCTGAATACCTGTGTAATAACCTGTACAAGTGTGCGGTTTTCTGACCTGTATTCATATGCAAGGGTGATGATGCTTCACCCAGAAAATGTTTACAGTATAACTTTCACTTTAATTCAAGTCTGCCTATTTTTAAAACTGCATTAAAATTGGCCTATGTGTCATGTTAGCCAAAAGAACAGTGAATGCACAGCTAAGGAGATATTTACATGCTAATGAAGCCATTTCATTGAAGTGTCATATGCTACTGAAGGTTTCTTTGATTTTTCAAATGGTAATGAAGCTCTGTGCTGTACAAGTTAACTTGCACTTTTCCCAGAAGTGTGAACATTTCTTAAACTGTATATCTGCTGCCCTTTTGGCTAATATGACACATAGGAAGTTGTTAATGCAGTTTTCAAATATGCAAACTTGAATTCAGGTTAAAGCTCCACAGTAAGGAACCATTAAATGGTTCCTTCTTAAATGGACTGTTGTTTCAGTTAATAAAGATGATGGGCTTTATGCGGAAAGCAACAGAGTACTAATTCTGGAGCAAAGAAACTACAATAGTGGTGGTGGTGGTGGAGGGGGGGGGGATACACATTTTAACACTGCTCCCTAACTACAAATAAGGTCACACTCCAAGAGAAAAACAACAATTAACTTGTATAAAACATTTTTACTGAAAAATGTTATTTTTATATAAAATATATATATATATATATATATATATATATATATATAAAATAGTTAGCAGTCAGTTCAAGAAACATGCCAGTTAAAGTCAGACACATTTCATGCTCTCAGCAAAGCTGAGTCAGTGACTGCACCACTGGTAGCTGCCATTTATCATATCTGTCAAACAGGTAAAAAAAAACAAACAAAAAAAAAACACACACATATAGTATATTTAAAATATGCCACTGTCGTCATTCCTACACCTCTATTTCCTAAACTTCAGGAGAATTCCATCTTCTCCAGTCTTGACCTTGGCTAGTTCGCTCTATGATTCAGACATCTCCAGCCTTGACCTCAGCTTATCTATTGACCTTGATCAATCATCATTCTCCGGGGAGCAAAGCTGTACAGCACTCCTGCATCATCCAGCAGGACTAGCTTCTCCTGATTGCCAGGCTCATACAGTCTCTCCACCAAGCTGTTTCATACCAGCTCTTCTCTCCATCAGACATTCTAAACCCTCAACTTCTACTGGTGGAGACTCAACTGTGGTTGTATTTATGCACTTGTGGCCAGCAACTTACTCCTGGTGCAAGCCACAGCAAAAGCACAGTCAACACTGGCTACAATATCTAGCATTGCTTTCAATTGTTCACTCTCAAGCATTCTCTACTGAGGATTCAGTAGCCTTCCCCTGTACCCTGCCTTTATCCCTGAATCCACAAACACAATCCAGTCCTTGACTATTGTAAGTTACAACAGTACTCAGTCACGTGACATAAACCACATCATACAGAAACCACTGGTGCCATGGCATCACATTAAATACAGTGTGAAAGGGGCCTGAAGCTGAAATAAACATGCAGATACTATAATAAAACAGAAACAGTGAGAATTATATTACCTCCACGATCTCCCGAACTTCACACTGTGTCTCCAACTTATCCAATTTTACACTTGCAGTACCGATTTGCTTATCACTTCTTAGCAAAAATATCCTGTGGACATGGACAAAGAGATTTATCAGCATAAACAGACAAGCGGGTGTTTTAGGGGTCTAGTAAAGTAAGTGGGTGTGTCTGAAGCTGGCAAATGGGAATGGCAGCTCTACCTGGTAGAATGCACAAGTACCGTATACATTCAGGACAACGACTGAATGTGCAATAAAATCAGAGGATTTTGTTGTATATTCTGCCATTCACCATTTTAGGAGTTTATACCCAAGTGGTACAGAGTGACACAAAAAGAAAGGGACAGAGCTTCAGATTCAACACAAATGGCCAAATGAATAAAAAACAAAATAGCACACAGAATAAAATTACACTGATTGAAATTGGGCTTTAAACACCTTGAATGCTAGAAGGGATCTCCAATGCACTGTGAAGCATTACACCGGAAACCCTCTAGCATTCAAGGGATTAAAAACCTTATTTAAATCAATGAAATATTGTGTTGTGTTTGTACCCTACCCTATAATGCAGCCCAGAATTGCCTACTTTTTCTTTATAAATATGGCCCAGAGTAAGGAGTTCCTGCCTCTAACCAACCACTCTGTGAAATGAACAAGAGGGAAAGTTTGTCCCAGAACCCCCATAGGGCCTTTAATTTAAAGGGATCAGCAAATTAACTATACAGTAAGCAGGGGGTAGCCATACACAGTCCTCAAGAACTACCAACAGTGCATGTTTTGAGATATATCTGCTTGAGCACAGGTGAGTCAGTCAGTGGCTCAGTCACTTTAAAGGGATACTAATGTTTCATAATAAAAGCAGCTCTAATTAATTATCACAGCATTTGGACTTTGGAGAGTGTTATTTCAATTCTGTCAGAGGTGTAGTTCAAGAGTAATTCAATGACAAAGTATCCCCCTCCCGCCCCTTTTACTGATGTCACACTGCTCAGCCAGAGAAGAAGGGAGCTGCCCAGGTAGATTGCAGAGAGGGACAATCTTCAATTAAGATAAGGGAAAACCTGAAAAGCTTGTCAAGGGGGGGGGGAGGGTTTTCACTGTAAGAAGATTGCTGTTATCTGTCTGGTCTTACAACTAGATTCCACATCTGAGAAGAGATGGCTTACACTAGGTAAAAGGGGAGGGAGGGGAAACTTTGCTTGTGAATATCTCTTAAACCATAAAGGTCTGAGAGATAAGACTTATATCATTCTTCATGTTTTTTAATGCCTACAAAATAAAATAAAGTTAAAATGAAGTATTACTACCCCTTTAATGAATCCACCTGCAATGATTCAGGGTTATCCTACAAACATGCACGGTTAGTAGCTCATGTGGACCAGGGTTGGCTACCCAGAGTATGAGAAAAAGGAGGATATTTGTGCTGCTTAATGATAAATCCTTTTCTTTTACTCCACGGGATACAGGGACCATGGGGTAAGTTTCTTCAGCTAGGAGGTAGGGCATTTTAAGAAAAAAAAAAAGTCTCTGGAGGAAAAGACTCCCTCCTCTTAGCCATGCTTAACCTCAGCTCAGCATAGTTTGAGGTTTCAGTTTACATATAGCAAAGCGGAACTGAGGCCAAAGGCCAACCACCAAAAGAAAAAGGACAAAGAGGATGCCACATGTACAACATGGATCGAGAAAAGGAATCATCAGCAAACAGAAAAAAAACACACTTTTCTTTCTCTTTCTAGGGGGAACACGCCAATCCTGTCCAAGAAGGAAAGAAAACACTAACGGCCACAAAAAAAACAACTGCTACAAAGTCAAACCTAGCAGAATTATGAACTCTGTGGGTCAAAAGGCCCTATACCAAAATTCACAAGTTCAGCAAACTGAACACAGGAGAAAGGAGATCTAGCCACTACCCAAGTCCCAATCTTGACCTTGGTGACAGAGAGATCAGAAGAGACAACTCACTCGTCCACAGGACAATTTTCTCAAGATCACCAACTGTGCAACACACTATAAGGAACAGCTTCTATGGAAGCCACCATCTTCCATGTGATCTTCATGAAGTCCCTCACCAAAAAATATGGGCAAAGAAAAAATTTAGACAGTTGGGAAGAAAGTTTTTTTTGTTTTTTTTTTTTATCTTTTCTGCTGGAAAGAAGACCTGTTGCTGCAAGGTATCAAATTTAATTTTCATGAACAAAAAACAATGACTCAGAACTAAGCTAAACTTTTGAATATTCAGAACCTAACTGTGCATCTCCAGTATGATCATGCAAGTGTGCATGTAAGAGAGTAGGAGTTCAGGTGACAAAGCTTTGATCAGTAAGTCATCCAAATAAGGTGTTAATGGAAATATTTCGTGACCTGATTTAAAAGGGCAGTCTTACCATCCTTGGAGCTATAGCTAGACCAAAGAGCAGCACTTTAAATTGGATATTATGGTTGCGTAAAGCAAACCTGGGAAATGTTTGATGCTGTTCACAAATGGGCACATGTAAGCAAGCATTTGTTATTTCCAGGGATATCAAAAACATAAGACAAATGACAGATATCATGGAACAAAGGGACTCAAACTCAATCTGTAGATACTTCTGAGCATGTTTCTAATACAGCCATGATGGTTTATGCTGGTTTTGGAACAGGGATTATGCCGAAAAAGATGAAGAATAGGGCTTGAATAGAATAGTATCTCAAGGACTGAAAGAAAATTAGATTTGCACTGAAAATCCACTTCTTTCTACCTAAATTGAAGGAGTAAAGTACTCTTGCCATCTGTAGCCTGACTAATCATTTTATCCAGTTCAGGAACAAACAAAATATTTCTGCTATAAGAGACTGCTTAGAGATCAGCCAAATTTAAGTCACATAATGTGTTATGCAGCATCAGACAAGGAGAAGGATTTGACAATAAATTTTCTGGTATCAAGAGTTGTTTTACAGGCGGAAATATTCCTTCCTGAATTAGGACCACCATGTGAATTAGTGGTGGCCCCCCTAATATACTGATTCAGATGGTGATACCAACTGTAAATCACCCTATCAACCCATGCCCTAGTTAGACTGAGAAAGACAGCTGCTCCAACATCATTTGTAATTAGATTAACAAGGCACTGAAGGCCAACAAATTAATTTAAAGCTAGATGGCTCAGAAATAGCCACTTCAGTGGAAGTGAGGGCCACTGGGTCCTCTGGATAATTCTGACCAGAGGCAGAAGCACATGAAGAACATGTAGGGTCAGACTGATGTCTAGATAGTTTACATTTACAGGTCTGGCAACTAGAGAGGGACACATTGGCCAGGGCAGACTTGGTGCCATTGTGTCTAACAGATTCCCCCAGGCCTTAACATTATAACCAAAAAGAGTCAAAAGTCAGAAAAGCTTCTCTGGAAAAAAAAGCTGAATACTGAAAAGCTGAGGAACATCACCCACAGATGCAAAGAGAGAAAGAAAAACCCTCCTTTTCCCCTGTTCGAGCCTAGGATAATCAGGCAAAGTGAAAGGAGCCCATCCCTCCCTGTAATAAGGGTGTGACAGATTTCCAGGCATCATTTTAATAAATGTTACCCTGGTGGTGCCTCTCTAATCACCTCCACATCACCCAGGATGCATCCCTCCTTCTATATGTGCCCCGTGTCCTCTCAAGAATTAACACTGGATGCCAGGTTATTAATGAAACACAAGAGCTGGGGGGGGGGGGACACGACTATGCAGGAAATATACACCTCTACCCCAAAATTACAGTGGGGGACTCAGGAAGTACTAGTCAGCTCCCTGATGAAACCCAGACGACTTAAGATATATAAATATATCCCCACACCCCCCTCAATGAAATAACCTGGCTCTCCAGCAAGCCAGTATATCAAGCCCTATGAGAAATTAGGTCAGGGAGAAAAAAAAGAGGGATCGAAGTAGGGAGAGAGTCAATAAAACCACAGTCCAGACATCAGGTTGTAGGTGCACATTTAGTGGCAAGACAGACACATTCATACTCATTACACACTGGACTTGAGTATCTGCGCAGTGACTCCACACTTCAGAGTTTAGAACCATTAGGATACTCTGTCAGTCTTCCAGATCACCCAAATCTTCTTCCCTAGAGGCGAGAGGCATTGCAGTAGCAGATCCAACATAGCAATCAACCAACAGAAGAGGGTGGAAACTGGAATGCCCTCTGATCCTCTCTCTAGGTTCAACTAAAGATCAGATTAAACAAAAAAAAAAAGAAAGAAATATGATCTCAGCAGGGATTAACCCTGTAACTTCCCTTGAGGGCATTTAAAATGGAAGCTATGCTGGGCTGTATGGGTAAGGGGGTTTAAAGGCATAGTAATACCTAAAACGAAAAAAAGAAATGTGTTGTAGGGTTTATCCACAAAACAAGAATACTCCAACTGCTGAAAGGTTTTATTCAAAAGTTATTCCAGCTCAAACTTGAAAATTTTAGGTGCAATATCACAGTGGTCTGAAACTGTACAGTGGCTCTGTTGATACACCATCCTATGGTGATTTGTGATCAATTGACTAGAGCTCACCATAGGATGGTGTAGCAACAGCGACACTGTACAGTTTCAGGCCACTGTGATACTGCACCTAAAAAGTTCAAGTTTGAGCTACAATAACTTATGAATAAAACACCTTTCAGTACCCTTGTTTCACTCAGGGGAATAAACACTACAATATATATTTTTTTACATATTAAGTATTACTATCGCTTTAAGCAGGGCTGAAAGAGAGCCTCCTTCTCCTAAGAGTTTTTTCTTAAAGTGCCCTAATGGAAGGAGCAGAACTCCATAATCCTTGGACAAAAAAGAAACCAACATTCCAACAACTCCAACTGATTTGTTTTAAATAGGTCTTTTAACCCCATGAATGCCACAGAGATCTTCAACACATTGAAAAATATTGTAGAGATTTATTTGTCCCCTATGGCACATTTTGTTTGCTCCAGTAATTGCTCCTTTTTGTGGATAAGGCCTATAAGATGTAATGCGTCAATGTGCAGAAGGAAAGTAATACCTTTTGAATGAAGCATCTCAGATTTTTTTCTTATCAGGAAAAAACATTACAATGTATGCGTTTCCTTAAAGGGATAGTAATGCCCTCTTATAAGTTTATACTATAGTGTAGATTTAAAAAAAATAAATTATGTGGAGCAAGTCCCATCTCTCAAACCTTTTTGCTCTGAGAGATATTTGCATCTAAAAATTCCCCACTCCCTCCCCTTGCACTGATGTCAGCGCTCTACTGACAACAGGAGATGCGGTCCTGGGAGAGCAGAGCCGAAATAGCATTATTTAAAAAGAACTACTTCATTGGAAGGGTCTACAAAGTGTGACTGGTTTTCAAGCACACTTTGTAGACCGTTCCAATTAAGTAGTTCTTTTTAAATATCGCAATATCGGCTCTGCTGAAGAGCCACCTCGAGTCGGCCAACACAGATCTCCTTCTGCCAGCTTTACAGCTGACATGAGGGAGGGGAGAATGCTGTGAATATCTCTCAAACATGGGACTTGCTCCACATAATTTTTTTTTTTTTTAAGATCTACAATATAGCATAAACTTGTAAGAGGGCATTACTGTCCCTTTAATGCAACTCCACTACTCCTTTTAAACAAAAGAGAAATGTAAAAGTTGCATGCTGTAGCAGATATTCACATTTTTTTTTTTTTTTTTTTTTTGGGGGGGGGGGGGGGGTTTAGTTCCTTTAATCCACTGAATGCCAGATGAGGTCTGCAATGTATAGCTCTCTGCCATTCAGAGGGTTATGAGAAGTGAGTGGGTGCACCTTCAAGTTCTCCAACTCCGTTAGATTCTTACCCCTTGTGGAAGATTTCGAACTTGATGCCTTTGGTCTGAATGACTCGCTTAAAGCCTCTGTGATTCCGGTTAATATTTAATTTAAATGACTGTTCATATTCTGACAGAGAAAAAACAGGAACAAAATAGTTATAGTCATATTGATACAAGTATTGAGCCTTCCTAACTAAAACTGCAGGGGGGAGATGCACTAAAGAGGAGATGCAGAAGAGAGAACATCTGCAGTGTGATATAATCTCTAAATCCTATGTTATTCTAGGGAGCCAATGCACTAAAGAGATCTCTAAACTGAGAAATCTTAATACATAGGTGCTACAACATTGGACTTGGAGAAGTGATTTCCTCATCTTTATCACACCTTAGTGCACAACCGCCCCCCATGAATCTTACAGTATAATTACACAAAATAAAACATTTGCCACTATACTATAGAACAGGGGTGGACAACCTGAGGCCCTCCAGCTGTGAAGGACTACAATTCCCATCATTCAGAGAAAGCCTTTGTAGTCCTCCACAGCTGGAGAGCTTCAGGTTACCCATTACGGCTATATAGTGAATGAATATTCTCTCTCACCGTGGTGTATGCAGGCCTTCAAATGTATATAAATTACTTATAGTTACAGTAGGTATCATCAAGTTAAACCTTTAAGGACTTAATAGGAGCTTTGCTTAGCAATGTATTGCACATCCGTTTTTTGTTCTTAAAGGGGTAAACCAGTTACAAGAGCATTTACTCTTACATGTAATCCATCTACCAATTTTAGATGCTGAAATCCCACATACATTCCACCTAAAATGGTCAGTGATGATGAGGTCCACAATGTTGTATTTGCAAATACATTTATGTCCTTTTAATAAAGGAGGTTGGGGAGGGAGGAAAACAACATTTGATGCAGACTAAGAAAGAAGATTCACAAGCATGGACCAGTAAGGGAGAAAGGTTTAAAGAGGCAGTATCTCAAAGGACACAGCTGAGATAAGTGCAGTAGTATGTTACGGGGAAAAAATAAACAAGATCTGTGTTTAGTTTGTTCTCACATCTCTTTCACATAAAACATTAAAAGTCTAACAAACTTCTTGTATTGGTGTGGCTTTCTCCTCTGTTGATGGCAGTTGCTCAAATGCCAAGCAGTTCCTCTAAGCTTAAGCTGCCACTTCTAATTTCCATTAGTGGGGTTTGCTTTTGATCACCAGTGGGACGTTTAAAGGAAGAAAGTTTTGGGCACCAGGTTTTAAAAAATACATTACTAAACTTAAACGTACAGAGACGTGCAAACGAGAATAAAAGTCCTAATACAAAGTGATATTGATTTTACCTACAAAGAGAGACTATCCAAACTGGGTTTGTTTTCATTAAAAATAAGATTATAATAGGGGCATACTTACTATTTTCAAACATATGCAAGGCCAATACGTATTGGAGAACTGATTATTCAGAGTGGAGTGGAAAGAAAAAAGGGGCATCCATGAAAAATTCTTTAACTCTGGAAGTGGTATTGGTAGATACTATAGATACGGTTAGAGTGCTATATACAGTTATATGTTTATATATTATAGCAATATACATGGGCGTCCGTGGGGGGGGGGGGGCATTTGCGCCCCCCCCATACACAATTACCTTCTCCATATAAACAAAGGGACTAAATGGGCTGGCCTGGGGGTCATATTATGGCTTTGCCGCCACCTGTAAACATTTCTACGGACACCCGTGGCAATATACATTAGAAATAAGAGATTAAAAACAGAACTAAATATTAAATACCGTTCTTCAAATGTTTTGAAATATTTTGATAACCAGGTATTAAAGAAAATAGGATTTTTGTGACACTGTTAAGCCCTTTTCTCTTAATCCACATGCAACACAGGAACCATGGCCTTTGAGGCAGAGGCTACCTCTCTTACTCCAGTTTTACCCCCCCCCCCCCCCGCCCCCAAGTTTTATATATAGCAAAGAAGTACAGGAAACAAGAAGCAGAAAGAAAGGAGGGAAACCCCCAGAACAAAGATGCCAAAAGGACTCCTCTGCCCGGGGAGGTAAACACAAGTTTTTTTCTCTGAGGGAGAGCCCTGTATTCAATACGGAATAAAGAGAAAAAGGATTTAACATTAAGTTCACTATAATCTTATTTTCTCTTACATTCTATATAGGAAACCTGGAACCATGGGGATATACAAAAGCACCCACTAAGATTCCTGGGAGGAAACAGAGGAATAAAACTCTACCCACAGAAGACAAGTATTCCATAGAACTGCCATCATGTAAACTTCAGGTGAAAATGGACACCAAACCAGGCACACTTTGTAGACCATTTCAATGCAGTAATTTGCTTTAAATAACGTGATTGCAGCTCTGCTGAAGAGCCTCCGTGTCGGCTGACATGGGTCTCCTGCTGTCAGCTGTACGTCAGACTTTGAATTCATATATCTCTCAAACCATAGCGGTTTGAGATATAGGGTTTTCTGCATTCAATTCAACTTTTTAAGCACTACAAAATGTTAAGTATTTTTTCTGGGACATTACTGTCCCTTTAAACAGCCACAACTGCCTAAAGAACCTTAAGGCCAAGGCTGGCCTCATCCAAGGGCAGGATTTTGTCAAGCTGGTGTTTTGGTAACTAGAGCAGGGATGACCACATCACCACCTTGCACAGCTGTTCAACAGCAGCCTGGTTCCTGTAGGTCCAAGAGACATCCACGGATATGGTGGAGTGCGCCATGACATGGAAAGGAACTGGTTTCTTTCTAATCACATACGCTTGTTGTATAGTAGAGTTGATCCAAGATGCGATAGAGACTTTGGATGCAGCCTGAACGCACTCTTGGGCCTTCAGGAATGACAAAAAGGGAATTTGCATTTCAAAAAGGCTACATGCGATGTACATAGTAATTAAGACATCATACCACATACAAAAGGTGAAGATGCTGATCGTGCTTGGTAGAAGGATCAGGGAAAAATAAGGAAGAACAATTTCTTGGGTAATGTGAAAATCTGAAAATACCTTGTGCAAGAAGCCTCTAGGACTATTAAGGACCAGAAAAAGGGGTTTATAAGACAAGGCTTGCTACTCGGCAACTCTTTGCACAGAAACAATGGCCCAAAGGAAGGCCATGTTAAGCATCAAAAACACAAGGGAATTGATGTAAGAGGTTTAAAGGGAAATTTCTGAAGAAAGCACAACACCAGGTTAAAGCCCAGTGGAGGAGTGGAATCCCTAAAAGAGAAAGGCACAAGCCACCCCCTGAACAAAGGTCTTAACATCAGGGAGAAAGGCAGTACGCTTCTGAAAGAGAACTGAGAGTGCTGAGATATGGACCATAATAGAGATTAGACTGAGAAATTTGTTAACCCCATCCTGAAGGAAGGCTGAAAGAATGTGGGGACACATCTCTATAAGTGCACCACTGGTAAATAAAAGACCAGATAAGCCTTAGAAGAGACTTCAGGGTAGCAATGATGGTGTCCAAGAAACCCTTCCTCTTTAAGATATCAGCTTCTAGAGCCATGCTGTCAAGAAAAGGTGAGTGGGATTATTACCCACTACGAGAGGTGTTGCGAGTACGGTGAAGGGGACAGTTGCCTGTCTGGTAAAATGAAGGTTAATTTTTGTCTATCTGAAGCAGTCTACACTTAAATTGTGTGCACCTTCTCTCTTTTTGTTTTGCATTGTACCTATTGGTTTGGAACCGAGACTAGCTGTTCATTGGAGATTTGGCAGTAAAGACAAGTGGACCAAGCTAGAGGACTCTGATTTCGCTTTTATAGGTGTATTTGAGAAATATCTGTGTTGAATAATTGCTGTATTTATGTATTAGCGCCACAGACAATAAGTGGCAGTGGGGAACAGATTGTCAAGGACAATCTTTCCACCTGCTGGTAGCAGAGTGGACTCTAGGTCAGAAAATTAGATCATAGGAGGAGACAAAACGGCACCTAGATAGATATCTTAAGAAGATCCAAGAACCAGGCCTGGCGGGGCCAAAAACATGCGATCAGGATGATCTGAGCGTTCTCCATCTTGAGCTTCTACAGCACCCTGGTAATCAGGAAATTTGTTGAGAATACACATGCCAGAAGAAAGTTCCATTGGATGGACATCATGAAAGCTAGGGAATCCTTCCTGTTCTCGTGCAATGCTTTTAGGTGCACTGACAGGGACCACAAAAAGATTGGTTGCAAAGGGTTAATAAATAACAGTGCCAGAAAGGTGAGAAGTGCAGTGCAATGCAAAGCAATATTTTGCTCACCCATCTGACACTTAGGCAGACCCTACTACAGATGTCAAGGGTCTTTGAGCTCTAAGATAGAAGAGAGGCTGGAGAGACAGGCTGGCTGGACAGGACTGATAAAGAAAGAGATAGTTGGAGAAGGAAGAGTTGTGGGGAGGAGCAAACTTGGAGCTCAGCAATATTTTTAAGAACTATGTCCTGCACCTCTCTCATTTCATGACTGAATACTGCTAGAAAACACACGTCTGACTATGATTTAGCCCTTTGAGAGCCAGAGGGGTGTGTAAAGGTTAATGAGAATGCACTTTTGCTGATATGGTCTACCCTTGCTATTATCACTACAGAGCAGCACATTCATCTATGTATTCTCTGCACATGAGTTGTGATCAGAGGTGATTAAAGTGAGCATTCACGGTTTAAATTTTGTAGGCAGCCAAAAAGGATTCCAACTACCCACAGAGCATTGCAACCTCCCTTATGACGGAGTGCTCAAAATATTTAAATCCTGGACTACTCACTGTGATCACAGATCAAGTACATAATAAATAGCTGAATGTGCTGTGACAGAGAAAACAGCAATGGGAGACCAGATCGGCAACAACACACTCACATTAACTTGTGATGGGTTGACTCAGTTCTCCCCTCACTGACCAAGTCATTTCTCTGAATACTACAACAGGCTTATACTAAAGTAAACCAGAAATCTAGAAAGGAATGAATAACATATAATGAAAATAAAAAAACAAAAAGAGCAAAGACTGGAATCAATATTTTACTACCAAATACGAGTGTTCAGGTAATATCTCCATTTTGAACAAACATTGGTACATAATAAAGGAGGACCAGATACTTGGCTCTGAAAAAGGAGAAAATCCTAATGTTTCATTCAGAAAAACATAAAAATATAAAACAAATAACTGTTCCTAGTGATATCAAAAAGAAAATGGCGAATACTAAGAGGGCTAGAGTGCTTCCAAACACATTTGGAATTTTTAAATTTAAATTAAAAAAAAAAAAAAATGCCAAACATGGAGAGCACTTTCCAGGAGCAACAATAATGTTTATTCTAGGAAGCTATTGCTATAGAGAGGTAAAAGGCAGATGAATGTGGGCAAAGTAGCATTTTAGGCCAGCAAAAATGAATCCTTTGAATGTCATGAATGGTTCAGTAATACATTACTGGTTCACTAGCAGCTACTTATCCATCCAGGATATTCAGATGGTTAACACCATACATTTACAGAAACTCACAATACATAGCTTTAACTCCATCAGTTCCAGGGTGATCGAAATGCAATACTGAGCCATCCATGACACTGAAAGGTTTAACACCATGACTGACAGGGAATCTTATCATATATTCCCAGTACTTCACATTTCAGATGATTTTAACCCCTTGCATTTCAGAGTCAGAAATGCATTAATGAGCCTGCCATGATACACAGTCGGTTATTCCCCAAATTTTGCAGGTAATTCCAAACTTTTTTGTGATGACAAATTTCATAAGAACATTAGTGACCCCAATGCACTCCTTCCTAATGTGTTGTAGATCTTTTTAAAAACCTATGGATTAACACAACTCCAGATTAAATACCCTTCTTTCAATTAAATTTTGTTGAAAGCATTCTAATATTCTACCAGCAGGGGTGCTATTGCTTCCCATATGAACACCGACTCAGCAGAGATGGTAAGAGGTTAACCAAATTTTAAATGTTTAAAATAAATGAATAAATAAATAAAGAAAAAGATGCATCTTAGAAAAGAAACAAAAAAAACACTTTTAACCAGCAGCAAAAGTGTGTTAAAGTGATAGGTCTGCTTTAATATGTTACTTTTTATTCTTCAATTAATGATTAGCATTAGTGAGATATTGATATCCTGTATGCGTTACATTGTGTCAGTGTTAGGGTATGACAAGTTCTAGGTTGCAATGTTTTGCTTCAATTCACAGCTCTACATCTCTACATGCAGTTGGAGGTCATTTTGTTCTGTCCCTTTACTGAGTAAGAACCTACCTGGGGAGTTGGTGTTTTTAATCACTAATGTCTTATTTTTCTGAGGCTGTTCCTGAAAAAAAAAAAGACAGACAGAGATACTTTTAGTTTTATACTGTGAAAGTCTCACCTGGTAATATATATATATGTATATAATTATCTGTACCAGAAAAAAAGCTGACACTAAATAATTTATATTAGAGTGTCTGTAAAATTGTTTGTTACATATTGTATTGCTTTTGCAACGTCTGTCTTATGCTTCATTTAAAAGTCATTAGAGGTTAAAGGAAACAAAAAGTATTGTTTATTGTTGCATTTGGAGAACTTCTGCACCTGACAGCAGTTTTCCAAAGAAAACTATAGCAACTGCCATTGTTCATAAACTGAATGTTGTTTTAAAAAGCAATAAACACAAGATAACTAATGCACCGCTGGATCTCACAGCAGCCCTAATATATAAATATTTCTCACCGTGCTTGGATATGGGAACTCAAACTTCACGAAAGCATCCAAATCATTGGGTGCAATCCCTGTAAAAGAATAGCAATAACAAACACTGAGCCCAAGTTAAAAGGTTCCCAATTTCCCACAATGAATGAAAATCACAAGGGACCTCTCACCTGATGGCGCTGGAAGATTAATACCTCTTACTATGATAAGGAGCATTTCAGTGCTGCTGAGTTCGGAGAAAATCCTGGGAAAACAGAAAGTAAGAACAAAGTTGCAACCAAACATACACCATCCTTCCTCAAAGAACCAACTACCCAGACACCTCACTACATGGACCAAATAAGTAAACACATTTCCATCTCCAAGTCTCTGCTCTGTGCGTCTCACACCTACACCAATAGAAAAAGGGCAGACTTGGTGAGCCTAACTGAGTGGATGTTACTCCACATTCCATTAATTCAGACCCTCTTCTCATACCTCCATCCAAATCAAATGAGACTCTTGTACCCAAAACATGGCCTCCACTAACCAGCTGTTAAGGACTACATTACCAAACACCTCAGCCAGCCAATTATGTGATATGTAGTCCACAAGAGCTGGAAGGCACCAGGATACCAGCTCCTACTTAAGTATTAACTTAGTTTGGGCAGGTCACCTGAAGTGTATTGTAGCAATCAGTGAATCTTGAGTTTGTTACCTGACTATTTTCAGTGTCTTGTCCTCAAAGTGATAGGGAGGGGGATCTAAGCCCTGAGCTTGTGAAAGCTGTAGGATCTCACAGTTCTTCTTGCAGTCCTCAGCCATCTTCTCAAACCTGACACAAAACAGGAATCTCAGACAAAAGACACATTTTTGATTCACATTCTGAATCATGTTCTCCCCAAAACATTTATTGTTGCATCAGTTAGAACTTTCATTGATAGAAGTGTGGAAAAATGTAGTAGAAAAACAAATACACATACATATTCTGGTTAGATCATATAGTACTAGTTCTACATGATTACTTTTATGGGAGGCTAGTATAAAGCTATAATATGGTAAAGTGAAAGGATGCAAACCCAATAAATTATTTTCTTTTAGTTCTTGTGGAACATAGGAACCATGGGGTAGCTTCCTATAGGAAGCAAGGTACTTACAAAATAGCTCTTTGGAGATACAGATTCCCTCCCAGCAGTAAGAGCCTCAGTTTCAACATATAGCAAACACTAAAGAAAAAGAGAAGTAGGACCGAAAGGTGGTCACCATACAGTAGAACCCAAATGACACCCCTGCCCGGAATTCAAACGTTTTTCTCAGAGAGGTATGTCCTGTGTCCCAAAAGGACTAATAGAAAAGGATTTATTGGTAAGGACGCAAAAATCCCCCTCTCGCTTTCATCCATTGTAGAACATGGGAGCCATGGGAAAATATCAAAGCTATCCCACTTGAGTCCAAGGAGGGGGAGAACAACTCTCACAAATACAAGCGGTTTCAACAGAGACACACTTGAAACAATTATGAAGCTCAGGTATCAACAGACACTGCCATGCCAAAGCCAAGAAACAGCAAAAAAAATTAGTAGAAATAAAGGCAATAAGGGCAACTACACAGGCACTCCTACCTGCAAAATCATCCTCCCAAAACTGGCTTTAGCAGAGACCAGTATACTGACTTTGTAATGTTTAGCAATTGTGTGAAGCAATGACCACACCACTGCCTTGCATAATTGCTCTGTTGAAGGCTGGTTCATATAGGCCCAGGAAGCATCAACTGCTCTGATGGAATGAGCAATGACCCAAAAGAGTACAGGTTGTTTTCAAAAGACAGATCTGGCAAATGGTCACCTTGATCCAAGAAACCACTGTCATATTAGATGCTGCTTGGCCCACACATGGGCCGTCAGGGATAACAAAAAGCAAACCCAATTTGCAAAAAAGTTCTGTGCAATGAATTTAGTACTTCAGACGACTAACTATATCCAAACAGTGAAACTCCTGATCCCATCTGTTAGACAGGGAAGGACAAAGAGAAGGAATAACAATTTGTTATTTAATATTAAAAAAAAAAAATCAGAATCAACCTTGGGAATAAGCTCAAAATCGAGTCTGCAGAACCACCCAAGTAGAATGAAAACCAGAAAGAAGGGCCTACAAGACAAAACCTGTAGTTCAGCCACACACTGGACAAACAGTTGCTAAGAAGAAAAACTGTCTTCAGGGTCAAGCAACAAAGAGAGACAGACACCAATGGCTCATATTAAAGGGATAGTAATACTTTGTTTTAGCTTTATTTTATTTTGTAGGCATTAAAAAAACATGAAGAACGATATAAGTCTTATTTCTCAAACCTTTATGGTTTGAGAGATATTCACAAGCAAATTTTCCCCTCCCGCCTCTTTTACCTAGTGTAAGCCATCTCTTCTCAGATGTGGAATCCAGTCCATAGACCAGACAGATAACAGAAGGGGACAATCTTCTTCCTATGAAAACAATGAAAGTCCTGCCCCCCTTGACAAGTTTTTCTGGTTTTTCCCTTATCTTAATTGAAGATTGTCCCTCTCTGCAGTCTACCTGGGCACCTCCCTTCAGCCGATGCCAGCACATCAACACGGTAGTGCTTCGAAAAGGTATGCACAGATGACCAAGTGGTGGCCTTGCACAACTGATCAGCTGAGGCCTGATTCTTGTAAGCCCAAGATGCCCCAATAGTGGACGCAATGCTCACTTTGAATGCAGGTCTCCCTGCATTGGGGCCCTCAGGAATGACGAACACCGCATCTGACTGTCGAATAACTCAGTGCGATGCAAGTAAAACTTGAGACAGCGCACCACATCTAACAAATGGAGATCCCTCTCCTTGTCAGAGGTAGGGTCAGGGCAGAAAGAAGGCACCACAATCTCCTGATTAATGTGGAATTCAGAAACCACCTTCGGGAGAAACTCCTGCAAAGTGCGAAGCACCGCCTTGTCTTTGTGAAACACCAAAAAGGGTGGTTTACAAAACAGAGCATGCAACTCCGCAACACGGTGAAAAGACACGATCGCCAGGAGAAAAGCCATTTTCCATGTCAGCAGGCATAGAGGAATAGTAGCCAAGGACTCAAAGGGAGGGCACTGAAGGATGCCCAAAACCAAGTTAAGATCCCACTGAGGAGCGGGAGACTTAAAAACAGGATGAGCATGAGCAACGCTCTGGAAGAAAACCTTGACATCAGGAAGAATAGTAATGTGCTTCTGAAAGAAAACAGAGAGAGCAGAAGACTGAACCTTAAGGGAACTCAAACTGAGGCCCTTATCCACACCTTCCTGTAAGAAAGCCAGGACCGTAGGAAGATAAAAATCCTGAGATAGGTCCTTGTCAGCACACCAAGAGAAAAAGGTAGACCAGACTCGATAGTAGGCCTTAGAAGAAACAGGTTTGAGTGTACTAAGCATAGTAGCCACCACATTAGAAGAGAAACCCTTCTTCAGTATTGAGGATTCAATTTCCAAGCAGTCAAAGCTAGATGATGGAAGTCCTCCTTCCACAGGTAACCCTGCAGAATAAGATCCAGATGGCAAGGGAGCCGGAAAGGCCCTGACACTGATAGATCCAGAAGCTCCAGAAACCAAGCCTGCCGAGACCAGTACGGAGTAATCAGAATGACTGGACAGCGCTCCAATCTCAGTTTCCATATCACCCTGTGCAATATGGAATGGGAGGAAAGATGTAAGCCAGAGGAAAAAGCCAAGGAATGGCCATGGCATCCACTGCTAAAGCCAGAGGGTCCCTCCAGCAAGAGCAGAACATCGGAACCTTCTGGTTGTGTCTTGTCGCAATCAGGTAGATGCACGGAAGACCCCACCTCTTAACAATGAGGTTGAAGACCTCTGGATGCAGTTCCCACTCTCCGCTGTCCACTGTGTGTCGACTGAGGAAGTCTGCCAGGACGTTGTCTATGCCGGGAATGTGAACTAATGATATTGCAGGAACATGTTCTTCTACTCAGGACAAAATAGCATTGACATCTAACCAAGAGACTTCTTGTTCCACCTTGCTTGTTGATGTAAGCCACTGCTGTGGCGTTGTCGGACTGGACCCGGACCGAGCAGTCCTCCAGCTGGCACGTCCAGTGGTGAAGGGCATGAAATATCGCCTGAAGCTCCAACACGTTGATGGGAAGGAGACTTTCCTCTGGAGACCAACGTCCCTGAGCATTCAAGTGACCCAGAACTGCTACCCAGCCAGATAGGATGACATCTGTCATCACTGTGGTCCAGAAGGACACCAGGAAGGACTTGCCCTTCAGCAGATCAGAGAGGTTGAGCCACCCAGACAGACTCAGTTCCACATGAAGAGGGAGGGACACTGACATCTTCAGGAGGTCCAGCTGACCCCTGCAAACTGGATCAAAAACCTCTGGAGTTCCCTGGTGTGAGCCATGGCAAACAGTACTGCTTCTATGGTGGAGATGAAGTTCCCCACTAGAGAGGTTAACTTCTTGGCTGGAACTGGATCGTGAGCCAGGACAGTACAAACCTTGTGGGCGATCTGCTGAGCCATCTCGTCCACGAGAAACACCATGCTCTGCTGGGTGTCGAAGAGAAGGCCCAGGAAGTCCAGTCGCTGGGATGGTACAAGATACGACTTGTCCATATTGAGGATCCACCCATGATGGGTGAGTGCATGAATGCAGTCCTGAAACTGCTGATGAAGGAGGTCTGGAGAAGGGGCATTCAGAAGCAGGTCGTCGATGGAGGACGGACACTAAGACACCCAGGACTCGATTGAAGACCTGAGGAGCTGTGGTCAGACCAAAGGGAAGATAAGAAAACTGAAAATGCCCTTGGTCACAGGCAAATCTGAGATACTGCCAGCTCTCTGGATGAATGGCGATATGCAGGTATGCATCCTGAAGATCCAGAGAAGCAAGGAATTCCCCAGGGGACATGGCAGCAATCACCATCCTTAGGGACTCCTGGTGAGTCTTGACCACAAAGGAATTGAGATCCTTCAGGTCCAAAATTGAACAACAGCCACTGTCCTTTTTGGAAACCACAAACAGGTTTGAGTAAAAACCCAAACCCCTGTCCTGAACGGGAACCCGTTTCCAGAACCTCCTTAACCAGAAGGGCCTGGATGGTGCCGTTGAACAGACTGTGTTTCTCCATATCCTGAGGTGTGTGAGAAGGGAAAAACCGGCAAAACCCATGGGTCCACCATGGAGTCCTCCAGAAGCTGAGGAAGTGGCGCAGAAGGCCACCCACAGCAGTGTGGGGACCTGGGTTCAGCAAGTCTGTGGGAAGGAGAGGCCATTACTCCTTTTCTAAGAACTCAGGGACAGCTAAAACTGTGGGAACGCTATATAGACGATTGTCTATTGATATGGGAGGGTGATGAACAATCCCTTCAAAACTTTCTTGGCGAATTAGATATAAATTAATACAATTTAAAATTCACCAGCACAGTCAGTAATAAAAGTGTTGATTGTCTTGATTTAACAATTTATATTAAAGATGAGAAAGTAGAAACGAAAATGTTCCAGAAACCCACAGATTGCAACACTTGTATACCCCCAAATAGCTGTCATTTTAAACCATGGCTTATGAATGTTCCCAAAAGCCAGTTCATCAGAGCTAAAAGAAATTGTTCACAGCAACAGGTTTTTGAGGAACAAACTGAGGCAATGAGTAGAAAGTTTTTGGCTATAAAGTATCCCACTAAAATAAAAAAAAAAAAAAGATTTAGATGCAGTAAATGTATTAGATAGGAAGTGTTTGATAAGTAATAGCAAGAATAAGGAGGTTTGTAAAGGAGAGAAAATACCTTTTATAACAAGATACATTGAAGACCATGCTGTACTGACTACAATATTAAAAAAATACCGGCCTATCTTACTAAAAGATAAAGATATGAAAGAAATATTATTGGATAAACTGCAGGTAGTTTTTAAAAGGGCACCTAATTTAAAGGACAAGATTGTCCATAGTTTTTTGAAAGAAACACCTAAAAAGAGCGATTTTCAAGAAGAACTAAAAGGTTTTTAATAGGAGTGGAAAGCGCAAGGCGTGTAAAACAAGCCATTATAAAAAAGAGTGGAGAAGTCATTTAAATCTAATGTAACAAATGAAACTTTCGAAGTAAAAAAATTTTTGACGTGTAAAAGTACCAACGTAGTTTATTTACTGGAGTGTCCATGTGGCCTTCAGTATGTAGGACTCACAATACGTCCTTTGCACATTAGGGTTAATAAGCAATTCTACAATGTAAAGAGACAATTAAAAACACAATGTCTCTGAGTATTGTAGTAATTTTCATGAACGTAACCCTGAAAAACTGAAGTTTATGGCAATTGATTATGTAGAAAAGAACTGGAGAGGAGGAGATATAGTTAAAAAAAAGTTATCGCAACGGAAAACTGAATGGATTTTTAAATTGAAGATTTTACAACCTTTAGGGTTGAATGTCGCTACTGATCTTAACTGTTTTATTAGAAATTAAAAATGTTGACATCTTAAAGAGTTTTATGTTTGATGAAAAATGTTATATATAAGGGCGGATGTCCGAGCACTAACTGGTGCCTGATGAAGTAATCGTTTACAAAAAGCACTGGGCGGAGTCAGAGAGTCAGCTAGTGAACAGTATACCCTCCCGTGTGTGAATATTCCGGTAGTGACATCAGACGCTAGTCTGGAGATCCAGAATAATAGGAGAGGATTCACTGCAATCTGCCAGTAAAACACTATGGGGTTTGGGTTATAATACCTATACAGATACTGCTGATTCGAGTGTGTTTGTATTTTAGAATAAAGTGAGATTTTAAGGACACTGCTTATAATTGATTCATTCATCCCGTTTTGAGCGGTACGTGCTATAAGACCGGAATAGTGGGAGTATAGCGAGTGGGGGGAAATTGGCTTCTGGACTCACTAGACACTACACTATGGTCTGCCTTTGTTGTCTTTGAAGGTGCAGTGGAGATCAAACCCCTGTGGAGGTCTGACTTATAAGAGAAACATCAGAGAAGATTAAAAGGTTCCGACTGTAATATACAAAGTAAATGCGTGACATTTGAATTGATACACTTTGGAAAAGAGGAGGTGGTTGAAGTGAAAAAAGAACTTTTGGAAAAATCTGATTGACTTTGATAGAGCTTCTCCTTTAAGAGATAGTTCTGAATTTATTTTGGCGATTAATGTATTATTTTTTAATATACTGTATAGCAAATTAGAATTAGACACACATTTTGGATATAGAGTTTTCGCAGATTATATAGAGGGTTTATATGGAAATGCCTCCAGATCTGATACCAGTGACCACAAAACTGTCATATTAATCCTGCACCATTGCAGACAGGCGAGTTAAGGCCTGGGACACACTGCATGAAAACATCTGAACCTTATTTGCTGGTGAAAAAGACCCATCCCTGGAACATATCGAATCTCATGATGAGAGACCAGAACATGGAATGCCACCAGAAAGGCTGTTTTGAAAATTATCATCCAGCCGTGTTGTTCCAGAATGGACACGCTCGGCTGAAAATGTATACTATATGGCCTAAAGTATGTGGGAAAATGCTTGTCGAACATTTCATTCCAAAATCATGGATATTAATAGGATTTTGGTCACCCCTTTGCTGCTATAACAGCCTCCACTCTTTTGGGCATTATACTAGATGTTGGAACATTGCTACAGGGATTAGTTTCCATTCAGCCACAAGAACATTAGTGAGGTTGAGCGCTGATATTGGGTGGTTAGGCCTTGCTCGCAGTTGGCATTCCAATTCATGCCAAACAGTGTTTGATGGGATTGAGGTCAGGTCTCTGTGAAGGTTAGTCAAGTTCTTCCACATCAATCTCCACATGCCATTTCTTTGCTTTTTACATGGTCCATTGTCATGCTAAAAAAGAAAGGGCCTTCTCCAAACTGTTGCCACAAAGTCAGAAGCATAGAATCATATAGAATGTCATTGCACGCTGTAGTTTTAAAGTGCCCCTTCATTGGAACTAGTCTGAACCATGAAAACAGCCCCAGACCATTATTCCTCCTCCATCAAAATTTACAGTTGGTAGTATGCAGACTGGCAGGTAGTGTTCTCTGGCATCCACAAGAGTCAACCGTCAGACTGCCATATGGCAAAGAGTGATTCATCACTGTAAAGAATGTATTTACAATTTTCCAGAGACCGCTGGAGGTGGGATTTAGGCTGCTCCAGATAAAATGTTTAATTTCATATGGTGATCTTAGAGCAGTGGTTCTCAACTCCTGTCCTCAGGACCCACTAACAGGCCTGTGACAATTCTGTGACAATTGTTACAATATTACACTATCGGGCGCCCTCTTTGTTTCGTTTGTTTCCCAGAAAAGGAGCTTAGTAGTGTCCTTAGGTAAAAAAGAACTAATGCCCCCAGTTCTTTTGCCCAAAGAGGATGAACCTGAGGTCTCAGAGACCCTAAGAATCGAATCACTGCCTGAATAACACCCTCTATTGAGCTCCCAAGGTTTTCCTCAAATAAATTCTCAGGACTAAGGGAGGAATCATCAGCATCCTCTTTCCCTGTTTCCCCCTCCAGAATCGAAAAATATTCCTTTGATGGGAGAAAGTCACACCTAACAAAGGAATTGCCCTTTCTCTTTGGGGGGAAATGGAGTGGCCCTAGTCCCATATATCAAGAACCCCTTACTAGTCCCATATATCAAGAACCCTTTTGATGGACACAGGGATATCAGCCATAGTAAAATTAGGGTTGGAACTCATGCAGGTTCCTACCCAGAAGAGGAGGTCCCCAGATCTGGCTGTGAAAGGGCCACAGAACAAGACCTGTATAATTGATCAATTTGACCCTTAGGAAGACTAGCCTGACAAGATATACAATGGACCACTGCAGAAGCTGCCATGGTTCTGGTGCTCTTAGGGTTCACCGTGTCTCCTTTGTGAGTTGGCATGGTATGCTGACACTCAAACAGTAACATGAAAAAGAATAAATAATGCAGAATAAAAAGAAACCAATTAACTGCCCTCAGCAAAATGATGATGCAGCTCTCCAGTCACCGGTGTCAAACAACGCCAGTGTGGTGATAAACCCCTCCAAATCCAGTTATGCTGCTCCAACAGCAGGTGCCCACTGGCACTGCAGAAAATCTAAATCCAAGATGGCATCCGTAAAGGTCAGTCCTTAAAGGCATTGTTGCCCCATAATAAAAAGAGCATGTCCGATGTAAAAAAGACACTTGTCCCAGTGTAATGCAACCAAATAAACAAGAGAGTTAAAAGAAAAGAAATAAATGTACTGCAATTACCAGAGTGTAGATATAGCCACAAATACCACAGACCTCTGATTGTGGCTGGACATTCTCACAGTACCTGTGAATAATGCAGCTCAGGCTCTTCAGACTCTTATGTAGTAAACAAAGGAAAAGGGAGAGTGGCTTTGAAAATCATTCAAGATCCCTATACAGACCCAAGGTCCTGGTAAAACTTGTGACCCCTGTTCTACTCTGAGTGTAAGAAAAGGGGAATAAGAGCCCACCTAATGGAGGACAAGGACCACTCCATATAAGTAAGGAAAATAATAAAATCTAAGTAAAAGAATCTTCAGCCCTGCTGCTTCTCCTATCCAGAGCACTCTGAGAAAGAACCTGCTATGATGTGGGTAAAGTGACACTGACTGGGAGGGAATATCCGCTCTATTTTCAAGTGCCCTGCCTGCTACAGGAAGCTCTTTTACTTATGGTTCATCTATCAGCACTCATTATTATTGTTTTCTGTTTATGTAAATGAATGGACAAGTCTGCTTTTACTGTATCAAGTGTGGTATAATATGCATTCAGATGTGATAATATGCATTCAGATGTGACAATATTCTGTGCAAATGCAATGAATAAAAAAAGATGATCTGACTGAGCTGGAATAAAAATCACTGGATAGACTGTAGCAGGAGCAACATCCTTCTGCACTGTTCACTCACCTGGTGGTCTCTGCAACATTGCCCATCTGTGTAAACTGCTTGGAATAGAGCATGCATTTCTATGAGGAAAATAACATGAAGAGACATTTATCTCCAAAGAAGAGCTGCAGTTTTTACAAACACAATGGATATGAAATACATGATTTATTTTTAAAACAAACACAGAGATTCTCCTATATAATATACCATAAGTGATAGTGATCTAAGTAGAATTAATGATATGATACTGTGTATATGGCAAACAGGATCTAGTCATGGTAATGACATACTCCTGTATAATTAGTGAACAGGATCTAATCATGGTAATGACATACCCCTATATAATTAGTGAACAGGATGTAGGTAGGGGTAATGACATACCCCTGTATAATTAGAAATGAGCATCTAGTTAGGAGCAATGACATACCCCTGTATAATTAGTGAACATAATCTCATTAGGGATAATGACATACTCCTGTATAATTAATTAGTGAACAGGATCTAGTTAGGGGTAATGACATACCCTGTATAATTAGTGAAGAGGATCTAGTTAGAGGTAATGGCATACTCCTGTATAATTAGTGAAGAGGATCTAGTTAGGGGTAATGACATACCCTGTATAATTAGTGAAGAGGATCTAGTTAGGGGTAATGACATACTCCTGTATAATTAGTGAAGAGGATCTAGTTAGGGGTAATGACATACTCCTGTATAATTAGTGAACAGGATCTAGTTAGGGATAATGACATACTCCTGTATAATTAGTGAACAGGATCTAGTTAGGGGTAATGACATACCCCTGTATAATTAGTGAACAGGATCTAGTTAGGGATAATGACATACTCCTGTATAATTAGTGAACAGGATCTAGTTAGGGATAATGACATACTCCTGTATAATTAGTGAACCGGATCTAGTTAGGGGTAATGACATACCCCTGTATAATTAGTGAACAGGATCTAGTTAGGGATAATGACATACTCCTGTAAAATTAGTGAACAGGATCTAGTTAGGGGTAATGACATACTCCTGTATAATTAGTGAACAGGATCTAGTTAGGGGTAATGACATACTCCTGTATAATTAGTGAACAGGATCTAGTTAGGGATAATGACATACTCCTGTATAATTAGTGAACAGGATCTAGTTAGGGGTAATGACATACTCCTGTATAATTAGTGAACAGGATCTAGTTAGGGGTAATGACATACCCCTGTATAATTAGTGAACAGGATCTAGTTAGGGATAATGACATACCCCTGTATAATTAGTGAACAGGATCTAGTCATGGTAATGACATACCCCTGTATAATTAGTGAACAGGATCTAGTTAGGGGTAATGACATACTCCTGTATAATTAGTGAACAGGATCTAGTTAGGGGTAATAACATACCCCTGTATAATTAGTGAACAGGATCTAGTTAGGGGTAATGACATACTCCTGTATAATTAGTGAACAGGATCTAGTTAGGGGTAATGACATACCCCGGTATAATTAGTGAACAGGATCTAGTTAGGGGTAATGACATACCCCTGTATAATTAGTGAAGAGGATCTAGTTAGGGGTAATGACATACTCCTGTATAATTAGTGAACAGGATCTAGTTAGGGATAATGACATACTCCTGTATAATTAATTAGTGAACAGGATCTAGTTAGGGGTAATGACATACCCTGTATAATTAGTGAAGAGGATCTAGTTAGAGGTAATGGCATACTCCTGTATAATTAGTGAAGAGGATCTAGTTAGGGGTAATGACATACCCTGTATAATTAGTGAAGAGGATCTAGTTAGGGGTAATGACATACTCCTGTATAATTAGTGAAGAGGATCTAGTTAGGGGTAATGACATACTCCTGTATAATTAGTGAACAGGATCTAGTTAGGGATAATGACATACTCCTGTATAATTAGTGAACAGGATCTAGTTAGGGGTAATGACATACCCCTGTATAATTAGTGAACAGGATCTAGTTAGGGATAATGACATACTCCTGTATAATTAGTGAACAGGATCTAGTTAGGGGTAATGACATACTCCTGTATAATTAGTGAACAGGATCTAGTTAGGGGTAATGACATACTCCTGTAAAATTAGTGAACAGGATCTAGTTAGGGGTAATGACATACCCCTGTATAATTAGTGAACAGGATCTAGTTAGGGATAATGACATACCCCTATATAATTAGTGAACAGGATCTAGTCATGGTAATGACATACCCCTGTATAATTAGTGAACAGGATCTAGTTAGGGGTAATGACATACTCCTGTATAATTAGTGAACAGGATCTAGTTAGGGGTAATGACATACTCCTGTATAATTAGTGAACAGGATCTAGTTAGGGGTAATGACATACCCCGGTATAATTAGTGAACAGGATCTAGTTAGGGGTAATGACATACCCCTGTATAATTAGTGAACAGGATCTAGTTAGGGGTAATGACATACCCCTGTATAATTAGTGAACAGGATCTAGTTAGGGATAATGACATACTCCTGTAAAATTAGTGAACAGGATCTAGTTAGGGGTAATGACATACCCCTGTATAATTAGTGAAGAGGATCTAGTTAGGGGTAATGACATACTCCTATAAAATTAGTGAACAGGATCTAGTTAGGGGTAATGACATACTCCTGTATAATTAGTGAACAGGATCTAGTTAGGGATAATGACATACCCCTGTATAATTAGTGAACAGGATCTAGTTAGGGGTAATGACATACTCCTGTATAATTAGTGAACAGGATCTAGTTAGGGGTAATGACATACTCCTGTATAATTAGTGAACAGGATCTAGTTAGGGATAATGACATACCCCTGTATAATTACTGAACAGGATCTAGTTAGGGGTAATGACATACTCCTGTATAATTAGTGAACAGGATCTAGTTAGGGATAATGACATACCCCTGTATAATTACTGAACAGGATCTAGTTAGGGGTAATGACATACCCCTGTATAATTAGTGAACAGGATCTAGTCATGGTAATGACAAACTCCTGTATAATTACTGAACAGGATCTAGTTAGGGGTAATGACATACCCCTGTATAATTAGTGAACAGGATCTAGTCATGGTAATGACAAACTCCTGTATAATTAGTGAACAGGATCTAGTTAGGGGTAATGACATACCCCTGTATAATTAGTGAACAGGATCTAGTTAGGGGTAATGACATACTCCTGTATAATTAGTGAACAGGATCTAGTTAGGGGTAATGACATACTCCTGTATAATTAGTGAACAGGATCTAGTTAGGGGTAATGACATACTCCTGTATAATTAGTGAACAGGATCTAGTTAGGGGTAATGACATACTCCTGTATAATTAGTGAACAGGATCTAGTTAGGGGTAATGACATACTCCTGTATAATTAGTGAACAGGATCTAGTTAGGGGTAATGACATACTCCTGTATAATTAGTGAACAGTATCTAGTTAGGGGTAATGACATACTCCTGTATAATTAGTGAACAGGATCTAGTCATGGTAATGACAAACTCCTGTATAATTAGTGAACAGGATCTAGTTAGGGGTAATGACATACCCCTGTATAATTAGTGAACAGGATCTAGTTAGGGGCAATGACATACCCCTGTATATTAGTGAAGAGGATCTAGTTAGGGGTAATGACATACCCCTGTATAATTAGTGAACAGGATCTAATTAGGGGTAATGACATACTCCTGTATAATTAGTGAACAGGATCTAGTTAGGGATAATGACATACCCCTGTATAATTACTGAACAGGATCTAGTTAGGGGTAATGACATACCCCTGTATAATTAGTGAACAGGATCTAGTCATGGTAATGACAAACTCCTGTATAATTACTGAACAGGATCTAGTTAGGGGTAATGACATACCCCTGTATAATTAGTGAACAGGATCTAGTCATGGTAATGACAAACTCCTGTATAATTAGTGAACAGGATCTAGTTAGGGGTAATGACATACCCCTGTATAATTAGTGAACAGGATCTAGTTAGGGGTAATGACATACCCCTGTATAATTAGTGAACAGGATCTAGTTAGGGGTAATGACATACTCCTGTATAATTAGTGAACAGGATCTAGTTAGGGGTAATGACACACTCCTGTATAATTAGTGAACAGTATCTAGTTAGGGGTAATGACATACTCCTGTATAATTAGTGAACAGGATCTAGTTAGGGGTAATGACATACTCCTGTATAATTAGTGAACAGGATCTAGTTAGGGGTAATGACATACTCCTGTATAATTAGTGAACAGGATCTAGTTAGGGGTAATGACATACTCCTGTATAATTAGTGAACAGTATCTAGTTAGGGGTAATGACATACTCCTGTATAATTAGTGAACAGGATCTAGTTAGGGGTAATGACATACTCCTGTATAATTAGTGAACAGGATCTAGTTAGGGGTAATGACATACTCCTGTATAATTAGTGAACAGGATCTAGTTAGGGGTAATGACATACTCCTGTATAATTAGTGAACAGTATCTAGTTAGGGGTAATGACATACTCCTGTATAATTAGTGAACAGGATCTAGTCATGGTAATGACAAACTCCTGTATAATTAGTGAACAGGATCTAGTTAGGGGTAATGACATACCCCTGTATAATTAGTGAACAGGATCTAGTTAGGGGTAATGACATACCCCTGTATAATTAGTGAACAGGATCTAGTCATGGTAATGACATACCCCTGTATAATTAGTGAACAGGATCTAGTTAGGGGTAATGACACACTCCTGTATAATTAGTGAACAGTATCTAGTTAGGGGTAATGACATACTCCTGTATAATTAGTGAACAGGATCTAGTTAGGGGTAATGACATACTCCTGTATAATTAGTGAACAGGATCTAGTTAGGGGTAATGACATACTCCTGTATAATTAGTGAACAGGATCTAGTTAGGGGTAATGACATACTCCTGTATAATTAGTGAACAGTATCTAGTTAGGGGTAATGACATACTCCTGTATAATTAGTGAACAGGATCTAGTCATGGTAATGACAAACTCCTGTATAATTAGTGAACAGGATCTAGTTAGGGGTAATGACATACCCCTGTATAATTAGTGAACAGGATCTAGTTAGGGGCAATGACATACCCCTGTATATTAGTGAAGAGGATCTAGTTAGGGGTAATGGCATACTCCTGTATAACTAGTGAACAGGATCTAATTAACCCTTTGAGTGCCAGAGGGGTACGCAACGCACTCAAAGGGTTAAAATTAATGATAGTGAGCAGAATCTAGTTAGGGGTAATTATATATTTGTACATAACTAGTGAACAATATGTAGTTGGGGTTAATGATATATGTATCTAGTGAACAGGGTCTAGTTAAGGTTAATGATTTTCTTTTGTGTAACTAATGAACAGGATCTAGTTAGGGGTAATTATATACACTTCCGTATAACTAGTGAAGATGATCCAGTTAAAGTTGGAGCTCAATACCTCATGTTGTTCCTGAAGCAGCTTCAGTAGTTGATTATACACCTCATCAGAATTCTGTGGTGACTTTGTATCTTCATGTTCAATAACAACAAAGTCATTGTCTTCATCCATTGGGAGAGCGGGCACCTTGTAAGATACATCACAGGAAAGGTCAGGCCATAGACATCAGGATCAGCAGCCCTCCTCAATCCCTAATTTGGCAGGTTCATAGAGAGTTGCACTTGTCTAACTCAATACATACCAAATGAGAATGAAATATGATGGATTTAACTGACGATCTGTGAACTTTATATACTAAATGCTAAATCAGTTAACATTAAACTGTGTGGATGCCTCTTTTCACATTAATGTGTTCAGACTAGCAAGTTTCTCAGAGAAATTACACTTTGAGAAAAAGACCATGGTACTCTAAGACTGTCAGATCCATAACTGGGCATTGATGCAGACAATGCTATAGAATCTAGATTACACATTATCCATTATTCTATAGTTTACCCTAAGGCTGGTAAAGACATCTACAACACATTACAAAGCAATGTGTTGGAGACATCTCTAGCAGCCAAGGGGTTAATACTCTCAATCCCACATGAGTCTGCTGTTATGAATTGCTTTTCAGACATCTGTTAGTGAATGGGTTAAACCTTTGCCTCCCAACAAGCTGCTACTCATTACTGTATTGTCTGCAGTATGTGATTGCATTTACTCTGCACAAGAGAGGCCAATCAGCCATATCAATAAATGACACTCCTGCATTCTCACCTTCGAAATGTCTATTAGTTTACCGCTGTTCACTTGATCAATTGATATCTGCAGGGCATGTGCCACTCTCATGTGCTGCTTGGCTTGTTCCAGGTTGTTTTTCTGCTTAGCTTGGAGAGCAGCTTTCCTGTACTGTTTCCTACGGTTCTCCAAGAATTCCAGCTGCTCCTGCACTGAAATGGGCCAGGAAACAAGGGCAGAGTAAATGGGTAGAACAGGAACGATGGGTCGATTAGCATCAGTCACTGAACCAAAGAGGGAACATTCCACTGATTTTCATTGGAGACTTTATCATTGCAGCCATGGAGCTATTTCAGCACATTTACGTCTTATGACCTAAGGCACTGGACACCCGGCCCAACTGCAAAAACACAAAACTGAAGCAGTTCTCGGGCAAATCACTGCTTTGCAATGCAATGAAGAGCACTGCAGGACTTTGGAGGGTAATTTCAATTTGTTTCCTATGATGCAGCTAGTTTTCCTCAAAATTGCTCCACTTTTACCTTTCTATTTATAACCATTACCATTGCCCATGAATAATAACCACCACTGCTCACATGACCCCATCACCAATCCCATCCACTGTTGTTTAGCACAGAAAGTATTTATAACATCCAGCTCTACAGATGATCTGATGGACATGTGGTCCCCTGGTGTTTAAATCGACAATCTAACTTAATAACGAACTCGGGTTCTTCAATCTTATTTAAGAAATCCAAAGTTCTAAAGACCCTTAGGTGTTTGTATACCTTGCTGCTTAGCATTCTGCATACAAGTGTTTGTGTGTAACTTGATTACTAGCCAACCTCCATTCTCAGTCATTTTCCTTTATGCTGCTTCTACTGCCTAACACAGTGGTGATCATCAGGTGGCCCAGAAGCTTCTTGCAGCCCTCATTCTGTTATCTGGTACAGAGGGAAGAGGCGATCCACATCACACTCGTCCTATTACCAATCCCCATTGTACATATCCTCTTTCTTTTGCCTCAGAAAACACCTCAATCATTTGGGTGCCAGATAGATGCTGTGCATTGCTTTACAATGCTTTGGAGACCTAAGGGGTTAATCTACTTTTTAACATAGGAACTAAATGGTCATTGGGGAACTATTAGGTGACAGGTCCCCATTATATCTGTATAGTGGAACCACTTAACCTTCTTCAGGGAACTCTGTTGTTCTGAACCATTGCAGTAGGTGACTACAATAACACCAGGCATACAATATTGTGAACACCGGACATCTTGGTTCAAAGAATCATGTTTAAACAATGTTTTAGGTGCTATGAAAAACCAGTATATCGCAGCCTTTCTAACCCCAAACCCTCTCAAATACCTGCAGGAGGAAGATGCTCTCCAGACTCTGTTTTTTCAGTGGTCATTGGCAGCTTATTATTTATGGAGGTCTCATCATGGTGTGACACAGCTAGCGGCCTCACCAATTGGGTGGGTTTTTGGGGGACTGGTGGTTTTGAAGAATGTTCTTTCTGTGGGAGATAAACATAAAATCTGAGAAGATGTGATCCAATAGGGCTGATATTATATAACATAGTAAGTTGATTATGCTGTAAAAAAGCCATGCATCCATCAAGTACAGTCTTTGCCATATCCCCTTTGTTGACCCAGAAGAAAGCAAAAAATGGCATTTCCATTTAAGCCCCAAATGGTTAACCCTTTGAGTGCCAGAGGGGTACGCAACACATTGCAAAGCAATGTGTTGCGTACCCCTCTGGCACTCAAAGGGTTAAACATGGGGTTTTTATACTTGCCTATATATCATTTTCTCTTAGCCCACAGAGGGATGTATGGACCATGGGGGTATAGAGCTCCTCCTTCCAGAAGGCAGGGAACTCCAAACAAAACTCATCTGACTTCCTGACCTCTATATCCCTCCACCTGCTACCTAGATTTTATTGTACATCTAGCAAAGCCAGGAAAGGTAAAGACATAGGACAGATAAAGCAAATAAAGGCAGGGCATCCTGACCCATAACAGAGAGAAGTTTTTTCAAGGTGGGATACCTTGCACCCCTCAATGGACTAAGAAAAAATAATTTATCAGTAAGTATAAAAATCCCCCTTTTCTCTTGTGTCACTGAGAACAGGGACCATGGGTATGTCCCAAAAACACAGGGAGGGAGAAAAAAACCTAGAAAACAGTGACCTTCAAAACTCTGTGGCCAAAACTTGCATCTCGATGTAAAAACATTAGCTTTGTAGAACTTTGTGAACTTATGAGCAGGATACCAAGCTGCTGCCTTGCAGAGCAGATCCACAGACCCTTGGCCCTTCAAAGCCTAAGACTTACTCAGGGAGTGTGTTGACTGGGTGGTAATTCAGAAAGGAGCTGAAAGGGACTTGAGAGAATATATACTTGTGTGATAGTCCTCTTAAAGGGACAGTAATACTTTCATAACACAGTCTTTAATATAGTTCTTCTTAAATACATAAATCAAAAGATCCAAGTCTTTTTTAATAACATGTATACTTTTGGAGTAATATGCTAGTAAAGTTTTCCCCCTCCCACCCCTTTTATTTCGGCCCTGCAGAAAAGCCATCCAGTCTGCTGACCAGGATACAACTTTGTCAGCTAGAGTGCTGACATCAATAAAAGGGGTGGGAGGGGGGAAATTTACCAGCATATTTCTCCCAAAATATACAAGTTATTAAAAAAAGACTTAGATCGTTCGATTCATGTATTTAAGAAGAAGAATATTAAAGATTATGTTATGAAAGTATTACTGTCCCTTTAAGCCATGCAGCAACTGTTGATTTAAAAGAAGGTCTGCCCTTCATAGGGCCTTCAGGTATAAGAAACAAGGTGTCTGTTCATCTGCAAGATTCTGTCGTGTTTAAGACATCCAACTACATCCAGAGAATAAGGCATTTCCTCCTTGTGGTTAAGAGAATTAGGACTACAAGCAGAAAACTAAATCCATTTTAAAGTGGAATGCAAAGACAACTTTAGGGTGAAACTCTGGGTCAGTACGTAATATAACCTTGCCACAGTGGAAGACTATGTGAGGAGAAGATGAGATGATGAACAGAAACTTGGGAAAGAAAGTCCACCACCAGAGGAACACACCAATGATCTTCTATTGACATGTCAAGCAGGAGATGAAATCAAGTTCTTCTTGGCCAGAACAGAGCTATGAGCAAAATCTGATCTTTCCCGGTTTTTATTTTGCTGATCACCCTGGGAAACATTGCTGGTGGAGTAAGTATATATACGAGAGCCTTTGGGTCACTTACCCAAAATTCTGGTAGTTTTGCATTGAAGTATCGTGTCATCTCCAGCCTTTCCCAGGGATGCACTAGTTGAAGAAAGTTTGTGTTTCAACCCACATTCTAGTGGCTCGATGGTCTGTCTTCTGACATGCTCCAAATGTTCTGCTTCTGGGATGTCAACTGGTCAATGAATAATTCTTTCCACTTCTGTCTAAGCAGTCCTGCTCTTGGTGCCTCCCTGATGGTTGATGCAAGCCACTGTTATTGCCAGACAATCCAAATTGGAAGGCTATTCATAAGCATCGTGCAGACAGATAGTACATTGAAATGGCTCATAATTCCAGAATGTTGATTGGAAGAAGAACCTTCTTGGTGGACCAGTGGAATGGAATGGTGGGCATATACTGCTCCCCAGCTGAATAGGCTGGCATCAATCATTCCCACTACAAGGTGATGAACAGAGAAAAATCATATCATGGACACAGCCACCACTGTGGAGACCATGCCCACGAACACAAAATGTTGTGCAGGGACAAGGTAAAGACTGACAATCCAGTAATGATGCTTGAGAGTTCTCAAGTTGAGTTATAGCGATAAGGAAGCCTTTAATGAAATGTTGTCAAAATAAGGAGTCATCTTCAATCCCAGAGACCAAAAAAGGCTGCTAGGAGGACCATTTCTTTTGTTAAGGCCCCTTGGGGTTGTAGCCAGACTATAGGAAAAAGCCACAATCTGATACTGATAGTATTGGAAAGTAAACAAGAGGAGCCATATTTTTTTTCTTTTTTTGTAAAACTGAAAAGATTGTAATAAAAGCCCTTGAAATATTGGTCTTGTGAAACAGGAGTTATCACCCCCACCTCCAACATAATCTGCAGAGCCTGATGGAAGGCCACTGTGAGCTGTCTGTCCATTGGCAACAAGGACATGAAGAAACAGGGATGGGTTAGAACACTAAAGAACATCCTGTATCCCCTGGATATGACTTGAAGCCCCCAATCATCCAAGATGAAGTTCCGCCACTGGAACACACAGCCTTGGAGTCTTCCCCCCAGTGGAGGCTCATCTGGGGCTCTGACTGAGGGCTTGGGGCTAGGAGTATAGTAACATAGTAGATGAGGCTGAACAAAGGCATGTGTCCATCAAGTCCAGCCCATGCCAAAAACACCCCTGTTGATCCAGAGGAAGAAAAACAAACCTCTGGAGCAATTTCTAATTGAATAAGACATATTTTAGGTCCAAGCAGGCCAAAGTAGTGAAAGAGAACCAGACTTGGTGGAACCAAATTGGCGAGAAGCACTACTATAGTCCCTGTAGTCTCTGCCAGAATTAAATGTTGCCACTCTCCTCTGTGAAGTTGGATTTGAGGTAGTAGAGTGGTTTTGCCACCTGCATCTTGACTGCCAATTTTAACTAGTTCAGGTCCAAAACAGGAGAAAACCTGTGAAGGGTAATGCCACTAGATATTTCATTAAAGTTGAATCTGCATTCCAAATCTTCAGCCACAGGTTGTGTTGAGATGTGCCCAAGGTCGCCGAGCACTTTGCAGCCATTTTTGAAATCACAAATGTTGCTTCACCACTCTAGACCATAGCATCTTGAAGACATTAGGGCAAGGACCTCATCTTTGGGAGCGTTCTCCTGAAAAGATTTTATAAGTTTATCCTTTCATTGCCCTGCAGGCACCAAGCAGAAGCAAAAGCCACCCAAAAGATTGTGTAAATACTAGAAAATATAAACTTGTGGAAGGAGTCCAGCTTTTTATTTGTAGCATCCTTGAGAGTTGCAGCACTTTATGCGGGAATAGTAGTGTGTTTGCAAAGTCGGAAAGCTACTTTGTCCATAGCTGTAGGGGCTGCCCAGAGGTGGACAGAAAGATTGGGTAGTATCTTTCTACAAGGGGTAGAGAGGTGTGTATTTTTTAGGAATGGGCAAGCTTATCAGCATAACTCCATTTTATCTTGCACAGTTTGGTCCACTGAGAAGAAGACTACTGACTTCTGACTGCCCATAAAAATGGACACAGAGGGGCTCTCCAGATACTTTCAGAATAGTCTGGATCAATGGTTCCACTAATTCAGATTCCTCATCTCTAGAAGACAGGTCTTAAGTGGAGTAAGAAGGATCAGAGCAGTCAATATGTACTAACCCATCATCCTTAGAAATCAATTCAAGACTGATGTGATTTCAAGGACACCTTTTTATAGGGGCCCTGGGTGAAGGGGGGGCATCAGCCACTTCTTCAGCGCTTTCTCTAACACGTGTCATTATGCCTATGTGGGTATTGGTTCATTCTGAATCCAAAGTGGGGTATATACCTGTGGCCACTGGTGGTTGAGGTATGGGAATGGAGGTACACACACCTGTATTGTGATGATGAGTCCCAATGAGTCATGGAGCCATATTCAGAACAACTGGTTGAAGTAGACTTGCCTTTTGCTGTGCCTACATTTAACTTCTCTCCCCCTGTTTTCTGACATGTTATCAAGATAAAAATAAAAATATGAAAAGAAAGGTTACTACAACAGATTAACAGTAGTCACTCCAGCCAAGACCAAGGGACGTAACCAACTAGAAGTCTCGCCTTCTAGGAAGAGCAACAAAACTTTGAGTGCCTGAAGGAAGGGCAGAGGGAAGTTATCTGTAAGACGAACAGAGTGCTCTGCCCTACCTGGCACAGTGGTGAGAGGAGTAAGAACCAGAGAATTAAAGGACCCATGAAAGTATAACCGGAGACTATACCATCTCTAGTCTGGGAATATTAGCCATATCATATAGTCAATCTGTATGGTCTGTAATTTATCAAAGTATTTTTGTTTTTATTATTTATATGTATTAGTTCATTAGTTTTGACGAGGTCTTCAACTGTCAATATGTTTTTTTTTTGTTTTTGTTTTGTTTTTTTTTAGGAGGTTGATATCATGTCTGGTACATTTTTTGGCATTTGGTTTACTGGGGTAATTTAGTTTTTTTTTGTTTTTGTTTTTTTACTGCCGGACGTGCACATTTTTTTTATTATGAATTGAATATTGTGGCATGTATCAGTTCACCCCTAGCATGTTGGGGATATCTGTTACATGTTTTTTCAGACTTGTTCTCCCTATTGATGCTGGGGTTTTAATGCTGGCTCTCACATTTGAATACTTTTTAAAGGTATTTTTTAAAGGTACTTAAGGATTATTGTGCAGTGTATTGTACCCCTTTATGTACATCACAATGACAGTCTCACTTGAAAGTGTTAGTCTCACTCTGTGATTGGCTGATGGTCACTTTCATGCATTGCAACAGATCTTCCAAATTATGTTTGATGTTTCAGTTTGTATTTATCTCTGGTTGGTTCTTTATTTTTTTATGTCTTTGAATAAGCGCTGACTGCTGTGTGAAATGCGTTAGACCTGCTTTGCAACTTTTTAAAGGCGTGTGTTTTCTTTTTAACCTCTTTGCAATGCGTTGGGAGACCTCGCTAGTATTCAAGGGGTTGAAATCCCCATTTAAATCAAATGGAATTTGTCCTCTATTGTTTGTCCCGGAAGTTAAAATCCTTTGTCTTACTGAATTGCATCTTTAGCGTTGCCGAAACATTTTAATAATAAATAACCAAATCAGTGGCATAACTAGTTATTGGAGGGTCCCCAGGGCCCCCTAATACAAAACTATTTTCACAGATGCACAACTAAAACCTATTGGACCCTTGGGGCCATGGATGCTGGGCCCAGGCATAACTGCACCGTCCTAGTTACACCTCTGACCCAAGGAGTCCTCTCCAAGAAACATCCATGCTGACCATCCCCCTATCTCATTCATGGTCCTCCCTGTGATATGGACCATTAGGTAAAGGCATGTGTGTGGAAGCTGATAAAATGCATTCAACCATGTATGGTTATTAATTAAAAATTAATTCAAGAATGTATGATTTTTAACTCCCCTCAATTTTTCACTCAGTTAATTGGAAATCCCTTCAATATGTTTTTTTTTATCCTCTGATTTAACAAACATGTGATATGACAAAAATTGATCTGAATAGACATGACTTTTAGAATGATCATCTATGTTGCTATGCTTTTTTTAAAGTTCACAGCTAGTTTCAATTTAAACACTGATAAAGACATATGACTGTTACAAGTGATTCACGACTATGGACTCCTGAATTCATTGTGAGGAGCAATATAGAGATAGTCTTCAACATAGATCATAAGGTATAAGCAACAGCAATTACAGTGCAAATAAAGAAACAGATATACCGTACCTAAGGACTGTATGAAGAGCACCTACTTAAAGGGATAGTAATGTGTTCAAATTAAGGCAATTCAATATACTTTTTTTTTTAATAACAAAACATGCCTTTCTAATGGTTCATAACGTTATAGTCAGCATAAGGGGGGCTGGGTTTTCCTTATACTGACAGACAAAAGATTGTCCCTCGTTGCGACCTGTCTGGTCAAGAGACCAGAGGGGAGGTAGTGTTGTGTCTGGAAAAGGGGCGGGAGCGGGGACACTTTAATATAAAACAAATATAATGAAGTATAACCCTGTGAACACTATAACCCTGATAGATGGGACTGTATATGGTAAATGAGAGGTGCTCACAGGGTAAACTAATAATATGAGCGAAAAAGAGTTCAAAGAAACCCTGCAGTACTAAGCACACTTTTAAATATTAACCTCATTAATTTTCAATACAATAGTGGAAAAAAGAAAGGGAAAATTAAAACATTTTTTACATATATATTTAAAAACAACAAAAAAAACAAAAATCCACATCAATACTGAAATCTATCATAGTGTATACTTCAATTCAAATCATGATCACCTAACAGTCTAATCAATGTTTATTGCATATGGATGACACTATATATTGATGTTTCAAAAAAGCAGCTAGGTGTTCTACATTAGCCACAGCATCCTCCTAGTTGGGTCTAATATACCTATATATACCCAATTCAGTTTTAAGTCAGACCTCAGTTAATAAAAGCATTATATAATATATATATATAATTTCAACAATTTAAATAGTATTATCAGGACAGTTAGAGATTGGTTTGCTATACACTGTTATAGCTGATCCAAATAATACTGCTTACAATAAAATCTCTGGTATAACACTGACATGTGTATAATATGCAGGTGTAAATTATACCCAAGATTTTTGGTAAAATAATTAGTTCATGTGTAATACACACACCCCTGTACCACCTTCTAAGCCCCAGAATAAAAATCAGTGTCCCCCTCAATCTCTTTTCCCCTTCCCACCTTCCCCACCTCAATACCATTACATGTGTGCCTGCCTTGCCCTCCCTGTACCCACCTCATAGCTAGGACCCCCTTCTGGAGGCAGTCGTGACATTGGGGCCGCAGACGGCATTCTTGCATTCCCTGCCCGTTTCCTCCACTACGTGTGCCCCCCTTTCCATCCAACCACTTTGTGCTGCAGAGTTGTTCTAGGAGCAGAGGAAGCGGACAGAGAATGCAAGAATGCCGTCCGCCGCCCCAGTGTCACAGCTGCCTGGGGCTGGATTTCAGGTGGATTCGTGAATGGAAAGAGGGGAACACATGTCATTGTATTGAGGTGGAGGAGGATGGGAAAGGGTAAACTGACCGAGGGGGAAATCTACTTTTTTTGTGGGGTGTTTGTTTGTTTTTTTTTTTTTCTTTTCACTTCTGTATAATACAAACCCCCCCACTTCCAAAAAGGTGAAATGGGGTAAAAATGTGCATATTATACCAGAAATGATATGCTATACACATTAAAGCTTATTCTCATAAATTACACATATACATAATTACCAGATCAAATACATCTGTACCCAGAATAAAATGTTACCAGTGCAAAGAAAAACTGGCTTGCCACAATATTCTTACTAATCAAAGTGTTTATCGTGCTGAACCGTATACACTATGTATCAAATGCTATCTGTATAATATAAAGTGCTAGGCTGCAAAGCTCCCTGTGTGTGTAACAGCACATGCGCAGTAGAGACTGCAGGAACAAGGTAGTCATGAGTAGTACAGACTGGCCGAACATGCTGTTCCGGAGATGGGTGACCCGAACGGCTCATGCCTGTCTCTGCTCCCGGCTCCAGGGCAGTAGCCAGGGCCGCTGGGTGGCACTTTACCCCGAGTACACGGGATTTCATACTAGTAGTATATAAAAAGAGTAATAACTACCTAGAATAGTATCTAGTTAAGAACAAATAGGATATATTATCTCCATCCTAGGAGGGAAAGAACAATCAAATCACTGTAATGATGAATCTCCCAGCTTATACAAAAACCATAACACTTAAAGGGATAGTAATGTATTTATATACTAAAATGTAATATTGCAGCTATTACAAAAATAATCTGAACGATCCCTCATTTCTCAAACCTTTATGGTTTGAGAGATATACAATGCTAAAGTTCCCCCTTCCATCCCCTTTCCCTGATGTCAGCTGTAAAGCTGACAGAAGGAGATTCATGCTGGCCGACTCAAGGCTGGTCTTCGGCAGAGCCAAAATAGCACAATGTAAAAAGAAATACTTCATTGGAACAGTCAACAAAGTATGTCTGGCTTGCAAGCACACTTTGTAGACCGTTCCAATGAAGTATTTATTCCCAAAAGAATGCATACAGATGTTAAAAATTAACAGAGTCTCATAACTAATTCAATCAACAGACTCAACTTGATTGGATAAACCAGTAAATGTGGAGTATGCAATACTACGATGTATAGTAAAAAACTGTCACATATTGGGCTCTGCGTTTCAATCGGCTACAGGCATGCATTTTATCTTCAACACAGCCCAAATCATGTAAGAAATAAAAGAACAAACTAAGAAAAAAAAAATCATCAATAGTATAAAAAGGAATACCAACATTATAGTCGGATTTGTGGACTGACACGCATTTTACTATAGCTTTATCACAGTTTTCAGTGTATCATACATTGTAAACGGTGATCAAGCTATGGGGAAATGTGCGTCAGTTTCGCCACTGATCCAACTATATTGTCCGTCTTTTGTTTTATCTACAGCTTTCTTTCGTCCGTCTTTAATGGGAATCTGTTAGATAAAACCAGTGACAAAACTTTGCAACTACAATAGTGTCTAGGTCTTAATTTGTGGGGACATTACAAGCTCATGGATAACAGCTGAAAGATAGAAGACTCTGATTCTGGCATGGAAACATACAGTCAGTAAGACAGATCTTACTAACATGGACCCAGTACAAGAACAGAGCAGATAATCAGATAGCAAATGTTTACCAACCTCCTCCTCGTCATCATCATCTGCCACCTCCTCCCCTGCTGTTTGTGCCAGTTTATGGGCAGCCTGCAGCGCTTTCTCCATGCTCCCCTCCTCCTCTGTTTGCTCCATGCCAGGTAGAGGTGGGAAACCTGAAAAGAGATCAAAATCTTTATTTTTCTGTTAAGGCTTCCATCCAATTGACCAATCATAAGGTATTTGTTCTGGGCTCAAGATCAAGATCAGAGTGGAACTTGGGCCCAGGATACTTTGGATTTGTTCAGCTCTCAAACCTTACAAATGGATACATTAAGCCAGCGATTCTGAGCATCAGTCCTCTGGACATACCAACAGGTCACATTTTCAATACATCCTTGCTTTTCCAGGTTAGTAATCAGTGACTGTGTTTAATTAGATATATCCTTTAAACCTGATCCGTTGATGTTGCGCAAGAACTGAAGCTGAGAATCAATGTATTAAATTGACATTATCAACTAAAAATGAAAGGGTTCCTATACTTTTCACTATCATATATTCCTAGCCAGCATTTGTATAAATTATTTCTTTACTGAACATTCTATCTAAGACAAGCGTAATCAATTGCTGGACCTCCAGCTGTTGAGGACTGCAACTTTCACAATCTTCAATGAGAAGTTGGTGTTGGTTGGAGATGAAAAGTGTTCAGTTCCCAACAGCTGAAAGCCCAACAAATCTGTTTAGACTTGTAGGCAGCTATACATTACCATTTCACCCGTTTGCTTATGCAACTCCCTAATAAGTGATACATGCAAAACTGTAAGTCAAAATTGAGGTGAACAGGGGATAAAAGTCTGAACCAAGAAGGGAAGGGCTCTAATGTGGAATAATTATCTGAATTAGGTTTTATTGCTTTTTTCAATTTTAACAAGCAGCATCCTCCTAATTGGCCATCATCTGCTGTCAAATTAATGTACTTGACACAAGTCGCACTAAACACTTGTTTATAGCAGATTTCTGAACTTTAGTACCAAAAAACAAACAGAAAAAACATTCCTTTAACAAATGTTAGCTGGGAGTATGTAATAGCTTTATGAAATGTATATTATATATAATGTGTCTGTGTGTATTTATACATACACACACCTGCTTCCCTACTGCACTGGTTTATTTAGATGTATCAGTGCACATAGAAATACTACTGTAAACACTGATCTTTCAGCAGAACACAAGATTTAAAGACCATCATCCACCTCTTCTGTGCAATAATAAAATGGGTCATTTAACCCTCTTACACTTAAAGAGTTAACCACTGCTCGATCAGGTCAGTTGTATGACTGTTAAATCCAGACCCGGGCATCTGTGTAACTCTCCCTTGTTCGCATTCAACCACATTGAGGGACAGGGGACCTGTATGTGATGAGCCATATGATGCGCGGCTGTTTGTTGAACGCTGGGGCTTTCTTCATCAGCTGGGGTGCCACTTTCAAGCTCGTACTGAGGACTCAGACTCACAGTGCAGGTTTGAAAGTGGTGCCCAGATGATGAAGAAAGCCCCAGTGTGCAACGCACAGCCGGGTGTCATATGGATCATCGCAGTGGTTGAATCCGAGCAGGGGACAGTGACATAGATGCCAGTGTCTGGATTCGGGGCTGCCCACTGACGCACTCGGGGCTCCAGCCCCCCCCCCAGCTACGCCCCTGTAGCCATGTATTAATATGTACCATGAAGAAGAAGTCTGGTTACCAGCGTGTGTCACATCATAGACGCCACAAGGGAGCGCTTAGTAGCGTAAATCAGCACTCCCTTGCGCCAGATATATATAAAAAATAAATACATGGAAAAAAAATGTGCAGCTTCCCCCGTTTTGGCGCCCCTTCACTGCGGCGCCCTAAGGCAGCTGCCTTATGCTAGTACCAGCCCTGATAGCACTGTAGAATAAGTTTGCCATTAAAACATTTACCACTCTTTTAATTATTAGATGATGTTCCTAAAGAGGAGCATTAAACCTGCAGAGTAAAACAAGAGTTTACTTTACGCTTACTTAGACTTACTGCCTTTCACTACTTTAAGTAATGAGAAATTGTTATCAATCTTTTATAGCGAGACCATCTTAAAATTAACTGTTAGTTTGTGAATCTGGAGCCACAGTCAGGTAAAATATGTTGGTTCTAAAACAGTAACACCCAAGCCTTTCCAGGACTGGAACACAGATGCTGGAGCCCACAAGCTAGATGTCTTGATCAGATCTTGAACCACCTTGCAAGGGAACCACTCCTGAGCTATAAAACCTGAAGCCCTGGCACAAACACCATTCTCACCCCTGGGTGGTATCAACAAGTAATATTCAGCAGCAAAGATCAATGATTTCAACTTACCTGGAGGTACTGGAAGCTCCACCAGATTTGCCTGTCTCCCAGCCTTGTGAGCCCGAATGGCCTCCTGATATTGCTATAGATAAAACAGGCCAGTTACAGAGCAGGTCAGCTACAGAGAAGGTTGACCACAGATAAACTAATCTTGGCCACACGTTCAAAAACAAAACATCTGGGAACAAACATAAAATCCCTCAAATTGCCACTGACTTAAATGGAAACTATCATTTGATAGTTGCCCTATCTGACGAACTGGTCCCCTAGGACAGACATAATGATTAAAGGGATAGTAATGTCCCACAAAAAATATTTTTCAAATTGTAGTCCTTAAAAAGTTGAGCACAGCACAAAAAACATATCTCTCAAACCGCTTTGGTTTGAGAGATACAGGAATTTAAAGTTCATGATTTCCTGCTGTCAGCTGTAAAGCTGTCAGCAGGAGATCCATGCCGGCTGACATGGAGGCTCTGCAGCAGAGCCGCAATTGTGTTATTTACAATGAGTTAGTTCATTGGAATGGTCCAAAAAGTGTGCTTGCAAACTGGCTATAGTACTAATTATTATTATTATTATATAATTAAAGCATCCTAAGCTGAAGCTGGAAATTGTAGCCCATAACAGTTGGAGAAGAAAGTAGGGAGAAAGCAAATGTTATTCTTTTCCTGTAATAATTTGTATTCAATTAGTCCATATTTTAACAAGGACTGGATACAGTGTATGAAAGTTCACTAATACCTCCCAAGTACCCTTTTTAGGAGGGACAGTCCTTCTTTGAGATGCCCAATTCCTCTGTCCCTCTTTCCTATCATGGCGCCCCTCTTTTTAAGATACTGGACTGTGCAGTGTGTATATAAGTGTATCACATTACTTCACAGCAATAGTACTCACATTACTGTTCTATTAAACCGCACTATGTGTTTATAAATTACCGTGTGTAAATGAAATACTTTGCTCTTGTTCTATAGTATAGCCTATATAATAATTCTCTAAATCGTGTGTAACGCTGCGACATGCGCAGTAGACACTGCTGCGAGTGCTGCAGTCATGCGCAGTAGAGACTGCCCGCGCCGCGGCTGATACAGAGCTGGGCGCTCCGAAGGAGCGTCCAGGTCTGTATCAGCCGTGGTGCAGGCAGTCTCTACTGTGCGTGACTGCCCCGCGACCGGGTGGCAGTGGCACTATGGCCCGTGTAACGGGCTGTTCAACTAGTATTCAATAAAACAATTGTAATGCTCTACCAAGCATCTATAAAAAAATGCCACGTCTGGCAATTTAAAATGTTGGGAGGTATGTTCTCTGTCTCTCTCTGCGACACAGTCAGAGTGAGAGGCAGAGAAAAGTGACAAAGCCAGTGTATACAAAATATAGCCTTCGTCATATGGCTCCACTTGCACATGTGATTTCTGTAGCAGCAATTGCATGTGTGGAAACATCAGAGAACAGATGAAACTGACTACTTCTGTCCTGGAGTAATCAGCTACAACATTCCCACCAGGATCACAGCTCACCCTGAGGCTCGCTGTGATTGTAAGCTCACGACGTGCCAGGACTGCCATCCATCCTCAAAGGATGGAATTCTGGGATGGTCTTGGCACTACATCCATCTTTAAGGGGTTAATGATCATAAGGGTCCATAAAGGGATAATCACATGTGAGATAATCAGTGGCTTATTAATTCTGACCAACCCACATGTGTTCAAGAAGGGATGTCCTAAAATACTTTTTGCACATTTTGGCATCAAAGGTTTAGGAAGATGACATCTGGCTACTCTTTCTACTTCTCAGCCTCCTTGCTCTTCCATAGATTCTCTATCTCTTTTATACTGTATATTTTTTCTCTCATCTTTCCAGCTTCCTCTATTTTCCCTCCACCTGTTTTTTGCCCCATTTCCATCATTATCCCAGTGGTACATCTTCATGTCACTCCTAGTTTACCCTGTGCCTTGCCCCAACCCTCCGTCCCCTTTCTGAGCTCACCTTAACAATCCTCTCGTGCATCCTGGCTTTCCTCTCATCTCCACTGCCCTTGGCTTGCTGTGCTGCTGACTTGTACTTCTCCATTCTCTGCTGCAGAGCTTGTAACAATGAGCCAGATGGAATTCCTGGAGTGTAAAAAATAGAAGGGGAGTCTATGTAATTTCCACCTTCATGGCCAAAACAATGTTTTAAAGTGGACTCGTCACCTTGAATTCTAGTCTATATATTTGAAAACTGCATTAAATCACTTCCTATGTATAGTATTATCCAAAATAAAATAGCAGATGTATAGGAGAGATTGTTACTTTTATTTCTGTACTGTAAGCTCTGGGAGTGTGGTATCATATACTAATCAAGCTTTTAATTACTGTTTCATATGCAAATAAAGTTATGTGCTGCATCGAGAGACTATATTTTTACTGAAAGAAAGTCAAATATCTCCTATGCATCTGCTGGAATTTTGGCTATCATGACATATAGGCAGTTTTAATTACACTTTTTTAAATATGCAAACAAATTCATAGCACCAGGTCCACTTTAACATGTTCTCGATCCATAATTACGTATGTGAGAATTGCTTCCTACTAAATTTTTCTGTATCCCCCTTTTCCACTCTCGGACACCACCTCAAAACCGTTTCCACAACTCCTTCCTTTCTTCCCCCACCCACTAAGATTCCACATTACACCCACAATATTCAATCTTTGGATACCTCTGCTATAGGTTCTGCATTCCAACATCTCCACCTTCAACCCTCTTACTGAACTTGACATCCTCACTGAATCCTCCAACCATTACCTCTCCTTATCACTTAAATTTGTATGCCCCCATTCCAGGCCCATCACAAATGTCCTTCAAATCCACACCCTTGACTTAGATCTCAAACACGCTTTCTCAGCTCCTGTACCAGCTCTGCTAAACGCTTTTGATGAAGTCTCTCTCATGCAGACTTCCTCCACTACAAGTTCCTCCTATCCTGCTAGAACACCGCTCTATCCTCTGCCAAACAACACTTACTCCTCACTAATCAATACTCACAAACCTAACCCAATGCCACCTATTCTCCAACTTAGATTCCCTACTTGGCCCCTCTCCTCCATCTTTCTTCCTCCTCTCACTCACCCCTCTAGCATTTGCAGAATTCTTCAAACAAAAGACTGACACAATACATAAAATAATCCCACCCTTTCAATCTTCAGAATTGTATCTTCCTGATCCTTCATTCCACGCACTTGATTCTTTTACTTTGCTCACAGAAGCAGCGGTCTCCATTTTGCTTTCCACCACTCACCAACTGCTCCCTTGATCCTATACCATCCCACCTCCTAAATCCTTTATCATCCACCTTATCTCATATGCAAAAATACCAAAAACTGCACTTCTCTACCTGCTTGTATCTCTATGTCATCCAGCTTATACTTAGACTGTAAGTTATATGAGTCAGGGACCTCTTATCCTAATACATACTCACCTAGTGTTCCCCTTATTACAATTGTCTGTATAACCACTTCATTGCTGCAGTTATTTTATCCCCTCTATACTAAATGTAAACTGTAAAGTGCTAAGTACACCTTTTGGTGCTATATAAATAAAAATATACATACGTAATTATAGCAAGAATTGCAAGACAAGAAACTGTAATGTATTACAGGCCTCATGGCAGAAAGCTGCAGGACTGATATTATCTGTTCTACTAGATAAGCTTGTGGTGTACAGAACTTCCAGTTATCACAAGATAGATCAGAAGGATCCATAACTGCACTGCTCTTTCTCACCTTGTGTGTTAGAAGTGCTGGGATCAGGAGGTCCTGGTGCTGCCTGTAGGGTGGTTTTTGATCCAGTCATAGTTCGTTCTGAAGCTAGAAGAAGTAGGGATTATTAGGCTATGGTCACTTGGTTCTGAATGATCAGAGTCCCCTGCTGTGACTGTACTTACCCTCTGGAGCTGGAGGCATGTTACTAAGATCCACAGGCTGACCGCTCTCCAGAGCTTCAATGATGGTATTAAATTTCTGCCAAACGGAAAAAGCAAAATATAATCAGGCTCAAAATGCCTCACCCCATGGAGTAGTCCCAGGTGACCCAGCAATACTAGACTGTCACTATGTTATATGTCATTCTAATAGAGCAAAACCTACTACTGATTATATATATATATATATATATATATATATATATATATATATATATATATATATATATATATATATATATATATATATATATATATATATAGAGAGAGAGAGAGAGAGAGAGAGAGAGAGAGAGAGAGAAATAGAGAGAAACAGATGTAGAGTCATGAAAATCAGTAAAGATTTTAAGCTGAATCAGTGTTGACTGTGGAAGGCAACCAATGATCCTACAGTTGCTGTTGGACTACAACTCTCATTATCCTTAAGATTAAAGAGGAACTGTAGCATAAGTCCTTCATTTAGAAGAAGCCTCCATTATGTAAAGATCTGCATGATAATTCCTACAAATTCATTTATTCCACGCAGCTGGTGGAACATGAGAAGTTCTAACAACCTAAGAAAGTGGAGAGAGGCAATTTTCTGAATGTGAGTAATTGATTATGTAGATTTTATCAGACAGGTCAGACAACAAAGTTCTGCTGAGATTGGATTTTACCAAATAAAAAAAAGTCTAAAAACAAACAAACAAACAAAAAACAAGGTACAAGCAGTTGAAATTTAATGAGAGACTAAAAGCTTTATAGGTGACAGGTTCATTTTAAGGGCCCCAGGCTCAAAATAAAACTAGTGCAAGTTTGGGAAAATTAACTGCCGTATAGGTGACAAATAAAAATTCCCATTGATTTAAATGGGGCTTTTAACTCCCTGAAGGCTAGAAAAGTCTCAAATTCATTAGCTTTCAAAAGCCCCATTTAAGTCGATAAAAGTTTTTGCAATTTTTAGTTTTCTTTGCCCTAAAATTACTGCAGATTTCTTCTAAACATAGGGCTTATAGTGTATTGGCTCATTAACAGTACATCAATTATTAACTGTTAAGTGCATGTTTATTCCTGCCACCCCAATCCTGTTTAATCTGTCACATGAGGAGCTTGTGTACCCTTTGTTTACCTTGCTAATCTTCATGTACTCCTTGGCCTTGTCCACATCTCCACTTTGTTTGGCTCTCAGAGCTGCCAGTTTATACTCTCTCTGCCTCTCAAGTAGTACAGTCTTTGCATCTGTGAAATGAATTGCACCTGATCACCAACCAATCAAACATGATATTTAAACTATTCTCATAATGTACTGAATACACACACACTCCAAGCATATACATAACATGGACAATAAATAAGTCACTTATAAATGTACCGTGAAGAGATCACACCTGCAGTAGCACAAAGTGAGCTGTGATTTCAGCTAATTTAATCAATGGTCATAATAAAGGGTATATCTTCAAGACTGACAAAACATACTGGGCAAACCCTGGACTTTAAGACAGGGGATTTCAAAGAATAAAATAAGGGTGCTGTAATAATACCCAGAATGCATTTAGTGTAACAATGCATAGACAACATTGCAGATACATGAGCACAGACAAGGGTAGGGCAATCTGTGGCCCTTCTCCCTCTGTTGAACACACTTATAATGCTCAGTCAGCCAATGGCTAGCTAAGAATGATTGAAACTGTAGACCAACAACAGCTAGAAGGCTGCAGGTCTCCTACCTCTAGCATACTCATTTGCACAGCATCATCATTGGGGTACTACAGTTTTTCCCCTTCCTGATCTGATCTGAAGGGGGAATAGAGAATAAGGCATCAGTTTCTGGGCAACTGGAAACCCCTCTAGGTTTGCCCTTGAGTATTTCAAGAATAAAATATGGTATTAGGACACTTTAAATATAAAGAAATGCCTCTAGAGGAACAGATAAGTCTAATAATACATACAGTGTATATAACCTAATCTAAAAGACATGCTGCACTGTTTGATGCATCGTGACCACAAACTAACCTTCCACAATCAAGTACTTACTTTGCTGATTACGCAATCCCTCTGTTATCTCTAAATACACAGAATGATGGTGCCACCTACTTCCTGTTTGTTTGTTTTTCACAACCAGAGAGAACAAGTTCTGAGCAATGCAAAACTCCCTTCTTTCTCAAACTTGTATTACAAGTGAGTATGTTTATCTCTGCTGACTCTATACTCTTTATTCACTGATAAAAGGAAGTGGGCTCTCCAATCATCCTATCCCCTCTAGAAATCACAGAGAGGAAGTACTTGGCTGTGAAAGACTAATAGGAGGTCGTTCTGTGCAGGACAAAATTACTTTTAGATTACATACACTTATTACTTGAATTTCTCCTTTAACTAAAACGGATTATTTACTATCTAGTAGACATAAGATAAAAGGGATTTCTGAGTACCTGGAGATGTCCATCAACTTCTCACCTGTATCACACTGAACAGTAGCTTGGGCCTCATTGGTTGTGGCTCCATTATCTGTATCCTGTGAAGACCCCTGCTTGACCGTGCTTTCTGTAATTTCCATGGGAACATGACTCGGATCTCCGGATCCTTCCTGCTGTGCAGAATCCTCTGTGGGCTGAGATGGGGGGCTCACTGCAGATTTCCCACTAGCAACTGGTGGTGGAATCTCCTCCTCATTCACTGCTCTGCCTTGCCTTACAGTTTTTAGCATTGTCTCTAGAGTCTGCAAAGAGTGAAGAGGCAGTTAGTGGGGCCAGTTCTGAGTTACAATAGAATAGAATGATGATGGAAAACACAAAGCTGGGTATTTACTCACACACAGAGCTAGTATAGGATGGAAGACATAAACCACTTGCTGCATTTTTGCCACCTAAAAATGTGTGGCTTTTTTTATTTCTGAATGTTTCAGGTCCATCCAAATAGCATCTTTTATTGGTCTTTATTTACTCTTTTGAAGGCTGTTTCATGAAGGTAACAATCAATCAGTAGTAGTCACACTTCATGATCCAATATTAGATTGGGGACAGTCAAATTTGGTCCTCCAGCTGTTGGTGACTACAATTCTCATCATCCCCAACTAGCCAATGGATGACTGGGGATCATGGACACTGTAGTCCCCAACAACGTACCACTCAGTATAGAGAATGGCAGCTTAACCCTTTGTATGTAGGATCTTTGAGGAGGGGGCTCCCCTCTTCCCTCCAGCTTTACCCCCTGCCCCTCAGTTTCAACATACCACATAGTAACAAAGAAACAAAAGTGAGAGGGAAGAAGGAAATCCCCTGAACAAAGACCACAAGAGGACCCTCTCTGCCTGGGGATGTAAACCACATTTTTTTTCTCCTGGTGGGAGTCCTGTGTTGCACAAGGACTAAGAGAAAAGGATTTAATGACAAGTACGCTAAAATCCTCTCTTCTCTTATGTCTGATGTGGAACACAAGAACCATGGGAATATACCAAAGTATCCACCAAGATTCCTGGGAGGGAAAAAGGAAAAACAGCTCCACTTTAGACAAGTTTTCCACAGGACTAACTGGTACCACATATACCTCAAATGTCAAAGAACACCAAACTTACATACATTTGCTCAGTAGAGGCTTGATTCTTGTAGACCCAAGAGGCACCCACAGTTCAGGTGGAGTGCTCTGAGACTTGGAATGGAACATTATTTTTTTTTTTCTGATCACATACGCCTGTCTGATAGCAGCCTTGATCCAAGACATAACGGTAACTTTGTATGCACCCCAGCCCACATTGGAGCCCTCAGGAATAACAAAGAGACAGTCATATTCCCTAAAAGGCTGGATGCAATGGACGTAGCACTAAAGACAGTATACCACACCCAACAGATGGAGCTCCTGCTTATTTGATGGATTAGAACAAAGAGACCGAAGAACAATATCCTGGTTGATGTGAAAATCCGTGATGATCTTGCGGAAATAAAAAAAAACTCTTGGAATATGAAGAACCACTTTATCCAGGTGAAAAAATTGGGTTTAGGGGCTTTTTACAAGACAGCTTCAGATTGGAAATTCTGCAAAAAGATGCAATAGCAAAAATGAAGGCAATCTTAAGTGTCAAACAAATGAAAGAAACAGATGAAAGATGCTCAGAGAGAAGACCCTGAAGAAGCCTTAATATCAGATACAAACCCCATGGAGGAGGAGTGGGATGCCTGAAGGTAGGGTAGATGTGAGCCACCCCCAGAACAAAGGTCTTGACGTCAGGAAGAATACATTTCTGAAGAAGAACAGAGAATGAAGAGATCAGAACCTTACTCAAACTCAGTCTGAGAGCCTTTTTGTCACCATTTTGAATCATAGCCAGAATCATAGGAAGGTTGAAAGATCAGGGGGACACGTCTCTGTCATCAAACTACTGATAGAAAAGAGAACACATCCTGTGGTAACATTGTAAATTAGGTTGAAAAAAGACACAAGTCCATCAAGTTCAACTCTTGCTTCATAACTCAGAAAAATGAGAATTATATAGCTTTCCTGCTGCCAAATAAGTTAGTCTTTATCAAAACTTTGTTTTGCATACTGATACACAGTATAACTCTGCATGTTCTCTTTTGAAAGTAATGTATCTAATCTTCTCTTAAGTATATCCATTGTATCTGCCATAACCACATCCTTGGGCAAGGAATTCCACAATTTAACAGACCTTATTGAAAAAAAAAAAAAAAATGTTCCTCTGCTGAAGTTGAAACCTCCTTTCCTCTAATCTCAAGGGGTAGCTCCTGGTTATTTGATCAGGCCTTGGAATGAACAGCTCACCAGAGAGATCCCTGTATTGAACCTCATATAATTGTACATTGTGATAAGATCTCCTCTTAGTTGTCTTTCTATAGAGTAAATAAACCAAGTTGACTAGTCTTTCCTCATACGTCAAGTCCTCCATTCCCTTGATTAATTTTGTTACTCTTCTCTGTACTCTCTCCCACTCTAGAACACCCTTTTTCAGAACTGCCATGCATATCCGAGGTGAGGTCTTGACAACGATTTGTACAATGGCAAAGTGATGTTATCCACTCTTGCTTCAATACCCCTTTTTATGCAAGAGAGGACTTTTTTTTTGCTTTTGCTACTGCTGTTTGACACAGGACACCTATTCCGTCTGTAGTTTAAAAGGTCTCTCTCTAGCAACGAGTCCCCTAAAATGATTCAATTAGGTTCATAAGTAGCACTGGGATTTTTTTTATTCCTAAATGCATGACATTACACTTTCCCACATTAAACTTCATAATTCGTTTGCCCAATCTGCCAGTTTATATAAATCATTACCCTGCATAATTTAGTGTAATCTGCAAATATTCATATTTTGCTTTCTATATCTATTTCCAGATCATTTATAAACATATTAAAAAGCAGTGGACCAAGTACTGAACCCTGAGATACTCCACTCCCAAGTTTAACTGTCCTGGAGAATTGTCTATTTACAACCACATACTGTTCCCTATCCTTCAACCAGTTTTCTATCCAATTGAAAAGGTTATCCCCTAGCCCCAATGTCCTTATTTTATATCACAGCACCCTGTGTGGCACTATATCAAATGCTTTTGCAAAATCTAGATATACTACATCAACTGCCTTAACATTATCTAAGTTAGTACTTAGTTCTTCATAGAAGCTGAAAAGATTAGTCTGGCATGATCTACTCCTCATAAAACCATGCTGATTCCTGTTAATAATATTTTTTTTGGTGTAATCCTGAATACCCTTATTATCCCTTCTAGCAGTTTTCCCACTACAGAGGTCAAACCCACTGGTCTATAATTCCCAGGTTCTCTTTTAATTCAAGGCGCTACTTTGGCTTTACATCAATCTTGTGGCACTGAGCCTGTGGTGAGAGACTCTTTGAAGAATATAAATGAGGGGTCTTGCTAACACTGCACTGAGTTCCTGAAGAACCGTTGGATGTATACCATCAGGATCCAGTGTCAGTCTTAATTTTGTTCAGTCTTCCCATGACCTCTTCTGGTCTTACAATATCTGGTAACTAGTGTAAAAGCCCATGTACACAGGCGTATCCTATAATATACAAGGCCAGCGCAGTAGAGACTGCCAGAATGCAGCACTACACCTCCCAGCATTCAGTGCGTTCGGGCAGTGTCTACTGTGCATGACTGCCTGCATTCGGGCAGTCTCTACAGTGCAGGACTGCATCGGACAAACATACATCTGACCTTTTATATTATAGGATGGTATGGTTTTATTTGTTACTTCTTGAGGCTCTTCTACCATTCCTTGTTCCCTTGTATACAGCCTTCTCCTTATCCTCTCTAATCAACTCACTCATCTAATTTTTTAAAAGTCCAATGCACTCCCACCCAAGTTTTTTGTTATTTAAGTATTTGAAAAACTTTTTTGGATTAGCCTTGCTCTCCCTTCCAATTTGAATTTCATTATCTAATTTTCGTAACCTGATTCCCTTTTTGCAATCTTTATTGCACTCCCTGTATTTCAAGAAAGAACGTTCTGTACCTTCAGATTTAAATAGTTTTAATGCCTTTTTTTCCTTGCTATTTCCTTCTTTACATCTGCAGTTAACCACATTGGCTGTGATCTACTTCTTTTGAATTGGTTCCCCCTGGTATATACTGTTGAATGCATTCCTGCAACCTACATTTAAATTCTAAGCATTTTCCCTCAGTATTTTTGCCTTTAAATAGTTGATCCCAGTCTAAGTGTTGCAGATGCACTTAACAATTTGAAGTTAGCTTTTTTTAAAATTAAGAGTTTTGGTTGAACTATACGGTTTTGCTTTGCCAAACTGTTCTCAGATGTAACCATGCTGTGATCATTGTTTCCCAAATGTTAACATACCTTAATACTGGATACCATGTCTATGTTCTTCATTATCACTAGATCCAATACATTGTTATTTCTTGTCGGCACTTCGACCATTTGTGACATGTAGCAATCTCTAAGCATGCTCACAAACCTGCTTCCCCTGGCACTCTGACGGGTCTCATGTTCCAGTTGATATCTGGGTAGTTCATATCTTAGATAATACAGGCTTCATAACCTGAACCATACTGGAGATGAAAGTGTCTGAAAAGCCTTTTTCTTCAAGATGATGGTATAATGTTCAGGAAAATATCAGGACTACCAGCAGAGGCCTTCTGAGTACTACCTAGAAGCTGAGAAGTGACGACTAGGATGCATAGGTAATGAGCAGGTGGTACCTTTGTTGCGGCACAGGCCTTAGTTAAAGGTGCTGGTTACTAAATAGCAGGGTAGAGACACTGGTCACAACTTAGGGTAGTACTCAGGAAGGAAATGGTGGAAGCAGTAGAGGGCACAGAACAGCTGAGGAGTGGTATAGGCATAAACTGAAGATTTCAAAGCTTACTGAAGAAGTCGTCTCAGGGGGAGTAGAGGTAAGAGAGTCCACAGCAGGATTCAAAGATACACAATCAGTCTCTAGCAGTGGGAGCAACGGTATGGGAGCATCAATAGAAAAAGAAGCCAAGGATAATAAAGTAGCACACATAAAGCACCCACTGATAACAAGGGCAACTGGAAGCAGAGACCGGTAGTCTGTTAGGCTGGATCAAGAACTAAAAACTAACTGCAGGGAGTTGGAAAGGTCAGACAGAAGACAGGAGATTAGCAGAAAACAAGCGGTGGGTCAGACAAGCTGGCTCAGAAGCCAGGAACCAGCAGCAGACATGCCGGATCAAAGCTTGGATCAGCAGCAGAAAAACAGAGGGTAAATTATACTGCAGGTAAGGGAATTGAAGAATGTGCTTCTATCTGTGCAGGAGGCATGTATAAAAGCACAAACTGACCAATGAACTAGGACGACATGGACACACAGTTGTGCAGAGGTGAAAGATCATGACAGTGCTCCCCCCCCCACACCCCCAAAGGCAGGCCTCTGGGCAACTAGGATGCAACCGTTGAAAAACCCAGGGGTGTGAATGTCAGAAGAGGGAATCCGTACTCCAGGTCACCATCTACAACAACCACCTCAGGAGGCACAGAGGAAGAGAGAAGCAATTCCGAATCACCAGTCTGAGATAACAAACATGAAAATAATTACCAACCTTTATGGATGGAGTTAAGTCAATGGAATAGATAACTGGAGTGACTCAGATTCGAATTTGCAAGGGACCAATGTATCAAGGTCCAAGCTTCTTCGAAGACTGACAGGTGCAGGTTGGGTGGAGATAACCAGATGATGTCAACTGAATGAAGAAAAAAAAAAAAAAAAGTGCTGTCCTCCTATATGTGTTGGCTGCAAAAGTATATTGACAAACTGCATATTGAGCCTAAAGTTGAATCTTAGCCCAATGCAGACATAGGTTCTACACCTTAGAGTCTGCATGAGGAACCCCAGACTCTTCCATCAAGGGTAGCATGTGTGGATGATATCCAAGGGTTGCATAAAACAGGGTGGTCCATTGGGTACTGTGATAGGAATTATTAAAGGTGAACTGAGATAGTGGTAGGAGATCCACCCAATTAGAATGTTGTGCATTGACATAGTGCCAAAGGTAGGTCTCAAGTATGGTTGGAGCTCTCTGTCTGACCATTTGTTTGAGGATGATAGGATGGGGAAAAGCATAACTCAATTCCGAGCCCTTTTGCAAAAGGCCTTCTAGAACTGTGAGACAAACTGGATACCTCAATCTGACAAGCTGCAGGGGAACCACATGCAGACAAGATATTTCCTTGATGAAGATATCAGCCAAGGAGAAAGCTGAAGGTAGCCCGTGGAGAGGAAGGAAATGAGTCCCCTTAGAGTACTGGTCAACCACCACTGTACAGCGTTTTAGACTCTGGGAGATAAACAATGAAGTCTATGGTCATTGAGATATTGATAGAGACCGGAGTAAACCGGCTTGTCAAGTTCTAGGACTTCTATTTTTAGCACAAGTGAGGCAGGCCTGAACATAGGCAGGGACAAAGGATGGCCATCAGAATCAACGGAAGTGAAGCTCCACAGTCTTCTGAATGCCTGGATGTCCAATATAGGGAGTATCATGAGCACAATGGAGAAGCTTAGTTCTGAAAGGTAAGTGAATGAATAGAAGACCCCGTTAGGGCCTATTGAGCACGCGCAATAGGCCCTTTGCCTGGAGATGATCTTCCACAGAACCCATCATACCTCAGAGTCCGAGGTATGTGGTTGATATCAGGAAGGAGATGGTGGAAGCAGTAGAGGGCACAGAACAGCAGAGTACTGTATAGGCATAAACTGAAGACTTCAGAGATTACTAATTAAGAAGGAGCAAACTACTAGTCTCTAGCAGTGGGAGTACAGGTAGGGCAGTCCACAGCAGAGTTCAGCAATACACAGTCAGTCTCTAGCAGAGGATGTACCAATATGAAAGCAGGAATAGAGAAAGATGCCGAGGCTACTAATAAGGAACACACAGCAGGCACTCACAGATATCAAGGGCAACTGGAAGTGGGGCTGTAGTCAGACGGGCTGGATCACAAGTCAGGAAACAACAGCAGACAGGTGGGGATTTGGACTGGCTGGATCAGAAGCCAGGAGATCAGCAGCACACAAGCAGAGGATCAAACAAGCCAGGAATCAGCAGCAGACAAGCGGAGGGTCAGACAAGCCAGATCAAAGCCAGAAATCAGCAGAAGACAAGCGGAGAGTCAGATAAGCAGCATCAAAACCAGGAATCAGCAGCAGACAAGCTGGATCGAAGTCAGGAATCATATAGTTAGAATAAAGTCAAAGTCAATCTCCACAGTGAAATGGTTCAGAAATACACTTGTGAACTGGTCAGTTCAACTCCAGGGAAGCTAGTTAATGGGATCCTACCTAATAGGGGATTATACAGCCATATATCAAAACATAAAAATAAAAAAGAAGTCTAAAAACCACGGGAATATTGCCAACTTGCTCTTTTGCTGAGGCAGGTCACTTGAAACTGAGGGGCAGGGAATAACATTGTAGGGAAGAGGGGAGTCTCCATCTGCCTTTTTTGAGGAGTCTACACCAGCCTTTTTAAATGCCCTGCCCTCTGGAGGAGGGAACTTTACCCCATGATTCCTGGGTTCCAAAATTGGTTTTAAGGAAAAATAGGACTACCCCCACTGCCATGGGTTCTGTGCACAGTTTAGAAAGTAAAGCTGGTTTAACGGATGCACTGAGTGCACACATGGTTGCAATTTACTGCACCTGCCAAAATGAAATGCCAGTGCGATGAGGAATTAGGGAGTAACGCTAAACAATGTGTCACACTCACAGGAAACTATTTCTGCTGCTCAAGTAGGTTACAGCAACAATCAAAAAGACTTGGACAAAGGCACTGCCAGGCTACACCTTTGGCACAAAAATATAAAGTCAAGCACATTGTTCAGTTATTTTACCTGCCCCTATGATGCAGATGGTTTACACCAGTTTTCTTTGTATATCAGCCTTATAGAATACAAAATAAGTAGCTAGGGAACCTGCAGGACTCCAAATCCACAAGAAGCCAATGACCAATTGAGGATGTTTGGCACTTTTGTACAATAAAAGCTGCAAGTTACCCAACCCAGGATTATAATTAACACTGGCTCTGACATCTATGTAGCAGATCTGGTTGTCATCTCTCTTAACACATATGATATTCTGACCTACAGAACCTGCACCATCTCTCAGACATACCTTCAGGCCCCGCTCATATCGTCTTGCCTTGGAGCTCTCGTTGGCTTGCTTGGCATTGCTGATTGCTGCCTTGTAGTTGCTGATTCGTTCCTCTAGAGTCTGTAGCAGCCCTCCAGCCCCAGCCTGCAGACAGAACACAGGAGTGCATTACTCTCACCACATTAAAATGTATTTTTCTGGTACAGCCCTGGTATGTGCTCTTATTATTCTGAATAATATTCAGCTTCAATCCTGTATAATGTGGTTTCAGGAACTATTATTACACCTTAACAAACTGTCAATAGTCACATAGAGGTGAATTGCTGTGATCAGTCATCAATGCACCCAGATATCATGCAGCTTGTCATAGTGGCTAGACGTGCTCAGCTCAATTTGCTTTAAAGGGTTAGTAATGCCCAAAATAAAGTTGATTCTATATGTTAGATTTTACAGAAATCAAAATAAAGTTGATTCTATATGTTAGATTTTAAAGAGATATGCTCCGCTAAAGTTCCCCTTCTCCTGATGTCACCTGTAAAGCTGACAGAAAGAGATCCATGTCGACCGACACGAGGAAGCTCTTCAGCAGAGCCGCAATAGTGCGATTTAAAAAGTGTGCTTGCAAACCAGACACACTTTGTAGACCGTTCCAAAGAAGTAATTCTTTTTAAATTGTTCTCTGTCGGCTCTGCTGAAGAGCTGCTTGTCTGTCCCAGGACCAGGAACTCCATATGTCAGCTTACAGCTGATGTCAGGAGAAGGGGAAGGAGAGGGGAAATTTAACAGAGGATATCTCTCAATCCATAAAGGTTTGAGAGATAGGACTTTTCCAAATACTTTATTTTTATTAAATCTAACATATAGAATCAACTTTATTTTGGGCATTACTAACCCTTTAAAATACACTACCATTCAAAAGAATTATATAATGATCATAAATCCCTTGAACGTTAGAGATATCACCAACACCCAAAGGGTTAAGAAAAAAATAATAATGTTAAATTGTAATGTATTAATCTCATATCAGGCATAAAAATACAGTTACAGCAGAGTCTTTTCTTCTTGATTAAAGAACATACATGTTGGCATCCATTCATAAAGGAAACCACCCCCCCTCAAAATTCCAAAATGTTATATAAAACCTGACATCGGGTCCATAAACTATCACTTGTAAGTACATCACTAAACTCTATTCCTGTAATCATCCCTCTAAAATATGTTGGCCCCTCTAGAACCCTTTCAGTGACAATGGGCAGTATGTATAAAAGTGGTGCAATTCTGTATGTACGTATAACTTTTTTGATATGGTGCCAGACAGTGCACGCAGCACCTTACAAAAGTAGTATATTACAATAAATGGGTTAAAATGAGTGTCACTGTCTTAGAAGCAATAGGTAAGAGGTCCCTGCCCCAAGGAGCGTACAGTCTAAATGGGTAACAGGAGACAGGCAGCAGGTATGAGGGTGTCAAGTGCTACTCCACAAAATAGGATTTCAGGTTTAAAGATGTAGGGGGATATTTCTAGACACAGGGAGAAACGTATGGCGTTTCAGAGTTAAGGAATGGAAAGAAGGGTGTTTATGGAGCAAAGGAGGTGACCGGGAACGTAAGTAGAGATGAGGGGAAGGCTGTAAGGAGGGTGCAGCAGTGTGGAGAAGGACTTAGTACGTGAAGAGATGATGCAAAATGAGCCATGTGAGATATCAAAGAATGATGTGAGCATGTTCTGCTTTTGGAGAGAGTGTGGTGATTAGCACAGCTGAGTTTAGGACAGATTGCAAAGGAGGACAGTTAGTAGTAAGTTACAGTAGTCTAAGCAGGATAAAATGAGGACATGCATAAAGCCCAGCGAAAGCTTGTGGAAATTTATGGAGGGAGTGAGAGGAAGCTGTGAAAGAAAGCTGGAGCAAGGAGTCAAAGACTGATGAGACGGTGAGGGTTAGATATGTTACTGTGGAGTAGTGTATTGTAGTATCCCTGGTTAGCTTTTGATAAAGCAGAAATTTAAAATGGATGAAATCTGCATGTGAGTGGGATCTCTTCCAGAGATGTTCCACAGGGAGAGTGCAAGGAAATAGGAAGTGGGAGTGAGAGTTAAGCAAGGGCCGTGGATTAACTTGACAAAACCGTTGTTGTTGCAGAGGAGCAAAGTAGGGAACAAACAAAAAGTACTGAAAATCTACATTGACTGAAATGAAGCTTTAACCCACTGAATGCTACAGAGGACTCAAATTGCTTTTGAAAAGCATTGCAAATCTCTCTAGTTAAAATCCCATTTAAATAAATGGGAATTTGTATTTGTTCCTCATTGCGCAGTTGTCTTGCCCCAGAATTGCCTGCTTTACTTTTATACTTAAAGGCCAAAATCCTGTGATCTCTATCAGGGATTAAATTATCAGAATACGAGGGGGTTGTGACACACTCTCAAAAATACGTCCTCAGGATCCCACTTGGAGAATCATTCCACTCTCCTGCCCCTCACAGCATATTACTGTAGCTCAAATTAATTAGATTTTTAAACCAAAACTATTTATGAATAGTCATCAGTAGGTGTTCCTGTTACTTTATATAGTGAACTACAGCCAAGGAGCAGAAGTTCTCAAACTTTTGTTGTTTACACTAAGCTGTAATTTCTCTAATATGACCCCTCACCAGAATTCCCCTATCTCCAACCTTCTAGATACCACAGCAATGACCTTGTATAAACCTGCACATTAAAGGGGTAGTAATGTTTCACAAAAACAGTAGCTCCAGCTAATCTTCAGAGTATATGAGCCAAGTTCAAGAGTAATTGAATGATAAAGTATCCCCCTGCCCCTTTTATCTAGTTTAAGCCACCTCACCCTCAGATGTGGAATCTGGTCCACAGACCAGACAGGTCACAGCAAGGGACAATCTTCTTCCTGTGAGAACAATGAAAGCCCTGCCCCCCTTGACAGGTTTTCCTTTATCTTAACTAAATATTGTCCCTCTCTATGATCCACCGGACAGTGTTCTGAGGTGAGTGATGTAACATCAGTAAAAGGGGCAGGAGGAGGATACTTTTCTCATTCAATCACTCTTACAACTCTGACAGTAATGAAATAACACTCTCCATGGCCCAAATACTATGAAGATTAATTGGAGCTGCTTTCATTGTGAAACATTACAATCCCTTAAGGTCCTCTGTGTATTTTAAGCTTACTTAATGTTCTAAGCACAAAAAATGAGAGTATGTTATAAGTTTGGCATATTGTGAGCTATTATGTGTACTAAACATGTTACAAAAGCACAAAGTAATAGTGTTTTCACCTTCTCGTTTGGAACCAAAACTCAAACTTTTAGTCCCTTTGTATTCTAAAGAGAAATCATGCAAAATCAAATGCAGAATCAAAATCAAAATCAAATGCAGGTGAAAGCTAGTTGGTACTGGTAACAAGTCTAAACCAGTGGCTGCAGGGTTCCAGTGAGAACCTCCATCTGGTGTACAGAGCTCCCCAGAAAACTTCAGATGGCTCCAGGATGAGTCCCTACTTATTAACCCCTTAACGACCCTTGACAGTCATGGCACGTCATGGATTGTTTTGCGCTAACGACCCATGACGTGCCAGGACCGTCATGGAATTCTGGGATCCCTGCGCGGCTGCACACCGTTCTAGGAGCCCGGACCCGGATACAACAAAAAAAATAAATAAAAAATGGTCTGTGGTCCTTAAGTGACAGCCGCGTCCTTAAGGGGTGAAGATAATAAGGACACCTTCATTAGAAGGTGTTAGTGACCCTTTAAATTAAAACGTACTGGGTAGCAGTTACCAGATAATTATTTTCTTAAAAGGGCCCAGATTGACCCCTTGAGGACCAGAGGGCTGAGCAATACATTGCTAACCAATGCATAACACACCCCTCTTTGGTCCTCAAGGGTTAAGAGAGAATGTAACAACAGAAAACAAAATTTCAAATGTTCAATTCAACACAAAACCATTGATAGTCACAGAATCAAACAGACAATGATTCCTCAGACTTGTTTACCTATCCTCCATTACTTAATTGAAAACTTAACCTCCTAATAATACCCCTTACCCCCAAACACACACCTTACCATAGCCATAAAATCCAAATGGCCACAATGAATGTCACCCTTGTTTCTTGGTTCAGGAGATAAAATGTTCAATCAGTTCTGGATGTGCTTGCCCTAGAAATGGACATGAGTTTGTCTAACAGGACACTTAGTCCTCAATCTCCTCCCACTGCAGCACTGAAATCACATGGAGGTTCATGATTCTCTCAACATGACATCAAACACTGAATGATGGTATCACCTCTTGAACCAAGGTACATGGCCAAACACATATGGGCCATTAGGATTTTCTGTCCATAGTAAGTATGGGTTACTATTAGGCATTGGGGCTCTATGTTCAAATGAGAAGTGGAGAAATTGTGAAGCAAAACAACAAAGTCCCAAACTCCCATTCATGAAATTGGGGATTTTAACCCCTTGAACGCTAGAGAGGTTTCCAAAGCATTGCTTTAGCACATTTAAATCAAAAGGAAATTTTATTTGGATGGTGCAATTGATTTGATCCTGAATTGTTCCACTTTACTTTTGAACATGAGGCCCATCATTAGGGTTGCACCGATACCGATACTGGTATCGGTGCCGATACCAGCATTTGCGCGAGTACTTGGTATCACAACCTGAACCAAATGCCAAATACCCAACACTAAGACACCCACACCATAACCAGAGCCACAAAGCAAACCACTAAGATAACATCACAATCAGAACCATATGTCATATACACAGAATCCAAGATACCCTCAAGAAAGAGCAAATAACGACCCTAGATACCCAAACCCAGAGCACATATGCCATGCCAACTGCCACGTTACCTACACTACAACATGATTTATATAAACAAGCCCCAGACCCCACTGCCAAAACAGGTGTATATATAACCAACACCCCCAGATTCAGACAAAAAATGGCCATCCCTCCCAAAACATCCATACAGAGCAGTTTAAGCCATATATTCACTCTCTCAGACAAACTCATATAACCCATATAACCACCCACACATCCAGCACCAGTTCCATTGCTGGAGGCGTGTGAAAGCACCTTGCTGTTTTGAAGCATGATCTAAATGACTAAAGCGATATTGAGACAGCAGCAAACCATCTCCCTCTTCCCCTCTGGATTTAGTATTTAGGTCAGCTGCAGATCCAGAGGCAAATCTCAGTAAAGCAGTGTGCTATTAAACACTGTGAAAATCTCCATCCAGGTTCCAGCAAGCTGCGCACATCATAGTACCTCCCTGCAGAATGAACTGTGTATAGGTGAAGCAAGCTCTAGGAAAGGATGAGTGGTGGAAAAATAAAAAGAACCTCAAAACACAGGAAAGACTCTGGGAGGGAGCACTGCAGGAGAACAGTGTACACTCTGTGTTAGGATGAAGGGAGTGGTCATCACTGAGCGTGTAAGGGTATGTTTACAAGTTCTGAATCTACTGACTCCTCATATAAACCATACTTTTATTTCTAAAGGAAACGCTTCTTTTCAAATCTACATTCAATGCAAATGAACCCTTTGAGTGCCAGAGGGATATTCAGCTCATTACAAAGCAATGCATTGGGGATCCTCCTGTTACTCAAAGGAGTAAATTAATTTTTGGTGTGTAATACAAAGTTCATCACTTACTGTGCACTGACCACCCATCTGCCACTTAAAGGATTAACATCTTGTGTGTTACAGCTGTTTGAAACACTGAGTTCAGCACTAACAAGTGATTTTGGGCACTGTTCTGGCACTCCAAGGGTTAAACTGGATGACTGTGCCAGATCAGTTTGTTACACAAAGCCCAACAATGACTAGGGCACTGGGCACCTGTCTGGCACCCAAAGTGTTAAACTGAACGTCTTGTGTACTAGAATGGTTTGTAATATGAAGAACAGCATTAACTTGGTTAAGGTTATCATTACAAAGGCATTATACTGCTGCATGCCAAAGGAGTGAGTCCTGCATTGCTCACCAATTTGGCACTCAAAGAATTCATTTTCAAATCATATTTGTACTATAAAACAATACTATAATCTAATAGCAATAATAAAAATTGTTAAGGCCGATGTAGTGTTAACCCAGTATAGAGAGATGAGTGTATCATAGGAAGACAGAAATACTGAAAGACGTTGTGACTGAAACAATTAGGAATGAAGAAAAGAAATATATATTTATATATAGACAAATATACAGGGCTCAAAATTTCCACTTGCCACTAGCCAATGGTGAGTGAAAATTTAGCCCTGGCGAATAGAAATTCATCCCTGGTGGGTATGCTATGGCTTGCAGTGGCGAGTAACTTTTCAGGTCTGGCTAGTAGCAAAGGACTTAAAATTAAGCCCTGATTATATATATTATATTATATAATTTATTTGTGTGTGGTGTGTGTGTGTGTGTGTGTGTGTTTTCTTGGCGTTGAACAAATAAAGTATTTAGTTGTTTAAGCCCTGAGAGTGCTTGCCTTTCGTGTTGGAGATTATTATATATATATATATATATATAATATATATATTTTTTTTTTTTTTTTTTAATTTATTTATTTATTTATTTATTTTAATTATTATTAAATTTTTTTTCAAGGTTTATCCTTCTGAGTAAAATAACGGTACTCCTGATGCTGTGAAAAAAGTTTTTATGGTCATTTTGTGTGCAGTACTTCCATGGCCTGAAATGTTAAGGTGGTGCTGTTGCAACAGTAATTTATGGACAGATTCCGTCAGTGACAATTACCCTTCATAGGCTCCTAATGTTAGGCCATGGAGGTACTGCACAGAAAACACGCCAGTCTGAGCCACAATAACGTTTGACTAAAACTTCTCTTAGCACTAGGAGTAACCTTGTTTTACTTAACAGGATAAACTCTGCAAGATATGTAGTTATTTTCCATATTATATTATACTATCCGCTTAAGAAAAACAAAAATTAAAAAGTAGTGATATAACCCCTTATACACCCACGGCATATCTGACGTCTCTGGCACTCACAGTCAATTTGGAGAGCCGCCAGCGAGCCTTATGTACTAAGAAGAATTGAGAACATTTTGGAGCAAACAGACTGCACTGGAGGTAACAAATGAAAATTCACCCAATTCCTAATGATTTAAATGGCTGTTTTAAGTCCTTGAATGCTGGCGATCTCCAAGCCATTACAAAACAAATCTCTGTAGACCTCTCAAGTGTTAAAATAACATTTAAATCAACTGACAATTTTATTGGTCTGCTATGATGCGGTTTGTTTTATTGCTTAGAGCTCCAACTGTTGAGGGGTGGTGCCTCAGCTGTGCTTGCCACACCCAAATTCTTACTTGTGGGTGTGGCAAGAGCAATCTCAATATCCCTGTCCAATTTTATTCCCATTTACAGGCTATTATTGCTAGCATAGGTTATGATTTAATCCCTTAGATGCAATGTCTTGATAAGCAATGAGTTGGAGATCTCTCTATCAATAAGGGGTTAAAGCTGGGTGAAGAGCACCAAGAGTGCCTTGCCTAGGGGGGCAACTGGGAAGCAAATCCAGCCCTGTCCTTAGTTAAACCCTTGCAGCAGTTAAGGATCACGGAACATTTTGGTTGTTTTGCGCATTCGATTCAGGGGTCTTGAATTTCATGACATGCCAGGACCGTCACTGGTCCTTAAGTGTAGAACCGCCTTGACTGTCTTGGCATGTCATGGGTCCTTAATAGGTTAAGACGCTTCTGTGCTAATAGATTGGCAGTTTCCAGAAAGAGAATCTCTGTGTCATATGGAAATTGGCAAGGAAAATAAAATAGAAACAAAAAATATTCTATTTACCAAAGGTTAAACAACCAGGCTGATGTACTAAGAATACATAGGATAATTTTTCAGTAAATCACATGTATCGAAGTAGAGAAATAAAGTTGCCCATAAACTTAAATGGGGCCTTTAAACCCTTCTTCAAGGCTTTGTATTCTAATAAGTCCATGCAATAAGATCTCTCAGGCTGGAGTGATGTTAGTGAATAGGCTCCAATGTCCATAGAATAACACATTTGTTGGAAAGTTTCACACTGAAGAAGTCATCTCCACTTTATCAGACCTTAGTTCATAGAGTATATCAGTCTCAAGACCATTAGAGAACATTGCTTCATGTGAAACGGCACAAGATTACTACATCTACATATCACTCATCTCCAAATGGAATAGCTATGATTAAAGGAAATGGCTACCTTGTAAACAAAGAAGTCTTAAAAGAACATTTTCACCTTAAATGAAACTGTGATATAAACACTGAATAAGTCTAGTCTACTTTTACATAAACCCTATGTAGTCATCAATTCATGCTTTATGTAGCTTCCCTTACCCCATTAATACAGCAAGCTTCATAGGGTGACTCAAAAGTAAAAGCACAGTATTGTATGTAAACTCAGAGAACAGGAAAAACTAATTTCTGCATAGGACAGTAGTTAGTAATCTCACATGAACATAATACCGTACATAATGCCATTCATTACAAGTTGACAAGCAAAAAACAAAACAGTTACTGTAGAGAACAGATGACACGTATACTAGAAAGCAAGAAAGCCTGCTTAGAGTTTGATTTTATGTCTCTAGAACTCATTTTTGTTTTAGTAAAAATAACGCTGCACCACTTAAATAAATGTATTTTCTACAAAAATCTGAATATATCATATCACATTCCCCTGATATCATTGTTCTGCGCGGCTGTTATGCAGGTCCAACTCTTCATGAAACATTGAAAGTGCAACCCCATTGGTTGGAGTATATGTGCTATTGGATATTACAAGTATAATGATAATCTGTAAACATAAAACAAACCTGCACTCCTCCAGTCTAATTGTGAATAGTGGGCCCTGTATTAGGCATGTATAATATGAGGTTTTAGTGCCCACATTTTTGGTCAAAAAAGAGGTATAAGCTTGCTAGCCCTGTCAAGGTCCTCAAGTATATGGCAAGTACCTACTCTAAACACCTGAAAACCCTATCTAAATTGAAAATAAAAAAAATAAAAATTATAAATAGCCACTGAAGAAATGTTATTATACATGCCTAATACAGGGCACACTAGTCACAATTAGACTGAAGGAGCGCAGGTTTGTTGTTTGTTTTGTGTTTGAACTTTGGGCTTTTGTCTGATGTTTGGGGGACTGGAGAACCCTCTCATTCCTTGCTGCACACTTCAGTAATCCCATTACTTTCACTGTTCACTTTATACAAATTTTATTAAATATATATATTTTACTATACACTAAGGTGAGTTAGTGCTGTGAGCTATTTTTCGCTATATAATGATAATCTGTGCCATTGAGTGGATGGGACTAGTTATTACACAATTATAGGATTATGTATTAAACTATATGAGATTTATGTATAGGTCAGCCAAGCATTAAATGCTGGAGCGATACTGTGTTGAGATATGTCTGGTATGGATTATGTGTATATCAGGGGGATGTTACATGATATAGTTCAATTTTAGCAGATAATAAAAGTATATATTTTTTGCTATTTAATTGGTGCAGGGTCATCTTTTGCTTTTTTTGGATAGTTTATTGAGGGCAAGCGGTGCCTCCTCTTTTGATTTGATTTTAATTTAATTTTTATTTAATATTTAAAGTTAAATATCCTATAGCAGTTTCCAATGTGTTGATCCACATTGTGTTGGAAACCACTCTTGTGTTCAATGGATTAAACAGTCCAGTTAACTCAAATGGAATGTTACTTCTGATGAACTTACTCCAGGATTGCTATTCTTGTTTTCTGAACACTGGCTTTCATTTTCTTTGGTTCAGGTGTGGAAAAAAAAAAACTTTTTCAAGCCAGACAAAATTCTTACGTGCCAACAATAATATTTAGGTGTGACTGTGCACAGATGTAAATGAAATACTCCCAAAATATAGGAGCTAGAAGTAAAATTTTTGAAGCTCTGGCTCCCATGCTCCCGAGATATTTCCACCACTGCTATGGTTAACTAATTTGGAAAATGCCCTTTTATCAGATCTGATCCCCTGGGAGTACAATGGGGGATTGAAGAGAGACCTCAGGTGTTTCCCCCCAGGGGAGGGAGAGAGAGGGACAGAAGCAGAGAGACATGGAAATTGTGTGCACACACATGACATTTGTGGATGCTAAACCCAAATGTGTGGGTTGCATTCCAGCTTCCTGCCCCCTCCTCCCATTTCAACTGACACAGGCCATTTTGGGACAGCACAATGCAGTCCCAAGATTTTTAACAAGTTGTTCCTATAGGAACAGACTTATTACAACACTATAATCTCCCTTAAAGGGATAGTAAACCCCCCCCCCCCGAACGTGACGCCAAGTGCGAGCAATCATGGAAACATACTTAACTCCCTCAGTCCCATCTCTCAAACCTCTATGGTTTGAGAGATGTAAGACAAGAAAGACCTCCACTTCCTCCCCCTTCTCATGCACCCGCTGTATAGCGGACGTCATGAGATCCTGCTTTCAGCACCAGACGGAGGCTATGCAGGAGCGCTGTCATCTAGATATCTCTGTATTATTACTTCATCGGTATGGTCTAAAATGTGTGCCTGGCTTGCAAGCACATGTTGTAGACAATTCCGATGAAGTAATTATAAGGAGATATCTAGATGACAGAGCTCCTGCAGAGCCGCCGTAAGTCGGCCGACCGGATTCTGCCTCTGACAGCTTAACAGCTCGTCAGGCAGAAAGGGGAGGGAGCAGAGGTCTTTCTTGTCTTACATCTCTCAAACCATAAAGGTTTGAGATATGGGACTAAGAGAGTTAAGTATGTTTCCATGATTGCTTGCATTTGGCGTCACGTTGTTCGGGGGGGTTACTATCTCTTTAATCAGTCCTACAGTCACATGATCCAACAACTCAGGACATAATTATTGGTCACTAAATACTTTGTTATTATGAAGGCAGACTTGATTTTCAAAATGTAAATAAATATTCTCAGTAACACCTATGAAGGTGAAGGCAAAAAAAAAAAAAAATAGGTTAAGACAAATAATTTAATTAATTTAAATAAATTAACTGAAAATAATTAAACCCTTTCTGAAATGTTTGCAACACACAAGTTTCTATGAGAATCCAGTATAATTTTTCCAAATTAAAGGAAACAATCAAGCAGTAACTAAGTCAGGAAGAGGGGTTAATACAGTGTATAGTCTACTTTAACCAGTCTTTTTCTTTTGTATCGAATACAGTCATAGATTTTGTGCAGGTCATTTTTTTTTCATGCATCACAATCACAAATGCGAAGAACTTCTAAATGCCCAATAACTTTTTTGTCAATTTCATATTGTATCTTTCTGCCTAGCGTATCCTCACATACATCAAGCAAGTAAATATCAATGATTATTCGTAAATCAGCAAATATATATATGAAGGATCCTTGTGATTTGGAGACCGAAAAGCTTATCACAGGGGTAAGGCAACAGAAGGCCTAAAGTGCCCCTAGGAGGCAAGTATGACGAACACGCAGCCCTATGCATGCTAGACTGCAGATGCCACACTCTCTTTTTTTTTTTTTAATAATAATACAACATTCCTGCGGCCACCTCCCATCAGTCAACATTTCATGTCCGGTGGTCCAGCCACCTCCAGCACATAACTGTATATCAGGACTATCAGATAATATATGTGTGGTTCTATGATTACTAGTGGACAGTTGAACAAGACTGGATGTACAACAGTGCATGTGCCAGTCTGTGACTACCAGTGGAAAATGGAGCAAGGCTGGGTATCAGAGAGTGTATCTGCTGTTCGGTGGCTACAAGTGGATAGTAAAATAAAGCAGAGGTGTCACGTGGCCTGTGAGTGGTTCTGGAAATACCAGTGGAATAAGGCTGAGGTGTAAGACAGTTTCAAAGCACCCAGGATACATTAGATCAGGGCTCAAAATTTCCACTCACCACTAGCCAATGGCGAGTGAAAATTTAACCCTGGCGAGTAGAAATTCAGCCCTGGTGGGTATGCTATGGCTTGCAGTGGAGAGTAACTTTTCAGGTCTGGCTAGTAGCAAAGGACTTCAAATTATAAGCCCAGCATTAGATTATAAGAGAGAGAGAGAGAGAGAGCGAGAGAGAGAGAGAGAGAGCGAGAGAGAGAGAGAGATAGAGTGAGTGAGTGAGAGAGACAGAGAGTGAGTGAGTGAGTGTGAGTGAGTGAGAGTGAGAGAGTGCGCGAGAGAGAGTGCGCGAGAGAGAGTGCGCGAGAGAGAGTGCGCGAGAGAGAGTGCGCGAGAGAGAGTGAGCGAGCGAGCGAGCGAGAGCGAGCGAGTATGAGTGAGTGAGTGAGTGTGAGTGAGTGAGTGAGTGTTATCTCAAAACATGCACTGTTAGTGGCACTTAACCCCTTTGAGTGCCAGAGATGCATTGAATACCTCTTTGGCACTCACAGGGTTAATACCTGGTGTTGGCTACTTCAGACTTATCAGATACACTGCTCTCCCTGCATTTTCATAGATTGAGGTGTTATAGAAATAGTGTTTCACTTTGAAGTTGTGTTTTCCTAATGATGGTTGAAAATCTAGAGATACATCAACACTAAACTAAGTTCAGCAGATATGACACAGCTGGATAAAAAAAATGCATCAAAGATAATGAGAATACACTCCGTTTTCTAAGTTAACCAAGTCTAAATTTTTGGGAATACTTTACTTTTACCACCTTGAGTGCCAGAGACTGCTACTAATGTATTGATCATCATTTTGACACTCAAAAGATTAAAGGGATAGTAATGTTTCACAAAAACAGCAGCTCCATTTAATCTTCATAGTATCTGGGCCATGGAGAGTGTTTTTCAATACTGTCAGAGTTGTAGTTCAAGAGTAATTGAATGATAAAGTATCCCCCCTTCTTCCCCTTTGCCTAGTGTAAGCCACTCCCCTCAGATGTGGAATCTGGTTACTTGACCAGACAGCTCGTAGCGAGGGACACTCTTCTGGCTTGAAGGAAGAGGCCAGGTTTATCCTTATGCTAACAGAAGATTATCCCTTGCTGTAATCCATCCAGACGGTCTTGCTGTGCAGCTTTTACATAGGTAAAAGGGGCAGAAGGGGGACACTTCCATGATTCAACTGGAACTACACATGGTAGAGAATGATAATAATACTCTACATGACCCACAAACTACAAAGAATAATCTGAGCTGTATTTATTTTGAAACATAACTATCCTTTTAAGGAAATTTCCGTATAACGGCTACCAGGCACTACCTGTTTTTGCTGCTTTTGTTGTGCTACTGGAGAAATAAGTTGCTGATCAGGCTCTGCAGGTTCCTGTTGATCAGGTGAATATAGCTCTGCTTCCTGGCTGTCACAATGTGATGTCTCTGTCTCCACCTCCTCCTCTTCACACACCACTTCCTGCAGCTCGGCCTGCACAGACAAACACAAAACAAACACAGTGAAAATAGACCTATGGGATGCAGCAAAACTAGTGCAAATACCCTCATTACTGTACTGGGGAGCAACATGAACACCTACCCTTATATATATATACTTAGCACAGGGTGCCGTAACTGGTCCTCAAGTCTTCTGACTAAGAATAAGTAGGTTAATCAGTGGCTTATTCATTTTGACTCAAAAAGGAGAATCCTGAAATATTGGACCTTGATTATAGAACAGAAAAGCCCCGACTTAACCCATTCAAAGAGTTGTATGAAGAAAGGCATGTTGCTGACAAAATATGAATAGCCATGGGTTTTCAACCCTTGTTTTCCCTATGACTAACCCCATATGGGACAGGTAACAATAGTTACCAATAGATCTTCATCCTCCTCCAAGTCTTCATCATCCTCATCCTCACCATCCAAGTCTTTCATGCAGTCCTGTGCCATCTTCTCTATGTGTTCCATAGGGAGTGGATCTGTACAGACAAATTAAGGTGCCTAATTAAAGAATCTAAGACAAATGTATACAGACATAAAGGATCTTAAAAACAAAAGCAATTATGGGTAATCCTGTTTCACATGTACACTCGGTAATGTTATGCAGAAATTTGAATGCAGCAGTACAGCTGTTAGTGTATGCTTAGAGGCATTGAGAACATCGTCCGAGACCCAAGAGCCTAGTTTAGCCCACTGGCAGTATTTTATCTGCTTACCTTAGCTCCTGTTCGCACTAGCTACATCTTCTTAACTTCTTGGATGCTTGAGACATCTCTAAAAATATTGTACAAGAAAGTCACAGCTGTGGTGATTTTCTCTCTTTCACATAAACCAACATACTGTTGTGATAATGTTATCCATTCAATGATGTAGATTTCTCCACTTCATTGCAAAGTAATGCATTAGAGATGTCTCAAGCATCCAAGAAGTTAATAAGATGTAGCTAGTGTGAACAGGAGCTAAGGTTAACAGACAAAATACTGCCAGTGGGCTAAACTTGGCCCTTGGGTCTAGGAGGATGTTCTCAATGCTTCTAAGCGCACACTACACTAACAGCTGTGCTGCTGCAAAGAGGGGGAAAAAACATGTATCACTCTATTTGCAGAGGAAAAGTGACACATTTATAAACATTGTGCTCAAATCTAATACTATGTATTACTCATCTCATACACAGCCAGTGATCAAGTCCAGCAGCACCCTCTGTCATTTTCTCACTCATCACACCTAAACATCTCTCCCACTGCTCTCTCTATATTACTAATCAGGAAGGGTTGACAGCAAAAGCACTACAGAGTAAATCACAGAGCAGTGGGCCGGATGCACACAAGAAAAAAAGAAGAAGAGCAATTCTGGAGAAAACCAACTGCACCATGGATATAAATGCATTCCTAAAACTCCCATTGATTTGTATGTAGCATTAACCCTTTGAGTGCTAGAGAAGATCTCCAACACATTGCTTCATATTCTGTTGGTGACCTTTCTAACATTCAAGCTGTTAAAATCCCATTTAAATCAACATGAGCTTTCATGTGTCCCCTAAGGTGCAGTTGGCTGGCATTAGAATTGCTATTCTAACAAATCACAGGGTCGGTGCGTACAATTTTTAACCATGCACTCAGGCAAAAGTAGCATGGAAAGCCCACCTATTTCTAATATATACACAAATAATGTGCTTTGTTCTGTACTTGTCTCGATACAGTGTAATCAGAGATGAGTCCCTCAGGCTAAACAACTGCCCATCCATGGGCTAATGAATGGGTGAGAAAGACTATGCGGCCATAATAATCTAATTCTCCAATGTAGAGTTATCTGTTCAATGGTGCTAATCCTGAAGTGGAAAGAACAACTTTATCTGGAACTACAGCATTTTCTTTGCAGTCTTAGAAAGTAAACATAAGGAAGAAGATGTACTGTTTTGTGGGGACAGCAGAGGGTGTAATACCCTACTCCACCACTATTCTGCAATACATTGAGGCTGATGCAATGATGGGTCAATCCAACAGCACTATAAAGACCAAACAAAATGTCCACATCGACCCTTGTGGCTGAGAACGATGAGAACCGCAAAACAAAACTCATCAGCATAAGGCATGGGGCCAGAAGTGCAGCTATTCTGGGGTAAACCACCTGCACCACAGGGGACAACTAAAAATCCCCACTGGCTTAAATGGGTTTTTTAACCCTTTTAATGGCAGGGTGGCCTCCATCACATTGCTTCTAAATGTGTTGGAGACCTCCCTATCATTAAAGGGATTAAAAACCCTATTGAGATCAATAAGGATTTTATTTGTTCCCTACACTGCCCCAGAATTTCTCCACTTTTGACTTTGTGCATTTGGCTATTTAAAGTGATAGTAATGTCTAAAAAAAACTTTTTTTGCATTTAGAAGAGCTCAAAAAGCTGATCTAAATGCAAAAAAACGTATCTCTCAAACTGCTATGGTTTAAGAGATACGGGCGTTTGAAGTTTGATTTCTCCTACTGACAGCTGTAAAGCTGTCAGCAGGAGATTCGTGTCGGTCGACACTGTGGTGCTTGAGAAGTGCCGGGATCTCGTTACTTACACGGAATCCCTTCACTGGAATGGTCTAAAACATGTGCCTAGTGTTCAGGCACATGTTTTAGACCATTCCAATAAAGGGATTCTGTGTAAGTAACGAGATCCCGGCACTTCTCAAGCGCCACAGTGTCGACCGACACGAATCTCCTGCTGACAGCTTTACAGCTGTCAGTAGGAGAAATCAATCTTCAAACGCCCGTATCTCTTAAACCATAGCAGTTTGAGAGATACGTTTTTTTGCATTTAGATCAGCTTTTTGAGCTCTTCTAAATGCAAAAAAGTTTTTTTTAGACATTACTATCACTTTAAGACATAAGAACAGGAAGCAGCTCCCAGATCTAGTGAACAAGTGACTGGATCACTTACCTTTAGCCTTTTTCTTTGGCTTTGCTGTTGCTTTCCCCCCTGTCAGAGCTGCTAGCTCAGCTTCCAGGTCTCCATCATCAGGGTCATCTGGAATGCCAAGCATCATGTCCTCGGGACTGAAATCTACAAACAGCCCGAGCTGGGCCAGAGAGCCATGTGGAGGAAAGGTCACTATAAGCATGTCCAGGAAGTGATACCTGTGACGAGTACATACTCTGGATACTCTGAGGTCATCAAAGGTCTATATGCTCCTACACTGCCAAACTATTGTGCTAATATGCATAAAGGATCACTAAAATTTTATTATGGGGAAAAAACATACTACAGAACCTCTCCTGCTGAGTAAAACAAAGGTACTCCCATAGATGGGAGACACCTCATTCAAAGGTTACTACAGTTTAAACTGTAACAAAGTAATGGAGCTGTTACTAGCAGATTCAATGCTGAACTATAGCCATAGATCCACTCTCCCATAAAATGCAACAGAATATTTGGACACCAAATTAACTGTCTGGGCACCCACTCGATGGCACTGCTGCTTATAGTTTAATATAAAAACAGGTTTCATTTTTAGAACTTTGGAACAAGCCGAAGTAACCTTCATTTTCTCAAGGAAAACATTTACAATGTTTTTTTCCTCCCATAATAAAAGTTTACTGCTCCTTTAAGAGTATCAAAATCAAAGTAGCAGATTATGTTAAGTGGCTCAAACAAATAGACAAACCTTTTAGTGCCAGAGGGTTAGGCAATGCATTGTGGAGCAATGTGCTGCATACCCTTTGGCAATCAAAGGGTTAAAAAACAAGGCCAAAGTGTAAACACCATTTGAGGCTATAGAAAAAAGTGGGGGATGGACAAAAAAGCTGCTTTCAAATTGCATTGAAAGTTTGATACCCTGGCAGAATGTTTGTAAGGGCAGTATGAGAATCTAGTATTACATGGATGGCAAATAGCTGGAGATCTGTCAAGCATCTAATGCAAGATCTTTAAATGGGGTTTAAGGATGGTTTGGGGCAACAGGGACATTCATTTGACACTCTGATACACAGCTGAAAGTATTACAATATCATGTTGCTCCAACTTTCCCCAATCAACACATCAAGAAAATACTGTATTTTAGTGCTGAGCAATCATATGAGCCAGTACCAAATGGGCACAAAACATAAGATAAATGAACTGGACAGCTCTTCTGAGTAAAAAGAAAATAAAAACATAAAAAATCTATTACAAATGTATACAATTGAACAGATCTTTTTATTGTTTGTTTGTTTTTTCGACTCATTAAATGAACTCTAACACACACGCACTCTCATCAACTTACAATACTTTAAAGTGATAGTAATGTCTAAAAATAACTTTTTTGCATTTAGAAGAGCTCAAAAAGCTGATCTAAATGCAAAAAACCGTATCTCTCAAACCGCTATGGTTTAAGAGATACGGACGTTTGAAGTTTGATTTCTCCTACTGACAGCAGTAAAGCTGTCAGCAGGAGATTCGTGTCGGTCGACACTGTGGCGCTTGAGAAGTGCCGGGATCTCGTTACTTACACGGAATCCCTTCACTGGAATGGTCTAAAACATGTGCCTGAACACTAGGCACATGTTTTAGACCATTCCATTGAAGGGATTCCGTGTAAGTAACGAGATCCTGGCACTTCTCAAGCGCCTCCGTGTCGACCGACACAAATCTCCTGCTGACAGCTTTACAGCTGTCAGTAGGAGAAATCAAACTTCAAACGCCCGTATCTCTTAAACCATAGCGGTTTGAGAGATACGTTTTTTTGCATTTAGATCAGCTTTTTGAGCTCTTCTAAATGCAAAAAAGTTTTTTGTAGACATTACTAACACTTTAAAGAGGTACAATTACAGTGAAACCTGACTGCACCATAACAGGGAAGTGTAAGCTACAAACAGCAGCACTCCCAGAACCACACGAGTATAGTAGAAACAACAACAGTTTACACGCAAATATATAAACATATCTTTACTGTACTGTAGTTGCTTTCACCCCTTAACAATCAAGGACGTACATGTAAGTCATGGGTGAATGCCCCTAAAGGACCCATGACGTACATGTACGTCATGAATTTAGCGGCTGCATGCCGTTCGGGGAGCCCTGAATAGGATTTTAAAAAAATGCTCTGCGGTCCTTAAGTGCCAGCCACGTGCATGTGCGCCGGTCCTTAAGGGGGTAAAAAAAATAAAATAAATTAAAAAAAAAATAAAAGTAATTTGTACCTTTCTAGCTCAGAACAATATGGAGAATTATGACAGTTGGTTTCACAGCAGATAGAAGGTTGATCCAGGGAAATATCTGACTAACATTTGGAGTCAGGAAGGATTTTTTTTAACCCACTTGAGATTTAATCGTAATTGGCTTCAACGTTTGTTTGTTTTTTTGTGATTTCCACTGGATCAAAAGGGGTGATGTGACATGGGCTGAACGTGTGTCTTTCTTTCCATCTCAACAAGTATGTTACTATGTAAAATAATACACAAATACAATTAAAACAATGAATATTTAATAGCTTCAACCATGCACCCGATGATGGCCATCAGATGCCACTTGGCTGACAATTTAGCCAAATTTTCAGCAAAGTCGGGTTTCTTTACCTTTACCTTTTTAGCAGCCTAAATTGTATACAGGTTTATAATTTTGGGCGCACTGTAATTCTTCTTTTTAAACCTTTGAGTGCCAGAGGGGTACGCAACGCACTTGAAAGCAATGTGTTACGTACCCATCTGACACTCAAAGGGTTAAGATAATTGCAAATGCCCTTTTATTCAATTTTAACTCTTTGACTGATATAGTGGTCTGCAACATATTGAAAAGCAATGCCTTGGTGACCTCTCTAACATTTAAATGGTTAAAACGGAACTTTCATATGATTAACATAGCACCGCAAATAATCGTTACATTAGCGATATCCACAGACTTATACTTTAAAAATAAAACTAATTGCTGCATTAACTTAAAAGAACCTTTTAACCAGGCAGGCACCGGCTGGGATCTTGCAGGAGGCTCTCTGTGCTCCTGAGCTGTCAATCCCTTCCGGTGACATATGGCACAGTGGCAGTCAGCTCACCAATTGTGGAGTTGAAGAGGACAGACCGCGCAGATGCAGGGATGCCGGCTCTGCAAGATGTCTGCACTGTTCCCCGGTGCCTGCCTGGTTAAAAGGATCTTTTTTTGCAATTAGTTTTATTTTCAAGTATAAGTCTGTGGATATCGCTAATGTAACTATCATTTGCTGCATTATGTTAATCATATGAAAGTTCCGCTTTAAAAAGCCCCAATTAAATCAGTGGGGGTTTCCTGAATTTTCATTTCAAACCTATGATTGCTCCTCTTTAGCTTGATGAATAAGGGCCACTGTTGTGTACCTGCTTTGCAGCAGCAGCTCCGCGGCCCTTGGCCTGGGCATTCTTTTTGCCAGGTCTCCTCCCCAGCATTACAGCTCATGGACGCACTGCCCGTCACAGTGTCTTCTGGGACTAACGTATATATGACAAAATCACTGAAATGAAAGATGGGTATTAGCAACAATATAGACTATATGCTAGGACACGTACTTTAACCCTTTGAGTGCCAAAGTGGTACGTAATGCATTGCAAAGCAATGTGGTCGTACCCCTCTGGCACTCAAAGGGATAAATATTCAACAGCAGGTCCCCTAAGAGTGAAGGTTTCCATTTTCTCCTCACATGACCACAGGTGGGTCAATCCTGGGCACACTCATTCTGAAGGATTTTCCTGCGTTATCTACATTCACTTGTGTTTAATTGAGGATTTACTAATAACATTCCCTAGGGAGCTAGCACTTAAGGATATGTTTGAGCTGCCTTGGTCAATAGCAGTAAGCCTTTGAGATTCACGTGCTGTAAGGCATCTTCCAGCCTCAGAAGCAGGGCTGGCGCCACCCATAGGCAAGGTATGCGCCAGACTAGGTCGCACATGTACTGGGGGCGCAGGCATGCAGCAGAGAAGAGCTGCGTCCGCACGCACCACTCAGGGAACCGCAACACAGTCAGGTCTGTGTCGCTACTGCTCTCCCTCATCCCTGTCGGCTCTTTAGTAATGCAGAGCGCACTGGGAGTCATGATCTCCCGGCGCACTCTGCATTACTGAAGAGAAGACTGCGCTGGAGCACCAGCGGCTACAGGTATGTGATGGGGGCAAGTTGGAGGTGATGGGGGCAAGTTGGAGCTGATGGGGGGGGCAAGTTGGAGCTGTGGGGGCAAAGTGGAGCTGATAGGGGGCAAAGTGGAGCTGGTGGGGCCAACTGGAGCTGGTGGGGGCAAGGTGGAGCTGATGGGGGGCAAAGTGAAGCTGATAGGGGGCAAAGTGAAGCTGATAGGGGGCAAGTTGGAGCTGGTGGGAGGCATCTCTTACAGGCATCTCCAGACCAGGGGCAGAGAGAGGACAATCATGAAAAGAGGTGGGGTATAAGTAGGCAGGCTATAAAGGGCTGGGGCACAAGGGGCGGAGCCAAATGGGCAGAAAAATTAGGTTCTGCCTAGGGTGGCAAAAATCCTTGCACCAGCCCTGCTCAGAAGGCATCTCTTGTCAGAGCAAATGTTTCTATATATCCAAAGAATGCTGGCCTGTATAGACATACGGTACCTCTAAATCACAATGGATTTTGTCAGTTTAAGCACATCTGAAATTTTACTAGAAATATTAGTAGGAAGATTTGACCTGTTAATTAATAAACAACAGTGAGAATCCCCTCCTCATTGAACAAAACCACTAAGTCAAAGTGGGAAATATGTTTTATATTTGTAAAGGCTTACATCTAAAAAGTAAAGCTACCACAGCTTTTCACAATTTGGAGGTTGATGTACTAAGAAAAGATGGTGCAATTCTGTACCTTTAGTGACAAATTTCCATTGATTTTAACAAGGCTTTTGAACACGTGCTTTGGAGATCTCCTTGGCTTTCTAAGAGTTAAAAGTCCAATTTAAATCAATGAGAATTTTGGGAATTTGTATTTGTTCCATATGGTGCAGAATAAAAAAGGGTATGCTTTTGGTGAAAAGAAACAGAAGATCAACACTTTGAGTGCAATTCAATAGTCTCCTGTACAGCAGTATACCGTACAGATATTAGGCTCTCCTGTGGTTTACTGTGCAGGTAGTATTGTACTAGCTCTACCCTCCAGTAGTACACTGTACAGTCACCAGAGGTCTAATGTGCAGGTAATATTCTCCTGTATTATACTATACAATCATCTGTGAAATACAGTACAGTTAATACTACAGTATTCAGCAACGGTAATTCTCTCTGATACCATCTTCACCAGTATACAGTACACTTTAATTCACCCAAAGAGAACTGTGTTCAGGTAATATTCCGCTTTCGGCATATACTATACAAATGACATAACTACACAGATACTGTATGAGTACATAGCACTGATAGAATTCAGTATATTGCAGTATAAAGTTCAAATACAGATGAGACATTAATACATCTAGTTCGGGGAGGGTGCAAATTCGATCCACAAGGACCACCGACAGGCCAGGATTTTCCTGATTATACATAGGCGAGTTAATCAGTGGCTCGTTCATTTTGACTGGCCCACCTGTGCTCACATAGAGACATTATTAAATCTTGGACTGTTGGTAGCACTTTAGAAACGAGCTTGTCACCCCTGAGCTAGTTCATTATGAAGACTCACCTGCCTGGGACTCGTGTCTGCACCAGAAGGAGGATGCGTACGGTAGAAACCTGCTGTGTGCCAGGGAGGTAGAAGTGGCTTTAGAGGTACAATGAGGCAGGTGTGGACTGTATTGCAGGAGGCTATTATGAAGGATTATGGTGCTTTATAAAGGGAATGGGTTCTTATCCTAAGTGATAAGGCAATGGGATTTCAGTAAAGGAGATTTCGAGCTCCTCTTGTAATATAATGTGCAGATATTAGTACGTTCCTCTACTGAAGGCTACTGTAGGAGGTCCCGGAAGCAGAGAGTGCTGTCAGACAGCACGTGACTGTGAGCAGTGCGCATGCTCCGGGAAGCTCCTCAGGTCCTGTGACTATCTGCAGGAATGTGTCATTCGGTCCCCAACTGTCAGCTATAGGGGTTTACGTGCATAAGAACGAAGTGGGGATGATGAGGTGATATGTGTAATCCTACAATCACTGATACTGGATAGTCCGACGCAACCATGCACTGTGGCCTGACCGTATAATGGTAAACAGCGAAACATTACCATCCACTAGTGCAGTAGTACAATGCTGCGATTATAATAGGGAGGTTTGTTACTGGTATACGATCTGTGAAAAAGACAGAATACTTTCTGACAGGTATTGTGATTCAAGCAAAATACAACCTGTGCTAAATAAGCACTGTGCTGATGGAATGAAAGGAAATACAAACAAAAACGCAGAGAAGGAACTGCTGATTTCGAAAGTACGAAAACCCCCAGATATAATGCATTTGGTTTGCCCCAGTATTACCCAGTGTGACATAGGTGGTGTACATGTACTAGACTTGTGTGAATCGGTTTGGCCAAATTTGGAATTCAGAAGAATAAGGGTAATTCGGCGTCATTCTTGCCGGATGAATGGCAATGTCAGTTCGTTTTTAACCTCTTTAAGGACCAGATGATGTGCTATGACCGTCACGGTTCTTATACCCTTAACCCCTTAAGGACCCATGACGGTCCTGGACCATAATGGGTTGTTATACCCTTAAGGACCCATGACGGTCCTGGACCGTCATGGAATTCCGGGCTCCCCGCATGGCTGCACGCCATTCGGGAAGTCCGGAATTGGATCGCATAAAAAAAAATGCTCCGTGGTCCTTAAGGGACTGCAAAGTATGCATGCGGCCGGTCCTTAATGGGTTAAGGACCGGTGGCGGTCATAGCACATCACGTACTTTTCACTTACAGTGCTCTACCAGGAGCGCTGTAAGTAAAAAATGGGGCCGAAAAATGACCGCTCCAAGACTAGAGTGATCTCTCCTAGGCCCCTAAGTGGCGCGTTGGTATGCGTAACAGGTCACGTGTACTGGCGCGTCGGCAAGGATCAAAGCGGTCTTTAAGGGAACCTTCCCTGGACCGTTGGTCCTTAAGGGGTTAAAGACCCGAATCCGAACAGTCCTGGTCCGAAATTTCAGTGCAAAATTCAGATGACGACTTCCCGTGCCCGTGCTCACTAGTTTCATTTCATGATGGGGGTCCTCTCTAGTCTAATTAGCTTCTTCGTTGCATGATGGGGTTTGGGCTAATGACACAGACACCCAGACAGCCTGCATTTCCTGTTAGCCCATTGTGGAGCTCAGAGAGAAGAAGCAGAGAGAGAGAGAGTGTCCAGAGATAAGCGATTTTACGTGCCAGTCTAGTACCTTATTGCCACTGTCAGGAGCTGGGTTTTTTTATTAACTTACACAGCCAATCTGACAGTTGTTGTTTAGGCAGGATTTGTGTAAATAATTTCCAGAGTGACACAGCCAGTGTGCCATTTGTGTAGACAGGCTGGCATCCAGCAAAAGAGCCTTATTGCCACCACAGGCCATCTTTGTTCCTTTTTAAAAGAAAGACATTAGGGATTTGTGTAAATAATTTCCAGAGTGAAAAAAAGCCAGTGTGCCATTTATGTAGTCAGGCAGGCATCAAACAAAAGTGCCTTATTGTCACCGCAAGTCATCTTTGTTCCTGTTTAAAAGAAAAACAGTAGGGATTTGTGTAAATAATTTCCAGAGTGACACAGCCAGTGTACCATTTGTGTAGGCAGGCTGGCATCCAGCAAGAGTGCCTTATTGCCACAGCAAGTCATCTTTGTTCCTGTTTAACCCCTTAACGACCCTTGACGGTCATAGTACGTCAAGGGTCGATTTGACTTAACGACCGATGATGTACTATGACCGTCATCGAGTTCCGGGCTCCCCCGCAGCTGCACGCCGTTCGGGGTGTCCGGAACGCAACGGAGCAAAAAAATTTTTTGCTCCGTGGTCGTTGAGTCGCGTCTTCGGCCGGATTTCCCGGTCCTTAAGGGGTTAAAACAAAAACAGTAGGGATTTGTGTAAATAATTTCCAGAGTGACACAGCCAGTGTGCCATTTGTGTAGGCAGGCAGGCATCCAGCAAGAGTGCCTTATTGCCACAGCAAGTCATCTTTGTTCCTGTTTAAAAAAAGATGTTAGGGATTTGTGTAAATAGTTTCCAGAGCGACACAGCCAGTGTGCCATTTGTGAGGCAGGCAGGCATCCAGCAAAAGTGCCTTATTGCCACAGCAAGTCATCTTTGCTCCTGTTTAAAAAAAGACATTAGGGACTTGTGTAAATAATTTCCAGAGTGACACAGCTGGTGTGCCATTTGTGTAGGCAGGCAGGCATCCATCAAAAGTGCCTTAACTGAGGTGTGCCGCTGATCCATTACCTCAGCATGGAGGAGGAAAGTCATCTTTGTTCCTGTTTACCTTACTTTGTTCCTGTGAACTTCACCACTGACTTATGGAGTGCTCCGAGTGGCCAGCATGGCTTTCTGTCATTGACGGCGCATTGGTGACAGCCCAATGTCTTGCAAGACACATCTTTACCGACAACAAGTTCAGGTGCAGTAGCTAAGCAGGCAGGGCACTGCTGTTTCCTCCTCCATGCTGAGTTAATGATCAGCAGCACACCTCAGATAACATTTGCAAAGCACTGCAGAACACGGTGGCTAGGGGAGCAGGCAGGCACACATGGGGTTTGTGGTTACTGACGGTGCAGCTAACATGATAAAGGCTCTCCGGGATGGCAGATTTGTGGGTGTTTGCTGCTCAGCACATCTACAGTGTTGCTGTCATCCTGAGTCCTCCCTGCACCAGTAATCCTCAGTTTTGTAGTCTAACTCTATTCTAACAAAAGTCTTATATCTATCTACTGAGTCCTGCTCCAGTGTTCTATAGTGTTGCTAACATGACAAAGGCTCTCTGGGATGGCATAATTGTTGGTGTTCGCTGCTCAGCACATCTACAGTGTTGCGGTCACCCTGAGTCTGCCCTGCACTAGTCATCCTCACTTTTGTGGTCTAACTCTATTCTAACTAAAGTCATATATTTATCTACTGAGTCCTGCTTGCGCCAGTCAGCCTCAGTTTTGTAGTCTAACTCTATTCTAACAAAAGTCGTATATTTATCTACTGAGTCCTGCCTGCTCCAGTCATCCTCAGTTTTGTAGTCTAACTGTATTCTAACAAAATTTGTATATCTATCTACTGAGTCCTGCCTGCTCCAGTGTTCTGTAGTTTTCTGAAGATTTTAATAAGATCTCCTCTTCGTCATCTTTTCTCTAGAGTAAATAAACAAAGTTCGTCTAGACATTCCTCATACATCAAGTCTTCCATTCCCTTAATTTTGTTACTCTTTGCTGTTCTCGCTCCAGTTCTAGAATATCCTTTTTAAGAACTGGTGCCCAAAACTGCACTGCAAAGTCGAGGTGAGGTCTTACCAATGATTTGTACAGTGGCAAAATTATGTTATCCACTCTTGCTTCAATACCCCTTTTTATGCTTGACCTATCTAAGGGCAGCTTTTTTTTCAGGGATTTTAGCATGAAAAAGCAACATTGCCTTATATTCGGGGTAGCCCTTTATTCGGATTGCTTGAGAAATGAGAAGAAAATCCCATCTGCCTCCTGCCACATCAACTGCCGGTCAGTGGGTGGGAGAGAGAAGTGCTATTAAATACAGTGGTCCAGGGAAGGGGTGGTTCTTGGTGATAACAGTTATGGAGGTAGTTGATAGGCTTCCTGGAAGAGGCAAGTTTTCAGGAAGCATCTGAAGACTGGGGGACGGAATTCCGGAGCTCAGGTGCAGCATGGGAGAAGTCCTGTAGGTGGCATATGAGCTGTTGAGAAGAGAAGGTAACATGCAGAGTGAAGATGGCGAGTGGGAGCGTATTTGGAAATGAGAGATGAAATATATGGAGGTGCAGTATAGTAAGGGCTCTGTAAGTTAGCACCAGAATTTTGGATTTAATTCTATATGATAATGGGAGCCAGTGTAGGTATTTGCAGAGAGGAGTGGTATTAGAGAAGCAATGAGCAAGGTAGATCAGTCTTGCAGCTGATTTCATTACAGACTGTAGTGGGGTTAGTAGGGTGAGCTGAAGGCCAATTAGCAGTAAGTTACAGTAGTCAAGACAGGACATGATGAGTGTTTGATGAGTGAGACATTATAAACATACTTTCATAAAGAAGAATCAAAAATCCAGTTGCCAAACACAAAACCTAGAACCTTCTCTCCTCAAACCTGCTATACATATTAAAGTGGGTTACTAAGTGTATTATTATGCATGTTTAATGTTCAAGTAAATCCTGACTTCTGATATCAAATGTATGTTGATTTTTAACCCCTTAACGTCCGGCGGTCGTGGGACGTTTCCGTCCCATAAGGATCGCATTGAACCACGTGGACGCGCCGGTACACGTGACCTGTTGCGTGTATCAGCACGTCACTATGAGGCCTGATAGAGATCGCTCCGATCTTGGAGCAGTCAATTTCAGGCCCTATTTTTACTTACAGCACTCCCGGTAGAGCGCTGTAAGTAAAAAGTACGTGACGTACTATGACCGTCATCGGTCCTTGAGTATTTCAAGGACCGTGACGGTCATAGTACGGCACAAGTCGTTAAGGGGTTAAGGACTCATTCAGTTCAAGTTAAATGGGGATTTTTAAGATTCAAATTCACATGCACACAAGCTGACACAAGAAATACAGATTTAATTATATCAAATGAAGTGTTTCTTAGCTTTGGTTAATAGTTAATGCTCACAGAAGTCAACAAGATGAATTAAAGGAACCATATTTCTCTGCAATACCAAGGAGATCCCTTAGCAACAGCTGCCCTCCAGCTGCTCTTGGTAGTTACAATGGTGCTGGATTTCTCTAGAAGTCACAGGGGATGTGATCTTTGAGTGTGGTGCTAGTAATATTTATGTCTCATGGGCGGTGTCTCCAATAACACTAAACTCTATGGTTGTGCAGGTAAAAATTAAGTAAACACTCCCAACTTCATTATATGGGTAAATGTGTGGTATGCCTGAAGAGGAGACCTAGTTGTTTTGAAAGCTTGGTTCCAAAGCCACTCAGTAAGCCAATAAAAAGGTATAGTTTTTACTAGTCTCCTACAACTTCTCCATAAGCATCTAACATAAACACACCCCAAATAAGTATAACATTTAACATAAGCATGTATATGGATGCCCTGGATTTCATCTTAAACTTCTAGCAAAAGGGGATGCATAAATTGAATAAACCATCATAAGAGTATCTAGCTACAAACCTTATGTAAGGTAATTCTTCCTGTCACTGTTACACAGAAGAGAAAATGGGGGGGGGGGGGGGCTTGAACTAACGTTGTAGCACTTGCCACATTTAGGTACAGACACAGAAACGGTCAGCACAAGCTGTGTGGGGCTTTTCTCCTAACTCTCCAGCTAGCTGTCAGGCAGTTCTACACACACATGCACACATAAGTCTGTTGATTGCAAACCATGTATATTAAGTGAACCCTTTAATACCCACAGGCAGAGCCATACACTGATTAGAAACTATCTCCTTTCTTTTCTGCTGCTCTACAGCCATGGGCTGCCCCCCAGCAGTTGCCTTTCCTATTTCTCACCTGAGAAAAGAGCATTGCAGATGCAGATGTACTCAAGGATCAGTCAGAAAAAAGCCTTTGCTACTATATGGGTGACTAGAACCATAGCTGTTGAGGGTAGTGGGAGGAGCTTTTAGGCATGGTCCATTTGAAAGCTTGTAAAGAGGACACTGTTCTTTCTGTTTCTAAGATTCATGAGGCTGATGCATGCCTTGCTGAGGCTACATCACTGCCAAATCCCATTTGACAAGTTCTTAGCACTTTCTGTTGCAGCAAGATGTGGTTAAAGATTTGGTCAGCAGTCCAGACTTCTAAGGAGTTTTTAATCTCTCTCCCATTCATGGGCAAGCAGCTTTTTGGGCCAAACTGGAGTGTATCCTTTTAAAACGTTGCGTTTTAAATAACATGCTGCTGCACACCGCATTAAACAAGTCGCTTGAATGAAATGGTGACATGTGAATCTCGCCTTGTACATAAGAGCGAGATTCTTATGTCGCCTCCTTAAAAGTCGCACAGCACAGACACTGTAACATAACCCTTTGAGTGCCAGAAGTATGTGTGTGCAGCCGCACAATATTTAAAACGTTTTCTTCAATAATGTCTGTTCCCATCTTATCTTCCTCCACCATACACTGGATCTATAACTTTTTGATGCCATAGCCGACAGGAACCAGCCTATCAACTATCCTAATGCATTGGACATTGTTCTGGCACTCAATGGGTTAAGGCTTTGGGTGCCACTTACATTTTAAACCTACTCTGTGGCTTGTGTAAACAGTCACAAAGCAGTAAGAAAAAAAGAGTTCTCTTGTGTCTCAGATACAAGCCATCTGTGTTATCTAAGCAACAGTGTGACTCCAAAGTTCAAACACTATGTAGATTTTTTTTTTTTTTGCCCAGGCAATCTACTAAAAAGTGGTCATTTCTTTAACCCTTTGAGTGCCAGAGGGGTATGCAATGCGTTGTGTACCCCTCTGGCACTCAAAGGGTTAAGCACAATCAATGGAAGATTACAACCAGTGGCTCTCCAACCACAGTTAGACTACAACTCCCATCAACCACAGTCGTTTGGCTGTGGATGATAAACCGTTGGACTACAACTCCCATCAACCACAGCTGATTGGCTATTGGATTGGATATGTAGTATAACTGCTGGGGAGCCACTTGTTGTCAATTCGTGATATACAACACAAAATCTAAATTTTCTTTTTACAACAAATAATGTATTGTGCAGGCATGGTCGTCATGCAAAAATATATACATGGTTTTCAATCAGTAGGCGGAATCCCAGTACATAATTGGATTTCAGCCATTTTGCATAAAATGCAAGTGAGCACATGGCACAGATCCTTTGGAACTGATATTGTTATATCTATGACCGAATTACCCAAAAATAGAAAATGTCATCATCTTTATAAAAAGCTATCATTCCTCTTAGGACTGACAGAACCAGAGCTGCAGCTCCTACCTGTGTTTTACTGGGCTTTATTGAAGTATCACTGACTGTACAAAGTGTGTTTGTTATCGGACTGACTATCCAGCACACGTTAGACAAAACTATTCCATTGTAAAAAAAAAATTATACATCACAATTTACTAAAAAAATAAACAGACTCGGAGTTCTCTGGCACCTAACAGGTTAAAGTTTCTTGCTCTAACACACTTTTATGGTTTATATAGTGGTTCAGCTTGCCAAGAGCTGGATACTGTGAAAGTGGAACGACCACCGCAAAAAAAAACTTGCACTCCAATAATTCCCCATCTGTTGACTAGCTGCTCAGTAGAGCTAGTTGCCAGAATTATTACCACATTAAGGAGAATTATCCATTGTCCTCGGGCTGACAGGCAGGACGGAGAGCAGACATATTTCCATAGTGACATCTGCGCACCCTTTTGGAGCCGAATGGCTCCTAGCAATGCCTCCTAGAGCTGGCTGGGACTGACAGCGCAGGCGCGCAGACGTCACTATGGAAATATGTCTGCGCTCCGTCCTTCCTGTCAGCCCAGGAACAATGGATAACTCTCCTTAACGTGGTAATAATTCTGGCGACTAGAGCTACTGAGCAGCTAGTCGCCAGATGGGAAGTATTGGGGAGCAAGTGTTTTAGCGGTGGTAGTTCCACTTGAAGAATTGCATGGGAATGCTGTAAGGTGTTGTAAGCGCGTTCACGCTAACCTTTTACCAGGGAACTGGCTGCTCTGTGCCCCGTTCAGCAGCCGGTCCCCTTGGCGTTCCGGATACTGTTCTTGGGCTGTGCGGGTTCTTGCGCATTGCTTTGGCTCCCTCTGCTGGGCGGCTGAGTCAGGCGCGCATCACTGGGGATTCCTTGAGTGACGTGCGCGGCTCTTAAAGTGACAGTGCTCGACCTTCCAGGGGTGGAGCTTAGAGTACTTAAACTGCCTGGACACTAACTTATTTGCCCTTTCGTGGTGTCCAGTGCAGTTGGCTTGCATTTGTGCATAACTTGGTTGGTCTGACGACCCATTCTGGTGCCAACCTTTGGTTTGTCTGACTACCCGCTCTGTGTATAACCCTGGCTTGGCTGACAATCCTCCTGGAGTGGACCTGCAACTCTGGTAGACTAACTCCTCTGTGTATGACATTTGGCCTGGCTGACTATCCGTCTTGGTACTGACTTGTGGCTCTGTCCAACCACCAGCTCTGTGTATGACCCTGGTTAGTCTGATACCTATCTGGTACGACCTGCGGCTCTAGTTTACGTATTTGCTCCTTGGGGGTTCCTATTTGACTATCCACTTTGGCGTCACCTGGGGTTGTCCACTGCGCACCCAGCATACCAACGCTTCAGTGGATAACTGGCCTTTTCTGGATCCTTGGCTGTTCAGGTGCGGACCTGTACACAGTAGCCTTTCTCTTGTACCTTGTCTGTTCAGGTGCGGACCTGTGGAGCTGTAGCCTTTCTCAGGAATGTTGTAGGTACAGGTGCGGACCTGAGGCAGCTTATCTCCATCCTGTCTTCTGGAGCTCAGCTCGGTAGCTCCATAGCAGCACTAACCTTCCTTATGTCTGCTATATTGTATTGTGTTCTTGCTGTTGCCGTTCTATTTGTAAGTGCATATCCTAATAAAGAGTGTGTTACCTACAGTATTGGTCCGCTTGTCATTATTGAGTCTATGACAGGTGTGCCAAAGAGGTGATAACTAAGACATTGAGCCAAGACATAGAGAAGCAATGCTTGGAGGAATGTTTAACCTTTGAGTGCCACAGACACCTAAAATATGAGCACTTATTGAAAGTATGTTCCATGGCTTGGCTTTTAACCCTGAGATATCAGAACGTCTCCCTTTCATGCTTGTAACATTTTGATCTCGCTGTTCTGAACCAGACAACATTGTGACCTTGCTTTTCTAAACTCGCTGTTCTGAAGGTAGCATTTTTAATGAGCCTTTTTGTTGGGCGCCCATAGAGGGCGACATTTCAACAGGGACCTGAACTAGAGAAGGTTAATAGCCATGCTACTTGGGGCAAGAGTTCTTTGTTGCCTCAAGTTACCCCCAAGCATTCCTCCTTTACACACAAAATTTGTGGCTTTTGTTACCCCATCCAGTATGTGTATGCAACCAGGGCTTCCATTTCTGCTGCAAGCCAAGCATGCCTTTCCCTGAAATTCAAGCAGCCTAATGGAAGGTAAACTGCCTGCCCAAAACCCCCCAGTTAACAAGTCTACCTCCACATTACATGGGTCCACCTCTGGCAATCTGAGTTAGTTTGCATTTTTTTTTCACAATACGTGGACTCTCTCCATGATGGACCAGTGGGTGTTAGGGGTGATTTCAGAAGGTTAAGGCACAGATTTCAATTCTCTTTCACCTTGTTGCTACTGAGTGCCCTGCTCCTACAGAGAGGTAACCTGGACAGGTCCTGTTTTTCACTCTTAAGTCGCCAAGAAGCTATCAGAGAATCTCAAACTGCTGGAAGTAATGGTTGCCGTTGCGCGAGTTAACTTGCGTGCGCATGCCCTCTAGTGTGCGCATCCTTAAGTGCATAATTTAACAGAGCAGAGCAGTGCAAGAAAACAGGACTTGAAAAGCCTCCGTCTGAACTGTATTTGTGAAGTCCACTGGAGACACCTGAATGGAGACTTTGGTATCAGAGTACTGACCATCAAAAAATTTGTCCTTTTGTGTTTTTGGAGTGAAGCGTTGCTGAATGACGGTCCTCCGTGTGGAGACAGATATAACTTATCCATAGGTGCTTTCGTCAGATTGCCTGATATCAGCTGTCTGACCATCATTACAGTGAGTGCATTTTCATTTTTATATATAATTTATTGGTATATGTATAGTATTACATTATTGGGTGCCTTTTTGTTCTTTTTTTATTTTTCATCTAAGCTTGGAGTTTCTAACCGCTCAGGGAGATCATGTTTTGTGAGAGCTGCCCTAGACCCGGTGAAGTGCCATATAGGCTACTGCGTCTGATGGCAGTTCATATCCTCAGGTGTTTGCTTGCTGAATTTGGTGTATATCATTGTTCAGCCAATCATCTTGTGAGTACCCACCTTTGGTTGTTGGTGGTGGCCATTGGTTTTCATATTGATCCCGCACAGGGGCGCCCGTTGTTTTTTCGCCCATCCCTTCTTCTATTTCTATAATACTAAGCTGTACACCCAGGGAATCAAAGAGGCATCCACATCAATCACAGTGAGGACTCTAGATTGTCATCTTCTGCCTCTTTTCTTCTGTTTTTTCTTGCGATTCCTTGCCTGTTTTTTTTTTTGTTTGGTTCTTTTTTTTGCCGGTTCCTGGTTCTCCACCTTGCTTTGTTCTCTGAGCCTTTTTCAAGCTCCAGTACCTCAGTTCTGCGCACAATCAAAGAGTTCCAGTTCAAGACCTATAGTTCCTGTCTTGTTGCAGTGTGTTTTCCTGTCTTGACCCAGCTTTTTTTTTCAACTTGTCTCCTGTTTATGATTTGGTACTGTGCTTATCTGATATCCTGTTACTGGCTTTGGGTTCTTTGTTCAATTATTCTTCCTTCTGCTGCCTAGTACCAACCTCGGCTCTGTTGTTTGATCATTCTTCTGTCTGCTGCCTTGTACTGCTTATCCTTCCTGATACCGACCTGGTTAGTCTTTGTACCCAACTTCTTCTACCCTTGTGGTCTCTGACTCCATTTTCCTCCAGTTGTGCTCTGACCTTCAGTGGGACTTTGACCATCAGTTGTATCCTGAATTGGGGGAGGGGTGTCGTCAATCTGTCAAAGCTAAGTACCAGAACAGTCTTACTTTAAGGGAATATTAGGATCCGAGTGCGGGAGGTCGGAAACAAGTCAGATAGATTTCAGTTTGACTACCGGTGCTCTGAGATGAAGTCAGCGAATAGTAGTTCGAGGTGAAGTCAGAGAATATAGTTTGACTCCCAGGGCTTCAAGGTGAAGTCGTAAGATAGTAATTCGACTACCCCAACCCTTGACTTGTCTAATAGCCTGAAGACGATGGTCTCAGAGGCTACAACAAACGACGTCCTTGACAAGTCGGACAGGCAGGGAGTCGAACAAACGCCAGTTCACACCCTCAACTAGTCAGAGGTCCCAAGGCGGTCGTTGAAGTACCGACGACGATGCCCTTGACTAAATCAGAAGGCCTGAGGTATGAATCGACAGTAGGATAACTGACAAGGTATTTAGCGGGCACATTACTCACAGGTAGGTGAAAGCTGAAGGGACTCCTGTTGCGAGCCGGAACCTGCTGCAGACTAGGTGAAGGTCGAATACAAGGAGAGGACAAGACAAGCTGAGGTCGGCACCAAACAGGTGGCAGAAGAACCAAGGGATGAGACAGTGACGAAGTCGGAGAACAAGCCTGGTCAAAGTCAAAGAAGTGAATAACCCAAATCAGCAGGTGGGAAGCAAGGTCAGGACACGCCAAAAACACTGGATATCAGGAGCTGCTACTCAGATATGCAGCACGAAAATTGAGCACAGGTAATATGACAGAGCAGGTAGATAAAGGAGTGGTGTCCAATGAGAAGAAGGGGACATAGGTGAGGAGGAGTGACACAAACATTCTGTCTCTCTCCAACTATTCTGGTGTCGCCATAGTCTCTTTGGTCAAACCTCGGCTGATCCAGCCTACGTGTTCAATGTCCAGTCTAACTCCAAGCTACAGCATTCCTGTTCAACAAATGTCTACAGGTACTGCAGGGAGTCTGTGTTCTGTTAAAAAGAAAAATAGAAAAAGAGGAGGTGCTCATAGGATTAATACGTTCTTGCACAGAGATATACAAATAAAATATTGCACTTATATTATAAAGTGACCTCTTTTAGATATATAGGCAAGTGGGGGATATTGTTCTGCCCACCAAGTAGTTCAATGGCTAGCCAGCTTGTCCCCAAATCAAGACCTTCAAAGATAAAAGGAAACAAAGACAGGAAAAAGAAAACGCTTTTCCAGCAAAATGGTGTACAATCCAAATAGTAATAATGGATACAAGTAATCTTGTACTAACAATTGGTATTTCACCATACTCCATATTCTAGATGAGGCCTAACCAAGGATTTATACAGAGGTAGGATAATATTAGCATCCCTTGCTTTTACACCTTTTTTTATGCAGGTTAGTACCCTATTTGCTCTTGCAGCAGCTAAGTGACTCTGCACACTGCTGTGAAGCCTATCGTCTATCAGTGCTCCTAAATCTTTCTCTAATGAAGATTCCCCAAGTTGTTTCCCATTTAGAGTATATGTTGCAAGTTTGTTTCTACAGCCCAAATACATAACCTTACATTTATCTACATTAAATGACATCTGCCACTTTTCTGCCCATTCACTTAGTTTATCTAAATCCTTCTGCAGAGAAAAACCATCCAGCTCTGTATTTCCTTACGTAGCTTAGTGTCATCAGCAAAGATTGAGATGCTACTTTCAATTCCCACTTCTAGATCATTAATAAAAAATTAAAAAGCATTGGTCCCAGAACTGAACCCTGCTCCATCTCACTTATAACCTTAGACCAATTTGAAAAAGTTCTATTTACAACAACTCTCTGCCATCTATCATTTAACCAGTTCTCAATCCATGTACAGATAACACCGCCCAAACTGAAGCCTTTTAATTTATGCAGTAACCTGTTGTGAGGCACTGTCTAAAAGGCTTTTGCAAAATCCAAGCATACTACATCAACAGCAATTCTCCTGTCCAAATTACAACTTACTCTTTCATAAAATGCAAGTAAATTAGTCTGATATGATCTATTCTTCATGAAACCATGCTGATTCCTACTAATGAAATTGTTGAAGTTCTGAATACTGTCAGTTAATAACCCTTCTAGTAGCTTACCCACTATGGAAGTCAAGTTCATAGGTCCATAATTTCCTGGTTTGGATCTTGCTCCCTTTTTAAACAATGGAACTACATCAGCTTTCCTCCAATCACAGGGCACTATGCCTGATGAAAGTGAATCAATAAATATTAAGTATAATGGTTTTGCTATTACTGAACTACGTTCCTTAAGTACCCTTGGGTGTATACCGTCCGGTCCAGGCGCTTTATTCACTAGAACCCTTTCCAGTCTCTTTTGGACCTTGTCCTCAGTAAGACATGTAGCTAATGGAGGAAATTCCATGGTTCTGTCCATTTTCCCATAGCCTGTCACTGCTGCCTCCTTTGTATATACTGAAGCAAAGAATGTTCCCTTACTTGTACATTGTTTATCATATCAGAATTGTTTGAGTGCACTAGGTTAAGAAAGGCCTCTTTTCTAGTTGGCTTCTCTACTAGTTGGGACATAAAATTATCATTTATCATATCATATTTCCCTTTGTTATGCCAGAAGTCATATTGCTCCAGTCAATTTCAGAATAGTTGAAATCTCCCATTATAATTACCTTTGCTGACCTTGAAGCCTTTTCCATTTGCAGTAAATATTGGGTTTCCTCCAACTCCCCAATATTAGGTGGCTTGTAGCAAATCCCCACCAATATCTTTTTATTATGTGTGCCCCCAGTGTGTATTTCAACCCAAAACTCCTCTACCTTTTCATTGGACCCTTCATTTATATCTTCCCTTAAACTAGGTTTTGAGGCCCACTTTACATATAGGCATACCCCTCCTCCCCTTTTATTAACCCTGTCCCTCCTAAAAAGTGAATAACCCTCTAGATTGACTGCTAAGTCAAATGTATCATCTAACCAGATTTCAGACACTCCAATCAGATCAAACTGCTCATGTGTTGCAATCATTTGTAGTTCCCCCATCTTACCAGCCAGATGATGAGCATTTGCATGCATACATTTTATAATTTTGCCATTCTTAAAGATTTCATTTTTTGTCAAATGTATTTGTCTTTTATCAGGCTGTAATAATGGCAACTCCCTATTAGATGAACTAGCCCATTCCCCCTCTCCACCCCCATGCCCCTTTTCTAATCCCATTTCCTCAATTACACTATCTTCCCCAGCCTGTGTTGCAGCTCTCTCACCCCCCCTTTCTAGTTTAAAGTCTCCTCCAGCCCTCTAACCACCCTATTGCCCAGCACCGTGGCACCCCTTCCCCTAAGGTGCAATCCATCACTATTATAAAGATTGCCCCCAAGGGAAAAGGCTGCCCAGGGCTCAAGGAACCCAAACCCCTCCTGCTTACACCAAGTCTTTAGCCACGCATTTAACTCCCTAATCTCCCATTGCCTTTCTAATGTAGCACGTGGCACAGGTAGTATTTCAGAAAATACTACCTTAGAGGTCCTCTGCTTAAGCTTATATCCTAAGTCCCTGAAATCCTTCTCAATGGACCTCCATTTTCCTCTGACTTTGTCATTAGTACCAACATGTACCATGACAGCCGGGTCATGCCCAGCCCCTCCCAACAATCTATCAACCCAATCAGCCACATGTCGAACCCAAGCTCCTGGGAGACAGCAAACTGTACGATTGTGGCGATCTTGGCAACATATTACCCTGTCTTCCTAATAATAGAATCCCCTACCACCAACATCTGTCTAGGTCTTCCTGAGTCCCGGATCCCATCCATGCTAGAGGGGCTGTTCTCTCAGCTGTTAGAGAGAACAGTCTTCTCCAGCAAAGCATTCCTGTGTCAACATCCCCAACATCATTACTCAATGTAGCAAATCTGTTAGGGTTAGTAAACACAGGAGTGTCCTCCCTATTCCTCTGCCCACCCCCTTGCTATGTCTAACTGTAACCCATCTGGCTACCTGCTCTTTCTTTGTGCAGTCTCCACCTCCAGAACTACCTACCACCGCTTCCTGCTGCTCAGTCAGCAGAACCCTCTCAAGATTGGCCGTCTCTCTCAATGTTGCAACTTGCCCTTCCAGATCTCTAATACGAGCTTCCAGAGAGACCACTTGCTCACATCTGCCACAGTGGTATGCACCCTGGAACAGTTGTTCCAGGTGTGCAAACATATGGCAGCTTGTGCACAGAGTTAAATGGACAATCATGCCAGTTACCACAAGCTAAAAAGGCAGGCAGGAAGGAAAAAAATAGCTGCACAATAAGGTTGATAAATGTGTACCCCTGCGTAATGCCCTGTATTTGATTTCCCCTGTTATTTAAATTCCCTCACTTACCACACTTCTGCACTTATACACTGATGCAAGATTCACATGTTCAAGTATTCACTGTGCATCTGCTATTTAAGCCAGGAATCCACCAATTACAAACACAGCAATTAGCCACTCCCACCACACTGCAATTATTTTCTTGTATCACAGCAAAGGGAGGGAAACCCCCCCCCCCCCAAAGAGATGTGTTTTTTTTTAACCTCTCCCTTACCACACTACACCCCACACAATATACTTATTATATTTTTCCAGCAAATATCTAAACTCAGTCTTTCAGGTCACGGGTCACTGATCAACTTACAGAGCCCTCTCACTCCCTGCTATTTAAGCCAGAAATTGTCAGAACCGACCAGAATATTGGAAGCAGGCTTTGATTAGGGTGCGTAGCTCGTAATGCGGTGACTGGCACGGTAAGACTGTGCTGCGGCTAGCGCCGGATTAAAGTTGCTGGCTGCGAAGCCAGATGTCCTATTCCAGTTGATCCGGGACCCAGACCTGGATAGACCTACTGTGGACACTACAGGTTCTCCTGCAGGGGGGAGTGAAGGCAGGAGTTCGATGGAGAGAGAGCGTGGCTAGAGTACGGTGGCTAAGAAGTAGCGAAAACTCCCCAAGACCCACAGGTGGATTAAAGGAACAAAGGAAATACTAGACAATCTTCAACTGAATAAGGTGTTCAGGGCAGAAGTAAACAGAAAGTAGGAGCTGGACAAAGATCAAGGGAAAGTGTACACAGGCTGTTATAGTCAGAAGTCTAGCCAGGGGTCATACACTGAGGATCATTCAATGTCCAAATTGTGAGGCTGTAAGGATAGTCAGATGTCTAGCCAAGGGTCATACACTGAGGATCATTCAAAGTCCAAATTGTGAGGCTGTAAGGATAGTCAGATGTCTAGCCAAGGGTCATACACTGAGGATCATTCAAGGTCCAAATCGTGAGGCTGTAAGGATAGTCAGATGTCTAGCCAAGGGTCATACACTGAGGATCATTCAAGGTCCAAATCGTGAGGCTGTAAGGATAGTCAGATGTCTAGCCAAGGGTCATACACTGAGGATCATACGGAAGCAGAATACTAGAACAGGACTCGGAATAATCGAGAACACAAACAAGAGGTCTACTCTCTACTAGAACACTGTGATAAATGCAGGCGTATATGTGCTTCTGATGATGACATCATCCTCACACTGACGCAAAGAACCTGGAAGAAGCTCTGATCCGAGAGTGGAGCATAAGAAAGCCTGGGACTGAAGGAGTTACTGAGTTGATCTGTGATGTGTCGGCTGTGGCCAGTTGCCGAATTCGCTAAGAAAAACAAGTAAGTCATGGTCAGTTAGTAAACGAATTACTAGCAGGCATTCGGATTTGTGTCTTGGCCACATCGCTCTGCAATATAGAGCATTATTATTAGGTGTCGGTCTGATTAAACGGGTAAATGGGAAGTTCTCCAATTGAACAAACGTGATAAGTGGAGTACCTCAGGGATCTGTCCTGGAACCTCTTCTTTTTAATTTGTTTATTAATGAATCTCCCAGTGGGCATGTATCAGTGTTTGCCGATGACACAAAACTAAGTAGGGTAATAAAGTCTGAACTGGATGTGTCTTCATTACAAGAGGATTTGGACAAATTGGGTAGCTGGGCATTTTGGGTATAATAATAAAAATGCAACATATAGTTTAAATGGTGTTTATGGTGAAATCCACTAATGAAAAGGATTTGGGAGTAATAGTAGAGTAGACAATAGACTTAGCAGTAGTGTGGAGTGCCAGCTGGCGGCTGCAAAAGCAAAAAGATATTGGTATGTATTAAAAGGGGCATTGACTCATGGGAAGACCCCCACCCTGAATATGCAGTTCAATTCTGGGTGCCTTTTCTATTGTGGAACTGGAGAGGAGGACTATAAAACTAATAAGGGGAATGGAAAGTTTTAGTTATGAAGAAAGGCAAGAAAAGTAAAATTTGTACACACTAGAAAAACTGTATATTGGAAGGGATATGATAATACGTTCAGGGCCCATGCAAAGGGCTCTCCAAAGATCTATTCATTAACAGAACAGTACAAAGGACAAGGGGTCAACCACTTAGACTTGTGGAAAGAAGATTTCGTCTACAACAGTGGAAGGGATTCTTTGCAGTAGATGAAATACACATTGTGCTTACTTTCCTTCGCAATCAGAAGATGTCCAGCAGTGCCATCAGCTCAGAATTGGCAGAAACCAGTGGGGCCCTGGTACACTCATCTACTGTTGGAAGAAGCCTGGTCAGAAGTTGCCTTCATGGAAGATTTGCAGCCAGAAATCCATACCTCCGACGTGGAAACAAGGCCAAGTGACAACTATGCATGAAAATAGGATCTGGGGTGCAGAAAAATGGTATCAGGTGCCCTGGACTGAGGAGTCCAAATTTGAAATATTTGGCTGTAGAGGAAGGCAGTTTGTATGCTGGAAAACGGTACAAGAACAGGTGTCTGCAGGCAACAGTGGAGATTCCTTGCTGCATTTCTGCAAATGGAGTTGGGAATTTGATCAGAATTAATGGTATCCTCAATGCTGAGAAGTACAGGCAGATACTTATCCATCATGCAGTACCATCAAGGAGGCATCTGATTGGCCCCAAATGTATTCTGCAGCATGACAACAACCCCAAACATACAGCCAAAGTCATTAAGCTCTATCTTCAATGTAAAGGACAATGAGTCCTGGAAGTAATGGTATGGCCCCCACAGATCTTTGATCTCAACATCATATAGTCTGTCTTGGATAACATGCTGAGAGAGAAGCAACTGAGGCTGACTAAATCCACAGAAGAACTGTGGTTAGTTCTCCAAGATGTTTGGAACTACATACCTGCTGAGTTCCTTAAACTGTGTGCAAGTGTACTTAGAAGAATTGATGCTGTTTTGAAGGCAAAGGGTGGTCACACCAAATATTGATTTGAGTTAGATTTTTCTTCTGTTCATTCACTATGCATTATGTTAAATGATAAAAATAAACTATTAAACATGTCTATTTTTCAATGCTTTGCTACTTTACAGCATGTTTTCACACCTGCCTATAACTTTTGCATATTACTGTATATATTCTACTAAATATGTACATCTAATAGTGAATTTAATCTATAAACAAAAAATAAAAAAGGGACGAATTAAGAGAGAATCTGGAGGCATCAAGCACCGCTTCAGTTAAATATACATTGGCCTCCAAAATGTTGGCAAGCATAACAAGAAATTACTCCTTAGGAACATCCTCCCAGACAACCTCTGAAAGTTGTTCACCTCAGACTGCTACCTCTATGGTGACCAAGGCTGTAGGTCACAGAGTGTCCCTAGTGGCTGCAACGTTTGCCTTTACTGTCAGAGCCAATGACAGAGTTGAATTTTGGGCTAGACAAGATATGGGCGGGGGGAATCAGTCTCAAGTGGGGAAGTCCACTCTGATAAATCTCAGCAAAAAGGAATTTAATTTGGAAAATAGGATTTTAGTGTTCTTACCTAGTTAAAATTCCTCTCTCTTTAGTTCATATGGGACACAGGTACCATGGGGGTTGAGTCCTCATCCTAAAGGGCAGGGCACATCATAAAAGACAGGGTTTTTGGAGTGGAAACCCCCACCTAATCCCAGAATTAATGTGACAAACAGCCACAATAAAAGAAAATAAGCGGGTAAGAAGGACAGAAAATCTCCCAGAACTAACACCCCAAGAGTACTCCTCTGTCCAGGAAAGCAACACAGGAAAGGTTTTCTCCAGGTGGGAGACCTGTGTTCCATAAGGACTAAAGAGAACATGATTTAACAAGTAAGAACACTAAGATCCTATTTTTTCTTCTATCCAGTACGGAACACAGGAACCACAGGGATGTACCAAAAGTTAGGATTCCCAGGTAGGGAACTGAGAAAAAAAGACCTTACACTTTCTCCATGATAACAGAGTTCCCTAGAACTATTCAGGATCTGAATAACCTACAAAGTGTCAACAGAATAGTACAGCATACCAAACAAGAGCCAACGGGGCTCAAAAAAAAAAAAAAAAAAACAACTACTGAGCAACAAATGACAGTAGGAAAAGGAGAATAGACAGATCTTTAAACAGGCAAGACTGCCTGAAGGACCTTCTGGCCAAAGCTGGCCTTAGCCACATGGTAATGTTTGATGAAAGTATGCAAGGGGCATCAAGTCGCAGCCTTGTATAGCTGTTCAGCCAACACCTGGTTGTAGTAGGCCCAGGAAGTGCCCACAGATATAGCTAAATGCGGTGTGATCTTAAAGGGAACTGGCTTTTTCCTGATCTCATAAGCTTCGAGTATGGTAGCCTTAATCCAAGAGGCAATGGTTACCTCAGAAGCGGCCTGACCCACTCTGGAACCCTCAGGGATGAAAAACAGGATCAACCTTACAAAAAAACTTGGTAAGGTGTACATAAAACTTAAGGCAGAGCACCACATCTAGCAGATGTAGGTCTCTCTCCTGAGCAGATGCAGGGTTGGGATAAAAGAAAGGCACAGCGATCTACTGATTGATGTGGAAATCAGAGACCACCTTAGGAAGAAACTCCTGAGAGGTATGAAGTACCACTTTATCCTGGGGAATATACAGGAATGGAGGGTTGCAAGACTCCATATCTGGGATGATTAGGCTCTGAAAAAGAGTGCTGAAATCTGAACCATAAAGGAACTCAGGTTGAGGCCCTTGTTGACTGCATCCTGCAGAAAGGCCAGCACCAACAGGGGTGGAGGGGGACATATTCTTGTCCACACACCACCTGTGGAAAGTCTGCCAGCATGTTTTCAACTCATGGAATGTGAATGGCTGAGGATGCCGCCGCCGCCGCCCCCCCCCCCGAAAAAGGTATGAATAAAAAATAAAAATAACATTCCTGCTCCCTAAAAAATATATCCATTAATAGCTATATGAGACCAGAGAGGAAAGATAAGTTATTGCAAATTAAAAGAATAACTAGTACTCACAATATATGAAGAGCTTCTGATCAAAGCTTACACATATAACAATCTCCATACACACAATATCTATATATATGAAGAGTATTTGGTCAAAGCTCCCATATAAGAATATCCCAACCCTTATACGTTCAATACCCCCAGATGGATCGCCGTAACTAAACAGAATATAATGAATATAATGAAATAGCGCAAAGATAACCTTAACACGCCTACCCCACAGAAGGCTCTCTGCTCTACCGCAATAGAGTGAAACTAAACACCATAGAAGGTATCACTAGAAGCAAAGCGCAATAAACCTTTAAAAAATCCAACTTACCACACCGTCCTTTAATAATAAAAGTTAGGACCTGTGGCAACACCAAGGAAAAACATCGCAACTCGCTTCAATCAATACCATCAGTCAGTAAGACTGTGGAGCAAAAAACCTCAAACATAAGGTACACATGTACATGGGGCAATACAATCAAATTGTAAACAGCAGTCCGCTGAGGTTACTGCAGTTTGCAATTTTTTTTAAAATGCATAGAGTGGTGGTGTTAGTGTTTATTTCGTTGCTGCCCTTTTATATAATTATAGATAGGGTGGTGATGCAATTCTTCACTTTAGTGCATTAAGGTTTTAGTTTTTATGAATAAAACCTGCGTGCACCACAGGGGGGTCCAACACATTGCAAAGCAAAGAGGGTCTCTGTTGGACTTCACCTGTGGCACATACAGGGCTTATATACTTTTCATTTTTTTTTTTTTTGTTTTTTTTTTTAATACAGATGTTGTTACAGGGCATCAGGACCCTCCTGATGCCGCCGCCCCCCCCCCCATCAGATCTGAATAAAAAAAAAAAAAGTACACCAAACAATACATCCTGTGTGTGTGTGCCACAGGGGTATCCAGCGCATTACTTTGGCAAACAAAATAGGATGTTAAAAACTTACCTGTTAAATCATTTTCTCTTAGTCCATATGTAACACAGGTATCATGGGGGGGGGGGGGTGAGCTTCATTGGAAGACATAACACAATCAAAAAGACAAGGTCTTGAGGGTGGAGACTCCTAGCTCCTTCTGCATGCCAACCCCACTCCGCCTCCAGTTATGATGTGAGACAACTACACCAACGGAGGACAGAAAGAAGAAGAAAGCTCCTGTAAGAAAGACCCTAGAAGCACTCCAATAACCAGAAAGGCGAGACCAAGAGTGATCCCTTTCTCTGGGTGGGAGATACATATTCCATATGGACTAAGAGAAAAGGATTTAACAGGTAAGAATAAAATCTTGCTTTCTCTATTGTACAATATGGAACACAGATACTATGGAGATATACCAATAGTAAGCTCCCAGAGGTTGGAAGAAGGAAAAAGGACCTCACGCCTGTCCCCATGATAGCAGAGTTCCCTAGTACTATTCAGAACTGGAACAGCCCAAACCAAACTAAGTGTCCATGGACACAGAAAAACATGCACAGCACACAAGAACAAGAGCCAACCGGGCTCAAACAAACAGTAAGGCACAGGAAAAATTAGTTCCTTACACAGGACAGACAGAAGGACCTTCTAGCCCAAGCCAGAACATCCACTCAATAGTGCTTCTGTAAGGTATGCAAGGAGGACCAAGTTGCAGCATTGCATAACTACTCAGCCGAGGCCTGATTCTTGTAGGGCCAAGTAAGCCCCAACAGACCTAGTGGAATGTGCTATAACTCTGAAGGGAACAGGTTTCTTCCAGAGTTTGTACGACCTACAACTTGATCCAAAAGGCAATAGTGACCTTGGAAGCAGCCTGACCTGCCTTGGGACCATCAGGAATCACAAGGAATCTGTCCTACGAAAAGACTCCGTAAGGTGTATATAAATCTTAAGGCACTGAACCACATCCAACAAGTGGAGATCCCTTTTCTTGTCAGATTTTGGGTCAAGACAAAAAAGGCACAACAATCTACTGATTGATGTGGAACTCAGAGACCACCTTAGGAAGAAATTCCTGAGAAGTGAGGAGAACTTTTTTGTCCTTCTGAATAAACAGGAAAGGCAGCTTTGAAGACGAAGCCAGCAACCCTACAGATTGAGATCACAGCCAGAAGAAAGGCAATTTCCCATGTCAATAGATGCAAAGTACTCAAAGGGAGGTCACTGCAAAACATCCAGAACCAAATTAAGGTCCCATGGAAAAGCGGGAGCCTTGTAGGCAGAGAAAGCACGAGCGACCCCCTGAATGAACACCTTGACAACTGGAAGTGTGGCAATATGCCTCCTGAAAAACAGAGAGGGCAGAAATCTGAACCTTCAAGGAACTCAAGCAGAGTCCTTTGTTGACACCATCCTGAAGAAAGGGGAGAACCACAGGTTCAAAATCCTGTGAAGACAGATCCCTGTTCACACACCAGGAATGAAAAATGGACCAAATACTGTGATAGACCTTAAAGGAAACAGGTTTTCTAGCCCAAATCATAGTGTGTTACAGCTTACCTTAGTTTCAACGTCATCTACAGGCATGAGGCTTCAAGCATGCAGCAGGCCTCTGTTTTATGTGTTTGCTTCCTGTAATCTCCTCCTACCTACTTCCTCCCTCTGAGCTGCTCCTCCCACCTACTTCCTGTGGAGGGGTTTAAAAGGCAGACTGAGTCCTGACTCAGTTGCCATTGCATTGTTGTGCTTAGCAGTTCTCTTACCTTTGGCTGTGTATGACCTGGCTAGCCTTCCATCCAACCTGGTGCTGACATGTGGCTCTGTCTGACTATTCTTTTGCATATTCCTATTAGTGGACATCCAGCCTGGTGCAGACCTGTAGCTCTGGCTGACTACCTGAACTGTGCATGATCTCGCTTGTCTGACTACCCCCTCTGGTGCTGACTTGTGGCTCTGTCTGACTACTCTTACGTTTGCTCCATTACCTAGCAGACAGCCAACCTAGTGCGGACCTGGGGCTCTGGTAGACCAGCTCTGATACTGACTGCAGGCTTGAGTCAGCTATCTACTTCCTCTCTGACTGCAGGCTGAGTCAGAGTCCTCTCCCTACTGACTGCAGACATGCGTTGTTACATCTTCCACTTCGTATCAAGATCCTGTATTCCTGTTCCTGACCCAGTTCCTGCTCCTGTTTTGTTCCTGGTTCCAGTAGAGACAGCCAGTGGCTGAGGCCTAGTCTCTAGCATTGTGGTCAAGCCTGGCAGCCTATTATTTCTGATAACTGTGCTCGCTGGCTCGTAACACTCTGCTTGTTACCACTGTATATATTTGCTTACCTACTACTATCAATAAGTTACATTTAACTATACCGTACCGACTCCTGAACTTTTCTGGGAACCGTGACAGTGTGGAAATTACTTCAGTGGCAAAACCCTTTCTTCTTAGATGTGGATTTCACCAGCAATGCCGTCAAAGCTGTGTGGCAGTGGAAATGGATCTCAAATTGAAAGACTCACCAGTTCCACAAACCACAACCTCTTGGTCCAATAATGAGCCCCCAGTATCCTGGTTGCACCATCGATCCTGATCTTCTGGAGCACCGTAGGAAGGAGAGGAGGATCCCCTCAATGGGGTGCAAAATAGCAGAACCTTCCTGTTGTTCCTTGCGGGCCAATAGGTCAATCTGCTGCATTCCCTTTGCACAAGCAGGTTGAACACTTCCAGATGGAGTTCTCACTCTCCTACATGTACATCTTGGCAACTTACAAAGTCTACCAGAATGTTTTATATCCCTGGAATGTGAGCGGTGGAGATGGCAGAATGTGGGCTTGTGCCCAGCCCAGAATGTACCTCACCTTGTACCAGACGGTTGATGTAAGATACGGCTGTGGTGTTGTCCGACTGGACTCGTACTGGAAAGCCCCTCAACTGAGAGGTCCAGTACACCAGAGTGAGACAGACTGCCCTGAGTGCCAGAACATGAAGAGATTCATCTGCAGTCCACCTGCCCTGATCCCCAGGTGGCTCAGGACCGCCCCCAGCCACTCAGGTTGACATCCATCATGACCATAGTCCATTCCGGAATCACAAATGGCTTCCCCAGGTCCAGGTGGTGCCGTTGCAACCACCACTGCAAATCCCGTCTGGCTACTGGAGAGGGAGAGAGCTGCTGATCCAGGAGATCCAGATTCCCGTGCCACATCTGGATGACAAGTCTCTGGAGTTCCCTGGTGTGCACCTGAAAATAAGGCACTGCTTGTAGGGTAGACACAAGTCGGACCAGAACTCTCATGTACTCCCTGACTGTGGCTAAGGACTACTCCAGAGCCTGCAATCAACTGCAAGATCTTGTCCTCCAGCACGAAGACCTTCCCCAGGCTGGTGCTGAACCTCATGCTGCTGAAGAACACCAGCACCTGGGATGGCACAGGGGAGGACTTCAACATGTTCAGAATCCACCCACGGTGGATCAGGATTCGAGCACATTGTTGAACCTTCTGAGCCAAGCGCTCCTCCAAAGGAGCCTTGGGTAAAAAAAGTGTCCAAATAAGGAGTCATATGAATGCTCTGGGTGTGAATGAAGGCCGACAAGGCCACTATGGGCTTGGTAAACACCAGAGGAACTGAGGCCAGGCCAAAAGGCAGAGCGGTAAATGAGCCAAAGGCAAAATGCAGATAGTGCTGACTGTCTGGGTGGATCGGAATGTGCAGGTACGCATCCTGAAGGTCCAGAGACACAAGATACTGCCCTGGGCACATACTCCATCTTGAAGTAAGCAGTCTCCACATTGAGGTCCAGAATGGGACAGCCACCTTCCTTCTTTGGAACTACAAACAGGTTGGGCTAAAAGCCTGAAACTTGCTCTTGGGGAGGTACTGGAACCAGAACCTTCTTGTCCAGCAGTGATTGCACTACTTTCCAGAACAACTGCAACTTGGCTGGAGCAGAAGAGACTCTGGACTGGAAAAAAACAAAAGGGTGGAAGGGATTTGAAACCTATTCTGTACCTATCTGCAATCATCCACAAAACCCACTTGTTCGGGATATTTTTTCCCATGGTTCCGCGATTCATGTGGACGCTGGCTTGAGACTTAGGACTTGAAGCTGTTCACTTGGGCTGCCACTGCTGTCTGGGCTTGGCGGGGGGGCACCCTGGAGGGAGGCATTTGAAGTATGTGCCTCCATTTGGAGGGGACGAAAAAGACAGTTTCCTCACCATATTAGGAAGCTTAATGCACATCCGAGGCAACAAGATGCTCTTGCTCCCAGTAGCTTTGCTAATAATCTGCTTTAGCTCAGGTCCAAACAGACTTGCCCTGAAAAGGAAACCAGTGACTCCTTGAAAGTTTTGTCCACAGACCAAATCTTAAGCCACAAGGTGCGTCACGCAGTAAGATAAAGTGGAGGCTTTGGCAGACAGCCTGATCACCTCAAATAAGGTTCCGAAATATGTTAACCTCCATCAAGTTGGCTAAAAAGACCAACAAGTCCTCCTTGGGAGCATTCGCACAGAGAGCTTCCATCATCTGTTCAACCCAAACAGCAACAACCCTGTTAACTCTGGCAGAGGCAAAAATAGGCCTCAACGCAATCCCAGTGGTTGCAAAATTAGTACAAAAAAAAAAAAAAAAAAGACAGTCCTGCGCTCCTCTATATACTGTGAACATAAGTGCCCTGTATTTAGCATATGTAATAACTCTTAGTGAATCTAAATGAAAATAAGTGAGAATTTCGTTCCACAAATTGGCCAATCCATGTGTAAGCTTACCACCAACACCAAGGTATCTCACTTTGCTGTAAGTCCTACTCTAATACACCAATAAAGACCCTATCTGAATTAAAATTAAAAACAGACATTCTCTGAAGAAATATGTTATAATAAACGCATCAGTGGGGACCCTTTAAATATCTTGCATTGAAACTATGTTCCATTTATATCCCTCCCTACAAGTCATGTGAGGAATGGATGATACCAAACAGACAAGGAGGATTGCATACTGGAACAGGCCAAAAAGCCTTGTTCTTAAAGGCCAAGTGAGAAAGAAAAAAATGGTGAAATGAAATAAAGTAATCATGTGTTTATATATCTTTGTGAATAAATTGGATAAAATGAGAAGCTGCTTAGTTGAGCTAAAGGAGATATATGTGAAACAAAAGCAGAAAAGAAGAAAGCGCACAGCGCTTACTCACCATAAAATATCCATATCATATTATAATTTAATATAAGAATAAAGTTTGAAATATATATATACTTATAATATGATATGGATATTTTATGGTGAGTAAGCGCTGTGAGCTTTCTTCTCTTTTCTGCTTTTGATTGCAAAATTAGACCAGAGGATAGAATCAAGCTTCTTATCGGCCATGTCTTTCTGCATACACCAAAGACAGACCAGTGGACTTGGCTAGCCTGGAGACTGAGGGGGGGTCCATAAAAGGGGAGAGGCCCACAACACCAAAGCTGCCTCTGAAAAGGGGTACAGCTTAGAAACAGAACCTCTTATCTGGTGTCTTCTGATCAAGAATGCCTCTGGAAGACATCAGATGAGGATGATCCCTCTGCATGGGCATCAGATACCTAAAGGATCTCCAGAACAGCCCTGACATGCCCCTCAGTCGAGGGGAAAGGGTCAGCCTCATAAGTGTCTCCATATGAATAATCCATATCTTCATATTCCCTTTCCTCAAGTTCCTCCTCAGAGGAGGCCCCTAGAAGCACAGTCATACTCTGATCCCTAGGGGCCATACACTTAAAAGTTGTCCGAGAATCTGATCAATATCGAGTTAATTGTCTGTTGCAGCCATTTGTGCTTGCTGTTATTCAAAACCTATGTGGTTAAGAAAACATGATTTTATCTTACAAAATGCCGATAGTGAGTTATAAAACTCAAGGCCATACATAAGACTGGACTTGGTTATTCTAGTAACACTCTTATTAGAGATAGCAGAGGCAATGAGGTCAATGGGCAACAAGGCCCTATTGTTCATTGTTTCTTTTAAAAAGATAATAGGATTTTAGTCTTACCTGTTAAATCCTTTTCACTTAGTCCATACAGGTTACTGGTCACTGGGAGGCGTCAGTCCCCTTTAAGTAGGCAGGAACATTCTCTAAATGCATGCAGGGGGTGGAGCCTCCCTTCCCTCTCAGGCAGCAGTTTACCCAGTCTGCCCAGAATTGTTTGAGAACTAACCAGACTAGATAGTAGAAGGAAAGAAGACTCCTGTGAGCATGCCCTGAAGGACTCCCACATAATGCCACAGGAGAGCCAAGCATGGTCTCTTGACAGGGTGGGAGACCAATAACCTGTATGGACTAAGTGAAAAGGATTTAACAGGTAAGACTAAAATCCTATTTTCACTGTCGTCCAATACAGGTTACTGGTAACTCTGGGATGTCCAACCATTGAGTTACCCTGAGGTGGGAAGAAGGCAAGGACCAGGTGCAAGGCCCCCAAAGTCACCAGGACCTCCATGAACCAACCGGTCAGAGATCCCAACTAACCAGAGGTGTCAACGGACACCAACTAGAGGTAAAAACAGACCCCAAGAACTGTTACACAGCACACTGAACCAGAGCCAATAGGTCTCCAGTAAGGAAGCACTGAAAACCTCAGAAAAGAAAGATCCTAGACAGACAAAATTGCCTCCAGGACCTTCCTCCCAAAGCTGGCATCAGCCAAGGCCAGCACATCCACACGGTAGCGCTTCAAGAAGGGGTGCATAGAAGACCAAGTGGCCGCCCGGCACAATTGAGCGGCAGACGCTTTATTCTTGTAGACCCAAGAGGCCCCAATTGACCCGGTAGAATGGGCTGTAACCCAAAAGGGAACATGTTTCTCCCTCAATTTTTAAGCTTCACAATTAGAAGACTTAATCTAAGACGCAAAAGGTACCCCGGATGCCGGTCTCCCTGCCCTAGGACCCTCAGGAATGACGAACAGGGCATCAGACTGATAGACTCAGTGCGATGAACATAAAACTTGAGACAACGCACAACAACAAGTGGAGATCCCTCTCCTTGACAGAGGAAGGGTTAGGCAGAAAGAGGGCACCACAATCACCTGATTGATGTAGAACTCTGAGACCACTTTAGGCAAGGACTCCTTAGAAGTGCGAAGCACAGCCTTATCCTTGAGAAACACCAGATAAGGTGGTTACAGGACAGAGCTTGCAAGTCCGCCACCTGGCGAACTGACACAAGAGCTGGAAGAAAGGCCATCTTCCACGACAAAAGGCGCAAAGGAATAGAAGCCAAGGACTCAAAGGGGGAACGCTGGAGAACCCCCAAACCAGATTAAGGTCCCATTGAGGAGCCGGACTCCGAAAGGCAGGGCGCACAGAGCAACACCCTGGAAGAAACCTCTGACGTCAGGAAGATAGCAATGCGTTTCTGGAAAACGACAGAAAGCGCTGAAGTAAGAACCGTAAGAGAACTCAGACTGAGTCCCTTGCCAACACCGTCCAAGCAAAAGGACAGGACAGTGGGACAATCAAAGTCATGAGATAGATCTCTGTCCACACACCAAGACACAAATATCGACCAGACACAGTGACAGATAGTGGAAGAAACAGGCTTATGGCACCAAACATAGAAACCACAGCAGAAGAAAACCCTTTCTTCCATAAAATCGAGGATTCAAACATACAGGCCGTCAAATTGAACCGAAGAACATCGTCTTCCACAGATAACCCTGTAGAAGAAGAACTGGACGAGAGGGGAGCCGAAATGGCTCCACCACAGATAGTCAACCCTGGTATCCGGAGTTTATGGCCCTATGTCAATCCTGAACAATCAAAATTACCGGACAACATACCAATTAAAATGTCCATAACACCCATATAAACATAGGGAGAGAGAGAGGAAAAATGGCCAGAGATAATGTCCAGGAATGGATATTGATCAACAGCAGAGTTAGAGTGTCGCTCCACAGAGAGCAAAACGGCGGAACCTTCCTGTTGTGTCCCATTGCCATCAGATCTACTGGCAGTCCCCATCTCAGAACCAGGAGTTGAAACACCTCTGGATGCAATTCCCACTCTCCGCTGTCGACTGTGTGATGACTGAGGAAGACTGCCATAACGTTGTCTACGCCTGGAATGAGCACTGCGGAAATGACCGGAACATGAACCTCTTCCCAGGACAGTATGGCCTTGACATTTAACCAAGCGGCAAGACTTCTTGTACCGCCCTGTCTGTCAATGTAAGCCACTGCCGTGGCGAAGTCGGACTCCACACAGACTGGCCCGTCCTCCAGTTGACACTCCCAATGATGGAAAGAAGGGACTCCTCCATGGACCACTTCCCCGAGCGCTAAAGCGACCCAGAACAGCTCCCCAGCCCAGGAGGCTGGCATCCGTCGTGACCTCGGTCCAGTAGGGAATCCGGACAGATCTTACTTATAGGAGATTGGAAGGCCCAACCACCACTCCAAGCTCAGCTCGACATGAGGGGGAGGATTGATAGCTTTTGATGATCGGTCAGTCCCTGCATGTCCGTATCACAAATCCCTGAAGTTCCCTGGTGTGTACATGGCAAATGGAACTGCCTGAATCGTGGAGATGAACTACCCCACCAGAGAAGATAACTTCGGAACCAGTATTCAATAACGGGATAGGATCATGAAGACCCTTTGGGCAAATTGATGGTTACCTCGTCCGGTAGAAAAATCATGCACCTCTGAGTATCGAACAGAAGACCCAGGTGCCAAGACGGAACAAGGTCAGACTTGACCAAGTTCGCAATCCAACCATGATGTGTAAGGAATTGAATGCAGGTCTGGGCCTGCTGATGAAGAAGGTCCGCAGATAATGGTTGCAAAAGGCAAGTCATCCATGTACGAAGGCATTCCGATGCCGCCCCGATGGAGGACGGATATCAAGGCCCCCCCAACACCCGTTGGAAAACCTGGGGGGGGGGGGGGGCTATTGTCAGACCAATGGTAGAGCTCTGAAGGTCCAGAGAAGCAAGAAACTCCCCCGGAGACATGTCAGCGAATACTGTGAGCAGAGACTCCTGACGATAGTGAGACTTCACAACAAAGGAATTAAGATCTCACAGACCCAAAATAGGGCGGCAACCGCCGTCCCCCTTTTTTTTTTGTCACCACAAAAAGGCTTGAATAGGATCCTGAACCCCTGTATGCAGGGGGTACCTGTTCCAGGACAACCTTGTCCAGAAGAGCCTGAATAGTGTCTAACAGACGGCTTCGCTCGACTTCTTGAGGAGAACGAGAAAGATAAAGACAAAAAGGTGGGAAGAGAAAAGAAAGGGATCTTATATCCCTTTGTCATTGAAGTTATATCAATACGTCATATAAACCATATAGTCTTTGCTTTTCAGTAAACATATTGTCTATGCATAAGATTATTATGTGGGGAATGTATTCACAGCTTTTGTTTCATCCAGGTGTAAATACTGAAAACAGCAGAAAAACAATTAACCTTTGCTACGCGACTGTGTTCAAATATGTGATACCTCTGCATAGGTTTATGTAAGGTTTAACCCTATACATGCTTGTAATGTTGCTTTGTTACATCTGATATGATAAAAATAATTTATGCAAAACAGAATTTATATCAATTTATTTACTGTGAAGTAGCATATCAAACCTAGTTTGTGAATAGATCTCAAAGTAATCTAACTGATATTATTGTAGATCTTATACGAGGAGTGCAATTATTTGGGGTCTCCTGATTCTTTCCTGCTCTATATCCTTGACAAAGTGGTAGGGTGCTTCCAGGATTGACAAACTGCTTCAATGAAGAGTGGAAATTGGGACAACAAGGAAATAGTGGACAAGGTTTTGACCCAAGCTGTCTCTTGTTCAGTGCTGGAGGGGCACGGTGGAGTAGTTGGGGCCACAACACAGGAGGGGCAGTGATCCAGAATACCCTCTAGGGAGCCCCGTTTGACATATAGGAACAGTAAAAGCAAGGGGACTCAGACGTCCCTGAATCCTTAGGTCTAGGCACCATGTCCCTTAGGATTCAACGTCATGACAGGAGTAGCGCCTATAACTAGTAAAAAGCTCTAGCAACAGTTCCCCAGACTAATAGTTCACCCAAGAAAAGACAAGAAAATACTTATCTAGCAGGAGACAGAGAAGACTACATAAGGAGAGAGAGAGAGAGAGAGAGAGAGAGAGAGAGGAGAGGAAAAAAAAAAAAAGCAATTGTAGGCAAAACCACCACCATAAGTCTTGGGTATGGAAGCAAACTGGAGAAATACTAGGGGCAAACCAACTACACTACTGAGGAAAATTTCTAATTTTATATTCATAGATTTCTCCTATATGGCTCCTTTGGTTTACCCCCAGACCTGTTCCCGTTTGCTTCGATACACAAGGCACCATATGTGTAAAAATGAAAATGTGCTCTTTGATATATATAGTGCAATGGGTTCCACTGGGCCTCACCCACCCAATCCATGCTTTGTAAAGCTCATTACAGTGATCAAACAAAGGTCAATGAAATACGGGAATCAATGTTTAACACAAAAACTGTTGTTCTAATAAAGATTACACTTCTTAATACAAGACAATGGCCCTCATTTATAAAAGCAAACTGGAGCAATTCTGGGGCAAACCAATGGAACCACAGGAGACAAATACAATACCAAGCAATGCGTTGGAGATTGCTCTGTCACTAATATGGGACTTAACCCCCTCAATGCTATAGAGGTCTTCAACACATGCTGAAACAAAGTGTTACAGACCTCTCTAGAATTCTACGCATTAAAGGCCCCATTTAAATTAAATCGGCAATTGTGGTATTTTCATCTTAAGCCTCTGATGCAGTTGGTTTGCTCCAAAATTGCACCTGGATAGCAATACTTAGTATGTAAAACAAATTGTAGGGCTCATCCTCATGAGTAAAACAAGGGTTTTGCCACTGCTGAGAGGTGTTTTATTTAAAGGTTATTGCAGCTCAAACTTCAATTTTTTTGGTGCAGTATCTCAAGGGCCTGTAATTTTACAGCGGTGCAATTGCTACACTATTCTATAAAGATTTATGGTCAGATGACCAGAGTTGTCCATAAAATGGTGAAGCATTGTAAAATTTCACGCCACAGAGATACTGCAGCCAAATAAATTGAAGTCTGAGCAACAGCTACAACTTTTGAATAAAACGTATCAGCAGTGAGTTCCCTTGTTTACTCAGGATAAGCCCTACTATATTATATATATATATATATATATATATATATATATATATATATATATATATATATATATATATATATATATATATATATATATATATATATATATATTTTTTTTTTTACACATTAAGTGTTGGTATCCCTTTAATCCCATGAGGAACAGAAGTGCTTGCAAAATAATGGGTTGTACACTTCTCTGGTCTCCAGGGGGTTATTGTTAAGTAATATTTGCCTATAGGGATGCCTTCAAAACAAGCAAAAATAAGAAACATGGTCCTAACTGAAGAACAAATAATTAAACATCTTCTATATATCCAGAACACTTTAATGAGCAGGAACGTAGGTGGTAAGAACAGAATTAAAAATCACATTTACAAAGGAAAACCAAATTCCAAAACAATTTGTATACATTTAGAATTCAAAGGGTTAATAAATTAAATCAAAGGGAATATTCCGAATTATTTGCCCATTATGGTACAATTAGGTTGCCCCAGAATTTCTCCACTTGTGTCTGAGCACATGATCCCTAATATCAAATCAGACGCAGACAAAGGCAGGAGGGCAGTGGTGGAATTTAGTGAACAAGGGACCTGGTGCAAAATATCATCTAGGCCCCAATTCACTGCATACTACTTAAAATACAGAATGTTAAAGGGACAATAATGTCTCATAAAAAAATGCTTATTTTTTTAGTGGTTAAAAAATTAAGTTATATGCCACAAATCCTATATTCGCGTTCAAAGTTCCCCCTCCCTCACCTTCTCCTGATGTCAGCTGTAAAGCTGACAGCAGGAGATCCTTGTCGGCCGACTAGAGGAGGCTCTTCAGCACAGCCAAAATTGTGTTATTTAAAACGAACTGCTTCATTAGAACAGTCTACAAAGTGTGCTTGCAAACCAGACACGCTGTAGACCTTTCCAATGAATTAATTCTTTTTCAATAACGAGATTTCAGCTCTGCTGCAGAGCCACTGGACCAGGATCTCCTGCTGTCAGCACAGCACTGACATCAGGAGTCGGAGTGGGACCTTTGAATGCGAATCTCTCTCAGACCATAGCAGTTTGAGAGATCGGATTTGTGGCATATAGTTTAATTTTTTTTTTTTTATTTTTTTTTTTAAGCACTATGAAACTATAAGGATTTTTTATGGGACATTACTGAAAAACTTTTAAATGGACAGTAATCAGTGGGCTCATAAAAAGTGCTTTGAGCCTGCTGGTGGTTGTGTCACTGGGTACAGGTATCCTGACTTACCCACTATACAATATTACATAGGCCTACCATACCAAGGAACTGTATTTGCTAAAAAAGGAAATAATGACTATACAAATAGACCTTTTGTTAAAGGGATAGTAATGTCAGGAAAAAAGTATTGGCTATATGGTAAATACAATTAAAAAAAAGATTACTTGCGCTTATTCGTATCTCTCAAACCGTTCTGGTTTGAGAGAGATACGAAAATAAAGTTCTCCGCTCCCTCCCCTCTCATACATCAGCTGTATAGCTGGCGGCATGAGATCCTGGTCCCGGGACCAGATGGCGGCTCTTCAGCAGCACCAGCATAGAGATGCCTAAAAATAAATACTTCATCGGAACAGTCTACAATGTGTGCCTGGTTTGCAAGCATACTTTGTAGACCATTCTGATGAAGTATTTATTTTTAGATATCGTTATATCGATGCTGCTGAAGAGCCGCGTCTGGCTGCACAACCAGCGGAGAACTTTATTTTCGTATATCTCTCAAACCATAACTTTTTGAGACATATGAATAAGAGCAAGTAATTTTTTTTAATTGTACCTACCATATAGCGAATACTTTTTTCCTGACGTTACTATTCCTTTAATGAAACCTAAAAACAAACACTGGGACCTGACCTGTATGTTTACCCCTGGAGGACCTGAAGGATGTGCAATGAATTGTTTTGTAATATGTTGCACCTCAGTCTGGTCCACAGGGGGTTAAAACTACAGTATAAGCAGCAGACAAAAAAAAAAAAAAAACACACAACTAAGTGCAGCAACAGAATTTAGAAGAATCATCCCCAGAGAAAAAACAGCTGGACACAGCTAAACAATGAGAATTCAACAGTTGTGATAACTTGAAAATAAACCGGACAATCCACTAAAAACAAAGATATACACAAACTTTTATTACAGTATATATATATATATTAATTAAAATTGGATTGTGTTAGAATGTATAAACATGATCTTTTGTGGCAAAAGACCTTTTGTTAAAATGGTCATGCCTTAGTCAATCTAATAGTACAGCCAATAAGGAGGAATACAAGGTCACGCCTCCTTCAAGGCATACATAATGTCATCTTGGCTGACATTTATCCTCACTCGCAGGTGCAGGTCATTTCTGCTGGATTCCACCAGGAGAAGACGAGATGCTCCAAGCCTAAGACAAACGGCCATGGTTTCAGACATGGAAGGTGGCTGTATTCCTTCTATCCTGCACAGAGCTATGTGCTGACGATATATCTGCAAGAAAGGGTTCTGATTACTATCAAACAGCAAGCTATGCAAGGGACTGGACATCATATTGTGCTTATGGATTTATGCATAAAGTCTGATCATTGTGCACAATGGTAATCAATGAGATTAGCCTTAAATGAGATTTACAATACATGGTCATCCAAGGGGTTAACTGTTACCACAATAAAACATCCCCCCAAACAAATTAGCTCTGAAATAAAAAATTTAAAGATCCATTTTTGAACACGCCCCCATAGCTGGAAATGGAGTGGAGTACACCACTACCAGAGGGAGTTTCAGGGTCCAACTTATGCGCATGCTTCATACATCTCAGCAAATACCTTCATAACTTCTGTTACACACAGTTGAAAAAGCAATTCATACAGCAGTGAATGCTTTGCCTGAAGCATGTGGGGCTGAGCCCTGCATGTTACACACACTCCCCTGTGTCTCCTTCCCTGACCACCATAAATCGCCTTCCTGTATCCCATCCCTACCTACATCTCCTGTCCCACTGTGCACCCTTTTTCTGCTGCCAGTCACCATCCCCATTGGGTCTGAGATTTCTACATCCCCCCAACCCCCCTCCTGCTCATAAGATTTTTCTCCTGGACTACTAGACTGATTGTGAAAAAAGTCAAGCCTCTTTTCTGGAAGTAATTCGTTTTCACCACAGACTCAGAGCAGCACTAGGTAAGAGACCATACTCGGAAAACAGCTGGCGTAGAAGAGAGAGGGTACATGGTAATCAGGGCAGGCGACTGTGGCTACCAGTCGAACAAAGCTGGGGTGTCGAGCAGTGTATTGCGGTACAGTGGCTACTAGTAAAACAATGCAGGGGTGTCAGACTGTGTAGAGTAGTACTTCTCTTTCCCACTGCCTCTTCTTGCACTGGCAACAATGATTATTTATAATCACTGATGATACCAGAAAAATACACATGCACATATTATATATAAATATTAAACAATTATTATAGTCATGTGATGCTGACAATGGTCATCTTAGACATTTGGATGAGGAGCCCTTGCATGTGTAACAGCAGCCAGTGCCAGATGGAGCTTTCACTGCTGGCAAATATATACAGACAGGTACTGTTTTGATAATTGCATACGGACAAAGTATGTATGCATTTATCATACAATTCCCAGCATGTACGTAAGTATACACCATTCTCTGCATGGAGCTACTCATGACTACTCCAACCAAATACTCTGCCATCCCATCCCTTTCACCGCTCTATTGTTTTTCCTGCCACACACACTTTCAGCTCTCCACCCTTCCAGTATTCTATCCAGGCATCTACTCATTTCTCCGCCATCTCCATTCTTATTGTTTCACCTATACAATCAGACTTCCTGCACATTGGAATGAGCCCCAACTTAGCAGCACACTGATCTGGAACAAAGAAAGTCAACTTGCCTTCTGGTCCATTTAAATCAGAGAATAAAGTTGTAAAGTGAAAGCCCTTACCTTTTCTGCGTCCCTCGGGAACTTTAAACAGTATGACTGCTTAAATGCATTCATTAATTGGCCATGACGCTTAAAGTATCTGACAGCGCTAAGAGGGTGTAGACTTTCTTTCACCATGTTTGGATTTAGACACAAGAGGAGCAAGAGCAGAGTTCTTTGGAATTCTGTTTCCATGTTCGGCTGAAAAGTCACAACCAATCAGTACAACCTTAACTTGATTTCAGGTGAGATGAGAAGACTTACATGAAAGTGCAGTGAGTCCTGAGACTTACCTGATGTGTATGAAATGGTTGTAACGCACACATTTTGCAGGTGAGATGTTTCAAGGAAGAATAGGAAAGTGGCTCAAAAGGGTCTGCTTACAATACTTCCAGTCCCAAAGTGGAGTTGAGTCTTGGTAAGGGCAGGACCATGTGGGCAACCCTCTGGAACATGGTTTGAATTTCAGGAATTTCTTTAGGTTTCCTTTGAAAGAAAACCAATAAAACAGAAGAGTTGTAATTTCAGGGAATGGAGCTTCCAGCCTTTTTCCAGACCAGACTGAAGGAAGCTGAGGTGATGTGGCAATAATGACTCAAGTTGTAAGTCATAAAAGGGAAGCTTAGCTGGCCAAGCTGGGATGACGAATGGGTCCTTCAGTGAGTAGATCAGAAAAAAGCATTTATGCCACAGATGTTCTATGGAGCGCTTTACTAGAAAGTGATGCAAAATCTGTTTTAGCCATGTGGATGCCATCAAGAGGATTTAAATCTTTTCCCATTTGAGCTTTGCAATAAAGTATCCTGAGAATCATAGCCAGTGGAGAAAACAGGAAGATGGGAGGTCTGTTGTAACGAGATGCCATGTGGTCTCTCTCCATGACTTCTGACGTGGGAACATCCTGCTGATGTGATGTTGCCTGGGATACAGATAGCCAATATAGCTGGAATAAAAAACTTCTCGACTTCTAATCAAGCTACTTAAAATCTGGTGCTGCCTTGGTGGTTTATATATGTAACAGTGGTTGCATTGTCAGATAATATCTGAATGTGATGGTCCTTCAAGTGGGTCGCCCAGGTCGAGAGATTTCTGGAATGCACTCCGTTCAAGTATACTGATGGCAGTCATGACTTCTTTCATGACCATATTTTTCTATTGTTGAAGTTATCCAACACTATTCCCCAAATGTTCAGACTGACAGTGGTGGTGGTTACAAACTTACATGTTTGCCTTGTTACAGATTGTTTGTTCAAAGAAAATTGTTGAACAGCTGATGACATATCTGGTTTGTAAGGAACTCCATTTTGCTTCATTGTTTCAATTGGGTCTTCAGCACCAATCTCATGTGGAACTTGGAGAAATGGAACTGCTTACAGAGTGGTGACCAAAGTCTGCCCCACTGTAGGAGTAGAGTGAATTGTGTTTGGGTAGGCTAATAGTTACATGGGTTAAAGAATACTCAAGCCTGCAGGGAAGGGCATTTGTATAAAAAGGCCCTCTGGAGGTTGAGGCAAACTAGACATGCTCCATTTTGATGAACAGCAAAGGTCGAAAACAGAAGCAAGGCAGGCAAAGGGGCACCGGAATCAAAGGATCCACCTGTCTTGAACTCAACTCTTTTTGCAATGTGAGAAAGCGGCACCAATCTTATTAACAGTCAATGCAGTTTCTCACTCAATACTTCAAAAATGGGAAGTGACACAGGATGGAAATATGAGTGAAACATCGAAACAATTGCAATAAACAGAAAATCCACCGCACTCACAGAACCCTTTTAAAGGGATAGCAAGGTTTCACAAAAACAGCAACTCCAACTAATCTTCAGAGTATTTGAGCCATAGAGAGTGTTATTTCAATACTGTCAGAGTTGTAGTTCAAGAGTAATTGAATGATAAAGTTTTGCATCTTTTACCTAGTGTAAGCCACTTCCCCTCAGACGTGGAATCTGGTCCACAGACCAGACAGCTCACAGCAAGGGACAGTCTTCTTACTGTGAGAATAATGAAATCCCTGCCCCCATTGACAGGTTTTTCCCTTATGGTAATTGAAGATTGTCCCTTGTTGCAATCCACTTGGACAACACCCTGCTGCTCTGAGCTGAGCACTGTTACATCAGTAAGAGGGGCGGAAGGGGGAAACTTCAGTTACTCTTGAACTACAACTCTGACTACTGAAATAACAATCTCCATGAAGATTAATTGGAGCTGCTTATTATGAAACATTACTATCCCTTAAAAAAAAAAAAAAAAAAAAATCACTGCTTTACGGAACGATTGAGACCCATAGTCTAACAAGTTTTGCACGTAAAGTGCTTACTCAGACTATTTTTACAAAGTACAATCCACCATCTTTATTGGAGACAAATCAACAGTTATCCGTTCAAAAGAACCAGTCAACTGTTGTTAATTAGTCTGCCTTGCAACCAAGTTGGAAGGAGGACAATTAACCTCTTCAGATCCTATAGATACTGAATTCAAGAATAGTACAGATCCGATTCATCTCTCTCCCATATAGCTATATCATCCAAAGTGCCAACACACATAATATAACCAAATAATTAAGTTACAAAATTTAAAGACATTTTAATACAAAAATTATGTCTAAACTCTCTCTATATAGCATCAGAGAGTAATACATCCTAAGGATAAATATACCCTCCAAGAAATATTACCCCTCTCAAGGGAATCTAAACATTTTATATGTAATTTAAATCAGTATAATATACCAAAGCGGAGATTCCTGGGTAGGGAAAGGAGAAAAAGACCTCCCACATATCCCCATGATACCAGAGGCTTAAAAACAAACAAACCAAAACAAACACACCGAACAACTGGCAGTAGAGAAGGAAAAATATAGGTCTGTTTGGCGAAAGTATGCAAGGCGGACTAAGTTGCAGCCTTGCACAGCTGGTCAGCCAAGGCCTGTTCTTGTAGGCCCAAGAAGTACCCACTGATCTGATGGAATGGGTTGTGATCTTGAAGAGAACTAGTTTATTCCCAATCTCATACTCTTGGCATATAGTAGCCTTACTCCAAGAGGCAATGGTTACCTAGGATGCAGCCTGATCCACCCTAGGACCTGCAGAGATGATAAAAGGAAACGGAGGGAATGGCGGAAACACATACACATGGGGAAACTGCCACAGAATGACCATCACTTCCACAGTAAAAGTCAGAAGGTCCCAGGATCTGGAGTAAAACAAGAGAAGCTTACTATTCAACTGAAAGGGCATGAGATACACAGTCGAAAGGCCCCAAAGACAGACTATGGAGTCGAACACCATCTGGTTGGGCTCCCTGTTCCTGGGGTCTAGACACTGATTGAGAAAGTCTGCCACAAAGTTTTCTACCCCTAGAATATGAGCATCCTCCAAAATGAGAATCAAACTTCTGACCACACAGCTACACTCCTTGTTCCTCCCTTGAGGTTGATGTAGGTCACTGCCATCACATTGTCCGACTGAAGCCACATCAGCAAACCCCGGAGGGACTGAGATCAAAGCAGCAGAAACATACAAATCACCCAGAGTAGCATGCTGATGGGCAGAATACTCTCCTTCTCTGTGCAAAGGCCTGCAGCTGTCTGAGGCCCCGTGGTGGCTCCCCAGCCTGTCAGACTGGCATCTGTAGTGACAATCACCAAAATATAGAACAACCAATGGCAGCCCCGATGACAGACATTTGAAGCCACCAATGAAGATTAGACTTTGTGGATAGACACATGACACTGCTGCCTGGACCAAGTCTTACAAATCTCCACTGCAGTTTCTGCTTAACTGGGAAAAGCGAACTGCCTCCAAGGCAGGGACCAAATACCCAAGCACCTTCAGCTATTCCTGCACTATTGCGGATGGGCCAAGTAAGGCCTGAGACACCTTGTCCTCTGGAAGAGTCATCCATGAAGTGTGTTAAATCTTATGCAAAGAAAGAGAAGTACTTGGGATGGAACCAGAGAATGTTTTCTTGAAATGGAAAACCCAACCATGCTGCTCCAGAACAAAAGTACTCCTCCTTCAACAAAGATGTAAGAACAAAATGATTTATGGACTTGAAGTGTCTAAAAGGAAAGCATCAGTCATTTTAGGGAACTATGAAGATATTGGAATAGAATCCCATGAATCTTTACAGAGGTGGTACAGGTCCAAAGATCTGCTTGCCCATTGTGGAAGAAACAGCATCTAAAAATAGACTGCCCCGTACTGGATTGTAAGAAACCCTGGACAAGAAGCGGCAACAAGAAGGAATGTACTTTAAATTTATGGGATAGTCTTCCATGATCACCCCCAGAACCCTCTGGTCCACCACAGAGGGAGACCACAGTGTGAAAGACATTACCAATTGTCCAAGCTGGATTGGATTCCAGTAAGTCATTCAGAGGTAAATTTGTCAGATAAGGGCTTTTGGGCAACTTTCTTGCCTGTCCAAGCATGTTTGTGTTTCGGGTTAGGGCATGCCTGGGTTGCTGTAGGTGTAGACCAGTGGCTCCCAACCCATGCCCTCATGGCTCACCAACAGGCCAGGATTTACAGATTTCCTTGTTAGAACACAGATGAGTTAATTAGAGGCTAAGTGAGTGACTAACTTGTACGTGATCTTCAGAAAGAAAGTCTCAGATCCTGGACTGTTAGTGAGCCATGAGTTTAGAACCACTGGTGTAGACACTCTGGTAGCATACATATATTGGCAGTAGTTAGGAAAACCAAGTGGCCGCCGTGGAAAAAAGGAATGTTTGGGAGTAACCTGAATTCATAGTGCAATCTTAAAACTAGTAGCATGGCTAATGACCTCCTCCAGTTCTGGGCCAAACTGCTTGACAGGAACGGAAAGGAAACAATGACTTCCTAGAAAACTGGTCGGCTGACAAGTTTTAGCATATAAAGTATTTGTGTCCTCCTCAAAGGACACTTTGGCACATCCATCAAGGAGGCCAGGGATAGGAGCTCATCTAATTGGGGGAGGAGGAGATAAAGGAGTAGATAGCCACATATACCACAAGTTAAGAAAATGAGGCGAGAGAAATGAGGGAAAAAAAAAAAAAGCAGCTAATAATAATCTGAGACCAGATGCACCTCCTTTAAGGTCACTTTTAAAACAGACAGTGTCTGGGTGGGTATAAAGTGGAGTAGGGAGGGAGTATCTGCCTCCAGAGAGCTTTTTTAAAGGCAAGTGCCCTGTTCTCATGGCTGGAGGATACTTTACCTCATGTTGTTCCACACTGGAAGAAAGACAAAGAAAATATTTTCATATAAAGATAAATGCTTCCATTGTAATCCACTGTGTGAGAAAAACAAAAATTCATCAGTGACGAGTGTGTTGGGTAAAGTAGGGCAGAGGAGAAGTTGTACTTTTAGTCAACAGTTTAAAATGAGATGCTTCCTGGTGAAGGAACCTTTCCCTATGTACTTAAAGAATTTTTTTTTAGTCCTTGTTGAACACAGGAACCATGGTGTTATGTAACTACCACTAGAAGGCAGGGCACTTGCAGACATCTCATTGGTGGATGAGGCTACCTCCTAGCTTTCCTTAACACCTGCCCAGCTGCAGCCTTAGTTTTACAGATAGCCAAGACACAGAAAAAAAGGAGAGCAAGAAGGCAGTCACAATGCCAGAGAACACACCTGTCCAAAATGCAAAACATATGTTTTTCTCTGGGAGAAATGTCCTGTGCTCAGTAAGGACTAAGGAAAAGGATTAGTAAGTACATAAAATCTTCTCTCTGGTGTCCTATGTGGGAAAAGAACCATGGGGACATACCAAACCTGTTCAAACCAGAATTCCAGGGGGGGGGGGGGACTCCCAATAAGAGTTAAAAACAAACAAAACCATGAACCTCAGCTGTCACAGGGAACACAAGGAAATATATATAGGGTGGTTGCCAGAAAAAGAGGAAAAAAGACCCCTACATATCCTACACAGGCAATACTGCCTTGAAGACTTTTCCTCCCTAAACAGCCAAGGCCAGCACATTGACTAATGTTTTGCAAATGCATGAAACATGTAAGCCAAAGATGCACTCGCTACCTCTATGGTGGAACACACAATTTACCTGAAAAGGTACTGGCCTCCTATTGATGAATTAAATCTGCCAAATAGTGATCTTGATCCAGGAGGCCCTGGGGCCAAGCCGTTCATGCTTTAGGCCAAGAATTACCTGCTAGGACTTATGAAGTAAGCATATTACACATTCATGTCAATGCCACATGCAGTATAAAAAAAGGACCACCGCCAACACTGCTCAACTGAGGCCAGAGTGTGCAGGGTTGCTGCCACCTCCGTACTGCCACATTCCAGAGCACCAGTCTATGTTGCTGATCCCCAAGGAGGTGGTGGGAGGTTACCCAGTACTGTGACAGGCCCCTCAAGGAGATTAATGAGATGGCAACAAACCACTGCTGCAAAGTACAGCACCCTCGTCATCCTCCCCTCCGCCCTCTTTAAAAAGTAAAATTACTGCCAATGTCAAGCCTGTGGGGGTCGTTCCTTCAAAACGAACCGCTCAGACATACACAACACCAATGAGAGGAGACCTGAACGGAGAGCAACGAGGCCTTAATGGCTCCAGCTTGCACCAAGCCAAGCCCACGACTGAGGAAAGGTAAGCAAACCGAGGCATTATGGACTTTTACACATGTAATTTGTACTGGCACTACAAGTCTTCAACGCATCTTTAACCCTTTGAGTGCCAGAGTGGTACGGAACGCATTGCTTGGCAATGCATTCAGTACCACTCTGGCACTCAAAGGGTTAACAATTTTCTTTAGTGTCACTACAGACTGCACATCTGAGACTGCATTGCAGAATTTCTTATCTTAAAGTGCCCCGGACAGGTACATTACTGACTGGGAGATCAGTAGCTGGGATGGGGGTGCATCAGGAAGGGTGCTGATGCCCCACCATGAGATCTGACTTAGTACAATTTAACTCTGAGTTCCACAGAGGTATCCAACGCATTGCAACACAATGTGTCTAATACCTTTATGGCACTCAAAGAGTTATATACATTTATTACAGACTGCACTGCCAGTGGGTTCAGGATTGCACTTCTTTACCACAATGAATAAAGCATATGATTTGAGGCCCATGTACTAGCACAAGAGTCATCAATGTGGGGGTTGTCCATAATCCTGCTATACACATTTCCTAGCAAAAGACAGCAAGGTGTGTTACAATTTTACATACTGTACAGTATTTACGCCAGGACTGGGTCTCACATTGTAAGGATATTCATGATTTCTACTGCATGCTGCTGAACCAATGCCTTTACACATTTCCACTGTTAAATGTAGTACAAAGTACTAGTCAGGTACAGAGGAAAACTGATGATTACCACAGTCTTCACAAAATGAACATTTGTAGAACAAATGGGGTTTTCCATGATTTGTATTGCACCCCTTGGATTCTAGAGACATCTCCCTTGCATTGCTTCACAACGCGCTGGGGAATTCTCTAGCATCAGAGGAGATGCCTGTTGACAGTTGGGAGATAGTCAGTTAAGGATACCATAAAATGCATGATACTACATAGATATATTTATTGTGAATCTGAATAAAGCACACCTGTTGAAAAGTAGCCTCCTCCAGTCCAGATCTGCGAAACTCTGCAATGACTGCTCGAAGGAATGCCTGCTCCAATACAGATGAGCTCCTGAAAAAGGGGAGATTAGAGAACATGTTTATGTACCCTGACACTATACAAGATGTCTGTAAGGCACTGGAGAAGAATTAGTATAAAATGTCAGTGTTTAATACATTTCATAGGATCCTAGTAAAATAGGCAATTTCATTGCTAATTTTTTTGTTTTTCTACTTCATCCTTGAAGAGGATTTTAGTGAATTTCCCATTAAATACATTTCTTCGTCCACGTGGACAGGAACCATAGGGAAAAGTTTCCTCCTCCAGAGGGCTGCGTACTTTAAACAATGCAGGGTCTTTGAAGGAGACTCCCCTCTTCCTGCCATCTTTAACCTCAACCCCTTTGTTTCAACCTATAACTAAGTAGTAGAAAGAAAACAAGTGCGAGAGAAAAAAAGGAAATTCCCTTAACAAAGAGCCCAAGAGGACCCCTTTGATTGGGGACTTAAACCACATTTTTTTCCCTCCAGGTGGGAGTCTTGTATCCACATGGACTAAGAATTTAATGGTATGTTCCCTAAAATTCTCTTCTCTCGTCCAATGTGGAACACAGGAACTATGGAGAACTATCAAAGCATCCACCAAGATTGCTTGGAGGGAAAGTGAAAACACCCTCCACAGTAGGCCAGTACTCCAAAAGGACTAAGAGGCAAAATATTAACCTAAGTCATCAATGGAAACCAACCCTGAACACAAAGCAACGGACCAAGAACCAACAGGGTTCAGAATTCTGCATAAAGAAAATGTCCTTAAACGGGCGCAACCAACTGAAGGACCTTCTAGCCAAAAACTCTGTTTGTTGAAGGTGTATAGAGACTACTTGTCGCCGTCATACACAGTTGCTCAGCAGAAGCATGAATCTTTTAGGTTAAACATCTAGAGTTGCCCAAGTCATGTTATCCACTTCATAGGCATAAGTAAAACCATGATCAAATTTATTTTCAAACATTAAAAACAGAATGCAACATAAGGCATAAACATGAGGACTCACTACCACCCAATCCATAGACACAGGAGGCACCCACAGATCTGGTGGAGTGTGCCTTGACTTGGAAAAAAAAAAATAATTATTTTTGATCACATACTCATGTTGGATCCAAAAGCAATGATAACTCTGGATGCAGCTTAGTCCACAAGGGGGCCCCCAGGAACGACAGAGCCAATTTTCAAAAAGGCTGCATGTGATGGATGTAGTTTAAAACAGCAACCACAACAAATAAATGGATCTTCTGCTCCTGCATTTTACAAGGATCAGGGCAAAAATAAGGAAGAACAATTCCATTGTTGAGGTGTACAATAAAATATGCAATATGGCTGCAGTGGTACAAAATGGATGCAATGCAAGCCTTTGTTGGAATATTTTAGTGTGCATGTGCAGACTGCTGGAATTTTTTTTTTTTTTTCAAAAAAGGAATTGCACTTTCAAAGCCTGTGTATTGCTTCTTAATGTCTAATACGTCCATGTATGTCCATAATGTATGATGGGTGTAACCATAATGCAGCTGTCTAGAAAGAGTATAAAGTATTCTCCTTCATCTCTGTCCCAATAACTGTATCAGGATGCAATTCTACACTAAAACAATGTAGACAGAGAATGTCTGATGTACACTGCCTGATACACCTCAAAATAAACTTCTATAAAAGTATAAGAGTGTCCTCTTGTGCTTCTAGTTGGAATTATTAGAATAAAAGGATTTATAACAATGAAAATCCGCAATGACCTTGGGCAAAAAACTTCTGGGAATACAAAGAACTACCTTGCCTTGGTGAAAAAACAAACAAACCGTATTTACAAAATAAAGCTGTGAAAAAATACAATAGCCAAAAGGAATGCCACCTTATACATAAATAAAAGCATAGAAACAGATGAAAGAGGCTCAAAATGCAGAGGTGTAGAAGAGGCCCCCGCAATGTGTGGGTGTCAGCACGCGCTTGTGTGCGTCCCGCTGGATTTGCAGGTCCCCAGAAGAGGGGCTGTTATGGTACATTGCGGCCCCGGGGGCTCCCAGACATTGCCATACACATTGGTTTCCGGTCCCCAAGCTCAACTGCAGCCACTGTGTAATTCTAGTTGTTAGATTTGATATTAGCACAAAGTGCAACATCGGCAATAAATGCTGTCTCCCCTGGCAGAAATGCTATTGCAGCCAATTGGAGCATGTCATGCAGACAGCTGGATGGGCATAAGCTCTCAAGTCAAACATAGCGTGAAGAGCATGTTTGGTGCACTGTTGAATAGATGCATGGAACTGCTCATCCTTCCCACCCTGCATGGACTAAATAAAAGTGAGCACCTTAAGGCAGAGAAGAGGGATGTGGTAGGGGGAAAAGAGTGGAAAATCTGTGAAAGTGAGGGGTTTATGTATGGCTAGAGGAATACTTGTGGCTGGAATGGTGGTCATGTGCATGTATGCGTGTGGAAGAGAGTTATGAGGACACCTGTGGGTGGAAGAGGGAGATGTTAGTGGAGGGATATGACAGACATCTGGTTTGGAAAGATGGGGCTGAAAAATTATACAGAGATAGGACTGCTGTGTGATGGATTCCTACCTAGGTAATTGCTTCTGTTACACACAGTAATTATATAGATATATCTCACTGCTGTATGATTGACTCCCACCTGGACTTTATATAGCTGTCCAGTATATATTTATAATTATCGTGTATTACTAAATAAATTACCAAGGTTGGAGTCCATCAAATAGCAGCCCACTATAATCTATACAATTACTGGATAACAGCAATCCATAACACACAGCAGTCAGGTATAGCTGTATATTTACTCTGTGTAACAGAAGGACTTAACTAGGTAGGAGTCCATCATACAGTAAGTCAGGTATTTCTTTATAATTACTGTAAACAAAATCACTTATCTAGGTAGGTGTCCATCATAAAGAAATCAGGTATATCTTTATAATTACTGTGTGTAAAAAGAAGGACTTTACTAGGTAGCAGTCCTTCAGATAATTGCTGTATACATATAGAATTACTATGAGTAACAGAAAAATGTATCTAGTTACATGTGTAGCTCTAAATCAATTGCAAGCTCTGTGATATCACACAAATAGGTTTAATATTTATTAAAAAAAAATACATTAAAAACAGGATCTCCATATAACCACAGTAGTGGTACAGGAGAAGAACCCACTTCAAGGCTGCTCAGCTCAAAATGTACATCTTTATCCAATGCGTTCTCTGAAACATCGATATGTGGTTTGTAGAGATGATTGCCAATTCCGGGGCAGCTTTAAACCATAACTCAGACGACAATGTCACGTTAACCCCTTGAAGAACAAATGGGTGTACAGTGTGTTTTGTGATGCATCATGCACCATTCTGATCCTGAAGAGGTGAAACAAGCATGAGACTAAGCATGCTTTATTAACCTCTTGAGGATCTGAGGGTTGACCAGAGCCTTTCAAAGCAATGTGCATTGTTTGTCCAGTTTTCAATGGCCTACTTTCTGTGGAATATAAATCACTAGGCCAGTGGTTCCAAAGAATACAAACTGCTAAATGTGTTAAAACTAACAAAAGCTTGTAAAGCTTTTGTAACTTTAGTATGGTCTCACACAATGGGGAATGGTCAAGTCCAGTATCTGAGTGAGGGTTTAAATTGGTTCTCTGTTATGGCCCTAGGGCATGTTAATATGTATGAGCAGATAAGACAGACTTCCATAGCTCAAAGTGCTCATTTGAGAAGGGATTCATGGGGGAGATTTTTCATCAAAGGGGTTAAGGCATGGCAATTAAAACTTCTAAAAACTAGCAATTTAATCCCTACCATCTATCCTATATAGGTTCTCTATATGTTATGGGTTTGTGGTCTAGTTTAATTTACATATTTAAAACGTGTATTAAAAAAAATTTAAGCATTCATACTCTTTGTTCTCATTTGTTGTTATGGGTGTGGAATTTTGTTGGTGGTGGGACGCCTGAATTTTACGGTACTCTTCTGGAGAATGCCTAGCGCCAGGTTGAAATGATGTAACCCATTTCTCATCCCTTTGCTTGGATACTCACATTTAAGGATGGGCTGCCAGACACTTATGTGAACGGCAGCAAATTTCTCTCCTCCTAGGGCACTGATGTCTGTTATTGGTCAGTTACTGAGCTGCTTTGGAAACATTACTCCGGATCCACACAGGTGATCTCTGTTGGGTACTCAGAAAACAGACAAAAAGAGCAAATGGAAATCCAAAACAGCAAGCACTTCAAGACCATTTATATTTAGATCTCGTATAAAATGCTCACAAAATTTGTCTCAGTGTTTTGATATCAAAGCATGCAGGGTACAATTATCTTCAGCCTCTCACTGCTTAGGTAATATTGCGTCTGATCAGTGGTGATGTTAAAAAAAAAGGCGCCAGCTATAGAGTCTCTCAAAAATATTCAGAGAAGCAGACCCCCTTGTCAGAGGCCTCAAACCTGAAGGGATTCCAGCACTGCTCTGATGAAACCATCTGTAGAGTAGACAGGATCAACATCATAGGAATTCCCAAAGGGCAAGGAAGAATCCATATCTTCTGCCTTTGAATCCTCATCAGATGATGCCCCAATTACCTGGGTATGCCCCCATAAAACCAGGATCAACCTTCCTGATGGTGGGCATGGGTCTCCAAGAATGGAGGAGCCACTGACTGGAAGAGGAAATGGATGCCAAAGAAGACAGACACTCTTGATCAGTGCTAGATGGCCCCTGGGATGTAGTATGCGCCAAAGTACAGGAGGGACATAGGGACCCAGAATATTCCCTTGGATCCACAGCATGGTATGAGGAACAGCGAGTTGGGGGAGGGGGATGTAAGACACCCCTGAATCCTTGGGTTTGGTTTTCCCCATACGCAGTTAGGATCTGACATGTCCAGAGAAAGTAGATAAAACTAGTCAAAACTAGTTAGAGTAACACCGCCGCCGGCCTATTACAAAGCCAACAGAACAACCCCCCCCCCCCCCAAACTACTTATCTGGCAAGCAAAGTATTGGAGACAGAGAGCCTCCGCATAGTATAAGCAATGGAGAAGCAAGATGGCAGTCAGAAAAGGCACCCAAACAATCCTGTATAAAATAGGCTAGGAAGTTCAAAGGAAAACATTACAATATAGATGCACTGAATAGTACTGAAAGGGTTTTTGTGGGAAGGAAGGACTAATGCAGCCATCTCTGCTACTCAGACATGTAAAAGAGAAGGAAGGATACATGCCTAAACACCCCAATAAGTATGGAAGTGAGCATAGTGGGACATAGAATAGTACAGATCACTCAAAGGGTTACTCACAAATATTCTGTCTTCAGGTTTATCTAGAAATTTGTAGTACATTTTTGAAAAACTTCTATTTTGCTTCAAAGGAACATACCATGCCAGGAAGGAAATTTTAAACTGCTCTGATGCTGGTATGCGACTCCACACAGATCAAACTTTTGCCAAAGTTCTCAGGACTGTTGGTGTGGAGAAAACTGCTGTACCATGGGTAATATATGGTGGACCCACCACAGATAGTATCAGTGCAGGCGGTCCTGGGGTACCCCAGCCCATCAAATCCATTATTACTTCTCTTTTCCCATCACTCTGTTCACCTATTTTTCCTATTGTCTGCAGCAAGAATGAACATTCCCTCCCATTAGAAATATACAGACCCTCATACTATTGAAAGTTGAAGAATAAAGTTAAGATACAGAGATATGGAAAACCTGCATGCCATTCGACAAATCTGTATGCTCTCTTACAGAGAAATATGGACTCTGCTCTGCTGCAGAACCTCCTGCTGGTCCCCGGACCGGGATGTCCTGCTATTAGCTAGACGCTGACTTCAGGAGAAGGGGGGGGGGGGACTTTGAATCCCTATATCTCTCAAACCATAGCGGTTTGAGAGATAGTTTGTTGCAATCAATCTCTACCTAAATCTAAATATTTTTTTAGGAGACAATACTGACCCTTTAACAAAATCCATCTCTTGCAAAGCAAAGGAAACACTGAACATGCAAGTAAGATCTAAAGGTTTTTAAGTATCAACACGGAACAAGCTTTTGCTTGATACTTCAGGAGTAAGAGTTTGCACTTCCTCCTCACTCTGCTTTATGAGAGAACTTTCCAATAAAAGATATCAATGGTACATGAAACACTAAAACATTTGATGTGTGTGGTCTCACTAAAATTGTGGTTTTGACTAGGTTCAAGGTAATGTTAATGTTTGCCAACTAGGATAAAAAAAGCATTAGAAAACTAATAGGCAACCTACAGCCCTCCAACCTGTTAGACTACAACTCCAATCATCCTCAGCATTCCAAGAGTTGCAGTGGTCCATGTGGTTTTTAGCCCCACAGCTGGAGAACTGCCCAGTCATACTGCACAAGGTCATTAAATAACATATATTATAGCATGCACGTAATAAAAAGCAGCCTTATGGTCCTTTATCTGAATTCTATTGACAGAGTGCCACTGGCAAAATGGATGAAATGGGACTCCTTTTCACTTCCCCTTAACCACAGTAGTTCAAACTTATCTTTCATCTGCTGATCCCCTTTTGGTTTACAAGTCCTTTTTGTTGCTAAAGACATTTCTATAAACAAATGTTTATATACCCTGCAAATTGCACACTTCTTATGAATACAAACACAGAACACTGTGCTGTTCCTAGGAAGTCTGGTGATGAAACAATGCCTCAAGCCCCCTTGAAAGCAACTTACTTAACCTAGTCTTAGAATTGCTGCCTTACCTGATTGCGATTACATAGGGAGAGGAGAACATTTCATCCAATGCTTCCATCACGTGAGGCATCTTTACCAGGGAACAATCACCCTTCTTGCAGGAAAACTCGCAGATCTCTGTGGCTCTGCGGCAGATGTCCAGACAGCGTCGTGCATCACCAGACAATGCCGCCACCTAAGAAGAGCACAGCTAGTCACCGATGCCCAGAATGGACCTCCAGTAAGAAGCAGCACAGCTAAAAATTTAAAACACAGCTGCTCGCTGCATACAGAATGCTTGGCTCCTTGTACTGTGTGTAAAAGACTAAAGGCCTTATGTAAAAAGGAGAGAAATTCTGGGGCAAATAAATTGCACCGCACGGAAAAAAAAAAAACCCCAATAAAAAAATCCTCACAATACCTCAGATTTAAATTGGGTCCTTAACCCCATGATTGTTAGAGACTTAGCATTCAAGGGGTTAAAAGCTCAATTTAAATCAATCAAAATTTTTTATTTCTCCCCTACTGTGCAGATTTGACTCAAAACTGTTGTTCTTTCCAGCATAAGGCTCTAAATATAAGTGTTGATGCAAATTTACACCTTGGCTTTTTCATACATTAATTTTATTTATTAATTAATTTTTTTTTTTTACACTGGTTGTTGATGCTTACTATAAGTTTTTTTTCTCTGGTTGTCCTCTCATGAGTTAGATGAGGTGTTGGTATTGTGGCTGAGAACCACCTTTGAGAAACTACCCACGACAATGCAATGTATTCTTAAAAATAGTCAGATGCAATCCCTTCATCATACTAAATCACGACTCACTGGACCAATACTTTGTCTAGATTATCTACTCATATCGCCAGTGAACAATTCCAAAAAAAACCTTAACTATGAGGCATTTAATAGTTTTGCATGTATAATTTTGTCTCAGCTGGCAATTCTGTACTTCTACCAATTACAAGTAAAAATCGAGTGGCAGTGGAAATACATAAAATTCTAAAAGTTTTGCTTGATATGGAAACCTTACTTTGGGGGAATTCAGTTGTTGGACCTCTACAACTCACAATATCAGCAACTAGGCGACAACCAGCCAATGTGAACAGAAACAGGCATCTCATACCTCAGGGCAGGAGTAGTGAAGTGTTTGCCCTCGAGCTGTTGGGGCCAAACGCCCATCATCCCCTACCAGCCAACACCAGCTGGCTGTCTAAAAATTGACTACTCAGATTTCTGTAATTAATCTTGTTGCTGAAACTTAGTTTATTAGTTATGCATTTTGCAACCCTAAATTAAAAAATAAAATTCTATAGTGACAAAAAGCAATCACGTCTTCATACTGAAAAAATTGCAATGTATTGATTTAGCACCATCAATATTTCAGTCTATGTGATTTCTCTTTCAAAGAGATACATAATACAGTGACAGATTTCAAGGTAAAGGGCATTGCCAGATTTGGGGGGGGGGGGGATAATAATAACAAGGCACCAACCTTTCTGGAAACCAGCTGGATGGCATCATCATCAAATGCCTTGATGTGATTTAGCCGAGAGGTGATGATCTGTTGTAGCTGTTTGTGTGTATAGGGTTGGAAGGACATTCTGGTGAGACCCTGAAAGCAGAAAATGTTTCACTTAGACATCATAATTTAGACCATTTATTCACTTTATAACTAATATATACTGCTTTAAAGAGAAAGAAGTGATATTTGAGTGCTCAAGGAAAATAGGATGTTACTGTTCTTAAAGGTTAAATCCTTTTCTCTTTAATCCATATGTAACACAAGACCCATGGGGTCAAGTCCCTCCTCCTAGAGGGAAAGACATCTCAAATGACAGTCTTATGGGTGAAGACTCCCTCCTTCTCCTCCACCCTCCTACTAACTCACATAATTCATGTGTCCGAAGCCACACAAAAAAGTACACAGGGAAGAAAAAAAATCTCCTACCAGAAAAGACTCTAAAAATGAACACAAAACAAATGTCCCTCTCTCCGAGTGGGAGACATGTGTTCCATATGGGGGGGAAGAAAGGAGCTCATGAATGTCCCCATGATATCAGAGTTCCCCAGGACTATCCAGTAGCTGAATAACCCAAGCAGAAAAGTCTCAGACACAGAACTTACACAGCACACAAGAATAGGGCTCAGAAATTACTGAACAACAGTATGGTAGAACAAAGAGTGCAAGTCCCTAGACAGGGAAGACTGCCTTGCAGGACCTTCTGACCAAAGCTGGCCTCAGCCGAGGCCAGAGCATAGACACAGTGTGTGGCAAAAGTATGCAGAGAGGACCAAGTCGCTGCCTTGCACAACTGTTCAGCCATGGCCCAATTCTTGTAGGCCCGAGAGATAACCCACAGATCTGGTGGAATGCTCTGTGATCTTGAAGGAAACATTTTTCTTCCAGATCTCATATGCCTGGGGTATGGTAGTCTTGATCCAATAGGTGATGGTGACCTTGGAAGTAGCCTGACCTACTCTAGTACCTGCAAAGATGACAATCCTCATTGCGAAAAGACAAAAGTACAACGCAAAATTTAAGGCAATGTACTACGTCTAACAAATTGAGATCCTTCTCCCTGTCAGACTTAGGGTCGAGACAAAAGGACAACACAACAATTTCCTGATGTGAAACTCAGAAACCACCTTGGGAAGAAACTCCTAAGAAGTTCAAAGCACCGTGTTGTCCTTATGAAACACCAGGAAAGGTGGTTTACAAGACAAAACTTGCAACTCAGCGACTCTCCACACCAAGACCACCTCCAAGAGAAAACCCATCTTGAGCGTTATTTGATGCAGAGATATGGAAGCAAGAGGCTCAAAAGGAGGCCTCTGCAAAACACCCAGATTAAGGTTAAGATCCCAAGGAGGAGTAAGAGGCTTAAAAGAAGGGAAGGCATGAGTCACCACCCTGAAGAAAAACCTTAACATCTGGAAAAGTGGCAATAAGTCTCCAGAAAGTGCCAAGATCTTAACTTTAACCCTTTGAGTGCCAGAGTGGTACGGAATGCATTGCAAAGCAATGCATTCCGTACCACTCTGACACTCAAAGGGTTAAGGGTGCTCAAGCAGAGTCTTTTGTTTGCCCCATCCTGGAGGAAAGACAACACCAAGGGAAGGTCAAAATCTTACAAGAACACAGCCTTTTCCACGCACCTCTTATGAAAAAGAGACCATACCCTATAGTAGGCATTGGAAGTGATGGGTTTTATAGCCTGAATCATGGTGGAAACAGCCTCTGCAGTGAAACCTTTCTGCCTTAGGATGTCCACTTCTAGTACCATGCCATCAAAGCCATTTTCTCCATATCCTCGTGCCATGGGAAAACCTGGAGTAAGATCTGGCCTGGGAGGAATACGAAATGGATCCTGAATCGAAGGACTGACCAGGTCCGCAAGCCACGCCCTCTTGAGCCAGTAATGTGCAATCAGAACGACTGTTGCTCTGCCATCCTGATCTTCCGGAGCACTCAGAGGAATCGGAGGACACCCACAAGCAAGGTGGAAGTTCCAGATTGGCTACCACAACCACCAATGGAGGTCCCTCCTGGTATCTGGATAACAACATCGCTCTGCAGCTCCCTCATGTGAACCTGGGAGTAGGGTACAGCATCCAGTGTTGACAACAGTCTGCCCAGAACTTTCATGTACTCCCAGATCATGGCAGAGGGCCACTTCAGGGCCTGGGATACTTCCTGCATCACAAGAAGAATCTTGTCATCCTAGGAAGACCTTCCCTTCACAGTGTCAAACCGATTCCCAGGAATACCAGAATCTGGGAGAGCACTGGAGAGGACGTCAGCATATTCAGGATCCATCCATGTTACACCAGAAGTCAGACGCAGTACTGATTGTGATTGTCGAAGATAGGCCAAACAGTACAGCCATGAACTGGTAATGTGAGCCTAAAGAAAAATGCAGGTTGCATTGACTTTTCGGGTGAATCAGGATATTTAGATATGCATCCTGAAGGTCCAGAGAGGCCAGAAACTCCACAGAGCACATTACTGTGATGGCAGAACTCAAAGATTCCATCTTGAAGCGTGTAACCCCTACATATTTGTTGAGACATCTGAGGTCCAGAATGGGGTGACAGACGCAGTCCTTTGGAACCACAAACAGGTTGTAAGAAAAACTTGAACCATTCTGTGGGGGAGGTACTGGAACAAGAACCTGTTTTTCCAGCATTGAGTCCACCTTAAAAAAAATAAATATGGAGGCAGAAACTTTAAATCTATGTGGTACCCCTTCTGAGATTACCCACAAAACCCACTGCTCCATGACGGAGCACTCCCAGGCATCTCAAGAAACAGCTCCTTAAAGGTTATGACAGATGAGTATTCTGCAATGCATGTGGAAGAGTACTCGTCAGACTTAGCGTTGTAGCTGCTCGTTTGTGCTGCCAAGCCTGTCTGGGCTTTGTGGTGGGGAACGCTCGAGAACCATGGAAACTCTGAACTTCAGTTTCGTGGGGAGATGAAAGATGTACCTTCCTCGCCATGGACGGACGCTTGGTGCAATCTGGGGCAACAAAATCCTCTTACCACCAGTTGATAATCTGTTTCAGTTTAGGTCGAAACAGGGTGTTGCCCCGAAAAGGCAAGGATACCAGTGACTTCTTAGAAGATTGGTCCGGAGTTCAAATCTTAAGCTGCAGTGTGCGACACACAGCAACAGAAAAAGGATGAGGCCTTGGCGGACAACCTGACCACGTCAAAAAATGCCTCTGAAACAGTTTTTTGCCTCCTTAATGTTGGCCATAAGAACAAACAAATCCTCTTTAGGGACATCAGCACAGACAGCCTCAACAAGCTAGCTGTTCAACTCAAGTGGCAACAGCCCATTAACCCAGGCAGAGGCAAAGATAGGTCTGAGCGCTGCCCCAGAAAGCACAAAGGCAGCCTTGAGGATAGAGTGCAGCATCGTGTCAGCTGAATCCTTCAAGCCTGTTGAATCTGTAAGAGGATGGTCCACGTGGTGAGGGCCACTGCGCTAAGACCATCTCAGAAAAAGGGTACTGCATAGAGAACCTTTTATTGCGAAACAGCAGTTTGTCAGCAGTCTTCCACTCATTCAGAAGAATCTGGTCAAAAGGGGCATTACGACGGAAGAAAGGAGACAACTTCTTACACCTCTGGAAGACATCTGTAGAGGTATAGTCCCCTCATCATCATGAAGGACATAAGTGGACCCAGGCTCTCAAACGGTTACATAGTCTTCTGTATTCAGGTTACCATTGCAAGGTGAAGCAAACAGAGCACCAAGAGACTATGTTGGGAGGGAACATTTGGCAGCAAGATTCGCTCCTCAGGGCTGGAGAGGTCCATAAAGCACATGTGACACTGGCCAATCCAATACAGGGAAGCCCAGTAATGGTATCCCGCCTAATGGGGTATTATATAGCCCCATATCTAAGTAGTAAAACAATAAAAACCCCTAAAAAACTAAGACTGTGCCTTGCCCTGCCAGGATGAAGCAGGACACAGGAATTCTGTAGTTAGTAGGCAGGTTGAGCTACAGGGACACTCCATCCATAAGACTGTGGATATGTGTCCTGCACTCCAGGAGGAGGGGTCTCAAACCCATGGTACCAATGTTCCATACTGAACTGGAGAGAAAACATTAAATCAAACTGCCCTGACAGAAAACAGACTGATCTCCAGTTGGTGGTGGGGTATACAGGGTGGGTAGGGAGTGGAGCTTCTTGGCAATGAATCCTGCCTCCTTTACCTTCTGTGTGCCAGAAGGGTATACAATGCACTACTTTGCAATGGGTTGCATATCCTTCTGGCACTCAAGGAGGTAAAAGAGACTCTATACCTCATGGTCCCTGCATCCTTCTGGTACTGATGAGAAACCATGTTACAATCACATAAGCTGCAAACACACAAATAGATGAGTTTTGAGCCCTCACCAGCCTACTGGCCACTCTGTTCATCATAATCCTCTCTGGTAGGTCCATGGTGTTTGCTATTGCCAGGACTATCAGCTTAGCTTGCTTTCTAGTGGGCCAGTCAAACAAACTGTACATAACATTCTGTTTCCGTGTCCACAACAAGTCCAACTAGAAGAGAAGTAGAAATATTATAGATACAAGCTGGGTGTACATACTGCATGTCATACAACCTTAAAGTGCTGTGTACATACATAGCACTATATAAATAAAAATACATATAAATATGCTGGGATTAAACACACACTGAACATGTCTCCGCTTACAGATTACTGTAAGAAACTGACCCCTATTACTGATCCTGATCTTAAATTTTATTGCTCTTCCCTCATTAAGACTGCAGTTCTGGGGAACAAACTGCATCATTTATTTACATGGATTTAGAAGTCATTATAATGACACCACCACCATATCCCATGGAAGCAGAAGTGCCAATGAAGCTTTGGTGAGCTACACTGCACGTATGAATAGTTCAATGGGGGAGTAGAACAGGGGTCTGAAGAGCGATCCCAAGTGTTCCTCACACAAAAGGAACTGAACTGAAAGACTCTGAAGTCTTACAGTTAGATTAATAGGCTTGCAGCCCCAGCCAACCTAATGAAGAGTTCCCAAGCAATATATACTAGGGAGGTTGTGGAGGCCACTTGTGTAAACAGTGAAGTTTGTGGTAGAGTCTCAAATTTACAGGTTGCTTTCCAGCCTGCTGCCAGCTGAGGGGGTCAGTTTTCTGATGCTCCAAAACTGCTGAAGAGAGCCAATTTGGGGCTACACAGGGCAGCCCCAGTTTTGGGCCAAGTTTGAGACCTCTAACATAAAATGCTTTAAATACCCATTCAATATCTATGGAAACAGAGGCAATTGTATTTTGCTACCCTCACAGTTGGTAGGCACCACAAGTCCATATTTTTTTGGCATATGGCCCCATAAGTTTTATCTGCATTCAGTGTTTTCTCACCTCATCCACAAGCAGTACTGTAGTCTCCCTTTTGGAGACAGGGGTGCTGAACATCTTCTCCAGCAGGGCAGCAGCATGTTCTGCTGTGGCCTTCTGTCCAGTCAGGAGCTGAAAACAACAACTGGAAAGTTCATACAATTTCACACACATCTATGGAAGAAGCTAACTGAAGGAACTAAAAATTAAGTAAGATTATATATATCCCATTTAAATTTCAAGCATTCACAGCCAATATCTTAAAGAGTTAGTAATGTCTAACATTAACTAACCCTTATATTGAAGGTATTCAAAAGATAATCTTACTGTGCCAAGTTGGATCTCTCAAATCTTTATTATTTGAGAGATATAAGCGCTTAAAGTTCCCCACTCCTGCTGATGCATACCTCCCAACATTTCAAGTAGCCAAAGAGGGACACTTGTGTTTTAGGTGGTGTTGCTGCGGGCGTGGCTGGTGGGTGGGGCAGTAACAAGAATTTTTAGGTTATTTCATGACCTATTGAAACCTCTTTGTGGAACTGAATAAATGCTTTAGAACAAGACCAAAGTGTTTTAATCACACAGACTAAGCATGTACTGAAGAAGTGTATACAAACATTAATGTGAGTTGTATTGTTGGGAAGCAATTTAATACACACCACACAGCCTGATCTCCTAAAAGAGGGACACCAGGGTGGAAAAGAGGGACAGAGGGATCTAGTTCAAAAAGAGGGACACTTGGGAAGTATACTGAGGAGCTATAAAGCTGTCAGCAGTGGATCTGAGTCGTGCGAATCGGTGGCTCTTCAGCAGAGCTGAATGAACGCTATCGAAAAACAGATACTTCACTGGAACGGTCTACAAATTGTGCTTGGTTTGCAAGCACACTTTGCAGACCATTCAACTGAAGTATTTGATTTTCGATAGCGTTCATTCAGCTCTGCTGAAGAGCCACCAGCTGGTCTGGGACCGGAATCTCATGACATCAGTTACATACTGACGTCAGGAAAAGGGGAAGGAGTGGGAACCTTAAGTGCTTATCTCTCTCAAACCATAAAGGCTTGAGAGATCCAACTTGGCACAGTAAGATTATCTTTTGAATACCTTCAATATTAGGGTTAGTGTTAGACATTACTAACCCTTTAAAAAAAAAAACGAGAGATATAATTCTAGATCTCTAAATCTAAAGACAAATATAGTCACTTGTCTCCACATAAGTGACATGACCTAAAGCAGTTGATTTATGAAGGCACACAATCCTCTATTTAGAAATACTTTTCTCTTATGACAGTTCAGACAATACTGTACTATCACTGCAAAATAACAAGTTTAAGATTACATTTCAGGACTGTAGTCACAGTTGCAGTGCAGGTTTTTAAGACATCCCTGATTTTTTTTTTTTTTTTTTACAGGGTTTGAAGCAGCTAGCTCAGTCCTTTTGACTGCAACATCCGCAAAACAAGGGATATCACAAAAGTGTACACTGTCTTGTCTCTTTAAGAATGCAGTTTGACGCATGCAAATAAACCATTAACACCAAGAGTCAGATGGATATGCAACATATTGTGAAGTAACGTGTTATACTTTGACACACAAAGGGTAAAAGGAAGGAGTCTCTCGGGATACCAATGAAATCTATTTGTGAAAAGACACTCAGGTATTCAGACTCTATTGCAATGTTCATCTGAGTTCTATGGTCAGTCTCACCTTCAGGATTTGCACAAAAGCCTGATGAGGATCAGTCAGCTTCATACCATTTATCTCAATGTACTGGAAAGTAGGTAGCTCCTCTTCTTCCACAGTCTGCTGTAGACTTCGAATCACCTCGTGCACAGTGGCAGTTTTCCCCGTTCCTGGCACCCCAGAGATATACATGCACCTACAATGCAGTTCACATACAATGAACAGGGAGTACACAACTGCAACAAGACAGAGCATATGCATGCACACGAACACCAACAGGATAACCTCTGCAAAACACCCAAAACGAAAGACGCACACCACTATCAGGAGCAGCTCACTTATACTGAGAATTGGAAGCATACACAAAGTGTACAGAATGTCCAGAATAGAATGAGGTATGGGGCACAGACAGCCTGAATAAAGGAAATGTACAACTTCAGGAGCTGAGCATTTGGGGAGCCACAGCAGGGCATACTACAGAAACAAGCTCCACCAAACACTATAAACAGAGCTGTCCGACTTCACTCCTCAAGAGTTACAACAGACCAGAATTTAAGTATGCAAAGAGCTAGTCAGAGACTCAACTAGGAACGAGCCTGCCCCAAACTGATGAGGCTCTATAGCAGTGTTTCTCAACTCCTGTCCTCAGGACCCACTAACAGGCCAGGACTTAGGGATTTCTCTGCTAGAGCACAGGTGTGGTGATCAGAGGCTCTTTCACATTGATTAACTCACCTGTGCTCTAACAAGGAAATCATCAAATCCTAGCCTGTTAGTGGGTCCTGAGGACAGGAGTTGAGAACCACTGCTCTATAGGATAAGTAGGGTGCAATCTCTTTTAGCTCACTAGTGCCTTTCACAGAGAGGAAACATCCTAAAGCACATCATACTGATCCTACCAAAAGGCAGTCCAGCCACAAAGTGCCAGGCAATTCCTCTCTGAACAAGAGAAGCAGCCAACCCCAGACGTACGTTTTGGCCTTGTTAGGCCTAGTCAGTCAGTGAGGTGCAGCTGATCTCTCTAGGCACTGTGAGCACTAAGGCACTAAAAGAAAGATTTTACTGAAAATAGCATTTACAGACTACTTAAAAAAAGATACATTTCAGCAGTCAGAAAGTACAAATTTCTGTAAAAAAATTTAAAATTGCCACCGGGTGCACCAACTCAGACACAAAGAACTGAGGGAGGTAGCTAAACAGAGTACTAAGTGAACCCCAAGTAGATGACCTGAAAGGAGAAATTCAAAGGAAAGCTAGGAAAGACTCCGAAGTAGGGCAGCTATCTCACTAGGGGGGAGGGAAGGGAGTACTGAATTCATCCAAATTAGGAAGAGTTAGGGATGTTGCTCTGAAGTGGGGTGAGCCAAAGTAGGTTCAGGTGGGGTGACCCGGGAGGATGTCTCCACACATACACCCGTGCAAAAATCATGAGGGGCAGTAAATCTACACACTTGAAGGTTGCTAGACAAAGAGGAACTGAAAAAAGCAGAGGATACTGTGGCCATAATGTGGGAGAGACAGCCTTAGCACAAGAAAGCCATGGGGACCAAACTGCATAAAACATATTTAACCCTTTGAGTGCCAGAGGGGTACGCAACACGTTTCATACCCATCTGGCACTCAAAGGGTTAATGAATTAGTAAAAATGGGAGTGGAGTTTTTCCAAATCCATTAGCCTCTGTGTTTTAAGTAACCAGAGATGTGGGGGACATTTTTCCTACAATACAAATAAATAAAAGACTTAGCCCTTTTAATAAGGAAAAAGAATAACGTATGAGTAGAAGTGGTAAAGGGTTTTGTTTTTTGTTTTTTTTTTTGGGGGGGGGAGGGGGAGATATTTGAAAATGGAAAAATAATAGGGTCCAGAGGGATCATAAGAGATAAAACATGGTTTACATAATATCTCATCTGCAACCAAAAGACCTCCATATATAAGCCATTTTGCTGTTCTCAGAGTTGCATCTCCAACACAATGGCAACACAAAGTCTCAGTGGTGTGTAGTACCAGCGTGTAAAACTTTAAAGTTTGTTTCCTTCCCAGCATCAACTCTCTCAGACAAACAAAGTGAAGATTCAGCCTGATGCAAGAGGATAGAGGATTTTCAGTATTTTTGAGAGGGAATGTGATTTAAAGGCACCCTTGACCATCAAGTTTTCAAATGTGGCGAGCGGTCTAGGGTTGTAACCTGAGGCAGCCAAAGTAAGCAAATAACGAGAACTCAGGGTTGCCATTTCTGTGACTGGGTCAAATCATAGATGCTCTACAGATATTAGGTCGTTATCAAAGATCAAGACATCCAGGGTATGTGTACCCAGTGACTTCAAAGCTACATGGGGGAAAATTTGGATTGCCTTATATGCACAGACACAGTGAGCCAGATACCCTGGGCCTTCAACCACCCACCAAGATCTCGTCAGAGAGCCCAGGACTAGGTGTGCTCCAATAATTGACCTAAACAGCTCAGCCATTGTAATGTCTACAAAGGCTAATGCAATCCAGAGCTTCTCAGAGTTATAACACTCCAATAGCTTAAATTGTTGGCATGATATAAGAATATGACTGCCGGTACACCAAGACCTCCCTCAGATACCAGTAGATATAATTTATTGGCATACAGTCTAGGTTTTCTGTATGCCCAGTTAAATTAATTTATAGCAGATTGCAATTGTGTGACGCCTATGGAAATTTAAGAGGGAGACTCTACTACTAAATTTACCCTACCAAACCATGAAATGAACAACAGTACCAAGAAGCCATGTCATTTCAAATAGATTTAATAGGTGTAGGGTTAAGATTAACAAGATCAGCAGATGTGTAAACATCTAGATCTTTCAGGGACTGCTCTGTCCAAGAAAAGGAGTTCTGGAGAGAAGACAGGACTGAGGGATATTGATATGCAGAATCTCGTATTTATGAAGAGAGTTTAAACTGCAAAATAGCACTGTACTTCGGCAAGGTCTGTAGCAGATAAGTATTGGAGATGGTAAGTGATATAAAAAAAATAATATTGTCAGCAAGAAAAGAGTACTCAGAAATGTATACAAATCCCATATCTAACAGCTAGGGGTTAAAATGGTAGGAAGAGAGAAACCAGCCTCTGCGTACCATGTGCAACCACAAGGATAGATGTGATAGACCACCCCTTTCCACCCCAGAAAACTGGACTGTAGTTTGGAAATGCATGTAAAGCAAAGGGCAGCTTTACAACCGTTTAAAAACAGCACCCTTCCGAGACCTGGACAGGGTCCCCAAGGTGACCACTATGAAGAGCAGGTCAACTGATATAATATGAGCACAGTCTGACCCAGAAAAGAGGAACAGGGCAGATGTCCTATACAGTGTGCAAAACAAAAGGGGACACGCAAAAATTTCAGTCAAACATAAAAGAAAAAGCACAAAAAGTGAATCAATAGGAAAGCTAAGTGACGTGAATCATCTGTCCGCGTAGGGAGGAGGAATGCCCCAAAACACGTTAGACATGGAACAGAAGGGATTAATAAACCTTGCAGTAAAAGCAGTCTCAGTCTAAACACACACATTGTATATTAGAAGTAGAGACTAGATTGCATTAATGGCAACTAGAACAGGAATATAAAAATAGGAACATAGCACTCAAGATGTTAACTGCCGCTTCAGTCTTCAAGCTCCCATTGTAGTATAACAAAGAGCTTCAAAGAAACTCAGTGAGGTAAGAACAAATCAAGTCAACCTCTGCAGGACAGAGGGCAATCCATAAACAAGGACGTCAGTTAATGGGAACCCACCTAATGAAACATTAAGCATCCCAGTATAATGGGATTTTTTTTTTTTTTTTAATTAAATAAAAAAGTCAGAACAGTGCCTATATGCCCTCTTCTGTGGGAGGTCACTAAAATTTGATATAGGAGACAGGGGTAAAGTTGAGGGAAGATGGGGAGTCTCTGCCTCAGGAGAGGGGACTTTACACCATGGTTTCTTTGTTCCACATTGGTCAGAGACATATGAATTTAAAATTTAATTAAAATGAATGAAAATCCCCATCTGATAAAGAAGAAGTGCCAGCCCAGAAAAAGTACACAGATACGGGAAAATGCAGCTGCTGCTCACAAGCAGTCATACTTCACAGGACCTGTGCACTCAATGCAGAAACATTTGTCCTCTTCAGTCTTCAGCCTCCTATGTATCATATAAATGTCTGATCAAATCAGCTAAGCAGAAAGTGAGATGAGAGGACTGATAATAAAGCCATCCTCAAAGAGAACTAGGACCCTTGAGTTTGTGCTCTTGTTCAAACCAACAAGGAGCCCACCTAATGGAGGATTACACAGCACCATCCTACAGACAAAAAAGGAGGACCAACTAATAGAGAATCTTTGCCCATGCACACTCCAAGAAGGTCACTTTTACAAGTGGATTAAACTAGTCAGAGGTAAAGTGAGCAGTGAAGAAGTCTCCATCTCTGAGAGCCTTTTAAGGCAGGATACTTTACCCCATGGTTCCTGTGTTCCACATAGAACAAAAGACAAAAACAAGTACACAATTTAATTGTTACTCACCCTCCAGTGCCATCAAGTAGTTTACTCTCCACAAAGTTATATACATCCTGGAATTCCTGCTCTCTACAGGGCAGTGACTCTGGTACAGCAGAGACATGAAGCCTGCATACACAAAAGATGGTGATTCTAAGAGGTGGGGGAGACTAGTAGGTAATGTGCTTTTAATGTTCAAATCCAAAGATAGGGGGTTAAATAGAATTGCGCTCTTTGCTGCCACATTCCTTTCCACCAAGTTCAATATAATTACTGCATTACAAATCAGACACTCTAGGGCATTACAAGTTCTATATCTTCTTAAAGCGGACCACCCCAAATAAAGTGTGCCCCCCCCCCCTAAATAGTCAGTCATATAGCGATAAGCTTACAAATATTACTATTATCCAGCATAAATACCACATTATTCGGAAATCCTACTTCTTTGGAGACTGACAGCCAGACATCAGCACAGAAATCTTGGCTTACAGACATCTGCGCGCCTGCGCTGTCCTTCTCAGTCTCCTCTAGGAGGTATTGCATGGTACCTTAAGGTAACAGAAGGGAATGACACCGCAGAAACGCAGGTGCCTCTAATAGAAAGAAGACTGGCCGTCAGTCTCAGGAGAAGTAGGATTTCTTAACAATGCTGTACTTATGCTGGATATTGGTACTATTCGTAAGCTTATCGCTATAGGATTATTATTAAAATGGTCACCAATATGAATAAAAATCCTTCTTAGCTGTAGCAGGACAGAAAATCCAAAAGGCCACTATGAATCAATTCTGTGGATCGCTTCCAAGATAAATCTTTAATCAGCACAGAGGTGAACATTTTTCTTTGTAACCACTTGCCACACTCCAAAAAGCCTAATTGTCTTCCACTGAAGTCTTCTTAAGAACGAAGAAAGAAAGAATACTCCAGTGGGAAAAAACCTGGCAAAGAATTGTCTCTCCATTTTTTTTTTTTTTTTAAAGAGGTCTTGTTCCTTTCACTTACATCAGTGGTTCTTAAATTTCCCTTAATATGTAAATATCTTTGCATTAATACTGTATTGTGAATTTATAGTTTCTACTTAGGTACCATGATTTACTCTATGTACATTTATGCAATGTGAAAATGGATTTCTAAAAGGCCTTTAATACAAAGCAGAAGCAAGGATTTGTGAATTAGTTCTCACCTAATCCGAGCCTCTTCAAGCACACTGCCTGGCTTTCGGACAGGCTGGCTCCGCTCCGGGATTCTGGGAGTTGCAGAATGAGGTGTTCTGGAGGTCAGCTGAAAATAGAATACAAGATATTAGTCTGTTATAATAGCAACAAACTGATGTAAACAACCAAAATTCCAAGACAACATAAAACCTGTGGTATTCAACAGCTATTCATATCAGATAACCACCTCTTAGTTAACTGCATTAATGCTGTGTGCCAGAGTTGTTCCCCATTCTGGCACTCTCATAGTTCCGGTATTATATTGTAGAAATTCAAAAAGGGACATTAAACCATTACAAACAGATGTAAAAACTTTACACGAGGGGGTAGACACTATTGTTTTTGATGTACAGTGTGCATCTTAAGAACTCACAGTTTTATTGGGGGTTCTGGCAGCAGATTTCCTCGAGGAAGTTGGAGTCCCTCTCTTAACCTTTTTTGGAGATATCACCTCTTCCTCACTTTCTCCTTCACTGCTACTGAGCACACAGGTCTCCTTGATGAGAACAAAGTCCTTATCCATATCATCTTCAATATCACTGTCCAATAAAATCCTAAAACAAAGCAATATTGTCAGGGGAAAGCAAGAGAAGAAAAAAAAAAAAAAAAAAAAAAAAAAAGTGTTGAGAGAGAAAGATGGGAAATTTGGACCCCTGGCCAAGTTTTGCTGGCTCTCTTGTCTAGCTGTACAAATAGTGCAGTGCATTTACCAAGACCTGGGAGATATTTATGGTCCTATGGTATAGCAAATCCAGCACTTTATACAAATTCTTCTCAAAGTGTCATTGGCTGTAAAAATGGATTTTTATACTTTTCTTGGTTCACTGGGGACACTGGGACCATGGGTAAAGTTCTCTCTGCCAGAAGGCAGGTACGCAGCGTTAATGATCAAGAACTTAACTCTCCCCACTCCTCCCTAGCCCTTGTTTAGCCCATAAGCACCACACACTAGTTAGTTTTCATCTGGAAAAGCATAGTGACATCAGAAATGTTTGAGCATCCCAACACAAACTGAATTCTCTCAGAGAGATGCCCTTACGTACCCCTTTTTGCTATATCCAATGGGGGCACAGGACAGAATACAGCCACAGAGTTAGAAAAAAAAAAAACTTTTGCTAATACACCAGTTACAACAAGCACAGCATCACTTTAAGTGTGTGTATAGCCATAAGGAGATGAAGCTGAGCAACTCCTCAAAGGAGGTTGATCTTCAAAGAGGAGCAAGTTGGGCTTGGTCAGATTGCACAGCGCCACAGTCCGGAACATGAAATTGTGTCATTTGTATTTAAAGTAGTCGAGAATAGTGTCAGTGATAGGACACCAGTATGATTATTATGCAATCTGTGTAAACACATAATAGAATAACACAATGTGTAAGCATAATCATGATTTGTGAGAATAGTGAAAAGTGGTAAGAACACATATAATCCCGTAGTACTATCTTTAAAAGCAACACATTTCAGAAGACTTACCTAAATTATATAACAGTTTCATAAATATCAAGGAATAGAACACAGATATCACCTAATATTGCTATCCATGAAAGAAAAAAAAAAAAAAAAAAAAAAAATTAATTATATATATATATATATATATATATATATATATATATATATATATATATATATATATATATATATATAATGTGGAGTGGCGTTTTCCATCATGTTATGACCGTTGGATGTAAGTGTGTGAAATGCAGACACACTGATGAACACACATATGCAACACACAGGCACACACATGCACACAGTGAGTGTCAGAAACATGCAAAAGACATGCGCACACACACATGCACGCACGCACATGTAACAGATGAACATGCACACATGCAACATATTTGCGCACCCCTTTGATACTCAAAGGGTTAAGGTATAGAGGCATGTCAGAGTTAAATAGCAGTGGGAAGTGTATTCATACCTGGGAACTTTGACTTGTGGAGTCCCTGGAGGGGACTGATGTGGAGAGATAAATGGGTCAATTTGGGTTAAAAGTGGGTGGGGCTTAATCGTGAGTAGGGGTGGGGCTTAAGAGAAATGTGGAAAAGTGTTAGTAATAGGCTGAGGAAGGAGGAGGAGTGGGAGGGAAATGCAGGTTTAAAGTGTGAGGGGTTTGAACACACTGCCTAAGGGGTAAAACTTTATTATACAACCCTGTGGCAGTCAGTGGGTTAAGTGTGAATCTGATGGCTGCCTGTCCTCTGTGTTGCATGGCAAATGATGAGAGTTAAGAAATAATTCAGCAATGAGGGCCTACCTTAACCCTTTGAGTGCCATTACCCCCCCTGGTGCTGCAGCTTCCCTTCAGTGGCTGTACTCCAGGTCCTGCTGAGGCCACTGGGAGTCAGAGTGAGTGACTGCGTCAGCCATAATTCTTTCTGGTTGTGTGCGTGGGGCGTGTGTGCGTGGGGGCGTCTGGTGGCAGCCATTTTGTTTTTCTTCCTCCGTTAGACAGTTGTGGGAAGTGTATTCATACCTGGGAACTTTTACTTGTGGAGTCCCATATGTGGTGCGGATGTGGAGAAAGCAATGAGAGAATTTGGGTTAAAAGTAGGTGGGGCTTGTGAGAAGGGGTGAGGCTTAACATAAATGTGGAAAAAGTGTTAGTAATAGGCTAGGGAAGGAGGAGAAGTGGGAGGGAAATGCAAGTTTACAGTGTGAGGGGTTTGAACACACTCCCTGAGGGGCAAAACTTTATATAAAACCCTGTGGCAGTCAGTAGGTTAAGTGTGAATCTGGTGGCCACCTGTCCTCTGTGTTGCATGGCAAATGATGACAGTTAAGAAATAATTCAGCAATATGAGGGCCTACCTTAACCCTTTGAGTGCCATTTTTTCCCCTGGTGCTGCAGCTTCCCTTCAGTGGGTGTACTACAGGTCCTGGTGAGGTCACTGGGAGTCAGAGTGGGTGAGTGTGTGTGCCATATTTCTCTTTCTGGTGTTGTGTGTTTGGTGCTGTGTGTGTGTCTGTGGTGTAGGAGCAAATGGCAGCCATTTTGTTTTGTTCCTCAGTTGGATAGTGGTGGGCAGGCTGGATAGTCCTGTGAAAATCACACCCCCATTGAATCACCCAATGGGAGCAGTAACTCTTCCTTACTGCCACCCCTGTGTGTGTGCATCTCCTGAGGAGACAAATTATGTAATGAGGCTCTCTCATATCTATATATATCTTTATAAGATATGCGCATGTGACAGTGCCAAGTGAAAATAGGATTTTAGTCTTACCTGTTAAATCCTTTTCACTTAGTCCATACAGGTCACTGGTACTCTGGGAGGCGATCCCGCCCCTTTAATAGGCAGGAACAATTTCTCAAATGTATGCAAGGGGTGGAGCCTCCTCTCCCTCTTAGGCTGCTTCTCTGGCAGCCCCACCCAGAAAGATCTGAGACACTATACTGACCAGAGAGAAGAAGGAAAAAGGAAGACTCCTGTGAGCATGCCCCAAAGGTCACCCACCGAATGCCACAGGAGAACCAAGCATGGCCTCTTGACAGGGCGGGTGACCAGTGACCTCTATGGACTAAGTGAAAAGGATTTAACAGGTAAGACTAAAATCCTATTTTCACTGTCGTCCAATACAGGTCACTGGTACTCTGGGATGTACAAACATTGAGTTGACCCAGAGGCGGGAAAAAGGCAAGGGCCAGCGTAGGACCCCAACCGATACCAGAACCACTATGAGCCAATTAATCATAGAGCCCAACAATGGAAGTGTCAACAGACACCAACCAGGGGTAAAACAAACCCCATGAACAACACAGCACACTTAACCAGAGCCAACAGGGCTCAACAGTAAGGAAGCACTGAGATCTCAGAAGAAGACCACCCTAGACAGGCAGAACTGCCTCCAGGACCTTCCTCCCAAAGCTGGCATCAGCAGAAGCCAGCACGTCCACACGGTAGTGCTTCGAAAAGGTGTGCACCGAGGACCAAGTGGCCGCCCGGCACAGTTGATCAGCAGACGCTTGATTCTTATAGGACCAAGAGGCCCCAATTGATCTGGTAGAATGAGCAGTGACCCGAAAAAGGCACATGCTTATTGCGCACTTCATAAGCCTTACGAACAGTGGATTTAATCCAAGAAGCAAAGGTCACCTTGGATGCCGGTCTCCCAGCCCTAGGCCCCTCAGGAATAACGAACAGGGCGTCAGATTTCCTGATGGACTCAGTGCAATGAACATAAAACTTGAGACAACGCACAACATCCAACAAATGAAGATCCCTCTCCTTGACAGAGGAAGGGTTAGGGCCAAGGAGGGCACCACTATCTCCTGATTGATGTGAAAATCAGAGACAACCTTGGGCAGAAATTCTTTAGAAGTGCGAAGCACCGCCTTATCCTTGTGGAACACAAGGTAAGGAGGTTTACAAGACAGAGCTTGTAACTCCGCCACCCGGCGGACAGACAATAGCCAAGAGAAAGGCCGTTTTGCAAGTCAAAAGACGTAATAGAACTGAAGCTAAGGACTCAAACGGGGGCCGATGAAGAACCCCCAGCACGAGATTAAGGTCCCACTGAGGAGCCGGACTCCTGAAGGCAGGCCGAACACGAGCCACGCCCTGAAAGAAGACCTTAACATCAGGGAGAATGGCAATGCGCTCCTGGAAAAAAAACAGACAAAGCAGAAGTCTGACCTTAAGGGAACTCAAGCCGAGTCCCTTCTCAACCCCGTCCTGTAAAAAGGCCAGGACAGTGGGAAGATGGAAATCCAGAGACAGATCCCTATCAGCACACCATGCTACAAAGATTGACCAGATCCGGTGATAGATCTTGGAAGACACAGGCTTACGAGCCTTAAGCATGGTAGATACAACAGAAGAGGAAAACCCCTTTTTCTTCAATATTGAGGATACAACCTCCATGCCATCAAATGGAAACGATGAACATCCTCCTTCCACAGGTAACCTTGAAGTAGGTCCGGACGGGAAGGTAAAGGAAACGGATCCGCAACTGACATGGCCATCAGGTCTGGATACCAGGACTGACGAGGCCAATTCGGAGTGATCAGGATAGCAGGACAGTGCTCCGCTTTCAGCTTCTGAATGACTCTGAACAACAGAGGAAGAGGAGGGAAGACGTAGGCTAGGGAGAATCCCAAGGAATCGACAAGGCGTCCGCTGCTAGAGCCAGTGGATCCCTCCACCGAGAGCAGAATACTGGAACCTTCCTGTTGTGTCTGGTGGCCATCAGATCCACCACAGGAAACCCCCCACCTCTGTGTGATGAGATGAAACACCTCTGGATGAAGAGCCCACTCTCCGCTGTCGACTGTGTAACGACTGAGAAAGTCTGCCATGACGTTGTCTACGCCTGAAATGTGCATCGCCGAGACGGCGGGGACATGTGCCTCTGCCCAGGAAAGGATGGCTTGAACCTCCGACCAAGCGTCGAGACCTCTTGTGCCACCTAGCCTGTTGATGTAAGCCACAGCCGTGGCGTTGTCAGACTCCACTCTGACTGGACGACCTCGGAGGCTGGCATCCGTCGTAACCGTGGTCCAAGAAGGAATCCGGAAGGACTTCCTTTTCAGGAGATGAGACCGGTCCAACCACCACTCCAAGCTCAGTCTCACATGTGGAGGAAGAGACACAGACAAATGCAGAAGGTCTGGATGGGTCTGGCATGTCCGGATGACAAATCTCTGAAGTGCCCTGGTGTGAGCCATGGCGAAGGGAACCGCCTGGATGGCGGGGATGAACTTCCCCACGAAAGAAGTCAACTGAGGCACTGGAACCCGGTCGAGATTCAGAATCCTCAATACACGGAGGGCAAGTTGATGAGCCACCTCGTCCGGTAAGAACACCCTGCACTGCTGAGTGTCGAACATAAGACCCAGGAATAGAATCCGTTGGGATGGAACCAAGTGTGACTTGTCCAGGTTCACTATCCACCCGTGGCGATTGAGTGTCTGAACGCAAGTCTGAACTTGCTGATGAAGTAGGGCCGCAGAAGCAGCTTTCAAGAGCAATTCGTCCATGTAAGGGGTCACCCTGACTCCTTCCTGATGGAGCAATGTTATCAAAGAACCCAGGACTCTCTGAAAAACCTGTGGGGCTGTAGTCAGTCCAAAGGGAAGAGCCGAAAATTGAAAATGGCCCATGTGGCAGGCGAACCTGAGATACCGCCTGCTCTCCTGATGGATAGGAATGTGCAGATACGCATCCTGGAGATCCAGGGAAGCAAGGAACTCCCCCGGAGACATAGCAGTTATCACTGAGCGCAGGGATTCCTGGCGATAGAGGGTACTCACAACAAAGGAATTGAGAGCTTTGAGGTCTAGAATAGGACGGGCACCCCCATCCTTTTTGACTACCACGAACAGGTTGGAATACAATCCGGAACCTGTGTCCTCCATGGGAACCACTTCCAGGACCTCTTGTCTAAAAGAACCTGAATAGCGTCGTCGAACAGACGTCTTTTTGTAGGCTCCTGAGAAGAACGAGAAAAATGGAATCGAAAGGGGGGGGAGGGAGGAAAAAAAGAAAAGGAACCTGTATCCCTCCGATACCACCTGAATAACCCAAGGGTCCGCCACTGACTCCTCCCAGGTCCGGCGAAAGATGTGAAGACGACCACCTACAGCCGGATGCAGACCCGGGTCCGGCGAGTCATGCCGAAGCAGTCCTGGAGGTCATGGCCTTGGGGGCAACTTTAGGCCTCCAGGACTGCATGGGCTTGGAGGAAGAGCAAGAAGCGGACGGACCAGCCTGGGGCGCCGAGCGTGTCTCGGTTTGGAAGGAACGAAAGGACCGATTTCGCTTGGCTGGAAACTTCTTTCTGAAGACTGATGGTAGAAGAGTACTTTTACCACCAGTAGCCTCGCTAATCATCTCCTTAAGCTCAGAACCAAACAACGACGTCCCCTGGAAGGGCAAGGAAAGCAAGGCCGTCTTGGAAGCAGTATCAGCAGACCAATTTTTCAGCCACAGAGCCCGTCTGGCTACCACCGAAGAGGCGGAGGCCCCCGCCATCATGCGCACAGCATCAAAAGCAGCATCAGAAATGTAATTCTGAGCCTCAGAAATATTAGCCAGAAGTTGTAACTGTTCAGATACTGGCACATCCTGGCGAATAGCCTCAGTGAGCTGCTCAGTCCAGACAGCTATAGCTCGGTTAACCCACACCACAGCAAAAGTTGGGCGCATGGCGGTACCAACAGAGGCAAAAAATGGACTTAAGACAAGTCTCCAACTTCTTGTCCGTCCAATCTTGAAGAGCAGAAGCATCAGAGACAGCCAAGGCAGTAGACTTGGACAATCTAGGAACAGGGGCATCCACCTTAGGGGAATGAACCCATTTAGTCAATTCAGCCTCAGGAAAGGGATAAAGTTTAGCAAACTTTTTAGAGACTGAAGATTTGTCAGGATGCTTCCACGCATCAGAGACTAAACGTGCAAGGGTAGGATTAGTAGGAAAACATGTAATAGCCTTAGAAGGTTTTTGAAATACATCCGTTGGGTCATGAGTAGACTCCTGACGCAAGGGGAGATTGAGGGTGGTTAACACAGCCCTGATCAAGCCTTCAGCAGAAATTCAGGGTCACATTCATAAGGGTCCCCAACAGACCTGGTGGACTCAATCACAGTACCATCCTCAACATCAGAGTCCAGTAACAACTCTTCCTCAGAAGAGTCAGTCACTGCAGGAGCTCCCTGTGGTTTGGGCAAGGAGGTCCTGATAGAGGAGGGGGTCTGCAATGCTAGGAGAGCCCCCTGAACCTGAGAGGGAAAGAGCTGAAGAGTGGATCTGAGATCCCTAGTTGCAGCCTTGAACTCTTTAACCCATATTGGCTCAATCGCATGGCTGGAAAGCCCTGGGTTGCTGCCATGACTTTCCACACACGCTAGGCATAAATGACCAGAATAATCTTGTGGTAGCCCTAATTGACAGGAGGAGCAAAATGCAGTGGGGGCCCACAGACACCCCAGCCTCCGTAGTGTTGGGTCTAGCCCCTTACTCCAGTGGAGTAGACATGCTCACAGCGTCAGATATACTCCACCGATAATAAACACCCAGAGAAAGTGTGAAAGATTAAAGATTCACCCCAGAAATGCTAAAATATAGACTTATCTGGCGAGCGAAGGGTTAATCTGCGGAGGAGAGAGAGAAGGCTCGGTCCCTGCGTAGTGTACTCGCTGAGAAGAACTGAGAAAATGGCTGCCGCGACGGGAGCCAATCAGGAAACGGACGCAAAACAAGCGCTCAAGGGAAATGTAGTTTTTCTCAAAAGTACCCTAAAAACAGTGCCCGAAGCCCCCCAAGACCCCCTACACACCGAAACTTGCAACCGAATGATAGAGCAGGGGAAGACAAACATTTTGAGCCCATTTTGAGCCCACTCTGAAGTCGCTATGATAAGCGGTTCCAGAGAAACATCCCATACTGTGTAATCCCATAGAGAGTAAAGGAGCAATGGCGTCTATGCGGGAAAAAAGTGAAATTTACTTACCGATATTTGTATTTCCTCTGTGTCCTTCCACGGCATAGAGTGGGCTTTGGCTCCGCCTTCCAGCTGGGTAGGACCAATTGATTTCTTTAAATTTCTTCTGCTACCTCTCCTCTGCTGTTATACATTTTGTCCAAGCTGAAAGATAGCATAGGTTAGGTATAGTAAGGCATAATCATAACATGCTTTTAAAGTTCATTATCTCGCATGGACTGATACAGATACCATAATACCTGGGAGGGTTGCCGTGGAAGGACACAGAGGAAATACAAATATCGGTAAGTAAATTTCACTTTTCCTCTGTGTCCTATCCCCGGCATAGAGTGGGACTTACCAGAGCAGTACCCAAAGGGGTGGGTAGCTAAGTAGTTAATTTTGAATGGCTGCTTCTAGGACTTTTCGGCCGAACTTAGCGTCTGCCGAAGCTAGAACATCTAGTCTATAATGTCTAATAAACGTAGAGACAGATGTCCAAGTAGCAGCCTTACAAATGTCCTCGGGAGAGGCAGCAGCTTTAAGAGCCCATGAGGTAGCCATGGCTCTAGTAGAGTGGGCTTTTAGACCCTGAGGAGGAGTCTGATTCGCTGTCTCATATGCTGAGGATATACATTCTCGTATCCATCTGGCAATAGAAGCTTTTGATGCTGCTGTTCCTTTGAATTTTCCTCCAAAATGGACAAGGAGGGAATCTGACTTTCTGAATTCTTTTGTTCTGTCCAAATATGTTTGTAAACACCTTACAAGGTCCAGGTTATGTAGTCTTTTTTCTAGGTCATGAACTGGATTAGGACACAATGAAGGTAAAACTATATCTTGATTAAGATGGAATTGAGAGACCACCTTGGTACGAAAAGAGGGTTTTGGACGTAGCACTACTTTATCTTGATGGAAGGCTATAAAAGGAGATTTGGCTACCAATGCCTGAATTTCGCTAACTCTTCTGGCTGATGTTACAGCTATTAGGAATGTGGTTTTTAGCGTTAAGTATTTTATTGAGGCTTGTTGTAGAGGCTCAAAGAATGGATGTGCCGCTAACTGTTGTAGGACCAGGTTAAGGTCCCATGGAGGAATAGTTTCCCTGATTGTAGGCTTAATCTTGGAAACAGATGTAAGATAGCGTCTAATCAGGTAATTTTCTGCGAAAGGAGTCGCCAGGATAGCTGATAATGCTGATAGTTGAACCTTTAAGGATGCCGGTTTTAAACCTTTCTGAAATCCTTCCTGAAGGAAGTCTAGAATTTTTGCTGGAGATATTGAAGATCTGTCCAGATTATTCTTGGTGCACCACTTGTGAAAGATTGACCAAATTCTATAGTAAATCTTTGTGGAAGTCTTCTTACGGCCTTTCAGAATGGTTTCAATAACTGGCTCGGATGAGCCCTGTAATTTTAGAGATTGCCGCTCAGCCTCCAGGCCGAGAGCTGGAAGAAGGCTGGATTTGGGTGTAATAAGGGTCCCTGTTGAAGGAGATCCATAGCTGCTGGAAGCTGTATTGGAGGTCTGCGAGACATTCTCATGGCGTCTGTGAACCAAGGTTTCCTTGGCCAGTATGGAGCAATCAGGATCACTTCTGTTTTGTCCTGTCTTATTTTTCTGAGTACTTCTGACAGAAGAGGAAGAGGAGGGAATAGGTATGCCAACCTGAATTTCCATGGTATTTTCAGAGCATCCTGCCCCATGGCCTGAGGTTCCTTCCATCGGGAGAAGTACTGTTTGCATTTTCTGTTGTGTACTGTAGCCATGAGATCTATTTCTGGATGTCCGAGTATGGTTATCACTTGCTGAAATATTTTTGGGTTTAATTCCCACTCTCCTTGGTTGACTTGATTCCGGCTGAGGAAGTCTGCCTGAATGTTTAGTCGTCCGGAGAGGAAGGCGGCTGAGAGAGCTTGTAGATGTCTTTCTGCCCAAAGGAGGATCTTTAGGGCTAGGTTGTTTAATTGGAGGCTGTGTGTTCCTCCTTGATTCATTATGTACTGAACTGCTGTCGAATTGTCCGATCTGATTAAGACTGGCAATCTTCTGAGACTGTGGCTGAAGTACTGTAATGTTTTCCATACTGCCAGTAGTTCTAGTACATTGATGTGTAACTTCAATTCTTGAAGACTCCATGTCCCCTGAACTGTCTCGTTCCTCCAGATTCCTCCCCAACCTTTCCCGCTGGCATCCGTGTGTATGATCTGCCATTCTGGATCTGCTAGGTTCCTGCTTTTTGCTAGATGTATGGACTGAGTCCACCAACTCAGTTCCAATCTGATGAGATTTGGTATTGGAATTTGTTGATGAAAGTTGAGAGGTTGTCTTTTGTAATACCTTAAGTAGTGTATTTGGGTTCTGCGAGCGTGTATCCGAGCCCATGGAATGATCTGATAGGTGGATGCTAGATGACCCAGGAGTCTGGAATAAGTCTTTGCTGTTTGTCTTCTTTTTTGGAGAAACTTGCATACCTGTTTGATGATCCTTTGTTGCCTTTCTGATGACAGGGATACTTGTCCTCTTAGAGTGTTGAAGTTTATCCCCAAAAATACTAACTCCTGTGAGGGACTCAGGAGGCTCTTGTTGTAATTGATGATCCATCCCAGTTTCTGTAGTTGATCTACACAAACCCGGGTACTGTTGATTGCTTTGTCGTATGATGTATCTATTATCAGTATGTCGTCCAGATAAGGGATGATTTTCATGTAATATTTCTGTCTCAGATATGCCATGATGTTTGCCATGATCTTTGTAAAGATTCGCGGTGCCGAGGCCAGGCCGAATGGCAGGGCTCTGTATTGGAAGTGCCTTCCAAATATGTGGAATCTGAGGTATTTGCGATGTTGTATTTGTATTGGTATGTGATAGTATGCGTCTTTCAGATCTATTCGAGTGAGATATGAGTCTTGTTGTACTAACTTGAGAGTGGAAGAGACTGTTTCCATCTTGAAATGTTGAGTCCGTAGAAAGGTGTTGAGATCTTTCAAATCCAAGATGAGACGCAGTTCTCCAGAAGGCTTTATAGTGTAGAAAAGAGTCGAATAAAAGCCCTGAAATCTCTGGTTGGGAGGAACTTCTTCTATGACTCTGTTGGTTAATAGAACTTGAATTGCTGATAGCATCTGCTGGGTTTTTGACTTCTGTCTCAACTTGGTTGTTCGAAATGATGCAGAAGGGGGGGCAGTTTTGAATTCCAGTAAGTACCCCTTCTTGACAATTTCCCTTACCCACTTGTCTGGATTTATGAGATTCCAGGTCAAATGGAATTCCTCCAGTCTGCCCCCTACTGGAGGAGAAGGGGAACAACTGGCTTCATTGGGAGAACTGTCCTCTCTTCTGGAAATCCCTGCGATTTCCAGATCTCTGGGAACCTGTAGAGCCTCTCTTCTTCTGATCGTATCCTCTTCCTGGTCTGTAACTGCGTGCTTCACGAAAGGACTGGCGTTTAAATTGACCTGATCTTCCAGGGGATCTTCTTGCCTTTTTATCTTGAGGTAAAAATTGACTCTTTCCACCTGAGGATCTTTTAATGATCTCTTCTAGTTGATCGCCAAATAATTTATCTCCTGCAAAGGGCAGAGATACCAATTTGTTCTTAGATGATGGATCAGCCACCCATGCCTTTATCCATATAGCTCTCCTAGCTGTTACCGAGAGAGAAGATGATCTAGCCAATAGTCGAATGTTGTCCAGCGAAGCATCGCAGGAATAGTTAATAGCATCCTTGATGATTGTTAGTTCTTTAAGTAGTCGAGCTCGTGACACTGATGACTATTTTTTCTTCCAACTCTGTGAGCCAGATGCGTAGAGTTCTAAATGTAGATGCCATGGCTGTAGCCGTCTTTAAGTTTTGTCCTATAGTAGCAAACTGCTTCTTTAAGACACTGTCCGCCTTCTTCTCCATAGGGTCCTTGAGTGTGGTGCCGTCTTCCAGGAGAATAGTTGTTCGTCTTGACGTCTGGGCAATGGCTGCATCTACCTTTGGTGGCATGTACCATTTTGTAGTTTCTTCCTCAGCAAATGGGTACATACGATGAAATCTTTTTGAGATGGCTCCTCTCTTTTCTGTTTGCTTCCATTCATTCTGTATTATTTCCTGTATGGAGCTGTGTACTGGAAAATGTGGAGCTGTCTTTTTGTATCCCACAAATGCCGCATCCATCACATTTAGATCTTTGGGAGCCTCTGCCAGACCTAGTGTTTTTCTCATTGATTTTACTAGGTGATCTATCTTGTCTATACTGAAGCTTCCTTATTTGTTTCTATTACTTTTTGTTTGTCTGCCTTGGACTCCTTAGAGGAAGACATGATGCAGAGCAGGATAGACAAAATTACACTTTTCACCTCCAAATCAGCAACAATAAACATGAAACTGTATCAATATGAGCAGAATATATGTATATATAGATTTTAGCATACCTGTCTGCTGAGCCCCCTGCGCTGCTTTTATGTTCCCCATGCTGCGGCTGGCGCCTGTTTCGCGTGCGTTCCATAGCTGGAACGCATGATGACTTCCTTCCTTCCTGTCTGGGGCTTGATGGTGTGAGCGGGCGCGTGCGCGCGCTAACAATCCCAGCAGCCAGACCGAGAGACAGAGAGATCGCGAGAGGGAGAACGAGAGGGGCAGCAAGCAGGAAGTGGCTGATCGCCGCGCGAATAGCCAGTTTCCTTCCCAAGCAGACAGTATTCGGCGTCTTCCTTCAGGTAATCCTCTAGGCTTGCAGTTTCAAACGTATCCTAACCTTGGTAGCGAGTGAGGCATAGCCTCCGTCCGCCAGCTGGGTAGGACCAAAATAACAGCAGAGGAGAGGTAGCAGAAGAAATTTAAAGAAATCAATTGGTCCTACCCAGCTGGAAGGCGGAGCCAAAGCCCACTCTATGCCGGGGATAGGACACAGAGGAAAGCGCGCTTAAAGGCGCGGAACACAAATTTTTAATAAAGTTACCCTGAGGAGAAAGAGTTATAAAACACACCTCAAACACATGTAAAACATGAGAAAACAGTAACCCAATATGGAAACTAGCAGGGAAAGGGTTAAAACCCGCATAAACTGCTCCAAAACCCAGGACAAACACACAGACATTGCATAAATACATTGCAATATATAGAAAAAACACCCTATGAGTGCTGGAGTGCATAATGAGAACTCCCAAATACAAGCCCAATGAAGGGACACTGTGGGACAAGTGGACCTTCAGCACTCAAAGGGTGGCTCACATTCTTGCAGGACTTCTGTCTTCAGATAACCATGTGAAAAGAGGATTAACACTGAGAAAATCCCCTCCAGGGAAGCTACTTGAAACCAAGTTGTTCCCTCTTCAGGGCCTAAGGTCCACCAGAAAATCCCTGGAAGCTGCGCAAGCCACTTTGAATAGAGCATAGTCAGCCATGGTCACCCTCCTAATGGTGGTATTCCATATTTGCAGAAAATAATAAAAGAACTAAAGTTGATTGAGAGATGTTCTCCACCTGTGCGCACAGCACAAGGAACAGATCTTTCTGGGTGGGGCTGCCAGAGAAGCAGCCTAAGAGGGAGAGGAGGCTCCACCCCTTGCATACATTTGAGAAATTGTTCCTGCCTATTAAAGGGGCGGGATCGCCTCCCAGAGTACCAGTGACCTGTATTGGACGACAGTGAAAACAACATTCCTCGGAACAGAGTACAGCATAACCTCTCCGGAGATAATAGGGTACCTACAGGACGTGGGGTGTGTGTACTAGGAAAGTTATCTTATTACTATAGGTTCCCAAAAGCACATGAACAATATAGAAGAATCTCGATAAAACTTAACTGCCATTTGTGATACTGAAGCACTTGTAATAACCTATGCATGACTTAAAGGGATAGTAATGTTTCATAATAAAAACAGCTCTAATTAATCATCATAGTATTTGGATTTTGGAGAGTGTTATTTCAATTCTGTCAGAGTTATAGTTCAGGAGTAATTCAATGACAAAGTGTCCCCCTCCCGCCCCTTTTACTGATGTAACACTGTTCAGCTTGAGCAGAAGGGAGGTGCCAGGTAGACTGCAGAGAGGGACAATCTTCAATTAAGATAATGGAAAAACCTGAAAAGCTTGTCAAGGGGGGCAGGGATTTCATTGTTTTCATAGGAATAAGAGTGTCCCCTGCTGTTATCTGTCTGGTCTATGGACTGCATTCCACATCTGAGAAGAGATTGTTTACAGTAGGTAAAAGGGGCGGGAGGGGGAAACTTTGCTTGTGAATATCTCATAAACCATAAAGGTTTGAGAGATAAGACTTATATCATTCTTCATGTTTTTTTAATGCCTACAAAATAAAATAAAGTTAAAACGAAGTATTACTATCCCTTTAACATTGCCAAGTGAGAAAATAAGGTAGAGACAGAATACAATATAATACAGAATAGTGTTATGTGAAACAACAGTATGAGCAGTGATAATCCACTTGTAAGACAACAGTGCCCTCGATATTAGACAAACAAAAAACAGCACTGATATGTAATATGACACATATAATATGGTATAATACCTGTGTAACCCAAGTTAGTTGTGCGTGATTATTCATATGCAACACAGATAACATTACCTAGTTAATGCACAGGACATACACCCATGTTTAAAACATGAAACAAAGTGGTCCTGAACCAGATAAATGCAAAGTGTCAGTTGAAAGGCTGTTGTAAGGCGTGAGGCGCAAGGCCTGCAACTGCTGCTACTTCCAGTGTGTGTAATGCAAGTAGCAGCAGTTGCCTTTTGAATGTTGACAAGGCTCCATCCTCAGAGCTGACCCACTGTGATGGGGCAGGGAAAGCCAAAAGGGGATTGGGGGGGGGGGGGGGGGGAGGATTATATTGTCTAACCCTCTCTCCACATGCAGTTCAGAACCATCCTTTTTCACCACTCCCACATAAACGCTTCACCAACTCTTAACCACCCACCCTCCCAACCTCCCTTTTGACTCTCCCCACCTCAACATAGTGCGTCAGTGGTAAGCACAAAGCCCAACTCAACATGTCTAAAGGTGATCACTGCTACTTGCATTACAAACACCATAAGTAGCAATGGTTTCAGGCACACACATTACAACAACCTCTCTAACTTCCACTAACAGACCACAAAGCAAAAGAAGGGCAAAGCCATCCTCAAATTGCTAGTATATTATATAAAATAAAAAGGCTAGCCTTGTATTGTCAGGGCTAGCTAGTTTCTGGATTGTAGCAGCCACACCTAGGGGCAAGGTTGTGTTGGGGTGTGGTGATTTGTAACAGTCACTCCTTGGTGCAAACACATCATAGACAAATCTAGCTGCCTTCACAAATAACCAATTTAATTACTCAGCCTCATCTGACACTTGAAGGGTTAATCAGGCCCAATTTAACAAGTCCTGGAAAGGTAAAGAGTACAGCAAGCAGATTCTGGAGTACTTAAACAGCTGCAGCTCAGGGATCTGTGAAGAAGCGGAGGCAGATTGGAGTAAAACAAGAGGGGCCTCCAAAGGGACAGGAAAAATATGCATCCAAATGCTTTTAACCTGTAAGTGCCAAACTTGTTGGCCAATTTCTGGCCGAGCATTGCGATGGGAATCACTACGGAGCTAAACGGTTAACACTACAGGTTAATTGGAGGAACAAAGATCTATGGAGGCAGTAGTATTAAGCAGGTAAGGATATCTCCTCCCTCAGGCTTGCCCTTTCAATAATCTATCACACAAAAATGATGTTATTCTCTCTCAACTACTAAGAACATTTAACAGTCAAATTATTTATATAGTTATATATAGTAGGATAATAAATTAAAAATATACTGCTTGAACACATTTCTCTGCTGCTAGTCTGTCTTCTACAAACGTTTTACATAACAGGATAAAATAAAAATATAGCAAATTTTAATTAAGCACCTGCATTTACTGAAATAGAACTTTTAAAACATTTTTAAAGAATGCCTCTTACTTTAGCTGCTGTCGAACTTGACTGGCCGATTTCAGTGCGGCTCTCCTTTGGGAACGAGGAGTCTGCGGATCTGCGACACTATGCTCTTCTTCTGACCTGTAGGGGGAACACACAATTTGACACCTATCCATAGACAAGGATGTGGTAAAGAACACTTTCAGAAAGTAAAGCCAAACACACCAAGAAATCACTGCTATTTGAAGTGACAGAGTGAGCAATAAGCTAAAGTAGACATCATGACTGCTTACCTTAACACAAAAATCCTCTTTAATTACTTGCAGATAAATCCTTTTTTCTCTTAGTCAATAGGGGATACACTTGTAAATGTGTATGTGTGTTGGTCAGGGGAGTGGCACCCTTTGGCATTTTATTCAGTGGGGTTTTTCTTAAGGAGTTTTGTAAATTAACTTTTTATCTAACAAGTATAAAATATACTGTACATATGCAATAGTTTGTCCTGTACATGTTCTCTACAACTCAGCCAACCACTTCTCTCCTCAAACTGTCCAGTGTGTGTTTGTGTGCATGTAAAAATATAGATTAGAATCATTCATTTAGTCAAATTTCCTAAAATAAAATACCCCAAAACACCCTCTGGAAGCTTAAAGGGACAGTAATGTTTCAAAATAAATGCCGCTACAAAGGATTCTTTTTTAAGATTTTGGGCCATGTAGAGCATCGTAGTTATTCTCTACGATGTGTAGTTCCAGAGTAATTGAATTATAATGTGTCCCCCTCCCGCCCCTTTTACCTACTGCAAGCCGCCTCCCCTCAAATGTGGAATCAAGTCGCTTGACTGGACATCTCCCAGCAAGGGACAATCTTCTGGCTGTGAGCATAAGGAAACCCTTCCCCCTTGAAGGAGGAGGGAAAGTTTTTTTTCTTATGCTCACAGATTGTCCCTTGCTGTGGTCCATCCAAACAGTCTTGCTGTGCAGCTTTACATAGGTATAAGGTGCAATTACTCTGGAACTACACATTGTAGAGAATAACACTCTGCATGGCCCCAAAACTACAAATAACTGTTGCTGCATTTATTTTGAAACATTACTATCCCTTTAACTCTTGCCAGTTACATTTTCTTGTGGATTTTCTCATGGTTCTAATGTCCGGTGAGAATTTTTCTGTAAAATAGGCCCTGGTGTGGAAGGATATACGCATAGTAACACTGCGGCAAAGCCATGAGGAGGAACAGACTTTAAATGTAAAACATACGCTTGGCTTATGGTGGACTTGATCAAAGCAGCCAAAGTGGTTCTCGAGGCTGCCTGTCGCAGACCCTAAACAATAGCCGGTCTTGTTATAATAAAAAAAAAAAAAAAAAAAAAAGACCAAGCCTACTACACATTGTGGCAGACATTGAACATTATCTAGTATATGCAGATCCCCTTCCTAACTGATGCGCCTCAACAGCCAAAGCAGAGAAACCAGTTTCTGTGAAGCACCTTGGACGAAGCAATTGTGTGCCTTAAGCATATTTGAGTTAACAGAATTATAGATTCCTTTCCATCTTAAGATGTTGACTTCAATTGCTATGCAGTTAATGCAAACTGTACTAGACATGGATGAGGTTTTTGGGCCTTGAAAGAGTAAATTTGGAATTGTCAACTGTGAGATTGAGAAGGTTCATAAACCAAGCTCTGCTGGACTATGAGAAAGACATGGGATCTGTCCATATTGATCTTGCAGAGGAAGAATCCTTTATGACAGAAGTGGCCAGGGTATTATCGCATCTATAGATCTCTTGCGGATAAATTTTGAACCTTAAGATTTTGTGAAAACACCATTAAAGTGATAGTAATGTTTCAGAATAAAAGCAGCTCTAATTAATCTTCATAGTCTTTGGGCCTTGGAGAGTGTTATTTCAATTCTGTCAGAGTTGTAGTTTAGGAGTAATTCAATGACAGAGTATCCCCCTCCCGCCCCTTTTACTATTGTAACACTGCTCAGCCAGAGCAGAAGGGAGGTGCCCAGGTAGACTGCAGAGAGGGACAATCTTCAATTAAGATAAGGGAAAAACCTGAAAAACTTGTCAAGGGGGGCAGGGTTTTCATTGTTCTAATAGGAAGAAGAGTGTCCCCTTCTGTTATCTGTCTGGTCTATGGACGGAATTCCACATCTGAGAAGAGATGGCTTACACTAGGTAAAAGGGGCGGGAAGGGAAACTTTGCTTGTGAATATCTCTTAAACCATAAAGGTTTGAGAGATAACACTTATATCGTTCATGTTTTTTTAATGCCTACAAAATAAAATAAAACGAAGTATTACTATCCCTTTAAATCCTCTTATGCCATTTTATATTAGTCTGTTGAATGAATGAATAGGTTTATTTATATAGCGCCATAAGTGTACGCAGCACGTTACAATTTAAGGGTTTAAACAATACAGGGTTACAGGTGCTTTGAAGAGTAAAACATTGGGTGGGAGGTCCCTGCCCCTGTTATGGAGTCGAAGACTACTTGAGCTCCTATTCTCCTGGGTCTAGTACCAGATGACCGAGGAAAAATGCTGCTTTGTCGACTACTCTCAAGGATGCAAATAGAAAATTGTTAGTATGTTTAATTCAGCCCAAAAAGGGAACATTTTCACTTTTTCCAAAACTATTTTGGCTGTTGAAGTATTCTTGATGGTTTATGTGCACCACGGTTGTCATGATGGGGAGACCAGGAGGAACAAGTAGTTGATCAGTTTGGAACACTCTGTCGATGGCCGAAAAAGCCTTGTGTAGAATGGAGCATAGGGAACAGCTCCCAAGGTACCAAATATTCTCAAAATAATTTTAAATAACTTGCTTGCTAGGGTTAGGACTGTTGTCTGGCAGGAAGAACTGTTGCTTTTGTCAAACGTCATGTCCAGAAACAGCAGGCAAAGACAGAACTATACTGAATTTCTAGAGTCTCAGGGCCCTGGAGAGAGCCAGCAGAGTCACTGCTGCAGTCTAGAAAGAAAGGGGGAGGGGGACCTCCCCCCCCACAAGAGAAACAGTATTTTTCCTGGTAAAACATTTCCTAAATAAATAAATAAATATGCATGCAGATGATGGCGCTTTTATGAGCATGTCATCCAAATAGGAAGTCATTAAAATTCCTTGGGTTCTGATGTAATAAGAAAGGACTGCCGTACATTTTCCTGAAAATCCATAGTGCCATTGCCAGGCCAAACACTATTACGGTAAATTAGAAATTTATGTTGCAGAAAGCAAATCTGAGGGGGTGGCAAGTGAATATGAACAAAAACGCATCTTTAACATCCATGGGTGCCAGAAACTCTTCTGGGCACACTGCTTTGATGAAACAAAGATAATTCATCTTGAATTTCAAAATATGGACACATTTCAGTAAAATCCCTTGTACTTCTGGTCCTGAGGTACTGGATATATTACCCCCACACTCATCAAGGAATGGACTAATGCTCTGAATGTTCTAGCCTTTTTGAAGTCTCCTAATCATGAAGAAATGGAAAGTCCACCAAGTTCATTCTGTATCTCAGAGTCCATGCCTCCAGGAAAAGTTGCAGCCTTCCCACTATAGGTTGGTCTCCCAGAGTGAAGGCTGATCCATTGTCATGCCAAAGTGGACTTGTCTATGGCTGCCCTTGGCTGGTCAGGATGATGTGGGTTAGTTATAGAAGAGATTGTTAAAGGTGGAAGAGGATGAAAAGTGTCTAGACTAGTTTGAGTAGATCCATTAGGAGTGAAAAAAGTGAGATCTGCACATCTTGGTTTGGATGGAGGAAGGCACTTTTAGCTGGGCGACTAATAATCGTATCTAATGTGGGAGCAAAATCAACTTTCCCAAGAAAAGGCAACACCAGAACAGACCTTTTAGAAGAATGGTCAACAACCAGATGTTAAACCATATTGTGGGCCTAGCTGCAACAGAATGAAAGCCTTGGAAGTAAATTCTGCAGTATCAAGAGCTGTGTCACAAAGGTTTGCTTCTTGAATCTGGGTTATCATGTGTAGAAGACATTTTTGGGGCACTTTCTTCAATACAATGTATCACGACATTTGGTACTACTGGAACACTGGTCCATGGCTCTACATACCCACGTGAATGCAAACCAGAAGAAAGAATTACACTGTTGTCCATCCTCCTGTCCACCAGATCTTTGAATGCCACAGCAATCATTAAGACTCAGTTTAGAGAGACGCGACATGGAAAAAGGAAACTTCACAGCTCATGCCACCCTGGCACAATGAGCAGCATACAGTTTATTTACCCACTGGACAAAGGCTGGGCGAAATCCAAAGCTATAGGAGGACACTCCACATAGATCCATTACAGTCGAAAGCCTCGGTCGCATCTAGAGAAGCTATGACTATTACCTGTGTTACATGCGTAGGTGGGTACAAAGTCACCAAAAGTTGTGAGATATAGATTGCTGGGAAAGAAACCTGCCTGACTCTGGTGTCCTGTTGATGATATCACAGAATTTAACCTGTTGGATAATACATTAGCCAAAATATTAGCGTCAGTAGTGAAATAGGCCTAACATTCAGTTTTTTAAAGGATCTTTGCTTTGTTTAGGGAGAACTAGGTTACCTCATTGAGAAAACAGGAGCAAAAGCCAAATAGCTGATTAACAAAGGATATCTGCTTGAGCCTTGTACCACTGTGCAGGGAAAGCAATATCCACCGGCTGACATACCATTATGCAGGCCAGTGATAGCCCTCTACTACCTCTCTCAAAAGTGTATATGCAGGAATATTTATATAGCACTATACATGTACAAAGAGCTTTAGAGAGTAATATTACACTACAAAAATACAGAACGGAGTTAATAGCATCAGGCTTAAATGCAAATCATTGCATTATTAGCTGGTGGAAAAGTTCAGCAAAGGGAATCATACATTGGGAAGGGGACATTGTCCCAAATAGCTTACAATTTAATTAGAAATCCTGACAACATACAGACACAGTAGGGGCAGCCAGTAAATTAACCCCCCCCCCCACATATCCCAGCTGATCACAGGTCTGACAGTCATTCCAAGGAAGCCCTCTGGGGGAGGCCAGGCCAATTCCCTAATCATCTCCCACCAGAGACTTGCAGCATAATGGTCCTTAGGCGTTCAATAGAGCAATAATTGAGAAAGGATCCTCAAGAGCCAGGCTGCAGAGCAACCTCTACCCCAGGGCTGTCAAAGTTTAATCCTCAATGGTTGCCAACAGGCCAGGATTTAAGGATTTCCCTGATTAAGCACAGATGAGTTAATCAGGGACTCATTCATACTGACTGGCTCATGTGTGCTTAAAACAGGGAAATCATTAAAGGGATAGTAACACTTCGTTTTAACTTTATTTTATTTTGTAGGCATTAAAAAAACATGAAGAATGATATAAGTCTTATCTCTCAAACCTTTATGGTTTATGAGATATTCACAAGCAAAGTTCCCCTCCCCGCCCCTTTTTCCTAGTGTAAGCCATCTCTTCTCAGATGAGAGTCTGGTTGTATGACAGTACAGATAACAGAAGGGGACAATTTTCTTTGTATGAAAACAATGAAAGCCCTTCCCCCCTTGAAAAGTTTTTCAGCTTTTTCCATTATCTTAATTGAAGATTGTCCCTCTCTGCAGTCTACCTGGGCATCTCCCTTCTTATCTGGTTGAACAGGGGGGGGATACTTTGTTTGTGAATATCTCTTAAACCATAAAGGTTTCAGAGATAAGACTTATATCATTCTTCATGTTTTTTTAATGCCTACAAAATAAAATAAAGTTAAAATGAAGTATTACTATCCCTTTAAATCTTGGCCTGTGGATAGGCCTGCTCTACACCCAGGGAGATCCAAGGAGGACAAAACACTAACAGCCCCATGTGGCAGCCCATTGGCCCTGCCCAACTTAAAACAGGTAAGCAAATTAACCATCAGAGAATTTGGGGGCGGGGGACACCACCTACCATGACACTCATTTCACACATGTCAACCATATTCAAGGTATACTAAGGCAGCTGCACAGCTCTTTACCATCACATTAACCTGTGATGCCCTGAAAACATATGCCAGTCAACTCACTGCAGAGCTGCATCTCCATCGACCACTGACAGGCAGTTCAGTACAAATGTTATAAGACACCCACCATTTTCCAAAATGCAGGCAGACAAAATGCAGTCTGAATAAAGGGTCCCACAACGGAGGTTTTCCAAACCTCTCAAGACTCAGCAAAAGGGAATTAAGTGTTTTAACATTGACCACAAATACAGAAAGAGTATCTCTGGGGGAGTCCATTCAGGGTGTGTCCAACTGTGTTGCTGATTCGCATATGGCAAAGTCATATCCCTATAAGATTTCAGCATTCGGGACAACAGATCCCTAATTACTCTCCACTCAGCTTTGACCTCCAGTTCTGAAGTGAAGAATATTAGATTTCCATTGTGCACGATTCTCAGCTTTGCCGGATATTAGCATAGAGTAAGAGGTTTTTCCTCCTATAGCTTGCATTTGAGGCCTAAACATTTCTGTCTATGATGCTGGACATCTGCAGAGAAATCTGGGGTAAAGGGATGTGCCAATTCTCATTCAATAGTTGAAAATCGGTCCTTTAAAAATCAGGCAGATCCGAGTATGGAGTCACTGCAGTTGAGCAGCTTTGGTACCATTGGTGTCTGTCTCACCCAGAGGTTGCAATTCAGGAGTACTATGAACATGATCAATTACAAAGGTGTTTGATAGCCCATCTGTCCCCAGTTTCTCCTTAACCCAAGATTCAAGCAACATTTTCTGGATACAGCCTTCACATCTTTCAGGTAAACCAATAATATGAACATTACACCTCCTAGACATTTTCCAGATTGTACGCTTTCATTTGTAGAGCCTTAACCAGTCTTTTCAGTGATGCAACCTACAGTACTTAACAGATGGAAGAGCATTATCGACAGCAGACACTATGTAGTGTATCAAAGATTTTTTTCTTATGGCCTGTTAGTCTGCCCTCAGCAGTGCTTCATCTGGATCAAATCTATTTTGTTAGTTAGATCACTGAAAGTTTGTAAATGTTACCATTATTTCTCTGAAGTGCTAGTTAAATACCTACTCCAGTTCTGAGTGAACAGGGAATGTAGCGGTCAATGGAGATTCCATTTTTGCCTCTATCTCCTCCTGAGCTGCCTTCTAGCAAGCTTGTTGAGTTTCGCTTTATATCCTCCAGAATTTTTACCCATACTAGAAGGCTCTGCTGTGGCGAGGAGAAGTTGTGTATATGGAATGACTGGTATTCCCCGCAAGGCAGGGAAGTAACTAATAAAACGGACAATACTGTTCACATTTTAGACATGATCAAATATACAGGACATCCAAGGCATATCCCCTCAGTTTTTTTGCCGTTGCATGGAAGACAACATGTCTGGTATAGATGATCCAGCAATAGTTACTGTGGGTAGGAGATTATACAATTGTGGTGGATCACACTGTAAACTCTCCAGCATATCATTAATTTACTTATCAGATCTTGGACACTTCCAGTGCTCCCCGACTAATCTTCCAGGTCTCTTTATCTAGAATGTGATATAATTCAAAAGAGCAGGGAACCAGCATTAATTCCAACACCTGAAGAATGAGTCACACTTTTGGATAGGCGCATGTGTTCACATGGTCTATGAGTAATGGAAGTGTTCTCAGTCCCTAAATAGGTGCCCATGCTGCCAATCGTTGCTGTAAATAACAGGTTTCTGCTGTATATAGCCTAAAGTAGCATCCCCAGTCAAGATTATAGACTGACTTTGAATCGGATCCTAGTAACCAGCCCGAGTATGCAACCGTTGACACAGGAGTGGTCTTGTGTATTGTATGCTTCTATAGTGTGGAAGAGAGTAAGATGGAGAACAGGGATCTCAAGCCTTGAGGAGGAGTAATCTTGCATAAGGAATGCTTCTATGTCATAGAAAAGGCAGTGAATAAAAACACTGGCACGTATTGGTGTGTAAAATAGATGTTTAAGGATGTGTATAGGCACATTACAGACATTGCATCAAATCAGTGGCTCACTAGGTCTCATCTGTTTCAAGCCAAAGCAACCCCAGAGCCACATAACTTCAAGATACGTCTCAAACCAATACCCAGCAGGTTTATGCAGAGATGCCAATCTTTCATATAGAGGTTTCAGTCTAATCAAACACAGAGCCTGCTGGCAAAATAATGAACTGGTAGCAATACATGTAACAGTGATAAAATCTAGTGATATAGGCCATGTTGCACAAGTCCAATTAGGCCACAGTCCCCATGAAAGCTCAAATACAATATCCACCTGGCTCCGGACCAGAATCACCTGTGTCGGCTGCGGATCAGCTGCTTTGGTTGAGTAAGGAAGGTTGTAACTTGGCACACACTCAGGAGCCTTATTTATTCCCACATGATGTGGACCAGAACTGGTAATCATAAGCATATCGCCAGGCTCCAGATGATCCACACAGGCAAAGGAAGTATTCAGAGAGGGAGGATTGTGTGATCCTCCAAACACCCCAGCTCTTCGATACAGCTCCTTGCTGCAGTCTTCAGGTCTCATGAAACACAGGTAGTCACAGGGATTTGATCTGGGACTACTGTTTTAATTTGACTCAGAGATAACAAGGTTGAGAACCACTGCTTGTTTCTATGGGTATAGGTGACCTTGGCACAGCAGCCTTAGGGACTACTATTCCCAAAGTCTGCCTCCTCCTGTTTTAACCTCTTAAGGACCGTCCACATACAGCTGGCACTTAAGAACCAAGGGCTTTTTTTTTTTTCCTCAAATCCGTTTCAGGGCTTCCCGAATGGCGTGCAGCCACCACACGGGGAGCCCTGAATTCCATGACTGTCCTTAAGGGGTTAAGGAAATCATGCCCCATGTTAAAAAGGTTAATTTCTCTGTAAACCCACCCCACCCCCATGTTTCTTCAGTAGATGTTACCTGTTGGAAGTCTGGAAGAGGCTTTTCTTTGGTGTGGCCTCCAGTTTTTGTGGTGTTTTTGACTTTGCTGTTCTTTCAACATTCTTAGCAGATTTTCTTTCACTTTTCACTTCAGTACTGAGGAGAGAAAGAGGGTCCAGGTAAGTCAGCAATATGGGAGACTGCGGGTAATGGGGAACATGTACTATAAGGTCACACAATCACTGTCTATGCAAGGACTTTACTTACATAGATGAACGGACTTTACATTTTAAACAGGATTCAAATTCAGTGATTGTTCAAATCCTAAAGTACTAGATTTTGTGCACCTCTACGAAGGTGTGTGTGTGTGTGTGTGTGTGTGTGTGTGTGTGTGTGTGTGTGTGTGTGTGTGGTGACAAGCATCAGTTCTCAGGTGAAATGGTACCTATAATGAACTGAGAAATGAAAGCACACCTGCAGATGGGGGGGGGGGGACGAGAGTGATACTGAGGGTCACTGGGGCAAATGGGAATGTCCCAAAGTAGTCCTAAAATTATCATGAAGGTAGGAATGTAACATATGATAATCTAAACAAAGTAAAAAAAGACCTTTGGTACTACAAGGAGAAAGCAATAAGATATTTTGAGAAGTCCCACAGTGAGACTGGATAGACAGATAACTCAGTCCAGTCAGACTCATCACAACCTGTGTCAGTAAACCACTTTGCACTAAGCTGTGCAAGAGAGGATTTTAGTCTTACCTGTTAAATCCTTTTTAGTCCATACAGGTTACTGGTAACTTTGGGTAGGCGATCAGCCCCTTTAACAGGCAGGAACAATTCTGAGAAGTGACTGCTGGGTGGAGCCTACCTCCTCTCCTTAGCTTGCAGCTAGCCAATCCCCAACCAGTAAGATTTGCAGACTATTGACTAGGAAGTAAGAAGGTAAAGGAAGACTCCTGTAAGCATGAACCCAAAAGGACCTCCACGTTCTGCCACAGGAGCGCCAAGCATGGTCCCTTGACAGGGTGGGAGACCAGTAAACTGTTTGGACTAAGAGAAAGTTCAGAGCACCAATGAACTTCTAAACACTAACTGTAAAGTGTCAACGGACACTGAACAGGGGTAAAAACAAACCCCATAAGCTATTGCACAGCACACGACCTAGAGCCAACAGGGCTCAAAAGTGAGAGAGTACGCAGAAACCAAGGAGGTCCTAGACAGGCATGGCTGCCTCCAGGATCTTCATCCCAAAACTGGCATTAGCTGATGCCAGAACATCCACACGATAGTGTTTAGAAAAGGTGTGCACAGATGACCAAGTGGCCACCTTGCACAACTGATCAGTGGAGGCCTGGTTCATGTAGGCCCAAGAAACCCCAATAGACCTCGCAGAATGAGCCATGACCCTGAAGGGAACAGGATTCTTCCGAAGTTAGTAAGTCTTACAAATCGTGGACTTCACCCGAGAAGCAAAGGTAACCTTGGAAGCAGGCTTCCCTGCCCTAGGACTCTCAGGAATGAAAGTCTCAGATTGCCTCAAGGATTCAGTGCGATGCATATAGAACTGGAGCCAAAGCACAACATCCAACAGATGAAGATCCCTCTCTCTGTCAGAAGTAGGGTTAGGACAGAAGGAAGGAACCACAATCTCCTGATTGATGTGGAACTCTGACACAACCTTCAGGAGAAACTCTTGGGAGGTGCAAAGCACCACCTTGTCCTTGTCCAGAATGGGTGGTTTACAAGACAGGGCATGCAGCTCCGCAACTCGCCGAACAGAAACTAATTGCCAGAAGAAAGGCCATCTTCCACGTCAGCAGATGTAAAGGAATGGTAGCCAAAGACAGGACGCTGGAGTACTCCCAAGACCAGGTTAGGATGCCACTGAGTAGCAGGGAACCTAAACACCGAACGGGTATGAGCAACACCCTGGAAGAAAACCTTGACATCAGGAAGAATAGCAAGGTGCCTCTGAAAGAAAACAGAGAGCAGAAGTCTGAACCTTAAGAGAACTCAGACTGAGACTCTTAACCACACCATCCTGTAGGAAGGTTAAAATCATGAGACAGGTCTCCATCAGCACACCTTTCTTCAAAATTGAGGATTCAATCTCCAAGCTGTCAAAGCCAGACGATTAACATCTTTCCAGAAGTAACCCTGCAGAAGCAGATCTGGACGGGGAGGAAGCTCCGGAAACAAAGCTTGTTGTGGCCAGTACGGAGCAAACAGAATGACTGGGCAGCGCTCCAGTCGCAGCTTCTGAAGAACTCTGGTCAACAGAGGAACTGGAGGGAAGATGTAAGCCAGAGGAAACGTTCACGGGATCGATAAGGCATCCACTGCCAGAGCCATGGGATCCGCCCAGTGAGAGCTGAAGGTTGGAACCTTCCTGTTGTGTCTGGTTGCCTTCAGGTCGATGCATGGCAGACCCCACTGCCGGATGATGAGGTTGAACACCTCTGGATGCAGCTCCCACTCTCCGCTGTCCAATGTGTGTTGACTGAGGATGTCTGCCAGAACATTGTCTATGCCAGGAAATGGCAGGGACATGCTGCTCTGTCCAAGATAAAATATCCTTGACCTCTAGCCAAGCTGCGAGACTTCTTGTGCCACCTTGCTTGTTGATGTAGGCTGCCGCTGTGGCATTGGCCAACTGTACCCTGACTGGGCAATCCTCCTGTTGCCATGTCTAGTGATGTAGAGCATGAAATATCGCCAGAAGCTCCAAGACGTTGATGGGACAGATTCCTCCTGAGACCACCGGCTCTGAACACTCAAGTGTCCCAGCACCACTCCCCATCTGGAGAGGCTGGCATCCGTCGTCACTATGGTCCAGAAGGGCACCAGGAAGGGGTCTGCCTTTCAGGAGATTGTTCAGGTTGAGCCACCATGAGAGACTCTTCTCCACTTGAACAGAGAGAGACAGGGATCTTTGCAGTAGATCTGGCCGGCCCTTGCAGGCCAGGATCAAAAACCTCTGAAGTTCCCTGGTGCGAGCCATGAAAAACGGAACAGCTTCTACGGTGGAAATGAACTTCCCCACCAAGGAGGACAACTTCTTGGCTGGAACCGGATCCTGAGAAAGGATAGCTTGGACCTTCAGTGCAATCCGATGAGCCACTTTGTCTGTCAGAAACACCATCCCCCTCCGAGTGTCGAAGAGGAGGCCCAGAAAGACCATCTTCTGAGAAGGAACAAGGTCTGACTTGCCCAAGTTGATGATCCAGCCGTGATGGGAGAGAGCTTGAATGTGGTCCTGCACCTGCTGGTGAAAGATCTGGAGACGAGGCCTTCAGGAGGAGGTCGTCCATATATGGAGTCACTCTGATGCCGTTCTGATGTAGGACGGAGATCAATGCTCCCAGAACTCTGTTGAAAGGCTTGAGGACCCGTGGTCAGGACAAAGGGGAGGGCAGAGAACTCGAAGTGCCCTTGGTCGCAGGCAAAGTGGAGATACTGCCGACTCTCTGGATAAGTGGTCATGTGCAGATATGCATCTTGAAGGTCCAGAGGCGCCAGAAATTCCCCAGGAGACATGGCTGCTATCACTGTGCGCAGAGACTCCTGGCGGTACTGGGACCTGACCACAAAAGGTGAGGTCCTTCAGATCCAAAATGGGACAACACCTTTTTGGAAACCACTAAGAGGTTGGAGTAGAATTCCAAGCCCCTCTCCTGAGGGGGAACTGGCTCAAGGACCGCCTTGTCCAGAAGGGCCTGTATAGCTTCTTAGAAAAGGCATCTTTTCTGCTCCCAAGAGAGAACGAGAATCAAAGGTCCTTGGAGGAGGAAGGGAGGTGAAGGGAATCCGGTATCCCAAGGCCACCACCTGTAATACCCATGGGTCCACCACAGAGGCCTGCCAAGCTGAGAGGTAGTGGAGTAGGTGGCCACCTACCTGCGGGTGGGGACCTGGGTTCGGTGAGTCACGTAGGAGGAGGAGGTTTGGAAGCCTTGGGCTTCATGGCAGACCTGGCTCTCCATTGCTGCTTCGGCGAGGAGTGCAGAGCCTGAGGGACTGTCTGGATCGCCTGGAGCTAGCCTGTTTGAAAGGAACAAAAAAGCAGATTCCTTTGAACAGTTGCCTTCTTTCTTAGGACCACTGGCAGGTGAGAACTCTTCCCGCCAGTGGCCTCATTGATGAGATCTATAAGTTCAGGCCCGAACAGAGAAGAACCCTGAAAAGGCAAAAGACAGAAACCTTTTTAAAGGCTGTGCCAGCTGCCCAGATCTTAAGCCAAAGAGCCTGTCTGTCTACCACAGACATGGTAGATGCCCTGGCTACCATACGAACCGCATCAAACAAGGCAGCAGAGACATAATGCTGGGCCTCAGCAACATTAGCGAGAAGACGCAACATGTCAGAAGCAGTGGCTCCCTGATGGACAGCAGAATTGAGCTGTTCAGTCCACACAGCCACAACACTACTTACCCATGCAGCAGCAAAGGTAGGGCGAAGGACAGAGCCTGCAGTCGCAAAAATAGCCTTGAGAGAAGTCTCAAGCTTCTTGTCAGTCCATTCTTTGAGAGCAGAAGCGTCAGCCACTGGCAAGGCAGTTGATTTAGAAAGCCTGGACACTAGGGCATCCACTTTAGGGGGATGAACCCACTGAGTAAGGGCCGTTTCAGAAAACGGATAAAGTTTAGCAAACTTTTCAGACACAGATTGTTTCTTATCTGGAAATTTCCACTCCTCTGACACCAAGCAGTCAAGGGTGGGATTAGGTAGAAAGCAAGCATGGGGCCTATCAGGCTCCTGGAAATCATCAGAGGGTCAGAAGACCCCTCCTGCACCAAGGGAATGTTCAGGGTGTACAACAGAGCCCTGATCAGGCCCTCAGTTGAGGGAATGAGGTCCGCATCAAAGGGGTCCCCAAAAAACTGAGATGAAGGAACAGCTGAACAGTCATCATCAGAGTCCGCTAATACTTCCTCGTCAGAGGAATGAGACACATCAGGTACACCCGGCGGTTTAGGCAGGGAAGATCTGATGGGGGCAGGGGTCTGCAACGAAGTGAAGACCCCCTGTAAAGTGGATGGAAGGAGTTGTAAGGTGGACCGGAGGTCCCTGGTAGTAGCCTTAAACTCTTGCATCCATATTGGCTGTAGTGCATTGCTGGAGGCCCCCAGCAGGGGATTCAGGAGCAGCAGCACATGCTGGGAAAACATGACCTGAATATTCTCTACGTAACCCTGATTGACATGAGGAGGAATGAGCAATGGGGGACGCAGACACCCCAGTATCCTTAGTTTTAGGTTTAGCCTCAAGGTCTAACGGAGGTCAAAGAATCAAAACACCCACAATAAAGCGTGCATGATGATCAATGCACCCCAGAAACACTAAATTAAGACTTATCTGGTAGGCAAAGGGTTAAGCTGCGAAGGAGAGTCCAAACCCAGCACAGGATAATCGATCAGCGAATACAAAAAATGTCTGCTGCGACGGGAGCCAATCAGAAACAAGCGTGCGAAGCGGGCGCTCATGGGAAATGTAGTTTCACTGACAGAGTACCCCAACAGTGCCTGAAGCCCCCAACATCCCCAGAATGTTGACCGGATGACAGAGCAAGGGAAATCCCACAAAATGAGCCATCTCTATCCATACTACATGGAACGGTTGCAGAGATATGTCCCAAACTGTACAGTCCCATAGAAGTGAATGGAGCAATGGCGTCTATGCTGTAAACGAGCACCAACATAAAGTAAACAAGGTGAATACCAACACGTAAAACAAAAAAGCTCACTCAAATAAAACAGACCCAATAAACACTGGTCCAAGTAGGAAAAGTGTCCAAAAACCCCCCAAAACATGCTAACCAGCGACAAAAGGGTTAAGTTACCACAGAAACTTGCTCCAAACACCTCACAGACATACAGAATAAACCAAATGAGTGCATGAGTATGTAATAGGAACTCCAATAGAGACCCCTGTGCGGAGGGGAAGCATGGGACCTGTAGACCTCAGCACTCAAAGGGTGCTCACCTTTTTCAGCAGGTCTTCTCTCTTCAGACTACCATATATCAAGAAGAAGCCTCGGTGGGCAACTCTTGGGGAAAGAACTTGCAGCCAATATTTTCCCGCCAGGGCTTAGGTCCACAAAAGCACCTGGTAAATGGAGCTATCCATTTGGGTGATGGGAATTGTCAGCGATGGTAATCTGCCTAATGGTGGTATTCCATTTCTAACAGAAAATAATAAAAAGCTAAAACTATAGCAGAACTGTTCTCTTGTTTGTGTCTTGACCAAGGAACAAATCTTACTGGTTGGGGATTGGCTAGCTGCAAGCTAAGGAGAGGAGGTAGGCTCCACCCAGCAGTCACTTCTCAGACTTGTCCCTGCCTAAGAGACTGATTGCCTACCCAAAGTTACCAGTAACCTGTTTTGGACGACAGAGAAAGACACTTTGAAAACAGGGTCCTACCTGGCAGAAAAGGGTTAAGGCTATGGCTCCATAATTCAACAAACCATCATCCTACCTGCACTCCACTGGAGAGAAAAATAACCTCAACGACTATTGTGCCCAATTCCCAATGAAGTTGGAGGGGAAATAATAATAATAACAAAAATCGGAATTAGAAAGGCAAATGAGAAGAAATCAGATACTATGAATTATAAACGGGTGAGGCAGAATGAAGGAGACACTGTGGCCTGCATGAAAAGAAAACAAGCAGAAAAGTGGGAATCAAGGCAGCAGCAGCAGCAAATTTCTTAGCATGATATGTTTATGGAAAGAATACTTTGCAGTCCACTAAACCAGTGTCAGAATTAGGCACAGAGACAGACTGAGGGAACATGGTCAGTCTGATGTAGTACTCATACTTACAGGATTTTATCTGATCTCTGATCCTCAGTCTGGCTAGAAACTGCCGTTTGCAGAGTGTTTCTTAAGGATCTCAAACTGTGCCTGGATGCGGTCCCATTCTGAATGGATCCCAGAGGTGCAATTGAAGCACTCCAAACCGACTCCGCCTCACTAAGCACTGTCTTGGGAGGTGAATCAGGGATCCCACTGAAGGCCACCTTCCGCTTGGAAGTGGTGGGTTCCAGGGACTTGAAGTCATCATCATCTAACACGATCGTCTGTTTGTCATATCCTGGATTTAGAGACTTTGTCGGACCTGAAGATTAAGACGAGCCCAGAGTTTAGTTATTCAAATGTTATGAAGCTGCTCATTACACCCTCAAAAAAGCTACAAGTTACACTCCATCAGGTACTCCATGGACAAGGGATTATCCCATTCATGTCCTATGGGCCATATTCTAAGCGAGTGCTTCTACAAATCATGGTTCACTCAAAAATGCTGTTGTATAGCTTGAAAATTTTCAGTAAATTAAGTGGATTTTTCCTCCTCTATATCATACCGCTAGCACCCATCTTAAAGAAGCTTTTCAATGGAAAGAATCCACAGGTGGTCTATTGGTTAACAAAATCAACAGTTTGTTACATACACACACATATTTATATATATATATATATATATATATATATATATATATATATATATATATATATATATATATATATATATATATATATATATATATATATATCCGTTTATAATCTTGGAATTTTTCATAGCATGCTATTCTCGTATATCATAATCCCACTGATTCGGTGAATACCTTTCCATTCATATTTGCTATTGCTGGGGATATATAATGATGTAAACCTTGTGTACGGATTATTTCTGGAATTATTATGAAATCGATATACACATACTTGATTTCAAACTCAGTAAATTCTTACTTTTGATGTTATTGGATGTCTTTTTACATATATTTGTATTGAATTTATTTATTTTTCAATAAAGCTTTTGGGAAAGAAAGAAAAAAAAAAAAAAAAAAAAAAAAAAAAACCACACACAACAACAAAATACAAATTCCCAATGGTTTAAGTGGGGGGGTATTTGTCCCCCCCACCCCCCACTTTTCTTTTTTTTTTTTAATGAGGCACCAAGACAAACTAGAAACAAACCTCTACAGCAATAACCAAGACGGAGGGAAAGTCTAGAGAAATTGCAAAAAAGAACTGATTAATATCATGGAGAACACAGTCATAACGTGTTAGACAAACAAAACTGGCACATACTACTGAGTTGCAGTTTCTTTCTGGCTCCCGGAGTACTGGTCCCGCAGGGCATTCTCGGATTCCGCCTCTCCTTGGAGTGAGAGCTCTTTGAGGCAGAATGCCTGGATTCTACTTCTGCTTCTTTTCTCTGCGACTTGGAAGCACTGCGGGTGATCAGTCTGTTTTCGGCTGTATCTCCTTCAAGGGGATAAATGCAGGGCTGCGGCAGGGATTTAGAACGTGTTTGTTGATAGCTGCTTGTGCTTTCTTGGTCCTTAGAGAGGCTGCTAGATGTTAGCGGTTTGAAAGCTCTACCATTCCAAGACAGTTTCACATACAGTATATCTCTAAGCTCTTTCTGTACAGGGAAAGATTCCTCTGCCTTCAGCTGCAATACCTAAAGAGAAACTTTTTAGTTTAGAACATTTATCATTTTATATGCTTTACCAGCCATGCACGAAATGTTTCAAAAACCAAGTGGAACATGTAAAAATGACCTCATTAGCACGCAACAGGAAGTTAAAGGAATAGTAACACTTTATTTTGTAGTCACATATTCTACAACTACTACATGCTTTTTAGAAAACTCTGGGAAAAGAAAGATATACAGTGAGCTTACCGTCAGGGACACAAGTAGGGAAGAAAAAAAAAAAAAAAAAAAAAAGATGAAAATGCAAGGGGAGAAAGAAGAAAAGTTAAAGCAGAACTACTAAAAAAAAAAAAAAAAAAAGTACCAAATAATCCCCCATCTGGCGAATAGCTGCTCAGTAGCGTTAGTCGCCAGAATTCTTACCGCGCTCGTGAGAATTATCCACTACTCCAGGGCTGACAGGCAGGACGGAGCGTGGACATCTTTCCACAGTGAGTCTGCGCCTGCACGGTCAGTCCCTTTTGGAGCCAAATGGCTCCTAGTAACGCCTCCTACAGCAGGCTGGGACTGACAGCACAGGCACATGGATGTCACTATGGAAAGATGCCCGCACTCCATCCTGCCTGTCAGCCCCGGAGTAGTGGATAATTCTCATGAATGCGGTAAGAATTCTGGCAACTAGCGCTACTGAGCAGCTAGTGGCCAGATGGGGGATTATTTGGTACAACGTTTTTTAAGGGTGGTAGTTTCCGCTGGAAACCTCTAGTATTTAAAAAGGTTAAATACCCCATTTAAAATCTTCAAATATTTTCGAAATGTTTATGTGCCTTAGGACACAGATGGTTTGCTCCAGAATTTCTTTGACTTGCCTTTACGTATAAGGCCCAGTGTACTGAACCAATTTGTAGACAGAAGTATATAGGCTCCTCTGTATATCCACCAGTTGTCTTAAGCTATCCACTGACTCAAGTGTGTATGTTGCTACAAACTGTTGTGTTGGAAATGAAGGATTGATTTGATGGGTACACCAAAAGGTATCAAACAGCCCACTTGCCTGTAAAGCTCTTTATTTGCTAAATGTGATCATAAAGAAAGCATCTCCTTTATACTATTAATATATCAAAAGACATGTCCTGAAGCAATAGTGCAGCATACTACAGTGTGAGCAAGGCAGGGGTAATTGTCCAAGTCGTTTTTGCATCAGTGATGCAGTGACAGGGTACTCAGCATGCTTGTGTATTTTCCCCATAAATCCCTCCTGTCATGCTTTTGTGTCTCCCCCCCCCCCCCGGTTTTTATTTATACAGATTAGTTTAGGTTAAAAAAAGACTTGTGTCCATCAAGTGCAACCCTTTCCCGATTTACAGTCGTTGATCCAAAAGGCGGGGGAAAAAAAAAAAAAAAAAAAAACCCTCAATACAGCAATTTAAAATTCTGCTTTGAATGGGGGAAAAAAATTCCTTCTTGATTCCAAATGGCAATCGGATTTCTCCTTGGATCAGCAAGCCCTAAATAAATATTAAATCCAATGCTAAGATGCATAGCCCTCCATGTTCTACTCTTAAAGAAGTATCCAGTCCCTTTTTAAAGGAATCTAATGTATTCAATAGCACCACCTCCTCAGGCAGTGAATTCCGCTGTTGTAGATGAAATCTCCTTTCCTCAAGTCTAAGCGGGTGACACCTTGTCCGTTGTACTGTTCTGTTAATGAACAGGACTTTGGAGAGCCCTTTGTATAGGCCCTGAACATAGTTATATAATGTTATCATATCCCCTCTAAGACATTGTTTCTCCAGTGTGTACCAGTTTAACTTTTATAGCCTTTCATAACAAACTTTTTTTTTTTTCTTTTTTATACTTTTTAAACATATAAAAACATTATGAGAGGTATCACATCTTACTAATCCAGCAGTAATACATATAACACTTTAACCTTTCTTCCCATCCTCCTCCACTTTCTCAATTAGACCTGATACCTCAATTTCCTATCATACTTCCCTATAAAACACTCATACAACATACACATCCCATTCTATCCAAGGATCTAGGAGTGCGGGGAGACTCTATCCCATTGGGGTTATTTACTTCCTTCCGTCAAAAAGCCGCATAAGTGAGCCACGGTCACCAAATCTTCTCATATTTCTGAATTTTGCCTTCTAATACATAAATATATCTTTCCAGCTTTAACGGATATGCAAATCGGAGTTGAAATCTCTCTCCATGTAGCAGGTTCCTCCTTTCGCCACTTTCTAGCTATACACATTTTCTTTGCAAACAATACGTTAATAATAAGATTTACTACTCCATTCTATACCCTCTAAATCCATATGGAAAAGTCAAATCTGTGGCGTCAAAGAAAATCCTACCACCATTTATTAATCTCCTGCAACTTCCAGCAATTCCACCAGATATGGTACATCGTTCCTGTTTCTCTACCACATCTCCAACAATTGCTGGAAACTGTATTATCAACTTTACTTACTCTAATTGGAACAAGGTACCATCTATGGAGCAGTTTATAAAAAACCTCCTGCAAATTAACCGAGTGAACCACCTTCTTTACCTGAGCCCATGATTTAGATCAACTCTCCACATTAATGTCCACACCCATATCTACCTCCCATCTCGAAATGGTTGGGACTACTACCTCATTTTGATATTCATTTACCAACCTCTTTAATCTAGATAGGAGTATCTTGACTGCTACTCTCCAAAAAACATTCCAATTTATTCTCGTCAGCTATCCCTTCCTTTTGTGAATCAATTTCTTGATCCTCATATACGTAAATAACTCGTTCGTATTTATTCCAAATTTATTTCGGATCTCCTCAAAAGTTAACAGGGTATTACCCCTTATCAGGTCACTCAGATTTACTATACCTCTTGTTCTCCATCTAGATACATTGAAACCATTAATATAATATTTTAAAACACCAAACGGTGTTTGTGGAGTAAATACTTCCATACAGCCAGTAAGGACCCTGAATTTTTTAATGGAAATTATAGCATTTCTCATTACTGGATTTACTATCTTTAAAGACTAATGTTTCCTGTTTAACCCAAAACCAGTTAAAAAGGTTCTTTTCTTTACCCTGGGAATCTCGAGGCGATACCACCCCAACCCCTTATCCTTTTTCATCTTCCAGATGAAAACATGCATGAACATAGGTTATATTGTGGAGTTTCCTTATATCTGGAAATCCCAGACCCACTTGTGTCTTTGTTGCAACCGATATTCTATACAAAATCCTTGGCTTCACTCCTTTCCATACAAATACCTTTAGAATTTTCGAGATCCTGTTCAAAATTTTACCCGGGACTCTTATTGGAAGGGCCCTAAATAGATAAAGAATCTTTGGCACCAGATATGTGTTAGCCATATTCAAACGCCCCATCATGAACTCTCCACCAACTTCATTTTCTCTATCATCAGACTCAAGCAGTCTAACAAAAGGTCGTAATTTCTAATCATTTGATGCTGATCAAACATTAGTTTTATACCCATATATCCTATACCGCCCCGAGCCCACTTGAAATTATATTTTCGTTGAAGCCGACTTAATAATCCCATTGGAACCTGCGTTGAAATTGCTTGTGTCTTTAGCAGGTTTAATTTATAATTAGAACAAACACAATACTTCCTCATTAATTCCAGTGTCTCTGGAATCGACTCCTCAGGAGTTGTTAACGTCAGAATGACATCGTCTGCGTACAACGTTATCTTATAGAACGGACCATCTATCTCAATGCCCTTGATCTTATCTGACTAATTGCGGCAGCTAGTGGCTCAATAGAAAGCGCGTACAACGGTGCCAATGGACATCACTGCCTTGTCCCGTTTCTGATCTCAAAATAAATAAATAAATAAACCACAGGATTTCATAGCCAGGCCTATTACTCTTGCTGTTAAGTTATTATACAGAGCCATCATACTATTTTTGAAAAATCCCGTTATTCCAAATATCTCCCTTGTCTCAAACAAAATTCCAGCTCACTCGATCAAAAGCCTTCTCGGCATCCAATGCCAAGAAAACTGTTGCAGAAGATTTTTGACCAGCCTCTGAAATCAAACTTATCAACTTACAGGTGTTATCCTCCCCCGACCTCCCCAGTATAAAACCAAATTGATCTGGATCTATCAAATCTGTCATTACCTTATTCAATCTGTCCGCCAGTATCTTTGAATATACTTTCACATCCAAATTTATCAATGATATCGGTCTATAACTTGCAAGATTCTCCAGATCCTTGCCTTCCTTTAAGATCGGGCAAATAGAGGTCTGTAACATTTCCAAATGAAAAGCACCAGTCATCCCTATCTGATTAACTAACAAAGGAGATATAAGTGGATCTGCTATCCTATAAAATAATGAGGAATACCCATCTGGGCCCGGCGATTTACCAGCTTTCGTGTTTCTTATCACATTTCTAACCTCGTCCAGAGAGAAAAGTTTATTAATCTCTGTCAGCTTTCCTTCACTCAACCTAGGCAATACCACCTCTTGTAACAACCCCTTTATCCGAGATCTTGAAACATCCCTTTGATTGAGATTATAAAGCGATTTATAATACTCCTTGAAAGCCTCTGCAATTTGAGGGGGATCTAACAAGATTATTAACAATAAGTTTCTTCACCCTTCTCTTCTCACTATTTTGTTTAATTCTATTCGTCAACAACTTATTCACCTTATTACTATTGATACCATTTCTGCCTAGAAAGAAAAATATTTCTTTCTATCCTTACATTAAGTTTCTCTTCAATTTCTCGCTGAACAATCTTAATCTGCTCCGTCTTTCCCACATCTGGATCCTGTTTATTCAACCTTTCTAATTTTGCAAGATCAATATAAAGATCAGATATTGGCTTCCCTTGCAGTTTTCTTCTATTAATATCATCTTTTATCAAGTATCCTCTTACAACACACTTTAGCACCTCCCACAAGCAGACATCTGAAACCTCACCTGTATCATTCACTAACAGGAACTGCTGAATTTCTTTAAGTAAAGTAGATCTTGCTGTAGCTGTTCTCAAATTATATTCATTAAGCTTTCCAATCTGTCCTCAGTTCGTAATGAGGACTATCACTAAATGTACAAAAGACCGGAGCATGGTCTGTCCATGTTATACTACCAATTGAAGAGGAAATACATTTCTTTAAGTCCTCAGCTGTAGTAAAAAAAAAGCGTCTATCCTTGAGTATGATAAGTGTCTTCCTGAGAAAAAAGTAAAGACCCTCTCAGAGGGGTGTTGTGTACGCCAGATGTCGTACAAGTTGCTCCTAAACATAATATTACTCAACTGGAATGCATCACTCCTCAATTTTGAATCCACCCTCCTACCCTGACTTAATTTCTTATCCAACACAGCATCCATTACGCAATTCAAATCCCCACCGCATATAAGAATCCCTTTCTTAACTCTTTCAAATCTTTCTATTAAAGAGTTCAAAAATTTAATGGGGTACACGTTTGGGGCATAGAAGTTAACCAAAGTGTACACCAGATCATTCAGCCTACAAACCAGTATAACAAACCTCCCATTAGCATCGGTTTCATGGAATATTATATTATATATATATATATATATATATATATTTATTTTATTTTTTTTTTTTTTTCAAACTTTACATATCTCGATATTATAGAAACCCCTCTCTTTTTACTTAACTCTAACCCTGCCGCATAAACTATCGGAAATCTCTTGTATCTCCAACATTTAACTCCATTCTGATCCCAATGGGTTTCTTGTACAAAACATACACTAACCTTATCTCTTTTCAACATCTCATATAAATATGACCTCTTAGAAGGAACGTTCAGATGCTGCGCATTTATTATGGCCACCTTAATGTCCATGGCTCATCCACCACTTTCCCATAGTGTAACCCCGCACTCCACGATCCTATATAACCCCTCCTAACCTCCTTTAACTCTACATGCACACTCCATTCATACCATTCAAACGTACTTCTGGAATGTTTAAAATAGCTCATCCCAGTAACTCTGAAATACAACAAAGAGTGCACCCAAGAGGCCAGCATTATTAAGGGTCAAGGAGGACTGTGTCTATTGTAAATTACCCTATTCGCCCCTCCCCCCAGAAGAGGAGAGAGAAAAAAAAAAATCCCTCCCCATTCTCATTAAACCCAGAATTTATCCTATAATTCAGATTACCATCACCCTCCACAGTGGAAAAATCTAAACAGATCCGATCCAATGGGGAACCTTTCCCTACCCCCTTCCTACTACTTCTTCCATCCCCTCTCCTCCATTGAGGAATCAAATCCTACCCCACTCTATAAACCCTCTATTAATTCAACTTAAATTCTATTCCTCTACCCCATTATCCCCCCACTAATCCACCCCCGTACCCTCTGTAGTCTAAAATAGTGTCATTACTTTATCCAATATGTGCGTGTATCTCCACATCCCTCTCCCTGCTACCTCACACCCCTCCCACCATAACATACTCCCATACCCCCAACCCAATCCCCATGTGTTCCCTCTAAACATACCCCTCCACCAATAAATTCCTAGTAAAAGGACACTACACTTTTCCCTAATTCCTCAATGGAGGCACCATTCCCGCCCCCCTTCCATATCTCTTCCAAGGTTCCTGATTGGACCCCACTGTGGTCAATTTGACCCCTGCAATAGAGGGATCCTCAAATCTATATCCCCAACCATCTATCTCCATGCTCAACCCTGTGAGATACCACCAGTTGTATTAAACCTTCCAAGCCCTCAAACACAAGGTTACTTCCCCATCTTCCCTCTTTGCAAGGGGCAAATCTAAAAATACCCCCATATGCTTGTACTCTCCCCTTCCTATATTCTAAATTCCTTAATAAGTATCTTTTACCCAGAAATTACTAAAACATACTAACGTAACTAGTATATATCCCCTCCTGACCTCATGTAACTCTGCGTACACAAGATTTTTGGGATACAACATCCCAATAACTCTAAGATGTAACAACCAAAGTACGCCCAAACAGCCAACATTATAATAGGTCAAGGAGGGCTATGACTATTATAAATTACCCTATCCCCCCCCCCCAAAAAAAAAAAAAAAAAAAAAAATGTAATTTCCCCCTCATTCTCATTCAGCCCAAAAGATTTTTTTCTCCATAATTCCAATTTCCATCATCCCCCACAGTGGAAAATTCTGGATAGAACTGGTGCAATGGGAAACCTGGCCCCATACCCTCATCGAGGAATAAAGCCCTATCCCACTCTATGAACCCCCAATTAAATCTAACTTAAATTCCGTGCCCCTGATCCCCTTACCCCCCAGTGATCTACCCCCCCCCAGTCTAATATGCAGTAAACAGTTCTTTATTTTTATATAGCGCACACAGATTACGCAGCGCTTTACACTCATATAGGTTCCTGTCCCCATTGGGGCTCACAATCTAAATTCACCTATCAGTATGTTTTTTGGGAGTGTGGGAGGAAACCGGAGTACCCGGAGGAAACCCACGCAAACACAGTGAGAACATACAAACGCATTGCAGATGTTGTCCTTGGTGGGATTTGAACCCAGGACCCCAGCGCTGCAAGGCAACAGTGCTAACCACTGAGCCACCACGCTGCCTTGTCAATACTTTCAATATGTGCTTAAACCTCCAAATATCTTCCCCTTAACTATACTACCCTAATACCACCCCCAAACAAGATTTACTCCCCTACCCCCCCCAAGCCACGTGTGCTTCCTCCAAGCATTACCCCTCCGCCAATGAATCCCTAATAAAATACCACAACACTCCCACTCCCCCTTATTCCTCGATAGAGGCACCCATCTCCCCCCCTGTCCATTACCCCCCCCAAGGTTTCCAATTAGACCCCCATCCACCTCCACCTTACCCAAGGCTTCTCCCTAGGCCCCCACCCACCTCTCCAACAGAATGAGGGAGCAGAGTCCAGGGAGGAGCCTCTATCATCTATCCCACTTCTCTCCTCTATATAATATCCATTGTGGTTAATTTGTCATTTGTAATAGAGGGGTCCTCAAAAATGTATCTCCGACCACCTATCTCCACACTCAACCTTGTTGGGTACAACCATTTGTATTGAACCTTTCGTTCCCTGAAACACAAGGTTACTTCCCTAAATCTTTCCCTATTATTCCTCGTTGCAAGGGACAAATCTGAAAATAATCGCAATATCCTTATACTCTCCCCTTCCTGGATTTAATCTAAATTCCTTAAAATTATCTTTTACCCAGGAATTACTAAAACACACTATCATATCTCCAGGTTTGTCCTTGTATCTAGAGTCCTTAGATTTCGGAAGCCTACTGATTCACTCAAACGGGTAATCCATAATTTTATCAACTCCTATATACGTCGATACCAACTCCCTACACAAAAAGTCCCAAACTGGTCGTGGGAGATTTCTTCCGGGACCCCCCAAACTCTCAAGTTTCTTCTTCTCAAACGGTCCTCTAAATCAGCAAGTTTTAACTCGACCCTACCAAGTTCATCTCTTAGGGCCTTATTCTGATGTTGTACCAAGTCCAATTCTGTCTTCAACGATTGAAGCTCTTTATTCTGGGTAGCCAACATTTCTGAGATGCTGAGAACCTCTTTCTTAAAGGTCCAACATACTAGATCTTAAATCTTTACTTATTTTATCTCTCAGACCCTCCAGTGCTTGAGTTAACATATCTTGTGTTATAGCTCCCACCGGATTAGTAAACTCTTGCGTAGTTGTCCCAGTTTCCTCCATTACCACTGAGTCCCCTTGAAGGGATTTCCTCCCCCCACTGGATGCTTTTGGGGAATAATACCCACTAATGGGCCTGGGGTTCTGGGTCTTGTCCTTCTTTGGAGTCATTATAGCCCAATGGTGTTATGATCAAATGTCTGTCTCTTAAAAAAAAAAAAAAAAAATATTTTTATTTATTATTCCAAATTCCAGATTCCTAGGGTCTCCATACAAAGCTTTAAAGCCTTCCTTCCACCTCCCCTCCCTCTCCTCTTTTAAACAGCCTACACATCAGGCATATAATGAACTGGATGTTTTAAATTTTTTACTCACGGCCCGCTTAGTCCGCAGATGACGGAGCATTTCTCTCCTTTTTGACCGAGATCCCCTCCGTCTCCACCACCTTAATTGCCATTGCGAGCTCCACCATCGATGTAGCCCCATCTGTCAGTCAATCTCTCCGACCGGTGCTTTCGCTCCTCTCCACGATAAGATCTCCACCTCGGTAACCGTTACAGTTTTCATCCACTCCTTAAAACGCCACCGCAGTCGCAATCATACAGCACGACTGCTGTGCCCGTCAGCACCCACCTTCTCTGCGGATTTTTCTCAGCATTAAAGGAGTGGAAGCAGGAACTTTCCCTGGGCTATTCTTTCACCCCGCAGCCACAGCTGTAACATCAGCCTTCCGTCCAGCCTTCCTCCTCCCCTACCAGAGCCACGCCATAACCCTCCTTCCGCTCCCTGCCTGCCGCTCCGCCTCACATGTCCTACGTCATCACGTTCCCGATAGCATCCAAAACAAACCTTTCATTCCCCTTATTAGTTCTGTAGCCCTCCTACGCACTCTAGTTCCGTAACGTCCTTAATGATAATTACCACAAGAACAGCACTGCTATGAGAAACGTATAAATTTACTTACTGATATTTAGTTTTCTTCTGTGCATTGCCAAGGCATTTAAAACAATGGGAATGCCTCCGCCCTCCAGCTGGGTAGGACCAATTGATAAAGTTTAAAAGGGTGACTCCCCCAAGTGCCCTCAGTTTCCTTTTGGCTTAGCTGAAAAATACTAGCAGAAATATATATTAGTAGGGAGGGAATGCCTTGGCAATACACAGAAGAAAACTAAATATCAGTAAGTAAATTTATACGTTTCTTCTGTATATTACCAAGGCATTTAAAACAATGGGACTTAAAAGCAGTTACCCATATACAGAACAGGGAAGGATAGGTGAACTTACCATTATTGGTGCACTACTGCCTCCAAGACTTTCCTGCCGAATCTGGCATCAATTGAAGCCTGGACATCTAGATGATAATGTTTCATGAAAGTGGATATGGAGGACCAAGTGGCCGCCTTACAAATGTCTAAAGGAGAGGCTTGTGCCTGTTTTGCCCAAGAGGTGGACACAGCTCTGGTTGAATGTGCCTTAATGTTAACAGGTGCTGCCAGACCTGACTCTGTATAGCATCTTTGAATACAAGCTTTTATCCATCTAGAGATGGAGGCTATAGATGCCGCTTTACCTTTGAGCCTACCCTGAAAGTATATAAACAGGGATTCTGATGCTCGAAATTCCTTAGTCCTCTGGAGATAGGTGGACATGAATCTGACTAAATCCAAGTTATGTAGAAGCATTTCCTTGGGGTTAGTAGGATTGCTACAGAAGGACAGAAGCACTATGTCCTGGTTAATGTGGAATTCAGAGACTACCTTAGGTTTGACCCTTGGGATCACTTTATCCGAATGGATGGATAAGTATGGAGAGTTACTGGACAAGGCCTGAAGCTCATTGACTCTCCTGGCAGATGTCATGGCAGTGAGAAAAACAGTTTTCAATGTGAGATGGAGAGAAATGTCACTGATAGGTTCAAAAGGATGAGGTTGAGACTGAACTGAAAGGACAAGATTCAGATCCCACGGAGCTACTATTTCCCTAATAGTAGGGTTTACTTTGACTATAGCCCTGGTGAATTTCTTAACTAAATCACGCTCCACTAAGGGTATAGCTAGGATGGCCGACAGGGCTGAAAGCTGAACCTTCAGGGAAGCAGGCCGAAGGCCAGTTTGGAAGCCATCCTGTAGAAAGTCCAAGATCATTGCAACATTGGCTTCATTCGCCTGTATGTTCCTCTTTATACACCATTTGGAAAAGGTAGCCCAAACCCTGCAGTATACCTTAGATGTAGATGGCTTTCGTCCCTGAAGGATGGTTGAAATTACTGGATCTGAAAGACCCAGTCTTCTTAACGAGTCCTGCTCAGCCTCCAGGCCGTTATGCGTAGCATTCTGAGGTCGTCGTGGAGGATAGGGCCCTGGTACAGAAGATCCTTCCTCAGTGGCAATTCCAATGGGGCCTCTGTTGATAACTGTACCAGGTGGGAGTACCAAATCCTCCTGGCCCAATTGGGGGCAATTAAGATTGCTTCCACTTGGTCTTTCTGAATCTTCTTTAATACTTGCATGAGAAGAGGCGCAGGAGGAAAGATGTAAACTAGATTGAATTTCCAGGGGATTGTCAGGGCATCTTGCCCCTGAGACTGAGGGTCTGTCCACCTGGAAAAAAATAGCTTTGTTTTGGCATTTAGATTGGTAGCCATTAGATCTATCTCCGGGTAACCCCACCTGATTGTGAGGTTGAAGACTTCCTGATTTAGAGCCCACTCCCCTTGGTCTAGGCTGTGTCTGATCAGAAAATCTGCCTCTATGTTTCTTTTCCCTGAGATATGAGATGCGGTTAGCTGAATTAGGTGTCGTTCTGCCCACAGAAGAAGAGGCCTTACTTCCTTGTTTAGGGTTTGGCTTCTGGTGCCCCCCAAGTTTTTTTATGTACATGGCTGTGGGCACATTGTCTGTTCGGATGAGGACATTCTTGCGTTGTAGATGGATTTGGAAGAAGTGAAAAAGAGTCCGTCTGACCGCCCTGGCTTCCAGAATGTTGATATGAAGGGACTGTTCTTTTGAGGTCCACTTTCCCTGGGTTGTTTTTGAGCCCCAGACTGCTCCCCATCCGCTGAGACTGGCATCCGTGTAAATGATTTGCTATTCTGGATCTACCAGAGACCTTCCCTTGACGAGATTGTCTGTTTTCAGCCACCAGCTGAGCTCGCGTTCGGCAGCCTGCAGTAATGGGATTCTCTGAAATGGATTCCCAAGGTCGGGCTTCCAAAAAGTTTGCTTGGAGGATACGATAATGTAATTTTGCCCAAGGGAGGATCTGGGTTGTGGATGACATTAGGCCCAGTAATTCCTGGAAATCCTTTACACATAGATGGGGTTTCTTCAGAAAGCCCTGGGTTGTCGACTGAAGTTTGGATATCCTGTCTCTTGATAGTTGTATCAGGGATGTCTGGGTATTTATGCGTAGACCCAGAAAAAGGTGAAGTTTACTCACAGATATTTGTTTTTCCTCTGTGTCCTTCCACGGCATACTGTGGGTAATTGGCTCCGCCTCCCAGCTGGTAGGACCAAACAAAAAATATAAATTCTGTGAGCTCACTTCCCCCTGCAGTTATACTGTTGTCCAAGCTGCAAGACATAAACAGGTTAGAGATTGTATAGTAAAGGCACACTGCAGTAGATATTACATGACTGATATGGTACAGTATTATGGAACCGATACAAATACCCAAGAATAACCTTCAGGGAGGGTTGCCGTGGAAGGACACAGAGGAAAAACAAATAATCGGTGAGTAAATTTCCCCTTTTCCTCTGTGTCCAATCCATGGCAAACTGTGGGACTTACCAGAGCAGTACCTAGAAGTTCAGGAGGACAGACAGCAAGTTCAGATAGGAATGGCGGCTTCAAGCACCTTCCTTCCGAACATGTTGTCCAGTGATGGTTGAATGTCCAGTCTATACTGTTTGATGAAAGTAGAGACTGATGATGAAATGGCAGTCTTGCAATCTCAGCAGGTGTTGCAGCTGCTTCTTGAGCCCATGAGGTTGTGTGAGCAATGGTAGAGTGGGCTTCAACCCCCTGAGCACCAGAGAGGCACGAAACGCACCGCAGAGCAATGAGTTGCGTACCCCTTCGGCACCCAAAGGGCCAATACCCTGAGAAGGGTCTAGATTAGCTGAGTCCTAGGCCCTCTTAATGTAGTCACGAATCACAAGTGCGATAGAGGGTCTGGTGGCTGAAGACCCCAATTTCTTGGAAGATTCAAAGGAAATGCGACAGTAGAGTTTGGTTCTTCTGAGATATATCTGAAGGCAGTGGAGAAGATCCAAATTATGTAGTCTCTTCTCAATCTCTTTTGAAGGTTAGGGACAGAAGGACAGGAGAAATTCCTTGGTGAAGTTGAAACTGACCAATGAACTTGGAGCGGAAGGAAGCCTTAGGATGTAGGACTACCTTATCTTGATGGAAGACCAAAATTGGAGTAACACATACCAAAGCCTGATTTTTTTATATTGAGGTAAAGTATCTTCTTACCAGGTGGTGGTCTGCAAAGGAAGTAGCTAGAACTGCAGAGATTGCAGAGAGCTGGACTATCAGGGATGCAGGTTCAAGGTCCTTTCAAACCCTACCTGCATAAATTGAAGGATTATTGGAGCAGAGACCGATTTATGATCCAGATTCTGTGACAGGCACCACTTGTGGAAAATAGACCAGGCTCTGTAGAAGAGGGTCGCCTGCCTCTCAGCATGGTTTGGACGACAGATTCAGATACACCCTGTAGTCTTAAGGATTCCTGCTCAGCCTCCAGGCCTTGAACTTGAAGAAAGCTGGATCTGGGAAGAAGAGGACCCGGTCATAACAGGTCTGGGATGTTTGGCAGAGGCATGGGGGCATGACTGACAATTAAAGGAGATCGGCATACAAGGGTTTCCCGGACCCGTCCAGTGCGATAAGGATGACATTTGACCTGTCTCAGCTTATCTTATTACCTCCATGAGTATAGGAAGAACAAAAACAGGTATGACAGATGAAAGTCCCAGGACACGAATATGAATCGCATTCTGTCCCAGTGCCGGAGGTTCGTGCCATCTGGATAGGTAGGTCTGACATGGTTTGTTCTGAGAGGAATCCATCATATCTGTTGAGGGTCACCTAAAGTTGCTGAATGAAACTCTTCTTTGTTTAGTGTCCACGCCCCTGGATCCAATTTCTTGCGACTTAGAAAGTCTGCCTGAACATTTAGATGACCTGACAGGAAGGATGCTGAGAGAGTCAGCAGGTTCTTTGTTACCCAACAGAGAATCCCCAATGCATGGATGTTGAGTGTAGTGCTCCCTGGTCCTCCTGGGGTAGTAGGCAGTGTACTGCTGATATATTGTCTGATCTAATCAAGACAGCTGTACTTTGTAGATTGGCCTGAAATGTTTGACATATTTCCAAAACACTGATGTGTAGACAGTGTTGTCCAAATGCCCTGAATAGTGTGCAGATTCCAGATTGTTCCTCAATCTATGCTGCTGCCGTCTGTCCACAGGATCTGCCTGTCTGGCTCAATAAGTGGGCGGCCCCTTGAGGGATTTTCTGGGGAGTCTACCAAGACAACTACTTACTGGTGGGCCGGAAGACTGGAATCCTCTGGGTCAGGCAGGGGGATTTCTTTTGTAATAACGGAGATAATTCTCTTGGATTAAATGAGAATGAACCTAGGCCTATGGTAGGATCTGATAAGTTGATGAGAGGTATCCCGGTAATCATGAAAAGCTTTATTGCGGTGTGGAACTTTCACTGAAGCAAAGGCCATGATTCTGTTGAAACTGCGGTGCTTGGTATTTAGGGACAGGGTTACTTGCCCTTGACTGGTATTGAGTTGCATCCCCAAGAATCTTAGCTGTTGGGAGGGAGAGAGCTTCTTTCCAAATTGACTATCCAGCAGAGTTTGCTTAGAAGGTCCCGGCAAATGTTTGTGCTGGTTACTGATTGGGGATATGATATCTCAACAAATCAGAATGTTGTCTAGATAGCGGGCCACTTTGATCAGATGTATGTCGCAGCATTGATATTACCTTAATCTTTGTGGAGACGCCACTCCAAATGGGAAGTCCCTGTACTAATACAGATGACCGAAGATCTGGAATCTGAGGTAGTTCCTGTTTGTTTCCCAGATCAGGACACGATAGTATGTGTCATGCAGATCTATTCAGGTGACTAAGACATGCGGATGTATCAAAATTAGAGTTAATGACTCAATTCCCATTTTGAAATGACGGACCTTTAGTACAGAGTTGAGCTTCTTAAGGTCCAGGATGAGGCATAGCTCCCCAATAGGTTGGATAACATAAAAAGAGGGGAATGGAGCACCTGAATCTCTGATGTAGTGGGACCCCTCTATCTATTAAGGGAATGTTGGACTTGACACATGAGGAATGACAAGACAAACCTGGATGAGGTGGCCAGGGGACACCCCTTGAGATTAAAGGAAAGGAGGTTTAGACTTCAGTAGAGGAAGGGGTTCACAGTAAGGTCTGTTAACCCCCTGGGTGCCAGAGCGGCATGGAACTTACCGCTTGCAACACACTCAGTACCACTCCTGCACCCAAAGGGTCAAATTGTGGAATTCCTTGCCCAAGGAGGTGGTTATGGCAGATACAATAGATACATTTATTGCAAAAGGGAACATACAGGGTTATACAGAATATTAGTATGTAATTCAGGAAGGTTCAATAAATGACCAACGTAATTGATAGCAGGATAGCTATACAATTCTCATGGCACTAGAGTATGAAGCAAAGGTTGAACTTGATGGACCTGTGTCTTTGACCCCATTACTATGTACCCTGTTTGAAGCAGAATCTGCACTGCCTGTTTCATCTGTAGAGACCTTGTTTTTATATAGATGACCTGGAGCGATGAATCATAGGGACAGGTTGAAACTCCAGAACCCATCTGTCGTGATGAACTAGACTCTAGGCCTGGCTGGTTTGACTTTATTGTTGGAATTACCATCTTTCTTGGAAATCTTTACCATTTCCAGCTCTCTGATTTTGGGGAAGGCCACGCTTCCTCTTGGCTGTATCACCTGACTTCTTAAAAGACTGATGTCTGAAGTGACCAGTTTTGGCAGGACAGTATCTGGCTCTTTCCTCCTGGTGTAAAAGGGGATCTTGATGACCTCTTGAAAATTTCCTCTTGCAGGTCTCAGAGTAGCTTAGTTCCAGAGAAAGTCAAAGAGACAAGTCTGTATTTAGAAGAAGGGTCTGCTTCCCAGGCTTTGATCATCAAACCATAAGAATAGCTGACAGTCTCTTTGATAGAACCCAGTTCTTCTAAGATATGGGATCTAGAGACTGAATACTCAATTTCTTCTAATTTGGTTAGCCATATGCTATGGGTTAGCCATGGGAATGACAGTGGTCAAATTCTGCCCAATTGTTTTCACTCACTCGTAATAATACCTTGTATAGAGCTGTGCACCGGTATGTGGGGGGTTTGACTTCTTATATCCCACAATGCAGTATCCATAAGTCAAAGCCGTCTGGGCCAAACATTTTCTCAGTCAGTTCAGCTGATCAAAAAAAAAATGAAGCTGCCAACTTATTTGGTAATCTCAGCTTCTTCAGTTGAGGAGACTGCAGATTCAAGATCAGTGAAACTATCTTCATCATGAGCCCTAGAGGGTCCTTCATCTGGGTCAGAAGGTCTAGGCTGCCTTCGTGCCGCTTCCTGCAATGTCTTCTTCCAGCTAAGGAAGTCCTGGAACTGAGCAGGTACAATACTAGCAGCAGCATGCAAAGGTAGTAGCAGAGAGTTTGGCAGGGCCTGTCATGGCTATATCCTGATCACACCCTGCACAGGTTTTGGTTTTTGGGTCTAACGTCTCTGCCTGGGAGGGTCAGAAGCCTTGCGCTTTTCCCTATAACATTTGTTAGGGGTAAACATAGTGCAAATAGAATAGCAGCAATACTTCACCATAAGTATAGAAGGCAACCACAAATACTTGCATGAATCAAACAAGCAATAAATATATATTTAAGGCAAATGGACCACCACAAGGGTTACTCACTGTGCCTGCATGCCATCCTGAATGCGCGTTCTGTCCCAGGTCCATCGAGCAGCCTTTTTCCTTTATGCGATTCACCAGTGGAATGCAAAAGTGCTGAACTTCCGGTTTAGGCAAGACTGCTCTACACGCACGCACTTTCAAACAAGTGCTCTGAGCTGGATGGCAAGAAGGGAGGACTGAGCACTGCGCTGTGCGCCTGGCCAGAACCCCAGGACCAACTAAATCAGAACTCATGCGACCTCACCAGGATTCTGAGGTTCCTTTGCAAGGTTACTTAAGCCGCGATTAGGCAGGCCACATGGGAGAGAAAATAATAACATAGTACTTTCAAAATTTAAGATGAGAGAGCGAGAGAGAGCGAGGGGCAAAAAAAGCCTCCGCCCTCCAGCTTGGTAGGACCAAAATAACTGCAGGGAGAAGTAAGCTCACAGAATTTATATTTTTTGATGGGTCCTACCAGCTGGGAGGCGGAGCCAATTACCCCCAGTATGCCGTGGATTGGACACAGAGGAAAAAGGTGAAATTTACTCACCGATATTTTGTTTTCCTCTGTGTCCTTCCACGGCAATGGACTGTGGGTATTGACTCCGCCCTCAAGCTGGTAGGACCAATTACATGATTATAAAAGTCAGCTTCTCCTCCACTTGCTCAGTTATTCTTCTTAACCAAGCTGTAAATATATGAGGAGAAGTTAGTGTTAGAATATACAACCCCTAAAGGATACCATAACCTTATCAATATATGCAATATCTATATCCAAACATATAAGCATACAAAACCTCACCCTTCACTCTAAGGTCTGTAACGATACTGATACCATACCAACCAAAGGGACAGGGTTGCTGTGGAAGGACACAGAGAAAAACAAAATATCGGTGAGTAAATTTCACCTTTTCCTGTGTCCAATCCATGGCAACGGACTGTAGGACTTACCAAAGCAGTGCCTAATGTCCAGGGTGGGTAAATTAGTCTGAAACAGGAACGGCCGCTTCTAGCACCTTCCTGCCATACTAAGAGTCTGCAGATGCCAACACGTCTAGTTTATAATGCTTAATAAACGTGGACACTGATGACCACGTAGCTGCTTTACATCTCTTCTGGAGTGGCAATAGCCTTCTGAGCCCATGAACTAGATATTGCTCTAGTAGAATGTGCTTTGATTCCTGCGGGAGGAGATAACTTTGCTGCTCCATAGGATAAATGGATACAATCTTTTATCCATCTTGTGATAGAAGCCTTGGATGCCGCTGTACCTTTGTATTTTCCTGCGAAATGAATAGTGATTCTGTTTTCCGAAAGGCTTTAGTCCTCTGCAAGTACATTTTTAGACACCTTACTAGATCCAAATTGTGCAATTCCTGCTCCTTATTTGAGGGGTTAGCACAAAAAGAAGGAAGGATAATATCTTGACTCGGAAGGTAGAAACCACTTCAGATCTGAATGAAGCTTTATGGCGAAGGACCACCTTGTCTAAGTGAAAGACTAAATAAGGAGGAATACATAATAGAGCCTGTAGTTCCCCTACTCAGAGCCGAAGTTACTGCAGTGAGGAGGACAGTTTTTAACGCAAGGTGTTTTATGGAAACAGACTCCAGAGGTTCAAAGTATGCATGAGAAGCCAGCTGCTGAAGTACTAGGTTTAGATCCAACGGAGGAGTAATATCTCTAATAGTTGGCTTTATCTTGGAGATAGATGATAAAAATCTCTTAAATACATATTGTTCAGCAAAGGGAACTGCCAGGATAGCAGAAATTGCAGACAGCTGTACCTAGATAGAAGCAGGCTTGAGACCTTTCTGAAATCCTTCCTGTAGGAAATCCAGCACCTTCCCAGGTGTTATACTGTCTCGGTCAAACCCCTTGGATTTGCACCAATTATAGAAAATAGACCATATTCTATAATAAACCTTAGTAGTAGATTGTCTTCGCCCTGCCAAAATAGTCTGGATTACCAATTCTGAAATATCTCTTAGTCTTAATGAGCTCCGCTCAGCCTCCAGGCCTGTAGTTTCAAGAAAGCCGGATCTGGGTGAAATATCGGGCCCAGTGATAGGAGATGAGGGACCGCTGGAAGATGGATAGGAGCTTGTATAGACATCTTCTTGAGATCTGTATACCATACTATTCTGGGCCAGTCTGGAGCAATTAGAATCACTTCCGCCCTGTCTCGCTTGATTTTTTTAGCAGGACTTCCGTGAGCAGGGGAAGAGGAGGAAAAATGTATGCCAGCTGATAATTCCAAATGAGCTGGAGGGCATCCTGCCCCACTGCCCTCTTGTTCTTCCATCTGGATAGGAACTTCTGACACTTTGTATTTCTTTCTGTTGCCATAAGATCTATCTGGGGCATTCCGAACACCCTTGTGATGTCCCAAAATACCTGCTTGTCTAAGGACCACTCTCCCGGCTCTATCTGATTCCGACTGAGATAGTCTGCCTGGATGTTCTGATTCCCGGACAGATAGGTCGCCATCAAGGATTCTAGATGATTTTCTGCCCACAGCAATATCTTTAGAGCCACAAGATTGAGCACCCTGCTCCTTGTACCGCCCTGGTTTCATAAGTACTGGACTGCTGTTGTGTTGTCTGATTTGATGAGGACATGATGATGCATAAGACACATTCATCTCCTTTTGTGTATCTCAAGACCTAAAGTTTTCCTCATGGCACGCACCAGGCTGTCCATCCTGTCCAGGTTAAAAATACCAGATTCGTCTGCGATTTCACCCTCTTCCGCCGATGACACCGATTCCAGATCAGGAAAGCTGGGGCTATCTTCATAGTCTAGCATATGTGAAGTACCTTCCTCAGGATCAGATGTACGCTGTCTCTTCCTGGAGGCTTCTTGCATGCAGGTAAAAAGTCTCCTGCATAGAAGCCTTCATCCATCCCAGGAATTCTTGAAACTGGGATGGGACTTCCGTATTAGAGATTTTTCTTAGACACTCTGAGCACAACTTAGACTCTGAACTAGGAAGATTAGCTTCACACCCAGCACAAGACTTAGTTTTTGGAGCAGATTTGTCATCCTTGGGAGCATCAGGGATAACCTTCTGCTTATCTCCCTTTACCTCTTTGGTAGACATAATATCAGACTGCTGCCTGGCTATAATGACTCAATACAAGCATAAACAGAAATGGTAGTAATAGCACAATTTAAAGCATCAAAGGAATCCCCTTAAATAGACTTACGGTTCCAGAAGACAGTTTCCACGGTCTCCATTGCTCCGGGCAGCGTTCCAGTGCACTTCCTGCATCCGCGTTCCACCACTGGAACGCACGTGCGACGACTTACGGTTTTGTCGGGTTAAATCGATCTTGTCGGCAATGCGCCCGTCTTTGCCTTCTGTGGTCCAGTGATGAAGCGGCGAGACCAACAGTGGAAAACACCGATGCTGCCCAAGCTCACTTTGTGCTTTACAGCAACTGTGAGCATATTACAGGGATTACTGACTACTTCTTACCGGAGCAGTATATCCAGGTGCAAGTAACTGTATATTTGCAACTCGCAGTGTGTGCGGTTGCAAGACTATGTCAATGCCATAAACTCTGGAATGAAGTCCAATTCCATTTAATGTTTGGACTGGATCTGAGGAGGTATTACCCTCCGTCCCCCAGCTTGGTAGGACCAACATAACTGAGCAAGTGGAGGAGGAGCTGACTTTTATAATTTTGTAATTGGTCCTACCAGCTTGAGGGCGGAGTCAATACCCACAGTCCATTGCTGTGGATTAGACACAGAGGAAATTATCTTTTGTGATGGAGACAGCTGACTTTTTTCCAGATTGATGATCCATCCAATTTCCTGCAGGAACTTGAGAACCTCCTGTGTCTGAAGATTGGATCTTTCTAGTGATGGGGCCCATAATCAGATTGTCCAGGTATGCAAGAATGTTGATTCCCCTCTCTCAGGCATGCTAGTGCTGGGGCCAACATTTTTGTAAAAACTCTGGGTGCTGATGACAGACCAAAGGGCAGGGCTGTAAAATGGTAGTGATCCTGATTTACTGCCAGACGTACAAATCTCCTGTGCATCTGATGAATCGGGACATGATAGTAGGCATCTGAGGTCGATGGATGTTAGGAACATTCCGGGTGACAGGGAGTGTATTACTGACTCTGCTAATTCCATCTTGAAATGGCTGTGTTTGAGAGTCGCATTGATTTCTTTGAGGTCCAGGATAGACCTGGAGACCAGAGGGCTTGGGAACCAAAAAGAAAGGTGAATAAAGTCCAGAACCTCTCTCCTGTACAGGTACCTTCTCTAGTACCTTCTGATCCATCAGATTGCGGATTGCTGCCAGAAAGGCCTGTCTGGTCTTCAAGTTGGTAGGTATGCGTTATCTGAGAAATCTCGGAGCTAGTGGGGCTGAGAGAAATTCCAGCGTGTACCCCTTGTACAGGATCTGAGAGACCCAGGCATCTGGAATTACCTGGGTCGCTCAGATTGGGAAAAAGGATCCCAGTCTGCCCCCTACTGGGACCCCTCCTGGGGCCCTCCGGCCTTCACTGGGATTCAGGCTTGAACTGAGGCTTCCTGGAGTAATTTCTTCGGAAGCCTCCTCTGTTGGAAAATCTTCCTGTGTCTTCTATTGTCCCGAAATGATTGGTTCCGAAATCTAGATGGCAGAAAAGAGGGGGGGGGGGAAGAGGAAGAGTTTCTGCGTTTTCTGTCACCTAACTTCCATTCTGACAGGACCGTGTCAGAGATAGACTGATGGACTGGAGCAGACTTATTTTTACCCACGAAAGCAGTGTCAATAATATCCATATCAGCCTGGGTTTCTGATAGGCCCAAGGACTTACACAAAAGAATAAATGGATCAGTTCGGTCTAAATTAAAGACCCCAGAGTCTTCAACCAGTTCCCCTTCCTCTGATCCCAAATCGGAGCCTTGATCTTCAAAGGGAGATTCTGGGTCAAATTCTTCTCCTGCCATCATGGAGGAGGTACCCTCTCCTAACTCTTTACTTGGCATTGGTAGAGGCTGGGAGTTTGGAGTCACAGCATGCACACACACTTTTAGCTTAGGAGCAGATTTTTCCTCCTTGCTAGGGGGCTCACAGTTCTTGTCCTTGGAGGAAGATTTGGCTGGGGCTGACATCTGTACTAGAATATGACAGCTAACCTAACAACAAGAAGGCACATCCATATACAAACTAAAAGAAAGACATTACTTACCTGTCTGCTTTAAATAACCCGCCAAAAAAGCTGCTTCCCAGCGGATGGTATCCCAGCATGCAGTTTCCCATCGATCTTGCGCAGGCGCGGTGGCCACCAACTTGCGTTTCACCCCGGAACGCAACGTGGACTTCCCCTAGAAGAGAGAACATGTCACTTCCTCTCCTGCTCAAAAGGGCAGCGTGCGCGGTGCTACCGATGAGACGCCTGGCTGCTGAGGGGAGAAGGAGCCTGTCACCACAGCACGTTATCCCAGCACGTGAAAGAGGTAAACGGGGGGGAGAATAATGGCGGCACTCACGGCGGCCCTGAGATTCAGTGAAGCGGCCATCCAGCTGGTAAGCCCAAAAAAAAAAAAAAAAAAAAAAAAAAAAGGCACTTGGGGGAGTCGCCCTTTTATGGCACTTGGGGGAGTCACCCTTTTAATCTTTATCGATTGGTCCTACCCAGCTGGAGGGAGGAGGCGTTCCCATTGTTTTAAATGCCTTGGTAATACACAGAAGAGGAAGTTAGAAGAAAAATGCACATGATTGATCAGCATTCACTCCCACACCCTTCGTAATGAAAAAGTATGAGACACATGGATCATTTCTCCTAGTACAGCATGCTTAGATGATGACATGGCTATTTTGGAAAATAATTTGCTATACCATACAACACTTCTGTTTCAGGTATTCTTGGGAGAAAGTAATAGTGTTAACGTCTCAGGATGATACTTCCCTTACGAGAAATCAATTGTGAATACTAAAATACATGCTGTGGAAAGTTGAAGGCTAGTCTTTCACCAATATTCAAGCTCACCTGTAATCAAGGATTTTATGCTATGGGATGTAAATGTATAAGCAATGTATTGTGAGTTCCAATGTTACTTATAGGAACAAATATTCAAGTGGGAACATTTTGAGAGGAGCAGAGGCAGATTAATGTAAAAGAGCTCTAACTCCACTTACCGCTATTAAAATCATCAAACCATAAAAAAAAATGTAATAATGTGACTCAATATATATACGAACAATTACCACTGTTCTGCTCACTGGCAGCTGTGCAATTATACCTTAACAGTTCCAATAATGGTCTCTGCATCAATATCGTTCTCGCAGTTAGTAACATCATACAGGAAGATTTCCTGGGGATGAGGCTCCCTCCCAAGCAGTGTTCTCTTCTTATACGGTACCTCCTCGTATCTCAAAAACCACTGTACAACAGCATGCTTGTTGCTGTGCTTCTCAGAGCCTTAAACAAGTATCATGGAAGAGGTATTAAAGGGAAGTCTTAGAGAGTTCCAAGCTTTGTTTGAAGTATTAGTATAGGGGTAGGTAATCTTTAGCTCTCTAGCTGTTAAAGACTAACATTCCCATAATCCTCTACCAGCCTCTGTTTATCAGTGATGGGAGTTGTAGTCCCCCAACAGCTGGAGAGCCAAATGTTGCCTAGCACTGGTCTATAACGTTCCAAGTAATAAACTGAAGATCTTGCAGCCTTATATCCAATTTAATACAGTGGTGGTCCCCAGCCATCTCCCCAGTGGCAGTTAACAGGATATATCTTGATAATGTCCCTGCTTTTTCACAGGTAAGGTAATTATATGACTGGGCATCTGCTCAACTCATTTGTACTCAAGTAGATAAATCCTAAAGACATGAACATTAGAGGTCCCTGAAGAGAAGGTTGGGAACCACTGTACTAAGAAAAAGGGCAGCTACCCAACTACACCATAGGTAACACGGGATATTTACAAGTTCCTAATAATTTAAATGGGGGCTTCAAGTCCTTGATAAGTCTCCAATGTAATATGTGTGTTGGAGACCTCTTGTATTAAAGGGGTTAAAAACCTCTTAAATCAAAGGAAATTTTAATGTGTTCCTATGGTGCAGTTGCTTTGTCCCAGAATTGCACCAGTTTCCTTTAATACATCACCTTCTCTAACTAAACCAGTGGTTCCCAGCCCCTTCTCACAGACCTGTAACAGGCCATGTATATAGGCTTTTCCTGCTTGAGCGAAGGCGAGTTATGGATGTGGCCTGATGGGCACCACTGAGATACAAACAAGACCAGTTACTTTTTTTAAATTGAAGCATTTATGTTTTGTTTTTTCCTGGGGCAAACCAGCCTCACCATAAAAGAGGGTGTAAAAGTTTAGCACTCCTTCAAGCACCTTGACTTCTAGGGCTTGTGGTGCCTTTAACAGAACATGCAAATTGAGACATTTTTTAAAATGTATGCATTATTTGTACAAATCTCCATACAAAACAGAAGGAAAATAACTAAGATCAGCATGCAATTCCAAGCCAATGCAGTGATTAAATCTATAAAGCAAAAGATGTAATACCATACAGAGTTTGAAATGTGTACTATGTAATATGTGTTTTCTATAGTGAAAAAAAGGATGATTATTCTTACCATCATCATACAATTCTAGAAGCTTTGCCACAAGTGGCCTCTCATCATCATCCCCTTCTATCAGAATAATGTCCCCAGGTGTTACTATGATATTCTCAGTATCTCCAGATTTTATAACAAGTCCCCTAAAATGCAAAATATTTATGTAAGCAAAAAACACAGCATTGAAACACCACAAAGATGCACTTAAAAACGCCTGCCTACTGAACAAATGTGCAATGTCTTTGCTATTTAACACCCTTTAATGCTTTCTGTGACATTGGGTGTGCAACACATTGCAGAGCAACGCGTTACACATGCCTATGGCACTCAGAGGGTTAAGAATTAGAGGTGTTCACAATGAAGTGAGAAGCAATGCGTTTCACCCCCCTTTGGTGCTTAAAAGAAGAAGCTTTTAATTTTCAAAGAACAGAATACAAAATATAAAAGCATAAAACTAAAAAATTGTGTGTCTTTTAAAGGAAAACTTAAAGGGATAGTAATGTCTCACAAGTACAGCAGCTCCAATTAATCTTCATAGTATGAGCCATAGGGAGTGTTATTTCATTACTGTCAGAGCTGTAGTTCAAGAATAATTGAATGATAAAGTTGCCTCCACCCATCCCTTTTCCCTAATGTAAGCCACCTCACCTCAGTGTGGAATCTGGTCTTAAGACCAGACAGCAAGGGACAATCTTCTTACTGTGAGAACAATGAAAACCCTGCCCCCTTGACAGGTTTTTCCCTTATGCTAACTGAAGATTTCCCCTCTCTGCAAGCCATCTGGACACCACCTCTCAGTTCTGAAGTGAGCAGTGTTACAAGGTAGTGATAGAGTTTTATTGTCTGTAAATGGACTGATAACGTACCAGCTGTTCTGAATAAAAGAACAAGTGCTAATGCAACTACGTCAGCTCTGCACGATTAACACAGCTGTGCCTAAATAGGCAAACTTACACTTGAAATAAAAATGTAAGTTTAGGAATGTCATATAAAATAGCTATGTTTTCCAGATTCCAGCTTAAAGGGATAATAATACTTTATTATTACTATCGCCCATATTGTAGATATGTGTAAAATAATTTAATAGCCCCTAGGTTCATCTCTCAAACCTTTATGGTTTGAGAGAAACCAAAAGCAAAGTTCCCCCCTCCCTCCCCCTTCCCTGAAGTCAGCGTTGTACTGACTGCAGGGGAAGTCTGTCGTAGGACAGGCTTGCGGCTCTGAAGCTGAGCCGAGATCCCGTTAGTAAAAAAGAATTATTTCACTGAAACGGTCTTCTACATGTGCTTGGTTTGCAACACATGTAGAACACCATTTCAGTGAAATAATTCTTTGTAACTAAAGCGATCACGGCTCTGCTGCAGAGCCGCATGATGAAAGTCAGACCGGATATCCCCTGCAGTCAGCACAACGCTGACTTCAGGGAGGGAGGGGGGGGGACTTTGCCTTCGGTTATCTCTCAAGCCATAAAGGTTTGAGAGATGAACCTGGGGGCTATTAAATTATTTTGCAAATATGTACAATATGGGGGACAGTAATAATAAAGTATTACTATCCCTTTAAAGTACAAGCTATTTAACCTTTTGAGTGCCAGAGAAGTATCTGATACATTAGACACCCATCTGGCACTCAGTGGGTTAAAATCAAATTTTATAAGGCTATTTTCATTTTTTAGGGGTTAGCCTAAGTTTAGACTGGAGATGTTTGATTTGCATGTGAAGATCATGCATTTTTCCAATGCAATGTGAAATTGCATAAACCTACAGTTTTTCAACTCTTAATGCTTCTCAGTTTCATCATGCACCCCCCCCCCCCAAAATAAATGCAGGTACTTGCAATAACGTACTGCTGGACCAAAACTTGTTGCAAGATGCTTTTACCTTGCAACATTTTTTGCATTTTTCCAAAGCAGTGTTAAGAGTCCCATGACACAATTCTACAAATTTCATGAGGTTTTTGTGTTTTTTTTCTTTTTTCTAGGAGTTTGAATTGCTGCAATTTATTCACCAGTGTTACGTTTGTCTTAACCCTTTAAGTGCCAGAGGGTTGCAATGGCACTCAAAGGGTTAAAACTATAAAAATGTAAGTCTTACCAGTTTAAGAAATGCTACATTCCATTTTAAAGGGAAACATTCACCCCTTATTAATGTTTTTATCCTAGGTTTAGTTAAAGTAGTATTAGGAACTTTTGTTTTTAAAGGTACGTACTTTTAAAGATATTTCATCTTCAAGCTGTGCACTTCCACATAATGCGGCACCCTGAATCTTCAACACAGCGCTTCTCCTCCCACCTCCCTCCCAGCTGCCCCAGGGAGAGCGTTCACGCTTCCCTTCTGTGTGGTGTGAATGGCTTCTATCGTTACATTAGGCTCCAGTTACCATTATACTGAGTTTGCAAGCTCAGTATAATGCTAACTGGAGCTTTATGATGACAGAAGCCATTCACACCACACCGAAGGGAGGCATGAACGCACTCCCTGGGGCAGCTGGGAGGGAGGGGGAGGAGGAGAAGAGCTGTGCCGAAGATTCAGCATGCTGCATTATTTGGAAGTGCACAGCTCGACGATGAAATATTTTTAGAAGTACGTACATTTAGAGAGAGAAGAAAAAAAAAAAAAAAAAAAACATGACCTTTCCTAATATTACTTTAACAACTAAACTTATGGTAAATTTTTTTATGAGGTGAATATTCCCCTTTAAAATCACCTTAAATAACTGAGGGATGCGCAATTGTGGCAAACCATACTCCTCTAGTGCTTAACCCCTTAACAACCGGCTTGTGCATGCAGCCTCGTGGGAAGCCCTGAATTCAATGACGTGCCAGGACCGTTACTGCTCCTTAAGTGCCACACAGCTGTGACGGGCCTGACACAGCATTGGATGTTAATGAGCTATAAGGCTTGTCTCCTTAGTGACCCTAAGTGTCCATAGAGAAGTCTACTCCAGACCTTAAAGATAAAACCCTTCATAAAAGTAAAAATTGCGCTGGTTGTGATAGCAAATTATCCACCTCAGATCCTAAAAAGTTATGCCATCCAGAGCATGACTCCAGAAAGCAGTCTGCTTTGGTATATGGCAAAAGAGGACTGATGTGAGATTTTGGAGATCCGCCTTATGTATTTTTTAATTGGTCCTACACCAGCTGGAGGAAGAAGACACGTACCATTTGTTTCTATGGTTGTGGAGGGACACAGAAGAAAAGGAAATATCAGTAAGAAATGTCTCCCTCTTTTGTGCATCCGGAATGGAAACTCGTTTCTGAGATAGTTATGCCTGTCTGCACTGTGCACCCCTCTGGTGTATGGAGCGTTAACCCATAATCCATGTACTTAGGCATCTTTGGCTGCAGTCACAAAAACGCTACACACTAAATTTACTAGAGCTACCCACACATTCAATGTATTCAATGTAAAGAGCATCCAGTATGAGTTTTCTGACAGGTTATTATAACAACTGAAATGTTATATTCACCCATATCGTAGATTGAGCATTTTGCGGTCCTTGATTGTGGGTCTCCCGTGCCAAGCATACAGGCGGCGCCTCCTCACTCGTGTAAAATACCTTGTCATGGTTTCTACCTGAAGAAAAAACTTTATTACGGAAAGCCTTATGCAGTTCACGAGTAAGACTTGATCAATAAATTGCTGGTTCAACTCGATTCACTTCTTCAGACATAAAACGTGTCACTACGAAGATACCAAAATATGGTTGACATCCGAATAGGACAGGAAGAAATCTCACTTGGTTTATCGACCCCACCACGCTATATCTTTCCAGTCAGACACTACACTGAATTACCGTCACCTTGCGAGAAACCTCATTCACTACCAAACATCACCCTTCAACAGACTCTCGTTTAATTTCCCGTGCCGTATAGACACCTGTCTGTGTTTACAACTATGAACTTACTTTCACCACCAATCCCTTACCCTGCAATTATTTTCCCGCCAGTAGTCATGTAAACATGACGTCAGTTGCCCAAAGCGGAAGTGGCTTCAGGCGATAGCTCCCTGCCAGGCGAGTGACGTACGTAAGTTGCGCCGGAAGTTTGTGTCGGTTAATGAAAAGATGGCGAATCGGACGGTGAAAGATGCACATAGTGTGCACGGTACCAATCCTCAGTATTTGGTTGAGAAAATTATCCGAACACGTATTTACGAGTCCAAGTATTGGAAAGAAGAGTGTTTTGGTCTAACTGGTGAGATAAAGTATATGCACACATACAGCTGTGCTCTATTAGCAATTAATTTTAAATAGCCATAGATATCTAGAGTCGAAGCAATTACCCGTGTTAAGTGTAACTCAAAATAACGCGCTTTTTTTTAAACTTTCTGTCCATCCACTTATTCTGTTTCGCCTCAGTTATCATCTAATCACAGCGAAACACCGAGTGCTAGCCGTTGCTGCGATACCGTTAATGACAGGAGTTGTAGTTCGACAGCAGCTGGAGATCTAAGTACACTGTAGAGAATGAAGATGATTTAGATAAATTATTTTCCTGGTTACAGAAAATGTTGTTGTCGTCCCTTAGGGCAGGGTGTACAAAAAGATGTTAAAGAATGTTAGAACTGGTCAAGAGTTTAAGTTGGACGTTTTAGGTGCCAGTGAAATGTACACGTGTATATATAACACTCACACAAACACAATGGTAAAGATAAAATAATAAATTGATGGAACCATAGCCAGATACTCTACAGTCTACTGCATATTAGATCTGTTTCTGCCAGTCACTGGCCAGCTGATTATGGGAGTTTGAACATAGGCTGCAGTGCTTATTTTCTGTAAATTCTGCTGCATACAGCCAATTAACATTTTGGCATATTTGTTGATGAGATAGCTCAGTGGTAAATTCCCTGACTATGGAGCCTGTTCAACCTCAAAGTTGTAGGTTCGAATCATGGCAGGTTCAACTCAGCCCTTCATCCTTCCGAAGTCGATACATGAGCACCATTGACTGGGTAATAATAACACCTATTATTTTAATTGCTGATTTGGTTAATTCCGAGAGCGTGCCCTGAAAGCGCTTTGCCTCCCACTGGGAGAAAGGCGCTATATAAATACTAGTTATTGTTATTGTCAAGTTGAAAGCTTATTCTACTATATTGCCAAGTAACAGAACTTCATTATACATATCTTGTAGTTGTGAGTGCATGGTTTATGCCAGGTTGAAGAGCAACTGCCAGGTAAATCATGACTTTTAATCCCAGTTTAATAACCCCAACCAATTAATTAAAAGAATATTAATGTTTCAAGATAAATTAAGCTTCGATCATTCTGCATAGTTTTTCAACACTGAAGAGCGTTATTACAATGCTGTAAGCTGTATAGTTTATGTGTAATTAATTATGTTATAAAGTGTCCCCCCAGCTCCTTTCAGTTACATAATGCTGCCTCCCCTCATCTGGTCCCAATGGATTGAGACAAGGGACAATGTTTTGTGAGCATAAGGAAAAACCTGCCCTCCTTTGTCAAGGTGGACAGGGTTTTCCTTCTACTGACAGCCATAAGATTGTCCCTCGTTGGGATCTGTCTAGTCCGATGACTGTATTCCAGATCTGAAGGGAGGCAGCTTTATGTATGTATGAATCTTTAATTCATGCATACATTTGTACTTGCATGATGGGCACTCCTTACTGGTCATACTACTCACATACATGGACATGGGAAAATTCTAATGATGAAAAATGATACTCTTGGGACTTAAAGACCTGTTCTCAATGAATACAATGTTTTTTCCAAGTCTCTTTTGCAATATATAAAAGAAACTGGCTTTTCCAACCCTTATCTGTAATCATACTCTTAGTTCCCACCCTCTAATTTTTGCTGTCTTACTGTCCACCTTTACACATATCTGGTCACCCAGTATATTTCTTACCCAGCTTTCATTTGTCCCTCACCTAATGCACTTAAATGAGGATGATAGGTTATAAAAGTCATAAGAGTAAATATGTTAGGTCCTTGGAAACCTCTCAGGAATCAATTTTGGGCTTAACATTTTTGCTTCTTTGTTGGTCTCACTAGACCAAACTGACCTATTCTGACAATTCCTCATTCATTTTAGAGCTCAGTAATTGATTTTATGTATATGTCACAACCTTTCATAAACAGTAGTGGCGTTGCATATACATAGCTTATCCACTGAAATGATGTGTGCTGGGAAGAACAGAGTACCCGAGATGCCTGGTGAGATCTGCCCTGTTGCATCTGAGATCAGTGTCTCCACCATATGTCAGAAGTAACATCTGAAGGACCCCGCTGTTGTGACTCCTCTGTATACACAATGCTACATGGCAAGTGTGTATTTGTGCACAATAACACCGATCCTTTCATCTAATGAAAATATGGTGTGGGTATAAGTAAGGCATTCCAGGTATATTGGAGTGTATTTTGGGACAGTCTGGTTGCCATAGTTACCATGTTTGCTGCAATTGTGTGACCTGAGGAATTGTGTATGAAGATATATTGAGGCTGATGTATTAAGAACTGGATTAAAACCAGCTGCGTTATTCCCAAAATTGCCATTGATTTAAATGTAGCTTTAATACTGCACTGATCTCTGGCATTCATGGGGTTAAAACATTTTACTCCAGTTCTTCTAGGTACAAAGCCTCTGTGGTCTTGTGCCCTCATCCTGTTAAGTGATACATATGGGAATGGTTGTTGCATTTGTTTGCATTCACTGTAAAGAAATCCCATGGCGCAGGTTAGCTGGAGTTGCAGTTAGGGAATTCAATTTACATGTTGCAGTCAATAAACAGACTGGTTTATCTTGTTTTCTCAGCTGAGCTAGTGGTCGATAAGGCAATGGAACTGAAATTTATTGGTGGAGTCTATGGTGGTAACATAAAACCCACTCCCTTCATGTGCCTGGCACTAAAGATGCTACAGATCCAGCCAGAAAAAGACATCATTGTGGAATTTATAAAAAATGAAGACTTCAAGTGAGTGCTTTTGATAGTAAACTAGTTGGTGCTGAGATTACTATATGTCTACTTTATGGTAATTTACTCTGTCAATTGCCTTTTGTAGATATGTACGTGCGCTGGGCGCCTTGTACATGCGACTAACTGGCACTGCCAGCGACTGCTACAAGTACCTGGAGCCACTCTATAATGACTACAGGAAAATCAAAACCCAGAACAGGAATGGAGGTAATGGCAAACAAACATACTCCACAGCACTGCTGTGGTGAGGTATTGTGCACACGCACCTTTCACTGTTTCGTGTACTAGTGTGTCCGTGCCATTAATGTATATTATTTTCTTCCTGTGACAGACTTTGAACTAATGCACGTGGATGAATTTATAGATGAACTGCTGCATAGTGAGCGTGTCTGTGACATCATATTACCACGGTTACAGGTAACCTACCCTTAAATATGTTTCTGTATAGCTTGAGAAAAATACAAAACATTGTCGCTCAAGTGCACAAAGCAAGCATAATTGAAAATAATTAAAGATTTTAAAAAGTTGGTTTTGCAAGTGAAGAACACTTTTTTAAATAAAAGGTTACTTGATTAAAAAAATAAATAAATTGTGGGATCAAAGCATGCTCAAGTAAACAAAAAATATGAAAGGTTGATGTGCTCAAAAAGAACAAAGAAAATCTTTAAGCAACAAGGAGGTTCACTGTGCACGTGAAGTATACTTGATCTAACTAAACAAATGACTCACAATTATTTAAAAATATAAATAAATACAAAAATAAATTTTAAAAGACCAAAAGTAAATGTTAAAGCCAATGTTAGGCATCATTCATGCCATCAAAAGTATTGGAAATAACTGAGTCATGAAGGCAATTATAATCGAGTGATTTCCCCCCCCCCCCCCATGACTTGCATATATCATTGAGTACATAATAAGTAGCTAGTAAAACACAGGGGACTGGTTGGTTCCATTATAGTTATTCTCTTTTGAACTTCATCAACCATTTTCAATACTTCTGGAGGTCTGAGTGAAACCTATTTTATCATTAGATTTTGGCATTTTCTATGCGTAGAGTTTACGAGCCCCTTCAGAAAAAGTGTTTCTGGCCGGGGGAGGGGGAAGTAATCTGCTTCTTTGGAGAGACTTCATGACCAAATTTTGCATGTGTGAGTAGCCCAGAATACTTGAACTAAAAAGTTGCTTTGCTCTGTCCTCTAGAAACGCTATGTTTTAGAGGAGACAGAACAGCTGGACCCACGAGTGAGTGCACTGGAAGAAGATATGGATGATGTGGAGTCCAGCGAGGAGGAAGAGGATGATGATGATAAGGTTAGTACAGAATTCAAGATCCCATGAGTCAGGGAGCTGGAGCTTCTAAAGGTTTTACTTGTCTCCTACATTTCATGGGTATTTTATATATGTCCAAGTTCAAGGACCTATTCGTTGGCTTCTATAAACTCTCTGCAGAGGTTTTTATATTTGTGGTCTGTGTAATCTTAACCCTTTGAGTGCCAGAGGGGTACGCAACACATTGCAAAGCAATGCGTTGCGTACCCCTCTGGCACTCAAAGGGTTAAGAGGCCTCTACCTCACTGCTTCATGTGATGCAGTCTTGCGTCGCCTCACTCACGTGATGCAATCATGCACAGTAGAGACTGTCCGAACACGGACATTCTCTATTGCGCATGACTGCATCGTTACATACATCCTAGCGAATTATTATATAGGATTCTTCCCTTGACTAGTATGATAGAAGCACTTTTCAAATCGCAGAGGAACAACTAGTTGACATGCTTAATTTATTAAAAAAACACAAACACAAAAATATATAATTTTTTTTAAATATGAAAATGTTATAGGACACTTCTGAGCGAAACAAGCACACTCATGCTACTGGGAGATGTTTCAAAACTTATCGTATGCTTTTTTTTTTTTTTTTTTTTTTTTTTAATTCTTTAGTTGTGTTTGTACAGCAGCAGTGCCAAGTCATGTCCAAAAAGGCATATATTTTATTTGTTAATGTATTGAGTGTTTAAATTAGAATAAAACCAAATCCTGACCTTAAACCATTTGCTGATGACTTAGCTGGGTCCTGTTTATTGAGGGATAGAAGGCTTAGAAATGCTAATTTAAAAAGATACATTTGCTTTGTAGTCTTAAAGAGGAAGTAAAGGGTAATAAGTGGTTGGCTACCAACTTTCACTTTGAAGTCATCCTGCAGATTTTTTCTAAAGAACACAGGGTTTAAAACTTTGTCCTCAAGTCTCACTAATACTGTTTGTTTTATTATTCACACTTAACCCCTTAAGCATTATATGGCTGGCTCTCAAGGTGTTAATTTCAGGTAGCTTTAAAATTAGCATATATGGTTTTGTTTTTTTAGAAGGCACTGACCTGCATGTAATCACGTGAGGCAGTCTCTTTAATTTTTGAGAACAAAATATGCATAACTATGTTTAGAATGAGGTCACACAAGAAACTGCAGCTGTTCTGGGTGCAAATCCACTGAGGGACTTTGAATATGAGATAATTGAAATTGTTTGTCCCACAGGGCAGAGAGCCTTCTCCAGAGCACCACCGGAGAAGCTACAGGGATTTGGACAGGCCACGTAGGTCCCCATCACCCCGCTACAGACGAAGTCGCAGCCGGTCACCAAGGAGGTAATACTAGGGGACATCAGGATTTTCTACTATAAAGTGTTTATATGTTAAAGTGGGCAATGAAACAAATTCCCAACATATTAAAGGTCTACCAAGAAGAAAAAAACTCCTTTCAGCACCTGATCGGAAATTGAGGGATTCCCTTGTTCATCGCCTGTCCCATGCTATCTTACTAATTTTAATTTAATGCTGGGTCTGAGAAATATCCACCTACATGTGCTTTTTTCATGTCCCTCCTGATTAAATGTAAGCTTTCAGAGGCAGGGCTCCCTTTGACCTGGCTTCCATGTGGATGATAGACGAGGATATTTCAGCATGTATCACTCCATAAAGCCAGGCAGCCCCATCGTCCTTTGAGTGACCAGTGCTTAGAAACTTAAATTATTTCTTTTACTTCCCAAAATAAGAATTTTTTTTTTTTTTTTTTTTTTTTTTTTTTTTTTTTAAATTGCTGCTATTTTGGAGAGTAGAGCTAGCTAGTATCACCTAATTTACTGGATTGTAAAATCTAGTGCATACAGTATGTTAACTGAATCCCTTTGTCGTTTCTTCTTACAATTGTCAGCTCAAGGTTCTATCAAGTACTACTATGAGATCTGTTTTATATTCTAACTAGGGCAAGAACAGGAGCTGTGAGGGGTAACATGAGGCCATCCAGCTACTGCCAGGCTACAACTCCCATCATTCCCTGTCAGCTGTTGACTGGTAAAGAGTGATGGGAGTTGTAGTGGGGCAGCAACCAGAGGGCATTCCTGCTCTAAGCCCTTCTAATTTGGGATCTGGAAAGATTCATCTACTCCCACACACCAATACAAGGCTTGATGCTCACTTTGTTCTACTGTCAGAAGGATAGGACCATGCTCTTCTGTTCTAATACGTAGTGCCTACACTGACCAGGTACTTACCAATGAGCTGATGTTGTCAGAAGAAATGGGACAATTCTGAGACAAGCTAACTTCGTCATGGGTGATAAATGCAAATTCTGTTAATTCCCCTTGATGTAATTTGTGATTTCAACCCCTTCAATGCTAGGGAAGTCTCAAAGACTTTGTAAAGTAATGCTTTGGAGATGCCCCTAGCACTCATGGGAGCAAAAATCCATTTAAATCAATTTTATTTTTTTTGCCTCTTATAAATGGATTGGGCTTGCTCTAAAATTGCTGTTTTTATTGAAGAAATATGTACACTGTTTAGTTAGTAACCCATACACAGTGCTCTGCTACATAGCTCTGCTCTGGAACATTATTCTGTTGAGTAACTTCTTTGTTGCTTTATCTAGTGGACTCCGCAATGTGCAGTGGCACACAGCCTAAACTTGGATCAGCAGCACATAATTTATTGATGAAGGGAACATGTTCTGTCTCAATCACTGATCTGCTACTGATCCATATATAACTTGTGTGCCTCTACTCAGTCTAGACCTTTTGGAGTTTGGGTGCCAAGAAAACAAATGCTATTACAGACTGTTAAGGTGTATCCATGGGCAGACTTATTGAGGTTGATTTTAATAACCACCTGCACCATAAGGGAGATGTAAAAATTCCAAAAATTCCCATCAATTTAAATGGGGCTTTTAACCTCTTGAATGATAGAGCTCTCCAAGTCATTACAAACTATTCAAGGGAGATACAAATCCTATTTAAATGTTAATTGTCCACTATGGTGCAACTCATTTGCTCTAGAAATGCTTCAGTTTTTCTTGGTGACTCTGTTTCACTTTATCTGCCCATAGCTTTTAGATTAGAGTATATCACTAACAACTTGGTTTTGCTCAGAAGTTTTGCTGCAGCCTAGTCTGCTCTAGAGCACAGTGATCATGGAGCTAAATGTGTGACAGGTTCAGTGCATCTAAATTGGAGTTTCTGCCATTTCTCTTTATAAACTGTTGCTGAGCAGCCATTGAGCTGGTCACTGTAGATGCCTTCAGCTGCCTGCTGTGACATGTTCTCTGATAATTACAGTGCTAGGTATTTTGATAGAAGCTATGTCCTTGCTGATCATTTGAAGGTCTTCTGCTTGTGTGCTTTTTTTGATAGAAATACTGAAGAAGGCAAAAAATAATTATTCTTATTACTATTTTTGTTTTATTTTTGCCATGCAATTGAAAGCTCCTTCTCCTTTTCAATAAACTTTGGTTTGTTTGAGTTGTTAGACAATGCTTCTGTGAAGAGGAGGGCAGAAAGACCTTTATTGGCTGCCTACAGGTTTGTTGAAATCTGCCCTATGAGCAAATGGTTGGAGCTTTTCACGTTTCAAGGAGGGATTCAAAGAAATTGATTATCTGAACAACATAGTTTCTTTCCTTTGTTTTAAGGAGGTGAAATATCTATATAAAATCTTCCCCACTGAAGATATGATGGTGGAAATTTACTAGCTGTGAAAAATGATAATGTTCCCTTTAGTAAATGTTCCTTGTTGTGCATAAAACAAGTGTCTTCTCTGTTTTTGTTTTAACCCAACCACTGCTAAGCTGGGCTTCTGTTTAAAGGCCTTATGATGAAAACATTTGCAACAAACCCACTGGTGACAAATCCTTTCTCTAAATGGTGCTTTTAATCACTTACATACTAGCCATGTCTTCACTGCATTAAAAATAAATATGTTGGAAACGTCCCTAGTATTGAAGGTGTTAAAAGCACCATTTAAGTCAAAGGGTATTTTAATGTGGCCCTTTTTATGCAGTTGATTTGCTCCATACTTGCGTATCTTTATGTTCCTGACTACTACCCTGTTAAAATGCTGACTTAGAGGTGGCTTGATAAGTGTGTTTGTACAATTATAGGCATTTTATTGACATGATGCATTATGTACACATTGCCTTTATTAACCATGCTTAAAAATAGTTGAGCCTAAGTGTTTGAATTAAAATACCTTCTTGTAATTTTCAGACGCAGTCGCTCTCCAAAGAGAAGAAGGTGAGTATCCTTAATTTGTGCTTTTCTTTCTGATGCAGTGGTCTCCTTCTGCTTTCCTTTTGAACTGAGGCAGGTTTTTTTTGGGATATCACTTACATTACACAGTTGTCAGTAATTAGCTCAGTCAGACCACTTTTCTAAATCCTTTCCCTTCTTTATTGCATGTTTATACTATTTAAAATAAAACCAACACCCAAATATGATCTGGTACTGTATATGCTTATAAGAACACTAACCTCTAAATGAAAAATTAATATAACTAATTGTGTTTACAATAAAATTATATGTTAAATACCTAAAATATAATTTAACTTTTTAAAGCATGTGTAAACTGTCCATTCATAACTTTTAAACACTTTTTGTGCTTGTGATGAGCGATAAAAGGTAATTGGTTAATTTAGTACCATTAATGCTTATTGCTCTTGAATTAATAAAGCTGTTATAGTAGCTCATTTACAGACAACACTGGACAGTTGCCTCAAGTATGCTGTCATACTTAAAGTCCTGGAAATAGCTAGAATGGCTGCTTCTTCAGATCATAGGTAATTCGCAATGTAATCTTTACAGTTCCTCACTGGCCTCTTTGGGAATGGTTCTCTGATCTTCTCAATCTATCTGTTGCTGGGCCGATTTGCTTTCCACTTCTTTAGGATCTCTTGATTATAGGGTCCTCTGTGCCACCCAAAGGTGGAGATATTAGCTTTTTACAGCTTGGTTCTTGAAGCCAGCATTCTGTGGAAGAAGGGCTTCTATGAATTTGTCACTGCTCACTGTGATGAAGACCCTCAAACCAATTTCATCTGAAGAGCATCCTATAGTCTGGTCCTTGATTTTCAAGTGGTATGAAAACCGGGGTCGCAACCAGTTTCCTTTTGCCTTCCGCTTGTTTGGGCATTTTTTTTAGGATGGGATTTAGAAAGGTCTTAGTTCTATTTGGTTTTTTTGCAGAGCACTGGTAGAGTAAAAGTGATGCCTCTTTTTCAGAGGCATATTGCCTTGCTTCCAGAAGCACAAACATTTGTGCAAGTGGCTCATGTCTACCCTGTCTTTTGAGACCCTGCTCCCTCATGGCACATAAACCTAGTCCCTAGCTTCAGAGAAGGATCAGCCACTATCTTCTGTATCCCTTCATTTCTTGACTCTCAAGATAGATTTTCAGCTAGCGGTTATGTTTGGCCAGCACATGGCTGAACTGTAGGCTTTGTCTTGTAGTCCTCCCTTTCTGAACTTTCATACACATAAGATGATTTTGCAAACTCCCTTTTGGGTTTCTGAATTTCATATTAACCTGGAAATTGTTGTGTGATAATCTGCACTTCTCTCAGTACTCTCATCATATTTAGGACAATTTCCTCCTTCTTTGTACTATCCAGTGACGTTTTTAGCCAACATGATGGTCCGAATGTTTTAGGACTCCCACTCCAGCAGCAACAAATTAAGGGACCATTTTACTCGTGTGTCCTGCTGACTCCTATTAGTTTAGGAGTTCCCTGCCTGCTGACAGTGAGGTATTGGTTCTCTCGGTGCTATCCTGTTGCTCAGAACATAATTTCTTTTCGCATGTTTCCATTTATGTGTAATATACATTTAGTACTTAGATAGTTTACATTGACTTCCTATGTAACACTTGGAAATTTTGAGACCTGGTAAAAGTAACCTCTACTAGCCAATGGCGAGTGAAAATTTAGCCCTGGCGAGTAGACATTCAGCCCTGGTGGGTATGCTATGGCTTGCAGTTACGAGTAACTTTTCAGGTCTGGCTAGTAGCAAAGGACTTAAAATTATAAGCCCTGCTTTTACTATGCCCTTAATGAGCATTGGATATTTATCTTAAGCTGTATGAAGAACTAGAATTTGTTCAACACACATTTCTGTACAAGATGTGTCTAGGCAAAAACAGTATACTTACCTGGACTCGTGATCTTATTATTATTATTATTATTCTGCAGCCAATGATCAAAGCACTGATTCTGTAATTGATCTCGAATATCCTATATCGGAGACTTAGAGCGTACATGATCAGCGACTAGTAGGAGATCATTTACAGCTATTTTGATCTCTACCCTTAAAGGGATAGTAATCGTTTTATTTTTATTTTGTAGGCATTAAAAAACATGAAGAGCGATGTAAGTCTTATCTCTCAAACCTTTATGGTTTGAGAGAGATTCACAAGCAAAGTTTCCCCCTCCCGCCCCTTTTACCTAGTGTAAGCCATCTCTTCTCAGATGTGGAATCTGGTTGTAAGACCAGACAGATAACAGCAGGGGACAATCTTCTTTCAATGAAAACCCTGCTCCCCTTGACAAGTTTTTCAGGTTTTTCCCTTATCTTAAAGATTGTCCCTCTCTGCAGTCTACCTGGGTACCTCCCTTCTGCTCTGGCTCAACAGTGTGACATCAGTAAAAGGGGTGGGAGGGGGACACTTTGTCATTGCATTACTCTTGAACTACAACTCTGACAATTGAAATAACACTCTCCAAAGTCCAAATACTATGGTGATTAATTAGAGCTGCTTATTATTATGAAACATTACTATCCCTTTAAGCCTTTCTTGTCACTGTGTTACTCACTGGAGCTACTTTTTTACTCTTATGATCCATAGATCTAACATGCACAGTAAAAATGTACAACAACTCTAGTTTGTCGGTCTATGATGAAGTCTTTTCAAATTTTTTTTTTTTTTTTTTTTTTTTTTTTAAATATGAATTGTATTATTTGTTGAATAAAAGTTAAGTATCATTATACACACTGTTATACAATCAGTAACTAAAACTCAGGCCATTATGTGCCCTCATTAGAGTTTACTTTATTTGCTTCCTATTTTTGGTCCCAATTTGAAGCCAGTTTGGACAGAATGTCCTACAGGCTATATTGCCTGAGTATGTATCTTTCTTGCCTTTTCTTCTAGTAACCTGTTTTATGTGTCAATGTTCGTTGACGCCTGAGGTTCATAATTGTTTCTGGTGTGTAATATACTTACAGGAGACTTTCTTTGGATAAGACAGAATTGTTGAACTTTTTAAGATTCAAAGTGCAGAGATTTAGAAAAAAGAAAAAAAGTGCTGGTGGGGAAAGCACTCGCTCCAAAAAAAACATTTAATGCCCAGGTGCACAATCCCTAAAGTACTATATAAGATAAGGAAAGGATGGGGCAGCACCCATGGGACTTCTCAACAAATTTATTGAATATAGAAGGCAATAAACATGGTCAACGTTTCGGTCCTGTATGGATATATATCGAAAGGGGATACAGTAAGAGGAATATTAAAAGCACGTATAATAGTGCCTTGAATACAAAATTTGCTTACTCAAAAGTATCATCAGAAAAGTGGGCCAATACGATTCACTGTTGATTTCAGAGGTAATACATCCCTTTTTCACAAAATTCTTAATAAAAAATGCTCAAATATTACAGAATGATATTGAATTAAAAGATGTTGTTGACAGTTCCATTAATTACTTTCAGAAGAAGTCCATATTTGAAAGTTAAGGTTGTATGTAGCCACTATTTGAGACTTAGAGGTGCATTGTCAACTATTTAATCATAACCGTGTTATACATGTAAATTCATGAGCCGTACATCTAAGATTTTGGATCGGTTTGGTAAAAAACATGATATCAAGGATGACATCAATTGCAATAGCACAGGTGTTATTTACTGTATCCAATGTGGGTGCAATATAAAATGTATAGGCATGACCATACATAGTCTCCATGTATGTATTCTGGAACATCTGAACATTCATAATGCACATAAAGATGTTATGTTTGGTAAGAAAATATCCCCAGTAACTAGACACTTTTATGAACAAAAGGTGAAATTTACTCACCGATATTTTTATTTCCTCTGTGTCCTTCCACGGCTATGCTGAGATTCGGCTCCGCCCTCCAGCTGGTAGGACCAACAACTTTTCATTATTTAAGGTTCTGCTGAGTGCTGCTTCCCCAGTTATACGTTTGTCAAAGCTGGAACGAGAAGTAGGTTAGTTTGAGTAATAAGAGACTAAATATACTTGTATCTTTAAGTGGAACGATACAATACAATACCAATCATGACAAGGGAGGGGTGCCGTGGAAGGACACAGAGGAAATAAAAAATATCGGTGAGTAAATTTCACCTTTTCCTCTGTGTCCAATCCACGGCTATGCTGAGACTTACCAAAGCAGTATCTTCAGGGAGGGGAAATATTATTGAGCAGGATTGGCTGCAAGCAGCACCTTCCTGCCAAAGTTAGCATCCTGAGATGCCTGAATGTCCAGTTTATAATGTTTTATAAAAGTGGACACAGAAGACCATGTGGCTGCTTTACAGATTTCTTCCGGTGAAGCCACAGCCTTCAGGGCCCAGGAAGAGGCAACTGCCCTGGTAGAGTGAGCATTAATTCTAGGAGGTGGTTCCAAATCAGCTGACTGATAAGCTAACGCAATGCAGTCTCTGATCCATCGGGCGATGGATGCCTTTGAGGCAGCTGAACCCTTAAACTTGCCCGCAAAGTGAACAAATAATGAATCTGATTTGCGAAATTCCTTAGTTCTGAGAAGATATGTTTGCAGACATCTGCATTAATCTAGATTTTTCAGTCTTTTATCCAAGCATTTAACTGGATCAGGAGGAAAAGAAGGAAGAGTGATCTCCTGACTAAGATGGAAGCTAGATACTACTTTAGATCTAAAGGAGGCTCTAGGTCTCAAGACCACGTTGTCCTGATGAAACACTAAGAATGGAGATTTACACAGAAGAGCCTGTAATTCCCCTACCCTTCTGGCAGATGTAATTGCCGTGAGAAACACTGTCTTAAGGGTAAGATGTTTTAAAGATACTGAATCCAAGGGTTCAAAGTAAGGATGGGCACAGATCTGTTGAAGGACAATATTGAGGTCCCAAGGGGGGATAATCTCCCTAATTGTAGGCTTGATTTTTGATATTGCTGACATATACCTCTTGATGAGGTACATATCAGCAAATGGACAGGCCAAAATAGCTGAGAGTGCCGACAGCTGCACTTTAAGGGATGCAGGCTTCAGACCTTTGCTGAAACCCTGTTGAAGAAATTCCAGAATAGTATGGGGTAAAATACTGTTTCTATCCAATTTTCTGGAACTGCACCAGCTGTGAAAAGTAGTCCAGATCCTATAATAAATCCGGGAGGAAGAAGGCTTTCTACCTAATAGTATGGTGTTGATTACCTCCTCAGATAAACCCTTATTTCTTAGTGAGCTCTGTTCAGCTTCCAGGCCGCTAGGTTCAAGAAAGCTGGGTCCGGATGCCATATCGGGCCCTGTGACAACAGGTCTGGAATGTCTGGTAGCTTTAGTGGCGGCTGGACTGATAATTGTATCAGATCTGCATACCAGAACTTTCTTGGCCAGTCTGGGGCAATTAGAATGACCCTTGCTTGATCCTCTCTGATCTTTCTTATGACTTCCGTGATGAGCGGAATGGGAGGAAAAACATAGGCTAGTGGATATGTCCATTTTATCTGGAAGGCATCCTGAGCTACTGCCTGATGATCCCTCCATCGGGATAGGAATCTTTTGCACTGAGTATTCCTGGATGTGGCCATGAGGTCTATCACTGGCTTCCCCAGGACTGTTATGATATGTCTGAAGACCTCCTTCTTTAGTGACCATTCTCCTGGAAGAATCTGATGTCTGCTGAGAAAATCTGCTTGAAGATTCCTTGTGCCTGAGAGATAAGTGGCCCTTAGAGCCTTTAGATGCGTCTCTGCCCAACAGAAAATCCTCAGAGCTAGATGGTTGAGTACTACATTCCTTGTGCCTCCCTGGTTCCGGAGATAACTTACGGCTGTAGTGTTGTCTGATCTGACTAATACCGCCGTCTGTAACAGATGACTCTGGAAACTCCTTAATGTCTTCCAGACTGCTAGAAGCTCCAGGTTGTTTATATGAAGTCTGGATTCCTTTGGAGACCAGATGCCCTGGACTGATCTCTTGTTCCACACTCCCCCCCCCCCCCCCCCCACCCCCAGCCTGAAGTGCTGGCATCTGTTGTTACTATCTCCCAGGTTATCTCTTTGAGGGATGTCCCCTGTTGTAGGTGGCTTGGCTTGCTCCACCATAGTAGCTCCTTTTTGGTGGAGGGAAGAACCGGAATTTTCTTCTGAAAGTCTGATGGATCCCTTCTCTGGAACCTCAAGAAATTGGATTGGGTCTGCCTCCCGTGAGCCCTTGACCATGGCACTATGTTTTGGGCAGAGGTGAAGTTTCCTATTAGGTGAGCAAATTCCTGTGCTGTTCTGACTCTTGACTTTTGAAATCTTCTTACTGCTAGAAGAATTCTCTGCTGTCTTTCTTCTGAAAGTGTCACCAGAGATTCTCTTGTGTTGATGATGACCCCCAGAAACTTTAGGGACTGGGTTGGTTCCAGATGACTTTTGTCTAGGTTTATGATCCAACCTAGTTCTCGCAGTAGCTTTAAGCAGATTTCTGTATTTTCCGCTGACTGTTGTATGCTGTCTGCTATTATCAGAAGATCGTCTAGGTATGGTATCACTCGAACACTCTGTTTCCTTAATGCTGCTAGAGCTACAGCCAGGATCTTTGTGAAGACTCTTGGAGCTGTAGCCAGGCCAAAAGGAAGAACTCTGTATTGGTAATGTTCTCCCAGAATGTGAAATCTTCGATGTACCTCCCTTACAGGTATATGGTAATAAGCATCCTTGAGATCTATGCGAGTCATAAAGGAGAAGGGTTGAATGAACTTTAGAGCTGATTGGATTGTTTCCATTATGAAAGTCCTGGTCCTGAGAAAAGCATTTACCACCTTCAGGTTTAGAATCAATCGAAGATCCCCAGAAGGCTTGGAGACATAAAGATTGGAATAAATTCCTCTGACGTGTTGATTCTGAGGGACCTTCTCTATAACTCTGTCCTGCAGGAGGCCCATAATAGCTTTCTTCATTCTTGATAACATGACTTTTCTCTGAATTTTTGAAGTCTGGAACTGAGTAATTTGAGGGACAGTCTGAAATTCCAGCACATACCCTATCTCCAGAGACTGCTTCATCCAGCTGTCTAAAAAGAACTCCAGTCTGCCCCCTACCGGAGCTGGAGATAGGGCTCTGCTGGCTTCATTGTGAAGTTTGCTGAAATGAAGATTTGCATTGGAAGTCCTTGCAGGTTCCAGTGCGTTGATTTTGACCTGATCTCTTCCTCTGCTCATAGGATGATCCAAGACGATATCTGTGGGCCTCTCGAAAGGACTGACGCCTGAACCTGGTGGATCTAGGAGAAGATGCCCGAGAATGCTTTTCCTGAGGAAGAAATGGACTTTTACCTCCTGAAGATTTTTTGATGATCTCCTCTAGTTGATCACCAAACAACTTGGAACCCGTGAAGGGCAAGGAGACTAACCTATTCTTGGATGATGCGTCAGCCTCCCAGGCTTTGATCCAAAGAGATCTTCTAGCTGTGATGGATAATGCTGATGATTTTGCCATAAGTCTGATGTTGTCCAAGGAGGCATCGCATGAGTAGTTAACCGCATCCTTAATGGAGGCTATCTCCTTCAACAGACGAGATCTTGACACCGAAGAATCAATTTTTTCTTCAAATTCAGTTAACCACAGACGTAACACTCTAAATACACAGGCCATGGCTGTAGCAGATTTTAAGTTATGACCTATTGTAGAGAACTGTTTCTTCAAGGCATTATCTGCCCTTTTCTCCATAGGGTCTCTCAGTGTAGTGCCGTCTTCCAAGAGAATAGTAGTTCTCCGCGAAATCTGTGCTACTGCTGCGTCCACCTTAGGGGGGTTAATCCATGTAGCCACATCTTCTTCCACGAAAGGATACATACATTGAAAACGTCTGGACGTTGCTGATCTTTTATCCCCTTGCTTCCATTCGTTCTTAATAATATCCTGAATGGAGCTATGAACTGGAATCTGTGGGGCAGACTTCTTGTATCCTATAAAAGCGGCATCCATGACATTTAAATCCTTTTGCATCTCAGAGAGGCCCAGAGTCTTTCTCATGGATTTAATGAGACCGTCAGTCTTATCCATACTGAAATTATCGGTGTCCTCAGTAATTTCATCCTCTTCAGCAGATGACATGGCTGATTCTAATTCAATCAAGCTGTCGTCTTCTTCTTCCACATGACGTCTGGAAGGACCTTCATCAGCGTCTAAAGTTCGCTGGCGCTTTCTGGCAGATTCTTGCATAGAAGAAAATGTTTCTTGCATGGATGTGCGCATCCATCCAAGAAAGTCCTGGAATTGAGGTGGAACAGACTCCCCAGCTACCTTCTTAAGGCAGTCAGGACACAACTTAGCTGGGTCAGAAGCTGAAATCTTAGCATCACATCCCATGCAAGGCTTGGATTTTTGGACAGGCTTGTCATCCTTAGCCACTTCCCCAGTACCCTTAACTTTATCAGATTTTGGGTCTTTGCCAGACATAATGCAGCTCAAAATATATAAAAAAATGCACAAAAGCATATATAAGTAAGTTTTTAAACTTACATGTCCTCAGTCTTCTTCCTTATATTCCCTCTGAGCTCCAGCTGCTCATACGCGGGGATCGTGGCGTGCGTTCCACTGCTGGAACGCATCCAGCTGAACTTCCCGTTTGCAGCGCATAGAATGCTGGCGTCATCCGGGCTAGCCTTCCCAGCGTGTGCGGCGTGTCCGGAGCACAGTGAGCCGCATGGATACAGCGGCGGGACCCAGTACAGACCCATGCGACCCGGGATACATCCAGGGTATGAGATTGATCCAACAGGTAATGTGGTTAGCGTTTATGGCTAACCACATAAAGGAGAGAAAACAAATAAAAATTCTTTCAGCTTTAACAGAGGAGGCTCCTTGCCTCCGTCCTCCAGCTGTGGTAGGACCAAATAACTGGGGAAGCAGCACTCAGCAGAACCTTAAATAATGAAAAGTTGTTGGTCCTACCAGCTGGAGGGCGGAGCCGAATCTCAGCATAGCCGTGGATTGGACACAGAGGAAAAGTAGTTTGGACTTCACCACCCCTTATTCCTAAGGAGACCTTTTCTAACCCCCAAACCGTGAAGATTTAGTTAATACCCTCTTACAGAAATTAAATGGATTTTTAATATTGATTTTGTACATCCATATGTAATGAACAAAATTCTTAATTTTGGAGTGTTTATTTAAAAAATTATTTTTTGATTTGAAGAAATATACTTTTAGCTAATCATGCCCTTTCTTAAGTCCTAAAACTGCATGCAGCAGACAAAGAAAAGTTTTTATCGGTGTGCTTTCTAAGCACCTGTTTAGAGGGGTCAGTATAATAATGTTACGATATAGATCACTGGAGGTAATGTCTTGTAAATATCTAATTCTCTTGAATACTACTATATGGTTACCTTTGCCGCTGCAGTATCACTAATCCATTATGAGCCAAGGTTATGATGTGTCTCCTTTCTTTGCTGTTTGGGAACTGCTATCACGATATAATGATGAAGGCGGTGGCATAGTGTATTGAATAACTATTTTCCTTCTCTTCTTTGGATATTTTACCGACCCCAATAATGAAAGTACCTTTCTCTTAAAAAAGCTTGGAGTCATTGTTTTCTTCACATTAATATAGTCCAATGAACATGAAAAAATTCAGGGCTTAGTCTTTAACTAGTTTATAGTTTATTTGATACTTCTGGCAATAGCAACACTATGAATTAATAGCCCTGCATCCCCCATCTCACACCAAACACACATCCCCAGAGCTCTTAATTGTGAACATCAGAAAAAAAGCTGATGATTGTTTGCTGGTGATACCCACCTGAACAACCAATAGGAATAAGGTTGCCACCAGCAGCTCTTTCATGATGTGGAACTAGAAGCATTGGGTGAACCTAGACCATTGGGCTGTAATTTTATAATGCTGCTGCTCCCAGAGGTGGAAGTAAGGGCAAGTTAATTTCACAAGTTGCAGTGACTTTTTATTTTTCTTTACACTTTCAGTCCATCTCCTCCTCGTCGGGAAAGACACAGAAGCAAAAGCCCAAGACGTCATCGCAGCAGGTCCAGAGAGAGGCGGCACAGATCCAAATCTAAATCCCCAGGTATAATCTGTTAATATGGAGCTTTGTTTGTTAGAGCAATGGACTGTAGTCCCTTTTTGGCGGCAGGGCGTTTCAAAGGGAGGCTATCAAAATTTACATAATGTCTGTCTTTATTTTAAACAGGACATCACCGAAGTCACAGACACAGAAGTCATTCCAAATCACCTGAGAGGTAAGTGCCTTTATCCACAGTGATACAGAACTTGGTTTCTCCATGCATTTATTTTTGATAATATACAAAAAGAATGCTTTTGTGCATGCAAGTAGAGATTTGCTGTGCAGTTCTAAAAATTGGTGAAACTACCTGGGGTTTACAGAATGGCACAAGTACCAGCTAGCTGGTCCAAAGTGGTGCACAACATTTGAAGTTACTCCTTGGCACATTATAGGTCAAATGAAAATCCCCAAAGATTTAAATGAGAATTTTAATTTCTTGAAATGCGTTGGTGACACCTCTCATTCAAGGTGTTAAAGTATAATTTAACTAATTGGGAATTTGGGAATTTTGTTCATTATGGTGCTATTTGTTTGATCTAGAATTACTACTTTTTATCTTCCAGGATAAAGCCTGAAATGTTTACCCTCCTCATAAACACAATAGTGCAAAGCACTAGGAGTGTTGTGAGGTGAAATAGCATTTGTCCGTATTTGGTGGTTAGTACCCTAAAGTGAAAACTCGTTATGAAAAATGTTTGTGCAAAAAGGGAATAATGCATTTTTTTATAGCTTGATGTGCTCATTTACTTTGCATTAACCAAGAATCACTGTTACAAATCTGGATCAAACTGCTGACTAGTTTGTATCTGTGAAAAGCACATGGGGACTGTGATATATTTTATGTGATGTATAGATTGTCATAGTGCACAAAATAATTTTCATTTCTTTCTTTCAGGTCGAAGAAAAGTCACAAAAAGAGCAGGAGAGGGAATGAGTAACAGATGGTTGTTGTGGATAACATTTCCTATGTTCAAGGCCTGTTTTGTATATAATAAACTCCTACAACTCCTACAGTAATTTTTAATGTCACATTAAAAGGTTTTCCTTTTTATGAAGTCTTGTTTGTTGAAATAATTTTTAGTAAAACAAATGATTTGTCAGTTTCCAAAGAATACCTACAGAGCAGCTAGAACATATCCGATAGATATATAAAGCAAGGTATTGGGGGAATTACATCTAGTTAAAATATTCTTATGTCCAATGTGGGACACCAATAACCATGGGGATATACCAAAGAAAATCCACCAAGATGCCTGGAAAGGAAAAGTGAAAAAAGAAAAATCTCTGCTGTAAGCCAGTATTCCACAGGTCTAGCTAGTACCATACAAACCTCAGGTGTCAATGGGCACCACATTTGCATACCAAGCAGCTGAACAAGAAGAACCAACAGGGTTCAGAACTCTGCATAAAGAAAGAGAAGGGTCTTTAAACAGGCACAGCCACCTGAAGGGCCTTCCAGCCAAAGCTGTCCTCGACCGAGGCCAAGACATTGACACTGTAGTGTTTGGTGGAGGTGTGTAGAGACTACCAGGTCTCGGCCTTTAACAGCTGGTCAGCAGAAGCTTTGTTCTTGCAGACTCAGGAGGTGCCCACAGATCTGGTGGAGTGTGCCGAGACTCTGAAAGGAACGGGTTTCTTTCTGAACACAATGCCTGTTGGCTTGTGGCCTTAATCCAAGAAGCAATGGTAACTCTGGATGCAACCTAGCCCTTTCGAGGGCCCTCAGGAATGGCAAAAAGAGTCTGATTTCCTGAAAGTCTGTGTGCGATGAACGTAGTACTTAAAACAACATACCACATCCAGCAGATGGAGATCCTGCTTGTTAGAAGGATCAGGGTAAAATGAAGGAAGAACAATATGCTGGTTGATGTGAAAATTTGAGCCAACCTTTGGTAAAAAGCCTCTGGGGGTATGAAAAACCATCTTATCCTGGTGAAAAAAGAGGAAACGGGGGTTCACAAAACTGAGCGTGTAGTTCTGCAACTCTACAAGAAGAAACAATAGCTAAAGGGAAGGCCGTCTTAAGGGTCAAGAGACAAAAAGAAACACGTGAAAGAGGCTCAAAAGAAGGCCTTTAGAGCGCCTAATGCCAGGTTCAAATCCAAAAGAGGAGTGGGATCTGTGAAGGTTAGGGTAGGTGTGAGCCAGCCCTTGAACAAATGTCTTGACATCAGGAATGAAAGTGTGGAAGTTCTTGAGTGGCATATGAAAATAAGCACTTGTGGTACATTGTACCTAGAGAGTGGTCTCAAACTCTGTTTCCTTGAAGGCACTTAAACTGCCTGATCGACTGATCTTGGGGATTAACTAGGGATAGAAAGAAGGGATAGCTTTTTTTTGAGTCCCTTCTTTCTGGTGCAGGGAAGTTTACCCATGGTCCCTACATCCCTCATTGGACACAAGAGAAACACAAATATCGCTCTCTGGATTTCATAAGTCTCTCTGAATATGAGGAAGTCCTTGAGAAAATCTAATAGATTGTTTGTTTGTAATACTTGTACACTTCAGATATGGATAGGCAGAAGTGCATGCTATGATTAGATTGGATAGCTGGATTATTGGATAATTGCTGTGACTGAAGAAACCAAAGACAAAGGTGAAGAAGATGATGGAAACTGGCAAACCACATTCCACTAGAGCTGCCTTTGAGAGAAGACAAACCCGTAATACTTCATATATGTTGCTTGAACTTTGAGTGCCAGAGGGAGTATGCAACGCATTGCAAAACAATGCATTGCGTACCCCTTTGGCACTCAAAGGTTTAAATGCATGCATATGTATGTGAACAAGGAATCTGTCATAGTGCAGTTTAACATAAGAGATACCTGTTCTATCTATCCTATCTATCTATCTAGCTGGTGAGATAGCTCAGTGGTAACGTCCCTGACTTTGGAGCCTATTCCAACCGCAAGGTTGCAGGTTTGAATCCCAGCAGGGTCAACTCAGCCCTTCATCCTTCCGAGGTCGATAAATGAGTACCATTGATTGGGTAATAATAACATATATTATTTCAGCTGCCGATTTGGTTAATTCTGAGAGCTGCGCTGAAAGCGCTTTGAGTCCCACTGGGAGAAAGGCGCTATATAAATAGTTGTTGTTGTTGTTCCGTTATAAGCCGCTGTGCGGGCAGTCTGTAGTGCGCATTCCTGCAGCGCACTCAGCCGTCTCTACTGCGCATGACTGCTTCTGATAAACACATTTAGCGAATTATTATATAGGATATAGAGATTAAAAAAAAATGTATATTAGGCACACGCCTACCACTCAAAGGATTTAACTCTTGCCATATCACCAAGATTCTATATAAAACATTATTTTATCAATTTCCCCCATACTTTCTTTTATTAACCCCTTTTGCTACTCCCATTCTGAAATATGATCTTTTGCTGCTGTAGCCTGTTTGGCAGCTGGTGAGTTGAATCATTAAGTGTTTGTTTGCACTGACTGTTCTCTCCTAGGATAGGAATCAGCAGCAGTTCACTTTAGACTTTCTTGGATAGTGTACCTTCTCACGGCAGGAGTTTATAATACACTACTGATAAACAGCTTACTTCCCCTCTAGTAAATAAAATATTGCAAGGTTTTTGTTTTTTTTTGTTTTTTTATATAATTGTTACAATTTATACGTAAAATAAGGAAATTGGTAATATACCAAGTGTTCTATTTACTGCTGCACATAATAACATTTTACATCTTCAGGTTCTCTTTTACCCCTTGAATGCCAGTGTGAGAAATGTGTTGTGCATAGATGATGTTTAATGTAGATAAATGTAAGGTTATACATTTGGGCTGCAAAACCAATCTTGGTAAATATACACTAAATAGGAAACTATTTGGGGGATCCTCTTTAGAGGAAGAATTAGGAGTACTGATCAGCAATAGACTTCACAGCAGTTTTTTACCCATTGCAAGAGCCAGTAGGGTACTATTATTTATACAAAAAAAATGGGAATGGATGCATTGAATGGGAATATAATACTATCTATATCCTTGGTAAGGGCTAATCTAGAATATGAAGTACTGTGCTGGACACCAGTTCTTAAAAATGGGGGATTTTATGTACATCTAGATAAATCCTTTTCTCTTAGTCCATGTGGAACACAGGAACCATTGGCTAAAGGATCTTCCTGTCAGGTGGCAGGACATGTGACTAACTATGGTCTCCGAGGAGGCAACTAACTCTGATCCATTTTACCCCTACCATGACTGCAAATATGAAAGAAAAAAACAGAAGTGGATCAAGAAAGGGAATCCCCTAATCTAGAGAACCCAAGAGAATCCCCCTGCCCCAGACTCAAACAGTTGTGTTTTTTTTTTTATCCAAGTCCGAAATCCTGTATTTCACATGGACTAAGAGGAAATTATTTATTGGTAATTACACAAAAATCCCATTTTCTCTAGTGTCATTGAGGAATGCAGGGACCATGAGGTTAACCCCTTAACAACCCTTGATGTACCAGGACCCTTCAAATAAACATTCTCGAACTTATGGCAGTGTTTTACACCCTAAAACACTCCACGGTTCCTCTTAGAAGAAAATCAATCCTAATAAGAACAGACAACATGGCTACAGTCTCATACATCTGAAATCACGGAGGCACGAGACGCAAGGAAGATGCTTCTCTGGTGAAAGCTCAACCTGGAGACCATCCCAGCCTCCCACATATCCGGTAATCTAAATCTGGAGGCAGTCTTCTTGAGCATAACTCAGGTAGAGCCTGGGGAATGGTCTCCCAACCACATAGTTTTTGACCAGATAACCAGCAGATGGGGAAAACCATAGATTAATTTTCTGATGGTCCTGGAGGCCATAATATTTATCTCCCACTGAAGATCCGGAAGCCCTGGGTCAGGATGCCCTGCAGTTTTCTTGGGACTACTCACTGGCTTATATCCCCCTTTCCCACTCAATGTTAATGGAAGTCCTCATGAAGAACTGGAGAGACAAAGCAGAGGTGGTACTCCTTAGCCTCGACAGCCCAGAATAACCTGGTTCCCTCTTCTGATTCAGATGTCATTTTCCCCAATGGGAACTTCCAGTCTCTCCAGATCTTTTATCTCAGGGCCCTTTACTTCACCCCAAACCAAAGCGGCAATCTTTAATCAGTAAATAACTCTCTGAGGTGGTAGCTAACACCATTATTGGAGGAAGAAAGGCTTCCACCTTCAGAGTATATTATAGGATTTGGACAGTGTTTTTCTAACTGGTGCAGAATCAAGAAGATTAGCAGTAATTCCATCTCAACTGCGATAATTTTGGAATTTCTAGAAGACCTAATGTCATCTAAATCAGGAAATTAGCCTCACTTCTTTCTGTCCTAAACCTAAAGGGGACAGAGAGAAGCAGTTCCACATCTTAGATCTAGTCAGGTGCAGAAACATCTATCTAAAAAGAATGCCTTCTACTTCAAGATGGATTACAGAATGCATCAAGACAGTTTATAGGGATGTTGGACGTTCAGCAGCACTCAGTATCAAAGCTCACTCTACTAGAGCAGTCTCTATATCCTGGGCAATTAAAACTAGAGCTACTCCTACAAAAATATGTAGAGGAGCCACTTGGTGTACTATTTCTACATTCAGAAGACATTACCAACTGGATGTACAAGCCTCTGCAGAAGCAAGATTAGGAAGAACGGTCCTTCAAGCGGTCGTTCCAGATTTTAACTGGCAGGATCTTTCTTAGTCTTCTTTGCCCTGGGGTTAGAGCGTTCTCTATTTCCTTCACTGATGCATCCTTTTTATTCACTCACCCTTCTTTATGGTTTTCACTGCTTGGGAAAATCCCACTGTAATGCTGTGGGTAGCTCCACAGAACACCTTAACCTTAACTGCGTATACAGCGTTTCAGCTTGGACAAAGGAGAAAATTAGGACATTTCCAATCAGGCTTTCCTTTTAAAGTTAAACCCAGTGATTGTGTTTGGAACCATTTTAAAATACCTTGAATAAAGTATTTATTTAATTGCACAACAAGTACTGGGTATTTCTTAGAAACTTTCTGCTACACGTGATCAATTCTACTATTTTCTCTTTGTAACAAATATGTGTATTTGAAAGAACTTGCAAAAGCCCCTATATCTTTGTTAGCTATTTTTTATTTCAAACATGTATGAGACATTTAGCTTTATTTTTTAAGTTTTGGTAAATTATGTAGTACTTATTGGTAGAAAGTGGCAGCTGGGATGGGGAGCAGTCTGGCAGTGCATGCTGGATTTTTTACTAAATAACATAAGGCAATTTTTGTGTCCTTAACAATAAATCCGATTAGTACATGTGGAACACAGGAACCACGGAATAAGGTATCCTTTGGCCAGGAGGGCAGGGCATTTGCCTTAAAAGGCTCTCTTAAGGTGGAAACTCACTCCCTACTCCTCTTTACCACCACCAGACATGCTCAATTTTAATGATCAAAAAGATCAGAAGCAAGGGGGCCACCTCAACCAGAGACCCCAAAGCCACCCCCTCGCCTAGTACTCAATTCATTTTGCTCCAGATGTCCTGTGTGCCACATGGACTGTTTTGGTCCTCTCTAGGACCACTCTCTATTTTATATATACAGGTGAAGGAAATGTTTGGGAACTTTTGGATAAATTACGTTTTGTTGATTATCTAAGTGAAAAGAAGTTAACACAACCTCTGCAATGAACAAATAAATGTGGCACGTATGAAAGATTGGGCACTCCATCAGTCAGTACTCAGTAACACTTCCTTTGGCAGAAATCACAGCCTCCAAATGTCTCTTGTAGTCAGCTAACAGTCTTTCTTTAGGAATTGTTTTTTCAGCTCTTCCTAGCAGAATGGTTCTAGTTCAGAAATATTCTTAGATAGTCTTGCTTGCACCTCATGTCTGAGATCTACCCATAGATTTTCAGTAATATTCTAGACTGGGGACTGTGAAGGCCATTCCAAAATATTAACCCATTAAGGACCAGAGATCCTAGGGGTGGATTGTGGTTAAAGAGATAGTAATGTTTCACAAAAAAAAGCATCTCCGATTAATCTTGATAGTATTTTGGCCGAATAGAGAGTTATGTCAGTACTGTCCGAGTTGTACTTCAAGAGTAATTTAATGATAAAGTATCCCCCCTTTTACTGCTGTAACATTGTAACACTCAGAGCAGCAAGGCTGTCTGACTTATGCTCACAGTAAGACGATTGTCCATTGCTGTGAGCTGTCTGGTCCCAGGACCAGATTCCACATCTGCAGGGAGGTGGCTTACACTAGGTAAAAGGGGGGGGGATACTTTATCATTCAGTTACTCTTGAACTACAACTGTGACAGTATTGAAATAACACTCTCCATGGCTCAAATACTATGAAGATTAATCAGAGCTGTTTTTGTGAAACATTTCTATCACTCTAAGGACCGCATAAAGAACTTCGGTGCACCGGCACATGTGTATGACGACGTGTACTGGTGTACTGAACGGGGGTTTGAGATTGACTGCTCTAAGACCATATCGGTCTATTTCAGACCTCGCTAGTGCTTACAGCTCTCCCACAGGAGCACTGTAAGCATAAAATACATCACATCACTGGTCCTTTAGGCAAGGAAACTGTTGACGTTCCTGACATGTCACCGGTCATTATGGGGTAAAGCATACATTTCTTCAAGTAGTTCATGGCTGATTTTGAGGTACGTTTTGGATTAATGTCTTGTAATATCAAAAATCTTTTAAGTTTCAGTTTCTTCATTTAGTGTGTGACATTAACTTCCAGGATTTGTTGATACTTAGAATACATTCTTCTCTCTACCTGCACAATATTCCCTGTGTCCCTGACTGCCACACAACCCCAAATCATAATAGATCCCCCCCCCCCCCCATCCTTAACAGTTGGCAAGGCATAGTTTTCTTCAAATGGTTCTCCTTTTTTCTCTGTATGTACCTTTGGGGAATGTAGCCAAAGATTTCAGTTCACATTTAGTGTATATGTAGCTTGTTTGTTTCTACAGGACAAATGCATAACCTTAATTTATCCACATGAAATGTCAACTACCACTTTTCTGCCCACTCAGTTTATCTAAATCTTTCTGCAGGGGAAAAAAAACATGCAGCTCTGTATGTATTTCCTTAGACAGCAAAGATTGAGACAGTACTTTCAATTCCACTCCTAGATCATTAATAAACACGTTAAAAAAGCAGCTAGCCTAGGACTGAACCTTGTGGCACCCCACTTACAATTTTAGAACAACTTGAAAAGGTTCCATTTACAACTCCTCTCTGTGATCTATCTTTAACCAGTCCTCAATCAATCTACAGATATCACCTCCCAAACCGAAGCTCTTAATTCATGCACTAACCTGTTGTGAGACACTGCATGACATGTTTGCAAGATCCAAGTATACAACATGAACACCAAATTGCTATTACCCTTTTGTAAAATGCAAGTAAAGTAGTCTGTTCTTCATAAAACCATGCTGGCTCCTACTAATAATATGGTTTGTTTTCACAAAAGAGCTTTTTAAACATATTCCATGATTCGTATGCATGTTTATCTTTAAAAATTACATCCCACTGATTATTATTTAATACTGCTTTTAGGTTTGTAAAATTAGCCTTTTTAAAATTGAATGTTTTGGTTAAAACCATACTATTGGGTTTATCATAACAAATTTCAAAGATACCATGTTATGGTCACTGCTGCCTAAATATTCCTTTACCTGTATACTGTATCATGTCAGAATAGTAGCACTAGGTCAAGCAAGGCCTCTTTTCTAGTTGGCTCCTCTAATAGTTGGGACATAAAATTATCATCAATCATACTTAAAAATAATGTCCTTTTGTTGTCTTGGAAATCATATTTCTCCAGTCAATTTCAGAATAGTTGAAATCTCCCATTACATTTCCTGGCCTAGAAGCCTTTTCCATTTGCAGTAACAGATGGGCTTCCTCAAATTTCTAAATATTAGGTGGCTGTAGCAACTCCTCATTAATATCATCTTATTATGTGTGTCCCCAGTGTGTATGTCAACCTACAGGGCCTCTGCATTCTCAGTGGACCCTTCATTTATAGCTTCCCTTGTTTTAGGTTTTAAAGGGATAGTAATACTTCGTTTTAACTTTATTTTATTTTGTAGGCATTAAAAAAACATGAAGAATGATATAAGTCTTATCTCTCAAACCTTTATGGTTTATGAGATATTCACAAGCAAAGTTTCCCCCTCCCACCCCTTTTACCTACTGTAAACAATCTCTTCTCAGATGTGGAATGCAGTCCATAGACTGGACAGATAACAGAAGGGGACACTCTTATTCCTTTGAAAACAATGAAATCCGTGCCCCCCTTGACAAGTTTTTCAGGTTTTTCTGTTATCTTAATTGAAGATTGTCCCTCTCTGCAATCTACCTGGGCAGCTCCCTTCTGCCCTGGCTGAAAAGTGTTACATCAGTAAAAGGGGCAGGAGGGGGACACTTTGCTTGTGAATATCTCTTAAACCATAAAGGTTTGGGAGATAAGACTTATATCATTATTCATGTTTTTTTAATGCCTACAAAATAAAATAAAGTTAAAACGAAGTATTACTACCCCTTTAAGGCATGCTTTACATATAGGCATACCCCCCTCCCCTCTTATTAACCCTATCCATCCTAAAAAGTGAATAACCCTTTAGATTGACTGCCAAGCCATATGCATCATCTAATCAAGTTTCAGACACCCCAAATTAGAACATGCTGCTTGTACATTGCAATAATTTCTAGTTCCCCTATCTTACCAGCCAGACTATGAGCATTCCCCATTCCCCCTGTACACCTCCCATGCACCTTCTCTAAAATTACTGACAGCAGGAGATCCCTATCCTGGGACCAGCCGACATCTCTTCAGCAGAGCCGAAATTACATTATTTAGAAAGAATTACTTCATTGAAATGGTCTACAAAGCGTGCCTGGTTTGTAGTGTATGCTTCTGCAGCACATGTCCATCTTTGTAAACTCAACACTGAAAAAGTCATTATGTTGCTTTGTCTTCCAGTGTAATTACAATACCTATCATTGTGATATGTTTAAAGTGGCTAACACTCGACTCTAGACATAAACTTCACCTTTCTTGTCTAGATTATAACCATTTCTCTAGAAAACTACCATACTACATATACCTACTCTAGCATTCCATACAAATTATAACCTCCATTCCATTACTATTCCACTGGAATAATTTACCCAAAGGAAAAATAAATGGGGGGGGGGGGGGGGGAACAACTCTCCCAAACAGTTCTTCTCCCAGTCTAAAATACCTTAAAATAACTGCTTATTTTTTTTTTTTTTTTATCTAAAATCAATATGTAACTTTATATTTTTTTATATATTCTCTATTTTGTGTAAATATGTAACTTCTTACTGTAAAAGCTCTCCAGAACATACATGAAAACAGGAGAAATGAGATTATCTATCGTCTTCAGCCATTGTTGATCCATTGCAGGATGAAGGCCTCCTCAGTAAGCCTCCAACAACTTCGGTTCTGTGCCTTTGTTGCCACTGCGTATCCACAAATTCGGTAATTTCATCTACCCAGCTTGTTTTTGGTCTTCTTATTGGGCATTTTTTATTGAGCGGAATTAATTCCAAAATTCGTTTGGTCCGTCTACCATTACGTCTTCTTGCTATCTGGCCTGCCCATTTCCATTTCAGATGCTTTACTCTTTCAATGACGACACATACCTTTTATTTTCTATCGAATCCACGCACACATTTTTCGGTCTATATATCATTGTTTGTTTTTTTTTTCTGGTCAGGGTGAAAAGTTTACCAGTCCAGTCCTCAACATACATTTGGACTCCACATGTACCTCCAAACAGCTGAACTTGCTAAGAAGGGTTTAGCAGTATGTAATTAGTGTTCTGTTAATGAAGATTGCGTGCCCCAAATGCCATTGATCATTTAACTACTGTTATTAATGCTCTTACATTTATGTCTGATAGAGCTTACAATTAACAAGGACATCCACAGCGGTTGGATCTGTAGGATGTAATAGCATGCAAACCACCCTCCACATCAGTCCTTTGGGAGCTACAGTTTGTTTATCTCCAAATTAAGGCACAGAAAGACTGAATATGCCATTTAGAGAACTGACCAACATAGATTACAGTGTAAATACAGAATGAGTCAGCGAGCTTGCATTCAGCAGAAACAAAATCATCAGAGCTTGCATTCTATAGGAGAATGGACCTACAGCACATATACAGATCAAATTAAAGAACATGTAAGCAATAAGAAAACTGCACAATTAGTACTGTATAGACAGAGACTGAATTGCACAACTTGAAATCAATAGGGTAAATAAGCCAGCAGAATTTACCATTTGAACTGATGAATATAATTTAAAGTTATAGTAATGTCTCTATTAAACTTTATCTGTGAGTCTTCTATTTGGTTTTTATAACACTTTGCTGTATGTTTAATGTCTTACTGTTCTGTAGTTCAAAAGCTAATCAAGGTAAAAGGATCCCCCTCCCACTCCTTCTGACCGCCTTCCCTTAGAGCTGCAATCTGGTCATGGGACCAGACGGATGCAGCGAGGGACAATCTTCAGTCAGTAAGTATAAGGGAAAACCCTGCCCCCCCTTGACGAAGGAGGGCAAGATTTTCCTTTTGCTTACTGAAGATTGTCCCTCTCTGCTCTCCATCCGGACCGCTCTTAGATGCAGAGTGACTCGGCCAAAAGGGCAGGAGGGGGATCCTTTTACCTTGATTAGGTTTTGAACTACAGAACAGTAAGTCATTAAACATAGCACGAAGTGTTATAAAAACCATATAGAAGACTCGCAGATAAAAATGTAATTGTTACATAACTTTCACTTTAAAGCACAGCTGCACATAGAAGTACAGAACACGAAATCCCAAGACACTGTCCCTGACAAGTTTATTTTCACTTTTATGCTGTGCAAACCAGCTGCACCATAGGGAATAAACATTCCCTTTGATTTAAATGGGAATGTTCTTAGATTAGGTCATTTCCTTTTCATGATGTGCGAATCTTATATGAACACTTTTTAGGATACAGCATTGTCTTTCTGCTAGTTAATTTTGTGTTTAATCTCATATTTTCCTGTTATGAAGTACATAATATTTTGTGATCATGATGCATATTTTTGAATAAAGTTATTTTTCTTTACGATTCTTGATGTGGTTGAGTGCCTCATTATATAGGACTACTGTTGTTTGTTTAGTTGGTCAACTTCTCTTCAGGCTGCATTTTGTAACTTTTGTTTCACGTTTTTTCTTATAACCGATATCAGGGAGGAAAATTCATTGAGTACTACACCTCCCATGAATTTGCCCGCCTCCATCTCCTCATGTGAAATGGCCAACCTCACCCTCATTTTCATAAAAACCTGTGCGGTATCCATGCAACAGGTTAGGGGGGGGGGCCTTTTTCACACAGATGCCCCTGGAGCCCTCCACTACACCACTACCCCAGACCTCCTTGTTGCTTAATAGGGAAATTGAAAAGGACACATGTTAAGAAGGGTGGATGCTTCTCCTGACTTGTCAGCTGTCTTATAAAAGCAGGTGAAATTCAACAATGGAACTTATCTCTTACTTATTTTTGCTTCAGTCTGGCAGTACCAACTCATTTTCTTGGTCTTAACAGGGATTTGACTGCACACAATTGGTCTTGCTGGTGTTTCATTTTTGTAAGGATCAACTGCCTTTGTGCTGGAAGCATGGGTCTGAAGGTGAGCACTATTCTTGCACTGGAAGGAATTCTCTGCATCTAACCTTAGATACAGGAGGCACATTTAAAGGAAGACTAACACCTCCTAATAATAACACCAACACTTACCAAACTATGATGAGATAAGCATAATGGCACCTACAAATTTTGCCCTTGCTCCATAGTTAAAGAGAGAACATCTTCAGCCTGATAATATATCCATGACAGATGCTAGCAAGATGACAGGACATCAAACTCTGATCCCATTCACTCCTACCAGGGGTAGAAGAGAGATGATTGCTCTCCTGCATCGCCATATTGATCTCCCATCATGATCACGCTGGGGTATCAGTAACTGGGGAGACATCAGGAGGGGTCTTGATGTCCCCCCCATGAGGTCTGATTAGAAAATAAATAAAAAAAACGATATAAAAATTAACCTTGTAAGTGCAGCAGGGGTCCTATGGGCCATATATACATTTTTTTACTAAGACCTCATTGGGGGTAATTCAGGAGGCGTCTTGATGCCCCCTAATGATGTCGATAATAATAAAAAAAAATAAATAAATAAAAACTTTGCATGCAACACAAGTGGGTTCAACATAGTGCTTTGCAATGTGTTGGAGCCCCTGTGGCACACACACTTTTTATTCAGCTCTTGCAGGAGGGCATCAGGAGTGGCCCTGATGCCTCCCAACAAGGTATGAATAAAACATAATAAAAGAAAAAAAAATTAACCCTCTGTGTGCCACATGGGGTCTAATGCATTGATCTGCAATGCATTGGACACCCCTGTGGCAGACAAAGGATTATTATTTTTTTTCATTATTATTTTATTTAGACCTCATTGGGGTGGCCTCAGGAGGGATGCTGATGACCCCCCAACACTGTCTAAATAAAAAACCAAAAAAAAAACCCCTCCCCCCACAAAAACAACCCCTGCATGCACCAAAGGTTGTCCAAAGCAATACAAAGCACTGCCTTTGGTGCATGCAGGGGTTGTTTTTGTGGGGGGAGGGTTTTTTTGTTTTGTTTTTTCTTTATTCATACCTTGTCACTCATTTTTCTTTATTCACCCCTTGTTGGGGGTATCAGGAGTGGTCCTGATGCCCCCAACAAGGAATCAATAAAAAATAATGAAAACAAAATTGACCCTCTGTGTGCCAGAGAACCAATGCATTGCTTTGCAATGCATTGCTTTGCAATGCACTGGACACCCCTGTGGCACACAAAGGATTATTTACTCCCCCCCATTTTTTTTTTTTATTCAGACCTCATTCTTATGCCCCCAAAATGGGGTCTACATAAAAATATTGGGGGAAAAACACAAAAAAACCTGTACGTGCTACAAGGAGAAGTCCAAAGCAGCATTTTGCAATGCGTTGAACCCCCCCCCCCCCCGTGACACACACAAATTTGTTATTTCATTATTTTTTATTTAAACCTTTTTGAGGGGCATCAGAAATGGTCCTAATACCCCCTCCCCTCAACAAGGTATGAATAACAAAATAACTCTGTGCAAAAGAGGGGGGTCCAATGCATTGCTTTGCAGTACACTGGACACCCCTGTAACATGCACACAAAATGTCTCCAATGTCCCTCATGTACCCTAACCCCCTGCCTGGTTCCACAGCCACTGGCAGTCCCATTCCCCCAGTCTATTTCCACTTCCTACTGGTAGACTCAAAGTACCAGTATGCATTGAATTCAGGCTGGGAATCAAACTGGTAGTCACAGTTACCCCAAATGCACTATCTGACCCACCACCACCATCCTTGCTCCGCAGCCCACTAGTAGGAAATACCTACATACACTGTCTAACCCCTCATCCCCCCCCCCAACTGGTTACACTGGCAGTCACAGGTCCACACATATACTGGCTGACCCCCCTAGCTTGTTTCAACTGGTAGCCATAAAATTACACATACACTGTTTGCTTCCCATCCTTGTTCCACTGGTAGCCATGATCCTGGCACCCAATATAGTATATCAACCCACAGCACTGGGGTACAATTTTTCTTAGGCTGTCAGGAGGTCCTTCTAGGAAATTCCATGGCATTGAACAATTTTAGTATCGTTGAAGTGACTGATGTGTCAAAAAAAAAAAAAAAAACTTTTTTTTTTGATGTAGCACCACATTCTGGAAATAGTTGTCCACACTAACTTAGGGGTAGAAATGCAAGTGACCCCTAAATCGATGCAGCAGGTTGTCTCCTTTCCAAAATGGTATGATTTCTCTCCCATTTTACTTCTGTAGCTGTTATAACCATTTTGAACAGGCAAGTAATGTTTGAGAACATGTTTGAAAAATCAGATGTTGTCGTAGGTGTAGTTTTGCGCTTCTAGCACCCCATGAAATAGGGGAAATCATGCCAATGTGTTGTCATTTTTCTAATAAGAGCATTAGCTAATGGAGTTGATAATTCCATGTTTTTCACAGATTTCAGTATATTTCAAGGGACCAGGATTTAGGTAAGAAGGCAAGTTACCCCTCAATTGATGTGACACATTATCTTTCCAAAATAGCATGGTTTCTCTACCTTTCCTGCATCTATTATGGTTATGACCATTTTAGTGCAGGCAGATAATTTAAAAAACAAGTGTCAGGTTTAGGTAAGTGTTCCTAGCACCCCCATACATTATGTTAACCCACACAAATGGGATACTATTTTTTACATGTTGTAGCAGGTACTGGATACAGTAGGAAATGTTATGGCTTTCAAATATTTTAGTATCTTTGAAGTGGTGGAAATGTAAAAAAACATTTTTTCCTATAGTGCCATTTTTGGAAATATTTGTGTATTGCAGCCCAGGGGTAGAAAGGCAAGTGACCCCTCATTTGATGTGGGTGAGTGTCTATATTCCAAAATGGTATACCTTTTATACCTTTCCTTCATGTCTCTATTAGTTATGAACATTTTAATACAAGCAGTCATTTTCAAAGAAGAAAACAGGAGGGTGTAGTTATGTGCTTCTGGCACCCCTATGTTATGCCAACTCATACCAATGGGGTGACATTTTTCTCCTAAGAGCACTAGCTAATGAATACAGTTGGAAATTCTATGTTTTTCACAGATTTCAGTACATTTGAAGGGGCTGATATGTAAAAAACAAATAAAACAATGCAATTTTTTACCTTTAGCACCGCATTCTGGAAGCATTTGTGCACACCAGGCTTGGGGTAAGAAGGCAAGTAACCCCTCATTGGATGCGGCAGGTTGTGTCCTTTCCAAAATTGTATGATTTGTCTACACTTCTGTAGCTGTTATAACAATTTTTGTACAGGCAAGTAATGAATGAGAAAATTTTAGAAAAATCAGAGGTTATAGTAGGTATAGTTTTGCACTTCTTGCACCCCCTGAGGTAGGTCAACTCATACAAATGTGGTGCCATTTTTCTTCTAAGAGCACTAGCTAATGAATACAACTGGAAATTCTATGGTTTTCACAGATTTCAGTACATTTGAAGGGGCTGAAACGTAGTTAAAAAATTCTATTTTTTCCTTTAGTGCCACATTCTGGAAACATTTATGCACACCAGGCTTGGTGTAAGAAGGCAAGTAACCCCTCATTAAATGTCGGAGGTTGTTTCCTTTCCAAAATGGCAAAATGGTATGATTTGTCTATGCTTTCTTCATTTCTTTAGCGGTTATAACTATTTATGTACAGGCAAGTAATGTTTGAGGGAAAAAAAAAAAAAAAAAAAATCAGAGGTTGTAGTAGGTGTAGTTTTGCACTTCTCACCCCCTGAGGTAGGTCAACTCATGCCAACGGGGTGCCACGTGTCTCCTAAGAGCACTATCTAACGAATACAGTTGGAAATTCTGTGGTGTTCACAGATTTCCGTACACTTGAAGAGGTGAAAATGTTAAAAAAAAAAAAAAAAAAAAAAAAAAAAAAAATGCTTTCCCCCCAATAGAGCCACCTTCTGGAAACATTTGTGCACACCAGGATTGGGGTAATAAGGTGACCCGTCATTTAATGCTCTAGGTTATCTTTTTCCAAAATGGTATGGTTTGTCTTCCTTTTCTTCACTTCTGTAGGCGTTATAACCATTTTTGCTCAAGCACATGAGGTTTGAGAAAATGTTAGAAAAATCAGAGGTTATAGTTTTGTTGTTCTAGAACCCCCTAAGGTAGGTCAACTCATACCAACGGGGTGCCATTTTTCTCCTAAGTGCACTAGCTAATGAATACAGTTGGAATTTCCATGGCTTTTACAGACTTCAGTACATGTGAAGGGGCAGAAACGTAAAAAAATTAGCTAATTTCTGGAAACATTTGTGCACACTAGAAGGCAAATTACCTCTCAATTGATGCAGTAGGATGTCTACTTTCCAGAAATATATAGTTTTATATAATTATCCCCCTGTTTTGTATTAGTTTTACCACAAAAATACTAGAATGTGCATATTAGTTTATAAAGTTGAAAATATAATTTTGTTCTCCTGGTAATTAGGGCTCTACGCTAGCCATGGATGTAGGTAAAACAATACAAATTTGTTATTTTTGTACTTGGAGCTTTTGCAAATAATTGAAACTTTCACAATCAAGGTAAATGTTTTTGATATATATCATGTGATTTTAGCAAAATAAGTAATTTTTCACTTTTTTCCCCAATTAGGACACCATAGCTTTTTACATGATGCAAAATTCACTTAATGTAAGGTACCATAAAGCAGCTCAATTTGTTCTTAACCATTTGAGAGCCAGAGTGGTACAGAATGCATTGCTTTGCAATGCATTCCGTACCACTCTGGCACTCAAAGGGTTAAAAAAAAATTATATAGTTTTCCATATGTAACTAGAAATTTCTCAGAGGAAATCAAGCCTAAACAGACAAATAGCAAAAATGCTGAAAATGTGTCTGGTCTACAGGGTATAGGAAATGGCCCAATCCTCTAGCACTGAAGGGGTTAAGGACCACAGACCATTTTTTTGTTGCAATCCATTTCAGGGCTCCCTGAATGGCATGCAACCACACAGGCAGCCCGGAAATGACAGTCCTCGCATGTTGTGGGTCCTTATGGCTCGCCAACCCATGACGTGCCAGTACGTCATAGGCCCTTAAGGTATTAAGGGGTGAGTACCTGTAGTAGAGTTATGCATCCTATTGGTAACTGGGCAGAGCTGCATACCCAATGCTCCAGAATTCACCATGCCAGAGACACAGACATACAACAATGTGCCTCTCTTTTTATTAACATTATTATACATACACACGTATACATATATATACACACACACACACACAGCTGCTCGTGTATAATGATACAGACCCAGATTTATAACAGTAAACTGGAGTTATTCTGGAATACACCAGCTGTACCATAGGGGACAAATAAAAATGCCTAAATTCCCATGCACTTGAATAGAGCTTATTATCCCCTTGAATGCACTGAATGCTTCATAATACATTGGAGATCTCTCTAGCATTCAAGGAATTAAGAGCTTAATTTAACAGGAATGTTTATTTTCCCCCTATGGTGCAGTTTGTTTACTCCAGAATAACATTTTGCTTATATAAATTTGGGCCACAGTTTCTAACAGGCACTGATCTAGCAATGTTTTCACTTTACAAATGCACCATTCTTCTAACGTTGGATGACAGTGATGTAAGAACACTTTTTTTTGTCATAGATGCAAAATTCACTATTCTAAACTAGGGGAGAAAAATGCACCTCGTCTGACAACTGCTTCTCTCACTAACACTTCCTAATAAAAACATTCCACTTACTGTACTATAGCCAGAAAATCCTAATGGCCTATCAGTTTTTTTTCCTGGTTCCTTTTCAATCAGGAAAGAAAAAGAAGGGAGAAGACATGGGGGGCGCCCCTCGTGCTGAATCTTTTTGGTATCACAACCACCACCAAAGACACATCAGTAAGTTATTCTCTCATAAATAATAGCTGCCAGTCACCTATGTGGAAAAGCAGCAGAAACACTTGATGGGAATTCTAAGCTGTTCCAACACCGCTCCAACTTCAGATGAAGATCAGACTTCAGTGGGAATGGATATAATGGGCTTTCCAGTCTATACACACTCTCCCAGTGGCTCAGGTAACATGCAGAAAGAAAGAAAAGAGGGCACCCAATCGAACAGGACTCTTACACCAATCAACAATTATAATAACAATATATATACTCACGAGTGGAGTTGTCAGTGTTTCTCAGGGCTGAAAAACGGGCATTCGGAGAAAATAGATCCATCTCTGCTCTGATACAATGGTTCCGACATCTGTGTTTTATGTTTATAAACCAAAGATGATGTTAATAATAGGATAATCCTGGACGTCTAATTCTTGTTAACAAAATATTTAAACAATAAAATAAATAAAACATAGTTTTTTAATATCTAACTCGTTTTGCGGTGTGTATACCACCGATTCATCAAATATTGGGTCTAGATAAATATATAAATACTAGTGTAAAAGCCCATGTACACGGGCCAGCATTCTGTGCGTTTGAGCAGTCTCTACTGTGCATGACTGCATCGGACAAACATACATGTGGTCTTTTATATTATAGGATATTGTTAAAGGGACAGTAATGTCCCAGAAAAAATATTTAGCATTTTGTAGGGATTAAAAGGTGACTTGAATGCAAAAGTCTCTCTCAAACCGCTACGGTTTGAGAGTTTACTGCATTCAAAGTTTGACGTTTCCTGCAGGAGATCAGTGTTGGCTGACACAGAGGCTCTTCAGCAGAGCCACAATCGCATTTTTTTTTTTTTAAAAGAATGACTTCATTGGAATGGTCTACAAAGTGTGCCTGGTTTGCAAACACACTTTGTAGACCATTCCAATTAAGTAATTATTTTTTAAAAAATCTGATTGCGGCTCTGCTGAAGATCCTCCGTGTCAGCCAACCATAGTGTTTTGAGAGATATGTTTTTTGCATTCAAGTCAACTTTTTAATCCCTATAAAATGCTAAATATTTTTTCTAGGACATTATTGTCCCTTTAACAAGAATTAGCCTTCCAGGATTCTCCTATTATTATTAACATCTTTGGATTACCAACATAAAACACAGATGTTGAAACCATTGTATCCGAGAGGAGACTGATCTGTTTTCTCCTAATGCCCGTTTGTCAGACCTGAGAAGAGCTGACAACTCCACTTGTGAGTATATATATTGTTATTATAATTATCGATTTGTGTAAGACTACTGCACGATTGGACTTCCTCTTTTCTTTCTGCACATTTTCAGTCATGCCCATGGTGGTGGTGATGACAACTGCTAGCAAGAGCACAGAACTTCAAATGTAGCTCATGGGCCATGGTAGCCATAACCCTTTATGGACCTGGAGTGTGTGCAACTCATTGCGCAGCAATGCTCTACCACCCCTCCGATCCTTGACGCTTTAACATTCACTCTGCCCACTTTGGTTTAACAAAATATAACAGTGTACTATAAACGGTCATGGTGCCTCCACATCAATTACTTCAGGACTGATTTAAGATATTATCTCTTGAACAAAGGCATAAAGGGCAATATTTATTTGAGGCCAATAAGATTTTCTGGCTACAGTAAGGTAAGTGCGGGTATTATTATTAGGAAGTGTTAACTGTATTTAATTTACAAAAATACTGGAATAAGCCTGCAAAATGAACTTAGGCTCCAATGCCATTAACCCCTGTGGATGGTAAAGAAGGTGTCTCTCATGCTATGAAGCAATGAGTTGGAGACATCTCTAGTATCTAACAGGTTATATCATGATGACAAAATCCACAATGCTTTAATGGTATTCTTAATTTTATTAAAAATAAAGAAACCAATTTATCAAATGTTACAATTTGTAGCTTGGGCTTTAATTTTAATAAAAAAAACATTTTTTTTTTTACACTTCATGGAATAAAATGGCCTTCTATTGGTACCAAATGAAATGACTCATGTTTTAAAAGATTTTTGGCACCTGCTTCATCCTCAAATGATAAAAGACATTTAAAAAATTACATTCCTTTTTTTTTTAAATCCTCTTTTTTAACTAAAATATATACATTTATAGAGAGCTTGAAGCAGCTGATTTTTGAACACAGCTAATAGAAAATTAAGAGCTTAATTTTTTTAAAAAAATGCTCTCTTTTTGTTATTTTTAGTTTTTTTTTTTTTTTTACATTTTATCAAGATAAAATGCAAGGCTCCCCTTAAAATGGGGCAAAGAAATAAAAGAAATTAGCATCACTCAGAGGAATGATTCCAGTAAACGAAAGCTTATGTATATACAAATGATACAAGTTAAAAGCCCTTACTCCCCGAGAAGTCCATGTTCTTCCGCTTTGCGTGTTACGGATGATTATTTTTTTTCCTGCTTGGCTCTCGGGCAGTAAAGGGATTAAATATTCTAATATTCAAACACAATCATTTAAAACTAGATCTCAGGGACAGATGTCAGATGATGGCTTCACTTCTTCTGCTGAATATAACTGGCGTTTAGGTGAGGTTGCCCTTGAGATAACACTGGGAACTGTGGTCCATTCTGGATCAATGAGGCAGCTAAACAAATACAAAACAGACAGAAAACAGGTTTATACTTATGGACAAGTCAGTACATATTTTTTCCCTTGTGAAATTACATGCAAGAATAGTGAAAGGTAAACCACAATAGCCAATAAAAGTAACAGCAGATCCAATTAATCTTCATATATTTGGGCCATGGAGAGTGTAATTCAAGAGTAACTGAATGATAAAGTGTCCCCCTCCCGCTCCTTTTACTGATGTAACACTGCTGATCTCACAACGGTAGACTGTCCGGATGGATCACAGAGCGGGAGAATCTTCAATTAGCATAACAGAAAAACTTGAAAAACCTGTCTATTGGGCCAGGGTTTTCCTTATCCTCACAGTAAGAAGACTGTCCATTGATGTGAGCTGTCTGGTCTCAAATCCAGATTCCACATCTGAGAGGAGGTGGCTTACACTAGGTAAATTACTCTTGAACTACTCTCTCCATGGCCCAAATATATGAAGATTATTTTTCGAGCTGCTTTTTTGTGAAAAATTACTATCCCTTTAAGGATCATAGGGGCATGCACCATGTTACTTCCCAATGTGTTAAGCAACCCTCTGGTGTTTAAAGGGTTAATTACCTTTAAACCCTTAAAGACCAAAGAAGTACACGGCAAATGTACTCAAATGTACTATATTAATCATACCAGTTCATGCCCAACATGAACAAATGGCTGACAGACCGGAAAAGAGCTCCAATGAAAAGACCACCTTCCTCCCCTATTGGTCATGAGTCTTTAGTGTTCTCTAAACTAGAGGTCTCTAAAAATGAAGTTGAGATGCATAATGACTGTGCTGACCCCACTTACTCTATGTCCTAAAAGCTGTTACAGAAAATCACTCCTAAAGAAAATGTTCTTGCACTGATCAGTCTTCCATAAGTTGCTGCAGTGGCAATCCAGGTGGGCTTTACACGTTTACTCAAAACAAAAAGACTAGGGAAAACACAATTGCCTATAGTGACACCTCGTTTGTCAACAAAACCACATCTCTAATGTAGAATAGTCACCAACCTGGAATCAGTATAAAGGACTGGCAACAATGATTTTACTAAATTACAAATCTTTGAATATTGCGGACTATAAGTGGTGATTAACCTAACTTTGTCCTCCTTATATTCCTCATGATTCCTTGTGTTAGAAGAAGAAAAACCGAGCAATTCAATTCCAGACTTAATTTTGGGCATGCTTACCGGCACCACCAAAACTTGCTCCTCATAATCTCTGGCACGAAACCTACCAAATAAATCCTAGGAAGCCAGTCTGAATTGTTCCTCAGTGTAAAAGTTCCTGCATAAATGCAGGAACTGTCCCTTTGGATTATTGGTGATTTGGTGCAGAGGATGTGAGGAATGAACTTGCAAAAGGCTATTGACCACAGTGGGCTTCCTGTAAATATTGCTGATAACACTTTCAGATTGTTTAAAAAAAGAAATGATAGAAACCGCCTCTTGTTCTGAACCCACCCATCCAAATAAACAAAAGATCAACTATATATATCTCCCTTACCAGAAGATATGATCTCTTAAGAGATTCAAACCAGTAAAAATGTGGGTAGTATCCCAACAACCCATGAACAGATTGGCAAGAGAAGGTGCAAAACAAGCCCCCATCACTACCCCACACCTCCTGGGAGGTAAAAAAAAATCCTATAGAAAGAAAATAAATTGTGGCACAGGAGATATTTAACAACTTATCAGTTTGTAAAAGAAATGGAATTTCTTTCTATGGGAGAGTACTTCATGGGATTTGAAGAATCAAGCTTTTTGTGGTTCAGCACTGCAAGGCCACTACTTGGTAATCTGTTCAAAAAAAAGTGCTACAAAATTAATGTTATCACACATCAGAGTGCAAGTTTTGAACTCAAAGTTTTGCAGGCCACTGTTCTCTAGTTTTATTTTACCCTGAGTATTTGGGACTGTTTTGGGACACTCCCATGGTCCCTGCATCCCTTGATGACACCAGAGAAAAGGAGATTTTTATACTTACTGATAAATCCTTTTCTCTTAATCCAATTAAGGGATGCAAGGCATCCTACACTGAGAAAACTTCTGTTCATATTGTTATGTGCAGAGATGCTCTGCTGTTGCTTGGCTTCTCTGTCCAGACGTCTATGCCTTTCCTGGCTTTGCTAGACGTAAACTGAAAGATATCTAGTAGGTGGATGGGTTAAAGAGGGCAAGACGTAGGAAAGGTTTCACTTTGCAGTGCCCTTCCTCCTGGAAGGAGGCGCTCTATATACCCCATGGTCCCTGCATTCCTCAAATGGGCTAACAGAAAGGATTTATGGTCAAGTCTAAAAATGAGTTTGTTTCCTTTTTTAGTGCCCCCCCACCATATAAATATTTAGGTGGAATAATTTAACTCAAAATGTGACTCAAAGTCAGACACAATCAATCCTGTATTCCCAGTTAGAGGGCAATTGCGATTGTTAGATTACTTGTTATATTACTGGCTGAACAAATACTAAGCTACAAGTGAAGGGGCAGTTATCAGTGTGGTGCAGACATTACCTGGAGGGTAATATGCCTTGGAATGGAAACCTGCAGGTCCCTGTTGCAGGAAGTTTTGGGGCAAGCTGTAAGGCCACGATGGAGGGAGCAGAGGGAAGTGGGGAGGATTGCCACGCTCCCAGGGCGTATTGGGCTTTCCAAATTGTCCCTGGAAACCCTGATCTATTTGGCAAAACAATAAAAAAAAAAAGAAACAAAGTAAAAATAAGGTCAGTAGTGTAAAGAGATCAAAATACTGCATATAAATCAAATATTAGATGTATTTAATTCAGTTACACATCACTTAGACCACATAAATGGTATGCATGAAAAGATGTATACATGTATTATGTGCATACATAGGTATACAAAACTCATTTAAAGGGATAATGTTTCACAAAAAAGCATCTCCGATTAATCCTCATAGTATTTGGGCAGTGGAGAGCGTTATTTCAATACCATCAGGGTTGTAGCTCAAGAGTAATTGAATTATAAAGTATCCCCCCTCCCGCTCCTTTTACTGTTGTAACACTGTTCAGAGCAACAAGACTGTCTGGATGTATCACAGAGAGGCACAATCTTCAGTGAGCATAATGAAAAACCTGTCGGGGGGGTCGTCAGAGTTTTCCTTATGATCACAGTAAGAAGATTGCTCCTTGCTGCGACCTGTCAGGCCAAGAGACCAGATTCCACATCTGAGGGGAGGTGGCTTACACTAGATAAAAGGGGTGAGGGAGGGATACTTTATCATTTAATTACTCTTGAACTACAACTCGGACAGTATTGAAATAACGCTCTCCTTGGCCCAAATATTATGAAGATTTTGTGAAACATTACTATCCCTTTAACCCCTTAACAACCAGCCTAACGGCGCGGCGACTCAACGACCACAGAGCATTTTTTTTTGTTGTCGTTTCCTGTTCCGGACTCCCCCAACGGCATGCAGCCGCGGGGGGAGCTCAGAATTCCATGACGGTCATAGTACGTCATGGGTCATTAACTCAGATCGACCCATGACATACTATGACCATCAAGTGTCGTTAAGGGGTTAAGAAGATGTACTTTCAGGGCCTTATGTATAAAAGAAAACGTGGAAGAATTTCAACTGCACAGGGGAGGACAAAAAACAAATTCCCCAGATTCAAACTCTCTGGATGCTAGAGGGGTAGTCAACACATCACAGGGCAATAGACTGGAGACCTCTGTAGCATTTGAGAGGTTAAAACCCCATTTAAAATCATCTGGACTATAACGTGTTCTTTATTTTTATGAGAAATAGACACAGAGGACCTTATTCATAAAGCTGAAGAGGTGCATTTATAAAGCAAAATGTGCACCATAGGGCTAAAATGAAAACCCTTTACATACCCATTGATTTCAACTAGATGTTTAACCCCATGAATACTAGAGATCTTTGTAATGTGTTGCAGAGCTCTAGTGTTCAGGGGGTTAAAATCCCCATTAAAATCAATTGGAATTTTCATCATCCCCCTAAATACAGTTGGTCTGTCTAAAATGGCATGTCTTTAGCTTGGATGAGTAAGGTCCATTGGGCTATATGCATAAAAGTAAATTGGAGCAATTCTGTGCCAAATCAGCTACTCCATAGGAGACAAATACAAATTCCACAAAGTACCATGGACTTAAAGGGATAGTAATACTTTATTATTACTATTCCCCATATTGTAGATATTTGCAAAAGAATGTAATAGCCCCCAGGTTCATCTCTCAAACCTTTATGGTTTGAGAGATAACCGAAAGCAAAGTTCCCCCCTCCCTCCCTGAAGTCAGCGTTGTACTAACTGCAGGGATATCCGGTCTGTCATCAGGCAACTCTGCAGTTGAGCCGAGATCGAGTTAGTAAAAAAATAATTATTTCACTGAAATGGTCTTCTACATGTGCTTGGTTTGCAAGCACACGCAGAAGACCGTTTCAGTGAAATAATTCTTTTTTACTAAATTGATATCGGCTCTACTGCAGTCATCCATACCATGCTCTTAAAGGGACAGTGACACTATTTTGGTTTGACATATTTTGCAAGTGCATATGTAGTCAAAACGCAAATATTTTTCATATTTTTATATTTCTGCCAGTAAGCTCCCTCGATTTGTTTCCATAGAGCTTTCTGGTAAGCTGCCCATGAAAGAAAAATAGATACAATGTAACAGAAGAACTGAATGTGCTGTATTGTTTTTTACACTGTGTCACTATAGTGGTTTTCATAGTCACTGACAAAACCCTCTGAAAACATGCAGGGAGCACTTGGTAAGGGAGATAAAAGTTACAATAAAAAAAAAAAAAAAAAAAAAAAAAAAAAAGAAAGAAAAAATAGGTGAATATGAAAAACAACAAGTATAGGCAATTTGCCTTTCATTTGCACTTACAAAATATATAGAATACTAAGTTAAAGGGACAGTAATACCTGAAAAAAAAATGCAGCTCTGATCTTCATATAACGTGGGTCATGTAGCACTGCATTTCAATATTTTAAATTTTTTAGTTCAACAGTAATTCAAATTCTAAAATATCCTCCTCCCTCAATGTTCAGCTACACAATGCTGCCTCTCTGAGCCAGCCAGATGAAGCACAGCAAGGGACAATCTTTACCGAGCAAAAGGAAAATCCTGCCCTCCTTCAATGGGGGGGGGCAGAGTTTTCCTTATACTCAGTGGATGAAGACTGTCCCTCGCAGTGTGCTGTCCAGTTGCATGATTGGATTCCACATCTGAGGGGAGGTGGCATACAGGAGGTAAAAGGGGCAGGAGAGGGGTACTTTAGAACTGAATTACTGTTGAACTACAAAACGTAAAATACTGAACTACAGTGCTACATGACCCACATCATAGGAGGAGCAATCAGAGCTATGTTTTTTCAGCTGCTACTATCCCCTTAAAATGAAAATGACACCTGTCAATTAAGTTTAACGTTGGCTACATTATATGCCAGAAAATCAGATTACATAACCCTTCCCAACTCGAAGATAGTGCTAGTGTATGTAACAGAACTTCCTGTTCAATCCGTTAACAAAAGTATAACATTTTGTGTAATCTTCCACTAGAAATATACATCTTATCTTAACTGTATCCATTGTATCTGCCATTACTGCAACCCTCAGTAAAGATTTCCATAATTTAACAGACCTTTCTGAAAAGAACCCCTTCTTCTGCTGAAGCTGAAACCAAGTTTCCTCTAAATTAAGGGGTGGCTCCTAGTTATTTGATCAGGCCGTGGAATGCAAAATTCACTAGAAAGATCCTTGTATTGACCTTGAATATACCTGTACAATGTAACAAGTTTCCTTCTTAGACATTTGTTCTCTAGAGTAAACCAAGTTTGGCTAGATATTCTTAACATGTCAACTCCTCCAGTATCTTAATTAATTAATTATGTTGCTCTTCTCTGCACTCTCTCCAGTTCTAGAATATCATTTTTGAGACCAGACCAAAACGGCACTACATATTCCAGTTGAGGTCATACAAATGACTTGTACAATGGCAAAATTATTACATTCTTGCATCAATACTCATTTTTATACAGGACAGTATTTTGTTGGCTTTTGTTATTGATGTTTTCACTATTGCCAAGGTTGCAGTTTACAAGCATTCAAAGATCTCTCTCTAGCAATGAGTCTCCTAGAATGCTTCCATTAAGTTTATAAGTAGCATGCTAATTTGTTCTCTCCCAATGACTAACTTTACAGTTTCCTACATTAAATCTGACTGCAGTACAGAGTGACAGGTCCCTCCTTCTGTTGCTTCCATCCAGTGATGATAGCAGGGGGTGGGTCCACTTCCTAGGCTAGAGGACTCCTTGATGATCCTGATATGCACTATTCTACAAGAGGACTTGCATTGCAGGACATGACACTAGGTAGGAGTTCCACATATTGTGGGGACTAGTAGTTAGGAGAGGTGAGAGTTAATGGAACACTCACAAAAAAAATTGCAAAAATATTCGCCATTTCAAGAATGAAATGGGCAGACTCACTTCAGGTGGCTTTTACCCCTTAAGGACTGCACGTGCACACGCGGACGGCACTTGAGGACCATGGGTCTTTTTTTTTTTTTTTATTTTTTTTTTTTAAGCTCCGGTTCAGGACATCCGGAGCGGTGTGCAGCCGCGCCGGGAGCCCTGAACTCCATGCCGTGCTAGGACCGTCACTGGTCCTTAAGTGCCGGACCGCCTTAACGGTCCTGACATGTCAATGGTCCTAAGGAGTTAATGTCCATCCAAAGTACACCAGATAGGAAGCATAATTTATCTTCCCATGAAATACTCATGGGAAGACATATGACTAGTTGAATAACCAAACCATTGCTTGTGAAAGATCATGTAATTTGTGTTGAGACTACTGGTAAGTATTGCATGCAATAGAAAAACAATTGTAGTTTCTGTATGAGTAGGTATAAGCTGTACAGCCAGCATCGTATAAAGATGCACCAACTGGAGACTGGGTTATGGTAAAACCTTTCTAAGGTCACACATTACAACCCAGGTGGAATGCGACTTATCAAATTTTGTTGATCACAAATACTGCAGTAAAAGTTGCAGAACTAACATCTTGGATACATGCATCACACTGTAAACTGGTACCAGCAATAAAAGGACTAGGACTTTAAAGGGACAATATTGGATCCACTGCATAATTATATGTGATATCATTCAAGTGACCCTGTTAATAAAAGAATGTATTTTCAATTTAATGTTCTCTGACAACTTCATGGAAGCCCATCAGACACATCTGTAACTCAACCCACTGTTTCTGTAACAAAACAAGTTGCACTACTGTAGAGACTTTCACCTACTCTTCTACTATGACCAGTTGTATGGCTGGACCATATGGTATCTCACCTTCCATCTATGATGCGGCAACCTATACAGCTGGAACATACTACCACAATGGGACCCTTAATGATGTATAACCACCCATTCCTTTTTTGTGTCTGTAAACTCTTGCAAGGATTTCACTTCTCTCCATGTTTAAAATATGCAACAGCATTTTGAAATTAAGAATATTAATAATGAGATTAATTTACCTGTGCTACCCACTGTGCCATTGCTCACCAGCGAGTTGGGAGTCTGAGAGTTGGGCCAGTGTCCATCGTGAGTGGAGTTGGGGGCTCCCAGAGACCTGGCAGCAGGCTGAGCAAAGATGATACTAGGATCATTCAGGTTAACATCACTCTGATTAGTGGTTGATGGGCTGCTGCTGCCAGACCTCGATGGGAAGGAGACACCACCAGAGTGAGAGGGGTTCCCAGAAGAGGAGCGCAGCATCTGGCCATGCATGGGCCAAGAGCTGTTGGGAAGAGGCATTTGGGGGTGCAGAGGGAATAACCCAAGGTTGTGTAGTGCAGAAAGGTGAAGGGGAGGAGAGTGTGGAAAATTAAATATAGGTCGCGGAACCTGGTGAGGGTTCTGTGTGGGAGGATGTTGTTGCTGTCCCTGCTTGATCTGCTGAGGCTGCGTCTGACTTATAGAATTTTGCTGGAAAGTCTGAGGCTGTGGAGAATAGGATGAACTGTGGGATTCCGACTACCAGGAGAAAAAAAGAGAAACAATGCATTATCACAGGGAATTACAAGATGACATAACCAATTCCTACCAGACATCAGCAACTCAATGCACTGACAACAATGGCAGGGTTTCTAGTACAGGGGCTTGGGGCATAAATTGGGAATTCTTAAAGGGATACTAATGTTTCACAATAAAAGCAGCCCCAATAAATCTTCATAGTATTTGGGCCATAGGAAGTGTTATTTCATTACTGTCAGAGTTGTAGTTCAGGATTAATTGAATTATAAAGTATCCCCCTCCCGCCCCTTTTACTGATGTAACACTGCTCACCTCAGAGCAGCAAGACTGTACGGATGGATCACAGAGAGGGACAATCTTCAGTGAGCCAAAGGAAAAAACTGAAAAACCTGTCAAGGGGGGCAGGGTTTTCCTTATGCTCACAGTAAGAATATTGTCCTTTGCTGTGATCTGTCCGGTCAAGAGACCAGATTCCACATCTGAGGGGAGGTGGTTTACAATAGGTAAAAGGGGCAAGATGGGGACACTATATCATTCAATTACTCTTGAACTACAACTCTGACAGTATTGAAATAACACTCTCCATGGCCCAAATACTATGAAGATTAACTGAAGCTGCTTTTATTTTGAAACATTACTATTCTTTTAAAAGGGATTGTAATAAATGCAGCTCCGATTATTGTATAGAATTTTTGGCCTATATACAGAAGTAGTATAATTTTCTATGAGTACTTGAGTTTTAAAGTGTCCCCCTCTCACCACGTTTACCTAGTGTAAGCCACCTCACCTCAGATGTGGAATCTAAATCGATTGACCGGACAGCTTGCAGTGAGGTACAATCTTCTGGCTGTGAGCATAAGCAAAACCCTGCCCCCTTGAAGGAGGAAGGCAGGTTTTTCATTATGGCAACAGAAGATTGTCCCTTGCTGCGATCCATCCGGACGGTCTTGCTGTGCAGCTTTACATAGGTAAAAGGGGGGGGGGGGGGGGGGACACTTTATGATTCAGTCACTCTGGAACTACACATCGTAGAGAATGAGGATAATTGTTCTACATGACCCATGGACTATAAAAGAGGATTTTAGTTTTGCCTGTTAAATCCTTTTCTCTTAGACCATACAGGTTACTGGTAACTTTGGGTAGGCGATCAGCCCCTTTAAGTAGGCAGGAACAATTGTGGGAAGTGACTGCTGGGTGGAGCCTACCTCCTTTCCTTAGCTTGCAGCTAGCCAATCTCCTTCCAGTAAGATTTTGAAAACGATCTATTGACTAGGTAGTAAGAGGGTAAAGGAAGACTCCTGTGAGCATGAACCCGAAAGGACCCCACGTTCTGCCACAGGAGAGCCAAGCATGGTTCCTTGACAGGGTGGGAGACCAGTAACCTGTTTGGACTAAGAAAAAAGGATTTAAAAGGTAAGACTAAAATCCTCTTTTCTCTGTCGTCCAATACAGGTTAGTGGTAACTTTGGGATGTCCAACCATTAAGTTTCCCAGGGTGGGAAGAAAGGCAAGGACCAGGCGCAGGCCCCCAAAAGTCACTGGAGCACCAATGAACCAACGGATCATGAATAGCTCAACAATAACCACAAAGTGTCAACGGACACAGAACAGGGGTAAAAACATACTCCAGGAACTGTTACACAGGACACTGAACTAGAGCCAACAGGGCTCAAAAGTGAAAGAGTACGGAAGAGACTAAGAAGATCCTAGACAGGCAAGGCTGCCTCCAGGATCTTCCTCCCAAAACTGGCATAAGCCGATGCCAGCACATCCACATGATAGTGTTTGGAAAAGGTATGCATAGACGATCAAGGGGCCGCCTTGCACAACTGATCAGCAGAGGCCTGATTTTTGTAGGCCCAAGATGCCCCAAAGAATGAGCCATGACCCGAAAGGGAACAGTCTTCTTCCTAAGTTCGTAAGCCTTATGAATAGTGGACTTGATCCACGAAGTAATGGTTACCTTGGAAGAAGGCTTACCTGCCCTGGGACACTCAGGAATGACAAAGAGTGTCAGACTGCCTCAATGGCTCAGTGCGATGCACATAAAACTTGTAACAACGCACAACATCCAACAGGTGAAGATCCTTCTCCTTGTCAGAAGTAGGGTTAAGGCAGAAAGAAGGAACCACAATCTCCTGATTAATGTGGAACTCAGGCACCACCTTTGGGAGTAACTCCTGCGAACTGCGAAGCACCGTCTAGTCCTTGTGAAACACCAAAAAGGGTGGCCTACAGGTCAGGGTATGCAGCTCCGCAACACGGCAAACAGATACAATCGCCAGGAGGAAAGCCATCTTCCACGTCAGCAGACGGAGAGGAATAGTAGCCAGTGACTCAAAGGGAGGGAGCTGAAGGACGCCCAAAACCAAGTTAAGGTCCCACTGAGGAGTGGGAGACTTAAACACAGGATGGGTATGAGCAATGCCTTGGAAGAAAACCTTGACATCAGGAAGAATAGCAAGGTGCCTCTGAAAGAAAAGAGAGAGCAGAAGTCTGAACCTTAAGAGAACTCAGACTGAGACCCTTATCCACACCATCCTGGAGGAAGGAAAGGACAGTAGGAAGATCAAAATCCTGAGACAGGTCCCTATCAGCACACCAAGATAGAAAGTTAGACCAAACTCGATGGTAGGCTGTAGAGGAAACCAGCTTACAGGCACTTAGCACAGTAGCCACCACACCAATCTCCATGCCGTCCAAGTCAGGCAATGAACATCCTCCTTCCACAGGTAACCCTGTAGAAGAAGGTCTGGATGGGAGGGAAACCGAAGAGGTTCCGTCACGGAGTGATCCAGAAGCTCCAGAAACCAAGCCTGCTGTGGCCAGTACGGAGCAATCAGAATGACTGGGCAGTGCTCCAGTCGCAGTTTCCATATCACTCTGTGCAAAAGGGGAATGGGAGGAAAGATGCCAGAGAGAAATTCCACAGGATCGACAAGGCATCCACTGCTAGAGCCAGGGGATCCGCCCAGCAAGAGCAGAACATTGGAACCTTCCTGTTGTGTCTTGTTGCCATCAGGTGGATGCACGGAAGATCCCACAACTGGACAATGAGCGAGAACACCTCTTGATGCAGTTCCCTCTCTCCGATGTCTAATGTGTGGCGACTGAGGAAGTCTACCAGAACGTTGTCTACGCCAGGAATATGAACTGCGGAAATGGCAGGGACATGCTCCTTTGCCCAGGACAAAATAGCCTTGACCACTAGCCAAGCTGCGAGACTTCTTGTGCCTCCTTGCTTGTTGATGTAGGTTACCGCTGTGGCATTGTCCAACTGTACCCTGACCGGGCAATCCTCCAGCTGACGTGTCAGTGTTACAGGCCATGAAATATCGCCCAAAGCTCCAGGACATTGATGGGAAGGAGAGATTCTTCCTGGGACCACTGGCCCTGAGCATTCAAGTGCCCCAGGACGGCTACCCATCCGGAGAGGCTGGCATCTGTCGTCCCGGTTGGCTAGAATGGCACCAGGAAGGGCCTGCCTTTCAAGAGATTGTTCAGGTTGAGCCACCACGAGAGGCTCAGCTCCACGTGAAGAGGGAGAGATAGGGACATCTCCAGGAGATCCGATTGACCCCTGCATGCCAGGATTAGAAACCTCTGAAGTTCCCTGGTATGAGCCATGACAAACGGAAGGAACAAGGTCCGACTTGTCCAGATTGATGTTCCACCCGTGACGGGACAGAGAATGAATGTAATCCTGCACCTGCTGATGAAGGAGTTCCAGAGAAGATGCCTTCACAAGAAAGTCGTCCATGTACTGGATAACTATGATGCTGATGGAGGACGGAAATCAATGCTTCCAGGACTCTGTTGAAGACTTGAGGTGCTGTGGACAGGCCAAAGGGGAGGGCTGAAAACTGGAAATGCCCTCGGTTGCAGGCAAAGCGAAGATATTGCCGACTCTCTGGATGAATGGTGATGTGCAAATGAGCATCCTGAAGATCCAGCGAGGCCAGAAATTCTCCAGGGGACATGGCAGCAACCACCGTGTGTAGTGACTCCTGGCGATACTGGCTCCCTAGAAAAGCGTAAGTGGCCACCTACCTGCAGGTGGGGACCCGGATTCGGTGAGTCATGCAGAAGAAGGTTTGAAAGCCTTGGGCTTAGCGGAGAACTTGGACCACCATTGCTGCTTAGGCTTGGATGAGGAGCGCGGAGCCTGAGGCACTGCCTGGGTCACCTGGCACGAGTCAGCCTGAAAGGGAAGAAAAATCCGATTCCTTTTGACAGACACCTTCTTCCTCTCGACCACTGGCAGCTGAGTACTCTTCCCTCCAGTGGCTTCACTAATCAGATCCTTGAGATCAGGCCCAAACAGTGAGGTGCCCTGAAAGGGCAAGGACAGGATAGCTCTCTTGGAGGCCGTGTCAGCAGACCAGATCTTGAGCCAAAGAGCACGTCTGGCTACCACAGACATAGTTGATACCCTGGCTACCATACGCACAGCGTCAAACAGGGCAGCAGAAACATAATGCTGAGCCTCAGGGATGTTGGCAAGAAGCCGCAACATGTCAGCAGTAGGAACCCTCTGAAGTGAGCTGTTCATTGCAAACAGCCACAGCTCTATTCACCCACGCCGCAGGAAAAGCGGGGAGCAGGGCAGAACCAGCTGTCGCAAAAATAGCCTTGAGAGCAGTGTCAAGCTTCTCGTCAGTCCAGTCTTTCAGAGCAGATGCATCAGCCACAGGCAAGGCAGTGGACTTAGAAAGCCTGGAGACAAGGGCATCCACTTTGGGAGGATGAACCCACTGAGCTAGGGCCGCTTCAGAGAACAGATAAAGCTTAGCAAATTTCCTAGAGACGGACTGTTTCCATGTTTGGAAACTTCCACTCCTCAGACACCAAGCGGTCAAGGGTGGGGCCTAACAGGTTCCTGGAACACATTGGAGGGATCAGAAGAAACCTCCTGCACCAAGAGAATGTTCCGGTTGTTCAACACAGCCCTGATCAGGCCCTCAGCCAAGGGGACAGGATCAGCCTCAAAGGTATCCCCAAAAAACTGAGAGGAAGGCACAGCAGAACAGTCTTCATCATCAGAGTCCACCAATAATTCCTCTTCAGAGGAATCAGACACATCAGGTACACCCGGGGGTTTAGGCAGAGAAGATCTGATAGGGACAGGGGTCTGCCACGAGTGGAAGACCCCCTGAAGAGTGGATGGAATGAGCTGTAAGGTGGACCAGAGGTCCCTAGTAGTAGCCTTAAACTCTTGAATTCAAACTGGCTCTAGTGCATGGCTGGAGGTCCCTGCACGGGATTCAGGGGCAGCAGCGCATGCTGAGCAAACTTGACCTGAGTATTCTCTAGGTAACCCTGAGTGACATGAGGAGCAATGAGCAACAGGGGACACAGAAGCCCCAATATCTTTAGTCATGGGCCTAGCCCCAAGGTCTAATGGAATAGACATTATCACAGAGTCAAACGGTCAAAGTATCAGAAACACCCACAAAATAGCACTCATGGGAATTGTAGTTTCACTGAAAAAAGTACCCCAACAGTGCCCAAAGCCCCCTGAGCCCCCCAGCATGCCCAGAACGTTGACCAGATAACAGAGCAAGGGTAGACCAACCAAATGAGCCATCTCTGACCTCGCTACGTGGAGCGGTTGCAGAGATATGTCACAAACTGTAAAGCCCCATAGAAGTGAATGGAGCAATGGTGTCAATATAGTAAACGCGTGCCTTAAACGGGCAGAACTCAAAGTTAACAAGGTGAATAACAAAATGTAAAACCACTCAAAAGCCCACTAGAACAAGTCAGTAGACACAATAAACACTGGTCCCAGTAAGGAAAGTGTCCACAATGCCACTAAAATATGCTAACCAGCAGCAAAAGGGTTAAATTACCAGAGAAACTTGCTCTAAACACCCCACAGACATACAGATAAACCCAGTGAGTGCATGAGTATGTAATAGGAACTCCAAGTGAGACCCCTGTGCGGAGGGGAAGCATGGGACATGTGGACCTCAGCACTCAAAGGGTTGCTCACCTCTTTAGCAGGTCTTCTATCTTCAGATTACCATTTATCAAGAAGAAGCCTTAGTGGGCAACTCCTGAGGAAAGAACTTGCAGCCAAGATTTTCCCCCAGGGCTTAGGTCTACAGAAGCACCTGGTAAACTGAGCTATCCACATCTGGGTGATAGGAATTGTCAGTGAAGGTAATCTGCCTAATGGGGGTATCCCATATTTAACAGAAAATAATAAACTAAAACTATAACAGAACTGTTCTCTTGCCTTATGTCTTGACCAAGGAACAAATCTTACTGGAAGGGGACTGGCCAGCTGCAAGCTAATGAGAGGAGGTAGGCTCCACCCAGCAGTCACTTCTCAGAATTGTTCCTGCCTATTAAAGGGGCTGATCACCTACTCAAAGTTACCAGTAACCTGTAATGGATGACAGAGAAAGAATAATCAGAGCTACATTTATTTTGGAACATCACTATCCTTTAAATTGAACTAGGAGCTATTAATATTATTCTGCTGCATTCTGTGGGAGAAGTAAGTCTCTATTACATTCTATGAAGAATGACAGTAAGTCACAGCTGTGACACTTAGTGAGAGTTTGAACTGTAATACATTTTGAATATAGCCACTACCAGCAATGTACTCAGTTTTACTCAGAAGGAACAGTTTTGCAATATACGTTCATTTTAAACTTTACTGGTCCTTTAAAGCAAATAGTTTGCAACAGAAATGTTTAGTGAGGAAAAAAAATGTAAGTTTAAAAAGAAAAGCAGTTTCTCTTAATAATTTATATAATCAAGGGAAACGCACCAAAATCCAAATTTATCTTCGCTGGAAACATAATATAAGATCTAACTAGTATAATATAAACAACTTTGACAATGAGTTGGCTGAACTCTGGTCTTTATGTTTTCACATTTCCATTAAATTATGCATTAATTACACATGTTAGGATATGTAGATTCTATTGAGTTATGCATGAAACTTCTCTTTAGGATAACTAGCTTCCGTTGGGTTATGTACAAACTTGTTCTTTAGGACACCAAGCTTCCATAGAGTTATGCATGAAACTTACTTTTTAGGATACCCAACTGCCATTGAGTTACTCACGAAACTTGCTGTTTACTTTACCTAGCTTTCATTAACACAAAGTTCAAATCCAACTCCTGCCATCTGAATGGTCAATTAAATATTGTTATAAATAAGTGTATGTTAATAAAAAGGTTCCACTATCTTGCCACTCACAGATTCAGAGGCCTGTCTGGTGCGAGGGGGTCGCTCCATCTGCTGCAGTGGATTGAGAACTGGCTGGGAAAGGATCAAATTCGGCAAGATATGCGGGGCTGAAAGACAAGCAGAACCCTCATAAGCACTTTCAAATCCTAAGCATTGTATTACATTAAAGTGCTCTGAAAGCATGCTATGGACTTCATGCAGAAAGTATACATTGTGCAGTGTCTGGAGCATATCAACTGTACTACAGGGGGCCTGAACATTCCTCAAATTCCCATTGATTAAAATAGAGTGTTTTAACCCTTGAATGTTGGGATCCAGTGTTCCCTGTAAGTTGAGTGACCCAGCAATGAAGGAGTTAAAGAGGACTGTTTATGAAGGGCACCATCGAAATAACAAATGTACCATGTTTTCCTGCTCAGTTTTTATTACTTGCAGGACACTGCAGAGGTCTCCAACAATATAAAACAATATAAAACTAAGAGACTGTGTCTTGACTTGCCAGCTTCAAGCAGGATACATTAATTCTGGGAGTTAGTAGGAAGAGGGAAGGTTAAGCTGGAGGAGGGAGTCTCCAGCCATAAGACTTTGTTGTTTGAGACATGTCCTGCCCTCCAGGAGTAGTGACTCAACCCCATGGTAACTGTGTTTCATATTGGATGCAAGAGAAAGACCTTTCCCCATGGTTCCTGTGTTCCACAAAAATCCAGCTGAGTAAAACTCACGTGTTAGAGAAATGCACATCCACGCCTACACCCACAAACACTTACCACAACATTCTGAGCATACCCTGCACAGTGATAATTGTTGCACCTTCAGCTGTTGGAGAATACAATTCCCATCATCCTCAACCAGCCAGCGGCTAGTTAGAGATGATAGGGGTTGTAGTTCCCAACAGCTGGAGGTCCAACAGAAAACCCCTGAGCTAACTGATCTGGTTCCCCACAGAGTAAGAGAGCAGAAGACACTCAGGTTTTACATTACCCAGCATGCCGCTGCTGTTCTTCTGTCGTACAGAATTGTTTTCACGGCAGTCTCTACGCACATGTCCCATGTCTCCACAGGTAAAGCACCTCTTCTCTCTGGAATCTCTTTCCTCTTCCTTTATATCTTTTTCGTCATCTTTCTCATTCTCTTTCTTCTTGACCCTGGAAGAAATTAATATTTTTAGCATTTTTTTCAACCATCTTAAAGAAAATTCCATGCATTTTAGGCTGTGTGGCAGACTGCTGTGCGCAGGTGTGCTACAACATTGACACTCAAAATTGTTACTGCACTGAAAATCCTTTGGTTTCAGTTGAAACATCTGTGGAACCCTAATAATAAAACCCTTTAACCCCTTGGATGCTAAAGAGTTCTCCAATGCATTGCTTCACAAAATTAAGTAAAAGAGCACCCTTAGATTAGTAATATCAGTTTGTAATAGAAAAAGATTTTTAGTTATATTTAAGTATATAGGTATGAGTAGTGACATCAGATGCTGTATTTTACAGGAGTTTTTGAACAGAAGAACATACACATAGGATCTGGTAATTTACTATGGAGTTTTAGGTTGTATCCATTTGAGATGCTGCTGATGGATGGTGGGGAGTCTCAGGTCTGAAGAGACGTACTGCGCTAATGTGTATATATTTTATCTTTATAAAGGACATTGCCAGTTGGAAGTACCCATTGTATCAGATGCCTTCAAGGCATATGGAATGTTATTCACAAGCTAGATTTGATTTTGATATAAGAGTAGAATTATTGGTGTGCACCAATCTGGTATTGGGATATGCTGACCTATTGGTTTCTGTTTTGTTTTTTGGGTCCATGCCTTTATTGGAAAAGAAGAACATTGTGAATCACATATAAGTTTAACTCAGTAAGAGAACTGTGTGTTAACTGGGATTGGCATGAGTATTTAGGATCATATAAGAGAGTTCTCTTTTTTTTTTTTTTTTTTTCTCGGAGGACACTTGTCCCACTTTTGTATAACTCACATATGGCAGGAAGACCTATCTGGATGGACCTTTGTAAAATCATTTATTACAGTGGACTACGGATCGGTTTCTTCTGCTTCTAAAGCACACAAACTTCTTCACACCAATTATATATTTTTTATTTATAAATTTTTAGGGGTAAAGAAGGGAAAGAGAGGGTGAGCATGGATTGTTTAAGCAATGTTTATCAGCAAGTGAAACGGATTACAGTTGGGACCCGAACAAAAGTGCCAAGTAAAGGAAAAATAAATAAAAGTATTAATATACAAATGTGGTGCAGTTCAGGTAACAAATGAAAAATCCTATTGATTTAAATGGTGCATTTAAACCCTTAATGCTGGATGGGTTTCTAATGCAATGTAAAGCAATATGTTAGCATCCTCTCCAGCTTTCAAGAGGTTAAAGGGATAGTAATGTTTCATAATAAAAGCAGCTCCAATTAATCTTCATAGTATCTGGGCCATAGAGAGTGTTATTTCAATGCCATCAGAGCTGTAGTTAAAAAGTAATTGAATGATAAAGTATCCCCCTCCTGCCTCTTTTACTGATGTAACATTGCTCACCTCAAAGCAGCAAGACTGTCCAGATGGATCACAGGGAAAAACCTGAAGACCCTGTCAAGGGGGGCAGGGTTTTCCTTATGCTCACAGTAAGAAGATTGTCCCTTGCTGTGAGCTGTCTGGTCTCAAGACCAGATTCCACATCTGAGTGGAGGCAACTCACACTAGACAAAAGGGGCAGGAGGGGGATACTTTATCATTCAATTACTCTTGAACTACAACTCTGACAAGTAATTAAATAACACTCTTCATGGTCCAAATACTAAGAAGTTTAATTGGAGCTGCTGTTTTTTTAAAACATTACTATCCCTTTAAATGTATTCCATTATCTGTCTTAGTAAAACATTCACCTGACCTGTTCTGTGTTCTCTGAAAACAGAGCCATGGGCTGTGTTTGGGGTAGAGTATAGTACTGGGAGTACTAGGAGGTGATTATCTGTTTCTGTTTTCCAATAAGGTTAATAGTTTTAGAGCTATCTGGGTTAGTAGTTAGGGAATCTAAACACAGCAGAACTTTGTTCTCAGACTTGTATGATAAAGCCTCCATAATTAGTTTGTCACATGTCCAGAAAATCACCTCTCCCCAATGTCTTAGGATGCTAGAACACATCAGTTTCCACCAGAGGGGTGGTATAATTTGAAGGAGAAGAATATTTAGGAAATCCTTTCAAGGTGGAAGCTCACACTGAGGAAGTATTGTGTCTATTATTTTACTATCTGATCAAGGTGGAGAGGTTTAGCTTTTTACAAGATAAAGCTGTACTGTTTTCTATATTATACATGACCACTGGTAGTCAAAGAACACACTGTCCACCAGTATTTAAAGGGATAGTAATGTTTCATAATAAAAGCAGCTCTAATTAATCATCATCATATTTGGACTTTGGAGAGTGTTACTTCAATTCTGTCAGAGTTTTAGTTCCAGAGTAATTCAATGACAAAGTATCCCCCTCCCACCCCTTTTACTGATGTAACACTGCTCAGCCAGAGCAGAAGGGAGGTGCCCAGGTAGACTGCAGAGAGGGACAATCTTCAATTAAGATAAGGGAAAAACTTGAAAAGCTTGTCGGGGGGGGGGGGGGGCAGGGATTTCATTGTTTTCATAGGAAGAAGATTGTCCCCTGCTGTTATCTGTCTGGTCTATGGACTGGATTCCACATCTGAGAAGAGATTGTTTACACTAGGTAAAAGGGGCCGGAGGGGTAAACTTTGCTTGTGAATATCTCAAACCATAAAGGTTTGAGAGATGAGACTTATAGCATTTTTCCTGTTTTTTTAATGCTTACAAAATAAAATAAAGTTAAAACGAAGTATTACTATCCCTTTAAATGTAGAACTCCTTGTTCTTCTTCAGGGAATCCCGGGTTTCTGTAGAACCTGGTCTGAATCGCTGTACTAGCATTAACACAACACCATATGATGCCCACTTTCTCCCAAGTTATTGTGCTCTTTAAAGCAATACGATACTGCATGATTAAACATTAAGTTAAAAACATGAAGAAAATACAATTATGATGCAAGTACCGATTACCGCAGTTTCCTTCCCACTCATCTCTCACCTCCTGCGTTTTGGACAATCTTTCATGTAGTGACCAATCTTCCCGCACACTCGGCAGCACCTGTCATTAGGAGCCAGCTCCCCATCTGTCAGGACTTTAGAGTCAAAGAAGTATTCCTGAGAAAGAGAAGTACCAAGGGAGTGCAGAAGAGCAAGGAGTTCAGATTAAAATGTAGAAATTTTACCACAGCAGATTCAGGGTTAAGGAAAACAGAGTTGGTATTTGTGTAACAATAGCATGGTGTTTACGTCATAGAAACATACTATGGTCATATGCAGATAACAGAGGAGTGATTCTGGAGCAAACCAACTGAGCAACAGGGGAAATAATTACTGTTTATTTCAAAGGAAACAATAACGAGATGCAAGTCTGTGCCTACCCCAATTAAAGACCAGAAGGGTGCGCAACACTTTGCTCTGCAGTGCATTGAGCATCCCCCTGGGTCCTTAATTGGGTCAAAGACCACAAAAGATGGTTCTGTTTAACCCTTTTAGTGCCAGAGGGGTATGCAACGCATTGCTTTGCAATGCGTTGCGTACCCCTCTGGCACTCAAAGGGTTAACATGTACGGTTAAAAAATATACATTTTTATGCAAACCTATAGGATATAGGACTTTTCCTGCTAAGAAAAACAAAGGCATTCGCAACTCCTGATAGTTTTCTACAAAAGTTATAACAATTCAAAACAGTTCTTTTTGTCTCTTCTTGAAACAGATTGGAGGAGCTTACTTCCTGAAAGTTCAAACCAACAGAAAGCAATTCAGTTACTGTCATAGTCTATGGAGCCAGTGACTTACCTCTCCTATTGAATGCATCTCCCAGCAGTGGGATTAACCCTTGATATTCCAAGCAGGAAAAACACTACAATACATATTTTTTTTTTTTTTTTTCAAAAAAAGTTTATTGCTTCTTTAAGTATAGTTATTCTATTTTTAGTATGTGTTGGATCCTATACTTGACAAATGAGTGTTCAAATCATTGTGCACTGAAGGGTGTTGATGCTTCCATCCAGAAAAAAAAAATCACATGCAATAACATAACACAAAAAAGTAATCATAAAAAATAAGCGGAAATCTTACTGCTTCAAGCCCAGGAAGGGGGTAGAACGGAGTCCCAAACAATTTCCTTCCATTAATAAATGCCTTCATGATAAAATTTGTCACTAGCACAAAATATAAAACATGATTAGTGAACAGGTAAATTTAGTGTTGCAGAATTACAAAAGCAGTAGGTTATATACATCAGGTGTGGACAACATAAGGCCCTTTGGCTGTTGCCAGACTAACTCCCATCATCCCCAGCCTGCTGATGGCCTGTAGGGGATGATGAGAGTTGTAGTTTGGCAGCAGCTAAAAGGCCTCACATTGCCCTCCCTTGTTATACACAGTTAAAACCTTTTAATACATGGAAATGATGTTCCTTGCTTCATTATCACGGATATGAAACCTTAGGTGGTATATATTGTGTTAATGGTACTAAGATCCCTTCCTTATAACCAATGGCCTTATTCATCAATGGGGCAAACACTGCATCACAGGTTTGAGATAAAAATTCTGCAAATTCCCATAGATTTAAGTTTCATTTTTATCCCCTTGTATGATGTAAAGGTCTCCAGTGTATTGTGAATTGGTGATGATCACAGACAAAAGCCCCATTTCAGTCAATGGAAATGTCATATCCCTCATACGGTGAAGGTGGTTTGCCCTAGGATTGCAACTCTTTAGTTTGATTAATTAAGCCCCAAGGGACTTACACACAAAATAAAATGTAAAATTCTGAAGCAATCCAACTGCAAAAAAGGGGGCTACATTAAAATCAAGATTTATTTAAATGGGGCATCTAACCACTTAAATGCTAGCGAGGATGCCAACGCATTGCTTCTCAGTGTGTTGGAGACCTCGCTAGCATTCCAGGGGTTAAAAACCTCTTAAATCAGTGGGGGATCATTTAGGGCATTTCTATTACTCCCCTATTGTGCAGTTGGTTTGCGGCAGAATTGCTCATTTATTCTTTTGCACAAGAGACACTAGAGTAAGTCTGGGGCAAACCGACTGTCCCACAAGAGAGAGATAGAAATCACTATTTATTTAAATGGGACTTTAATCCACTGAACTACAGAGGTCTCCAAAGTATTAAGATGCAATGCGTTTGAGATCTCTCTCTAGCATTCAATGTGTTTAAATCCCCTTTTAAATCAATGTCAAAATGGGATTTTTTTTTATCCCCTATGGCTGATTTGCTCCAGAACTACTCTAGTTTTTGTATGTAAGGACTAAGATTTTAGCCCAGCAGGCTTCCAATTGTAATCCTTTGGTATTCAGGATCTCCTCACAGAAGCATGGACAGATAGGTCTGTGGAAGTGACATTCTCCTATGCCAATGATCTCTACACAATGAAAAGATGTGGAAAGCTTGCACTGTTGTTGGCTCCAGAGGACTGGGAGTTTGGAACTAGCTGCTTAGGTGGAAAATCAGCTGTGACATTTTCATTTTTTTTTTTTTCAAGAAAGAACTGTATAACTTGTGATGCAGAAGTGTTAGAAAGTCCTTACTTTTTCTAGAGACTCCAGCTCCAAGATTATGATTGAGGTCAAAAGGATCTAGAATAATGAAGAGAATAACAAAGTGCTCAGAATGGAAACATTCCTCTTAATTGCAACTGAATCAAAAAAGCTTCCAGTATCAAAACTGCACTGTCGAACAATCCTTTACTTGCTCATCTCTAAGGAACAACTACAGAGTGGCGCTTACCTTCAATAGCAATGCATTTTGAAGTCCACTGCTTTTCAAATGTGGTTAGTAGCTTTTTCTGTCGAATGCTGATGACATATTCCTTAAAGTCAAACTCTTCAGTGTAGAATCGGAGGAAGCCAAGCCAGAGCTCCCCGACAGACTCTGAGTTCTTTCCCAGAGAAGGAAATCGGCTCCTCTGGGAAAGAATATGCAAGTAAATGAATTGAATCCAGAGTGTACCAACTGTGATTGCAGGTAATGATCCAGTTGTGAGAGCAGGATCAAGCTTTTTAAAAATGTTTAAAGACTAGGGGTGTGCTTAACTCATGTGTTGTGCACCCCTCTAGTCTTTAAAGGGTTAATGTAATATTTTTTGTTTTATCAAGCCTGCTTCACAAGCATGATCATTACTACCATTTTATATTTTACTAGAATTTTTTTTTTTTTTTTTTTTTTTACTATAGACCTAGTGGTGGGGCATCAGGACGGAGGAGGAGGGAGCTACTGATCTCCCAGCTGATTCGGCTGGGAAATCAATAGAGTCGATGCAGGGGAGATGAGAGATCCCCTGCTTCCATCCTACCAGAAGTACAGTGTAGGTGTAATCAGGAAACCCTCTCATGTCAATGCCGTGAGAAGGTTTCCCAATCCAGACCATTACTATCTAGTACTTCAGGTAGGATGGAAACTAATGGGACTCTCTTGCGCCCCTGGGTCACCTCTATTGATCTCCAAGCTCAATTGCCTGGGAGATCAGTAGTCGGGGGCATCAGGAGGGCTGAATTTTTTTTTTTTTTTTACATTCCCTTTCACCACAGCATTGTGGCAAAGGGGAAGGGCAATCCTGTTCCCACTGGCCAAGGTGAGGTGCCACCATGTCATCTTCTCCATAGCGAAATGGAATGTGCATGGGTTGCCTCTCCCCTTTGCCTGGGCAACAGGATAGCCCCTCCTCTTCACCACTGTGAAAGGGAGGGAGGACATGACAAATGGGAGGGAGGACATGGAGAAAGGACACCGCGTGAATGGGAGGTTGGTGTGGATAAAAGACAGGCGAATGGGATGAGTGATCCTGCTCCCCCTGGTGAAGGGGAGGGGCCACCATGTAATCCTTCACCATAGTGAAACGGAATGTGCATTAGTGGCTCACCCCCTTCGCCAGAGCAAACAGGATAGCCCCTCCCATTCACCTAGCCTTTATCCACAGGATAGGCCCTGACCATTTGGCTGAGGAGGCAGGGGGCGAAAGCCAACTTGCAGTATGTATTTGGGTGAGGAAGCAGGGGGCGCTCCTCCTGATGAAAATCACATTGTCAGTTTAGCTTAGGAGACAGGGGGTGAAAACAACTTGTAACATGTGGGCTTTGCTCAAGCAATATATTTTTTTCTATAAAGCTCATGATCAACACTTTTTTAATCAATGAGCAAACTTTGCATGCATAATCAAAAAAAAGTATATTTTTTAGAATATTTAACGCATTTAGATATATCAAGAATGCTACCAACTATTGCTACCACATGGTATTCCAAACAAAACTATGAGACCAGAAGTCTTTACTGCATGTGCTTGGTAACAAAACAAAAAACTATCCACTTTTGTAAAAATGTACTGTGCTTGGGCAAACTAGTTAATTCAGAACATTGGCAATGGGACAGAAAATCTACAGGTGGTACAAAAAAAAGGGGGGGAAAGAAAAATGAACAAGTTTGGTGGCACATTATAATGGGGAAACAACTAAGGCCCATAATCATTAAAGGGGATCTATCACCCCTTTACAACTTTGTGTAAATAGTTTTCTTATATAGCGAATATGCTTTAAGGATCATTAATTTTTTTTTTTTCAACTGCTTGTTTGCAGAAATTAGAAGAAAACATACAGCCCCGTGCCTACTTCCGCACAGACTGCTCTGCAACCTTCCCGCTACCCAGCCTCCTTCGATGACGGAGGCTGTCTGTCTGTAAGCCGGAGCACTCTGATTGGCAGAGATAGATTTCTGGCCAATGAGAGCGCACCAGCTTACAGACAGACCGCCTCCGTCATTGGAGGAGGCTGGATAGAGAGAGGCAGAGTGGCAGGCTGTGGCAAGGATCAGGTAACTGCAGCCTGCCCAGAAGTAGGTGCAGGGCTGTATTTATTCTTCTAATTTCTGCAAACAAGTGGTTTAAAAAAAAAAAAAAAAAAGAATAAACTTTAAAGGATATTCGCTATATAAGAAAACTACGTACACAAAGTTGTAAAGGGGTGATAGATCCTCTTTAAGCTTAAAAGATGCAATACTGGACAAAATGACAGCACCATATGGGACACAAATATTAGCCAAATTCCCATTGCTATAAATGGGTCTTTTTTGACACGTTGAAATCTAGAGAGGTTCCCAACACAGAGAAAAGCAGTCATTGACCTCTAGAATTAGTGGGGCTAAAAGTTCAATTTAAATCAATGGGAAATGTAATTTCTACCCTATGGTGCAGCACATTTGCTCCAAAATTGCACCTCTTTAGTTTATTAAAAATGGCCCTAAATATACAGTATGAGTATGCACAGTACATACTATTTACTTGATACCCCTG